>LR991102.1:2989677-4482177 GCA_905163515.2 Lymantria monacha
ATATGGCAATAGTTTTATGGTCGGTCGCCTGATCATGATCTTTCCTTCTTAGGAATGTAACTATAGACCAATTGGCATCAAATTGAGTTGAACCAAGTCGATGTAAAATTCTTAATCGTATTTTATGACACAGAAGAGCAATGTAAGCGTTGGCAGTATTCGTAGCTACTAAAAACGACAACAAAAAATATTATACAAAAATACTAAGATACTTTCAGCTAATAATTAAAAATAAACAACGCCTAAAAAAAAAAAAAAAAACAGTACTAAGTGGTAGCGGCTACAAATACTACCAACCTTTATTTTGCTCGTGGATGTCGTAAAAGAGGACTAAGAACTTAATATCTACCTGGGCCAACTTTATATGATAGTGTTTGGTCAACAATTACATTTCCAAGGAGGGTTGACGTCAGGCAGGTGGCCGATCATAAAGCCAATAACTTTTGCAATATATACGAGTACATATTGGATCGACTACAAGCAATCGGGATAAGAGCAGGCGAATGATGACGACCAAAATATTCGCTATATCTTATAATTTGGACAATAAAATAATTGGACACGATCTGTAAACGACTGTGTATTATTTAATATTTTTATGATCATCATTTTACGAACTTTTACGGTTTCTTGGCGATTTTGTAAGCTTTACGTATTATTTTTTTTTTGTTATAAACATAAAATATTACGTTGTCGCAATAACAGTTAATTTTACGATTCTCATAATGGAGATTAGGACAGATAAAAATATAATGAAAATATTTTCGTGTTCAATATCTATTATATATATAAATTAGAGATGTTATTGAGCAAATAATCAAAACAAATTATCCGTGTGGTGACCAAGTAAAAATACAATTCACCACCCTCTATCTTACCCATGGGTGATCGTAAGAGACGAGTAAGAGGTATAAAACGCATATAACCTCTATGTAATACAAAACCCTAAACCAACACGTCTGGTTTTATACAGCTTGCTACAGTAAGTCAATTTCTTACCCATTATGGAGGAGGCTCGAGCCCAACAGTGGGAGATGTATGAGTTGAGAGATGAATTAGAACCTACCAAATATCTGTAATGAAAATTATAGTTTTATAGTGGTAGGAGCAGACTGGTGACAGTTTTCTGTCTACAGCCGCGTGCCAGTCCGTCCGGGATAATATCACACTCTCTTAGAAAATCGACGTTTGAGCTATGGCAGTGTGCTGCTGTAGTTCTGGTATTGCAAAAATCCATGGGCGGCAGTAACAGTTATCATCAGGCGCACTGTTAGATCATTTGCCATCAAGAGCATTAAAAAAAAAATATCCGATACGTAGAGTAATAATATAATTCACCATTCCCGTTCCTGTCTCTGAGTGTTGTAAAAGACGACTGAGGTATTACATACATACATACATATCATCACGCCATATCCCTTGCAGGGTAGGCAGAGAGAACAGAGTGCCAGAGAACTCTATCTTTGCATACTTCACTCACTTCCTCAACATTCATAATTCTCTTCATACACGCTCGCCGGTTTCGGAGACTCTTGATTCCACCTTCCTTCAGTACATGACCGATCTGGTCTAGGTAGGTTAGTCTCGGTCTCCCCCGGTACCTACATCCTTCCACTTTCGCATTGTATATCTTCTTAACCAGGCGTTCGTTCGGCATTCTTTCCACATGTCCGAACCCTCGGAGCATTCCCTTTCGCATCTTTACACCAATAGTCTCTTTCATACCTACTCGCTCTCTTACGTCGTCGTTACGAATGCGGTCGGTCAGCCTTAACTGAGGTATTTATATCTATAACATATATGCACGAGAAGGAAAATTTAAAACAAAACCCTATTACAACATGTGTGACAGTCTGATATAGAAGGTCAATTTCTCTTCTAATGTGGAGGCTTCTCTTTTTGTAGTGATAGAGCCATAGTGACAATTTTCTGTTTGATGTCGCGGACTGGTGCGTCTGTCCATTGGCGTACAACGCCAATCTAGCAGCACATCGACGTCTGAGTAGTAACAATATGCTTGCCCTTCGTTCGGTGAGCGAGACAGTCCGAAGTCCAATTTGGATGTGATTTGTTTAAGAGCCTTCCTTGCTGTACCCCAGGTTACACTTAGCATTAGGTGTGCTGCTTGTTCATTTGCCATCAAAAGCAATAAAAAAAACTCCAGACGGCATTGGGACATACTCGTATGCGCTGAGATGATGACGGTTCTCTCTATTCTTGTAATGTGAAACATTAATCTAAATCTCTCTCTCTTTCTTATACAATTAAATATTTTCTTTTTTACTCCAGTTAATATAAAGTTAATAATCCGTCTCAGTTCCAGGCATTATGACGATTACATAAAACAGATGGCCAACTAATGATGACTTTAATAAATTCAGTGACTGTTCAAATTACTGAAATTTTTAGCATTTAATATGCTTAATTATTTATAAATACCCGATACGAAACGAAAAATGATGTCACAAGCGGGGTTCGAACCCGCACCTATTGGGAATCCGGCCCAACCGTGCTACCACTTACACCATTGTGAACTATTTTAGGACATGCAAATTTCGAATCATATTATATCTTACGTCTTCAAGGTGACGTATGCCATCTATCGGACAATGTTTACACATTGTCCGATAGATGGCATACGTCACCTTGAAGACGTAAGTGACTGTTTGTAAATTCAGTGAACTGTTTGTATATTCAGTGATTAAGGAAAATTATACAATTTGGACCTTATTCATTTTATCCTGTATTTATTTTTGTACATTTTAACCTCATCTGGGACATTGGTTACTGTTTGGACACGTTTAGATTTTTTTTTTTTTAATATTTCAAGAGAAATTAGATATTTATTTTTAAATGAATATTCATTATTTGCTTTTGTTAAGTTTGTTTTATTTATTGAATTGTTTTCAATATAAAATGTACAAATCGCAATAAAGAAGGCGACAGTAACACTTGCCATCTCGTGTACTCGTTTACCGTCATAAGAAACAACAAAAAAATAGTATTAGGTACTTCTATTAGAATTCTTATTGTATTAAAAATTAGTACAAATAAATATGAGATAGCGTCTTACCTTTATGATGTAGAGACCCATTAAAAATGAATATTCTAAAAACCAGCCCCTCAGAGGATATATAAATGTGTAAATTAGGGGATAAATATTGCTCTTACTATTTGTCACCCTAAAACATAAAAATTATATTTAGCGGGAAGCACACACGTGATTCCTACGCAGATGAAGTCGCGGGTGAAAGCTAATTGAAAATATAAAACATGGTTAGGCTAGTTGATAGTATGACTGTACAGATGACGTAGTGGTTAAAATACCAAACTTTTGTGCCAGTTCCGTAGGTTCGATTTTTATAAGACAATAATTTGTGCGACCCACAAACTACAGTTTGTCTGTGTTAATTGTGTTTGTAAAATCCCCCGCAACACATTATTACCTTAGTGCAGGGTTGGTGTTTTTAAAGTAAAAAATAAAAAATCTTATAGTAACGGAGTAAGAATTACCCGAGTGTGACGTAAAAGATAAAAAAATGTATAATATGCATTTAATATTTATACAAGGGAAGGCAAACTCAAAATAAAACCTTATAATATCATGTTCGATCAGCATGTTTACGATATGTCAATTTTCCTTCTATTGCGGTGGAGACTCCAGCCCAGCGGGCCGTATATGAGCCTAGAAAATAATAATAATTATAATACGAGGATGAAATTACAAAATAGTACTATCATTTATAAAAATATTTAAAAAAACGAATCAAGGAAATGTAGATCAAAATTGAACGCGTTCAAAGCACTAGGTCATTAGATCACGTTGGATCCCATTGCGTAAGTACTAAAATGTTGTTTCGTAATTTAAACAATGGCTGCTACGGGGCATTGTGTGCCCGCCGGCCCGCTCTCACATGTCCGACTGATTCGCATCTCTTTATTATTGTTATTTTAGTTTTATCTAGGTTAAGTTTTTAACTATACATTCGTTGTGAATTTCCATTGCTTTTATAAAGATGTAATCTAAAAAAAATGCTTATGTAAAATTAGGCGTTTTGGAAAGTTTGAGCGTCGTTTTATATGTATTAGTTACTTTCGCAGCCTCAACTATGGCGTACCTGCATATTTATTACTAGTTGTCCCCCGCCCGCTTCCCATCGTTCCCATGAGGACATCATCCCGTCACCACTACGATTGCGACGAGGACATGGCGCAGCACACGCTCAAGTCTATGTGGCCTGGGCAGAGCAGCGCCGTGAACTCGTAATCATCAGTGCCGACTATCGCTAAGCCGATACTCGAGAGCGTCAGGAACTAAGACACGGCCGTCGCCTTCTGCGAGATAGCTGTCTCGGGGAAGGAAGCTGCGGGGCGGGTCCGAGAGGAAATCCTCTTCGGTAACCCGTTCTGCCGCGGGTAACTGGACCGGGAAATAGTCCATCACTCACAGAGAGCCTGGCTGCGTAAGAGCGATGCCCTGGTAGCAGGGCGTCGACGGGGGATGGTATCCGAAAGAGTTACCCGCTGAGTTGACTACGGAAATCATTTAAGCGGTACCATTTTTTTTTTTTTTTTTTTTGTGTGTCTTAGTTGTTAGCCTCAGATGGCTATGACAACTTTACCCGGACTGTGGGTGAGCGCTGAGGGCTCTCAACCCGTAAGCGGTACCAGTGGCTGGTCCACCATTTTACGGAATTTTTAGCGGCCACGGTTACAGGAAGATCGTCTTCCCGTATAAATAGTTGATTACAAATATGTAATAGTCATTTAACTCATTCATTTGCCTGCCCTCATCCCACGCTAAGTGGTTATTAATACAACAATTAATCTATACTCGTTTTACGGCGGTTCTCAGTAACCTATCTAAGATTAAAGATAAATCACTATCATTGATAACTGTAGTAGTCTAGTAATGATTATCGCAAATACGTGTAATACTAGTATATTCTATCCATGCTGTGTGGTAGCGGCTACGAATACTACCAACCCTTACTTTGCCCGTGGATGTCGTAAAAGACGACTAAGAGCCTTATCGTTATAAGGCTGAGCGAACCTGGTCGAACTCCATCTGATGCTGTGTGTTCAATTACATTCCCAAGAAGGGTTGACGTCTGGCAGGCGGCCGGTCATAAAACTATTGCCAATAACTTTTACAATATGTACTATGAAATAAGAGTACATATTGTATCGACCCCAATTGCGATGAGAGTAGGAGAATGATAATGTAGGACATTCTATCCGTGTGGTGACGGAGTGAGAATACAATTCACCACCCCCCTATCTTATCAATGAGTGATCGTTAAAAACTAAGGAATATAAATCGCATATATCTATGGAAGAGAACGAAAACTTGAAACAAAACCCTATACCGTGTTGGTATAGGGTTTTGACCTGACCAGGGTGGTATAGTAGGTTAATATCCCTCCGGTTTCGAGGAGGCTCGAGCCCAATAGTGGGTCGTTTATTGGTTGAGACGAATCATCATCAGTAGATGATGATGAATAGTATATTATTATATTCTATATCAACCCGTCTGATCAGCTTAGTAGAGCAGGTGAATATTCCTACTGCTATGAAGGAGGGTTGAGGAAGAGCATTGAGACATGAGCTGAAATGATGATTATTATTATACTAATTCGTCTATAAGTTTTGGCGGGGGTACATGAAATTGTCATATTGCCTCTTAAATTAAATCTGTTAAATATTTTAAGCGCATGTTTAATAAACATATATGTATATATACACTCATTTGCAAAAAAAACGGGCACCTAAGCAATGAACCATTTCAAATGTTAATATTTCTTTGTTTGATAATTATAGGTAGTTTTATCCACACAATTTGGTAAATTAATAAGAAAATAATCGTTTTCATCAGTATTTCATAAAATTTAGATACAATTTATGGGAAATAATGCTAAACCTCGCTAGTAGTGTATATTCGCTAGTAGTGCATATGCTCATGAAGTAAAAATAAAAAAGTTTTTTTGTTTGTTTTTCTTTAATAAAGTAAAAGCAGATAAATGTTTAGTATCGAGTGTGACCCCCTCTAGCTAAAATCACAGCTTGAATTCGTCTGGGCATGCTAGCGAGTATATCCCGGATACTTGCTTGCGGAATACGTTCCCACTCCGCAGTAATCACATTCTTCAGCTCTCTGATAGTCTGCGGAGCCGGGTGTACTGATCTCACACGCCGTTTCAGAACGTCCCAGACATGCTCTATGGGATTGAGGTCGGGACTTCGAGCTGGCCAATCCAAACGACGAATGCCGACCTCTTGCACATACGCATTAACATCGCGGGATCGGTGGGCGCGAGCATTGTCGTCCATAAAAATCGAGTCTTCACCTAGAGCGGCCAATGCGGGTTGTGCATGAGAAATTAGAACTTCCGTTATGTATCGATGCCCAGTCAGTGAGCCGTTTTCAATGAAGACTAACTCTGTACGATCCATTGAATTTATTCCTGCCCAAAACATAACAGAGCCCCCACCATAAGGTGTGATTTCTTCGAAACATGCCTCTGCAAAGCGTTCTCCTTGTCTTCTTAGCACTCGCCGACGTCGATCTTCACCGAACAGAGATATCCTGGCTTCATCAGAGAACAAAACCCTATTCCAATCGTCTTGAGTCCATGATTCACAATTTCTAGCGAACCTAAGCCTGTGAACTCTGTGCTCACGGAGTAATTTGGGGCCGCGGGCCGGGCGGTGACTGCGTATATTGGCAGCGAGAAGCCTCCTCCTGACCGTCCATAGACTAATATGCACATTTCTTACTTCTTGGAGGTTGTTCTTAAGATCCACATACGAAGATTTGCGATTTCTCAATGCGCGACTCACAAGAAAACGATCATCCCGTGGTTGGGTACATGGTTTTCTTCCAGAACCAGGCCTTCTCTCGACGGAACCAGTCTCCTGATATCGCTGCCAGGTCCTTTGGACTGTCGAGCGACTAACATTTAGCCTCCTAGCCACGAAACATTGGCTGCAACCCTCTTCAAGCAGCGCGATAATTTTGGTAGCTTTTACCACTTTATCTACCATTTTTGATACAGCCAAACAGCATTAAATAAAGCTTTGACAGTCAAGGATATGAAATTAATCGATAAAAATTGAATAAAAGTTATGAAAGTCGATGTTAACTTCTGGAACTTCGCGCCAAAAATGTAGGATAAAAAGGGGTTTTCTGTAAAAATGAACATCAAATGAAAAATTGAATTTAGAACGTACTTTTTTAAATACCACAGCATTTTTAAAACCGGCCAGTAACGTGTACAAACGATTGAAACCTTTTTGGTATTGTATCTTTTTAAATATGAATGAAAATCAAAACCGCCCGTTTTTTTTGCAAATGAGTGTATTTATCAGTAATTTTAAAGTTATATTGAATTTTTTTCTATTTTTTTATGTAATGTAAAGCAGAGAAAGTGCTAAAGTGTAATTAATACATGTTATAATCATTTCCATACGTGTGTTTTTTATGCTCTGATAAAGCTCCCAGTCGAATGGTAATTGGTTTGTCAGCGCTCAATTAAAGTTAAAATTTTTACATACTAACGGACCTTGATATTATACACAAATTACTGAATATGAAGTTGGACAAAAGATAAATATTATTAAATTATATTATTACTCTATAAGTTATAAAAGAACACTGTATTCGCCTAAAGCACTTTATATCCATGTTTATAATTATAAATAAAACTTATAATGATTTCTGATGTTTACGCATATTACACATTTGAAATAAAACTATTTTTATGGATTATATCGCGTTTGTATTTGACTTTTAATTTTTCAACGTTTTGAACACTTTACAGCGCTCATGGTCACGGGAGGACTATACGTGGTCATGCCGTAAAGTGTCCGAAACGTCGGGAAATTACAAATTATATACAAACGCGATAGAATCCGTAAAAATAGTTTTATTATGAAAAATATCAATCGACATTGTCTTAATTGGATAATAGGAAATCCTTTTCGATGGATTACATAAAAAAAATAAGAATGAAAAGTAAAACATGCCGTGTGTATATTAACTGAAACTATAGATAAATTATCGTAAACGGTGGTTACTCATCGTTTAAGTAATATGATTACATCATCCGATAACTTGAATGTGCTATAAGCAATTAAAATCTATACTGATACGGTCCTGAATCATTATGGGACGTTTAGTTTTATTGAACACCGACGCAAATAGAGGTGTGTCTGTCTGTAGCGTCGTAGATCTCGAACGGTTAGACCGATTTCGATGCGATTTTTAAGTGAATATTTTTTTTCGATGGTTCTTAGAAAAATCTATCTTTTTTTCCAAATTTATGTAATTATATTGGATGCTAAATTTCAGTAATTTGAAAAACAAGGTTGTGCCATCGTTTAATACAATTCTAACTGTAAAGTTTGAAGTCATAAGCCTATACAATATGTAAACATTGTCCGGTAGATGGCACACGTCACCTTAAAGACGTAAATATGATACGAAGCGAGTTTTGCATGTCCTACAATAATTCACGGTGGTGTAAGTGGCAGCACGATTGGGCCGGACTCCCAATAGGAGCGGGTTCGAACCCCGCTTGCGACATCATTTTTCGTTTCGTAATCGGGTTTTTATAAATTTATGTAAGTTTGACAAAAAATGGAATAATTTTTGGGCAAGAGTTTAGCTCTTGATTACTTCATACATATGTTCTCGCAGTTTTTTTTTAAATGTAAACTTGTTATATGGCTTTGAATTTCTAATACACAATCTTTGTGTACGAAAAGTGCACGAGAAAGAAAAATGTCTGCTATATTTCTTTACTTTTTGCGGGCTTCGTTCTCTTTACATGGAAGTCATAGAAACGGCTGAGGGATCATCCAGAGAATGGATATCATCCCCCTTCTGGCTAACTTATAACATGTAGTTCATACATGATCGCTATGCTTGCATGACACACATTTCACAAATAAGCGTGATTGCCGTCGTTTAAGGTCTTTTTCTCCTTTACTTGAGAAGAGTAAGTAAGAGTTTACTTGAGATGTGTGTTGCTATCGCATTCATAATTTAATGAAAATAAATGAATGATAAACACAAGCGATTATTGATAAATATAATTGTTTACCTGTAAATACAAATTCATTTCTTCACGACGTATGTTTATTTTTTATATTCATTTAAAAATAATTGATATTGCAAAGGTCCGTGAGTGGTTTACCATCAGGCGTCCTGCTCGTTTGCCAGCAACCAGCAATAAAAAAAATCGAAGAACAGTATTTGTCTTGTTGAAATCATGCATGCCCAAACTGAGCATTTACGATTAGATACCAGCAAACCAAGGATATATTGCAACGGCTAAAATATTAACAGTGTTAGCCCCAAATGTTGACAGTTTTCTGTCTACAGCCGCGAGTCGGTCGTACCACACTGAAACCGATAAGTTTCGAATAATTTCGGATAGGGCTGTAACTGTTTGAGATACGTTTTGGCACTTTTTTCAATCATCGAGCTGACTGTACAAGTGTGTAGTATAGATATATCGCTTGCCCAGAAGAATAGTAACACAATTCGAAAAAGCTAAATTTTTCAGGAGTGTCAAAATAAGTATTTACTTGTTTTCAGCTCGGTTCAGCAGCTATTCCAAATGCACGAACGTCAGCATAATATCCTTAAGAATGACGACGAAGAGTTACTACGGAGAACTTGTAATATTAACACCCCTCCACCATCAAAAATTGAAATATAATGAAAATTGTAATTTTTAGAGTTGTGACACTATTCTTCCGGGCAAGCGATATATAGATCCAAATTTTCATATCAGCGACATCGCCAATTAAGACCTTATCATCAATAGGCAGGCCTACGTTAAAGATCTACGATGGGCATGCGATAAAGACAGCCCAATAATGGTAATGATTTAAATGGTACATCATTATAAAAGACAAATATTATTGTTCCTAGAGTTATCATTCGTATGTACAGTTTTACAGCTAAATGGGTGACTAATACATTTCATATTTATTTTAGTAATACCAGTTAGTTGACCAATAGACTTGTGCAGGAATATACGTGAATATAATCAATTATTTATAGAAAAAATAATATTTAGTGTCAGATTAATACGTAATTAATTTAATATTTAACCTGCGGATAAAAAAAGGATCAAAAACAGTGTAATCTGTCAAATTTAAATTTAGAACAGTGGTAAAGTAAAAACTTTTTAAATTAATAAAAAAAAGACAGTGTCAAATTCAAATAGAGATATGTTTTAAAATATATGTGCCAGTGTTTTTTTTAATTCGTATTACGTACAAAGTTAATATAGTGTAATGCCAATAATGCTAAAACAGTGTTAGTGTTGATTTTATATACTAGTGTTGTACCAAACGGTATTAGTCGAGGATGGAAAAGATTCCGCTGGTTCAGAGAAGGAAAACTTGTTCAATTATGGGTTTGTCAGTTTTATTTTATAATATAATATGACTTGGTTACTAACCACTACATATAGTGTTATAATGATGCATTCAATATAACAATTTATTCTAATAATTATTTTCCTTATAAGCTATAAGACCTTTTTGTGAGATATTTATGATGATGAGTAATTATAATATGCTTATATACATTATAGAGGCATTTATTTGCATATCCTGCTGGCACAGTCAGCGACTGACCTGCAGACCCTAGTCGACACAATGACAGAAGATTGTAAGAAAAGGGGTCTACACGTGAATGTGAGCAAAACGAAAATAATGGTCTTTGAAAGAGATGAAGCCAGAACAGATGTAAGAGTAACAATAGGTAATGATGTACTAGAGCAAGTGGATGAATTTGTATATCTTGGATGTGGATTTAGCCGAGATGGAAGGTACACCACTGATATAGAGCGAAGAGTGAATGCGGGAAATAGAGTGAACGGAGCGTTGGAGCAACTTCTCGGCAGCCACCACCTCAGCCAGAAGGCACGTGTAGCAATACATAACGCAGTGCTTGTCCCAACATTACTGTATGGAAGCGAGAGTTGGGTATGCAGAAAATAGTATGAGAGTAAAATTAATGCGGTCGAAATGCGATCTCTGCGGAAAATCTGTGGACTTAGGCTGACCGACCGCATTCGTAACGACGACGTAAGAGAGCGAGTAGGTATGAAATAGAGTATTGGTATAAAGATGCGAAAGGGAATGCTCCGATGGTTCGGACATGTGGAAAGAATGCCGAACGAACGTCTGGTTAAGAAGATATACAATGCGAAAGTGGAAGGATGTAGGTACCGAGGGAGACCTAGACTAAACTACCTAGACCAGATCGGTCAGGTACTGAAGGAAGGTGGAGTCAAGAGTCTCCGAAACCGGCGAGCGTGTATGAAGAGAATTATGAATGTTGAGGAAGCGAGTGAAGTATGCAGAGATAGAGTTCTCTGGCACTCTGTTCTCTCTGCCTACCCTGCAAGGGATATGGCGTGATGATATGTATGTATTTGCATATGACTATGGCTCTATATTTTATGTAGCAGGCTAGTCTGAACAAACTCCATGCCTATCTGTCCGAGGCAAAGAAAGGGCGGCGTGCGGCTTTATTACCCACCGTATTACTTCCCATTTCGCTGCCCAATGGTACCGATTTCATGTTACCGCAAACCTGACCATGATCCTGCACCCTTATTTAACATTATCCTGCTTTTATAAAAAAATACTTGTTGACGCACGATAATAGCTCTTCCATCTTATATGTAAATGGCAAAAGTTATTGTCAATAGGTTTATGATCGGCCGCCTGCCTGACGGCAACACTTCTTGGGAATGTAATTGTTGACCAAACGGCATCAGATGGAGGTGGCCCAGGTCGATATAAAGCTCTTAGTCGTCTTTTACGACATCCATGAGCAAAGTAAGTGTTGGTAGAATTTTTAGCTAATTCCACACAGCAACCTTCACCCTGATTAGGAGATGAAAAATATTTTTCATTCATCTCAGCCTACGTAAGACCCACTATTGAGCTCGGGCCTCCTCCATAACGGAAGCAACATTGATGTACTGTACCGCGTAATTGGATGTGTTGGCATAAGGTTTTATAGTTTTTTTATAAAACCCGATTACAGAGTTTTCTTTTTCTTAAATCAGTTTTATCTGTATGGCATATTCCTTAATCGTCTTTTACGACAAGCAAAGGGGTGGTGAATTGAGGTCATACATTAATTACTTTCTGTAAATAATCTGTTGGAAACATTTCTGTAAATTATTAACAACATTATTGGAATTAAAAAAAAATTGTAAATAGAAAAAAATATATATTAAAAAAATTAAATAACAAATTTTGTTTTAAATTTACTTGAGAATTGTATACATTCTTCTAATAAATAAATTAGTTTATTATCTACAAAACTAGGCAACCATATAGATCTAAAGACCGTTGCCAGTAATGTCAATTAAAAAATAATTTTTGTTGGACCTATGTCTTGGCCTAAAAGCCCGTCTGCTCCGTCCGGGGCGACAGAAGGGACGCCGCGTAGTTTGTACAATGGCATATTCTTTAGTGTTGCCCAAATGCAAGACCAAGACTCGTTGCAAGAGTCTCGCAGTGCTCCCTTAAACAGCATTTTACGATTCCTTTGGCAAAGAAAAGATTGTCAATATTTTGTATTTTGAATATCAGTAGGTACACGGGAAAATAATACGATGATATTTTAAACAGTCTCATGGTAGATAGGTGTGATTATAGCCCCACTCCTGTTAAGTGGTATGTACCTAATTATTTTTTGTCATGAGGGACCACTAGACAAAATTTTTGACTAGCCGCGGAGCACCTTTTTTTTTTTTTTTTTGTGGTGGGCCATGGACGTCGCACCCCGCCAAATCGGTCCGGGGTGACGGAAGAGGCGGCGCGCAACCCCATTGACCCACCCTGCAAGCACCTCTTCTGCGCCATGCGAGCGGGCCACCGGTACCCGATCTTTGTCTTCGGTGGCCCAGCCGCGGAGCACCTATCTGATTTATTGTTTTGGAGGTAATAGTTAGAAGGAAATAATGGAAAGAAAACCAGTAAAAAATACGTATTAAATTATATTTATTACGAATCAAAGATAAAATTTAATGTGATTTTTGTGATTGCATATTCTTCACTACATATTATATAGTTGTTATTTTTAAGGATGGCTCCGCGCGGACCAGTTAGGATGCTCTTTGGGACCACCGGTGGTCCGCGGACCACCGGTTAAGAATTACTGCACTAGATGAATGGAATTTCATTAATTTAGTTGGATTTTTCATTTCTATGTGGATTTTTCATTTCTATCAAAACAAGTGACTCTGTGTTATTCTAACAGTGAGAGTTGCAAGACCTGCGAGACTCGCAAGAGTCTTATATTTGGGCAACACTAGTTTTAGATGTCCAGTTGAATGTACGATTTGTTATTAATTGTTATAAAGTTGATAACACAGAGGAAGCCTACAGCTACACAGCTGGTGTGGCTTCCTCTGTGTACAAATGTTATCAAATATATGGTACCGAGATTCAATTGTTATTGTTTTAAACAGTATTACGCTTTACACACGTAGTGTAAAAAGGGTAATACTGTTTAGGTTGGCTTAGGAGCAACAACTTTTCTGACAACGCTTAGGTACCTACATGATGTTTATTATTGTTTTAATGAAATGTTTTAGTACCTCTTGCTGTTTAATCAATGAATATATATGATTATATATCGATGCTCAACAAAGCATAAATGTGACGTATCACGTCACACAAATTAAAGAAATATATTAAAAAATTAAATTTAAAAAAGTGTGCCGCTTCAAAGCATTGTTCACAATCACCCACAAATTAGATCAATGTGAAAAAAGAGATTTAAAGAAAAATTTGAATCTAAAGTTGTCGTTTTTTGGATAATATCAAAAATCCACAGCTCTAGATTCTCAAATACGAAATTTAAAAAAAAATAAAAAAAATAAAAGGGTTGTTCTAGTCTAGAGTACAATTTTAATTTGAGGGTTACTTTTTGTTTTTTATGCTTCCTAGTATACTTTTATGCTTTCTAGCATCGATATATAGAATTTTATAATCGTTATTACAATTTGAAATGATTCGAGTCTGAACCTCACATAATTTTGAATCTAAAGCTGTTTCTTTCGAAATTATGTGTCCATTTAAACATAAATTAAGTTTGTGTTTTTTTTTTTTTTTTTTTTTTTGTATCTTAGTTGTTAGCCTCAGATGGCTATGACAACTTTACCCGGACAGTGGGTGAGCGCTGAGGGCTCTCAACCCGTAAGTTTGTGGTAGACTTTAGCTCATATACGTTCCACTGCTGGGCTAGAGCCTCCTATACAATAGGAGGGAAATGGACCTACGTGTAGTAGTACAGTGGTCAAACGATTTGTTATACAGTTTTATTCAGAGATTTCCTTTTCTTACGTAAATATTATATACATATTATATGATTATATCTCATAGTCATCTTTTACGATACCCGCAGGCAATATAGGGGGTAGTGAATTGTATTCTTTTTTACTCTGTCACCTCATAGAAGGGAATGAATGGTAGACAATTTTAAACATGCAATTAACACATCCAATGTACCTACACAAAACTCAGAAACATTATTTGAACAAAGCCAAACTTAGTGGGATTCAAAACCAAAAGAGATAGAAAAACCATTCTCACTACTCTCGACTCACAATTTTAAGATTTTTCATTTGTTGTCCCTAGGCGGAGTTAGTGGCGGCAGTAAGACGGCGAGGGCGCGGAGATGGTAGTGATGATGAGGACCAGGGTCTGCCGCAGAGCCCACCAGCATCTCCACCCACTGACAAGGGTTATAAGGTAAGTTATCCATAATAGCATTGAAATATTGGCAATACTCTTATTATTACATCTAGATTATGCATAAATAATTGTTATCAGCTAGCTTGGAGCAAATATAAAATATTATGTTATAAAAATGATAGATAATTGTTCAACAAATATCAAGTTTTTGGAGAAGCGCCATCTAGTAGGTTTCGTGAACATTACATGCTATAGTTACGTCAAAACGATACCTAATTTTATGAATAGATGTCGCTTTAAAGTCCTTTTTATATGTTCATTAGTAATTAAAACGTTTCGTATATTTACTAAATTTACTATTTAAGCATTTTATTCGAACATATTTTAATTAAAAAAAAAAAACAGTATTATTATTTTTAAACTACCAACTTTCTCAAGAAGGGCTAAGTATAGGACACGATTAGATTATGCATAATTATACATTTTTTCATCGGTTTAAAACATGGCGTGTTGCTAGATTCTCATTAAAAAAAAATTGTTTGTGGGATGTTTTCTATTTATAATATTAACATAAGCAAATTTTTTGGCAACAATTTGTGAAATATTTAGAAACTAACTTGCAATAGATGTCGCTACGTTGAACTACTAGATCGAACTTATAACAGGCGTTACGAAATATCAATCAAAGCATCATAATCATCATAAGCCTATGAACATCCACTGTTGGACATAGGCTTGTCCATAGTGGGGATAATGCTAATGATAACACAGGTCCACAATAAAAGTGATCTGCGCTGAGTGTTTGATGAAGGTTTTCCGACGTATTTTTACCACTGAATACGAATCTGAAGTCAAAATTGGGGGTGAAACTGCAAAATACATCAGAAAATCTTTGTCGAACACTCGGCACAGCCCACTTTTTTGTGAACCTGTGTAATCATTACATTTACCAGGCGAGTTGACAATGAAGTTTGTCTTCCAAATATCGTAAGAAAATGTTATTGATCCGTTCTCTTAGTGATCCCTTGCCGATTATTACGACTCCCACGAGAATGTAAGGTACACCTTAAGTCTGTAGACTTAAGCAATCTATTCTAATACCTCACCACACGTTTAATATTATTTATTCATTAATTATCGGCGTTTAAATCGTAATAATCTATATAGTTATTTTTTAAATTTAGATTTTTATGAAACGTTCAGGCAATTTTTAGATTAAAACGGAGAGTAATCCTATGAGTTTCGTAGCGATCAGATCAATAGAAATGTTTATTATGTTTTTTTTTTCACTAGACGTTACTAAATTTATATAGATAAATAAATAAAAAGAATATGTTTAAATTATTTTCTACATACGAGGACTGACGATGTCCTGTAGTCAAGAACACTGTAAAGTGTTCGAAACGTCGGGTAAATTAAATATCGAACACAAACGCGATAGAAACCTTAAATATAGTTATATTTCAAATGTTTCAAATGTTAACGCGTAAACATCAGAAATCATAAAATTATTTTTAACATGATTACTGCACGGGTAATCTTTGTGCGTACTTAATGCTAAGCTGTAATAGGATTATTATAGATATCATATAAATAACCACATTTACCTAGATTATTTAATCACAGATTAAGATTAAATTTTATCTCATTTCCTTTTTTTTAATACCATATGCGTCTTATTGTCTATGGTTCTATTTACATCTACATGGTGCCAACTATACATGGTTTTTTTTTATTGCTTATGGTGGCAAACAAGGAAGCAGCACAACTGATGTTAATTGTCACTACCGCCTATGGACCTTCAGAATACCAAGGATATAGCTAGGCCGCAGACTACCAATACAAACCCAAACCCATCCCAGTTGGGCTTCCCGCTCTCTCTACCAAATGAAGCGCAATAGCACATTGCCATTACTCAGACGTCGATCTTCTGCGAGAGTGTGGTACTACCCCGGACGGACCGGCCCGCGGCTATAGACAGAGAACTGACCACAGCGTGGTCCTACCACTAATAGTTGTTTCGTCAACAATTATATTTCCAAGGAGGATTGACGTCAAGAGTCTCCGAAACCGGCGAGCGTGTATGAAGAGAATTATGAATGTTGAGGATGCGAGTGAAGTATGCAAGGCTAGAGTTCTCTCGCACTCTGTTCTCTCTGCCTACCCTGCAAGGGACATGGCGTGATGATATGTATGTATGTATGTAAGATTGACGTCAGACAGGCGGCCGATCATAAAACTATTGCCAATAACTGTTTCAATATATGCGATGGAAATGGAGGTCATATTGCATCTTAAACGTTCTCGAGTGGCAACCGCGTATCGAACGTCGCAGTTTTGGTCTCATCCCCACCAGGTGGAGCGATGAGCTAGTGAAGATTGGTGAGAGTGGTTGTACGTAGACGCCACGGGACCGCACTTGTGACGAAATATGAGGAAGGCCTACGTCCAACAATGATAAGACGCTGAATGGTGATGATGATGATGTGATCTTTGAAATATTTATTTAGATAATAGTGGTAGGACCACGCTGTTGACAGTTTTCTGTCTACAGCCGCGGGCTGGTCCGTCCGGGGTAGTACCACACTCTCGCAGAAGATCGACGTCTGAGTAATGGCAATATGCTATTGCGCTTAGTTCGGTGAGCGAGAGAGCCGGAAGCCCAACTGGGTGGGTTTGGGGATTATATTGGTAGGCAGCGGCCTAGTTATACCCTTGGTATTGCAAAGGTCCATGGGTGGCAGTGACACTTACCATCAGGTGTGCTGCTTGCTTTTTTGCAACCATAAGCAATAAAAAAATCGTTAATCTATTAATCCTAAATTAGTTTTTATGGAGAAATAACCTTTGCTTCTAATAATATATATACAATCATAATATATAATCAATATATAGCTCTTATCAGTGCAATATTGATAATAAGTACGTATATCTTTATCAATAGTTTCACTGGTGTATATGGCGAAATGATTTTAGGAGCGTTTTTTGTGAACCTAAATCAACAGAACCGAATCAGTTTGTGGTTCACACAAAGTATTGTCATGCATTGGAATCGTACCCACGCCATTTGTACGGAAGGTCGGTATCTTAACCACTAAGCCATCTGTGCTGTATTTATAAAAATATAGATATTTAAGCATATAACAAATACGTTTTTCAACAGTGAAAATAGTTATACGTAAATGATTAGACTGTGGTTGTTTAGTCGTTGCGCAGACGTAGCGGTGAAAGTGTAGCGTGGAGGTCGGCATCGACAATCAACGGCCCATTCGCTCTATATACATTCAATTCTACAAGGATTTGCACGGTACATCTATCGTTTACTGTTGTTTTTCCGTATGAGATCGAGTTAAAAACTTAGAATATAATAAACCATCCTATCTTGTATCGGGCGACCCGAAATATATACTACAACTTATAGGGACATAATTGAATATACAGCATTATAATCTCATTTACAGCGTTATAGCTCTTAAACTATAAATGCTACGAGAAAAAGTTAATTTCATGCTCTACAATTCAGTTACCATTATTTTTAATTTATCATTGACCATTAAATAAATATTTAGTAAAAACCATATTGTAAAAAGTTTGATTCGCTATAATTAAAAACCTATGCGTTATACAAAAAAAAGTTTCAAATAAAAAATATGGCAAATATTATTATCTACAATAATGATCGCTGCAATTTTTGTCGTACGATGCGCGGTTCGCAAGATATTCAATAAAACGTGTTTTCCAAGATGGCGGCTGAAGTGAACCCCCAACTTGGATTTACATTCAGGGGATGACCTTGAACATATTCCCAAAAAAAAAATACCAGGTCCCGTACGTTGCAAAAAAAAAACCTGGCCTAATAGACAATACAACGCCAACACTTGTCTTGCGGGTGACTGGATCGGGGAATTAGTCCGTCACCCGCCGAGAGGCCGACCGCGTGAGGAAAGACTGACATCCTCCCCGAGGGGGGGACGTCGGTCGAGGAGAGGGTACGAAGGCGACGTCACGGGTGGGTTACAAGTGTGCGTGCTTACGCCCCTCTGTCGCCCCGGACGGAATGGTGCGAGGAGTGCGCCTATCGTAACTCACCCCAAAATAAAACCCTTGTCTTAAAAACATAGTAGGAGTTGATCAATTTTCTCTCCCTTATTTTTTTTAAAGACACCACCTCTACACTCGGAATAATCCTTGTAATGCGGGAGACTTTACAAACATATTTAATAAATTGCACCTAAACTCGGAATAACAATTAGTGGATCGTACGTTTTATATCCTACTTGGGAAGTGAACCCACAGCACCGGCACGACAGGTCGGTATCTTCGGTCACGATCTGTGTAGTCAATTGCGGACGTGGCTCGACTAATTGGCACATAAACTGAAAAGTAGAACAAATATTTAATATTATGCCTTAAATAAATATTATGTTAAATTTAACATTCATTTAGTTTGAAACTACCAAATCTGATAAGTTATATCCTTCAATTAAATTAAACTATACAAGTTAATTAATCGTGCTAACTTCAAGCACACTCAATAACTTACTGATTGCTAAACTAATGTAAATTGCCTTAATTTTCGCTTTCTGTGTAGGTACTAAGTTAAAATCTTAAATTAATTTTAAACCGCTCTACTGGAAATGATTATTCGAGTTTTCTCGAATCTACAAATCTAGAAAAAAAAAACTTATTTAATATTTAAATTTTGTAATAATATAATTAGAGTAAGAATACAATTCATCACCCTTTACCTTGAAATAAAACTACTTTTACGGATTCTGTTTTTGTTCGATTTTTAATTTATCGACGTTTCGAACGCTTTACAGCGTTCATGGTCACGGGACATCATCAGTCCTCGAAAATGTTCGAAACGTCGGTATATTAAAAACCAAATACTGTAAAAATAGTTTTACTAGAATCCGTAAAAGTAGTTTTATTTCAAGATCCTTTATCTTGATGAATTGTATTCGTACTCTAATTCTCGCGTAAACATCAATAATCATTATGTTACCCCCTATCTTATTCGTAACCTAAAACACACATTACACCTATGCGAGAGAAGAAAAACTTAAAACAAAACCTTAGTGCAGGGTGGTATTTTACAATAAAAAAATATGATTCGCTCCAAGTATTTTACGTCATGGGAATCGAAGCCGTGATACTTGGCATGTGAGATTGATATTAAGATCAATATACCATCTACGCAGTAGTGAATGGCACATACAAAAATCAATTCGATAAAGCTATTTTCGAGGTTAACGCATATTATAAAGCAAACTTTCATTCAAATCCGTTCAGATATTTTCATAAGATTAAGTAATAAACCACCATTTCTTGTGTGATGTAAGAGAATAGAATGTGTCATTATACTTCACTTAGCCTTGGGAGGCGTAAAAACTGGCTGAGGCATCGTCTACTTAGCGAAATTGTAGCATCAAAAGAAAAATCCAACTCACCTGCTAAGGGTCACGATATGCGTTTTAAATTTCCCAGAAGATCACTACTGGCTACTCTTCTGTTGAGACTCTCAGCTGATTATATCTTCAAGTAACTCATATGGGTTGTAAACTGAAAATCAAGCTTATGCTGAGCTGACTACTTTCGCCGGCAAGACATATATTTTATTATTTTTATAATGATTTCTGTATTACACATTTGAAATAAAAGCTATGTTTACGGGATTCTATCGTGCTTGTATTTGACTTTTTATTTTTCCGACGTTTCGAACACTTTACAGCGTTCATGGACTTATTCCGTGTATGAGTTCTCTCGTGACTAAAAAAAATTGGTTGCCTGTAAAGTCGGTATACGGGCGAAAGTTTTACGTGACAACGACTTTGAGTGGTAAAATAATTTTAATGTGAATATTCATTCGTATAGTAGGAAGAAGGATGAAATAATAGTAACAATTTAAAACATTTATTTATACAAAGAATTATATTTAAAACATTAATTTATACAAAGAATCTCGCACTGAATTTCATATTAACAAAATTTTATTTTTACCTTTACACATACATACGTATTTATATACAAATATACATACAATAACTTGCAATACATTAACAACATAACTTTTTATGTCTGTCTCTCTCGCTCTTAGGCGGGCTAACCATGCCCGAGTGGAAGGGACGCGTGCCTCTCACTCGCTCTCATTGTGAGCGCATAACGTGAGCGGAGCGTAACGCAGTTTCTTGAAGTGTCACCCGGCAAACCAATTTATAAGACGTTGTCACGTCAAAAAATGTAAAATGTTCGAAACGTCAGGAAATTAATAATCAAATACAAACGCTATAGAATCTGTAAAAATAATTTTATTTCAAATATTTATATCTTGATAAAGATTTCGTTTTTTTTAAGTATGGCAAACCATCCAGTGTATAGGTACTAAGTTGACTACATTTACCGACAAGAAACTTGTTTTAATATTCGTAACAAGATTAAAATTTAGTTCTTTTAAAGTTCAATATTATTTTTATTCATTCTCCTTTTCAATTCAATCATTTGATAGATTTTTTTCTTTTACGTTCATTATTTTACTGTTTTCTTTTTTTCTTAATTTTTATTTATTTTTTTGAGATTTTTCATTAATTTTTAGTTGTCCTACGGCTGAGTTAAAAGTAACGACAATTGTATTATTCTACACGATAATTTTACATTAGTCATATTATTAATTAACTTATTAATAGTTACGTAAATAAATCGCATAGTGTTAGTGTAACTAAGTGGATAAAATAATCGATAGTGCTATGACACGAGCTGACGCAAACGGGAACCCTGACCGCCACGGTCTGGTCGCAATTAAATATTTATAGTTGTATGGCTTACACGCATCGCCTCCTTAGGAAACTTAATATAATAATCTTTTGGTTGCTTCTTTTGTTTGCTGTATTCGCTACGAATACTACTAAAAATAACATTGCTCGTGGATATCGTTAAAGATGATTAAGAGATTAACATCGAACTAGATCAACACCGTTTGATATCGTCTGATCAACAACTATGTTCCCAAAGAGGGTTGACGTCAAGCGGCCAAACGACCATAAAACTATTGGCATACCTTTAATAATATGTACTGAATTATATCCATCCATCAGCCCGTAAACGTCCACTGTTGGACATAGGCCTCCCCACGAGAATGCCATCTATAACGGTCCTGTGCCACCTGCATCCAATGGTTTCCTGCGACCTTGATGAGGTCATCAGTCCATCGAGTGGGGGGTCGTCCTACGCTGCGTATGAATTATATACTATTTTAGTATTATACTTGGTAAAATGTATGTCACTCTTCTAGTCACAGCAGAGATAAAGATTTTATATCTTCAAATCACAATCACCAAATCTATTGTTGAAAACTATTCGAAACACTGGTATAATTATCATCTCAGCTCATATACGCCATAGTTTTGGGCTCGAGTTCACTGCACAATGCGAAGGAAATTGACCTACTATGCCACGCTTGTCAGACGGGTTATTATAACGTTTTATTTTGAGGTTTCCTTCTCGTATGTAAATATTATCTGCATATAAGTCCTCTTTTATAACACTTACGGTTAAGGAAGTGGTGATTTATATTTTTGTACCCGTCAAGAAAAGTTAATACAAAATTAAAACGCTCTAAAAATCATAAACATTATTTATTTTTCATGCCATACTAGCATAAACGTCAAATGTCTTTACGTTTAAGTCATTATTTTACAGACGTGTTAAAAAGACAAGTTTTTTTTCTGAAAAAAAAAAATTAAGAGTTTCATTATAGTGCTATCTAGTGTAATTGTGATTCCAAACCATTCAGATACCTACTGACAATTTTCATCCAAATCTATCCAGCCGTTTAGTAGTTAGTCACTAACGCACACAAGTATAATATGTAAAGTTAGGAAGCATAGAACTCGCGCGTGTGT
Source organism: Lymantria monacha (assembly GCA_905163515.2). Taxonomy (NCBI): domain Eukaryota; kingdom Metazoa; phylum Arthropoda; class Insecta; order Lepidoptera; family Erebidae; genus Lymantria; species Lymantria monacha. Next base: position 3,012,318 of record LR991102.1, read on the forward strand.
GCGTAGGAAATAACATAATAGCTTTACGTCTTAGTGTTAGTGAAATATTAGAAATTGACATTACATAGGCTAGTGAACGTGTTTTATTGAAGAATGTCACGCAAAAACTAAATCCGATTCAAATTTTTACACAATCGCACTAAAACCAGACTGTACAGAGACTTTAATATCGACATGGTTATTCTCTTTTTTTTTTTGCTCTTGGTGGCAAACGAGCAAGCAGAACACCTGATGGTAAGTGTTACTGCCACCCATGGACCTTTGCAATACCAAGGGTATAGCTAGGCCGTTGCCTACCAAATAAAACCCCAAAACCAACCAAAAAGTTACGCTTCCGACTCTCTCGCTAACCGAACGAAGCACAGCAGAACAATGCCACTGCTTAGACGTTGATTTTCTACGAGAGTGTGGTACTATCCCGGGCGGACCGGCCCGCGGCTGTATACAGAAAACTGTCAACAGCGTGGTCCCACCACTCTTCGTTGAATTATCACGCCGGACAATGTTTCCTCATCATTATCCTGCTCTTATGATGGTATGTATGTAGGAAGGTGGAGTCAAGAGTCTCCGAAACCGGCAAGCATGTCGACGCAATATGTACTCTTCTTACATCGTATTTATTGTACATTTTTTTGATAATAGTTTTATGATCGGTCGCCTGCTTGACGTCAACCCTCCTTGGCAATGTGATTGTTGACCACACGGCATCAGATGGAGTTGGCTCGGGTCGATGTAAAACACTTAGTCGTCTTTTATGACATCCATGAGCAATGTAAGGGTTGGTGGTATTTATAGCCGCCACCATACAGCAAAAAAAGCCTTTGCGATCCAAATACATTATGTGCCTACATAAAAATAGCAATTATTAGTGCGTTGGAATAGCCTTTAATATCAAGTTTCTATCTTTTTTCTATGGTGCTGCGGCAATTTGCTTATATTGATCTCAACTTACTTATATAATACTCTTGGAAAAGCAAGGTATCATTTTACACTCCCTCAATGATCACACGGATTAATTATGAGACTGTGCCACTTAATTTCGTATATTAAAATAGCCTCAAACGAAACGCAATTTAGTGCCCATTTCCATCAACATTCCCTAAATTTTAGGTAGTAACATATGAAATAAAATAAAAATATTTTTATATGAATTAATTTTAAATAAAATTTAAGTAATATCTAAAGCCATACAAATGACTCACAATAGAGGTCGTTAGTAATTTCATTTTATTACCTAATTTTAGAATAATCCAAAAATACTGAAATTTATTATTTAACATGCTTGATTATTTATAAAAACTTGATTACGAGCGAAAAATGATTGTCACATATGGATCATCCCATGTGTGACAATTATTTTTCGCTCATATCAAGTTTTTTAAAATAATCTAAAAATAATTGAATCGACTAAATACAGATATGGCGATATTAAGATACCTAGTTAGAAGGCGTAAATTCGAAATGAAATACAGATATTGCTATTATAAATTATTTACTCAATTTAATGATTCATATATATTAAAGATTCATATACCCTTAGCAGGCAGATCATCGCCCACATACACAATATAAAAATCACCATGTATGTTCTTTTCAATATAGTTCGATATCTCTACGTCACAGCGTTACCTTTAAAGGCTTCCACTATATACCTATCAACAAGCGGCCCAGTCTTACCGCGACATTCGCGTTACGCGCGCGTGAAGAAAAAAAAATACAATAAAATTTTTAATCTGTATTTTTGACATTCGCATTTTTACCGCGTTATATTTTCTGAATTTTTTTTTGTATAAGTGACTGTTGTGTATATTATGAATAATTTCTAATTTAGTGATTTTTAATAGTGGATAAGTTTAAGTTTAGTGTGTTTAATAATAATTGTTGTAATATTCGTATTTAGGTAATGGTGAGGACAAATTGTATAGTATTTATTTTGTATTTTTTTTTATGTGGCTGAGGCTTGTTCTTTATCTGACTTTGTATAAGTATGCCAGAAATGTAAAAACTATTAAAAATATATTTTAATCATAGACATTTTCGTTTATATACATAGATATATATCTTAATATATATTAAGATATATTTATTTAGTACCTTATACTAAATAATAATAAATAATTAAACATTATTGATAGGTTTTATTTAGTGTAAATATTTTTACTGTCAAGAAATTATTAGCTTCAATATAAAGTTATCAAACAATAATTATTTCAAAACATGAATCGAGGGGAATTACCCGTTTGTACAAAAATAAGTAGACAGTATTACCATATAATATGGAAAAATAAGTTTGAAATGTAAACGCAATAAAATATTATTTTTCTTTTTTTTTTTTGTCGAGCTATAGCATCAATACTTGTATCCATACTCGGAATAATCATTTTTGGATCACACAGAGTACTATTCTGTGTAAGTATCGAACCTAGAACATTCGTCATAGGAGGTCGGTAATTAAACCAGATCGCTCTATGCAGTAGTATGAAGTAGCACTTAATATTATGAATTGAGTGGAGAAAGCAATAAATTTCTACGCATAGGTCTTTGATTCGAACCAAATGTAGCGCACATTGGACTTATAGAATCTATGTATTAAATCCTAAAATGTTTATTGAAATAACATAATGACTGCATATCCTAGTTCTATAAAACCTAAATGATTTCGAAACTGTGTGAAACCCATGTCGCGGCGAATATTTTAAACCGTTAGTCTTTGCTGTCATAAACGTTTATAACATTCGATGACGAGTTAGTTAGTATCAAATATTCACGACATTTCGTCTAATCTTAAGCTAAATCTTTGCATTACCGGACTCTTATAAAACTTGATTTTTAGAATGTGATTAAGCTTTTTTGCTAAATTTCTTCATATACTGTTCTTATCTAAAATCATTTCCGTATGTTGACCGAGTGAGAATATAATTCGTTACATATTATTTGGTCCGTGAGTATCGTAAAAGACGACTGTGAGAGAAAGAACAGTCGTAGTAAAACACTCTACCAACCCCATATAACCAGGCCAAATTCTCTCTTACGGTAGAGGAGGCTTAAGCCCAGGCGTGAAACGTGTATGAGCTGGAAGAATGATGATGATGATGATGAAAGTCTGTAATAAAAAAAAAAGCCAAAATCTGGGAGGTACGTTCCCCATTGAACACAGCCCTTACCAATAAGTTAAACTATGCCATATCCGTGGTGCTGCGCTTAGCTCATAGCTGTACATCCTCTTATTTATTGGCTTATTAGTCAATTTCAAGTTTCTTGGTTTGCATAGGAGGGAATTGAAATATTGTCAACTCGTATTTTTTTCTAATCAAATTTGTTTTGTTTTCTTAGACAATCAAAATTTGTTTCCTGCGACTTTTTAAGGATCAAACCTCAATGTAATTTATGGAAATATATATGAATCTTCCCTATCCGTGTGGTGACGGAGTAAAAATACAATTCACCACCATCTATCTCACCCGTGGGTGATCGTAAGAGACGACTAAGGGATACAAAATGCATATAACATCTGTGCGAAATAAAGAAAACTCGAAACAAAACTCTATACCAACACGTCCGACCGACGCGGTATAGTAGGTTAATTTCCCTCCCATGACGAAGGAGGCCCAGCCCAACAGTGGGACATATATAGGCTGTGATTAGGGTTCCCAACCTTCCCGGATTGCCCGGGAGACACCGGTAATAATGGTTATCCTCCCGACCTCCAGGATAGCAATAATATCTCCGGTTTTTCTAAAAATTAAATGCATCCATCACTAGCTCGTTGCTATTCACTCGCTTTGCGGCTAAATTATTTAGATGCTGCTAGAAAACAAAATAAATTTAAAATTAATTCACGATTCTTTCAAACCCCGGATATAAATTTCTTAAACATACAATCCTCCCGCCTTGGTCCTTTTGAGAGTTGGTAACCCTAGCTGTGATGACGATGATGATGATGATGGTATGGATCTTAGCTTACAAGAGTTACAGTGTGTGTTACAGTACAGTTTAAAAAAATCTGAATACATAATGGATCACCATATGGGGTACAGTTCAAATATGTATACAAAGAATTGTATACAGGGTGTAAGGGGACCGCTCCCGAAAACAAAGACAGGTAACCCTACTAGTCCTGCTTGTAATGATAGGCTAGAAAAAAATCGATTCGGATGAAAAAAAAATTTTTTTTCGTCCTGATCGATGTTTTTTCTAGCCTATCCTATATCACAAGTAGGACTAGTAGGGTCACCTGTCTTTGTTTTCGGGAGCGGTCCACTTCCACTCTGTATATCATTATAGATACAAGATAACATTGTATGACATTGTCATATGTCGGTAATTTTCACACAGTGCAAACCTACCTTTAACATTTATTCATTGTAAAGGCTGTCGTCATAGTGAAATCGTAACAAAAACAACAAAAAAATGTCACCATGTAATGGAAAGTTGTTGAAATTATTTTCTTTTTAAAAGTTGCCTTAATTATCTTAAAACATAATGATGTCTGATATTTACGCGAGTATTACACACATTTGAAATAAAACTATTTTTATGGATTTTATCGCGTTTGTATTTGATTTTTAATTTGCCGATGTTTCGAACATTTTTCAGTTTAATCCTCCCGTGAGCATTGATCGCTGTAAAGTGTTCGAAACGTTTGGTAAATTAATAATCAAATACAAAAGCGATAAAGTTCGTGAAAATACTTTTATTTTAAATTTCTTTAAGCAGTTAATTTTCTTGTCCGTGTGGTGACGGAGTAAGAATACAATTCACCACCCCTTATCTTACCCGTGGGTGATCGTACGAGACGACTAAGGGATATGAAACGCATATAACATCTATGCAAGAGAAGGAATACCAACACGTCTGACTAGCGCGGTATAATAGGTTAATTTCCCTCCCATTACGGAGGAGGCCCGAGCCCAACAGCGGGACATATATGGGCTGTGATGATGATGAGTTAATTTTCTAATATTAGGTACAAGCGTGGTCTTGTAACTGTATGTAGGAATTGATGTATAGTAAATAGATTGTCTTGCTTAATGTTAGTGGTTACGAATACTACCAACTCTTACAATGCTTACGGGTTTGGTATATACGACTAAGAATTTAACATATATATGGGCCAACACTATCAGAAGCCGTCTGGTCAACAATTACATTGCCAAGGAGTGCTGACGTTAGGCAAACGGTCGGTCATAATACTATTGTCAAAACTTTTGCAATAATGTACAATAGAAGAAGAATTGTTTTTACCACAACTTAGTCCTCCCGTGATCATGAATGCTAAAAAATATTTAAAATTACTTTGATCATACGGTGTATTACATCTCTACTTTTTTCTTATCCCGATGCAAGTGGGATACACGGTGCTAGTATTTTTTATTTAGCGCGACCAACATAATAAATTGGCAGCAAAATATATTTCTATGCACAAAATTTATGAAAGTTAATACATAAAAAAAAACAAAACTACAATTGTCATTTTGACGTATTTTATATACGATAAAAACTCACCTCGTACAAATGCAAATAGTTAATTCATTTCCTTTATAAGGTAATATAATACATTGATTTATTCATAGACAATTTTTTTTCTTCTAATTATTACTTATAATTGGAATGAAATGTAATATCTACGTAATGGTTTATGCGCGGTAATCAAATGACATATGGACATGTCACGAATGTAAGTGAATTATGTTAATTTTATTACTTTTTATTACGCCACTGCCGTAATAATTTAGCAGGATGGTTATGAAATGTCAAGTTTTCTATCTCGATGTTTCGTTCTGAAGGTGGAGATTATCATCCTGGTCTTATCACAATTACTCGGGGTTGATGAAATATTAACTCTTGTTTCCATCGTACATATTGTAAAAGTTTTAGCAATGATTTTATGATCGACCGCCTGCCTTCTTTTTATTGTTAATAGTGGCAAACGAGCAAGCAGCACACCTGATGGTAAGTGTCGCTGCCGCCCATAGACCTTTGCAATACCAAGGGTATAACTAGGCCGTTGCCTACCAATATAAACCCCAAACCCACCCAATTGGGCTTCCGGCTCTCTCGCTCACCGAACGAAGCGCAATAGCACATTGCTATTACTCATACGTCGATCTTCTGCTCAGTGTGGTACTACCCCGGACGGGCCGGCCCGCGGCTGTAGACAGAGAACTGTCAACAGCGCCTACCACTATTGCCTGACGTCAATTATCCTTTGAAATGTAATGTTAAACCAGACATCAGATGGAGCTGGCCCTGGTCGTAAAACTCTTAGTCGTCTTTTACGAATACCCACGAGTAATGTACAATAGCCACCAAACAGTAATCTGAAGGCGGTGATTTTTTTATTTTTTAAATGTTTATTTACCTGCTTTAATAAATAAATCCTTTTATCGTGTAATATATCACAAATTACATCCAGAATCGAGAAGAATTATTAATGGAAGAAAGAAAAACTATCTTGCTTGGTAATCGAACCCATGATATGTGGCAGGTGAAGTCTGTATTTACACCAACACATCATTTGATCAAATTTGAATGTGTTCATAAAATTTCTAAATCTTGACACAATATCCAATTAAAATCCATCAGATTATTATTTTTTAAACACCATACACTAAAAAATTAATCTACGCATTACGAGAAACTTTACAAACATACAATGAACGAATATAGAATAGATCCAGGGTCAGAGTAATAATTTATATATAAACATACATATCATCACGCCATATCCCTTGCAGGGTAGGCAGAGAGAACAGAGTGCCAGAGAACTCTATCCTTGCATATTTCACTCGCTTCCTCAACATTCATAATTCTATTCATACACGCTCGCCGGTTTCGGAGACTCTTGACTCTACCTTCCTTCAATACCTACATGACCAATCTGATCTAGGTAAGTTAGTCTCGGTCTCCCCCGGTACCTACATCCAATCATTTATAGATAGCCCAAATTATTATTATAGAATCAAACCTATGATACCTTTTTTTTATTTTTTTGCGGTGGGCTATGGACGTCGCACCCCGCCAAATCGGTCCGGGGTGACGGAAGAGGCGGCGCGCAACCCCATTGACCCACCCTGCAAGCACCTCTTCTTCGCCTTGCGAGCGGGCCACCGGTACCCAATCTTTGTCTTCGGTGGCCCGCTCGGCGGTATGCCCTCCCGGGCAAACCTATGATACCTGACAGTCGATTATATTCAATATATTGCTTTTGTCTACTCCTTAAGTTATACAACCATTAAGATTATAAATCTAACTCTGGTATTACCATAGTTACCCATCCATAACGAGTTACACAGTATTTCGATTTCGCTCGTACCAACAAGACAGTTACTCAACTACCGATAATTTGTAGTGTTATGTATTTACTGTTAGTTATCGTACAAAAATTGATAGTTTGCCCGTCATACTAACGGTTGTGGCTGAGGAAAAACGTGGGATCATGTTGTTTTATGAACCTTCAATAGCTAAATGTATGCTTAAATACACAATAGATGTAACTAGCTGTATATTTTCTTCCGATATTTTTATTGTCAATGTTCTTGAGGAAAGTTTTTAAGAATAAATTACAGTAATAATGGTAGGACCACGCTGTTGACAGTTCTCTGTCTACCACACTCTCGCAAGAAGATCGACGTTCGGTTAGCGAGAGTGCAGAAAGCCCAACTGGGGTGGGTTTGGGGTTTGTATTGGTAGGTAGCGGCCCTTGGTATTGCAAAGGTCAATGGACGGCAGTGACACTTACCATCAGGTGTGCTGTGTGCTCGTTTGCCACCATAAGCAATAAAAAAAGTATTCAGTGCTATATAGAGATATAATAAAATATGGACTGATTACGTGACCTATGCCATGCATTTTTCAGCTTTTATTTTTAAACAACGCCCTGCATCGAAGAAGTAATCTAAAAATATAATTTTAATTCAACATTATATATTGCATTGATCCAAAGTAATTGCGATAAGAGCAGGATGGGATAAAGATTTTGGTTTCCAATCTCGTGACTTGATAAATACTGTAAGCAGTCATTTTCGTCACAGTATTGTAAAAGTCGATATGGTAATTCTTAAATATTTATCTTAGGATAATAAGAAGACTCTTGCCTTCTGTAAAAATCTATATACATACTAGCAGACACGGCCACGCGTCGCTGTGGCTAATGTAGCCTCAGTAACACGTGGTGGTTATGCTAATAAACAGATACCGCCATCTGTTAGAATCGTTTGGAGATAACAGATAATTGTGACTGTCAAATAAAAGAAAAATAATTTGCAATAAAATAATATTACGACTATCAATTGAGATGGAAACTATCCTATCTTTTAAGTTGGATCAAATTACACATGCTGTGCAAATTTGATTAAAATCGGTTTGGTACTTTAAGAGTCCATCACGGACAAACAACGTGACGCGTAATTTATACATACTACTAGCAGACCGGGCCACGCGTTGCTGTGGCTGAGATTAGCCTCAATAACACTTTTTGTTTATTCTAACAAATTTTAGCTTATATGCAGCGTTTGTTCATTTAACATAGCGCCATCTATTAAATATTTACCGAATCCAGTCAACAGATTCCGCCATCTTTTAAAATCCTTTTGATATAACATATGATTATAACATGTGATTATATATATAACATGTCAAATATTAGACATATAATTTACAATAAAATAATATTACTATAAATTGAGATTTAAGCAATCCTATCTTTTAAGTTGGGTCAAACTACATATGCTGTGCAAATTTGGTTAAAATCGGTTAAGTACTTTATGAGTCCATCGCGGACAAACAACGTGACACGTAATTTATATATTATGCTAGCAGACCTGGCCACGCGTTGCTGTGGTTAAGGTAGCCTCAGTAACACGTAGTGGTTATGCTAATAAATTGTAGCTTATATGAAACATTTTTACATTTAACAATATAGCGCCATCTATTAAATACTTACTCAATCCAGTCAACAAATACCGCCATCTGTTAGAATCGTTTGGAGATAACAGATAATTGTGACTGTCAAATAATAAACAAATAATTTGCGTTAAAATAATATTGCTATAAATTGAGATGAAAGCTATCCTATCTTTTAAGTTGGATCAAAGTACACATGCTGTGCAAATTTGATTACAATCAGTTAAGTACTTTAGGAGTCTATCGCGGACAAACAACGTGACACGTAATTTATATATATATATATATATATATATATATATACTTATATAATAATCCCCCCTATAACACGGTAGATCGATTTCGTGTTATTGGCAACGCGTTGTAAGAGTTGTAGTATAATACGCTTGTATGACCCCATATAACGACTTATGTAAAAATGATTAACGTTTAACTTTTCTCGTTAAAGGGGATTTAAATCGAATATTAAGAAAAAACTATGTTATGAACGAAATATGTAACGTCTGAAATCCCCGCGCTATATTGGGAATACGCGTGTTATACAAGGGACCGAAACCACGTAATATGAATATGTGTTATAAGAGTACCGTGTTTTAAGGGGGATTTTATTTTCAAATGTGTTTTCTTGTATTTGTGAAAATTCTCCTCAAAATATTGCATCATTATTAATGTTTGAGACGCCATTTTGACGTTATATTCTCAATTAATAACGAAACATAAATAAATAACTCAAAATGAATGCTTTCATTAAAAAATACAGTTTAAAACTTACATTATTACAAGCCATCTGGTAATTATTTATTTTTAACTTGTTATTAAGTCATCATTCTTCTACTCTTATCCCAATTACTTGGGGTCGATACAATATGTACTCTTCTTTCATAGTATCTACATAGTACATGATCGGCCGCCTGCCAGACGTCAACCCTCTTTGGAAATGTTATTGTTGACCAAACGGCATCAGATGAAGTTGGCCCAGGTCGTTATAAGGCCCTTAGTCGTCTTTTACGACATCCACGAGCAAAGTAGGGGTTGGTAGTATTAGTAGCCGCTACCACACAGCAACTTGTTATTAAGTAATGAATAATATTCTGATCATTATTATCGTAGCCCACATGGCGTAAGAGGAGGGTATCTACAATATATTATAAGTTCGCGGCCGTCCTTTCTGTTACCCGGAGGGATCGAATGGGATATGATTACACCACAGCCTGTTCTCTTCTATATTACTACATATAACAAAAATCAAGTAAATAAAAATATGAAGAATGTTTTTTATGTTTGTAAAATTGTATTTTATCTTTTCGTATTTTTTCCTTATACTATTTTATGTTTTTGTATTTGGTATTGAAGTGTCTTCTTGCATATAGATAAGATGCAGTTTAAAACTAGCAATTCTAATATCGATAATAACAAGAAATCATTTAAAATTGAAAGAAGTAAAGTAAGCAAGATCATTAGTTAAGAAAATGATGTTTTATACCATATTTTACTTATCCGCCGGATTCGTAAAACTGACTCAGGAATCACTAAGATTCGTTTGTATATATACATATAACAACTCTTCTTAGAAATTATAAACACTAATATTAACCGTCTTTCCGTGACTATGAACACTGTAGAACAATCGAAACGTTGAGGAATTAAAAATCAAATACTAACGCGATTGAATCCGTTAAAATAGTTTTATTTCAAATGTGTTTACGCGTTTACGCGCGTATAATACGCGCGAATTAGAAATCAATAGAAATATTAAGTGATTTGAATAACAAGTAAAACGTTTGTAACATATAAAAAATATTCGATACTGCATAGTAATAATCGAATTAGATTACTTTCTTAATATTTTTTATTAAATGAATTAATAAATCTGTGTCGTTTTTTTAACATACAGTTATGTTTTACTGATGATCAAACTTAGACGCAGAATAACTATTTAAGGATATATAAAAAATTGACTTGCGTGGGTAATCCAATCTACGATCCTGGCCATCGTTGGTTAATACATAATCAGTCATGCTATCTATGGAGTCTTAATACTCGCGCAATTGTGATATTAATCTTGTTTTTTGATAGTTTATGGTCAGGTTTCATCATCATCACAGCCTATAAATGTTCCACTATTGGGCTCGGGCCTCCTCCGTAATGGGAGGGAAATTAACCTACTATACCGCGCTGGTCAGACGTGTTGGTATAGGGTTTTGTTTCGAGTTTTCTTCTCTCGCATAGATATAATATGCGTTTTATATTCCTTAGTTGTTTCGTACGATCACCCACGGGTAAGATATGGGGTGGTGAATACTATTCTTACTCCGTCACCACACGGGGGTCAGGTTTCACCCTTTTTTTTTTTTTTTTTTTTTTGGTGGACTATGGATTAGCCTCGCCCCGCCAAATCGGCCCGGGGTGACGGAGAAGGCGGCGCGTGACCCCATAGACCCACCGTAAAACTCCTCTCTCTTCGCCGTGCGAGCGGGTCACCGGGACCCGATTTTTAACTTCGGTGGCCCGGGTCAGGTTTCACCCTGCCCAAATCGTTTGGGTTGTCGAATCTACCGTATTGTCTTCCTTCGCCATTTGAGCTATCCACTGGTAAAACATTAGGAACAATCCACTAATTAATACATATTATCAAAAAAATGTTCAAACCAACCTTGACCCGTGCATTATTTAAACAAAATCTAATTAAACGATTTCGAAATGAACGAGACTAATTGACGCCATTGTTTTTAAACTATCGAGTTTTGTCGACGCGAAATAGAATTAAATAATATGAGTTTTGTTTTAATGTGGGCTCTGCTTACTAAAGATCAGTTTTATTTAATCATTTCTGATGTACAAGTGTTATCCGTGTGGTGATAGAGTAAGAATACAGTTCACCACCCCCTATCTTACCCGTGGGTGATCGTAAGAGACGACTAAGAGATATAAAACGCATATAACATCTATGCAAGAGATGGAAATCTCGATACAACACCCTATACCAACACGTCTGACCAGCGCGGTATAGTAGGTTAATTTCCCTCCCATTACGGAAGAGGCCTGAGCCCAACAGTGGGACATATATGGGCTGTGATGATGATGATGTACAAGTGACTATTACATATATTAAATAAAACACGAGTATTATTACATATATCAAATAAATTGTTTTTACGAATCTCATCCCTGTACTTCGTATACGATTTTCGCTTTCTCAATGTTTCGAATACTTTTTTAGCGTTAAAAAGTTTTCGTGACGTTGAATTTTTGCTGCAAAAGCGGTGAAATTCGTTCAAAATAGTTTTATTTCAATAAAATATGTTATTAAAAATATACAACGCGAAAGTGGAAGGATGTAGGTACCGGAGAAGACCGAGACTAACCTACGTAGACCAGATTGGTCACGTACTGAAGAAAGGTGGAGTCAAGAGTCTCCGAAACCGGCGTGCGTATATGCAGAGAATTATGAATGTTGAGGTAGCGAGTGAAGTATGCAAGGATAGAGTTCTCTGGCACTCTGTTCTCTCTGCCTACCCTGCAAGGGATATGGCGTGATGATATATATGTATATACAAACATGTAATACATACGTATTAAAAATATTCCGGTATGGTTGTCCAGAAACTATATACATGGCTACAATTAACTAAAATTGTTAAGGCTATTAATTATTTTTTTTTATAATTTTCTGTCAATTACTATCTATGTCGTATCTTTCATATGTACACCGGTGCTCTCGTGTCTCTTCTCGTGTTTTCGCCGGTTTAACTATAGTTTCTTATTACAATTATGTTATAACTGTAGATTCTGTTGCATAAACTAAAATATTTCATGCATTGTATGATCACCTATTTTCATAAGTGACGTCTATCTGTTATCAAAATCAACCCAATATCTTTATTATCAATTGATGAGATAGTAAACCTTTGTCTTTAGAGCGGTTTATTTTATGTTATACTCTTATAAGTTTGATATAAAAATATAATACAAAAGTTATATGTTTAAAACCATCTTAAAAAAAGAGATTTGAAATAAAACTACTTTTACGGGTTCTATCGCGTTTGTATTTGATTTTTAATTGCCCGACGTTTCGAACACTTTACAGTGATCATGGTCACGGGAGGACTAAGGTGCCTTACGTCCAATATGTCATTGTTATTACAGAAATTAATTTATATCTACCCTATAAGATATTAAATTTTGACCCACATTGTATAAAAATAAATAATACAAACGCGATAGAATCCGTAAAAGTAGTTTTATTTCAAATGTGTAATATGTACTCCACGCGAGTATTAAAAGTCAAAGAGGAGATTGTTAATTCGATTGTTTTATAGTCATTTATGCCTTAGGACGAAATGTTCTTAAAAAGAAAAATCAGATTTCATTACTTCAACTAAATCTGTGTATTAATTTGTCTCGCCAGTCTCCAATATGGTTGACAAATATTACTAAAAATATCATCATCATCATTATCTTAGCTCGTATATGTCCCACTGTTGGGCGCAAACCTCCGCCACAATAGGAGGAAAATTGACCTACTATACCACGTTGGTCAGACGTGTTGGTATAGGGTTTTGTTTCGAGTTTTCCTTTTCTTGCATACATGTGACACGGCGCAACATACGCTCGAGGAATGCTCGGGCTGGGACGGGCAGCGCCGCGACCTCGTCGCTATTATCGGTGCCGACCTGGCGCTGCCGGCTGTCGCGAGGGCGATGGTCGACAGCGTCAGGAATTGGGACGCGGTCGCTGCCTTCTGCGAGGCTGTCATCTCGCGGAACGAGTCGGCGGAACGAGTCAGGGAGGACTCCCGCGACCCGGGCCGCCGCCAGCGGCCGGGGCGGCGCAGGCGCGAATACCTGCGCCTGATGCCGCCCTAACCCAGGCCTCGGGTGATCGGACCGGGGAATTGTCCGGTCACCCGACGCGAGGCCACCGCGTGAGGGCGACGCGCCGACGGCGAAATCTGTCGGGGCGTCGACGAGAGGAACCCGCGAGGATAAATCGCCGAGTGGACCACCGAAGACAAAGATCGGGTACCGGTGGTCCGCTCGCACGGCGAAGAGAGAGGATTTTACGGTGGGTCTATGGGGTCACGCGCCGCCTTCTCCGTCACCCCGGACCGATTTGGCGGGGCGAGACGCACCCATAGCCCACCAATAAAAAAAAAAAATAGATGTTATATGCATTTTATATCCCTTAGTCGACTCGTACGCTCACCCACGGGTAAGATGGGAGTGGTGAATTGCATTCTTACTCCGTCACCACACGGAAAACTAAAAAGAAAAAAATAATAATAATATTAAATAATAATATGTTTATTAATAGCAAAAATGATATAGATTTTAATTAAATTTGTATCATTTTATAATAACAAGGATACATTGCCAATTACATATTTGTAATAATATATAATGATTTTTAATGTTTACATATGAAAAATAATTAATATAAAATCCGATTACGAAATGAAAAATGATGTCGCAAGCGGGATTCGAACCCGCGCCTATTGGGATTCCGGCCCAATCGTGCTGCCACTACACTACCGCGACTAATTGTAGGACATGCAAATTGGGCCGGAATCCCAATAGGCGCGGGTTCGAATCCCGCTTGCGACATCATTTTTCATTTCGTAATCGGATTTTATAAATAATTAAGCATATTAAATGCTAATTTTCAGTAATTTAAATAACAAGGTTTTGTCATCGTTTAATACAATTCTAACTGTAAAGTTTGAAGTATTAAGCCTATAACAATGTGTAAACATTGTCGGGTAGATAGCATACCGTCACCTTAAGACGTAAATACAATACGAAATGAAATTTGCATGTCCTACAATTAGTCTCGGTAGTGTAGTGGCAGCACGATTGGGCCGGAATCCCAATAGGCGCGGGTTCGAATCCCGCTTGCGACATCATTTTTCATTTCGTAATCGGATTTTATAAATAATTAAGCATATTAAATGCTAAATTTCAGTAATTTAAATAATTAATAATAATTAATATAATAACTTGTTCGATGCACAAACTGTTGTTCGGAGTCTGGGTGTAATTTGTCTTCGTTAATCACATGTTTGTAAAGTCCCCCGCAATACAAAAATTATTTCCTCAGTACAGAGTGGCGACTTAAAAAAAAATATCAAATTTTATAGCAAATTTGTGTTTGATTATTATCTATTTTGACGAAAGTATTTTCGTGACCATAAACGATGAAAAATATTCGAAACATTGTACAAGTAAAAATTAAATAAAAACGCGATAAAATCCGTAAAAATAATTCTATTTCATAAGCACGTAGAATTTGTTAAAAATCATAAACAATAAAAAAAATATTCACTGATCTATTGTCTTCCTAACTTAACTGATACTTGTGACTTAGGAGGCACAGGCAAAATTATAAACGAAATGTTACAATATAACATCATATATTAAAAAAAAACTACGAAACATGGAGTCATTGACCCAGTTATAACTCCGTATCAGCGTAGATCCGTGATGCCAACATTCGCCTACACATCCTGCCGATAGAGTTATGGTGATTTACATTTAATTGTACTTACATATGCGTATTTATGGCTTTTAATCATGTACAAATAGAGAGAAACACAACTTTGATTGTATAGAAAATTATGAGTCACAAAAGCTGATAAAAATCCTACGCAAATCCTTCGCCTTTTGACCAAAATTAGGTCACGGCAGTCGGCTCCATGATTATCATACTATTTACAACCTCTACCTTGGGTAAAGTAAAAATCTACTAAGGAATATAATTAGATTATATAACGATTGTACAGATCGTCCAATGGTTAAGATAACGGCCGTCAGTGCCATGTCAAAGGTTCAACTTCCTAGTAAGTTAACACTTCGTTCGATCCACCAATTGTTCTTCGGAGTTTGGGTGTAATTATAAATTTGTAAAGTCCCTTGCATTAAAAGGAGTAATTCCTCAGTGCATGATCCTTGTCTTTATAAAAAAACAATATCACGAAAAAAATTCTGCTGCCCAGCCGGTAGGTTAATTTTACTCCCATTATGAAGGAAACCCTTGTTCATTAATAGGACTTATATTGAGGAAAGAAGAAGCCAAATTTAATGGACATATTCCAAAAGCGTTTCTATAAACTCTTTATTCATCCTTGCTCTTATAATCGGATAAGATGACAAAACCGATATATGTGGAGATAAATCACGCATAGAGCTAATAAATTTGAATGCGAAGCTGTGAAAGATATAATACATATTATACTATCCGTAAATATTAATTCGTATGACGGAGTAAGAATTCTATGGTCACCACCTCTATATTGTCCGTAGGTGATCAGATGACTAAGGGACGAGAATAAAACCCTATAGAAATCCACCTGACCAGCATGGTACAACAGGTCCCCTTCCATTACCGAAGGCTAAAGTTTAGCAGAGGTACATATACGAGCTGTGATTTGATGATGGATCTGTACTAGTATATATTTTTAAATCTATAGCCTCATCATCATCATCACAGCCCATATATGCCCCACTGTTGGGCTCGGTCCTCCTCCGTAATGTGAGGGAAATTAACCTACTATACCGCGCTGGTCAGACGTGTTGGTATAAGGTTTTGTTTCGAGTTTTCCATCTCTTGAATAGATGTTATATGCGTTTTATATTCCTTAGTCGTCTTTTACGATCACCCATGGGTAAGATAGGGGGTGGTGAATTGTATTCTTACTCCGTCACCACACGAATAGATGTAATGTATAGCTTATTTGTATCAAATTTTGACATTGACAAACGTCTTCTAAATTACTCACGGTAAAAGAATGGGTAATTTACAATATATTCTTTATTCATGAACACAGGGAAATAGAAAAAAAAAACAACAGATTAAATTGTTTTCATGAAGTCCCATTATTATCTACATTTATCTATGACAAGTTTCCATCAATTTCCTATCAAATCGTTATATAAAAAACTAATTACCATCAACAGCTTTTGTCGTTTATTGAAAAAAACACAATTAAGATTTCAAATGAGCCGTGTTAAAGTGATTACGATGGCAACACAATAAAAAAAAAACTACTCCCTCAGCTAAAAACTGTCGTTTAAAAAAATAACAGCATTTTTTTTATTAAAAAGTATTTTTACTTGTTACGAAATGGCCAATGATTTCTCTCTTTTCCGTGTGGTGGCGGAGTAAGACTACAATTCATCACCCCATATCTTACCCGTGGGTGATCGTAAGAGACGACTAAGGGATATAAAACGCATATAAGATCTATGCGAGAGAAGTAAAACTCGAAACAAAACCCTATACCACCCCGTCTGACCAGCGTGGTATAGTAGGTCAATTTCCTTCACATTATGGAGGAGGCTCGAGCCCAACAGTGGGAATAGATGAGCTGAGATGAGATGATGAATGATTTCTAATGTTTACGCGAGTTATAGAAGAAAATATTGAAATAAAACTCCTTTTACGGATTTTATCGCGTTTCATTTTTGTCGGACTGCGGCGTGGCTTAAAAGGTGAGTTATGTGTTTAAACCTAGACGCTAATAGACATTATATTAATTTATTGATCTATTATACTGTACTAGAAAATTCGTACGAATACTTTACCATCGTACAAAATAACCATACAAAATTACCAATGGGGGGCTGTACATATGGTGTATTCGTTAGGATAACGACCCACTGCGCCAGTGTCGTGGTATCGATTTCCAAGTAATACAATACATTTGTGCAATTTTAGTTGGTCCATTTGGACTTTCCTATTTTTTTTCGTTTCTAAACCGCCTCTGTATTATAATCGTAATCATCTCAGCTTATATACGTCCCACTGCTGGGCCTGAGCCTCCTCTACAATAGTAGGGAAATTGACTTACTATACCACGCTGATTAGACGTGTTGATATAAGATTTTATTTCGAGTTTTCCTTCTCTTGTCTAGATTTCGTATGCATATTATTCCTTACTAGTCTTTTTTCTTAAATGGAGAATTGTATTCTTACTTCGTCACCATACGGAAAATCATTATCATTATTCTGCTCTGCTTGGGATGTACCCAAGCGGTCGACGCTACACGTACGCCTCTTTCATCCGACATATTGCAAAAGTTATTCTATTATAGTTTTTGACCGGCTCCCTGTATCGCGTCAATCCAACTAAAATATAATAAGATAAAAAAATAATGATTGGAATCGGTCAAGTCTTTCGGAGTTTTAGGTGGATTAACGAATGGAAATTGCTCATTATATTATATACTGAATGGACATAATGTTTGCTTACCAATTAAATATTATTTTTTCCAATATTGCACAGCAATTATATAAACGGTCCACTCGTAAATCGCTCACTATAAACTAGAGCGGAGGTAATCGATTATTATAAAACGTAACATTACGACATTAATAACTAAACGCAGTTACTGAGGTTCAGTTTAAAAAACCATTGATCACTTAAAAATTAAACCAACTTATGAAGAACCTCGTATTTAATACAATTATATTACTCTAACAGTTTGATATAAATTGGTTCACATTTTCGCTTTAAAAACAATAACCAACTTGCAAAGATCTCCTTCTCAATATAATTCTATTACAATAACAGGTTAATATAAATTGGTATACATATTTTCGCTTAAAAAATTTATCCAACTTATAAAGACCCTGTTCTTAATATATTTCTTATATTTATACAGGTTAATTTAAATTGGTTAATCTAGTTTATTCGGATCCCTACTGAGTTATAATTAGTAGGCTGCGATAGGTCATGATATGTTTGATGGTAATAACATCACTCGGCCACTTTCTATGACTTTCCATGCTTCAATTGTCTTCACAGTTAAACAACGGTGACGTTTTGAGTGTAGATTAAGTTAATATTTGTACTTAACTCTTACTTAAATAGCTTTTAGCTTCATCATCTTGTAATGACGAAAATATATTAGGTATACGATGATACAAGGTTTTGTGGTTTGAGAAAGTAGATAGCACTACGTCTAAGGACAATTTGTTTAAGTTACTTACTTTACAAATATAAAATTGTAAAGTCTCCATAATAAAAGGCTTTATTTTTTTAGTGCGGCATGTTGCCGTTTTAAAAATAAAAAAATTGATTTCAAGATTGGGTGATACTGAAATCAATTTTTTACACATTTTCGAAGATAACTCAAAAACTGCTTGTCAGATTTTGTTCAAATTCAAATAGGGTCATACTGAAAGTTTCATATAAAAAAGAAGAATCATCATAATTCGTTCATCTTTTTTTGGCAGGCTATGGTCTGTACACACGCCGTCCGGGGCAACGATAGGGATACGCGTGGCCCCAAAACCCACCGTATTCCCTCCCCATCGCCATTGGTCCCGCCACTGGTACTGAATCCTTGACGTCCGTGGCCAGCCCGTCGTGCAAATCAGTTCACATTGTGAAAAGTACTGAGATAACACACTTAAAAATAATACAGACGAATTGAGAACCATCTCATTCTTTTTTATGGCTTGTGGCAGCAAAAGAGCAAGCAGAACACATGATGCTAAGTGCTACTGCTGCTCATGGATCTTTGCAATACCAAATGTACAGGCCGCTGCCTACTAATGAAAATCCCAAACACACCCAGAAAGTTGGGCTTCCGGATCTTGCTCACCGAACGCACCCAAAACCGAAAGCATTAGTACATGGCCACTGCTCAGACGTTGATTTTCTGCGAGAGTGTGATACTACTCCGAACGGACCGGTCCGCGTCTGTAAACAGAAAACTATCAACACTGTGGTGTAGGACCACACTATCTAACTATTAAAGTAGTAGTAGTACTTAGTAAGTAGTAGTACTATTATACCTAGTACAGTAACTGGTACTTCTGGTACTTGGAATTAGAAGTCTAAAATCGTGAAAGCATAGCATTTTTTAATAAGCTACTGTCATTTAAAAATACTTCAACTTAGCACCTTAGATCACAAATGCTTTTGTCCCTGTCCATCAACTAATGCGTCGTAATTTCTAGCAAAAGATTTTTCATTGATATATTAGAGTGTATTTCACGGAGATAATAAAATGGATTCCCTTTTGATGTTGCCGTTTTTACAGAATCTGAAAACGTCTTGTATTATATGTATTCGATATTTTAGTGTTTTAACATGTTATATTAAATAATTGTGATGGAATTTAATGTAATGTGATACGACGGAAATTTTGGAATGTAGTAGTAAGTTAGAATATGATATAAAAAAGTACTTTACAATGTTTTCGTTTACCACTAAAATTCCTGGATGATAGGTACCATTAACTATGTGGCCATAGCACTGTTGATGTCGATGATTCGATTTCCTGACGAACAATGACTAACATGAAGAGAATAAAGACGAAAACTATAACTCGACATTGGCAACAAATGGCTTGTATAAGTAGCTGATTGCCAATACATAAAAAGATGAAGAAGAAGAATACTATTGAAGTAAAATAATTACAGAGTAAATTTTGTGGACGTGACCATAACGAATGATTTAGATAACGAAGTGCAAACAATAATAATGTTAATAATAACACATATTACATTGTTTTATTGTTTACCAAATAATTGCGAATTGATAATCTTCGTTATAATAATTTATCGCGTGTTAATAATTTTAAGTAGGTATAATCATAATCTTAATAGGTATGCGGAGGTAGACACGTAGACATACTGTCTCGTATATGCATTCGTATCATCACCATTCTAGAACTGAAATCCTACCGGTGGCCCGCTCGCACGGCGAAGAGAGGCGCTTTGCGGTGTGGGTGTATAGGGTTGCGCGCCGCCTCTTTTGTCGCCCCGGGCCGATTTGGCGTGGCGTGACCAACTCCATAGTCCACCGCAAAAAAGAAAAAGAAGCTGAGATCCTTGCCCGGCAGAGGGCTTTGCCCGATGTTCCTTCAAACTTTACCTGGTTAAGAGCCCTCAGTGCTCACTCATAGTCCGGGCAAAGCTGTTCAAGACATTTGCAGTCAATATCTAAATGCGTACAAAATCAATCATCAGTCAATAGTTCCCACTCCACTGAGATGTAGGCCTTCCTCATAGAACAAGAGCGCGATGTGGGCCTTCCTCGTAAAACGCATTCATTAATTTGAGGTGATAATACCGTAATCGCTACGTTTGGCAAGCGGTCTAGCGATCGCAATAGATATTATATATATATATATATTATATTTACTACACGTTTCCCAGAAGAGAGCTGCTCTTATTCAAGTAAGGTTTGGTGGTATTCGTAATCGCAAGCACACAACAGTCTATTTATCTTGATTAGCCATCTATAAAATAATTAAAAACCTTGCCGTTTTTATTGTACTATAAAATTAGGCAATGACCTTATAAATAATAGTTTGTCGCCACTGGTACATTAAAAAAGCAATAAATCAACTTAAAATAGAGATTTTAACAATTCTGCAATCACCTGCGGTATACATACGAGTATAATTACACAGACAGACAACATCCTGTTTGATGTAGATAGGCCGGCACCCCTCTTCCGCTTCACATTGGCTACCGGTTCAGTGTCTGAGTGATACAATTATATTGCAACATTATGTTAATACGTAGTGGGTTTTTGTGTATAAATGGGATTTATTGATAACAGAAAAAAAAACTGTCTTTTTTATTGTTCATATGTGACAATTTTGGCTGATATAATTGGATTTATGTCTTGCTTTATGTTTTTTTATTGCTTATGGTGGCAAACGAGCAGACAGTGCGCCTGATGGTAAGTGTCACAATACCAAGAGTATAGCTAGGCCGCTACCTACCAATACAAGCCCCAAATCCACACCAGTTGGGCTTCCGGCTCTCTCGCTCACCGAACAAAGCACAATAGCTCCTTGCCATTACTCAGATGTCGATCTTCTGCAAGAGTGTGGTACTACCCCAGATGGGCCGGCCCGCGGCTGTAGACAGAGTCCTGGCCACAGCGTGGTCCTACCACTATTAAAAATGTTTAAGCATTTTTTGTTTTTGACTAAATTATTGTCTTGAAATCCCTGTGATGATGGAGTAAGAATACAATTCATCACCTCTTTCTTGTCTGTAGGTGTTGTAAAAGACAACTACGTGATATACTTAATATGCAAGAAAGGAAAACTTGAAATTTTTATACTAGTCATGTTTTTATATATATTTTTTTAAATGTGCCAGAAGTTGGCAAAATATTAGTGCTATTTTATAAGAACGAAATAGCACAAGCTGAGGCAAGCTGTTTTTGGTTCTCGTTAATATTATTATATGTCAGAATTTTTTCTTTAGTTATGTTTATTTATTTTTATTAGATTTTAACGAAATCAAAATAAATGTGTTTCTTGCTTTCTTTAAATAAAACCCTTGTGCTAAGCTATTTGACTAGCGGGATATAGTGTATCAATTTTCCTCCTGTTAAAGCTGATGGGACATATATGAGCTGAAATTATGGTGACGATTTACGTGAATATAAAACACGTGAAATAAAACCCATTTTTATCGTTATCGAATTATGTAATCTATATAATTCGATAAAAATCGTTTTCTTTTTCTACTGGCAGTGAATTTGTATCAAAAAATCTAGGTTAAAATTTAATAAGCGAGTTGATAATAACGATGACTTGTTGTACGTGAAACATATTAGTGTTTCGGTGATACATAAACACTTTTTTTCGGTGGACTATGGTCTTTTGGTCACATCCCGCTAGATCCGTCCGAGGCGACATGAAGCGGCGCGCGACCATAGACCCGCCCCGCAATGCACCTCTCCACGCCGTGCGAGTGGGCCACAGTAACCCGGTGACCGGTCTTTGACGTCGGTGGTCCAACATATAAACACTGAGAAGTATTCGAAATTTCGAGAAACTTAAATAAAGCGACGAAATTCATAAAAATAATTATACATCATGTACATTGTATAGTATATTGCCTTGTAATATTCGTATGTCGTATCATTTTCCTGAAGTGAGTAGCCAAGCTTCATATCTGTTATGAGTTTGACATTTATAACAGTATTACGAACTGTTATCGCATTCTATACATATTATATCGATGGACTTGATAAACTGTTATAAAACATATATGACTTCAATGTTTTTTTTTCGACAATGCATCATTTAGGTTTTAATAACATTTTTTTTTGGAACGAAGTTCCTTATCGCGCGTTGTGAAAGGGGGCTAGACGGAAAAAATTCTTACGAAAAGTTGTCACGACACTTTTTGCTATAGTAAGCTATTGTAAGCTGTGCGGCGTCGCTCGTCGGTTCTCTTATAGAAAGCAAGCCAGATATTTTCATTTCTATTTCGCATTGAACAGTGTGGTGTCGCGACGATTTTTTTTATAGATAGAGTGATTCAAGAGGAAGGTTTATATGTATAATATATGCATAATGTACTAGAGAAACACTGATAATTTTAGAGGTTTCTAATGTGATGTCGTAAATAAACACATTATTTTGCGCTTACATTGCAAACGCTGGCTAAACCCTACGAAATAGATCAAAATAAAGTACTACAGTATTATACAGCTTGAAAAGGCCTACAAAAAAGTCCGCGATGGTATATATCTATCTCTTAAGGATAACATACTATATCCATTTTAATACTTTAAAAAAAGTTCTATTATAAAACGGTAATTGAAAAGCTATTTACACAAATACTGTATTAATCCTTATCATTTTAAATACATTAGTTGGCTTGAGCATTTCATGAAGATATTTTTTTTCCTTCAGACCATGCAAATTAAATCAATACCTTAAGAGATATAGCAAAATCAAAATAATGCGCAACGAAATTATTTTCGCCCGTGACCGGGCCGCGTGGCCGGCTCGCGTTCGAGCTCGGGGCCGAAAAGTTTTGGTAGTCTAGTGGAATTGTATATTATCCTATTATTAATATTATAAACGTGAAAGTTTGTAATAATGTATGGATGTGAACATGTTTGTTGCTCTTTCACGTAAAAACTACTGAATGAATTTTGATGAAATTTATAGTAATATAGCTTGCACATCAGAATAACACATAGGCTATAATTTATAAAGATATTATGCAAATTGGCTAAAATATAACGATAAAAATCGCTTAAGGCAGAAAAAAATTATATAATTAAAATAGAACTTCGTTCCATCCGGGTGTCCCTTGACACCTCCGGTTTTTTTTTTAATAATAAAGAAATAGTCATTCCCCTAATCTCAATTGAAATAATCCTCGTATTGCTGAGAACTTAATAAACACACATTTTAATGTTTAACTTATAAATTAACTGACACAAACTGCATTTAAGTATTGCTGAACTATTAGTAGTTTTTTATTTAAACTGGTTCAGGGAATTCTTTTTCTTCTCATTTTTTGGCGGCGAGCTATAGACTGGTTACAACCCGCTAAATCCGGGGCGACAGACGAAGCGGCGCGCGACTCTATAGACCCGCTCTTCATGTTCCTGTTGACGCCATACGAGCGGGCCACCTGAACCCAGTCTTTGTCTTCGGTGACTCGCGCGGCGGTCTACCTTCACAGGTATCTTCTCGAGGTGATGCCCCCCAGCTTTCGCCATCGTATCCTTCTCACTCGTTGTGGCCTCGCTACGGGTGACCAGACTAATCCCCGGTCCCCGCACTACCCGGGCACCCGCTGTCTCTGTGGAGGATGACTTCCTGAAATCGCTGCGCCGCCTCCTTCTACAAGATAACAGTTTCGCAGAAGGCGGCGACTGCGTCCCAGTGTTCAGGGAATACTAGGGAATATAGTATATAAAACCAAACTTTTCTAATTTTTGTTGTTCTAAGCTTTATTGAGTGCAAGCAGGCTAATTCCTATCATAATTAAAAAATACTACATATTTTGGTTGCTGTAACGAAACCATATCGTGATTGACTCGACGACCACGCCATCTATGCCATTAATAAAATAGTTCTTATCTTGCTCGTGAACAACGTTCAAACTCAGAATATATATATAATATATAATAATATGGATATATTCTGGATGTAGGTACCGAGGGAGACCGAGACTCACTTACCTAGACCAGATTGGTCACGTACTGAAGGAAGGTGGTGTCAAGAGTCTCCGAAACCGGCGAGCGTGTATGAAGAGAATTATGAATGTTGAGGAAGCGAGTGAAGTATGCAAGGATAGAGTTCTCTGGCACTCTGTTCTCTCTGCCTACCCTGCAAGGGATATGGCGTGACGATATGTATGTATGATATATTCTGAATTTGGATGTTATATTGTCCTACGTCGAAATCAAATCTTTGACACTGGTGCGGATCAGTAACTTAAACCATCAATGAACCATTACGCCAACTTTGCTGTCTGTACCTATAATCCTTCACATTATCACGTAGAAAACTAATATAATATTTAGTAAATTATTGACTTAAATACAACGAAAATATATTCTACGTCGACCAAAGCCTCAATCACATAAAACAAAAGACATAAATAATAATGATAAATAATTTAAACCACAGTGAATCAATGTTTCTAGTTAAAATAAATTAATCATAATTTAAAATTATTAATATTAAGTATGAATAATAAGTGATGATATAATGTGTGTCAGTTGGTGATAAATATTGATATAAAATGATGTTGTATATGACTAAAGCTGAGGAAGTACCGGTGAAGAGACCTCCGAGGAGAAGACATGTCAGTGCTAATATCAAGGTACACAATATATCAGTATCATCAATTACCGACCTTTCCTTTTAAGACGACTTAAGTTCACATCCCGTTCAAACCTTGGTTTGTTATGGGGTAGCGGCTACGAACACTACCAACCATTACTTTGCACGTGGATATCGTGAAAGACGACTAAAAGCTTTATATCGACCTGAGCCATTACCACCTGGTGCTGTTTGGTCAAAAATTACATACCCAAGGAAGGTTGACGTCAGGAAGGAGGCCGGTCATAAAAATAGTGCAATATATACGAGTACATATTACGTCGACCCTAAGCAAGGGCGACTTTACCTATAGTACCTACAGAAGGTGCGGTGCAGCCGAGCGCCGGGTGTTAGGGGGCGCCCAAGAGCTGCTCGGGACACACAAAGCATCACTATAACGCTCCGCACGGAGCGGGCGTCCATGCCCAGCAAATTCCTAACCATTTATAAACGTAGTGGGTGCGTTATTTGACAGGTTTGGGTAGGTTTGCTTTGTTGCCATGTTCACTGTAACTTCATAATCCGATCGCGTTTACTTGGTTTCGTGTCAAAACAATGAGACTAAGCATGTGACAGCGCATTCTAGCGAAGTTCGGAATTCAGTCCAACCTATTCCATTTTGTTTACGTATTTTGATACAAGAGGGCGCCAGGTTATTTATTGACTGCACACGGGCGCTACATGTGCTAGAGCCGCTCCTGACCCCAAGTAATTAGAACGAGAGTAGTAGAATGATGATGTTAGCAATAATAATGGTTGATAATTCAATCTGTAGTCACTTACTAAGTATCTATGAAAATCGTAAAGACTAACGCAGCATTAGGAGATTGAGCGCCATTTTGGTGAAATTCATATTCACATAAACGAATACTATCGCCAGTCTGTCTATTTTGAAATTGTCCCCTATTTTACGATTGGCTATGGTCTAGACACATTTAGAGCAAACACTCCGGGACGACGAAACGGCGGCATGCGCCTGCCTCTCGCCATAGTACAGATTTCATGACCTTGGTAAATTATTATCACTCTTGGGAAGGCTATGTACAATACGTTTAAAACTTGGTGTATTGAAATATTTTTTAAGTTATATGATTGTATTATAAAACGTTGTATTATTACGCGTATTGTTCCGGTAGAGCAATCCGGTTCAACACGTTAATGCTACATACATCCGGCGTTTGATTTATTTGTATCGTGATCGCGTGATTATCAACACAGATAAACAGTTTTTTTTATGTCAAAATGTCGGAATATGTTATTTTAAAATATACATTTTATGCTAAATAATTATGTTGTAAGTAAAAAAATGAAAATATCATAGCAACGACTTTTAAAGTAAAAGACTGATTGATACTTTTAGATGGTTAGTAGAAGACCATGAAAAAAACCTTTAAGAGCGCATCATTTTTCTAGATCATATGTCTACACGGCATATTTTTTCTCTAGATAAGAGTTTTTGCGGGAATATGGTAATGTTATGTCGTGCTCTTGAATTACATTATTTTTTTTACTGTTGTATTGTGATATTGAATTATTTTGCCGGTATTGCATGTAATATAATGCAGTTAAAGTGCTGAAGTGTAGTAAATATGATGTAATAGTGGTTTACGTGTATTTTCATGTTTTATCTTGCCAAAAGAAATTATTAATTTGGTTATCAGTGTCCAATTAATAGTAACGATTTAACTCACTGGCTAATAGTGTCTATTAACAGGCTACTCAATGTGAAGAAATGATATGTAAAGAAAATTAAATAAGACTTGGCAATACAGATTTTGTTCCTTTGCCTTTTCGAACAGCCTAACCGAATAAAAATGTTTTCTAAAAGTTATACTGTAATATATTGTAATAACACATATATACAATGCATGTGTAATAACACATACAAGAATTCAAAATAAAGATTTGATTTGTATTGTATTCTTATTCAATTGTCCCATTGAAAGTTATCGCCCTCTGTCAAACATAATTAGCAACTATGGTTCTAAGCGTGGTCAATAGATGACGCAACATGTACACTACATACATACATATATACATATCATCACGCCATATCCCTTGCAGGGTAGGCAGAGAGAACAGAGTGCCAGAGTACTCTATCCTTGCATACTTCACTCGCTTCTTCAACATTCATAATTCTCTTCATACATGCTCGCCGGTTTCGGAGACTCTTGACTCCACCTTCCTTCAGTACATTACCGATCATAGGTAGGTGAGTCTCGGTCTCCCCCGGTACCTACATCCTTCCACTTTTGCATTGTATATCTTCTTAACCAGACACCCGTTCGGCATTCTTTCCACATGTCCGAACCATCGGAGCATTCCCTTTCGCATCTTTACACCAATACTCTCTTTCATACCTACTCGCTCTCTTACGTCGTCGTTGCGAATGCGGTCGGTCAGCCTAACTCCAGAGGACCATGTAAGGAACTTGTAAGGGTATAATATAATGTGATCATTATTTTTTTATGTAAGCTACACACTTAAGAGGACGCATAAATATTTATAAAAAAAAAATAAAGTCATGTGGAAAATGTGTTGAAAAATAATAATTATGTAATTTGAAATAATCAACGTTAGTTTGCAGTTTTAAATGTTGTTCTTGTTTTGTATTTTGTGTTTGTCGACGAAGTATATCAACTTTTAAAATATTGCAGCTAGTTTTTAAGTGGCAATGGTTGTACAAATAGGCAATATAATAGGATTTATTGATATTAGTCGTGGTATATAAAACGGAACATTTTGATTTGACTGAGGGCAAAGGGACAGACCAGAACGAAACGAGTAGTCACTTTAGATATCATCAAATAAGCTTTTTATTTTAATTGTATTCCATATTTACACATTTTTTCGCGCAGAATTAACATTTTACATTTTCTCTGCTGGTCGGCAATCGCACTACATATATCCGTCCATGCTTTCATTAGGCCTTCGATGCCCACTGTTAGATATAGAACTTCACAATAGGGAGTAATGTCATTATAACCATCCTTAGTAGACGAAATTGTTGATGTCCATTCTACTGGTAATGGCTTAATCTAATTTTACGAGTGCCATGGGCAAGTAAAGGGTGGCATATGTACATTTAGCTCGTCACCACAGAAGTAGAAAAACTCATAACCGTGGACTGGGTTCCCAAATTGCCAGTGGTGCATATAGTCTGGTTAGCACTACACAGAGAGTGCCTTCGGGCAATGCTCCGAGCCGTTGTCCAAATCACGGTCAGATCTGCCTTGAGATGCATTGCTTAACTTTCTCAAATTTAGAGCCTTTAGTTCCCATATATTAACCGGGAAACTTGTATTATTATACTTTAATAACAACTTTTTATGTTCTGGATACACCCTGCCCATTAAGTGCGGGGTAACGAGCGGTGTGGCCTCATAACACACGTCATGGGCCACTGTGTTTCTACTTCATCGCTGTTAGGCCGACCACCGGTACCGATTCCGTGGGAGCGGTAGATCAGCTTTAATAGCAACCAGCGCCTTTGAACTAAAGTTGTATAAAAATAAAGATTTATAATTATTATGTATAATATCTAAACATTGTGTATTTGTCCTCAGCGGCACCATGCCGGCATATCACAGTCGTCATGTAGCGACGGCTCCTTGCTCAGCGTCGGCTCCTCGGAGATGGATGAGGACAGTTCCAGTGGCCACCACCACTCCCACGAGCATTCCAGAAGCGATCAGTTCGATCTTTACAGTAAGTGTTTAAATTACACATCAACTTTAATATAACTAGCCATGGCCTCGATATGGTAGCTTTGCCACTTTGAATGGGAGTACGGAAAAGTTCATCTGTAGTAGGTGTAGTTGGTATTTACTATATTTGTTCCTCCCCGTGTGTTTAAGAGTCTGAACTTAATGGGTTCCTTAATTTACTGTGAAAGAAGTCGGCTAGGAGACCTGGAATTAAGTAAGCAGTGCTTTCTTTGGAAGCTCTTAACACTAATTGTGATCATCAATCCGCCTGCCAAACGTGGCGATTATATATCCATTCTTGTGGCACTGTCATATGGTGCCTTATATACCTACCTTTTTTGGATCGACTATATAAAACTGAACGTCTATTCGTTTGAGGTGCCTGAAGAGCATTGTCTCTGCCTGCTAAAGAGTCCACCGGTCTTGACTTCCTTGGTTGCCCACTCGTTTACACAGCCACACGCTACTTTGTTTCCTTGCATATTATTATAAAAGAATACGTTTGCAGGTTTGCATCCTATAGATTGATGAGATTGATCATATAAAAACAGGTGTTATTGCATTAGTAGTAATATATCATCATCATCACCATTATTTCAGCGCACATACGTCCCGTTGTTGGGCTCGAGCCTCCTCCATAACGCGAGAGGGGAACTGACCTACTATACCACGCTGGTGAGACGTGTTGGTATAGGGTTTGTTTCAAGTTTTCCTTTTCTTGCATAGATGTTATATGCGTTTTATATCCCTTAGTCGTCTCTTACGATCATCCACGGGTAAGATGGGAGGTGGCGAATTGTATTCTTATTCCGTCACCACACGGAAAATATATTATTTTTTATTTATCAAACTGCTGTAAATGTTACAGGTACTTCCGAGCCGCCTTCCGGTGTGGCGCCACTATCGCATTCGGCCGCCAAACACAAGATGGCGGTGCGCCCGCGCCGGACTCATGGCGGGCCTCGTCGGAAGAAAAATAACCCCGTTAGTATACAATATTGAAGTATACTTTAAGGTAAACAAAGCAATCACGGATAATGCTTGGCTTTTTAGCATTTCTGTTTTGACTCGCTAGATGGCAGTGTCCGCAACTACAAACTAAAATGGCGCTCAGTCACATAAAAATAACTAAAGTTACTGAGTGCAATAAATTGGGTTCATTATTAATATAGGTACATGTTTTAAAATATTAGAGCATATACAATTTTTAAAGTATTAGTAATACACTAGTCACAAAAATTAAGGGATATAAAAAAAATTCCAAATTTTTGGGTTATTTTTAACGAGCTGTAACTCCGAAGAAAATGGTCGTACAGAAAAAATAAAAAAAGTAAATTGTAGCTCCAAGTGTCTAGTTTTCAGATATGACTATAAAAAAATTTTGTCATGTCCAGGTCTGGAGAAATCCTAAGAAAACTACCAAAAAAAAATTTTTCAAATTTATTCTCGTCTAAAAAAAGGTCCACGGGCTACAAAAAAATTTTTTTGATTGTTTCGTTCAAAAACTCTTTTAGAGAATTTAATACTCTTTAATTTGACGTATTCAAAAAGCCTGTACAACGATTTGTCGCGGAGTTATCGTCAATCAAAGCAAAAAAGATCTTTTTAACTTTGATAATCAATATCTCTTGAAATAATGACTGATCTTTTTTTTTTCAAACTTCTTAAACAGTTAATCTTTTTGATCAAAAACATAAAGATTTTAGAGAGAAAAAAAATTTTCCATTGAAAAAATTAATAAAAATCACAAAATTGCTCATAATGGTGATTTTTGCAAAAACAAAGAATTTGAAGCTTCGGGGCACAATGAAAAAAAAATCGCAGCGCTTTGAATTTTTGAGGGATTTTAGGGGACACTTTGAGGTTAAAAAATTACCGACGATATCTTTCGTTCATCCATTTTATCCAAAGTTATACCAAGTTATCCAAATATCCTTAATTATGCGAATTTTTGTCTTTTTTTCAGTCCGAGTTTTCAATTCAATTTTTTTTTTTCTAAAAGATGTTTACATTTTCTTATAGAGAATATTGTGCAGTTTTCAAAACCTTCCTTCAATTTTCTATACAATCGTTATTTCCGGAGTTATTGATTATCAAAGTTAAAAAGATCTTTTTTGCTTTGATGGACGATAACTCCGCGGCAAATCATTGTACAGGCTTTTTGAATACGTCAAATTAAAGAGTATTAAATTCTCTAAAAGAGCTTTTTAACGAAACACTCAAAAAAATTTTTTTGAAGCCCGTGGACCTTTTTTCAGACGAAAAAAAAATTTGAAAAATTTTTTTTTGGTTGTTTTCTTAGAATTTCTCCAGACCTGGACATGATAAAAAAAAATTATAGTCATATCTGAAAATTAGACACTTAGAGCTACAATTTGCTTTTTTTATTTTTTCTGTACAACTATTTTCCTCGGAGTTACAGCTCGTTGAAAATCACCCAAAAATTTGGATTTTTTTTTATATCCTTTAATTTTTGTGACTAGTATATATACATGTTTAAAATATTAGGAGAATATACATTTTTTAAAGTATTAGGAGCATATACATTTTTACAGTATTAGGAGCATATACATTTTTACAGTATTAGGAGCATACACATTTTTACAGTATTAGGAGCATATACATTTTTACAGTATTAGGAGCATATACATTTTTACAGTATTAGGAGCATACACATTTTTACAGTATTAGGAGCATATACATTTTTACAGTATTAGGAGCATATACATTTTTACAGTATTAGGAGCATATACATTTTTACAGTATTAGGAGCATATACATTTTTACAGTATTAGGAGCATATACATTTTTACAGTATTAGGAGTATATACATTTTAAAGTATTAATAGTATATACATTTTTATACACTAGTAACAAAAAATAAGGGATATATAAAAAAAAAATTTTTTGGGTAAAATTCAACGTGCTGTAACTGCGAGGAAAATGATCGTACAGCAAATAAAAAAGCAAATTGTAGCTCCAAGTTCTTCAAATCTAGTTTTCAGATATGACCAGGAATTTTTTTTTCATATTTGAGTATGGAGAAACTCCAAGGAAACTACCAGAAAAAAAAATTCCAAATTTTTTCTCGTCTAAAAAATGGTCTACGGAATTCATAATTTTTTTTTCTATAATTCCACTTAAAAGCTCTTGTATAAAAATTATTCCTCTTTAATTTGACATTTTCATAAAGCTTGTACGATGATTTGCCGCGGAGTTATTGTCAATCAAAGCCAAAAGATTCTTTTTAAATTTAATATTCAATAACTCCGGAAATAATGATCTTATGGAAAATCGTTGGAGGGTTCTGAAAACTTCATGATATTTCCTATAAGATACCGTAAATGGCTATTGGCGAAAAATTGTTTTCGAAGTGAAAATCTGAATTGAAAAAAGGACAATAATTTGCATAGTTAAGGATATTTGGATAAATTGGTATAACTTTGGATAAAATGGATGAACGAAAGATATCGTCAGTAATTTTTCAACTTCAAAGTGTCCCGAAAATCCTTAAAAAAAATTCAAAACGATGCGATTTTTTTTCTTAGTGCACCGAAGCTTCAAATTTATTCTTTTCGCAAAAATCACCATTATAAGAATTTTTGAATTTTTAATGAATATTTTTAATTTTTTTATTGAAAATAATTGTTTTTATCAATAATCCTTCGTTTATCCATTTTATCCAAAGTTATACCAATTTAAATTACTGAAATTTTTAGCATTTAATATGCTTAATTATTTATAAATACCTACCCGATACGAAACGAAGCACGGTTGGGCCGGATTCCCAATAGGTGCGGGTTCGAACCCCGCTTGTGGTATACCAATTTATCCAAATATCCTTAATTATGCAAATTTTTGGCCTTTTTCAATTAAGATTTTCACTTCGAAAAAAATGTTTTCGACAATAGCCATTTACAGTATCTTATAGGGAATATCATGAAGTTTACAGAACCTTCCAATGATTTTCCATACGACCATTATTTTCGGAGTTATTGAATATTAAAATTAAAAAGAATGTTTTGGCTTTGATTGACGATAACTCCGCGGCAAATCATTGTACAAGCTTCATGAAAATATCAAATTAAAGAAGATTAAATTTTCTACAAGAGCTTTTGAGTGGAATTATGGAAAAAATTTTTGAAGTCCGTAGACCATTTTTTAGACGAGAAAAATTTGGAAATTTTTTTTTTTGGTTGTGTCCTTGGAATTTCTCCAGACTCAAATATGAAAAAAAAAATTTTCATGGTCATATCTGAAAACTAGATACTTGGAGCTACAATTTGCTTTTTTTTATTTGCTGTACGATTAATTTCCTCGGAGTGACAGCTCGTTGAATTTTAACCAAAAATTTCGATTTTTTTTATATCCCTTAATTTTTGTTACTAGTGTATTTACATAATTCTAATGTTTTATCCACACGTAACGCTTTACCCCGTGGCTTTGCTCGCACCGTTGTATGTATACATTTATGTTCCATTCTATATCCACTTTTAATATTTTTGGAAATACCATAAAACTAAGGGTAAAAAACGTAAGATGATGAATTATATTGAATTTCTACTTTTTATATAGAAGTTATTCACAATTTCATGAATAAATAATTATTTTGGTAAATTTCTTTTTTCGGTAATTTATTTTCTTCCTTCTTTCGATAAATTATTTTCCGGAAATAAAGCTATTCTTTATATCAAATAATTAAATAATATCAAATATTAGTCAGGTAAAAGATGTGATCAAATCGCTCCATATATTTCAGAGATGAACCGATACAGATAGACAGGCAAACATTTAACATATTTTCATTAATAATAGTTAATGTATATACTATAATTTCAAACATTTAGTAAAATAACTGTTAATTTGATATTATAAACGCTACGATTTAATTTACCTGTATAGATATTCGCTATTTCCACACTAAGGGACGTCCATTAATCACGTAATCTTTTTTTTAGCATTTTAACCCCGACCTTTGCGATACGTGGTGAGGTTTAAGACTATGACCTCCCTTTCCCACCTACATCACGTGAATTTTTAATACCTACAAAGAAGTACCCACAGCTCATTATATTCTCTGTTTTTTGCTTTTTTATACTTCGCAAAAAGGTCTTTATACAGATCACCTACTTTAAACGACTTCGTTCGTTGCCTGGCAACGGCAAGTCATAGTCATACTACACGCCGCTTTTCAGTTTAGAAATCGCAGCTTTTGACGAAAATAAATACACGTGATATCTTACTACAACTTTGTGACATTTCGTGATTTTTGTTAAACAACTAACCCCCCAATTCAAACCTCACGTGATTAATGGACGGCCCCTAAGTGTCAACTTCTTTGTCCGTACAGTTTGGTTTGACCCGCGAAATGCCTCTGACTCAATCCCTTATCTACACGATATTATTGACTTGAAGATTCCTGAAACTTTTAAATAACATTATATTTATAGTAAATTTATATTCGTACAATAATTTGATGGTCTCTTTGGTGTATTTTCAATGATGTATACGTTCTAAAGGTCCCTTATCCATCACATGAATTAACTTGAGGTCTATATCTATAATATTTTTGCTATTGCTATATTACATGTTGCTCCAACACGTCTATGTGCATAAAGTCTTTTAGCCGGCGTTTCTGTGTCGCATTGATTTATCCAAACCGTAAATTTCCTATAAATTCAAGTTATATTTTATAAATTCCAGATTGCCACATCTGCCTTGCCAATAACGCCCGAACTCAACGAAGAAATGACACGAAGCACTACTCCTGATGTCAGCAATAAAACCTCAGAAGTGGTCACTGGTACGTTATCAAACTTATTGACATAATTATATGATTGTCAGTCTAAATGGGTTTTAAATTCTGAGTACCAACCCAAACCGGGTACCGACAGGGTCTCCATTTTCGCTACACAACAAATTTACAAAATAGTTAGCTTGTTAAATGCTGAATCATGAAAGTAATCATGAAATATACATAATAGGAATTTTATTTGAATAAAAATAAAATTCTGCCACATGTTTTTTCAACCTGCATAAAAGCTCTTCTTTTTTTTTCAGAATCATTCTCTTCATCGACCACTACAAAGCATCATAAAATCGTCAAAGAACAACAACTATATGTGAACAAGGAACTTCATAGAGCGCTGGAGACTCCAAGTGATACTAAAATGAAGTCATCCTCTTTACCTCCAGGACTGGCTTTAGGCCACTTGATCGGGCAATCACCTACCAAACTTAGTATAGCAGAGTCAAACACTCCTAGATCTTCCATTAAGAGAAGTCAATCCAGTTCTCAAGGGCAGGCCCTTAGAGGAACCTCGTCAAGACACGAGGAAACCATCCATACTTACCGTTCAGAGGAAAAGAGGGTGTCAAAATATCGCACGGAAAAGAAAGTCGATGAATCTTGCCTGGAGAAAAAATCTAAGTCAGAAAAGAAGACGGAAAATGAAGCTATACGGTCGTCTAAGAAAGAGGAATCGTTTTTGAGTAGACTACTGCTTAGGAAAAGTGGAAAGAAATCTAAGAAAGACCAGACTGATGGAGAAAGTCAGCAAGACGTTAAGAAAACAAAAACTGAAAAAGCCGCCGCGCAATATAAACCTGTAGATACAGAAAGAGGTTATCACGAAGGACAAGGATTTAAACCGGTACCCGCTGAAAGAACACAGAAAAGCACGGGACAGAAAGTATTTGCCAACCAAATGCACAAACGGTTGGATAACAAAGGTGCTTATGTTCAAGATAATGCATATAAAGACGTTTACAGCGCTGCCAAAGTAGCTGGTGTTGAATACAATATAACTGATCTCAAAGTAGCTGAAGAAACGGATAAAATGTTGAATCTTGAGATGAAGAGTCGATTTAGTAGACGCGATGATTTCTTCGATAAGATGGAAAGAAGTAAAAGAACATCATCTAAAGAAACCGTTGATGATAAACGAGAATCTTTTAATCTAAACCTTGATAAATCTAAAAGACCTGTATCGGTCCAGCGTTTAGTAGATCCTTTCCCCACAAAAGCGTTTATTGCTAATGAACTCTTGAACAGAACAAGAGAAGATTCACCGGTGATTTCAGACGAAGAACCACCAATAAGGGCAATGCGCATCAAAAGCGTACAGAACGAATTCAACATATTCAATAGTGGTAGTATGCCTAAAAATATATCCTACTTCACCCCGAGTATGATGGCTTCTTCTTCTCCTCCGAAAGCGTTTAGACATCAAAGTTCCGATAATATAAAACATAGGTCGTCCGAGCACGTTTCCGATTTTACTGAGAAATTGATCGAATGCAAACGTGAATCTGTACGCCATTCAAGTAAAACTGAGGAGTCTTATGTGACCTCAGCTATGAGGTCCTTAGGAGACGAGTATGTTGGGACTCGCAGTAGTATTGGAAGTATTGGAAAGTCTCACAGCTTCCGCTATGCCTCAGAGACTACGTCGACAAGCTCTCAAGAGAACCAGATGCCTAGTCTGCCAGCCATTGTTGGCATATCCGAGCCCTTACTCGAAAGTTGGGAAGTTAACTACAGGAGAAATCTAACCGAGCGAACCGATTTCTCCAAAAGGTTTTCAGCCAGAAACTATAACTTAATGAATGAGAGTGGCGATAATAATTATGATAGCTTGCCCAGCACGGATGGTAGTTTTGTGGATAGCCTTAAAACTGATGATAATGATGATAAGAAGATCTTCACTAGTATACATATAACAATGGATAATAAACGTGACAGCGATATTTCCGAAATAGAGGCTAAAATCGATGATATTATTAGTTCACCTAAACCAATTATTACGCCAATACTCAAGTCTAATTCATTAGATAGCATTAATAGTAGCCCAGAAAAGCCTATTGATGATAGAAGAAAGACTATTTCAGTTGAAAGCGCTTTAAGCTCAAGCACAAAGAGCAGTGCACAGAGGGAATTGAAACCAGAAACAGAAAGCTTCATATCAGTAACCCATATAAACACCGAACAAATTGTAGTTAAGGCAGAAGATGCTATGAAAAATAAGAGTGATGAGAAGATTCAGAAAACGGACTCTAAATTTGGAGTTCCAGAATTCCTAAATATTCAACTGAATAAGGTTGACGCAAAACCCGTCACAAATGTCGTTTTGACAGCCAATGTAACGCCAAAGAAACTGGACAGCCCGCAAGCTGAGAAAGAATTGAATATGGAATGCTTCCAAATCACTGAAACAATAACTATGCCTGTTAGGAAGGGATCTTTTAAAATTAGTAAAGCCGTAGAGAATATTATTGAAAACAATCAGATCGATGAAAAAAGTTCACCGTTAACTATTCGTAAATCTATTTTACCCGTAACTCCACCGAGCCCATCACCACCTAGAGCATTTTTCAAGAAAAAAGCTGCCAGTGTTGAGCTTCAAGAAAGGCCTGAAAAACAGAGAGCCAACTCTTTGAGCACTGATGAAAGCTCGGATAAAAATTACGACAACATTTCCATTGACCAGAAATCTCATTCAAGTTTTGGAAGCAAAAGTTCTATTCAAAGTGCAGATAGCATTGACATTAAAATACCTGATAGACATGATGAAACTGTTATATATCGCAAAAAGCCAGGCATAATATCTAGAGAACTCCGTGGGGATAGAAAAAATGATGATGAACCTGAACTGATGAAAGTTTTTGCGCGAAGATCGCTAAAGCTGAAAGACTCGGAGGCTGATATTATTGCTCAAGACATTGCAGCATCTAAACAAGATACTGATACACCATCGAGATCAAGTAAAATATTGAAGAACGAATTCAACGCTTCTATTAAATCAAGAGACAGCGATAAAGAAAATGAAGATATTATTAAAGAAGAAGAAAAAAGATTAGTAGATATTGCTGCAAGAGTCAGTCAATTTGGAGCACCTCATTATCAAAGAAGTATTAGCATCAACAGTGTGTCTAACCCTAAAAGAGAGAGTGCACCAGTATACAGGAATAGTGAAGTTAGTAAATACAAAAAGGAAGTTTCAGATTCAACACCTGAAAAAAGATTAAGAAACAGAACATTCCCAGATCCCTCTAATGACAGAGAAGACATTAAAAACATCACGAAGAGCGACGCTCTGGCTTATAAAGCCGATACTCTGTCAAAAAGGCCGTGGCAAAAAGATGATAAGTTCAGATTGTCTGGAGATAAAGAAAAAAGAGATAGTGCTGTGATAGAAAACGATGGGGATATTGAGAAAGATGAAAATGGGAAAGAGAAGGGTGATAAGCGTGAAGCGGATGCATCCCCACAATTTAAAGGTATTCTTCAGATGCGCGCTGAATGGGAGAGGCGAGCAAAACAGGGCATGACCAAATAAACTCTGGTGCTAGGTACAAGGTACGATACTTTAAAACATAAGTAGTCTATTAGGAATTTAAAAATCCTTCTATATGTAAAATGTACATATATATATTGGTGTTAATTTTTATCTATAGGCATGACAAAGTGGGTAACTAAGATGACATAGAAAAGCGATGGTGCTTTGATTATATTTTCATTTTTGCATTTTAACGCCACCTAGTGTCGATATTAAACAAGTTTATGATATTTTGAAACAGGATTTTCGCGTAAACCGCTTTTAAAATAATACCTCAGTATTATTTTACTAATGCACGCTTAAATTAGATGACGCTAACGACGTTATATCGATTTGATTTTAGGGAATCAAATTTGCGGTACTTGGTTAAATAACGGTCCAATTAAATAACGTCTTCGTTTTTAATAATTATTATAATAATATACCTGAATTGGTTGACGTTTTTATATTTATATTATTTACTGTAAATACTATAATGTTGGATATCTTAACAAGATATCATATCAATTTAAAGAAACAGATGGTTGTCTGTAAGGTTCGTTTATGGACGATAATTTTACTTGATAACGTTATAAGAAAACATTGATGAAAAATTGCATACTTTTATGAATTGAACAAACAATGAAAACCACATTAACTTTTCACTTCACTTTATAAACAGTTCACGTCAAATTCTTAAAATGCAAAAAGTCTTAGATCGATTTCGTACTTTCACTTTCGTACGTGCAGCCGCCGTTCATACATTTATAAGAGGTTATCACGTCAAAAAATTGCTCACCATCCATATACAAACATCCATCTTGAATTTAAATTAAAGGTTTTAATTTATTGCTTCTTGGATTCGTAAAAGACGACTAAGAGTTTTATACATGGGCCGACTCTATGTGATGCCGTCTGGTCAACAATTACATTTATGTGGGTTGACGTCAGGCAGGCGACCAATCCATAAAAAAAATGCCAAAATTTTTACAATTTGTACTATGGAAGAAAATTAGGTACATATTACTTCGAACCCAAGTAATTAGAAAAAGTGTAAGATCATAATGATTAAATTTTAAAGTACCATGCTTATTTAGTTATAAAAAGTTTAATTTACGCTTAAGTTTCATTTATCTACGATCCGACATTCAAAAAGTTAAAATTAATTAAATTTATAATTGATATTTTAATGTTTTATCATTTTCATAATATTTTATATATAATAATGAAGTAAAAACGAATGCATATTTTTAACATGTTTTCCTGTTCGATTTCGATTTTATAACTTAATACGAATTAGTCAAGTAGGTAATCTATTACTTAAACAGCAGTAACCATAGACAAATATGCCAATAAGATAGAATTTATGTTCTCATTACGTATTATCATGATTTAATAGTAGTTTTTTTTTTCTCGTATTATTTAATTTGTTCTTGTATTATATATTATTAGTAATAATAAACAGTGAAATTGCAAAAATAATTCTTTAAAAAATGGCAGTATAAGTTCAATATCGTGAGCAAAATATTATTATTTTTAATTCCAGAGCGGCCACATATGTTCTTCTTTTAAAATATGACGTTTATTTTGGATATTTTTCACATTTTAATGTTATTTTCTTTAGTAAACTGTAAATATATCCTTTGAAATGTATTTAAATATGAAATTACAATTTCTTGAATGTTTTAATTTTCGTATTAAGGTTGAGTGTTTTTGAAATTATTGGTGACATTGTTAAAATTTGTAGAATTAACTGCAATATGGCGTAATATTTATATGTTTCTTTACGTGGCAAAATTGTTTTGGTGTCAAAGTTAGCGCAGTAACTTTTTTAAGTAATTTAAATTCATTAAATTAAATGGCATGCTTCATATAATATTATACCGATACTTTATTTGTTATGATATCACTTTATTTAAAGTCATTGCCCGTCGGTAACTCATCATTATCTTTAATAAAGCGCTGGCTAACTATTTAATGATTTTTCTAGGCATTTTTGTAGAAAAATACACGTAAAGACATTCAATATACTTTAGCACTTTCTCTGCATTTCATTATATAAAATTCTAACAAAATTCTTTAATGTAATTTTATAAAACACACTAGAATATTGATTTTATTTTATGAACGCAATATGACATAACCACATTCCCGCCAAAACAATATAATTACTTTTAATTTTATAAGAAATGTAGCATTGGTAATTTCATTCTGCCAATTCATGTTACATTTTAATGAAATCAGGTTTGAGCACATCGTTAAGGTAGTTTCAAAATCTATAATGGACATTTTTTATTTTATTTTATATATACATATAGATAGACCAACTTTGGTCCGATAAAGATATCTGATAATTCGGTGCGCTATGATAGTCTCTGTTAACATTTTTTGGTTACTAATTGAAATCTGTTAAAAATACGTCATTGTCATTTTTATGGAGCTCTATTCAACCAAATATTAAATACGACTCATTTAAATGCATTTAAAAAAAATACATATTTCTAATGAAGAAATATTTTACAGGATGTTGGAGTATGCTGTAAGAAAAACGTAATTAATAGTTATATATATATAAATATATAATTATGAATAGGGTATAAATATAACTTAGTGAAACATATAAAAATCGGCAAAGATCGTGTTATGAATGTGTTAATTTTATCTGATGTTTTAAGCCAATGTATTTTGCGAGCGTTATTTGATATAATATAGCGTATAGTTTATATTTTATTAAACGAAACACAAGTTATTGTATTGATAACCGGTCACTAATCATGTATTGAAGTGAAAATACAAATTTTATTCATTTAAATATTGTTGTTTTATTTTTTTATGTCTCAAAACCTTGTCTTAATATTTTACGAATTATTGAATACATACGTACATATCATCACGCCATGTCCCTTACAGGGTAGGCAGAGAGCACAGAGTGCCAGAGAACTCTGTCCTTGCATACTTCACTCGCTTCCTCAACATTCATAATTCCCTACATACACGGTCGCCGGTTTCGGAGACTCTTGACTCCACCTTCCTTCAGTACATGACCGATCTGGTCTAGGTAGGTGAGTCTCGGTCTCCCCCGGTACCTACATCCTTATTATTGAATATAGTTTACGAATTAATTATTACATTGTTCGTAAATGTCGTAAAAGATGGCTAAGAAACTTTACACTGACATGAGTCAAATACATCTGATGCCGTCAACCATTACATTCCCAACGGTCAACCGCCTGTGCCTGACATTGATGTCAGGCACGTCGGTCATAAAACTATGGCTAACATATTTTGCAATATTTATGATGGAAAACATATTGCGTTGACACCAAGTAATTGGGATAATAATAGAATGATAATGATGATTTGTATTGTAAGTACATAGATAAATTTAGTTGCAAGTTTCAACATTTTAGAATAGATGGCACTGTAAAACATTTTCTATAAAGACGAGAATGCGACCGACAATTTGGTTTCTATACGCATTTGATAAACGTTAGCAGAATTGATACAGCTGTTAGAATGGATTCAATAGGTTTGATCTTTTTCGATTCGTTAATGAGTTTTTGTAAATATCCTAGAATTTCAAATGTTAAATCAACAAAACTAAACAACGTGCTTTAAGAAGATTATTCTTAGAATCTCCCTTTAAAAGAGATGTATGGTGTCTTACAATTTAAAGAAAAAATTATGACTTTTCTTTGAGTTGTATGACATCATATTTGACTCTCGTATGTTCTTTTATGAGCTTTTATCTCATAATAACCACTGAGTCTCCTTCTAACATGAACAGTTACAGATTTTCTATAACTCCTACGAATTTTTTCATCGCATAAATTAATAATATAACATGTGACGACATGACATGTCCCTCTTAAAACGAGGTTAAAGGATAGCTCTTTTCACACGTTAGGGATCGGTTTGGGTGTGCCCCTGGTATTGCTGCGGTCCACGACAGATCGTTGTTGTCATTAGGTGGGCTGCTTGCTCGTCTGACACGAAAAGACAATAAAAAATTCAAGTAAGGGTGCAAAACGGTGGCCGGCTGAATATCGATGACGAGGGATTACTATGGGTTATGGGGTCACGACAGTACGAGCTTGGATAATCATCATCATCTAAGCTCATATATGTCCCACTGTTGGTCACGAGCCTCCTCTATAATGGGAGGGCAATTGACCTACTATACCACGCTGGTCAGACGTGTTGGTATAAGGTTTTGTTTCCTTCTCTTGCACAG
The DNA here is from genome assembly GCA_905163515.2 of Lymantria monacha. Lineage (NCBI taxonomy): Eukaryota > Metazoa > Arthropoda > Insecta > Lepidoptera > Erebidae > Lymantria > Lymantria monacha. The sequence goes on from LR991102.1 coordinate 3,055,087, forward strand.
CTGTTATATGCGTTTTATATCCCTTAGTCGTCTCTTACGATCACCTACGGGTAAGATAGGGGATGGTGAATTGTATTCTTTGTCACCACACGGAAAAAGCTTGGATAATAGTATGCAAAAAAAGGACTCGTAGCAGTCGTGTATAAAAAGCTAGTTACGGTACTGTTAGTATTACAAAACAGTTTTCCGTGTGACGGTCAATTTCCCTCCTATTGTGGAGGAGGCTCGAACCTAGTAATGTAATCCAGTGTAATGTATATGACCTAAGATGATGACTATGATTACTATAACAGAAGGAAAATAAGAAATAAACCATTACCCCTAATGTGGATATTTGGTTAATTGAATAATATAAGACATTTTTACACAAAGACAACATTAGTGCGTATACCTATGGCTTAGAAGAAGAAGAAGAAATAGGTAATATGATAAAAATAAAAATTATCTCAATACCCTTCTTGTTTCCTTTCTTAGGAGTCATGAAAACCGGATAGTAGTTCATTAGGAAACAAGGCTGCAAAATTCCCATGAAAATCTTAAAAAATCCCATGAAAAACTACAACCACTAATCGCTTACTGCTATCGCGATTATAGTATTACCACGTTAACTGCCATAGTCTATTATAAATAATTCGTAAAAAAATGCTTTGCAAATTTTTACTCAATATCATGTTTTAGGTTTGAAAATACGCCCGACAGGATACACAGATTTATACGTTGAATTTATGTATGTTTTGTCGGCCATATAGTCCGGCAAGGACTGAATGATACACTCATTTGTCGGACATATAGCCCGACACGGCAGCTCACGTGTTAAGTATGGAAAGTCATTGTGTTGACAATTAATCAAACGCTGACTCTATTCTCTCTCTATGACGACCAGCTTTTTACTCATGACTGCGACCTTGTCATTTAAATGCTACTCATGAAGACATTACCTGAACATAATAGGAGAAATATATATATATATATACAAATATACTTTTCGTGGGATTTTAAGCTGTGTGATACTGGCTACGAATACTACTAACCCTTACTTTGCTTGTGGATGTAGTAAAAGACGACTAAGACCTTTATAACGACCTGGGCCAACTCCATCTGATGTTTTTTGGAACGAAGTTCCTTATCGCGCGTTGTGAAAGGGGGCTAGACGGAAAAAATTCTTACGAAAAGTTGTCACGACACTTTTTGCTATAGTAAGCTATTGTAAGCTGTGCGGCGTCGCTCGTCGGCTCTCTTATAGAAAGCAAGCCAGATATTTTCATTTCTATTTCGCATTGAGTGTGGTGTCGCGACGATTTTTTTTATAGATAGAGTGATTCAAGAGGAAGGTTTATATATATAATATATGCATAATGTACTAGAGAAACACTGATAATTTTAGAGGTTTCTAATGTGATGTCGTAAATAAACACATTATTTTGCGCTTACATTGCAAACGCTGGCTGAACCCTACGAAATAGATCAAAATAAAGTACTACAGTATTATACAGCTTAAAAAGGCCTACAAAAAAGTCCGCGATGGTATATATCTATCTCTTAAGGATAACATACTATATTCATTTTAATACTTTAAAAAATGTTCTATTATAAAACGGTAATTGAAAAGCTATTTACACAAATACTGTATTAATCCTTATCATTTTAAATACATTAGTTGGCTTGAGCATTTCATGAAGATATTTTTTTTCCTTCAGACCATGCAAATTAAATCAATACCTTAAGAGATATAGCAAAATCAAAATAATGCGCAACGAAATTATTTTCGCCCGTGACCGGGCCGCGTGGCCGGCTCGCGTTCGAGCTCGGGGCCGAAAAGTTTTGGTAGTCTAGTGGAATTGTATATCCTATTATTAATATTATAAACGTGAAAGTTTGTAATAATGTATGGATGTGAACATGTTTGTTGCTCTTTCACGTAAAAACTACTGAATGGATTTTGATGAAATTTATAGTAATATAGCTTGCACATCAGAATAACACATAGGCTATAATTTATAAAGATATTTTGCAAATTGGCTAATATAACGATAAAAATCGCTTAAGGCAGAAAAAAATTATATAATTAAAATAGAACTTCGTTCCATCCGGGTGTCCCTTGACACCTCCGGTTTTTTTTTTTGGTCAACAATTACATTCCCAAGGAGGGTTGACGTCTGGCATGTGGCCAGTCATAAAACTATTGCCAATAACTTTTACAATATGTATTATGAAATACTGTATCGAATTGGGAGAAGAATAGGAGAATGATGTAGATGACTTTTCGTGGGATCTTGTTCGATGTAACTGAAAAATAAATTAAAAAAGTTTTATATGAAAACCATAAAGAACTTTATCCGTTTGGTGACGGAGTTAGAACACAATTCACCCCCCTCTTTCTTGCCCGTGGGTGCCGTCATCATCGACTACGGAATATGATATGCAGATAACATCTATGCAAGTAAAATAAAACTCGAAATACAACTATACCAATACGTCTGACCAGCGTGGTATAGTAAGTTAATTTCCCTCCCATTGTGCAGCTATCCGTGTGGTGACGGAGTAAGAATACAATTCACCACCCCCTATCTTACCCGTGGGTGATTATAAGAGACGGCTAAGGGATATAAAACGCATATAACATCTATGCAAAAGAACGAAATCTCGAAGTAAAACCCTATACCAATACGTCTGACCAGCGTGGTATAGTAGGTCAATTTCCCTCCCATTATGGAGGAGGCTCAAGCCCAACAGTGGCATATATATGAACTTAGATGATGAAGATGATGTGCAGGAGGCCCGAACACAACATTGGTAAGTATATAAGCGTATTGAGCATGATAAAAACGTAATATTTAATTCTAAGACCAAATTTTTAAGTTTTCATAATGTACATAGATAAGTATCTATCTTAATACTCTGTCCAAACAAATTATTTCTTACTTTATCTTAATTTTTAATATGTAACTACTGTGATAATAACTTAACAAAATATATATACATAGATATATTTACGTCTTGTGTATATAATAGGCATTCGTGGCCGGCGAAGATTTTATTCAAACAAGAAGGGAGAATATGAAAAAGGACTATATTAAAAAATTCAAGGTGTTGCACAAGATAATCCCCAGTAGAGCCGGTCCGAAATATTTCATTAAGTTTTTTAGGTTTAAAATATATAATGTACATTTGGCTTTTTTTCAGTCAAGCTATAGTTTCTACGTATTTTTTTTTAATTAAGTTTTAGTATGCTATGTGTGTTTATCTAATCTTATCTCACTTTCAATTTTTGGAACGAAGTTCCTTATCGCGCGTTGTGAAAGGGGGCTAGACGGAAAAAATTCTTACGAAAAGTTGTCACGACACTTTTTGCTATAGTAAGCTATTGTAAGCTGTGCGGCGTCGCTCGTCGGCTCTCTTATAGAAAGCAAGCCAGATATTTTCATTTCTATTTCGCATTGAACAGTGTGGTGTCGCGACGATTTTTTTTATAGATAGAGTGATTCAAGAGGAAGGTTTATATGTATAATATATGCATAATGTACTAGAGAAACACTGATAATTTTAGAGGTTTCTAATGTGATGTCGTAAATAAACACATTATTTTGCGCTTACATTGCAAACGCTGGCTGAACCCTACGAAATAGATCAAAATAAAGTACTACAGTATTATACAGCTTAAAAAGGCCTACAAAAAAGTCCGCGATGGTATATATCTATCTCTTAAGGATAACATACTATATCCATTTTAATACTTTAAAAAATGTTCTATTATAAAACGGTAATTGAAAAGCTATTTCCACAAATACTGTATTAATCCTTATCATTTTAAATACATTAGTTGGCTTGAGCATTTCATGAAGATATTTTTTTTCCTTCAGACCATGCAAATTAAATCAATACCTTAAGAGATATAGCAAAATCAAAATAATGCGCAACGAAATTATTTTCGCCCGTGACCGGGCCGCGTCGCGGGCCGGCTCGCGTTCGAGCTCGGGGCCGAAAAGTTTTGGTAGTCTAGTGGAATTGTATATCCTATTATAATATTATAAACGTGAAAGTTTGTAATAATGTATGGATGTGAACATGTTTGTTGCTCTTTCACGTAAAAACTACTGAATGGATTTTGATGAAATTTATAGTAATATAGCTTGCACATCAGAATAACACATAGGCTATAATTTATAAAGATATTTTGCAAATTGGCTAAAATATAATGATAAAAATCGCTTAAGGCAGAAAAAAAAAATATAATTAAAATAGAACTTCGTTCCATCCGGGTGTCCCTTGACACCTCCTGTTTTTTTTTTTTTATTGTGGTGGACTATGGATATGTTCGCGCCCCGCCAAATCGGTCTGGGGCGACGGAAGAGGCGGCACACAACCCCATAGACCCACCCTGCAAGCATCTCTCTTCGCCGTGCGAGCGAGCCACCGGTACTCGGTCTTTGTCTTCGGTGGCCATCTCACTTTCAGCCTAATTGAAAAGAAATTTGCATGATTAACATTTCCTTCAATCAACTTTATAAAGTTTTATTACCATCACCATCTTCATCATTTCTGCTCATATACTGTCATACACTGTTGGGTTCGAGCCTCCTCTATAATGGCAGGGAAAATTGACCTACTATACCATGCTTATCAGACGTTTTGGTATAATGTGTTTCAAGTTTGCCTTCTCTGGCATAGATGTTTAGAGAAATTTAGCGAAAGATTTATTACAGGTATTTTTACAGGTATTTATTAATAATCTCTGATGATCAAGTATTACTAACATCGTCGACTGAGGATTTATACATACATACATATCATCACGCCATATCCCTTGCAGGGTAGGCAGAGAGAACAGAGTGCCAGAGAACTCTATCCTTGCATACTTCACTCGCTTCCTCAACATTCATAATTCTCTTCATACACGCTCGCCGGTTTCGGAGATTCTCGACTCCACCTTCCTTCAGTACGTGACCAATCTGGTCTAGGTAGGTGAGTCTCGGTCTAACCCAGTACCTACATCCTTCCACTTTCGCATTGTATATCTTCTTAACCAGACGTTCGTTCGGCATTCTTTCCACATGTCCGAACCATCGGAGTATTCCCTTACGCATCTTTACACCAATACTGTATTTCATACCTACTCACTCTCTTACATCTAGGATTTATAGGTAATGATAAATACTATGCACGACGCTTTTAAAAGAAAAGGCGTAAAAGTAAAAAGGTAAGTAAGACGAAAATAATGGTCATTGAAAAGGATGACGAAATGTAATATTTTTATATATGGTCATTGAATGCAATAAGTTTTTGTAGGAAATTATTTGTATACTTGGGCGTACTGTTTGCTGGAGATGGTAAAAATGTTGATTGTATTGAAACAAGAGTAAATATTGTCAACAAACAAAGTGTATAGGTACAATACGCCTTTATGAGCAACAATATTATGTCCTAAACAGCATACTTCTTTTTATATTTTTTTGCTGTGTACTATGGAGGTGGTCATGCCCCTCCTAAACAACATACTTAACAGTACATATATTAGTGCCTACTCTTGCGTATAGCAGTTAAAGTTAAAGGCAGGGAAGACGTGAAAGTAGAACGCACGCTTTTAAATTAATTTTTTAGTCTTTATTCTGTATTTTTTTTTATTGATGATTGCAATTGTTTTTTTTTCTCTTCTTCGACTTACCCTTATATCACACTAAGTAATTAATTCTTGTATTGCGGAACACTAACATTCCCTGCCGACAAAATAAATAAAAACTTTACCAGGGAGCCAAAATTTTTTAAGGCGAATTTTGATTAAGAACATATGTATGGATTGGTCGGCATGTATGCACGTTGGGTGCCGAACACTCGGATGCTACTATACAAAATGTACGGGACGCTGGCTCGGATCCGAGTGGGAGGCACCGCTACTATAGCCCCGCCCCACTCGGATCCGAGTGGTCAGCACTGAACGTGTTAAAAATATACAATAGACTTTATATAGTTTTATTGAAAATTTCAATTGTATTTTTCTTTTTCGGCTTATCCTTGTCCCAGGCTAAGGAATAAATCCTTGTATTGCGGGCGATTTTAAAGATATACAATTGACGGACACAAAATATACTCATACTCAGAACAGTATTTTCTGAAGTCCTTCATGGAGATTGATCCCTCAACAGTCGGCACGAGAGGTCAGTACATAGCCATTTACTCCTCCATCTGTGTAGTTATTATACCCATGAACATGCACTTTTCACGACTTAGGTCTCCCCAAGTGGGGTTATTATCATAATGACCGTGAAGCAAATGTGTTGGTGACTGTAGTTGGTGTTGCAAGATTTCCAGGCGAATACTGATACTGCTGAGGTGATTATCCAGAAAATTCTTAATAATCACCTCAGCTGGTTTTTGCAAGTCCCATGAGAATTTAAAGGGTGGCAACATTGTATTCTTATTTTGTCACCATAAAATTTTGGTGGAAATATGAAATATCATGTGACATTCTTAAATTTTATTCAATATTTTAGCGTTCTATATTGAATAATTTTGCGAAATTTAAGTAATATAATAATTTTGGTATTTTAAGTAATATAATATAGAGAAAATAATAGAATACAGTGAAATTTCACGCCTTGCAGTGATATCTTTTGTCTTAGAATTTGAATTCGGTGGCCAGCTCGGCGGCAAATGCTTACTGTCTTTAGTCGCCTTTTATGATATTCGCGGTGAAGAAAAAGATGATCAATTATATTCTTTAATCTTCACTACACAGAAACCTGTAGCTAGAACTATCTAATACTAAATCTAATAGATTTGAAAACGAAAAATCTAAAAACATGTTACTTGTCTCAGAAATTAAATTAAAATATTTTAATCAAAATAACAATAGCTATTAGCAAATATCTTTGGAATCTATATAGAAGAAAAATCCCCTTAAGTCTCGAGACTTATTTTGAACGCATCGTTATCAAAGAGGGTGAGGGTAGCCCACGCATGCGCAGTACGAAGAACTAACCCCAACACGATAAAGCGTTCGCCACCATTTTATTTCGATTAATTCATATTTAGAACAGAAAAAATACATATTAGAACGCGTGTAATTCAACACTAAGTACTGTTTATGAGGTGTCATGTTCTAAAGTGTAATTCCAAATTTGAATTTGAACTAAAAAGACAATTCGAACCAGCCAGTGCTTACGTAATATTTTTTTCTTTAATCAAGATTGTCTAAGTGTGTCGAAAAAAAAGGTAAGACGCTTTTAATAACAATTTTTTTGATATAATGTTATTATATTAGGATCTTATTTTATTCATATATAGTACAGAATTTTTGTAAGATCTTTGATATGACCTTATCAAGTCAAGATGAGCAGTCGCGTCTTAAAAAGAGCAATGCTATGTTTTATTCAAAATTGAATTACATAAAAAGGCTATACCAGCATTTTACGAGTTGTAGGCGGAATAGCGAGATTCCAGTGCCATTTTTAAGAAATTGTAGAAAAGTGTTGAAACTTTATGATATTGTTGAATTCATAGAAATTATACTGCGTAATATGATTTTTTTAATGTCCGATTATTAAAACACATATGACGTAGGACAACATTGTTTCATGTTTATTTCAGTTCTTTTTTACACAAGACAAATATGTTATCTACAAATAATGTATCTTTCATATGTTGTATGGTGTTCGGTATTAGTTAACATTTCCTTGCCCTATAAATTAGGTCCGTAGTGTGACCGATATATTTTGAAGAAAACATCTTAATTTTGAAATTCTCATGACAAACTATGACAAATAATTAAAAACGTAAGTAAGTATTGACAAAGAATTTCATAAAGGCTTGACTTTCTACACGAAATTAAAAGAAAGAACCGGTAAAGATATTTTATAAATTGAAATTCTTAAGCTCTGTTAGATTCGCAACAATTTGGAAAGCTATTATTTGGCAGAATAGTCTAACAATCACAATATTTTAATGTTAATTATTTCTCTCTGTGGTCATGGAGTAACAATACATTTCACCATTTATTTCTTGCCCTTCGGTGTTGTAAAAGACGAAGAAGATCTACACAGATAACATATACGCAAGGAAACTCGAAATATAACTCTGCCAATCAGTCTGACCAGCGTGATATAGTAGGTCAATTGCCCTCCTATTGAGGAAGAGGCTTAAGTCCCTCAGTGGGACGAATATATGCTGCCATAGTGGTTATTAGGGATACTCGTGTATTAAAACCACAAAAGTCTCAGGTTTCAAACACAACGGCATACATTTATTACTTTTCAGAGCTATGTATTTATCCATCAAGCCGATCAATGCCCACTGTTGGACATAGGCCTCCCTAATGGAGAATAATTCCATTAATACCACGATTGGAGGACTGATTTCACTTTCCGTGTGGTGACGGAGTAAGAATACAATTCACTACCCTTCATCTTACCCGTGGGTGATCGTAAAAGACGACTAAGGGATATAAAAACGCATATAACATCTATGCAAGAAAAAAAAATAAATTACGAAGGAGGCCCGAGCCCAATAGTGGGACATATATGGGCTGTGATGATGGTGGAGGACTGGTTCGCTATCAGAATTTAGTGTTATAAATTCCCCAGGAAAATGCTCTTCCAGGCTGGCCACGGAGGTCAAGGAAGCGGTACCAGTGGCCGACCTAATGGCGATTGGGAGGGAATACGGTGGATTATGCGGCCACGCGCCACCCTTCCATCGCCCCGGACGGGGTGGACGGCTTGTCTCCAGACCATAGCTTGCCCAAAAAAGGGAAATGCTCTCCATTCTATTTGTGATCCCCGAAACGGTTTTTAAAATGTTTACGAGAATATAAGGAGTGGTGATAAAACATTCTTAATTAATCACCATATGGGGAGTCCTCATCACTATCCCAGCTCACATATGTCTCTACTGCTGTGTTATAGAGGAGACCTGAGGTCTCCTCTATAATTCCGAGTATTTTCGCAGACTTGCTCCCGGGCTTGTTGGCGCAGCGTCCGCCCTCTCACGGCTTATATCGAACGTGGGCAAACCCAGCGTGGAATATCGCCGGCTCAATGGCATTATACGATGCACCCGCGTAGGCGAGGTCTCTGACCGTCCCACTCAGTGCTCTCTTGTGGCGACCACAGAAGGCCATGGCGGTCAGGGCCATTCGCGGATACCGCACGGTGGCGACCGAAGCAGCGTGCGCATTGGCCAGAACACCTCTGTGAGACTTGGTGGCGGAGATGCGATTAGCTTTACCTGCGAGTGTCTAGCATGCGCGAAGAGGGCGGCGTTATGTCACCCAGCGAGTTAGCCGCCTGGCGCAAGACGCCCGCCAGAGTGCATAGCCCATTGGGCAGCACGGTTGGAGAGACCTCGGTTCAATTGTCGGACCGTGGAGGCCCTCTACCTGATGCTGATCGAGTGGATGGAGCGTCAGCACGAAGCCTTCTCTTTCCGACTAGTGCAGGGTTTGTCGGAGCATGGATGCTTCGGTAAATACCTGTACACCGTCGCAAGGATGGAAACGACTCCGTCCTGCCAACAGTGGAATCGTTCCCAGCAGCGTTCCCAGGGGCATCGGCCCCGACGGTGAAAGCTGCCGGGGCATCGACTTAAGAGGATACCTCTGAGGATAAGACCGGGTTCCGGTGGCCCGTTTGCTCGGCGAAGTGAGGTACATTGCAGGGCTGGTCTATGGGGTTGCGCGCCGCTTCTTCCGCCGAATTCCTCGGACGGAATTAGCAATTACATTGTCTTTGCAAACTGTTTCGTTATTATTATTATTTTTTTTAATAATGTTACATACTTGTAAAGCGTAGCGTGTTTTGCCTAACGAATTTTGACTTTTTTGCATTTGTAGCACATGGTATTGGTCATGCTCACTGAAAGATCTGCTTGCGGTAGCTGCGTGGAGCGGGTCTCTCATTTCCCTCCAAGGTGGTTGAGGAGAGTGATGGTTGCTCTAGTAGTTAACTCGTGATCGGGTGCAGCTTATGGGATCCGGTCCAGCCGGTCTTTTACATTGTATTTGAACTATTGGGTTAAAAGGGCACACTGGAGCTAATCCTTACTAAGCATATTGTACTATTATTTTATAAAAAATCAGAAAAGAAATAACATAATAGACATACTCGCTAAGTTTGTTGCCGGATCTTCTCAGTAGCAGTCTCATTCCGGTCCGGTGATAGTTTATTAGATTAAATTAAAATGTAAAAAAATACAATATTTACTTACATATTGTCATTTTTTACATTTTAATTTATTTATTACGAGGGTACTTATCCTCGCAGGGTTTATGCAAAATAAATGAATTTGAATTTGATAAGAAATAATAGTTCAATTTTAAATCCATAACAAAATTTCATTCTACACTAACTTGAAAGCGAAGTTTCGAAGATCACAGCTTAAAGATGAGAAGGCGTCGTCAATATTTTCCTTGCCAATACTTCAAAAGTCAAATGTTGAAATGGAAAAAGGTAAAAATACAAGTAAGAATCCCTTACGTTGATTCTATGTTTACTTTAAGGATTTGTGGATCAAAGATAAAGTTATTTGCAATAGGATATGGAATATAAAAGATATTTTTCGGAGCTTTGTGATGTCAAAATGATTTTTTTATATTTACATACTGTATGTTGTTTTTTTATTATAGCTTATGGTGGCAAATGGTAAGTGTCACTGCTGCCCATGGACCTTTGCAATTCCAAGGTACTAATTAGGCTGCTGCCTACCAATACAAACCCTAAACCCATCCAGTTGGGCTTCCGTCTCTCTCGCTTGCCGAACGAAGCGCAATAGCATATTGCCATTACTCAGACGTCGATCTTCTGCTCAGTGTGGTACTACCCCGGACGGACCGGCCCACGGCTGTAGACAGAAAACTGTCAACAACGTGGTCCTACCATCTACAAACATTGTCCATTATTATTGGCAAAGACTTATGGATAAAATCTCATAAACTCAGACTATATAAGTCTTAATGTTACACCAGGGGAGAACAAAATTGATCCATTATTCCACGCTGGTCAGACGTGTTGAAATAGGGTTTTATATCGAGATTTCTTTCTCTTCAATCAATATTATGTTCTTGTTGCCCTTATTCGTCTTTTACGACATCCAAAGAGGTAAGAGGGGCTGGTTAATTGAATTTTTGCTGCTAAAATACACGAAAAATTAATATAATTCGTAATCAAAAATACATTAGTCGAAATTTCTCACACCATTATCATTCTCCTGCTCGTATTTAAATTGCTTGGGGTCGACAGAATATGTTCTATTCTTCTAATTCTTCCATCGTAGATATTGCAAAAGTTAACCCGCCTTTTGACCACAGGCAAGTGAGGAGAGGTGACATTAGTAGGTATTATTATTCGGTCGCCATATGTAAACACAAAATTAAATATAAATTTAGAATATAAATATCAGAGTCTATTTTTGTAATGTTTATATTATGAGACTAAAATAAGATAAAATTCTGCGTAATAGAACATTTAAATGTCGTGTCTTTGAAGTGATATATTGAAAATACAACATGACTTTTGACGGGAATTTGAAAACGTCATGTGGTCTTGTATTATATTCGATATCTTAGTGTTTTAACGTGTTATATTAGATAATTTTGATGGCATTTTATGTAATATGAAGCGGCGGAACTACTGGGATGTGGTGAATATCATATAAAAGTGCTTTACAACGTTTTCGTTTTCCATCAAAATTCCCACAAGATACGATTAACAGTGTCGCCATAGCACTGTTGATGGCTACAATTTGACTTAGACCATGACTAAACTGAAAGACTAAAAACGTGAAGATATTTATAACTTGACACTGGCACCAATAGCTCGTATAAGTAGCTGATTACCAATACATAAGAAGAAGAAGAAAATACAACATGTCAAACCAACAAATGTGTCACTAGGATGAATGAATGAAATATGGGTAGAACAAGTAGTCTAGCGGTTAAGATACAGACTTAAAGTATCAAATGTCGCGGGTTCGACACTCACGCAGAACAACTCTTGGTGTGATATACTAATACATACATACATATCATCACGCCATATCCCTTGCAGGGTAGGCAGAGAGAACAGAGTGCCAGAGAACTCTATCTCTGCATACTTCACTCGCTTCCTCAACATTCATAATTCTCTTCATACACGCTCGCCGGTTTCGGAGACTCTTGACTCCACCTTCCTTCAGTACCTGACCGATCTGGTCTAGGTAGGTTAGTCTCGGTCTCCCCCGGTACCTACATCCTTCCACTTTCGCATTGTATATCTTCTTAACCAGACGTTCGTTCGGCATTCTTTCCACATGTCCGAACCATCGGAGCATTCCCTTTCGCATCTTTACACAAATACTCTCTTTCATACCTACTCGCTCTCTTACGTCGTCGTTACGAATGCGGTCGGTCAGCCTAACTCCACAGATTTTCCGAAGAGATCGCATTTCGACCGCATTAATTTTACTTTCATACTCTTTTCTGCATACCCAACTCTCGCTTCCATACAGTAATGTTGGGACAAGCACTGCGTTATGTATTGCTACACGTGCCTTCTGGCTGAGGTGGTGGCTGCCGAGAAGTTGCCCCAACGCTCCGTTCACTCTATTTCCCGCATTCACTCTTCGCTCTATATCAGTGGTGTACCGTCCATCTCGACTAAATCCACATCCAAGATATACAATTTCATCCACTAATATGTATGATATACTAATGCTTGTTCGAAACCTGTGTTATTTGTGTTCATTGATTTATATTGGGAAAGTATATTTATTAAAGTGTATTTGGAAACTCCCTCGCGACATAAGGCAGTGTCTATAAAAAAACGTAGCATCCCTCCTTTTAAGTTAGGCAGGTAAGTAAGTTAACGTGTAAAAAATAAAAGAATTATTTCTATTTAACTTAATATCAATAGTATTTTTTTTTAAAAGCGCCTGGACTAAGTTGAAACGAAGACATTTAAAACATAGCAAATTAAACATGTTTTTAGCATCATTAGCCCAGCTTATGTCCCACCGCTGGGCTCGAGCCTCCTCCACAATAGGAGAAATTTACCTTTATTGTGCTATGGATCTATTATATTTTTAGTCATCTTTTACGACACATAAGCAGGATGGATAAATTGCATTCTAATACCGTCATTACACTGAAACATATATTTTACTTGTTCCCATTTATATGAAAGAATTCAACCCGTACGTACAAATAACATCATTAGATTTATTTGTTTTCGTGTACCTGTAGCCGTTGCTACGACGTAGCTAGCTATAGAGCTACGTGTTCGATTGATCGTTTAATTACTTTTATGGTTTCGTATGGGTGGGTATGTTGCTGAGTTACTGGCACTTAGTTCGTTATTAATTGTATTGTTGCTAGAATTATCACATTTTGTAAATAACGTACGATATGTAGATATTCGTTTTTCTACCCTACCGTATCATTTTACTGAACATATATTTTTTGTGATGGAATAAAAATATAATAAACCTTGACCGTTGGAGACTTAAAGGACGATTAAGGGATATAATATGCAGATAGTAGAAGGAAAGCTTGGCATAAAACCCTATACCAACCCGTTTTATCAGCGTGGTATAGGTCAATTTCCCTGTCATTGCCAAAGAAGCCTGATACCAACAGTTGGATTTATATGAGCTGAGATGAAAAAAATTATGACCAACCATACTGAGATAGTATCTGACTAGCAAAATCATAGGATCTCATCACTAAATGCTACATAAATTTCGAGATTTCATTTAAGACACTAAATATCCACTTTCAGTGACAAGAAGTCTTAAAAAACTTGGCTATTTTACAATATAAGTTGAGCAAATTCTTCATAAATTAAAAGCGCTCTCGAAGTGGCAGTTACTTTCCTACTTTACATAACGTTGCCTCATCAATAATCATTTTTGTCTTTATTCAAATTTATCGAAGATAGGCGACGAGTTTCGTTAAAATTCAGGTGTCATGAAGAACTCGGTGAGATGGAATATCGATCGGTGGGTACCTACTTTGAAGTATACATATGTATATATACACCCACCTCTACATAGCACAGAGTTTAGGAGACTGTAATTGCTAACTAACTCAACTGATTACTGAATTTTTTAGCATTTATATGCTTGATTATTTATAAAAACCCGATTACGAGCGAATCTGACAAAATGTCTTTACAGATGTTGGATTGATCGAAATGCTTAACTTTCGTCTCGAAATTTTTGGGTGATAATTATTTGTGTCATTTTAAATCTGTGTGTGATTTTTACATACATACATACATATCATTACGCCATATCACTTGCAGGGTAGGCAGAGAGAACAGAGTGCTAGAGAACTCTATCCTTACATACTTCACTCGCTTCCTCAACATTCATAATTCTCTTCATTCTGTCAAATGCTCTCTCCGGATCCACAAAACTACAGAAAACCCTCTGACCTAGAGCCATATGCTTCTCCACATTGTTGCCCAGAGAGAACATTTGATCCACTCCTCCCTCCTTCCTCCTCCCTTCTACTCATGAATTACGTGTGATTTTTATTGACTAATTATGTTTCTATAGTCGCTTTAAGACTTTATTCTTTAGTATAGAATGTTTTCATTTGAATTGGAAAAAGCAATTGCTCTGTACGTTTAGGGTTTATAACTAAAATCAAACTCACTCGGAATTAACAGAGGAATTTTTCAACGCGGTAAAATTTGGAATACGGACATCCATAGGAGATTGTCAGTAATTTAGCCCGAGACTATTTATTTCTGATGTGAAAATTTCCATGTCTATTTGTAACGACAATAATTGGGGAGAAAAGTTCCTATAAGACGACTAAACCAGATATCGCAACGTGGACCATTCCTAAAAGGTAGACAGATTTCTTGCAAACCGTTAGATACAGCTGGAAGAAGAGTATTTCCTTCCGTATTGTGACGGAGTAAGAATTTTTTTTTTTTTTTTTTTTTTTTTTATTGCTTATGGCGACAAACGAGCAGACAGCACACCTGATGGTAAGTGTCACTGCCGCCCATGGACCTTTGCCAATGGTATAGCTAGGCCGCTGCCTACCAATACAACCCTGAACCCACCCCAGTTAGGCTTCCGACTCTCTCGCTCACCGAACGAAGCGCAATAGCACATTGCTATTACTCAGAAGTCGATCTTCTGCGAGAGTGTGGTACTACCCCGGACGGACCGGCCCGCGGCTGTAGACAGAGAACTGTCCACAGCGTGGTCCTACCACAATACATTTACCACCCCATATCTTACTTAGAATACATTTACCACCCCATATCTTACCCGTGGGTGATCACTAACTCTTTACAAATGATAAAAGTTAAAACATATTGTCGTGTAAATAAAAGCAGAAAGATTTATATATAGTTTGTATTTTATGTAATAGGATTTGTAGACATGGCATACGTCCAAAAGTTATGTAACTGCTGCGCTATATATCATGGTTGGAATGGAAATAGGAAACGTAATATACCTGATTTGGTGTACTGTTGTTGCTTTTAAGATAGCTGTGTAAATGGTTTATGTTTTTACTAGCTGTTTTCTTGCATTTCCGTATTTTTTTTAAATTTATTTATTCTGTTGCCGCTTATTTTAAAACATAGGTCTCATTGGTGTTAGTGAAATATCGTTCTTTATTTGCCATAATAAAATGTTCATCGCATCATAGAGATCCTTGAGTGCGTGATAAAGGACGGTGCTAAGTGGCATTCTCGTGAAAAGGCCTAAGTCCAATGATTGAATGGAAAAACGTAGAACGAAGTCTGAATCTAATTTCACTTCTGCTTACCTAAGTGAGTAAATATTATTTTGGTTGTAAAGCCACACTTTTGATAGTTTTCTATCTACAGCCGTGGGCTGGTCTGTCTGAGGTAGTGGCCATACTCTCACATAAAATCAATCATGACTGCACAGATGGCGTAGTGGTTAAGATACCGACCTTCCGTGCCAGTGTCGTAGGTTCGATTCCCACTCAGGACATTACTTTGGCGATCCGCAAAGTGTTGTTTCTGAGTCTGTGTGTAATTTGTCTGCGTTAATTGCATGTTTGTAAAGTCCCCCGCAATACAAGGTTTATTTCCTTGGTGCAGGGTGGTGTCTCTTAAAAAAAAAAAAAAGAGCGATGGCTATGTGCAGTTGCGTTTCGTATGGTGAGCAAGAGAGAAGACGAACTTCCTGGTGGGTTTAAGGTTTTCATTGGTAGGCAGCGGCCTAGTTATACTCCTGATATTCTAAAGGTCCATTGGCGCCTTGTAATACTTAGCATCAAATGTGCTACTTACTTGTTCGCCACCATAATAAGTAATATAAAGAAATCTGAAAGAAATTCTAAAAGCTATTATTTCTAGATTAGGTTGTAATAAAAAAAATATCAAAACAAGAAAAACTTATCCTAATCTTGATAGAACTCAGTATGACAACAGAATATATAATTTAAAACACTTTATAAATAAATAGGTATACCCAACTGAATCAAAATACCAATTGGTATAAACTCTACTTGGTCAAACCGCACAGTTATTTTGGAAGACTAATTGATGTGTTGGGTAGCCGCAACTACCCCTGTTTTATGGGGTAGCAGCGGATACTATCCCACTGAAGTAAAGCGGGTAACTAGGCCAATATATTTAACTAAATTAGTTATAGAATTTAATCAAATAATTACAGTTAGAATTGTATTAAACGATGACACAACCTTGTTATTCAAATTACTGAAATTTTTAGCATTTAATATGCTTAATTATTTATAAATACCCGATACGAAACGAAAAATGATGTCACAAGCGGGGTTCGAACCCGCACCCATATTAAATGCTAAAAATTTCAGTAATTTGAATAACAAGGTTGTGTCATCGTTTAATACAATTCTAACTGTAAAGTTTGAAGTATTAAGTCTATACAATGTGTAAACATTGTCCGATAGATGGCATACGTCACCTTGAAGACGTAAGATATAATATGATTCGAAATTTGCATGTCCTAAAATAGTTCACGATGGTGTAAGTGGCAGCACGGTTGGGCCGGATTCCCAATAGGTGCGGGTTCGAACCCCGCTTGTGACATCATTTTTCGTTTCGTATCGGGTATTTATAAATAATTAAGCATATTAAATGCTAAAAATTTCAGTAATTTGAATAACAAGTTTAATCAAATAAATTTAATTTGATGTTTACTTTCCTTATTGCCTGACTGTCATTGGTTTAGTAATATAAATATAAAATATACAACTCGTGATCGTAAGTTTGAATACCGGGTCGAATAAATAATTGATTTTTTTTTATGAGAAAATTCTTAGTATCAGAAAGAGACGGCTCAGGGATAATATACACTGTACAGATCCCATGTAGAGGTTTCTGGGTTCAATCCCCACACAAAGATGGTTATTTGTTCGATCTGAAGTTCTCCCTTTTTTTTTTTTTGCGGTGGGCCATGGACGTCGCACCCCGCCAAGTCGGTCCGGGGTGACGAAAGAGGCGGCGCGGAACCCCATTGACCCACCCTCCAAGCACCTCTTCTTCGCCGTGCGAGCGGGCCACCGGTACCCGATTTTCGTCTTCGGTGGCCCGCTCGGCATCTGAAGTTCTCCCTAAATCCCTAATAAATGTGAATGAAATGCTTAGAGCGTGGTTTTGTCTTAAAAAAATCAGATTGTATATTGCAGTAGAATATAAAATTAAAAATAAACTAAGACCAACTCTATTAGTTGCTCTATACCAGCGGAATAGGTCAATTCCTCTTCCACTATAAGAGACGCACGTATCAAATATTGTAAATTTGCAATGAACCTAAAACGAATTTATGATCTCTAAAAAACGTCACCAGGATATCAAAGTATTAGAATAAGTCAAGGAAAAATCTATCACATTATTCTTTCCTCTTCTGTCTTCTTTAAAATTATGTGTTCATGTTTTATTTTTTCTTTTTTACCCCTTATAATCTAGAAGTGATTTAAAGTAGCATTGCATATTTTAAAAGAGCCCCGTGAATTAGAAATTTATGTAGATTACTGAAATTTAGTATTTAACATGCTAGATTATTTATAAAAACTTGTTTACGAACGGAAAATGATTGTCACAGGTGCATCTAGTACTCCTATTGGATATCCATTCCAATCATTCTACCACTTAGCCAAGTGTCAGCTCTCGTATTACAATAAATTTGAGACTCGTATTATTTTATCGTCTGTACAGAAGAGTCCCATCCACCGGGCAATGACTACACATTTTTTTTGAAGAAATTTGTTTTAATTCGGGGTATATTGCCTAAAGAAAAAAAATATTAAAACATTCTGATTTCTGATGTTTAAGCGAGTATACACATTATCATCAGCATCTGAAATCACATACTTCCCACTGCTGAGTTTGGGGTTCCTTCAAATAGAAGGGAAAATTAGCTACTATACCACGCTGGTCAAACGTGTTGTAAAGGGTTTTATTCCGACATTTACTTCTCTTGATTGTCTTTTACGACATCTATTCTCCTACTCTTATCCCAATTACTTGGGGTCGATACAATATGTACTCTTCTTTCATAGCACAAATTGTAAAAGTTATTGGCAATAGTTTTATGACCGGCTGCCAGCCAGATGTCAACCCTCCTTGGGAATGTAATTGTTAACCAAACGGCATTAAATGGAGTTGACCCAGGTCGTTATAAGGCTCTTAGTCGTCTTTTACGACATCCACGAGCAAAGTAAGGGTTGGTAGTATTCGTAGCCGCCACCACACAGCAACGACACCTATGGGTAACAAACGAGGTGGTGAATGGTACTGTCACCACATTGAAAAGATGGAATTAGGTAGTATTATACATTAAATAAAACTATTTTTATCATGGGTAGATAGGGGACGATGCAAAATAAAAATTCGTTATCTAAAAGAACGATTACCGAAAAATCGATCATTATATTTTTTCTTTTAATTTTTTTAAATAAAGAGGGGCACTTATTTATGCCTTTGAATGATAGAATTGCTCGTGTGCGCGCCTAATTAGGGTTTTATTTATTTATTTATTCTTCATGTAACAAGTACAATGGTGGACTTAATGCCAGAGGCATTCTCTACCAGTCAACCACAGGTGACGCAGAGATAGTAGAAGGTAGGTGCATGTGCTGAGAAACTAATATGAAAAAAAAAATGTGAACTTAAATGATACATTATGAAAACGTAGACAGATACATACGGATATACATAATTATACTAAAGTTACATAAACATAATTATATTCTATACACATATATATTCAATAATTTATAATACATAATAATATACATATAATAATATAATCATATAAACAACATATATACTACACATATATAACTATAAGAACGATAAATTATATAAATCATGATAATTCTGCTAATTCATTCAAAAGATGTAAACGAACTTTCTTCTTGAACATTTAAAGACTGGTGGACTTCCTGATATCGAGAGGTAGTGAATTCCAGAGAAGAACTCCCTGGACAAGAAAGGAAGAATGAACACAATGAGAAGAGTGAGATGGACAAAGTAAAAGCATGTTGTTGGAAGAACGAAGGTTTCTGTCATGATTAGTGGAGAGGTATTGAAAGAAGCAAGATAAGTAATCAGGAGAATTAGGAGCCTTGAGGATAGAGTATAGTAAATTGAGAGCACGCAGACTACGGCGTTGACGAATAGTGAGAAAGTTTAATTGAGAACGATAAGTAGAAACATGGTCATACTTGCGAAGATTATATATGAATCGAATGCACTTATTAAGAAGACGATCTAGTTTATTAAGGAGATTTGCATTCAGGTCAAAATAACACACATCACCATAGTCAATTACCGAAAAGATTAAGGTCTGAACAAGCATTGTTTTTGTTTTAGCCGGTAGAAAGTGTCTTAGTCGATTAAGAACACACAAGCTATTGGTGACTCGCCGACTTATTTTGGCAACTTGAGCTCTCCAATTGAGAGTGGAGTCAATAAACAAGCCAAGGTCTTTGATAACCGAGGATATAGGTATAATAGAACCGTTGTAAGATATTGAAGGGAGAGATTTGATGTCTATTCGGCCTATCATACGCTGACTACCCACAATTATCGATTGGTTTTAGGTATTAGATAGGTTTCAATGTAATCATTCAAGTATATTAATTAAAAATTACTACTACTACTATATTTTAATATATAAGCAATAATTTTATGTATAAAAGCACGATTGCAACGGATTTCCGATAAGCGTGGGTTCGAATCCCATGTGTGATAATGATATTTCGCTTCTAATCAAGTTTCTATAAATAATATAATAAAGCATGTTAATTGTTGAATTTCAGTAATTTGAATAATTAAATGTTTCAAATAATAACGGAAAATATAAAATTTAATATTTTTAGTGTGAAGTATCGATTCACCAAATCGATTGGGCACGAGATATCGATTTAAAAATCTATTATTTTGGTACCTAGATGTCAGATCGTCATCCCTGTTGGTAACGTCAATAAAGTATATTAATCAATTACAAATGCGTTAAATTCCGTAGCTTTAATTAATAAATATACTTTTTCTCTATAACCTGTACACACGTCTCAAAATGGAAGTCAAATTATTATAATATAACACAAGTTTGCCACACGCATTTTTATAGAGCACTTATTCTTTTTCTTTCTCTATTTTCAGCATGTATACAGACCAATATTAATTTTATTCGCCATCTTTTACCAGGATAAATACAATTAAAATGATCTTTTAAATAATATATCTAAATAATACGATTTTCATTTTACTTTAAACATCTAGAAAAATAAACCAAATATA
Organism: Lymantria monacha; assembly: GCA_905163515.2. Classification (NCBI taxonomy): domain Eukaryota; kingdom Metazoa; phylum Arthropoda; class Insecta; order Lepidoptera; family Erebidae; genus Lymantria; species Lymantria monacha. The sequence continues at coordinate 3,075,834 of LR991102.1, forward strand.
TTTTATAGAATATAATATTCGTAGCAAAACCAATCGGAGTTTGATGTTCAAATATATAAAAGACTCGTATACTCGTCACGTCTTTGAATACGAAATGAAAATAAAGTGAAATCTTCGGTCACCCCCCACCCCATTAATGTGTATCTTTGCGATGAGTTCTTTTCGTACTAAATTTTAATATGTACAATTTTATTACTTTATAGACAAAAATACTGTATATAGGTGTTCGTGTAGTGACAGAGTAAGAATAAAATTCACCACCAACTTTCTTGCCCGTAGCTATTGTAAAAGATGATTAAAGGATACGATGTCCAGATAACATCTGCGCAAAGGAAGGAAAACTCGATAAAAAAATTGACAGCTCCAATTTCCTTTCCATTGTAGTAGAATAGCAGAATAGATATGAACTGAAATGATAATGGTTGAGAATAGTGTTGCCCAAATACAAGACCAACATTTGCAGCAAGAGTCTCTGAAGTTTACAACTCTCGCTGTCACAATAACACAGTAATTTTTTTTGAGCACATGTCATAGAAATGAAAAATTCAAAAAAAAAAAATTATTAATTAAATTCAATTTTTTACACTTATAATTACATCTGTCTGTAATGGGATTTATAAAAACCCGTGTCGTGGAGACGTGTCCTTAAAAGACGTACATATGATACGAAGCGAGATTTGAATGTCCTACAATAGTTCACGGTGGTGTAAGTGGCAACGCGATTTGGCCGGACTCCCAATAGGTCCCAATAGGGTTCGAACCCCGTTTGTGACATCATTTTTCGCTTCGTAATCGGGTTTTTTATAAATAATTGAGCATATTAAATGCTAAATTTCAGTAATTTGTATAATGGGATTGTTTAAAATAATAAACATAAAACAATTCACTCGTGTACTGGTATTGGTACTGGTACTGGTATTAAGAATATAAAGTAGTGACAAACCTTCCTTTGCCAAAGACATCGTAAAACGCTGTCTAAGGGAACATGCGAGAATTGCTGCAAGTCTTAGTCATGCATTTGGGTAACACTAATTGAGAAAAATTATTAATATCAAATTTTAAAAACATCATCAGAACACACAGAAATAATTGTCAAACGCTACTTTGATTAAACTTTTAATTATTTTCCCCTATTTTTTTTAAATGTACAATGCATATATGTCCACACTTTCTAAATTCTAGTTATCTGCCTTGAATATACTAAAATAATTTTATAACCTCATACTATTCTATATTAATAAAACTCAATCTACAATTAATTAAGTAAACCGCAGAAGAGGATAAAAGTATAATTCAAAATTTAGCGTCCAGCACTCGACCTTTTCTCTTTGTGTAGCAATTTAAACAAACAAATAAATAAAAAAAATAAAAAAATTTCATTTAAATTGTTTTATCATTATAATTTATTTTATAATGTATTTTTTATATATTAAATAATTTCTATGTGGTAAAGAAGTAAATTTCTCTCGAGTACCTGAAAGATATGGAATGGGTACCTGCTGCTGTGTTTTCCGAGCGCTATGACATGTCCTTCTTTAAACAAGGTTTAAGAAGAGCTCTTTTCTCATGGTGGGTAGCTGCCTGACTGTGCCCTGGTGTTGGTAGGTCCATACACAACAGTATCACTTACTATCAGGTGTGCTGCTTGCTCATTTGCTACCATAGACAATAAAATAAAAAAAAAGAATACATTTTACTATTATCTTACCCAAGGATAATCGTAAAAGACAACTAAGGGATACAGACTACACACTATACTACAGAGAAGGAAAGTCGAAATTTCCTTCGAGACTTCCTTCTCTTGTATTAGTGGAATGCCCACATTGTTGTCAGTTTTCAGTCTGCAGCCGCGGGCTGGTCCGTCCGGCGTAGTATCATACTCTCGTAGAAATTCAACATCTGAGCAGTAGCGACGTGCTATTGCATTTCGTTCGGTGAGCGAGAGAGCCAGCAGCCCAATTTTCTGTGTGGGTTTGGGAATTTCATTCGTAGGCAAGAGCTTAGCTGTACCCCTTGCAAAGGTCCATGGGTAGCAGTAACACTTACCATCAGGTGTGCTGCTTGCTGATTTTCCACAATAAGCAATAAAAAAGCTTGCATAAATATATTTGAAGCATGCAAGGATAGAGTTCTCTGGCTCTCTGTTCTCTCAGCTTATCCTACAAAGGATATGGCGTGATGATATGTATGTATGTATATATCAACCCTACGGAAAGCGGAATGAAAAAATGACCTTATTATATCTAATGTTTTAATGTGTAATAATTTGGTGGCCTTTTATATAATGTGAGGCGTAGGAAGCGCTAGGATGTAGTGAACATGATATAAAAGTGCTTTACATATGTTTTTGTATTCGAACAAAATTCTCAGAAGACGGTGTCATAGGACTGTTGAAGGCGACGATTTAACTTATCGACGGACAATGACTTTAAATGAAGTGGTAATTTACAAATAAAGAAATGTCATACATTACAAAAAATAAAATATTATTTATTATTGTTATTTTGAAGGTGGAGTCAAGAGTCTCCGAAACCGGCGAGCGTTTATAAATAGAATTATGAATGTTGAGGAAGCGAGTGAAGTATGCAAGGATAGAGTTCTCTGGCACTCTGTTCTTTCTGCCTACCCTACAAGGGATATGGCGTGATGATATGTATGTACAAAAAAAAACAACACTGGCAACAATGTGATCGTATTAGCAGTTGATTGCCACAGTAAAAAAAGAAGAAATAATAAAAAATAATAGAAAGACAAAATAATAATAAAAAGAAATAATAAAAAGAAGAAATATATGATAGTTTAATCTATATTTAGACTAAAGACTAATGACAAAAAACTCATCCATCCTTATTGACAAAATGACGATAATAAATCTTCTAGTCTATCCCAGCTTAATATTGGCAAAACGTCGACTTGTATTCTCTAATAGGACGGTGAGGTAATGGGATTAACAAGGATTTTCCTCATTACACGATCGTGGGGACGGAAATTTAAAATATCTGCCTATTTTGCCATTTAGGCTGGCAACGTTAAATGATTTTATTAATTTTTAATTTTTTTTCGGCGTAGACTTAAATGATGCTTAGATGAAAATTTTATTAATCCGCTATTCATCCTCGTTCAATATGATAAATGTTTATAACCAGTGTGTATTACCAGCGATGACTTATAGCACTGAAACGTGATCTCTCAATATCGGCCTCATAAAAAGGCTTAAAGTTGTTCAGCGTGCAATAGAGAGGGCTATGCTCGGTATTTCTCTACATGATAAAAGCTGTAATATAGAAATTGGTACAAGAAAGGATATAACAGACACAGACCGAAGACTTAGCACGTTGAAGTGGCAATGGGCAGCCCACATAGATCGTCGACAATCGTTGAGGAAGGAAGATTCTCGAGTGGCCCACAGAAAGCGGCCTAGGCAGCATAGAACGACTTCTTATTAGTGACTGGCGCATCTCTAAAGCCACAGGGAGCCGTTGGATGCAAGTGGCATTGGACCATTCTGAGTGGAATCCTCGCGAGAAAGCATATGTCCTACAGCAGTGGACATCTGATGTTGTACTAATTAATCTAATTACAAAGCTCTAGAGTTTATTTGTTTGTTTCAATGCATTAATCTCTGAGACCACTTCCCGATTCCAAAAAAAATATCATATAACCTGTTTATCCAGAAAAATTATAACCATTTAGCCTATAGGTTATAATACTTAACGCTGTTATGAATTGGAGCGGAGCCGTGTCTATAAATGTGAACAAATCAAAGTAGTATAAGAAAATAATATAAGTATTGATTAATACTACATATTTAGACTACGTTTCGGGTAGAAATTAATAACTTTCACCCGTTCAAATTACTGTTTACTAAACAGAATGCTAAAGAGTGTTTAGCATTCAATATGCTTGATTATTTATAAAAACCAGATTACGAGCGAAAAATGATTGTCATAAGTGGGATTTGAACCCACACATCTTAAATCCTGAAATCCTGTAAATACACAATACTGTACAATGTGTAAACAATGTCGGGTAGATAGCACACGTCTCCTTAAAAGACAAAAATATAATACGATGCGAGAATTGAATGTTCTACAATAGTTCACGGTGGTGTAAGTGGCAGTACGATTGGAACGGATTTCCAATAGGTGTAGGTTCGAATTCCACTTCTGACATACATTTTTCGCTCGTAATCGGATTTTTATAGACTTTCACACGTGTCAAAAACTCTACTTTTGATTTTGAATATAAGTAAATAATTTGGAAAATCCAAAAGTGCCTCGTATATTTTATATTATTTATCATTTACTATTAGTCAATGCCATAAATGAGAATCAAAGAAAAGAAATACTTTTGAAATTTCGTGCCATTCTCGACGTAGTGCTAAACATAGGTGTGTTTGATACAGTAATTTTTACGGTCGTAATTGTCTCAGATCCAGAATAAATATCCGGACGTCTTCGAATATTTTTTTTAATCAATTATTTTCTTACTTTAAACAAAATAATTGTTTTTGAAAAATATCAAATACGTTTAAACGAATGTTTTTTCGTGACATATATATGATAATATTATCCTATAAGTGCAATGTAAAAAAAATACAATCTTTTTAGGTTTGAAAAGTTCTTGATTTTCATATATCGCGAGTAGAGCAAGACCTCAACGCTTCGCTTGTGAGGCGTGCAATACGAGTCTTTATTTAGACTTGCGATTGCAAAAAGTGAAAATTTTAATGATACTCCCGCTAGCAAATTGAGGCTTCATCGGCTGTTTGGCTGATGCAATGAGATATTATACGTTTCCCAGGATACAGTTGCTGCCCACCCTTACCCAAGTTATATGACTCCCACGAGTAAAGAAGGGGCAGCGACAGTTGTATTATTTTCCCGTTGCCATACAGGTGTTACTGAAAGGGTAATAACCCATTATATTCTTAACACGTCCCCACGCGTGCAATGCCATGGTAAATCTAATGATTGTAAATCCGAGTGTACAGTTACTTATAGATAAGATCCAAAAGTTTTTTGTGAATAAACAATGCAGAATGTCAAGAGCTCTAATTAGTGCGAGGCGGGGATGATCTTTTGTTGAGAAAACAATGACTTGAAATAGCTTTCTAGGTCAAAAGAGGCTGGCTTTGTATTATTTTTTTAATTTTTTTATATAGTTTTTTTTTGTTGTTTTGAATTGACAATCAGCTACTAATAACGAGCGCATTGTTCTTCATTTCTCATTATATACCTACCATGCAAAGTGTCATTGGTTCGATTCCCATGCCGGGTAATACTTTTGCGATCCACAATTTTGTTCTGAGTCTGGGTGTGATTTGTGTTAGTTAATTATATTTTTGGAAAGTCTGCAAGGCTTATTTACTTAATGCATGGTGTTATCTTTATAAATATCCCGCAGTAAGCCTAATCATTACCTTCATCAGTGACAAAGCTACACTCTTCTGGAAATTTTGGTGGAATACGAAAAAAAGCACTTTTATATATTCACTACACCCCAGCAGTTCTTCCGCATCACATTACATAAAATGCCATCAAAATTATTTAATATGACACGTTAAAACCCCAAGATATTGAATATATTAGGTCCTTACATATGAAATTAGCGTTTTGTACGGGCGAAATATAAAGCCACTTTTTTATTTTGTAAAATATATTTAATTAATCAAAGTATGTACCGTTGTTATCTATGCACTTTTGCCACCTTATAGGTAGTTCATTGATCCCTTTACAAAAAAAAACCACGGGGGCGAGAATCAATAAACTCTTTGAAGGCGGTTTGGACTGCCGCATCAGAGTTGAATTTTTTTCCTTATAAGAAATTGTCCAAATTCCGAAAAAAATGGTAGTCTGTTGGAGCAAGGTCCGGGGAGTACGGTGGATGTCGCAGACATTCCAATTGTGCTGTGTGGTTGTCTGTTGTGCAGTGTGTGGTCTTGCGTTGTCGTGAAGCAGCAGTGATCTAGAGCGATTGACCAATCTCGGTTGTTTAGCAGCTAATTCTTACTTCATGATTTGCAGTTGTTGACAATAGACATCTGCCGTAATCGTTTGGCCAGATTTTAGAAAGCTGTAGGGAACAACACCAGTGCTAGTCCACCAAACACTCACAAGTAACTTTTTCTGAGTCAATTTTGGTTTAGGGCAGGTTTTAGCTGAGCCTCCAGGGTTCAGCCATTGTGACGAGCGCTTCCGATTATCGTATAGTATCCACTTTTTATCACAAGTAATGATTCGATTTAAAATCCCTTCATTATTGTGTCGGTTGAGCAAAGTAACACAGCAGTCGACGCGTGTTTGCAAGTTCGATTCACTCAATTAATGAGGTACCCATCGTTCAAGTTTTTTACTTTCCCGATTTGCTTCAAGTGGATTAATACAGTTTTGTCACTTATCCCGAAGCCTGCAGCTATATCTGAAGTGCTTTGAAATGGATCTTACACAACAGCCTTTAATTCTTCATTTTCCACTTTAGTCTCCGGCCGTCCACGCGGTTGGTTCTGAAGATCGTAATTGCCAGAACGAAAACGTTGAAACCAAAATCGTACCGTGCTTTCTTTTGCAACACCAGCGCCGTACACATTATTAATTCTTCGAGCTGTTTCTGCAGCACTGGTGCCACGGTAGAACTCATACTCGTAAATATACCGATATTTCATGTTTCCCATTGTGCGGTAATAAGCGACGCTAAAGAGAAAAACGAGGGAAAAGCAAATGAGTGACTGTTTTCAAAACTCAAATGTACCAGCTAAAGGAATTTATAAATTTGAATTTGGAATTCTTAACCAAAGAAGAGATATTTCGGATCAAAGGGGTCAGTACGACAAAACGCTAATTTCACATGTAAAGACCTAATAATACAAGACCATACACACACACCACATGACGCTTTCAAGTTATCCGCAAAATTGTATTTTATATCTTTATTATGACACCATTCAACACTTAGAGATAAATCTTTGTATTTTGCGAAGGATTTTACAATTATGCACGTAACGTCTATAAATTACACCCAGAATTAGAAAATTAATTGGTTGATCGAGCAAAGAATTGTTCTACTTGGGGATTAAACCTAGGGTGCTCAGCACGACAGTTTAGTAATTAGAATAGAATAGAATAGGGACGTTTATTATGGCAAAAGGACACTAAGTAAACAAATCATGGCTTTGAAAATGACGCACAGTTCCTTCTTCTTCTTCTTATGTACTGGCAATCAGCTACTTATACGAGCTATTGGTGCCAGTGTCAAGTTATAATTATTATTATGTTTATAGTCTTCCGCATAGTTCCTATTTTTATTATTAGTGGAATTTTTCAGGTGTTAAGTAAATTGTATTAGGGTCTTCTTGGCTGAATGTGAAATATGAAGGACTAGATTTTATATAGAGTTCAATAGAATACACTAAGTGTATCATATTATCTTTGGAAGTATCCAAAAGTAATAACAAAAGGAACAATATCGTACCATTTCGAGTAGAGAATGTACATATATCTAAACAGACTGAGATTTTTTTATGCAGTAAAACCTGTCTTTAAAGCTGTAATGTTTATAATAAATAAAATGCACAGCTGCAGGGCGCGATTATAATATATTCCGAAAGATAGGAAAAAAATCGTCTTAAAATCATCATCTATTACTACAAAAGGGTAAATGAATGCTTTGAAATAGAAACGCGTTATAGGGAAAATATTATATTTATAATATTTTCACTATAACTCGTATCTACAGTAAAAAATATACTAGCAGCCAAGTGTATACTATCGCGAGACGCCAATTTACCGAAATATGCTTAAATTGCATAATTCGTTTCTATATCACTTTGGATGTATGATTTTGTGAACAGACGAACAGAGAAAACGACTATAACACGTATAGATGGTAGACACGAAGCCCGGTATGACAGATGAACAGTAGGTCAGGCGGACTTGGTATTTGTTTATATTTTCATTTCCTTTTTTGACATGAGATTCTTGGTGTGAACCAAAGAGTAAAATTATATTAACTGAAAAAGAGTGGCAACTCGATGGTAAAATATGCATGTATGGAAAGTGCTGCTACCTGGAGCTTAGGCGACGAACTAAAGTTGAAGTAATATACATAATTATATACCTACTTATCTACATATGTATATGTAATTATATAGGATTTCTTTTTACTATGAGACCTACTCTGAAATATAAAAAAAACCATATCAGCCGTTAACGAAACGGTAATAATATAAACTTAACAATGAAAATTGAGATAACTGCCAGAAAGAACATCAATAACCGAAAATAGATTATAGACAATAAGTACATTCGCTAGAAACAAAAAATAACAATTCTCAGTTGTCAAACTTTTGACAATCAGGACAAAATGGCAGCTATGTTTGTACCAAAGAGTAAAGTTATTAAATTGAAAAAGAGTGGCAACTCGATGATAAAATATGCATGTATGGAAAGTGCTGCCACCCAGAGTTTAGGCGGTGAACTAAAGTTGAAGTAATATATATACATATCTACATATGTATGTGTAATTACATAGAATTTTCTTTTACTATGAAAGCTACCCTGAAATATAAAAAAAAACATATCAGCTGATAATTAAACAATAATAATATCAGCCTAACATTGAAACTTGAGATAATTTTCAGAAAAATATCAATAACCGAAAATAGATCGATGACAATAAGTACCTACGCTAGGAACAAAAAATAACAATTCTCAGTTGTCAAACGTTTGACAGGCAGGACAAAATGGCAGCAGTTAAGTTTGTACAACCAATCTGTAGGCGGCGCGGCGGTCAGTAAAAATAAGTAATGTTTTAAGTGTGCCCCCCCAGGTTTGTACAAACAATCTGTAGGCGGCGCGACGATCAGTAAAAATAAGTAATGTTTTAACTGTGCTCCCCCAGGTGTGAACCTACATATCCCTTAGTTGTTTACGATACATACTAGTAAGAAAGAAGGCGAATTATATCCTTACACTGTCACAATACGGAAAGGTTGTTATTATATAAAATAAATGACATTCAAGTTCTATTTAGATTATATAATTGGTTACCATAGCACGGTCTGCTCAAACAATATTACAATAGACAAACACATTTGATTGATGAGTTTGTTTTCATACGGCGGGGGGTATTTATTGATTTGTTTTTAATATTCTTTTGTCTCTTTCCTTATGGCGAGGGGTCATTTTGATCATGTTTACTGTAAATCTCTACCAATTACTGAACAGGAAAATGGTATGAGAAATATTGAATTTCAGAACATTATCTGAAATAATATTTATTTCTTTTTGAATGTTATTTTATTTTTGTTATTTGTTATTACGTTAGTATCGTATACAGAGTGGAGACGTCAATACGACAATAAATGAAAACACCGTCAATACTAGTGTATAGGAGTATTTTGAAACTATTAAAAAAGTCCTCGCATGCATATTTAAAAAACAATTTTTTCAAACAAACTTTTTATCATAAATATTGAAACAAAATAGAACACCGTTTGTAAATATTAGTTCACTAACCTGTGGTCGGCAAGCGGCGAGTGACCTTGTGGTATCATATGTTACAACTTCGAAACGTAGGTAAATACATACATACACTTAATGTTTGGGCGCTATTCATTCTCACTTGATTATTTTATTAAAATAATCACGATAACCACTTGGTCGTTAAACTTTTAAATTTTCGATATGTGCGCCATGGACCCGAACGCACAAATTATATCGTCTTAAAATATTATTTCGAACTCTTGTTAACAGGTTGCCATTGACGGCGATGTATTTTAACTTGTCGAAAGATCGTACAATTCCTTTTTTTAAGTAAGCTGCATTTCCGTGATATTCTCCATAAATTAAAATCATATCTGTATACCCGAAGCTGTGTAATTATAACGAGGCATTGTAAATGAGAAAGAAATACTATTCTAACACAAAGTAAGCGTCTAATTACGCACATTCACGTCACAGGATCACGATGGCACACTGACCTACAGACCTATTATAATAGTATTGAACATGAGACCGAGGTCTTCTTTCATTAAGCCGCATTAGGTAGTTTTAAATTTCTCATCTAAGTCTGATGACACGGTTTATATGTATGGATCTTAAGATTTAGGAATAAGGTATAATATGCATTGATTTGTATTACGTTTGGGGAAGACTTGAACTGGTAAACATGGCGATATGTAGGTATAATTATATTAAATAATTATACTAGTTTCGTATTAGTTTATACCGATGCGGCGCGGGAGCTCATTGATAGGCGAATAATTTTAATTTTTATACAGAGTGTGGAAATTGTTAATAATACAAAGTAATGTGCTGCGGCTAAACTATACGACATATTGTATTCAAAGTTTGTATACAGGCTGGGCAAGTCATCAGATACACTAGATTAAAATTATTGTCGTATGGTCGTCTCCACCTTGTATATTGTTATAAAATTGACATTTTCATTTTTAATTCTAACGAATATCCTATCCTATACCTTTTCTAGGACTTTTGACGGGAATCTGAAAACGTCATGTGGTGCTCTTGTATTATATTCGATATACATACATACATATCATCACGCCATATCCCTTGCAGGGTAGGCAGAGAGAACAGAGTGCCAGGGAACTCTATCTCTGCATACTTCACTCGCTTCCTCAACATTCATAATTCTCTTCATACACGCTCGCCGGTTTCGGAGACTCTTGACTCCACCTTCCTTCAGTACATGACCGATCTGGTCTAGGTAGGTTAGTCTCGGTCTCCCTCGGTACCTACATCCTTCCACTTTCGCATTGTATATCTTCTTAACCAGGCGTTCGTTCGGCATTCTTTCCACATGTCCGAACCATCGGAGCATTCCCTTTCGCATCTTTACACCAATACTCTCTTTCATACCTACTCGCTCTCTTACGTCGTCGTTACGAATGCGGTCGGTCAGCCTAACTCCACAGATTTTCCGAAGAGATCGCATTTCGACCGCATTAATTTTACTATCATACTCTTTTCTGCATACCCAACTCTCGCTTCCATACAGTAATGTTGGGACAAGCACTGCGTTATGTATTGCTACACGTGCCTTCTGGCTGAGGTGGTGGCTGCCGAGAAGTTGCCCCAACGCTCCGTTCACTCTATTTCCCGCATTCACTCTTCACTCTATATCAGTGGTGTACCTTCCATCTCGGCTAAATCCACATCCAAGATATACAAATTCATCAACTTGCTCTAGTACATCATTACCTATTGTTACTCTTACATCTGTTCTGGTTTTATCTCTTTCAAAGACCATTATTTTGGTTTTGCTCACATTCACACGTAGACCTCTTTTCTTACAATCTTCTGTCATTGTGTCGACTAGGGTCTGCAGGTCAGTCGCTGACTGTGCCAGCAGGACTGCATCATCTGCATAAAGCAGAGCAGTGACCACTGAGTCGCCCATCTGGACTCCCACATTCATATCGTTCAACCTTTGGAGACATTTATCCAGATATATGATAAACAGCCTGGCTGACAGAACGCACCCCTGCTTAACGCCGATATTGACGTCAAGCCAAGGCGACATTCCATCATCCAGCCGCACACAGGCTCTACAGCCCATGTAACTGGACTGCACAGCCTGTAGCAGTTTACCGCTAATACCATACTTCGGTAAAATGTCCCAAAGTTCCTTTCGTACAACCGTGTCAAATGCTCTCTCCAGATCCACAAAACTGCAGAAAACCCTCTGACCTAGAGCCAGATGCTTCTCCACAATGTTGCACAGAGAGAACACTTGATCCATGCATCCCCTTCCACTCCTAAAACCTCCTTGTGTCTCACACAGTAAACCATCGTTATATTCGATATCTTAGTGTTTTAACGTGTTATATTTGATAAATTTGATGGCATTTTTGGTAATGTGATGCGACAGAAGTGCTGGGATGTAGTGAATATCATATAAAAGCGCTTTACAACGTTTTCGTTTTCCCATCAAAATTCCCACAAGATATCATTAACAGTGTGGCCATAGCACTGTTGAAGGTGACGATTTGACTTAGACAATGACTAACCTGAAAAGATTATAAACGTAAAAATAATTATAACTTGACACTGGCACCAATAGCTCGTATAAGTAGCTGATTGCCATTTTTACATAAGAAGAAGAAGAAGACCTTTTCTATATCTCTGTATAATAAGTATTTATGGTTATGGGTATCCTTGAGTTATGGTTGGAGTAGATTTATATAATTTATTTTTTTATGGCATCAAAGAAACATACAGTATTATAATTAATTACAATAAAATAAAAAATAATTAACACTGTCACCAATGAAGTTTCTAATATTAATTAAGAGATAAGTAATTAAAAGTCTATTAGATGTTATATAAAATAAAAAGAAAAAAAAAAAGTAGGTAAAGAAATACATGAAATTACAAGTTATGCCGCAAATTTGGAAAGTCGAGATCTAAAAGTACTACGAGTTTCTTTAAAAATATCTATGTTGTTATACTTAATATTGTAATAGCTACAAGCACGTTTTATAAATACGTTTAGTCCATATGAAGTTCTTGAATAAGGTATATTAAATAGAGACAAACAACGAGAAGTCTGCCTTTTACAACGTAATCCTATTTGACTTAATAGATACGAAGAATCAGCTAAATTATTTATAATTAAACATAGGGACTTATGGCTTGAATATAAAAGTATCATGTGGTGATCTTTTATATACCTTTTTGTTTGTTGAGAAGAATCGAGCCCAGTAGCAGGACCTGCAAGAGCTGGGATAGCGATGATATTAAAACCAAACCAAATATATACTTTTTCTAAATACTATGTCCATTGTATTGTTGTAAGATTTATTGGCAGTAGTTTTATGACCGGCCGCGTGCCTGACGTCAACCCTCCTTGGGAATCCGATTACGAAATGAAAAATGATGTCGCAAGCGGGATTCGAACCCGCGCCTATTGGGATTCCGGCCCAATCGTGCTGCCACTACACTACCGCGACTAATTGTAGGACATGCAAATTTCATTTCGTATTGTATTTACGTCTTAAGGTGACGGTATGCTATCTACCCGACAATGTTTACACATTGTTATAGGCTTAATACTTCAAACTTTACAGTTAGAAATGTATTAAACGATGACACAACCTTGTTATTTAAATTACTGAAATTTAGCATTTAATATGCTTAATTATTTATAAATTCCGATTACGAAATGAATCCTTCTTGGGAATGTAATTGCTGACCACACAGCATCAGATAGAGTTGGTCCAGGTTGACACCATACATCAAATTTTGCATCAATCATTCAAATTGGTAGCGATTCTAAATGCTACCAACCCTTACTTTACTGGTAGGTATTATAAACGACGATTGAGAGTTTCACATTGACCTCTTAGGAGAGGTCCTGGAGATTCCATTTGATATCGTTTGATCAACAATTACATTCCCAAGGAGGGTTGACGTCAGTCATGCGGGCGGTCATAAAACTATTGCCAAAACTTATTGTCATACATCATCATCATCATCACAGCCCATAAATGTCCCACTGTTGGGCTCGGGCCTCCTCCGTAATGGGAGGGAAATTAACCTACTATACCGCGCTGATCAGACGTGTTGGTATAGGGTTTTGTTTCGAGTTTTCCATCTCTCGCATAGATGTTATATGCGTTTTATATCCCTTAGTCGTCTCGTACGATCACCCACGGGTAAGATATGGGGTGGTGAATACTATTCACCACCCCATATCTATTATTCTTTCTCCGTCACCACACGGAAAGTCGTTTTTCGTTTGTCATACATACGATGGAAGAATAGTAGGTAAATGTTGCCTAGAACCCAAGTAATTGGGAAAAAGGTAGATTGATGATGATGATATTATTTTGTTCGTTCAGGTGTGAAAAGTTATGTACAGCGCGCGGCGCTAGGTGATGCTTAGCGGCGCAATACTGAGCGCTGCGCCGGTGTCCGTGCGCGGCCTGGCGCCCGGCCTGCCAGCCGCGCGCCCAGCGCTCTTAGCCGCGCTAGTCATGCACGCGTTGCACGACCACCGCATCGATGATGACTCCAGCTTCATAGGTCAGTCAATTTATATTACATTATTTAATACCAGATCGTCCTGAGGATGCCTCAGAAGCGAAACACTTGTCAAATTAATATTCAAAGTTATGCGGCTAAATGTAAGTTTAAGAAAAATGCAATTTAAGATTCTGGAAGTTGCTGATCATACAGAGGAAGGAATGCTTTCTTTTATCCAATGCCTTATTCCTTTCTGGTGGTATGCAGTATATTCATTAACCATGTCAAAATAGTGGATATCCCTTTCCTTCTCCATCTAAAAATAATAATGGATTCCGCAACGTATAGTCTTATTCAATCAATTATATTAAACTATACACAAAAAACGGCTACTGATCAACTGGACATTGATTTGTTTGATATTTATGAAATAGAATAAATAAATAAAACTATATTATGAATTTTATCACGTTTAAATTATACGAACACTTTTCAGTCTGCCATCTTGAAAATAAAATAAAAATGCGATAGAAATCTGTAAAAAAAAATGATTACAATTGTGTAATAAATAACTCGCTTAAACATGCAGACGTCTTTGCTATCGTTTCTTTTTTAATTAAAACTTTCAATGCTAGCCAACAATAAAAAAATAATGGAACGTAAAATGTCATTTTTAAAATAGCACGTTGAGCTGGCTAGTCGATTAGTAACATAATGTCAACAACCATTTTTACAATTATTCATATATCTAATGTCTTTTAATAATATAATATTTTCCGTGCGGTGACGGAGTAAGAATACAGTTCACTATCTTACCCGTGGGTGATCGTAAGAGACGACTAAGGGATATAAAACGCATATTACAGCTATACGAGAGAAAACTTGAAACAAAACCATAGGGTTTTGTTTGTTGGTATAGACCAGGGGTCGGCAACCTTCGGCTCGCATGCCAGTTGCAGCTCTTTGGAAGTGAAGTTGCGGCTCTTTAGTTCTATACGCAAAAAAAAATATTTCATACAGAAAACATTTAAAAATGGTTCTGAATTGATTAACGAGCATTAGGCACAAATTATTATTGTTGTCAAAAAAATATTGTAGCTCTTTAAAAATTTTAATCTTTTATAAATTCTAATTTTTGGCTCTTCCTACTCAAAAGATTGGCAAACGCTGGCATAGACCAATACGTCTGACCAGCGTGATATAGTAGGTCAATTTCCCTCCCATTAGGGAGGAGGCTCAAGCCTGACAGTGGGATATATATCAGCTAAGATGATGATGAATATTATTATAATAAAAAATACATTTTATTCTATTAGCAAACAAGAACGTTACTCAATCGACCACTCATTGGGCAGATAGGGGTTGGTGAATTGTATTCGTACTCCATTACCACACGGCATACTTGCATAGTAGCAAATACCTACTGCGCTTCATTCAGAAATTAGTATAATTAAAAAAAGCCGAAGGATCAAATAGTATACTGAAATAGTGACCTGGTTGTTCTCCTTGTATTACAAAGGTTTGTAATACAACTTACCATTAGGTGACCTGCTTGTAAAAGTATGTTTTATTGCGAGACTTATTTCTACCAAATTTAATTTAAATAAAAATTCAGAAATCAATTGCTGGACTGCACAAATGGCGTAGTGGTTACCTATAGTATCATTGAAGTTCGATTCCCTCGCGGAACAACAGTTTGTGCGATCCAAAAATTGTTGGTCTAAGTCTGGATGTAATTTGTGTCCATATATTATTGTACGTTTGTAAAGTCTGAATACAAGGATTATTTACCTTAGAGCCAGGCGTTACCTTTTTTTTTAAAAACATACTTAATTTACTTATATTTTTTAATAGAATTTTAGAAGTCTTTGGTGATTAACACTGTCCATCAAGATATTTTTGAAGTTCGTAAGCATTATTCTTTGGATTCAAATTCTGATTCATTTGGGTAATTTCATAAAAATCATTAATTTCTCGGAAGTGATAAAAACGAGGCCGAACATTCGTTTACAAAAAGTTTTTGGTCGATATGAAATTAAAAAAAAACCTAATATAATTTTATTTCACTTGCACGCGCTATGTTTTAAATAATTATGAATACAAGAAGGAAAACGATTGCCTAAACTAGAAAAAAAAATACTTCAGATTTTGTTAAGGTTTTTAAATTTTATTACATTGCCAAATGGTTTAGTTTATGGCTTTTAGATAAGGAAATACTAATACTAAATAATATTATAAACTTGACTGCGCAGATGGTGTAATAGTGTGTCGTGCAACGTGATAACTGTCACGGGTTCGATTCCCACACAAGGTAATACTTGTGCGATCCATAATTTTTTATTCTTGGTTTTCGGTGTAAATTTCATCATCATCATCACAGCCCGTAAATGTCCCACTGTTGGGCTCGGGCCTCCCCCGCAATGAGAGGGAAATTAACCTACTATAGCGCGCTAGTCAGACGTGTTGGTATAGGGTTTTGTTTCGAGTTTTCCTTCTCTAGCATAGATGTTATATATATGCGTTTTATATCCCTTAGTCGTCTCGTACGATCACCCACGGGTAAGATATGGGGTGGTGAATAGTATTCTTACTCCGTCATCACATGGAAAGGTGGAAATTTAGTACTTATACCGCAAATACAAAGATTATTTACTTAGTGCAGGGTGTTGATTTTAATTTTTATGTGTGTGTGTGTGTAAGTAATGGCAGTTCTATATCCCCGTCATCATTATCCTGCTCTTATCCCGATTACATGACGTTGACTCAATATATTTTTTTTCTACCGTATATATTGCAAAATAAAATTTTTAGCAATAATTTTATGTCCAACCGCCTGCCTTACGTCAATCATCCAAAGAAGTAGGCCCAGACTTATGTAAAACTTCTAGTCATCTTTTGTGTCATCCTCGAACAATGTAAGTATTTGTATCCAGCACACAACAATAATTTTCATCATTCTCCTACTCTTATTACAATTACTTGGGGTCGATACAATATGTACTCTTCTTTCATAGTACATATTGTAAAAGTTATTGGCAATAGTTTTATGACCGGCCGCCTGACAGACGTCAACCCTCCTTGGGAATGTAATTGTCCCACTGTTGGGCTCGGGCCTCCTCCGTAATAGGAAGCAAATTAACTTACTATACCGCGCTGGTCAGACGTGTTGGTATAGGGTTTTGTTTCGAGCTTTTCTTCTCCCGCATAGATGTTAAATGCGTTTTATATCCCTTAGTCATCTCGTACGATCACCCACGGGTAGGATATGGGGTGGTGAATAGTATTCTTACTCCGTCACCACACGAAAAAATAACATTATTTTCAACATATTTAATATATTCGCACGG
This sequence comes from Lymantria monacha, assembly GCA_905163515.2. Classification (NCBI taxonomy): domain Eukaryota; kingdom Metazoa; phylum Arthropoda; class Insecta; order Lepidoptera; family Erebidae; genus Lymantria; species Lymantria monacha. The sequence continues at coordinate 3,093,169 of LR991102.1, forward strand.
GTGACCCCGTCCAGATGTTATCAGTTCGAAGGGCTCACTTATCGTATGGGACATCTGGTGTCAAAGGGCGACACCCTTTTACACGATGTAAATAATTCATATTCGACGAGTTCAGCTTAGCTTTCGGTACAATGGTTTTACAATTTGTTAAGGCGCGTATAATATGAAAACATCATAAGATATAGATTTTCATACAGTCTAGTTTCTCAATCTTAGATTTAAACCTATAAAAGGAGGAGCATTTTTTTTAAGCTATTGCATACCTTTTATCGTGGGCTTTGAGCGCGGCGACCGAATCAAGAAATTCCGTAACGAAAATAAAACCTAAGATTGTATGGTTGAAAATCAGCAGTTAATTTTGCATTGACTAAACATAGGCAGCGTGACTGAGTGGTCTAAGGCGCTGGTTATAGGCACCGAAGGCGTGGGTTCGAATCTCATCGCCGTCAAACTCATTTTGAAATTTATTTTTGCAAAATTTATTTGTAATAATTTAATAATATTATAAATAAAACAGTTTAAAAACGTGTACTTTAAATATTTAATAAATTAGTAGTTTTAATAAATAGGTGTAACTTGAATCAATATCAAAGAAAAAAAAATTGAATTAATATAAAAAAAATACTGCATAAATAAAAAATAAAAAAAATATATATAATTGCATAAGTTGATAAAAAATGCTATGCAATAGTTTTACCGCGGGAGTCACCGAGTGCCACACGTATATATTTTTAATTATATTACTGCACTATAGAATTGTCTGTGTGGTGACGGAGTAAGAATAGAATTCACCACCCACTATCTTACCCGTGGGTGATCGTACGAGACGACTAAGGGATATAAAACGCATATAACATCTACGTGAGAGAAAGAACACTCGAAACAACACTCTATACCTACCAACATGTCTGACCAACGTGATATAGTAGGTCAATTGCCCCCCCAATATGGAGGCGGCTCGAACCCAACAGTGGGAGGTGTATGAGCTGAGACAATAATGAAGACTATAGAACAAATTTCTGTACTACGGGGGACTATACAAAAATACACAGACTTCAGAATAATCATTTGAAATAAAACTAATTTTACAGATTCTATAGCGTTTGTATTTGATTTTCAATTGCCCGACATTTCGAGCACTTTACAGCGTTCATTAACCTCCATGAACCTTCCATGATTGTGGATCGCACAATGAACTGTCCTACGTGAGAATCTAACCTATATATACTCGACATCATGACCCGAGTAATGTGAGTCTGTGTTTAAGGCCACTCCACCATTTCTGCTCAAAATTTAACGTTCTCTTACCGTAATATGTACAGAAAAACGATGAGGTCCTTCATTATCATCTTTATCATCGTCAAATTCATAATCAGCGTCATCATCATCGCCACCATCTTCATCATCATCATCATTATCATCGTGTTTTAAGTCTAACGCTCGGTTGATCATTATCATTCTCCTACTTTTATCCCAATTACTTGGGGTCGATACAATATGTACTGTTCTTTCATAGTACATATTAAATTACCTAATGGCAATAGTTTTATGACCGGCCGCCTACCAGACGTCTACCCTCCTTGGGAATGTAATTGTTGACCAAACGGCATCAGATGGAGTTCGCCCAATATTTTAGATATGTATATAAAATACAATAAAATATAACTAAATAAACCGAATGAAATTGCGGAGAAAATGCTAGTCTTTCGCAAAACGCACATTTAGACAAATGGAATGTTTGCAATAAAAGGAGCCCGCCGTTCATTTGGTCTTCCAACGTCGATAAGGGAATTTAATTCTGTAATTTCTTTGCTCACTACCTAAAAGGTATCGGTATAGACGATCGAGAGTTTGCTTGGTATGTTTTTGATGTGTAAACTTCTTCAGGTGAGCTGTACACTTTTTTTTTATTGCTTATGGTGGCAATCGAGCAAGTAGCACACCTGATGATAAGTATCACTGCCGCCCGTGGACCTTTATCATAACCGAAGTTATAGCTACGCCGCTGCCTACTATTACAGTCCCCAAACCCACTGCCGAATCTCTCGCTCACCGAACGAAGCGCAATAGCACATTGTCATTACTCAGACGTCGATCTTCTACGAGAGTGTGGTACTACCCCGGATGAACCGGCTCGCGCCTGCAGACAGAGAACTGTGTACCACTACACCTGATTTATAGACTAAATCGAATGAGAGTAAACCGTCACGCTGGGATTTGTAACATTGGTTCAATAAAAGTCTGCTCTCGTCGAATAAGAGAGCATTTTAGGCTACGATACAAATGACGAACCGTTTGAATAAATTTTACCAGAGTATTATTTATATACAATTATATAAGTACTTCATGAATCATCATCATCGTTTTAGCACATAATGTACTGCTATTGGGCTCCAGTCTTGAAATAGGAAACATGGGTTGGGATATTTATAACATGAACTGCCATCGCAAATACATTTTCTGTTTTGTAGCAGGCTATGGTCTGGACTGATCCTGTCCGGAGTGTCGTACCTTCACTCTCCTATCACCCCATCTCCAATGGGTTGCTAACCGTTAACAATTTCTTGACTTAAACATCTCCGATTATATCCCGGCAACATAGAATAGTGTTGATGGACAACATAGAATAGCGTCGTAAACCTTGCGTGGTCGGTATTCTGCGGGTGATGGACTAGTTCACGGGCTGATCCTACGGGTGATCAGCCCGTCAGCCTCGGTTAATCAATATCGAACTAATTCCTAACCTATTTTACACTTAACAATACTGTAGTATATTTGTATTTACTAGGTAAAAAATCTTCTACAAAGATCTGTCAAAGCTGTTATGGTTTCAATACTCCGAGCTAGACTTAATACTAGAATGTTCCAGAATTAATTTGTGTCTTTGTAGCAAAATAGGTGCAAATTAATATCTCTATAACTCTACATTTTTGAATGAGTAAGAAAGGATTTTATTAAATCTTATCCCAAAGGGAGTGAACACTTAGTGGTAAAGTATATGGGCAGGCAAATCTTTATTCATTGCCTTCGAAATAAGAACAAATATTCTTTAGTAAAAATAAATAAATACGTGTCAATTAGCACCTATAAATTTTCATGCATTAGGATGGATATTTGTTATGATATTATTTATACATACATACATATCATCACGCCATATCCCTTGCAGGGTAGGCAGAGAGAACAGAGTGCCAGAGAACTCTATCTCTGCATACTTCACTCGCTTCCTCAACATTCATAATTCTCTTCATACACGCTCGCCGGTTTCGGAGACTCTTGACTCCACCTTCCTTCAGTACCTGACCGATCTGGTCTAGGTAGGTTAGTCTCGGTCTGCCTCGATACCTATTATTACGGCAGATATTATTTATTATGATATTTATTATATGATAAGGATAAATATATAATAGGATAGGGCTGTAAAGTCTTCTAACTAATTAATAAATTAACAAACTACCGTGTCAGTACTGTGGATTCGATTTCCACTCAGGTTGAGTATGGGTGTAATTTTTTCCCTTAAAATGCATGTTTGTAAGATCCCCGCAAAACAAAGACTTTTTCTCAGTGCGAGATTAAAAAAAAATATGTTGATACTTGCCCGGATTTCTTATTGAAAAACATACAACTAAATAAAAGATAGACGAAAGAAAAACGACGAATAAAAGATTACTTTCGTAATGTAGAGACTCACTAGAAAGGAAAATTCTAAAAATCAATCCTTTGGAGGATATCTTCCTCTCTAATTGTGTAAATTAGCAAAATGTACTAATTTATTTTAGCAAATTTTGCTTTGATACTTATCTTTCCAACACAAATAATTAAAACTATTTTTAGTGGGACGTTAAGCACGATTTCTTTGGGGTTGAAGTAGCTGGTAAAAGTTAGTCTTCTACAAAAAAAAACGTAGAAAATATAGATAAACTAACTTGCTCCTTATTTATTTTATCTTTCAACTATACTCTGATATGCCAACACTATTCACAAGCCCTTACGAAATTGTACTTCATTTTTATGAATAGCAAAATGTGACATTCACATTTTTCTTTTGAATAAATTATAGTTATTTGAGCCTTTGAGCATCTTTTTTTTTTTCTAAGTATCGTTAATGTTTTATGGTTTATGTTTAAACAACTTTATATTATAAAAAAATAGTGTCATTATTATTTTAATATAAGTCATAGTGTTGGGCTTGAACGTCCTTCAAAGAGGGAGGAAAAATGACTCACGCTGGTGTGGAATTTTATTTCGAAATTCTTTTCGTACAGTGATGTTATCTGCTTGCGTTCCACGGTCGTCTTTCACAATCACAGATAAGAAGAAAGAATAATCTTTATTCTGCTCTACAGTTTACTACTTTGTAGGTATAAAAACTAATTAAAAACAACATCATTCTCATACTCTTATCCCAATTACTTGGGGTCGATACAATATGTACTCTTATTTCATAGTACATATTGTAAAAGTTATTGGCAATAGTTTTATGACCGGCCGCCTGCCAGACGTCAACCTTCCTTGGGAATGTACTTGTTGACCAAACGGCATTAGATGGAGTTAGTTACGTCGTTATAAGCCTCTTAGTCGTCTTTTACGACATTCACGAGCAAAGTAAGGGTTGGTAGTATTCGTAGCCGCTACCACACAGTATAAAAACTAATTAAAAACAAACATAACTAAATAAAATAACTGGCGACATAAATCTTAAGGAATGATATAAAAAGGCTATTGACTCAGGTTGTTCTTCGGTCTGAGACAATTTATTTAAATTTATTGCCTTGTCATATGTCCTTGATAAGTTCAAATTAGTCCGCGATGTTTGGAAGGTGGTGAAAAAGACACTGAAAGGTTTAAATAAATACAAACTAAGTTAATATAATCCTGTTAAAAAAATAAAGATAACCCTATCCAAATATGTCCGACCAGCATGATATAGTAGACTAATTTCACTACCATTATGTAGAACGTTCGAGTTCAGTAATGGGATGTAAATGAGCTGAGCTAATGATAAAGATATGTATTTAAATCAATTGAATTTTTCCTATATATTTTTAACAGCGCTAAGATATGTTGTAATAAGCAACATAGTCTAGTTCATTCACACCAGAAAAATGACTGAGACGTTGAAGCTGTATGGGGTAACCGGAGGGGGATTTAACAGACCGTTCAGAAGACTTAAAATTGTATTGCGGACAATTTTATAGCATTTTTAACGTCGTTCTTACCACACAGAAGTTGTAAAAACTAACGTGTAAGCATAGTTGAATTCACACCATTTTTTATAAATATACCTTTATTAAAATCTGTGGTCATCATCATCATCATTCTGCCCTCATTTTCATTGAAAAATTATTTCGTTGATTGCAATTGGGGTCTTCTATCGTACATATTTTTTTTTATGGGACTAATTCCACCACACATTCCCACCATTGTAACTCCTGTAAGCCAGGATCCACAATGGTCACTATAAATGACACCGAGGCTTGACCCTCAGGCAGTCCCGGGATATGATTTTAATTGTCTTGGAACCCGCAACAAATTTAATTAGAAAAGTTAAAGAGGAGGAGTTGGAAAAGAGTGATTCCACTTCCCTCCCAGGCAAAGCGGGAGACAGAAAGCAATATTGACTAGTCAGCCAATAAGTAAAGGGTTGTACAGCTACGATAAGCGCAGCAGTACGGCACCACGGATACGGGATAACTTAACGGGGCCTATATGTGAGCCTTAAGATTGGTTGCAGTAGTAGGTATGGCAGAAACGCCTAAACGCACGGAAATTTTCTCGAGTTGCTACAAGATCCGTATAGTATACTACTCCAGATGTTACTTGCAAACTGTCTAACATAAGGTCGCGCTCGTTACGCCAGAGATCGCACTCCCAGAGAATGTGATGTGCTGATTGTTCATACTCGCGGTTATTTGTAGAACATTGACATAGTGGTGAAGGTACGAGTTTAAAAGAAAATAATTTACTTTTAAAGTTGCCATGGCCAGTTACAAATCTATCGTAATATATAATCTATCGTACATATTGCGAAAAGTTATGACCGGCCGCTTGCCTGATCTCTAACCTATTTAGGAATGGAATTATTGAAAAAATGGCATCAAATTGGTTTAGCCGATGTTGACAGACGTTGTAGTCTTTTACAATATCCACAAACAAAGTAAGAGTTGGTATTCGTAGCTACCACTCAATAAGAGATAGTTAAAGTCTTCGGTGTGGTTATGGAATAAGAATACTAATCACTACAGCTTGTCTTGCTGGTCGGTATCATTCAGGACGACTAATGGATATAATATCCATATCTGGGGGGGCACACTTAAAACATTTCTTATTTTTACTGACTGTCGCACCGCCTACAAATTGGTTGTACAAACTTAACTGCTGCCATTTTGTCCTGCCTGTCAAACGTTTGACAACTGAGAATTATTATTTTTTGTTCCTAGCGTAGGTACTTATTGTCATCGATCTATTTTCGGTTATTGATATTCTTTCTGAAAAATTTTTCAAGTTTCATTGTTAGGCTGATATTATTACTGTTTAGTTATCAGCTGATATGTTTTTTTTTTATATTTCAGGGTAGCTTTCATAGTAAAAGAAAATTCTATGTAATTACACATACACATGTAGATATGTATATATATTACTTCAACTTTAGTTCACCGCCTAAACTCTGGGTGGCAGCACTTTTCATACATGCATATTTTATCATCGAGTTGCCACTCTTTTTCAGTTTAATAATTTTACTCTTTGATCCATATCCTACATCCATACCATACTTCATCTTGTGTGAGTGTTTTAGAAGACGACTGAGGGACATATTATGCAAAAAATATCTATTTCTCAAACATGCTTGGAAATTTGAGCATTATTTTGACAACCTTCTTGGAGATAAATCGAAATTGCTGTACTGACCAAATACTTGCGAGCAGCGGCCGGCAAACAATGTATGAAAATTCATATCTATCGTGTATTTTAAAAATGGAACGATTTGTTACTTCAAAATATGGTAACTAAATAGGCAGTTTATGAGAGTTTTATTTAATGACTTCTAATGTTTACGCGAGTATTACACATTTGAAATAAAACTACTTTTATGGATTCTATCGCGGTTGTATTTGATTTATAATTTGAGTCCTCCCGTGACCATGATCACTGTAAAGTGTTCGAAACGTCGGGAAATTATAAATCAAATACAAACGCGATAGAATCCGTAAAAGTAGTTTTATTTCAAAAGTTTTATTTAAATTTCGAACTGGCATGAAAAATAAACCTGTTTGATAATGAAAAAAAAAAGCAAATGAACCCTTTAACACGTGAAAAATATTGTTCGTTGTTCATCATGTATACAGTGCTATTTAGTACTACTTAGTTTCAATTTCCGCGCATTATTTGAGAAATGCATTACACAAGCCTTGGCCACAACTAGGAATTAATGAACTTACGTATGTGTGCCGCGGCTACGCCTCGGCCCACATTTACACGTTCGTCCATCAATACCTCTTTTGCTGGCCACTGCAGTAATGTACTAATACCAACCTTGAATAAAATAAGAAATGAACATATTAGAGGAAGTTTGAAAGTTGCGCCAGCGACGGAAAAGTTAAGGAGTGAACGGTTGGCATTGTATGGACATGTGATGAGACGGGATGAAAGTAATGCTGTATGGAAAGTTTTAAATATAAATGAGGCTTAAGGGGTAAATGAAGATTAAAGAAAAGATGGATAGACTGCGTGAGGCATGGCATAGATAGACGGGGCTGACTATAGAGATGACTTGTGATAAGACTGTATGGAAGAAGATGACATATTGTGTCGACCTAAAGTAATTGGGATAAGAGCAAGATGATGATTATGATGATTAATATCAACCCGTTTGCCCGAAGAGGAGGTCAATATCCCTTTTATTGTTGAGCAGCCTTGAGCCCAGCAGTGGGACATATATAAGCCAAGATTAAAGAATGTTTTACAGACATTTTATAAATAATACATAATATATACGCTTCTCTGCATCTATATTAATTAAATACTTTAAGATGCATGAATAATTTGAACGCACATTTAGTTGAAATAATTAAATTTTATTGCAATGTTTTATTTTAGTTGATTTTATTATTATACTTGCTAGCTGCACAGACTGCACTATTCTATTCAAATTAAAATATGAAAAATAAAATGGTTTGCAATTGATCACAGCGCCATCTAATGCTTTTAACGAACTAATGCCATCAGCGCAGTTTTCCATGTGAAAAAACATAATTTTCAACTAGGTTTATGGTAAAAATACAATTTATCAAAAATTCCCTTCTCAATAAATTGTAGCTATTTACTCAATGATGACAATGTAATTTTTTGTGAGAGTCACAATGTTTATTGGGATTTACCAGCAGATGGTGACACTTTTTTTTCAGAATATCTTCTTGCCCTAATTTTACTAATGCTAGGGCACCTGCGTGTATCGTCCCGAGGTAATATGTGGCGAAGCTTCGTACGTTTTGTACACTAAAAAGTTATCGCGATAATATTGTGATCACATTAGCGACTTCGGTATTTTACACGAAGTATCGTGCAATAATTAAAGATGGCCGAAATCATTTTCATGCGATTAACTATGGATGACGAATTGCTTTATTTTTATAACTATATTATGCTAATAATTACATAATGACCTTTTTAAATCCCTTCATGAGTTCAGCTTCATGATGGTGTAAAAATTCTAACACCATTTCATCGCTCCACTCCATATTTATTGATTAGCTGGAGATCCTCGAACGCGTCTAAACACATTGAAAATGTCCGCCGAAATGAAAAACGCTAGTCTGACTACGGTGGCGCGCTATAACCCTTTGACTTATCGCCTACCATGCGATAACGCACACGAAGCCCGAATGTTCGCGACGATAGCCGATAATGATCTCATTGCACGAAGCTTCGTGGCGATACACGCAGGTGTGGCCCAGCATAACAATATTTGAAATGTAGGTTTAAATTAGATGATGGCATGTAAATTAGAAAGGGTATTTCTTTAATGAAAACGTTAATTTTAATATATTTTCAATTTCAATTTTTGATATAACATTTTGAAGATCAAATAAGATCGAAGAAAGAAATACCATTATAACGTCAGAAAAAAAAATTGAAATTTAAAAAAATGTTTTCATTCAAAACTAACAGATTTTCTCGCATGTAATCTTTAATAACATAAGCGTATAAACGTGTCGTTGCTGGGTTACAGTTTTATACGTAATAAATCCTCCACTAACGATGTGAACTTCTAGTTAAGCCTTTATCTTTTAATTATATTTTATCTTAGTTTAAATTATCTTAGACTCACCTACCTAGACGAGATTGGTCACGTACTGAAGGAAGGTGGAGTCAAGAGTCCTCCGAAACCGGCGAGCGTATATGAAGACAATTATGAATGTTGTGGAAGCGAGTGAAGTATGCAAGGATAGAGTTCTCTGGCACTCTGTTCTCTCTGCCTACCCTGCAAGGGATGTGGCGTGATGATATGTATGTATGTAAATTATCTTAGTAATGTTACTATATAATACTTTGTAAGAATCTACTACTATATAATAATTTGTAAGATGTCTCTGTTTTTACGGGCATGTGTAAAAATTACAGAGTACCTAACTGTAATTTGCATCTACAAGAGATATATTAGAAATTACCCAAATGTAAGTATGAAAACTGGAAGAAATCAGAAAATATGAGTCACGCTGGAAAATTTCCAGAAAATACTTTCTTGAAACCTGCAATGGTTGATGAGAAGAAATTGGCAGACACTTCTGACTAGCGCATTCTGAATTTAGGTGTTATTTGTGTCTGTTATTTCTAAGTTTCTTAAGTCCCACGCGGAAGGATTTATTCTTCAGTTTAAGGTCCAAAAATAATTAAAAAAATATGTTAGTTTGATATAAGTTTTGTGTTTGGATATGTTCCTGTATGGTTTACCTTCACGTTTAGTAGATGGCGCTGTTTTCAAGATTTTATTCTATATATTTAGATTTTTTGATCGTACAGCCTTTTATTTGGTAGCTATCTTTGTCTAACTCCATACTCTTAAATGATTTTCCAATTATGTCAAGGAATTCGCTATGACTAGTTACAATACGATATCTACGTCGTATTAATATATTATGTAATAGTCATGACAGATTTCCCCCTGAATTTGAGTTAAGAATTTATATTTATTTCATTCGTTAAGGGTGTATTTTGTCGGCTGCGATAGTAAATCAGGACTGATATAACAGGACTTAAACGATTTCATAAAATATAAAAAAAATATTGATCGCAATTAATCCCATCGAATAATTTAGTATCGATTGAAATTTATTTAAATTCGAACTAGTTAAATACCAATATACCAACAATAGCAGCCCTGTTCGTATTTTAACCGAAATAGTCCAGTGGAGTCACGCGAGGCACCCCTATCGGCAGACATCTTGGCGCCGCGGCACTCCGCCCGCCTTCGCGCCCCACCCCCTTCGACGTCTGTCCTTGGTGCAATGTAGATTCATATTCTGAACGCCAGCCTCGTCATGAGCTCCTGGTACCTAATTCGTAATTTTTTACTTAGTCACAACGTGGTTTTTTGTCTCTTTCTCTCTTGTTGTTACGTCATCGATAGGTCAACAAAGGTCACGTTTTTGTTTAGTTGTTAGGTACTATTGTCTGGCTGTATAGATTTTATTTTGGGGTAGACTAAACTTGTTTGACTTCAGCTAATAAATGAGTAAATTATTTAAAACTTACCCCACATAATGTATTTTTCAATGGTGTTAACGCCAGAATTCGCCAAGAATTATAATGTATTTTCGACTTAAACATTAGGGTTTCTTCCTTGAAGGGCTTGGCACAAAAGAAAATGACAAGTCTGGCTGTTCTATATCCTGTATAATAATGGCTATGTATGGTGGCGGATTAAAAATTAAAAATAGTAATCATTTTTAATAATAAACCTTCTTATTATTCCGTGGAAGTCGTAAAAATTTGCTAAGAGATCACCAAGAGAATGGGTGGGTGCAATCTCCAGGGCATTTAAAATATTAACAGCGATCTTCAACTGGCCACCCAAGCGTGGTAATTATGTAATTATTCCATGTTAGATAGGCCTATGTCCAACATTGGCCACAGTATTGTTGAGAATTCCATTAATTTTCATTTCCATAATTAGGTGTGTTTGCAGCTTCGTTTGCATGGACTAAGTACTCATTCAATGATATTATTTTGTCTAAACATTTATATGAATATTCATAATATCCACAATACATTAATCACCAGTTTTGTTTTCTCAGCACTTATGACAGCAGCGATTACGCAGAGTATTTGACGCGCAGTCCCTTTGTAACCAAGTTCTGCTAGACTTACTAACGTTTGCCAGTTATAACGAAGATTCTTTTTTTTTCTACAACCGATTTATATATGTATATTCCATTATCGAATAAGTGGAAGGATGTAGGTACCGGGGGAGACCGAGACTAGCCTACCTAGACCAGATCGTTCATGTACTGAAGGAAGGTGGAGTCAAGAGTCTCCGAAACCGGCGAGCGTGTATGAAGAGAATTATGAATGTTGAGGAAACGAGTGAAGTATGCAAAGATAGAGTTCTCTGGCACTCTGTTCTCTCTGCCTACCCTGCAAGGCATATGGCGTGATGATATGTATGTATGTATGAATAAGAGTTTTCTTCTAGATGAACGGGAAAGTAACCTGGTCCTACTATCTTGTGCTATAATTTAAACTCACTATATTTTTTTTTTAATTGTAATATAATTAATATTCATTGCCGGCAATAGATCTCTAAACTCCTAATATTGAGTTCACCCTTCTCCTACATGCTGTATGAATTGAAACTTCATTTCGTTGACATCCAACCTTTACTTGCCAAAGAAGATAATAGCATATTATATGTCGTTAATGGCAATAGGTAATATTATGCTATTGTATCAATCAGGCTTTTGACATAGGAATCGTAAATCTTAGTCCATATTCCTCTTCCACAATTGCAGGCAATATGCCAATAATATACCACGCTAGTCAGACACTGTGATACGCTTTTGGCTTTAGGGTTTTGCGAATTTAGTCATCTTTACAACACCCACAAGCAAGAAAGGGGGTGGTACATTGTATTCTAACTTCGTGATGACACAGAAATATACATAATCCATAAACATACATACATATGTACATATATATCATCACGCCATATCCCTTGCAGGGTAGGCAGAGAGAACAGAGTGCCAGAGATCTCTATCCTTGCATACTTCACTCGCTTCCTCAACATTCATAATTCTCTTCATACACGCTCGGCGGTTTCGGAGACTCTTGACTCCACCTTCCTTCACATGACCGATCTGGTCTAGGCAGGTAATTCTCGGTCTCCCCCGGTACCTACATCCTTCCAACTTCGCATTTTATATCTTTTTAATCAGACGTTCGTTCAGCATTCTTTCCACATGTCCGAACCATCGGAGCATTCCCTTTCGCATCTTTACACCAATACTCTCTTTCATACCTACTCGCTCTCTTACGTCGTCGTTACGAATGCGGTCGGTCAGCCTAACTCCACAGATTTTCCGTAGAGATCGCATTTCGACCGCAAAAGAAAGACAATCAAAAATTCTTAGCTCAAATATCTTGTATACAATTTAAAATCGTTAAATTTTATTTTAATCTATTACATAGAGTTGGCAGTATGAGTTTGGCGGTCAAAAATGTGGACGTGAATTCAAGTCACGATTTTGTCTCATTGTGGGCTTTTTTTGTTTAGCCATTATAACAATGTACCCTAACAAACTCTTAGGAATTTCGGGGTCATGATATGACATTGTCATACATATGTACAACTGCTTGAAACTAGACTGTAAATAACTCTGCTACACTGTCGACTGTAATAACTACAAGGCACAATATCTCTATGACAGAATAAGACGGCTGACAGTTAAAAGTATTAGGCATAACGATTTAAAAAACAAATGTCTATCGTTGGAGCTTTTTTAATTCTTTACACAATAGAATTTGTCAAGTGCCGCGTTTCCTAATTCATTTTTTATAATCAAATAAGCTTATGCTTATTTGATTATAAAAAACGCTATTATTAGCGTTAATATTTTATAGATACAGGTTTTTATCTTCGAAAAATATATAAATATATTTCATTTGGGTAACTTTCAATAGAGACTGTCGTCAGTGCCTTTTATCAGGCGGAAGAACGATACAGATTCCGTATTGTTGTATTCCAAATTCCCCGACAAAATAAGCAGAGCCTATTAAACTACTCTGGAATAAAAATTCAACACCAAATTCTATTTAATAATCTATTAAACTTTCTTTTCTAATCTCATTATGATTGCCTGTCTTAAAAAGAGAGAGAAAAATTGGCCAATTGAATATTTTAAGCTGATTATTATAATATTTTATTTCGATTTAGCACAATCAATATAGACACAGAATCGTCACACTAAATAGTAAATTGTAAGCTATAAGTAATTGAAGCCTTAGGATTTCGTACACGAACAATTTTAAAAGACGTTTCGCGAAGCAAAGTATTCTAGAACAAAACTCTAATCAGTGTTACCAAAGTAATATTAAAAGATTATTCATCGCAATGAAATACATACAGCTTTAATGACGAAAATCACCAGGAAAAAGCAATCTAATTCTTATATTTTGTTATTCACACCTGATTAATAAGAAATGTATAGGTTACGGTGGCGCCACCTTCACCCATTTCCCCCTAAACCCCCCCATGACTGCCAGTTTTCAGCCATGACTCATTCTACAAAGGATTTTCCAGCCAAAGCTCTCAAAACAAAATGTCATAACTGCAGTAAAGTTTTGCAGCAAACGGAACCTAATTGCGTTCAAGATAAAATGTGTGGTTTTTATTATTACGTACATAGTTTTAAGGGTGATATTTCTGTGAACAGTTCTTTCAGTTCATTCATGTTATTGGGAGCGTGCGTGAGTGGTCGTTATTTTAGTTTTTTTTTTTTAGATAGGTTTAACGTTATAATTAGGGGCATGACCCTGAGATGTGTCGGTTCTTAATTTTCTCAGGATTGTTCAGTTATGTATTGAAGAAACCTTTACCGAGAAGTAAGTTTTTACGTTATAATATTTGAATGGCTGAATTAAATTATCATGATATATAAATGTAAACAAAGTTTGCAAAGAATTTTAACGCTACGCCTATGCTTTTAGCGTCCCAATGTTGCCATCCTTCATACAGTCTAGAGGTTATTTAAAGATTTATTGGTATTTTTTATTTCAAATACAAATGCTTTTAGTATAAATAGAGTTGAAATGCTAAAGCCGTATAGTTGCGATTATGAATACTACCAACCCTTAGATTGCTGATGAGTGCAGTAAAATGCGACTAATCTAATCTACATTTCGTCAACAATTACATTACCAAAGAGGGTTGACGTCAGGCAAACGGTCGGTCATAAAACTATTGCCAATCTTTTACAATATATAAGGAAGAAGAATACATACTGCATCCACCCCAATTCATTGACTGCGCGGGTGGCTTAATGGTTAAGATGTCGATCTAACCACCAGTGTTATGGGTTTATTTCCCACACCGGTCAATACTTAATGCGATCAAAAAATTGTTGTTCTGAGTCTGAATGGAATTTGTTTTCGTTAATTATATGTTAATAAATACAAGGATTATTTCCTTAGTGCGGGTTGTTTAAAAAACAAACAAATGTGGAGTTTGCTTGAACCCAGCAGACGGTTGTGATCTGAGGTGAGATGATGATGAATCCGCCTATCCAAGGTGATATATACTAAGACATTCTCCCATTAGGAAGAAAGCTCTCGCCTCATAAAGGGATAATTATGGTAAATAAAATACACTAAATAGTTATAAGGCCAGAAACTATTTGACTTAGTACCACAGTCACCGTTTTACCACCTTACCACTCAATACCGTAGCAGGATTCATGCTGGAAACAACTGGCAACATTATGGTCTTTAACTGTACATTTTCAGCGATCTCCTACGTACGTGTAGGATTTGGAATGAACTATCTGCTGCTATGTTTCCCAAATACTATGACTTGTGCTTCTTTAGCAAGTTTTATGAAGAGCACTTTCTTCACGGTAGACAGCTGCCTGTCTGTACCTCTAGTATTGCAGAGGTCTTTTTTATTCCTTATGGCGCCAAACGAGCAAGCAGCACACCTGATGGTATGTGTCACTACCGCCCATGGACCTTTGCAATACCAAGGGTATAGCTTAGGCCGCTGCCTAACAATAAAATCCCCAAACCTACCCAGTTGGCTCTCTCGCTCACCGAACGAAGTGCAATAGCACATTGCCATTACTCAGACGTCGATCTTCTGCAAAAGTGTGGTACTACCCAGACGGACCGGCCCGCGGCTGTAGACAGAAAACTGTCAACAGCGTGGTCCTATCACTATTAGATTTATTAGATCAGTGGCAATATCACTTACCATTAGGTGTTGCTCAATCCCTTGTCACCATAAGTAGTAAAAAGGTCACCAATGACCCTGAACTAACTGAATAATGTATTATATGAAAGTACTCATCAATACTATCATTGATTTTCCATTAGAGCTAAAGAAATGAGTCATTCTTCATTTATTTTAAATGTTATGGAAATATGAATAATATATTTTGAGTTTTAAGTTTAAATATACTTTATCTATATTATTATTGAAGTGATAACTTTTTATGGGAAGGTAAACCGCTTCGTTACGTAACGCGTAACGGCGCCAATCAGTCTGACCGCTTTATAGGTTTAATATTTATAGGTTTAATATTGATAATATTGCTAATAATGTACATACACAAAATTCTAATGTACATATTCAAGAATTGTATCAAAGAATAAAATATATTATATATACAATAAAAGATTTTATAAATAAATAACCTTTCCTTACATTATCATATATATAAAAGGGGTATGACCATTTATGGTTTCGTCACAGATTAATAAATAAGTTTCGTTTAGTACATCAACCAAATTATTATCAAAAATCAAGTTTTCAATTATCATGTCCCCCTTTACAATATGAAGTCACAATAACGCCGGATATAATATGCTAAACAATTAAAAAGATTTTTTTACATTTGTGCCATTTTTTAATGTATTGTTCTGCATAGTGGTCAGTATTTTAAAACTGTATTAATCGATTTTAGAGTCTGGGTTGGCTTTGCGTTTTTATTTATTGCTTCAAATCTATTTGTCTAACTTTAGAATAATGACATACAGTTACCATATAAAAACATGTTTCATCATCATCATCATCTTGCTCTTATCCCAATTACTTGGGGTCGACGCAATATGTCATCTTTCTCCATACAGTCCTATCAGACGTCATCTCTGCAGTCACTCCCTGTCTATCCATGTCATACCTCACGCAGTCCATCCATCTTTTCTTTGGTCTTCCTTTACCCCTAAAGCCTTCAACATTCATATTTAAAACTTTCCTCACAACATTTCTTTCATCCCGTCTCATCACATGTCCATACCATGTTAACCTTTCACTCCTTAACTTTTCCGTCGCTGGCGCAACTTTCAAACTTCCTCTTATATGCTCATTTCTTATTTTATCCAATCTCGTCACACCACACATCCATCTCAACATTCGCATCTCCGCTACATGCAGTCGTCTCTCATCCGTCGCTTTTGTCGCCCAACATGCTGATCCCTACAGTACAGCAGGTCTTATTAGGGTTTTATAAAAACATGTTTATGAGTAATATATTATAATTTATTTTATTTAGAACCTATAATATAGGTTCTCAAGTTATCAACTTTTGTCAGGCATCCCGAGACGCACACGTTTGTTTTTTTTTAATTATACTTTCTTCGAAACGTTTTATGGTGGTGGCTATAAAGACTATCAACCTTTACATTACTTGTCGTAAAATACGACTAAAAACTCAACTGGCTCAACTATTTAGTCAACAGTTACATTCTCAATGAGGGCTGACGCCAGACGATCCGTAAAAATACTATTACTAAAACTTTCGCAATATGAAAGAAGAGTATACATTGCATTGAGCCCAAATAATTTGATATAAGTACTGGATGATGATGTGTTACTTTATTAAACGAGGTAATAGGAGCTATAAGTTTAATGCCAAAAGTCTCATTATGATATAAGTTATTAAGATTAACGCTGCGATAAATAGGAGCGGAGCAGGTTCTATAATTGTTAGCAAATCGGACAAATTTTCATAATAACAGAACACAGAACACCCGTATTAAAGGTTTTGCGCAATAGCCGTTGGCATAGATTGTTATATTTTTAATCTTTGGTTTTCAATCTTGATATAACAGTATTCGCTATGACGTGATGGTTAAGATTACAGTGTTTTCAACCCATATTTTACTTTGGGAGACTTAAAAATTGGGATTAAGGGCTTTCCAGAACTTTCCTGGGAACTTAAATCGCGGGAAGGCATATTATCAACTGTGAACGTAGATAGCTCATGAATGCATAGCTGGATAAAAATATGCTATGTAAATCCAGGGGTTTTGAATTGAAATACGAAGTCTCGCAAAAAACAGATACCGTTGAAGTTTTCTACAGATTACCGAGAATTTTCTCCGAAAATTTGCAGCAACAAATTCAAAGTTTACCAAACTTCTGAATACTATATTTGGTTAACAGCAATAAGCTCGCTTCCTATTAATAAGAGTAAACATTTTCTGGCGTAATGTGGTTGTTTTTATACTTTTATTTACTTGGAAAGACATCATATTTTTGATTAAAACAAATCATATTTTCGGCTTACCATAGTTTTGTCTTTAAACCCGGTAACGTTTGTTTATGGTCTAAAATACTCGTAATAAATTCTTGATCTTTTTTTTGTCATCATGATGGAGAGTCAGTGGTCTCATCAAGGATTAGAAGCCATAGCCGCTCATTGACTCAGCAATATCAGATAAAGACAATCATTATAGAAAATACAAGAGCTTTGTAATAGCGGCTACGAATACTGCCAACCCTTACTTGGCTCGTGGATATCGTAAAAGACGACTAAGACCTGGGCCAACTCCATCTGATGCCGTTTGGTCAACAATTACATTCCCAAGGTTGACGTCTGGTAGGCGGCCAGTCATAAAACTATTGCCAATAACTTTTACAATATGTACTATGAAAGAAGAGTACATATTGTATCGACCCCAAGTAATTGGGATAAGAGTAGGAGACTGATGATATAGAAAATATGAAATATTCGAAACCCCAATTTGAATGATATGCTATGCGTGTCCTGCATAAATAACTGTTAACATTGTGTAACTTATTTACGGTCTACTGAATGATATCAAATGCAACTGGCCCTAATAAACGCTCATTGTACACTCCATATATGATGCACTTACACATAGATATTCAAACAATAGCAATAAATAAATAAACCACTCAAGCGTACCTGCTTGCACAGGCAGTAGAGGATATAGATATCTTTATATGTATATAATTGTTTTGTATGTCACTAAAGTCCTGCAAAATAGCTGTACTAATTTTGGTGATTTATTTTTATCTATGTTCAGGTGAATTCAAGAAATTTTTAATTTTTTTTCTTTAGACTTATACAAAGTAGCGTCTGTTGATTTAACTAGTAGTCTATATAAACCAAAAAAAAATAAAAATCGGGAGATCATCCTCTCATCATTAGCTTATATATGTCCCAGTGTTGGGCTCGAGACTCCTTCACAACGGGAGGGAAATTGACTATATCACGCTGATCAGACGTGTTGATATAGGGTTTTGTTTCGAGTTTTCTTTCTCTTGCATAGATATTATAATTATGCGTTATGTCTTAGACTGACTGACTTAGTCGTCTATTACGATCATCCACGGGTAAGATAGGGTCCGTCCGCCACTACACGGATAATTCGAGAAATGTCCTCATTAAATCTAGAACCATCGTTCTGATAATTCTATACTTAAATATATCCAATCTTTTTGGGTTTGGCTTTCTATATTGACTAGCTTTAACTGAGTATCAATATCTCGATACTGATAGCCCGCATTAATGGCGATAGATAGGCACGGCAGGTTATGGGGTTGAACGCCTCTTCGAGCAGTTTAGGCGTGACCTAACCATAGCCTGCCAAAAAAAAACAATCATTATTTCACAGAATAAATGCTGTCAGAGCTAAGTAACACGAAATGGTTGTAATTTTATTCGATTGAAGCAATAAGTATTCTGTCCATTTCTATCTCAATAGGTTTAATTAATTATTATTTTATACACATACATACATACATATCATCACGCCATATCCCTTGCCGGGTAGGCAGAGAGAAGAGAGTGCCAGAGAACTCTATCTTTGCATACTTCACTCGCTTCCTCAACATTCATAATTCTCTTCATACACGCTCGCCGGTTTCGGAGACTCTTGACTCCACCTTCCTTCAGTACGTGACCAATCTGGTCTAGGTAGGTTAGTCTCGGTCTCCCCCGGTACCTACATCCTTCCACTTTCGCATTGTATATCTTCTTAACCAGACGTTCGTTCGGCATTCTTTCCACATGTCCGAACCATCGGAGCATTCCCTTTCGCATCTTTACAATACTCTCTTTCATACCTACTCGCTATCTTACGTCGTCGTTACGAATGCGGTCGGTCAGCCATTATTTTATACATTTATATTTATAGCGTACACATTATATTCACAAGTATGTCTTCTGCCAAATTGCAACACGGATTATCGGTAATCAGTACAACTAGGTACCGAGTACATAAAGAATTAAAAAAAAAATCAGTAGTTTATGAGATCCTTGACGGGATAAGAATATTACAAACCACCATTCTTTCGTTTGCAATGACTGCTGTAAGAGAAGTTTAAAGGTCGAAGGCAAAAAAACATCACTGCTAGAGCATAAAATCTCGAATCGGAGTTATATTTAACCTATGTTTGGTCATTGTAAATTTTCCTGCCCAATGTTGAGGATACTCTTGTCCAATACTGGGCTGCGTGTGCTAAATTAGAAGTTAACTATAATGTAATATTATACGAATAACATATTCTGATTATATACCTAACTATAGAGATATCTGTCAAACAACGAATTGCAATAATTGAACAGGTTTGTGTGAAAATATCGCATAAACTTCCTGGGTAAAAAAGACACGACTAAGACTCGAGAAGTTACTTATCTACTTAACTATTTACGTCAATTTGCTAGTGAAACATACATTCTACCCAAAGGACTAATTTCAGTTAATTCAATCTCATTTCCTAGTTAACATAAGCTTTAATGTTTCTCTAAAGATGTTTAGAGAGAAAGTGTAGTGTGTACTAATTTTAACAAGATTATAATTCCAGCTAAAAAAGTAATATTCTAAATTCTAAAACGTTAGCCATTGTTGAAAATATCGCTAGACATAAGTAAAGGAATATGGCTTAATATAAATATATTGAATCAAGAAAGCAATCGGACAATGTTGATAATCATTACGAAAATTGAATATTTGAGTCCTTACAGCAATAAAAATACAATATCACTTCAATACAATGGTTCTGGTCAATAATACGATCGTGTATACATAGGCTAAAGTTAAACAGTAGGGCGACCGCCCCGCTACCTTCCTCAGTCTGAAACTGGCCGTAAGTGTGGCTGAACGTGTGTGCTCGCGTATGCTTTCCTAAAAAAAAAATAGTGAACAGTGAAGTGCGTGCCGTCAACAAATATTAACATTTCTTTATGTGGGTTATTTCAAGTATTTTTGTATTTTAAATTCATTACGATTTTTCTAATAAATTATCTAATTTGTGATGTGTAATAGCGTATGTTGTGAGGATTTATAAGTACGTACGAGGGCTTTTAGTTAATTGTTTGGTTAAATTCAAATGTTCCCGACAAAATAATATATCAAGAAATTACGTATTTTTTTCCCCCGATAATATATCGGCTTATTATACGGTAGTTAGTATGTTTTATTACACGATTACGTGGTAATGCATGTTATTATGCTTCAACAATACTTTATGTAATAATTACTTCGTTTTTTAAGTCAATATTTACCTTGTTTTATGAATAAATGAATATTTTCAATGCTTCTTAATTTAGACATGACAAGAGACGAGCTTCCGTGATTAATTATAGTTTTTTTTTTGTATTATTGTTTGTTTCAAACGTACAATGTTAATAGCCTGAACTAATATTAGCCTAAAACAGACAAAAAATATTTGGTGCCTCTATGAAACATAGGTATAATTGAATTTCGAATATTTTCTACCAAATAGCAATAAAATCGGTAATTATTACAATTGATCATTGCTTCAGATTGACACATTTCGTAATAATTGATTAAACGCTTAATTAATCATATCCCTAATATAATTGCCACAAACCAGTCATAAAAAGTAGTCGTAATGAAATCAAGGTAAAGTTTGGACTGTATTTGTTTCTTTTTAAATTTAATGGATCTAGCACGACTCGATATAATGACCGTCAGGCTGCTTAGTTTCTTTTTACTTTTTTTTGAGGCTAATAAAAACAGGTCCAGTTTTTTTTTTAATTGGCAAATAATCTTAAAAGTTTAGGTGTTGCTAGCTGACTATTTTGAGTCTTATTTTTTTATCGAATTTAATTTCATGCGCTAAGACTTACATACTTTAGATAAATACTTAAATTAAATTGTTAAATTTCGTAACCTTCAGCGCTCAATTCAAACTAAATTAAATTTTCAGACGTTTAATTTATTTAAATAGGCTTTTGTAGAGATCTAGATTTTCATTATTCTAGACTTGAAACCAGACTCTTTAGACTTAAGTTTAGCTTAGTCGTAGTAAAGGAGTCGTCTTTCAACAATAAACCTCTTGTTTAATGTCAATAATATATGTAATGTCATCGCCCTTATTATTCCAATTTTTATTTACTAACCAAAATTCTTAGAGTGTAATCAAATACTGTAGAATGATTATTTTTTTTTTGCTGCTAAACGACTGCCATTTATGCATGTGGTTTTTGAACTAAGAACGCAATGTGTTAGCATTACTTTTTTACCCTGAACTAAGGGAAAAATATTTGTATTACGCGGCACTTTACAAATATATAACAGATAAAAATTACACCCAGACTCGGAACAACAGTTTGTAGATCGCACGAAGTATAATTCTGTGTTGGAATCGAACTCGTGACAGTTGGCACGGTAAGTCGGTATCGCAACTACAACGCCATCTGTGTAGCCATTTGTGTGCTTTCTATCCTGCTGGTGTTATAATGACTAAGGAATGCAAGGGAACCTATAAAAGCCGGTACAGCCTCATGCCATATTTCTCACCATACAAAAGGAGTTGTGATGGATTAAGTTCCTAATCTTTCACCTACACAACCAAGTTATTTTTATTATAATATGGTTCTTTCTTTAATATTTATCTTTGTTTCTTTGGCGCGCTGCACTTAGTCCAATCTGTGGGTAACGGCTATAAGATTAGGCCACTATTTTGTATGCCATATACATATGTATAAGCATCCAGATGTTCTACGATTTCGTTTGCTTATGGTAAATGGTAACTACGCTACCGTCTTTCTTGCTTTTATTTTTTAGAAAAAGAATAATCAACTATTGGAACTTTTTTTTTTAATAATCTCGGTTGACATACTACGTCCTTTTGTTAGTGTTGCGCCTCATCTTTAATGGAATATAATTTAATCTTCTATATCACGCTCGTCAGACAGATTGGTAGGTATAGGATTTTATTTTTAGTTTTCCTTCTCTTGCACAGATTTTATAAGCATATCATAGGATATTTAATTATTTTTACGAGTCACACGGACTGAGTTAGATTATTTAAGAAAATTATTTCTTAGTTGGGTAATTAAAAGCGTATACCGATATTATCCCCCAACGTATAGGCTTGAGCCCAGCAGTGGGACATATATGAGTTGAGATGTTGATAATGAAAATCTGCTTATGCTTATTATGTCGTAAACGGTGACTAAGAGAATATAGCCTTCACCTCGTACACGTTTCATCATCGCAATAGCTGCTAGCTTCTAGTGCATATTTTTTGTCTGCACAGAATCTAACTTGCATAGGTAGCGTAGTGACCTTATTAACGACCACGCCTGTCGAGTGTACTGGGTACGGTCCCTTCGCGAAACAGTTCTTTGTTCGGAAATGACTATTTTGAGCTTGTCCGTTAATTTTATGTTCCTTAAGTCAGAAACAAAATTTGATCCTTAGGCCGGGCAGCTATATAAAAAAAAATATAACGCTAGATTTATTATACTAAATAATAACCAACATCATCATCTGAACTAATATACGTCTCACGGCTAGGTTCGAGCCTCCTCAACAAAAAGAGGGAAATAAAACTATTTTTAGAACCAAACTGTACGCTGTAAAGTGTTCGAAACGTCGGGCAATTAAATATTAAATACAAACGCGATAATATCCGTAAAAATAGTTTCATTTCAAGGATGTAATACTCGCGTAAATATAAGAAACCAATAGGAGGGAAATTGGCCTATCGTACCAAGCTGCTGCAGTGCTGCGTGCAGCTGACCACTGCATAGTGTTTTATTTGGGGTTTAACTTATTTTGCATAGATGTCATATACATATTACATACTTTAGTCGCCTTTTACAATACCCACGGGCAAGATAGGGCGTGGAATCTCTACTTTTAAAGAGAAGTCGTCATTTCTATTTCTAGACAAACTCAAAGGATAGGTTTTTGAAATAAATCTACTTGCGCGTTTTATCTATTTAATTCAATCAGTCTATAGATGCTCATCGTTTGATGTCAGCCTTCCCGTAAGGGATTGTACTATTATAGCCAAGCTTAGCAGGCCAGTTGGCAACGCTTGGACCCCATCGATAGGTCAAAGTACGTTCCGATCGTGTAGGTATCTTCTCGAACTTTCTATTTGAAAAGTCAGTGTCCGAAACATTTATCTTGTATTTAAATAGCTATTAATATAACAAATTTTAAATATTTAATTAATTTCTAACACAAAAATATGTTAATTTTTTAATGAAACAATAAAACTTATGTCATGGACACCGCGATCTTTTAAAAACTGGTTACTATATAAAAGTTCGTTATTAAAGTATTGTTCTTCTATTATCATCCGCTTCTTATCTCAATTAATAGGAGTCAAATATGTACTCTTCTTCCATAGTACATATTTTTTTTGGCAGGATATGGTTTGAACACATGCTGCCCGTTATATCCAGGGCGAAGAAAGGGCGGCGCGTGGCCTCATAACTCACTGTATTCCCTCCACGTCGTCGCCATTGGGCCGGCCATTGGTACCGGATCCTTGACGTCCATGGCCAGCTCGGCTCCATAAAACACATTACAGAAGTTTTGGCCATAGTTTTATGTTCGGTCGTTTGTGCCATCAGATGAAGATTGTCCAGATCTATATAAAGCTTAATCGTTTTATTTTACGACACCCACAAGCCAAAAAGCGCTTGTAGTATTCGTAGCCGCCCGACAGCATTTTATTAGACTATTACGACATAAAATTATGTCATTCTATATCAAAATTTGAATAAATAAAAACAAATCCTAGTGTTTCAACCCTAGGTGGGGTTTGGTCGTAATATTTAAATGGCATGCCGAGTTCTTGAATTATATTAATTTCTTATGTGTTTTATAGCGTTATATTGAATTTTGCTGATATTTTATGTAATATAATGCAGTTAAAGTGCTAAAGTGTAGTAAATGTAATAGTGGTTTACGTGTATTTTCATGTTTTGCAAAAATTCTCAAAGAAACTATTAATTTGGTCATCAGCGCCCAATTAATAGTAACGACTTGAGTTGTTAAATAATAAGTAATTGATGAAAATCATATAAGACTTGGCTGTATGAGTTTGTTCTTTGAGCTTTGTTCCCTTTGCCTGTACGAACGGACGAACAAAACAAAAGAAAATGTCTCTACCCTAGACCAAACTATTCATTATTTACCAAACTAACAGAATACAAAAAAGCTAAATAATTTAACGGGGCAAACACGAAATAGCCCTGTAATAGTTACTTAACCTACATAAAGAAAGGGAAACAGCTTGATGGATCGCTGTACTACCAAATGGTGCGTTTATGATTGATTATGGAATAGTAGACCTGGTTAATCGCGTACGTTAACCTCAAAGACTACACAGATGGCGTAGTGGGTTGTACTCTTTGTGCGATATCCATATGTTCCTTATGAGTCTGAGTATAATATGCGTTAATTATACGTTTGTAAGTCACCTAGTCATACAAGAATCATTTCCTTAATAGAGGCTTGTCTTTAAAAAAGATAAAAAGCTTATTGTTACAAATAAAATTGTAAGTCTTTCTTTAGGTCGGGTATGGTCTGGCACCTCGTACAACTATCGGTGCGACAGAAAGACGTCTGACCTGATAAACCGTCGTGTTTGCCTATTGAGCAGACTACAAAAAAGACTAGACTTCGGTGACCCGAAAGGAATGTAACGCTTTTTTTTTGGACACAACTTGTGATCCGGTCACAACTCGCCCAAACCTGCTGTACACGTATCTCTCTATCGCCATGTGGGCGGGCCACCATTACCGGGGCCTCGTCTTCGCTGGCTAAAGAATGTAATTCTATTATTACTTGAAACTATTGTACTTAAAGTTACAATTATTATGTTTAAAATATAGGATTATTTCTCGTCATCACCATTTCAGCTCACCTGAGATGCAGCAGCAGTAGTGGGGTAGGGTTTAAGCCTCATCTATTATAGACCCACACTAACACCTTATTTTGCCCCTGGTCTCAAAAAAGACGACTGAATTAATGGATATAATGTGTATATAATAAGCAAGGATAACGCAAAATAAAACCCTATACCAATAGCTCTAACCAGCGTGATATAGTAGGTCAATTGGCATCCTATTAGGGAAAGGCTCTGTCCTAACCATGGGATATGAGAGAAGATAAATATGATTCCTGGCTTCTGTAGTTACATAAAATTCTTTTCTTTCCTTCAAATCAAATCATTTATTTTGCATAAGCCCCATAGGGGCACTTACATGTTGTCAATTTGAAACTATTTTCTAAAATTAATTTTAATTAATCTACCGCCGGATCGGAAAGCTGCTACAACCTGAGAAGATCCGGCAAGAAACTCAGTAGGCTCGTCATTTTTTTATTATTTATATATTTTTGCTATATGCCTTCAAGTCCAAATTAACGAGAGTGTGACTTAGAGCATAAAATTTTTGAATATAAATCGTTATCATCATTCTCCTGCTCTTATCCCATTTACTTGTAAATGTGTACTCTTCTAGCGTACATATTCCAAAAGTTATTGTCAATAGTTTGACCGGCTACCTGCCAGACGTCAAACCTGCTTCGGAATGTAATTGTTGACCAAACGGTATCAGGTGGAGATACCCCAGGTCTGATATAAAGCTCTTAGTCGTCTTTTACGACATCCACGAGCGAAGTAATAGTTTATAATATTCGTAGCCGCTATCACAGAGCAGATTTTGAGTAGGTATACCAAAAAAAAAAAAAAAAACCAATGCTTCATATTTGATATTACGACCGTTTAAAAAAAATCTATATTTATGACTTATCATTGGCAAAGAACCTATATCTTTTCAGCCATAACTGTCATTATTCATTTCCTTAGTAAACACATGAACCACTGAACTGGTCGTAAAACAAGTTCAAATTGGACAAGGGTCGTTGCTCCCGTGACTCAGCTCCATTCTGTACTGTATCAATTTGGCTCCTACCCCTAAAAGGGCTGCAATTTATATATCAAAAGAATATGGTTATTGCTTTCAACGTAAGTATACATATTTGTGAATATATTTTTTTCTCTTTTACATTGATTCTCACTCGTGTAGTGCCAATATTTGTACGACTCGTCGTTGCCATGGTGCTTTACTGTAGCTTTACCGAAATCAAGAAATAGCTCGAGTTTAAAATGTCTCTATTGGATTCCTATTACATCTACTGAATAATATTAATATACAAAAGTCAATATAAATATTAATTTATAACTTTTATTATTATTAATTTATTTTATTTAATGTAAAAAAGTACATCGGGATATATTTTCTTTAAATTTGCGACGAATGCACAGAGTAAGAATTCGTTAATGCCGCGAAAATTTAAAGTAGGTACTTTTTTTATTTAAATTGGAATGAGCATTATGAGGCTTGTTATTAAATTTACCAAAGAATTTTGCACTTTACTTGATGATGCAGATTGGTCATCATCATATCCCAGATATCATCTAGGGTAGCATGGGGCTCTTTTGACCATACCCATTCATCATCAACATCCTCATAGCTCATATTAGTGGTAGGACCACGCTGTTGACAGTTTTCTGTCTACAGCCGCGGGCCAGTCCGTCCGGGGTAGTACCACGCTCTCGCAGAAGATCGACGTCTGAGTAATGGCAATGCGCTATTGCGCTTCATTCGGTCAGCGAGAGAGCCGGAAGCCCCACTGGGTGGGTTTGGGGATTGTAATGGTAGGTAGCGGCCTAGCTATACTCTTGGTATAGCGAAGGTCTATGGGCAGCAGTGACACTTACCATCAGGTGTGCTGATTGCTCGTCTGCCACCATAAGCAATAAAAAAAAATTTGAGACGCATTGAGAGGGTCAAGCCTTCACTACAGAACAGAGAGTAGGAACATTGACCTACTATACCAAGATAGTCAAGCAGGTTTGTATAAGGCTTTAATTTGCCTGTCTTTTTCACACATGTTATATGCACCTTGTATCCCTTATTTATCTTTTACGATACCCGGATACAAGATTTGTTTTTTTTTTGTGGTGAACTATGGATGCCTCTCGCTCCGCCAAATCGGTCTGGGGTGACGGAAAAGACGGCGCGTGACCCCATAGACCCGCCATGCAAACTCCTCTCTTCGCCGTGCGAGCGGGCCACCAGTATCCGATCTTTGTCTTCGGTAATCCGGCTACAAGATTGTTCGGAGTGTAGGGAGGAAGTGTTGAATTGTATTTTTACTTCGTCGGTACGCGGAAAGTTAAAAAACTGGTTTTAAAACGTGCATATTTGATAACACGCAATGTATTGCGATTGTTTGTGAATCTTAAATAACGTTAATAAACCGTTTGATGACCACATAAAAATATTAATTTACATACTAATATTCGATCCATTGAACAACTTAAACTGTATATTCGTAACACAGCTTTGTTCAGGGTTGGCTGATATTAATTAATTTAATAAAATATTCATATTTATCGTAATTTATATCGTCTCAGCTCATATGTTGCTTGCCTGGAAGAATAGTGTACCAATACAAAAAAAGCAAAATTTTTCAGGAGGTTCAAAATAAGTATTTCCTTTTTCTCAGCTCGATTCAGCAGCGATTCCAAATGCACGAACGTCAGCATAATTTCCTTAAGAATGACAACGAAGAGTTGATAGGGAGAACTTATAATATTAACACCTATCATCCACCACCAAAAACTTAAATATAATGAAAATTGTATAATAATATTTAGAGTTGTGTCACTTTCTTCCAGATTTTTCCGGACAAACGATATATCCCACTGTTGGGCTCGAGCCTTCTCCATGATGGAGGGCAATTGACCTACCACTAGTCAGACGTGTTGGTATAGGGTTTGTTATAATTTCCTTCTCTTGCATAGATGTTACATGCGTTTTATATACTTTAGTTGTCTCTTACGATCACCCACGGGTAAGATAAGGGGTGGTAAATTGTATTCTTACTCCGTCATCACACGGAAAATAATTTATATAAAACTTAGAAAGAAAACTAGTTGACGCTACTCTGGCCAAAAGACACTTTACAGTGCACATTTAAAAAAAAATGGAATGCCTTAAAATCGAGCACAACGTCATCTTCCAGGTTTAATTGCTAATTTAAACTAATCTTGAATCCATCTGACAGAGAGAGCAAGGGAAGCCAGTCCAGCCAGAGTTACAAAAATTTCGCCATCTAATTTTTAGATTTTTGTAAAAAGGATTCTGCCTCTTGTCATCTTTAATTATATTATATTCTTCCAATAATTAACCACAATAGAAGAGGCTTAGACCTGATACAGCAAGCTGATTATACAAATTGTTAAGGGTGGAATGGGTAGGGGACGAATTGTATTTTTACTCCGCCACCACCTTATTGTGTCAAATACATTTTTCCAACATAAGGACATCCATATGTATACATGGAGAAGGAATGAACAGAAAAGTATAATAGATTTAATTTTGGTAGACAGTCGCCTCCGAAGCAAAATATTGGACGCAAGAGCCTACAGGGGCCCCACAGTCGATACAGACCACTATCTCGTTATTGCGAGATTTAGTGGTCTGTTCAGAAAGTGGAGGCACTGGTGAGAGCGTGTCCACTTCGGATGGCTTGAAAGAATAAAGGTTGAAAGGTTGCAAGAAGAGTGTGTAAGAGAAAAGTATGCAGAGGGTATCCGAGAACGGCTGACGATAGCAAGCCAGCCGCAATCGGACATTGAAGAATGCTGGAGAGTATTGAAAGAGAGTATGGTAGATACAGCGAAAGAAGTATGTGGAAGTTCAAAGAAGCATAGTAAAACAAATGGTGATGCATGGTGGGATGCGGCAGTGGCAGCTTCCGTAGAGCAAAAGAAGAAAGCGTGACTGGACTATGTCTCTTCTTTGAATCTGAATGACAGTATGACTGAACAGAAGAAAGAAATATATCGGCAATGTAAGAATGACACCAAGGCCTTAGTGAAAGAGAAACGTGATAGTGCAAATATGAGTGCAGAAGATAGGCTGACTAAAAACTTCGAGGGTAACACCAATCTCTTCTGGAGGGAGGTGAAGAAGTCTCGGGGTGGTTGGTCAGCCTTCAGAATGAATAAAATAAGGTCTAAAGGTGGAGACATTCTTACACAAACACAAGACGTGTTAAGCCGATGGAGTGAATATTTTGGCGATATGTATGCGGATGCTACGGTTGGCGCCGGTGTCGCATGTGGTCTAGTAGATCAACATTCGGCGACGGCGTCCTCCGATGGCATCAGTATGGATGAAGTTGAATGGGCGATAAGAAGTTTGAAAAATGGTAAGGCAGCGGGCATTGATATGGTGTCTACCGAGTTGATCAAGCTTGGGGGCTCCTGTGTCTGGGAGGCGTTCCTGTTGCTCCTCAATTTATGTTGGAGCTCGGGAATGGTTCCCAGGGACTGGAATGGCGCAGTCATCGTGCCTTTGTTTAAAAACAAGGGTTCACGTTATGACTGCGCAAATTACAGAGCCATAAGCTTGACCAGTGTGGCAGCAAAAGTGTACGGTAAAATTAATGAAAGGAGAATGAGGATGGTGTCCGATGGTTTACGGTGTGAGACACAAGGAGGTTTCAGGAGTGGAAGGGGATGCATGGATTAAGTGTTCTCTCTGCGCAACATTGTGGAGAAGCATCTGGCTCTAGGTCAGCGGGTTTTCTGCAGTTTTGTGCATCTGGAGAGAGCATTTGACACGGTTGTACGAAAGGAACTTTGGGACATTTTACCGGAGTAAGGTATTAACGGTAAACTGCTGCAGGCTGTGCAGTCCAGTTACATGGGCTGTAGAGCCTGTGTGCGGCTGGATGATGGAATGTCGCCTTGGTTTTACGTCAATATCAGCAGCAGGGGTGCGTTCTGTCAGTCAGGCTGTTTATCATATATCTGGATAAATGTCTCCAAAGGTTGAACGATATGAATGTGGGAGTCCAGATGGGCGACTCAGTGGTCACTGCTCTGCTCTATGTAGATGATGCAGTCCTGCCGGCATAGTCAGCGACTGACCTGCAGACCCTAGTCGGCACAATGACAGAAGATTGTAAGAAAAGGGGTCGACGCGTGAATGTGAGCAAAACCAAAATTATGGTCTTTGAAAGAGATGAAGCCAGTACAGATGTAAGAGTAACAATAGGTAATGATGTACTAGAGCAAGTGGATAAATTTGTATGTCTTGGATGTGGATTTAGCCGAGATGGAAGGTACACCACTGATATAGAGCGAAGAGTAAATGCGGGAAATAGAGTGAATGGAGCGTTGGGGCAACTTCTCGGTAGCCACCACCTCAGCCAGAAGGCACGTGTAGTAATACATAACGCAGTGCTTGTCCCAACATTACTGTATGGAAGCGAGAGTTGGGTATGCAGAAAAGAGTATGAAAATAAAATTAATGCGGTCGAAATGTCATCTCTACGGAAAATCTGTGGAGTTAGGCTGATCGATCGCATTCGTAACGACGACGTAAGAGAGCGAGTAGGTATGAAAGAGAGTATCGGTATAAAGATGCGAAAGGGAATGCTCCGATGGTTCGGACATGTGGAAAGAATGCCGAACGAACGTCTGGTTAAGAAGATATACAATGCGAAAGTGGAAGGAGGTACCGGGGGAGACCGAGACTAAACTACCTAGACCAGATCGGTCATGTACTGAAGGAAGGTGGAGTCAAGAGTCTCCGAAACCGGCGAGCGTATATGAAGAGAATTATGAATGTTGAGGAAGCGAGTGAAGTATGCAAGGAAAGAGTTCTCTGGCACTCTGTTCTCTCTGCCTACCCTGCAAGGGATATGGCGTGATGATATGTATGTATGTATGTATGCACCATACGGCAACGCTCAACGTTACGTATACAATTAACGGACAATTATTACATCCAACAAACAAACACTAAACTATCATCTGTAGATGTGTAAAGAATCAAATTCATAATATTCGTCACGTGAGGAATACTTTGACCTTTACCCCATCTATGCAGTTTTGCCATCGAAGACACAGTAGCTACCGAAGACAAAGATCCGGTTGCGGTGGCCTACTCGCATGGCGAATAGAGGCGCTTTGCAGGGTGGGTCTATGGGTTCGCGCGCCGTCTCTTCCATCGCCCCGGACCGATTTGGCGGAGCGTGACCACCTCTATAGTCCAACGCAAAAAGAAACTATGCAGTTTTGACAGCCCTAGTTATTAATAAAATCATTTACCATTTTTCGCTTCATTATTTTCTACAAATGTTCGATTCAAAATTATGTTTACGCGAAAAAAAATAACTTTACAAAGATGCTATCCGGGGCACAACTACCACATTATTATTAACCCACAAGTTGTAACGTAATGGGGTTAATCACCATTCATAAGGTTATTTGTTCAAAATAAAGTAGGTTATTATGATTTTTAACACTTATTTTTTTTTGTGTTTGTAATATTCGTGATAATGATTTTTCGTGGTTAAACGCAAAGAAAATGAGTTGTTAACTTACTTTTTTAATTTTTTTTTCTTAATATAGAAACAAACGATTTAGCGTTGAGAGTATTCATGTAAAGAAGAGTATGTAAATAAATTTTGTATAGTTACGGGTTGAAAATATAATATGTCATCAACCCTTACTTTGGATTGCTGTGTGGTGGCGGCTACGACCAATCCTTACTTTGCTTGTGGATGTCGTAAAAGACGACTAAGAGCCTTATAACGACCTGGGCCAACTCCATCTGATGCCGTTTGGTCAACAATTACATTCTCAAGAAGGGTTGACGTCTGGCAGGCGGCCGGTCATAAAACTATTGCCAATAACTTTTACAATGAAAGAAGAGTACATATTGTATCGACCCCAAACAATTGTGATAAGAGTAGGAGAATGATGATGATGATCAACCCTTACTTTCGAGAGAGTATTAAGAAATGACTGAGGGATTATGAAGAATTAAAGCATTTTCTCTTAGGAAATTTATATCACCAATTGTGATTGTGCTTGCTCAAAGTGACGTTTGTGGCATTATGTGTGATAATTAGGGTAGTCTATATCCGGCAGTGGGCGTTGATAAGTTGATGGAAAGTATGGCGGAAACGTGAAAGCCTCATGTGGTGGTCTTATATTATATTCATTCTTAGTGTTTTAACGTGTTATATTAAATAATTGTGGGGCGTAGTGAATATTATATAATAGCGCTTTAAATATGTTTTCGGGTTCCACCATAATTTCTTGAAGATACCATACATTATAAACCTGGACTTGTCATATAAAAACTCAGCAATGGCAACAATGGGCTTCGTATTAGTGTCTGATTGCTATTACAAAAAAAAAAAAATTAAAAGGTAGATTGATGGATAGTTTTCTCTCTTTAATGCGTTTCGTGGCACAGTTGGTAAGGTGGATTTAGGGTCTAGGAGACCCTAATTCTTTTGATTGCCAGCAATTCCTAGATAATCGGAGGTTTTAAAGAGGGTTTAAAGTGGTAGGACCACGCTGTTGACAGTCTCTGTCTACAGCTACGGGTCGGTCCATCCGGGGTAGCACCACACTCTCGCAGAAGATCGACGTCTGAGTAATGGCAATCTGCTATTGCGCTTCGTTCGGTGAGCGAGAGGGCTGGCAGCCCAACTGGGTGGGTTTGAGGATTATATTGGTAGGTAGCGGCCTAGCTATACCCTTGGTATTGCAAAGGTCCATGGGCAGCAGTGACAGTTAACATCAGGTGTACTGCTTGCTCGTCTGTCACCACAAGTAATAAAAAAAAGTTTTTAATAAAATAATTTCCTGCGAGAATGTAGTACTACTTAAGACGAGCAGGCCTTTGTTTTGGGACAGAAGATGATCGGTCATACCCCGTCCCAATCGTTTGAGGCGAAAAGAATGGGGTGCCACTCTATAACCTTTCATACACGACTTAGCCAGATCATCATGATTTAGCCAGACAAAAAGTGCTCATATTACACCCAGACTTAGAAGAACACTTTGTGGATCGCACAAAGTATTGTCCTGCGTAGGAATCGAACCCACAGCAATGGCACGGCAGATCGATATATTAACTACTGCGCCATTTATGGGTGCTAGAAGAAAACCCTCAACCCCTATAGTAAAACATCACTAAATTAAAAAACTACTGTAAAAAGATTTTAATATAAAAACAGTATTGCATACAACAAAAGTTTAATTTAAATATTAATATATACTTTTTTTATTATAAAACTTTGTAATAATATTCTTAAAATATGCATAAGTGTTGCATTTAATGTCATATATATATCATACGGGTTTCGAACATGCGACCTTACGAACGCAAGCGTCGAAATGAACTATTCAAGGTAATGTGTCTATCTATTCGTATGTTAATTAAGACAAAATGTCAGTGGCGATGCTTTAGCTGTTAGAAGGGTCATTTTAATATTATAATAAAAATTGTGATGAGCTAGCTGTGCGGTAGCGGCTACGAATACTACCAACCCTTACTTTGCTCGTAGATGTCGATAAAGACGAATAAGAGCCTTATAACGACATGGGACAACTCCATCTTATGCCGTTTGGTCAACAAT
Organism: Lymantria monacha; assembly: GCA_905163515.2. Taxonomy (NCBI): domain Eukaryota; kingdom Metazoa; phylum Arthropoda; class Insecta; order Lepidoptera; family Erebidae; genus Lymantria; species Lymantria monacha. The sequence goes on from LR991102.1 coordinate 3,127,420, forward strand.
TACATTCCCAAGGAGGGTTGACGTCTGGCAGGCGGCCGATCATAAAACTATTGCCAATAACTTTTACAATATGTATTATGAAAGAAGAGTACATATTGTATCGACCCCAAGTACTTGGGATAAGAGTAGGAGAATGATGAATAAATATGGTAATGAATCGATCTGTGATGATAGTGATCAACTTTTTAATACGACATACAGGCCGCATTCATGTACTAATTATAGAAATTTTAGAAACATAATTAACGGGCACAAATTTCACAGACAATTTGACTAAAATTTGACTGCGTGGAAATCGAATCCGCGACACCTGGCATGGTGTCTTTATATCCACTACGTCGTCTGTGCTGTAATCTTGATAATAATACTCTTCGCTTCCGATCCGAATTTTATCTTCGCATAAGGATCTCTCTCACCTATAATATATGTCCCACTATTGGGCTCAAACCTCCTCCATAATGAGAAGGATATTAACCTGCTATACTACGCTGATCAGGTGTGTTGGTATGGTTTTGTTTCGAGTTTTCCTTTTCTCGTATAGATGTTATATGAGTTTTAAATCCCTTAGTCGTCTCTTACAATCACTCACGGGTAAGATAGGGGGGTGGTGAATTGTATTCTTACTCCGTCATCACACTGAAATACATATATACAAATACGGATAAGGATTCACGGAGATAATCTAACGAGATATATTTACGGATATATACCTACGCATAAGATAGATGGTAATAAAATATGAAAGAGAGTATTGGTGTAAAGATGCGAAAGGGAATGCTCCGATGGTTCGGACATGTGGAAAGAATGCCGAACGAACGATTGGTTAAGAAGATATACATTGTGAAAGTGGAAGGATGTAAGTACCGGGGGAGACCGAGACTAACCTACCTAGACCAGATTAGTCACGTACTGAAGGAAGGTGGAGTCAAGAGTCTCCGAAACCGGCGAGCGTGTATGAAGAGAATTATGAATGTTGAGAAAGCGAGTGAAGTATGCAAGGATAGAGTTGTCTGGCACTCTGTTCTCTCTGCCTACCCTGCAAGGGATATGGCGTGATGATATGTATGTATGTATGTAGTAGGCTATGTTCTGGACACATGCCGTCTATTCCGTCCGGAGCGTCAGAAGGGGGGAAGGGAATTATTAAAGAAAGTGCTTAAAGCACTTTCTTTAATAATTTTTTTGAGTAAAAACTTCTATAGACAGGTATGGTGAGTAGTAAATTCATTTAAGTCATCGTCGACATGGTCACGTGCTTTTTTTATTTGGTTTATTTTTTAATTCTTTTTCATAGTTTGCACTTTTGACTTTAGTCGTCAGTTCTCTTAAGTGCTTTGTGTTTTTTGCTTATTATTTACTTTTTGATTCGGATTGTTATTAAAGCATTTTTTTAACTTCATTTTTCGTGTTGTGACTGAGTAAAAATATAATTCACCACACCCTGTCTTACTCGTGGGTGATTGTAAGAGACGACTAAGGGATATAAAAACGCATATAACATGTATGCAAGAGAAGGCAAATTCGAAACCTAACCCAATACTAACATGACCTGACCAGCGTGGTATAGTGGGTCAATTTCCCTATAATTATGGAGGAATAATGGGACATATAGGAGCTGAGATGATACTATATCTCTTATATATATATATATATATATATATAGGAGGTTTCAGGAGTGGAAGGGGATGCATGGATCAAGTGTTCTCTCTGCGCAACATTGTGGAGAAGCATCTGGCCCTAGGTCAGAGGGCATTTGACACGGTTGTACGAAAGGAACTTTGGGACATTTTACCGGAGTATGGTATTAACGGCAAACTGCTGCAGGCTGTGCAATCCAGTTACATGGGCTGTAGAGCCTGTGTGCGGCTGGAAGATGGAATGTCGCCTTGGTTTGACGTCAATATCGGCGTTAAGCAGGGCTGCGTTCTATCAGCCAGGCTGTTTATCATATATCTGGATAAATGTCTCCAAAGGTTGAACGATATGAATGTGGGAGTCCAGATGGGCGACTCAGTGGTCTCTGCTCTGCTTTATGCAGATGATGCAGTCCTGCTGGCACAGTCAGCGACTGACCTGCAGACCCCAGTCGACACAATGACAGATGATTGTAAGAAAAGGGGTCTACGCGTGAATGTGAGCAAAACCAAAATAATGGTCTTTGAAAGAGATGAAGCCAGAACAGATGTAAGAGTAACAATAGGTAATGATGTAATAGAGCAAATGGATGAATTTCTATATCTTGGATGTGGATTTAGCCGAGATGGAAGGTACACCACTGATATAGAGCGAAGAGTGAATGCGGGAAATAGAGTGAACGGAACGTTGGGGCAACTTCTCGGCAGCCACCACCTCAGCCAGAAGGCACGTGTAGCAATACATAACGCAGTGCTTGTCCCAACATTACTGTATGGAAGCGAGAGTTGGGTATGCAGAAAAGAGTATGAAAGTAAAATTAATGCGGTCGAAATGCGATCTCTTCGTAAAATCTGTGGAGTTAGGCTGACCGACCGCATTCGTAACGACGACGTAAGAGAGCGAGTAGGTATGAAAGAGAGTATTGGTGTAAAGATGCGAAAGGGAATGCTCCGATGGTTCGGACATGTGGAAAGAATGCCGAACGAACGTCTGGTTAAGAAGATATACAATGCGAAAGTGGAAGGATGTAGGTACCGAGGGAGACCGAGACTAACCTACCTAGACCAGATCGGTCAGGTACTGAAGGAAGGTGGAGTCAAGAGCCTCCGAAACCGGCGAGCGTGTATGAAGAGAATTATGAATGTTGAGGAAGCGAGTGAAGTATGCAGAGATAGAGTTCTCTGGCACTCTGTTCTCTCTGCCTACCCTGCAAGGGATATGGCGTGATGATATGTATGTATATATATATATAAAGGGTGAAAAAATCGATCCGGATGAAAAAAAAAAAATTTTTTCTAACCTATCATTACAAGTAGGACTAGTAGGGTCACCTGTCTTTGTTTTCGGGAGCGGTCCACTTCCACCCTGTATATATATATATAATTATATATTATATATAATTGTTATAAAGTCATTATTTATGAAGTAATTGTATGTGCAGCAATTGTCATTGAAGGTCAGACAATCAGACGACCCGTATCGATCGTGCTAATAGAAAACTTGGCAAGTACCAAGTCAAAGTAATTGGAACATTATTATTGCACTTTATTTACAACTTTTATATATTTGCATTTTAACTCGTTAAACTATTCAGCAGTTAATGAAATCTATTTTGACTCATAAATATGGGTTTGAGACTCCTCCAGATTTGGAGTGAATTTGACTTACAAGAAGCTGGTCAAATTTGCTAGCTAGGGTTATAGGTATAGGTTATAGTCTAGAACAGAGGTGTCAAACAAAATTTTATTAAATTAATAAATATTAAATTTTAATATATTCAATTTTATAAAAAAAAGAACTGAATTATTATAACATTTTATTTATTAAATTATATAGTGTGTAATATACGATTGTTAAAAACATTGCGATCGCGGGCCTTATTGATACGGCTCGCGGGCCGGATGCGGTCCGCGGGCCGTATCTATGACATGAATGGTCTAGAAGGTTTAGCCCTATAGGGTTTTGCGTTTACGTTTCCTTCTCTGATACAGATATTATTTACATATTATTGAACGTATTATTAAGTTAGCCATTTTAAATTTTTTTTTTGTCTCTATCCGCACCGTACGGACTTACGACCTTACGTCTTTTTAATGTCTTACCGCTAATTAAGGTTCCGGAATCAATAACGATGAAGACACAAACATTATATTTTTTACTATGATCTAGCTGTTCCGTATGGTGACGGAATAAGAATACAATACATCATCCCTTATCTGTCTCATAGGTGTCGTAAGAGACGACTGAACTCTGAAGGATATGGACATATATAGATAACATCGACCTGTGAGAAGGAAAACTCGAAATAAAAGCCTATAAAATTCAACTGACCAGCTTTATGGAGACTTCACTCTAGCAGTAGGCCGTATATGAACTGAGATGATGGTGTACCTTAAACTCGCCTAACGGAGTGATGGAAAGCGACACTCCAAAACTCTCGATCCAATCTAATTTAAGGTGGGCATCCCAATTGGCGATTGGGGGATAATATGGCAAGTAGTCGAACTGCACGCCGTTCTTCCATCACTCCTGAAAGTTCAGGCAGTATATAGCATAACCTATTAAAAACTATTGTTTTCAAAACCCGCTGTATTCTATATTTCGGTTGCAACCAATTCTATGACTTCGTTGAATAGAGACAAACCTATCTTGCTTCCAATACAAATCTAATAACGCGTTTAATTACAACGTAATCAAGTTGTAACGGTATTTTTTTTTTAATTAGACCAAATGCACGCATCGAAAGTGAACGCATATAAATAAACTAGTTAATAACTGCTTTCTTTGTCTATAAAATTATAACGGTTGTTTTTACACACTTATTTTTGAATAATATTATACCATTTACCTTGTCACCCATTGCTATGGCGGCTACGAATACTATCAACACACAGCTCGTGGGTATTCTCTAAATGTCGACTAAGAGCTTTATATAGGCGTGGGCCAACTCCACCTGGTGAAGAATAACATTCTTAAAGAGGATTGCCGTCAGGGGACCGGTTATTTGTGTTCATGTATTGTATATTTGTGTTCATATATTGTATATTTGAGATCATGCATTGTATATTTGAGATCATGTATTGTATATTTGTAAACATATACTACATGAATACAAATAATACTCAGAACAATTAGGGATAGCATAATTAATTATCCTGCGTGAGTGTCAAATAGGCACGTTGCGAATATGACATTTCCGATCAGAATAATATTATACTGCTTTCAGATAAGATTACGAATCATCATTTCACCTCATATACTTCCCACTGTTGGGCTTGAGTCTCCTCCATATTGGAAGAGAAATTAACCTACTATACCACGCTGGTCAAACGTGTTGGTATAGCGTTTTGTTTCGAGTTTTCCTTTTTCTTGCATAGATGTTATATGCGTTTTATATCCCTTAGTCGTCTCTTACGATCACCCATTGGAAATATGAGGGGGTGGTGAATTGTATTCTTACTCCGTTACCACACGAAAAAGATTACGGATCAAGTCGTTTCGAACTATTTGATAATTGCAATTACGGATATTAAGTTTTTAAGGAATTTTAAAACGTAAATACAAAGCATCGATTTGATTTTATTTTTTGATTAATATTTGAACATTACTACAATTTGCCGTGTGGTGACGGAGTAACATTACAATTCATTCACCCCCTATCTTACCCGTGTGTGATCGTAAGAGATGACTAAGAGATAAAATATGCATATAACATTTATGCAAGAGAAGAAAAACTCGAAATAAAACTATAGCAACACATCTGACCCACGTGGAGTAGTAGGTCGATTGCCCTCTTAGTGTGAAGGAGGCTTGAGCTCAGCAGTGGGGTATTAATGAGCTGTGACGTTGACTACAATGTAACGTATTTTGTTCAACTCCGCTCCAAAATTTGACTATATTCGAAACGGATTTGTATCGGATTTGGTTACGGTTACGGAGTTCTATAAAATCCCTAGTATCGAACCCTCGACATTTGGCTTGGGTTGTCGCTACTTAGCCACTGTGCCATCTATGTAGTCAGTATCTTTTTTTTAAAGGCATCCTGCAATTAGGCAGTAATCCTTGTATTGCTGGGCAGTTTACAAACGTAAGGACGGGGTGACTTTATTAGTAGAATCCGTGTCGATATCTCAATCTACCCGAAAGGCTAATCCGTCGGCCTGACCATGGATATCAACGAATCACCGTCCTCGCGTCACCCCGTTTAATAATAGTAGAACCACGCTGTTGACAGTTCTCTGTTTGCAGCCGCGGGCCGGTCCGTCCGGGGTAGTACCACACTCTCGCAGAAGATCGACGTATGAGTAATGGCAATGTGCTATTGCGTTCGTTGAGTGAGAGAGCCGGAAGCCCAATTGCGTGGGTTTGGGGTTTATATTGGTAGGCAGCGGCTTAGTAATATCCTTGATATCGCAAAGGTACAGGGGCGGCAGTGACACTTACCATCAGGTGTACTGCTAGCTCGTTTGCCGCCACTAGCAATAAAAAAAAAACTCCGAACGGAATGAACAGGATGAGTGATACCCCGCCAAAAAAAAAAAAAATCGCTATCACTTCATTGTCTGTGCAGGTAATTTGAACAGTTTATATAATTTAAAAAACGAACAGAACGTCATAGAAACTTAGCAAGTATTACTTTAGGAAATGTGCTAAAATAGAAACTAGCAAATATTGCTTAAATGTTTCCCATACTTTCATTGTTAGGTTTAGAACACAATCATTTGTAATATTACATTGTAATTACTACATTACATAATTAAATTACACATTGTAATTAATAGTTAATTTATTGTATATTGTTTTATTAAAATATAGACAATGGTTTGTTTAGAAAGGGGCGTGCGATATTTTCACACAATTTTCAATTTATTTAAAGAGTATTATGTGATAATTATATGAATCAAGTTAATGTTGATATAACAAAATAATGTTATTAAATAAACTGTGTGAATTTATATATCCCTTTATATCCGCCACTATTTATTCACCACTCAAATACAGGGTGGAAGTGGATCGCTCCCGAAAACAAAGACAGGGGACCCTACTAGTCCTACTTCTATTTGTGATGATAGGCTAGAAAAAAAAACGATTAGGATGAAAAAAAAATTTTTTTCACCACGCGAGGTCGATCAACTCGAAAACATATGATCGTAAGTTTTGAATAGATTGCATCTTTTCTCATCTGAGTAAAGTTACTTATTTTTTATGTCATTATCGTTACATGGCACTGTCCTAATATGATGGAGTGTGGAAAAAAATAAAATTCGTTGTGAAAAAAATTTTTTTTTTAGTCCGAATCGATTTTTTTTCTAGCCTATCATTATATTACAAGAAGGGTCACTATTAGGGTCATCTGTCTTTGTTTTCGAGAGCGGTTCACTTCCACCCTGTATATTGGTGGGAATCTTTGTTTTTAAATATTTGCGTTTATAAATTTTTGATCTGGGTACCTACAAAAAAATTGTAGATAACGTTTCTTTTTACCCATATTTCTTTAGGGGTACCCACGACTTATTGATTTAAAAACTATCATTGCTTTTAATAGAACCTAATTACATAATTTATATAAAATTTTATTAAGATCGTTTGAGTAGTTTTGTAAGAGAAACAGGGTATACTGTATTAAATACTGACCAGTATGGCATAGTATGTCAATTACCTCACATCTAACAGTGAAACTTGCAACGCCTTAGAATAGGCTACCTCATCATTCTCCTACTCTTATTCCAATTACTTGGGGTCGATACAATATGTACTCTTCTTTCATAGTATCTACATATTGTGAAAGTTATTGGCAATAGTTTTATGACCGGTTACCTGCCAGACGTCAACCCTCCTTGGGAAGGTAATTGTTAACCAAACGGCATCAGATGGAGTTGACAGTTGACCCAGGTCGTTATAAGAATAGGCAACTTATTATGCTAATCCAGTACCACGTTCGAAAGATTAAGCAATATATGTTTTAAAGATCTCTTGTATGTAAGTATTGCTACACTCTAAAACTTGCATAGAATATCAAAGTATCAGCGAATCTAGAATCTTTAACTATTCGTTGGTAATGTCTGATAACCATTTTATGTAAATAAGAATTTAAATAAGTTTCATAGCATTGCTACTAAACAAATTCATACTAATGAATTTTAATAATAGTAAAGTAACAAATGTATAACTAGAAACTTAATTTTTTATTACCTTCTATAGGCCCCGAAGAGTAATCAGTAAGTTTGTACTGCCCTGTTAGGGGTACATAATGCTATCGAAGACAAAGATTCGGTACCCCACTTTAACTGCGATATGGAGATAATATACGCTGACTCCTCTTCTGGTATTCCCCTAGAAGTCTAGACCGTTCATACGACTATGTACACCCACGAATGATGTAAAGGTTGGTAGTATTCGTAGCCGTTAACACTACGCTTATTTGATAACATACACTTTTACAAGTTCTTATAAAATAAAGAAGATATATAATGCGAAAGTGGAAGGATGTAGGTACCGAGGGATACCAAGACTAACCTACCTAGACCAGATCGGTCATGTACTGAAGGAAGGTGGAGTCAAGAGTCTCCGAAACCGGCGAGCGTGTATGAAGAGAATTATGAATGTTGAGGAAGCGAGTGAAGATAGAGGTGAGAGATAGAGTACACTGGCACTCTGTTCTCTCTGCCTACCCGGCAAGGGATATGGCGTGATGATATGTATGTATGTATGTTATAAAATAATAGCCATTTTATAAAATCGTCGTAAAATCATCGTAATCGTGTTTTATAAATAACTAAGCATATTAAATGCTAAATTTCAGTAATTTAAACATTTTATAAAAGTCAACTGAAAGAGACTGATAACATACATACCTTAGCCAAAGACTCGGGTGATCGGACCGTGGAATAGTCCGGTCACCCGAGGCGTCGACGAGAGGAACCTGCGAGGGTAAATCGCCGGGCGGGCCACCGAAGACAAAGATCGGGTACCGGTGGCCCGCTCGCACGGCGAAGAGAGGAGTTGCATGCTGGGTCTATGGGGTCACGCGACGTCTCTTCCATCACCCCGGACCGATATGGCGGGACGAGACGCATCCATAGCCCATCGCAATTAAAAAAAAAAACATACTTATTGATAATCTGTTCAGACTGGTTTATCATTTATGCTATTGTAAGCAGTATTATACTGTTTTTCCGTTTCTGTTTTTGACTTTTAATCTCGAGTACTTCGAAATTGTTTACACATGGCTCCGATAACTGGGAAACTTTAGTACTTTAAACTTTTTAGCTAAAATTTTATTGTGAATTTGTAATGTAAACAATTCCTACTTCTGATGACCTCTTTTTGGTTTTGTTGAATAACTTTTATTTAAATAAAAAGTAAAAATAAAAAGGACTTTTGGCGGCAATATGAAAGTTTCACGTGGTGTTCTTGTACTATATTCAATAATAGTGTTTTAATATGTTATATTAAATAGTTTGATGATATTTAATATAATGTGATGCGAAAGAACTGCTGGGATGTAATGAATATGATATAAAAGTGCTTTACAACGTTTTCGGTTTCCACCAAAATTCTCAGCAGATACCATTAATAGTGTGGTCATAGAACTGTTGATGAAAAAGATTTAACTTACTGACGGTCTATGATTAACATGAATATATTAAAAATATCTGAAGAAAATTATAACTCGACAGTGGCAAAAGTGGCTCGTATAAGTAGTTGGATGGCCAATACAAAAAAAAATTCGCTTCGTTATCGGGTTTTTATAAATAATTAGGCATATTAAATGCTAAATTTCAGTAATTTGAATAATAAGGTTGTATCATCGTTTAATACAATTCTAACTGCAAAGTTTTAAGCCTACAATGTGTAAACATTGTCGGGTAGATGGCATACGTCACCTTAAAAAGACGTAAATATGTTACGAAGCGAGATTTAAATGTCCTACAATAGTTCACGGTGGTGTAAGTGGCAGCACGATTAGGCCGGACTCCCAATAGGTGCGGTTTCGAATCCCGCTTGTGACATCATTTTTCGCTTCGTTATCGGGTTTTTATAAATACAAAAGAAAAGTTATTATCTGTCTCTAGTAATTGACAGAACTGTTAGGTGACTTTTTAAAAGGTTGATTTTATGTCTTTTCTGTACATTTACTTATTACGTTTTTATAAGGTAAATATTGTTATAAAATCTATAATTACTATTGCCCAACCAATCAGCAATGAAACCAAAAAATATCTTTGTTTTATACTACAAATACAAAAAACAAACCCCGACGTACAATTTCCGCTTTGTATCATAAGGAGTTAATAAATTATATTTCGTTTTATTAATTATTTGTTATATATTTTGCATTTCCTCCTTTCAAATTATATTGTTAAATACAAAAATTTATTGGTTGAAACTTTCACGTTTATTATTGTATTCTATAAAATTAACGCTATTAAATAATGAATTGATAATTTTGTCAAATTATAGATATAATGTTTAATACATTTTTAACTAACCTGAAAACTTGTTTTTATTTTATCAATATATTTGAAATAAAACAATTTTTACAGCTTTTGAGAGATAGCGAATAGATATAAATAGATATAAATCTGGACGTGAGAAACCTTTTTTTTGTTATCGCTGTGAAGACCCATTTACGCGCTATCCGCCGTCGGTGACAGACGGCGGATAGCGAATAGCGGAATATTGTGGGACTCACCGGCCAACTAAAGCCTGACCGGAATACCCTCTAAAACCACAGCGGCCCCTTCCGTGCTTTTATGGGGCGCCGGAGAGATCGTCTACTGACATTCGATCCCCGTCTCCCCAAGGGACACCTTAGTCCTCCCGTGACCATAAATGCTGTAAGGTATACGAAACGTTAGGAAATTTAAAACCAAATACAAACGAACTTAAAAATCAAATACAAACGATAAAATACGTAAAAATAGTTTTATTTGAAATGTATAATACTCGCATAAACATCAGAAATTGTTATTGCCAATATATTTAACTAGCGACCCGCCCTCGCTTCGCTTCGGTTACGTCAGTTTAGTTGTCTAGTTTACTTTGGCTACATAGGATTCCTTTCGAAGAAGAAATTTCTTAAAATCCTACTTCATCTGACCTTTACTGGGCAGAAAGAATGTGTACACCAAATTCCAAGTCTGTAGGAGCCATATTTAAAAAATGAGATTTTTAAACCCCAACAACCCCCCTTGCGGGTGGACTTATGTAAAATCCGTTCTTAGCTGACCTCTAATCGGCGAAAGAATAATTCTTACCAAATTTAAAGTCTGTAGGCCTTATGGTTCCAGAGATATCGTGATGAGTGAATACATACGTGGAAATCTATTTTATGAAATGGGGCTGCTTACATTTTAAATACAATATTGAGCAAAGCGAATATTTTTTACATGAAAGTAGATTTCTGTAGTTAAATTCGCTCATTATTTTATTGTAAAAAGTTGATAGATAGATTGAGCCGAATCATTGTCTATAAATAGTCTTATGGACTTGTTTTTAATTAAATTTATTCGTGTGACAATATAAAATTACGGCTTTGTTGATAGAGATCTGGTTATAAAATATAATTAATAATTTATTGTACACCATTGATATTTTGGATATTAAAAGCTTTAATATCTTATCTTATCTTTTTATATCTTGATGATTACTAAGTTCAAATACAATTTTAAAAATCATGGAAATCATCATCATTTACCTGCCCTCATCTCCCTCTAAGTGGGGTCGGCACAACATGTTCTTGCCTTCCACAATCTTCTATCAGCCGTCATATCTGCACTCACAACTTTCATACACATATCCTCGTTTACACAATCCATCCATCTCTTTTTGAGTCTCCCACGATTCTTACGCGCATCCACAAGCATATTGGTAACCCTCCTTGGCACAAATCTTTCATCCCTCTTCATTACATGTCCATACCATCTAAAAACCAAATTATGGTAATATATTAAATAAAACTATTTTTATGAATTTTATTGTGTTTTTATTTCTCAAATATGACTAGGACGTTGAAAAGTGTTAGAAAAGTGGTAATAATCAAATAAAAATGCGATAATATCTGTAAAAATAATTTTATTTCATATGTTTTTTGATGCAATAAATAAATGTATAATACTGACACAAAGATTAGAAATGATTATAATTATCATGAAAATATATATTAACATACCCATATACCTAACCTGTTTAGACCTTTTTTTATTTTATTGGTGGGCTATGGGTGCATCTCGCCCCGCCAAATCGGTCCGGTGTGACGGAGAAGCGGCGCGTGACCCCATAGACCCACCGTAAAATCCTCTCTCTTCGCCGTGCGAGCGGACCACCAGTACCCGATCTTTGTCTTCGGTGGTCCGCTCGGCGGTTTACCCTCGCGGGTTCCTCTCGTCGACGCCCCGACAGATTTCGCCGTCGGGGCGTCGCCCTCACGTGGTGGCCTCGCGTCGGGTGACCGGACAATTCCCCGGTCCGATCACCCGAGGCCTGGGTTAGGGCGGCATCAGGCGCAGGTATTCGCGTCTGCGCCGCCCCGGCCGCTGGCGGCGGCCCGGGTCGCGGGAGTCCTCCCTGACCCGTTCCGCCGCCTCCTTCCGCGAGATGACAGCCTCGCAGAAGGCGGCGACCGCGTCCCAATTCCTGATGCTGTCGACCATCGCCCTCGCGACAGCCGGCAGCGCCAGGTCGGCATCGATAATAGCGACGAGGTCGCGGCGCTGCCCGTCCCAGCCCGAGCATTCCTCGAGCGTATGTTGCGCCGTGTCCTCGTCACTGCTGCAATGATGGCAGCCCGGAGTCCCTGTACACGACCGTGCGCAGGTATTTCCCGAAGCACCCGTGCCCCGTCAACACCTGCACCAGTCGGAAGGTGAGGACCCCGTGCTGCCGCTCCATTCCATTTCATCATTACGGGCCGGAAGCCCTCGACGGTCACGATACCGTGTCTAGGCCTCTCCAGCCGCGTAACCCAACGGGCGATGACGTCTCGGCCTGTTTAGACCTGGGGAGATAAAAAATAATCTTCAAAAATACCACCCTAGAACAAAATTATGGCCACATATATTTCTGGACACCGAAAGGGTTGGGTTAAAATTTATAAAAAAATATTTTATCACCTTATATTGGTTATATTTTCTAGGCTAATCAGAGGGTTTACTAAAAACTCAAATATAATATTAAAAGAAAAAAATACTAAAATAGCCCACAATAATGTATTATTTACATTGAAATAATATACTTAGTTAAAATAATTAAAATTTCTCAATCTAATAAATAGTATTTTAAATAAAATTACAGATGATTAATTCAAATCGCGTAATAACTGTTGCGTAAATTTATCCCGTGTCACCGTGTGTCCTCAGCGTAACTCTCACTAAACGTACGTATTGTGAATAGTGATGGATCGAAAGTGATACTATTGTGTTGAAAGTGATGTGTCTATCTGTCTGTTAACAAACAACTCTGCAACATGGGACTACATAAACGGGAAAGTGAGTATTACATCATTTTTTTTTACACTTATTATTATTTTTTAATTTATAATAATATTATAAAGCTGTAGTTTTTGTTTGGTTCAACGACATAATCTCAGGAATTGCTGCTTCGAATTAAATTTATTTTTTGTTAGATTGCCGATTTACTAAGGAAGGATTTAGGCATCAAAGGAGCCAATAGCCCTTTCTTCGAAAAATGTCACAACTATATTCAATGCACAGATTTTCACGCACAGAATTGGACTGCACAGATGGTGTATTAGTTAAGATACGATGACTGTATCATGGGTTCTATTTCCACACAGAATAATACTTTGTGCGACCCACAAATTTTTGTTCTAAGTCTTAGTATCATTTGTGTCTGTTAATTATATGCTTTTAAAGTTTCTTACAATTCAAGAATTATTTCCTTAGTAACAAAACCCTTGTCTTTAAAAAAATGGACCATAACAAAACTATAAAACATGTAAATCAGCAAGAAAACCGCTAAAATACCCATTTAGTGAATAGAACGGTCTAAATTTTATTTAATTAAAGTATTAAGCTAATAATCTAGTAAATTAAGGTTCAGAGCATACCAATTACGTTCGGAAGTAATCCTGGGATTGCCTTTTTGGCTGTGTGCTCATGTCATTAGCCCTGCTAATTGGCAGATGGCCAAATAATAAACGAATAGACATGTTATTTCATCAGTATCCACAACAGTTTATATTAACAGTCTGCTTTTAGAACTAATGTTTATACAAAGCTTCGGATAGCCACGTGCGGAACTCTATTTTTAGAATCCACGTTCATACAGAGCTTCGGATAGCAAGAGATGGGCAATTCGAAATGTAACCTTATAGCAATCCATCTGACCAGCGTGGTATAGTAGGTCAATTTCCTTTAAAGCATATATGTGGTTTTTTTTCGGCAAGCTATATTCTGGACACATTCCGCCCTTTCCGTCCGGAGTAATGAAATGCCGGCGTGTGGCCGCATATCCCACCATGTATCCTCTCCATCGCCACTGGACTAACCACTGGCAGAAATTCCTTGACATCCGTGACCTGCCAACCATAACACAGCTAAAAAGAATTTTTATTTTTAAAATAATCAGTTTATTCACGAAAGAAGAACTTGATGAGTATTTTTATCTAAAAAACTAGGCCTCGATAATTATTCGGTCCTTGTTAAGTATATTAAGTATACGATTTAATGTTACTTTAAAAATGATCAGTCCTAATTCATGAAGAAAGGACTTGATGAGTATTTTAATCTAAAAAACTATACCTCGATATTTTTTTTTTGGTTCTTTTTAAGCACATTATAGGATTTAATGTTACTCTAAAAATGCTCAGTCCTATTTCACGAGGGAAGGACTTGATGAGTATTTTAATCTAAAAAACTATACCTCGATATTTTTTTTTTTGGTTCTTTTTAAGCACATTATAGGATTTAATGTTACTCTAAAAATGCTCAGTCCTATTTCACGAGGGAAGGACTTGATGAGTATTTTAATCTAAAAAACTATACCTCGATAATTTTTCGGTTCTTGTTATGTAAGAATATTATTTAATGTCACTTTAAAAATGATCAGTTCTATCCATAAAAGAAGGACTTGATGAGTATATTAATCTAAAAAACTATACCTCGATATTTTTTTTCGGCTCTTGTTAAGTATATTATAGGATTTAATGTTACTTTAAAAATGATCAGTCCTATTTCACGAAGGAAGGACTTGATGATATTATATATATTTTATAATTTTTTCGGCTCTTGTTAAGTATATTACACACATACATATCATCACGCCATATCCCTTGCAGGGTAGGCAGAGAGAACAGAGTGCCAGAGAACACTATCCTTGCATACTTCACTCGCTTTCTCAACATTCATAATTTTCTTCATACACACTCCCCGGTTTAGGAGACTCTTGACTCCACCTTCCTTCAGTACGTGACCAATCTGGTCTAGGTAGGTTAGTCTCGGTCTCCCCCAGTACCTACATCCTTCCACTTTCGCATTGTATATCTCAAGTTAAGTATATTATAGGATTTAAAGTTATGCAATATTAAGTATGACATCGATAAATTTCACACTTTCACAAGCATATTCCATTTTGAGTAACGACTTTTACTTTTCAATCCACTTATGCTGTGTCATTTATTTAAATGCACTGGCTTATATTACAATTACAATAATAAGCCTTTGCTTACTTTTAGTAACGACTCCTAAATATTAACTATCATTTAAGACAATATATACGACACATAAGCTTGATTATAATAATTTTTTTTGGATATTAATTCATCTCATCATGATCTCAGCTTATATTTGTCCCACTGTTGGGCTCGAGCCTCCTCAATAATGGGAGGGAAATTGACCTAATATACCACGCTGGTCAGACGTGTTGGTATATGGCTTTGTTTCGAGTTTTTATTCTCTTGTATAGATATTATATGCGTTTTATATCCCTTAGTCGTCTCTTACGTAACCCACGGATAAGATGTGGTGAATTGTATTCTTACTCCGTCACCACACGGACGGTACTCTGTGGCGTAACATGATGTTAATTGATGATGAATTTTTGCGTGATGAAGGACTGAGAATTCAATTCATCATCCTCTCTCTTGATTATGGGTGTCGTAAAAGACGACTAAGAGATACAATGCAGATAACATCTATGAGACAACTCGCCATGAAACCTTATGTCATCACGTCTAATCGCCAAGGTATTGTAGATCAATTTCTTTTCTACAATAGAGGTGGTCCTAATTGTCTTACGTATGTGGGCTGAGATGAATGCAACACTTAATGCGATATAAATGACACGTAACATCAATACTATTTGGTTTTTATACTGTTTTAGTTGTTAACTAAATTTTAATAGTCCCCCCCATTGGTGAAAAGAACATTTTTTTTTAAAGACATCACTCTGCATTATGCAAATAATTCTTTTAATGCTTATTCTTCATTATTTAAAAAAATGAAATTAACGCAGACAAATTGCACACAAACTCAGAAAAACACAAAGTGTGAAAAGCGCAAAGTATTGTCTTGAATGGGAATCGAACCCATAGCACTGGCAAGGAAGGTTGGTATTTTAACCACTGCGCCATCTATGCAGTCAATTGTTTTAAATAATTAACTTATAGAACTAGAGACACCGCCCTTGCTTCGTTTCGGTAGTCGGGCCAATCCGTCCGGGGATTTTCTGCCAGAGTGTGGTTAGTACCATCAAAATCGACAACTGAGCAGTGGCAGTATGCTGCTGTGCCTCGTTCGGTGAGCCAAAAAGCCGGAAGGCCAACTTTCTGGGTGGGTTTGGGATTATTGGTAGGCATTGGCCTAGCTATACCTCTGGTATTTCAAAGGTCCATATCGGGCAGTAACACTTACCATCAGGTATGCTGTATGCTCATTTGCCACCAATAGCAATAATAAAAAAAAACCCACGGGCAAAAAAAAAATATGGTGAAGTACCTATATTCTTTCTCAGTCACCACACGGAAAGATAAGAAAATCTTTATTATAATTGTAAAGATATTAATAAACAAAACATGGTACATCATTAGTTTAAACATAATGTAAGCAAAGATGCCGTCTGGCATCGTGTCCTATCGATTTCATTCGACCTTCAGACACAGACCAAGTCAGCAACGTCTTTAAATTCATCTGATAACACATTGAATCTTTCTATTGTAAAATATTTAATACTAGAATTTGTTTTTGTGAGGCATTTTATTTATGTCAGGAGGACGACTCGATATGCCGTATGAACGTCAGAATTTTATATGCCTCTACTCGGGAACATTTTTATTTTGTATCAAAATACACTGTTAAAAATTTCTGCAATTTCTTTTACAAAAAACTTTGGAAGTTTTTACGCACAACAAGAAAGTAATACTAATAATTCCGTTTTGTAAATTTACTATACAATACGTGTAGGATTATTACAAAACGATTCTAAAATTACAACTCAATATAGTAAGTTTCATTCATTCCTTCACATGTCTTGTAATTTTACTCAAATTGTATTATATTTTGTATTAGTATGAGTTGATTTGGAATTCTGCTCTTATTTGTTTTGTAAAATAAATGTAATTTTACAAAAAAAAATTAACAGTGTATTATACTATGTCCTATTAAGTATCCTTGATAAATACATACATAACATCATGCCTGTTTCCGAGTGGGTTAGGCAGAGACTATGGACTGCCACAAACCACAATCCTGACATACTTTCATCGTCTTAAAATCTAGAGAGGAAAAGTACAGAAAATATGCCGTAGTTTTTCCCTTGTAATCATCTCACTCACAATTATTTCATAAAATTTCGCATTCCTGGAACTGCCCCAGGGTTAAACATCTATCCATCTCAGCTTATTTAGGTCCCACTGTTGGACTCAAGCCTCCTTCATAATAGGATTCTCTCCTATTGACCTATTACACCACCCTGGTCAAACAAATTACTATAGAATTTTATTTTCGAGTTTACTTTCCCTTACATAGATCTGATATTACATATATATGCTTCAGTTGTCTTTTAGAACACCCACGGGCAAAATTGGGGGTGGTAAATTGTATTCTTACTCTGTCACCACACAGCAAACATTGGTTGTGGTAGTGGAATTTAAAGGAGTTATCTGTACTGCCAAATGATCAAATGTCAGTTTCTGATATGGAAATCATTTGTGGATCTAAACTTACCTGAGTTACATAATGTGTGTGAGATAATTATTACATAATGTGTGTTGAGATTATTATTATATAAAATAGCCATAAAATGAACTAAACTACCAAATTGATTTTTATAAAGATGTAATTAGGCGTGAAAACATAACAAATAAAGTCAATAGCGTTAAAATTTCACAAATTAAAACCATTGTAAGTATTTATAAAAAACGAATGAGAGTTAAAAATAGAGCTGCACCAACTCCATTTGATGTCATCTAGTTAACAATTACAATTAAAACGAGGGCTGATGTCAGCCAGGCGAAAAAAATATTGCTAAAACTTTTGCAATATAGACCATGGAAGAAAAGTACATATTGAGATGAATCCAAGTAATTGGGTTGATTAAGAGCAGGATGATGATGATGAGTCTTTTAAACAAAAAGCTTAGCTAGGTACATACATACATACATATCATCACGCCATATCCCTTGCAGGGTAGGCAGAGAGAACAGAGTGCCAGAGAACACTATCTCTGTATACTTCACTCGCTTCCTCAACATTCATAATTCTCTTCATACACGCTCGCCGGTTTCTGAGACTCTTCACTCCACCTTCCTTCAGTACCTGACCGATCTGGTCTAGGTAGGTTAGTCTCGGTCTCCCTCGGTACCTACATCCTTCCACTTTCGCATTGTATATCTTCTTAACCAGACGTTCGTTCGGCATTCTTTCCACATGTCCGAACCATCGGAGCATTCCCTTTCGCATCTTTACACCAATACTCTCTTTCATACCTACTCGCTCTCTTACGTCGTCGTTACGAATGCGGTCGGTCAGCCTAACTCCACAGATTTTCCGAAGAGATCGCATTTCGACTGCATTAATTTTACTTTCATACTCTTTTCTGCATACCCAATATATATATATATATATATATATATTAGGGTGTCCCTTAAATTTCAAGCTCGATATATTTTTACGCATACCTTCTTAAAACTTTCGTAATAACCCAATATGATCTAAAAAAAAATATTAGCCCGTTTTGTAAAAGATAACCCGTGCCGACTTGCAATTTAAACTTGTCCATACAAGTTTGCGCGGGTACTGCGGTGTGACCGCGCTGTGACCTGTCACTACATGTTTCATTTCTTATTTCATACCTAATTTTTATGTTATTAGTGCACCATCGTTTATTGTGTAAAGATGACGCTGGAATTACGGAGTGATAAACAAAATGTTTTCCTTATCGGGCTGACTAGCCATCAAATAAATGGTGCAAAATTACCATCGAATCGACAAGTTCTCGCCGTCTTATATTACAATATTCGCGAAGTTAAGCTGACTGTCTGTGAAAGTGCAAATCTTGTGATTAGGGAGTGCATAATATTTTGGGAAAAAGCAAGAATGCCCACCAAAGCATTTCCTAACTGCGTGAAGAAACTTGTTGATTTATATCATATTTGGAGAGAGCTGCAAAAAAATTGTAAGAAAACTCAAATCACTTTCAAGAACAGAGAAGATAATTTTGAAATAGAACTTGATAACTTATTTGATATTGCACATGCTGATGCCCTTGAGAGAATGAAAATAGAGGAAGGCAAAGTGTTTTTAAAGAAACAGAGAGAACCAGGTCGACCGGGATGTTTAGCTGGTATAGACAAAAAATTGGCGGAGAAAGAAGACAGAGCTAGGCAAAGACGATTGGGGGAAGAGAAAAGAAATGTAAGGCAAATAGAGTTGTTGACTATTGCATCTACTTCTACTACAAGTTACTTAGAATATTCGGCAGATTCAAACGAAGACCAACTTTTGAATTTTGAACTCAGTTTGCCACACGTTCCTTGCTCTGAAAAAAGTTTAAAAAGAGGTAGAAAGAATCTCATAACACCTAAACTTGTCGCAGCTTTAGATCGATGCCAATTGAGTACAAGAGACTCAGTTTACATTCTTCATGCGGTTGTAGAAGTTCTTGGTTTGAGCAGCGACGATTTCCCTATTAACAAATCATCGATTCAGCGAATTCGTACTCAGACAAGAAAATTCAGGGCAGAAGCAATAAAAACTAACTTTCAAAACAATGTACCTGACATCGTCACTATCCACTGGGATGGAAAACTCTTACCCGGATTGGATGTACGAAGTTCAAAAGAAAAACGCTTGCCAATCATTGCTTCATTTGACGATAGAGAACAGCTTCTTGCAGTACCAAAACTAGAAAGTTCTTCTGGAAAACATCAGGCCAAAGCAATATCAACAAACAACGCTCTTTGACTGGGACCTACATAATAAAATACAAATAATGTGCTGCGATACAACAGCTTCGAATACTGGTCGTTTTAATGGAGCTTGTGCGATCATGGAGCAAACTTTAGAAAGAGAATTATTGTTTTTCGCTTGTCGTCATCATGTTTATGAGTTAGTCCTAAAAGCTGTCTTCGAAACTAAGATAAAGCAAATAACTAGTAGCCCGGAAATTCCACTCTCAAACTCAAACTCTCAAATTTCACTCTCACAAGACCACCAGCGCCAAGAAGAAACCCTAAAAGACATGTTGTCGCTCAACATCTATGACACATTAATTGCGCTCTTCAAGCTTTATCCAATTGTAATAAAGCCAGAACATTAATTTTATAAACAAACCACCATAATAATTAAATTAAGTATAAAAAGAGCACGGACAAAAAGTCTGTGGTATAACATACTCATAATAAAAAAAAAAAAAAAAAAAAAATTCCACTCTTCAAAAAGTTTAGAGATAATTGGAAAAACAACAACTCCAGTGACATTAAACTGTGATTTCATAAAAGGAAATATGGCTGAGACAAACATTTCGTCTTTGTTAATGTTTTATAAGGCACAATTGGGCAAAGGTTTTATAAGTGACGATTACCGCGAATTAGTTGAATTATGCGTAGTATTCCTGGGAGGAGATTCACAGAATAAACTAAAACTCAGACCCCCCGGAACTATGCATCAGGCTCGAAGGATGGCGAGGGCGATCTATTCTTTAAAAATATGTTTGCTTCAGTCACAATTCACAATGACTGAGAAAGATAAAAAGGCCATACAGGACGTTTGCTTATTTATCGTCACTTTGTAAGTTAAACCTTGGCTCGAATGCACAGTGGCAACTAAAGCACCATATCAAGATTTGTGCTTCTTAAAGGCGTTAAAAGAGTACGAAAAAGTTGATGAAACCATCTCTAAAGCTTCTATAACTAAATTTAGCCAACACTTGTGGTATTTATGTGAAGAGACTGTTATTATATCCCTTTTTGATGACGAAGTTGATAACCAAACTAAGATGAAAATGATTGCCAACTTAAACAGAGACAAAATCTCAAATTCGAACAAACGCTATATTCCATCGAAGGAAGAATTATCCCAAAAGTTGTTTGGTAAGATATTTTTTTTATTGTTTTATTTTTCTCCAGTTTTTAATTTTCTTGCTATTTAACCTGCTTTTTTTGCAGATAAAACTTTGGATGATTTTGTATCGGAAAAGAGCAAACAATTTCTATCTCGACTGCGGATCGATGATAGTTTTCTTCTGGTAGAGGTATCTTCTTGGCATAATAATGCTGATTTTCTCGAAGCTAAAAGAAGGATAACTCTTTTGAAGGTTGTAAATGACACTGCTGCAAAGGGCAGTTAAATTAATATAAGATTTTAACGGACTTATCACGGTCGAAGAAGAACAAAAACAGTTTTTGTTACGTTGTGTTCAAGAACATAGAAATTTGTATCCAGACTGTAAAAAAACTACGCTAAAGAGAAGTTACCCTGACTAATTGTAATTATTTTTATGTTATAAATAAATATTAATGTTTATATTCATTTATTTAAAATTTTATTTAGTTCATTTGTTGTAATGAAGTCAGTTCTATAGCAGACCGATATATCCGACCAAAATACGATTTTAGATAAACTTTGTAGCTCGGTCGGCACAGATTGCAATCATGCTAGAAAGACATAATTTCATATTTAAGTACTATTTAGTATTTATAAAAAAATAGGCGGGTATGCATAAAGAATTTAAAATAAACAATTTTTTTCGTCATATAAGGGACACCCTAATATATATATATATATATATATATATATATATATATATATATATATATATATACCACGTGAACTTTATGTATGGGAACACCTGAAAATCTCGAGAACTATTGGATATATCAGGAAATTACCCGGACAAAAGTTTCATGAGAAGGAACGGGAAACTCGAATCAAAGCTCAAATTTGACCTTGGGCATGACCTTCACTCAAATTCGAAGGTCAACTTTGTTTTTTTTAATGGGAACCCCTATTTTTGACCTCGGATTCGGAAAGAGCGGAAAATTCTACGTTCAAAACCATATTCATACTTTTATTTTAAGGTCGTAGGAAGGTCGCTTACAAAAAGACGTCACATCAACTGATTTTCATACTGGAACACCTGAATATCTCGGTTAATAGCGATTTTTTGAAAAAATGTGTCAGGAATTTGGAATAGAGTTCCCTGTTCCTTCCCATGAAACTTGTCTCAAACATTTTTTTGAAAAATCGGTATTTACCGAGATATCCTGGTGTTCCAGTGTGAAAATCAGTTGATATGAGATTCCTTTTTTATAATTTCGTTTCTAGCGACACCTTCAAAAATGAAGTATGAATATGGTTTTGAACGTAAAATTTCCCGTTCTTTCTGAATCCGAGGTCATAAATAGGGGTTCCCATTTAAAAAAACAAAGTTGACCTTCGAATTCGGGTGAAGGTCATGCCCAAGGTCAAATTTGAGCTTTGATTTGAGTTCTCCGTTCCTTCTCATGAAACTTTTGTTCGGGTCATTTCCCGATATATCCAATAATTCTCGAGATTTTCAGGTGTTCCCATACATAAAGTTCACCCTGTATATATATATATACCCACACCCATACTTAGCTAGGTCATGATATAAATTTCATTGTAAAATGCTATTGAATATTCGCATCGTAATACTTCAGAGTGGCCCTAATGGCGATTGGGAGGGATTACGGTGGGTTAGGGTGTCACGCGCCGCCCTTCTGTCGACCCGGACGGAATGTGTGTGTCCAGACTATAGTCTGCCAAAAAAAAAGGAAATAGTGATACTTCAGTGGGGTTTTACGATCACCACAAAGGAGACAAATATTGTAAAACATTAATTGAAAGTACCTGGTCATGACTATGTGCAACAGTATTACTTACCATCAGGTGAGCTGCTTGTTCGTTTGCCACCATAGCCAATAAAGGAAAACCTGAACGCCAACTCGTTTGGAGTTAGGAGAGGCTGGTAATCAGTCACACATGTGTCCCAGATGCCCGTCACTCACAGATATACTAGCAATTTTTATCATAATTAATTTAGATTAAGATTTATCTTGTAACTTTTCTGTGTTAATTTTTTTCTTCGTCATAACACGGAAATGCATTCAATAACAGTAACTTCCACATATGTACGCCGGTACAAGTTCAAAGCACAAAGCCTTGCACATTGAATGTTAGCCATTGACCACAATTACCACATTCCAATGATAATAATGGCCGTCCAACACGAAATGTTGTGGTTAAAAAGTGCATCCAACTGTATTTTATATTTTGTTTTTAATTTATAGAATAGTGTGGTAAATGTTAATGGGGTCCGTTACCTTATAAAAGTTTTATATATTTTTGGAGTTTACTCCTTAAGAATCGATTTTCATATAAGGCGCCCGGTATGAGAAAAATTTGAGTAGTAAAATCTAGTGATCGAATGACCTCATTACGTTTTGGTGCGCAACCTATTCTGCGCACCTTTTACTTTCTGACGTGAGATAATACTTCACTGAACAGTTTTAATAAATGTAAATAATAATCGTACTTAAGGAGTAAACTCCAGTCGTGCGTCGGAGCTGACACACACACTTTTTTTTTAAATCATCACCCTGCACTCAGGAAATAATCCTTGTACTGCGGGGGACTTTACAAACATGCAATTTATCATCATTATCATCTCAGCTCACATACGTCACACTCTAGTCTAGTCACTATACTACGCTAGTCAGACGTGTTGGTATAGGGTTTTGTTTTGAGTTTTCCTTCTCTCGCATAGATGTTATATGCGTTTTATATCCCTTAGTCGTTTCGTATGATCACCCACGGGTAAGATAGGGGGTGGTGAATTGTATTCTTACTCCGTCAACACACAGAAACTCACAATTAACGCAGACAAATTACACCCAGACTCAGTAACTCAAATTATGGATCGCACTAAGTATTGTTCTGTGTAGGAATCAAACGTTGTTCTCTCTTCGATATATATGTGTAATACATATGTCCCATTGAGTTCAGGTCTTCTCCACAGTAGGAAATTGACCTACTACACCACGTTGGTCAGACGCATTGGTATATTGTATGTCAAATTTCTTTTTTATTGCTTGTGGTGGCAAACGAGCAAGCGGCACACCTGATGGTAAGTGTTATACGCCCATGGATCTTTGATGGACGCTGCCTATCAATAAAAACCCCCAAACTCACACCGAAAGTTGAGCCTCCAGCTCTCTCGCTCCCCAAACAAAGCGCAACAGCACATTGCTATTGCTCAGACGTCGATTTTCTGCTAGATTCTGATATTACCCCCTTCTTTTTTTTTTTTTTTTTTTCTCGCAGGGTGGACCATGGATGTGGTCGCGACCCGACAAATCCATCCGGGGCAACAAAAGAGGCGGCGCGCAACCCCATGGACCCACCCTGCAAACACCTCTTTTCGCCGTGCGAGCGGGCCACCGGTACCCGATCTTTGTCTTCGGTGGCCCGCCCGGCGGATTACCCTTACGGGTTCCTCTCGTGTCGCCCTCACGCGGTGGCGTCACGTCGGGTGACCGGACAATTACCCGGTCCGATCACCTGAAGCCTCGGTTAGGGCGGCATCAGGCGCAGGTGTGATACTACCCCCTACGGACCGTCCCGGGGTTGTAGAAAAAAAATAAAATAAAAAATTGTCAACAGTTTGGCTCTATCACTATTTAAATTTCCTTCTCTTGTTATAGATGTTCCATGCATATTATATTCCTTAGTCTTCTACAATAACCACGGTCAAGAAAGGGGCAGTCAATTTATATTCTTATTTCGTTGCCACACGGAAAAGAGAAATGGATTATGAGTTTAAAATATATGTAAAGGGTCGTTCATAAATTACGTAAGGCATTTTGAAGAATGATTTGGCACCGTCCTCCTTCTACCGTAAGACATCGTTAGATTGCAACTACTCCCCCTTGCCCCTTAATAAGAATTTTTGTAAAGAAAGGCCCTATTGATGAAATATAACCGTTTATTCTGAAAATATCTTTTATTACAATCTTCTTACTACAAGTATCATTAACTCACTGTAATAACATTAATAATCTTATTAATCTATCACAGTTTTGACTAAAATTAGTAATTTTCAAATTAATTTAATAGCTTACGTAATGTCAGCTTCACCCATCCTCCCCCCAACCCCCCCCCCCGCCTGTAGTAAGAAGTTAGTCAACACGTCAACGTCTTACATAATTTATGAATGGCCCCTTAAATCTGTTTTCTTTTGTCATCATGCCTTCCAAATAATTAAATTACTTTTGATATTATTTTATTTTGAAGTTAATTCGAGAGTATACTTTAACTTTATTTGAAAACATCTGTAATACCTTTCTAAAGATATTTTTTTATTTATTAGACTATCAATATCCGCTACTAGACATAATCCTGACCAATACATAAGTCATAATCCCCACGCATGACAAGCAGATTGGTGATTGCTATTGCTGTTATTAATTGCCCGTGAATCGTATAAATGAAACCTAAAAACATAAAAGGCATCATCCGACAAATGGACAGCCTGCTTCTGTTGGGGATTTTTCGCGTAACGATTATGGTATTAATCAGCTCGTGTCCAATAACGGCACAATGGACCAATTGCCATTCAAAATTGATTAATTACTATAACTTTTATAACTCTATAAAATCATCATCATTCACCTGCTCTTATCACAATTACTTGAAATGGACGCAATATACTACTACACTTAATTGTGGTAGGACCACGCTGTGGACAAGTTCTCTGTCTACAGCCGCGGGCCGGTCCGTCCGAGGTAGTACCACACTGAGCAGAAGATCGACGTCTGAGTAATGGCAATATGCCATTGCGCTTCGTTCGGTGAGCGAGAGAGCCGGAAGCCCAACAGGGGTGAGTTCGGGGTTTATATTGGTAGGCAGCGGCCTAGCTATACCATTGGCAAAGGTCCATGGGCGGCGGTGACACTTACCATCGGGTATGCTGTCTGCTCGTTTGCCACCATAAGCAATAAAAAAAAAAAATACTTTTCTAATATCGTACATATTGTAAAAAGTTTTGGTGATATTTTTACGAACAGCCGTTTGCCTGACGTCAATTATCCTTGTGAATGTAATTCTTGACCAGATGGTATCAGATAAAATTGGCCCAGGTCTATATATATACATATATATATATATATATATCTTTTAATCATTTTTTAAAAGACCTACCTTCGTAGTGCAGCAATGTAATGCTTGTCATCATTTTAGCTCATATGTGTCCCACTGCTGGGTTCCAGCCTCCTCCGTAATAGGAGAAAAATTGACCTGATCGCATTGGTTTAGGGCTTTACTTCGAGTTTTCCTTCTCTTGCATAGTTGTTTGTATATTATACGAGCAGTGTAAGGTTTGTTAGTATTCGTAGCCCCCACAATACAGCAACATGACTATTGACCATTTTATAACCCCATAATAACGATG
This sequence comes from Lymantria monacha, assembly GCA_905163515.2. Lineage (NCBI taxonomy): Eukaryota > Metazoa > Arthropoda > Insecta > Lepidoptera > Erebidae > Lymantria > Lymantria monacha. The sequence goes on from LR991102.1 coordinate 3,153,982, forward strand.
TTTCTTTTTTACCACGAAAACTCTCTAAGCACCAGTAAGAAAATAACCCTTGTTTTGCAATTTAATGAATTTAGGGAAATAATCATTGTATTGCTCAGGACCTTACAAATATATAATTAAAAGACACAAATTACACCCAGACTCAGAACGACAGTTTGCGGATCGCATTAACTATTGCCTTGCGTGACAATCGAACCCGTGGCACTGGTGGGTCAGTATCTTAACTAATTCGCTATCTGTGCAGTCATATTGTGACCTAGCAATGGATTATTCCAACATTCAATGCCCCACATAACATTTGTTTTCTCCCACAAACGTCATTATTTCACTTTTGTTCCCATACACATACACATTTGAAAACAACAAAGCAAAGGTAGGGCCCATGTTACGAAAAACTATCAATTATTTAGCAGACCCTATTGTGGGACGGAAACGTGCCGTTATACTTTAGTGTGTACACGCCTTTATTTTTGGTGCAAGTTAAAAAATCGAGCGAATATTTAGAAAAAATTAACGCCCATATTCAAGAGTTTTGATATTCCCATTTTCACCAACTACGCAATAAAGTTTAAGTAACACTTAAAGCTTTATTAATGAAGTATAATATTTAATATCTGGATAAAGGGGCTTAACTGGGTATTTTCTTTTTAATTTTATTTGGAAAATAAATTTATATAGGTCTATAAAAATAATGAAAAAAAAACGTATAAAAAGTAAAATAGATAACTTATGCAATTATAATTATGTATTTATTTTTTATTTATGTAGTATTTTTTTTTTTGATATTAATTCAAGTTTTTTTTTCCTTTATATTAATTCAAGTATAGTGTGTGTATAGTAATAGGTGTACCTATTTATTAAAACTACCAATTTATTAAATCATTTAAAGTACACGTTTTTAAACTGTTTTATTTTTTTATAATATTATTAAATTATTGTAAATAAATTTTGCAAAAATAGTTTCACGGCGGTGAGATTCGAACCTATACGCCTACGGTGCCTAAAACCAGCACCTTAGACCACTCGGTCACGCTGCCTCCGTATTGTCAGTGCAAAATTAACTGCTGCTTTTCAACCATACAATCTTAGATATTATTATCGTTACAGAATTTCTTGATTCGGTCGCCGCGCTCAAAGCCCGCGATAAAAGCTATGCAATAGCTTAAAAAAGAAAAAATAAATATCGGTAGTCTTTGGGACTGCCGATAGTAGTGAAATCTTGTAAGTAGCTTTTGGAGTATACAATTCGTTGAGCTATTAGATCATTATTTTTGAATTATTTTTAGTTTATAATGAAGTGTTAATGACCAATATACATATTTGCATTGGACCATTCGCTTTTTGATAGTTTGATACCGCGAACAAACGTTTTATCACACATGCAAATTTTATTAATGAGTTCAAGTATACTTTGCGTATGTTGAGCGTTGTAGGTAATATGAAAGCGAGAATAGGTTTGTTATACTTCTGAATATGTTTGTTGTACTACTTCTCAGGAATAAAGGCGGGAAGTCCTGCCGCGGCCATGAATGAAACGTTGAGCAAGTAAAAATCAAATACTAACATGATAAAGTCCGGCAAATATATAATTATATTTCACATAAATCACATGTAGTTATTTCATAAGAAAACACAAAGAAAATGTTTTTAAGAGCAAAAAGGTTTAATTATATATTTAATTATGGGAATATGTTCGCATTAGTCTCTTTTTAAGTAGTTTATTCAAGGTGTGACCTTAGTAAATATTTCATATTCCCAATTCTTCCAAAGTTTTATATAGAACATAGCATTTTTTATAGATTGTAAACATATGCGTATCCAATTTGTGAATAATGCAATAGTTAACCGTTTATAGAAGTTCGTAATGTATTCGGATACATGCCTGGAAGTTTTTTACCTTATTTCTTTATCATTTACATAATCTTTTATATATTTAGAATGACATAGGACCAAGAGCTAGCGACCCAGTTAAAGTAAACGGCAATCTTCGGCGAGCTTCTTAGTTTTTATTTGAGATCCTTTAACAAGAAAGTCCTTGAGCAAAGATCAATAGAAAAAAAGAATAGTTGATATAGCCCAAAAGAAGAAGAAATAGAAGTCTTTCGATGACACTTCGCGTTCGCGTCATAATACAATTCACTATCCGTTTCTAAAAAAATATTAATTTTGACAATTATGGCATTATTCCTTCTTGGGCAGGCTTGTATACAACAGTGGACGTTGAAATTCTCATGGACGGATGGATTAGATAGAAGTAGAAATCGATTCAGCGTAGAAATTGATTTATTTAAAACTAGTGTTGCCTAATCTTTTACTTAGTATATTATTATAAGTGTTGGCAGAATATCAGCGTTATTGCAATAAAACGAAGTAACACTAGCTGACCCAACAGCGTTGTCTCCTATTGTAATACCCTAGTTAGATACCCCAGAGGTGACTCTGGCAATAAAATAAAATGTACATGGCAACACTATATAAATATAAATTAAGCAAGTGTAAATTAAGCTAACACATGTAGCCAAACGAATGTATTTTTTTTCTTTTTTATAAATAAAAAATATCCTGTCTTGTCTTCATACTCCTGTCGTGCAATCCCTGATTATGTTAGGGGCCTCGCGGTTGACAAAAAAGAAATAAAAAAATAATAAAAAACAGTGTTGTCTCTCGTTGGACTTAGATTTATTTATATCGCAAGTTATTTAACTCTATTTTCAATTCGGTAACTTATAAATTGTAAAAAGCGTAAAACAAATAGAATATTTTATTTCTTTCTTTTCTTTCTGTCGATATATGTCATTAGCTCGTACTTTAGTACTAGTAATGTGTTACCCGCTACTTCTTATGACATAATCCATCCAAAATTGTATATATTATATGTATAGTATAAAGCTTTATAGAGACTGTAACACAGCCAGGGTTCGTCAATGACTATTGAACCTTGTATCGGGATTTCAGTAATTTCCCGCCCTTAACACTGTTGTATGGGATTATCTACAGGATGGGGGATTTTGTTGATCGTTTTTGGCACAATTTCCGATTCATGTCAGTATTATGTAATGGTACATTATGTAACTGGTTTGGTGAAATGTTTCGATTAAATAGATTTGGTTTCGTTTATATAAATAGATTTAGATTGCCTTATTATATACTTTTTACATATTTTATAAATATCCTTTGAGCAAAAGAAAGGTTTATAAGTATTCTGAATTAATTTTTAGCTTTCTTTTTCCGTGTGGTGATGATGTAAGAATATATGCATACATATGCATACACCCATTGTGTATCTTAAACCATGGCTAAGGGAAAATATGCATATAACATCTATGCAAGGAAAACTGGAAATAAAACCTTATAAAATCAGTCGAATAAAAAACCCATTTGACCGACGTGGTATATTAGGTCGATTTTCTTCCTAATGTGGAGGAAGCTTGAGCCCAGGTCAGGAGGCCCAGCCCAGCTACCACCCAGCTAGTGGGACCTGTAAGAGCTGAGATGATGATGATAAAGATTTTTTTATACTGTATTTTTTATGGTGTGTATACACCACATATCCAAACAAAGCCACGACTCTCCCACAGATTAACATGTGTATTGTAAAAGAGAAAGGAATACGGGATAGCGTCAAAATAGAATAGAAAATTCGTTCCTTTATCTCTGCTCATATGAACCTATATGCAGTTTGTTATATGGGGGATGTGGCATAGGGTTCTGTTTCGAATTTCCCTTCTCTTCGATATATGTAATCTGCATATTATATACTTAAGTAGTCTTCTACGACATCCACTGGAAGAAAGGGTGTGGGGAATTATATGTTTACTGCGTCATTACTCGGAAATGGCATAACATATAAAAAAAACTTGTAGTTAGCTAATCACAAGATATTCTCTTTTGACCTTGTAATTTTAAGCGGAGCTAAGGACATTGTCAATAATCCTGAAGATGTGCCATAAAGAGGCAAAAACCATGTTGAATTAAATTATATTCGAAATTCTACTCATCTGTTTCAGAAAATATTATTAAACCTAAAAAAAGTAGTCGTAGTGGTAATAGGTCGGTCTCCCTATCTTATATTTCAAAATAAAATCAAACCAATTTCTATGATAAATTTCCTAAAATTCTAATAGATATTACATATGATGTCTAGTAATGAACGTTGTCGTCAACGCTTACTAAGGCTTCTTCGGCTTTGGTTACCAGATACCACGCAAGTGCTAAACGACCATCGTTATAGTAACATTATGATGTATTATGTATTTATTTCATTTTGACCTATTATCTAACAGCTTTGATTAATTATAAATTATGTTGGACCAAATATGTTTCCTTGAGGGACACCAAAGTGTAATTTATATTCTACAGGTAGCATACATGATTAGTGATACTCTTACTAAATGTGAGTTTTCAGATTTGATTCGTGAATCAGTTACGTTATTTGACAATACTTAATAGAAGAATGGAATCTAGAAAGCAGTTATACAACAGTGTCAAACAGTGGCTCTTTATTATCTTTTTTGACAGGCTATGGTCTGGACACACGCCGTCCGTTTCGTTCAGGATAATAACTATTTTACAGTTTGTCGTGTGGTGATGAAGTAAGAGTATAATTCATCACCCATTTCTTACTCGGATTTGTCGCAAAAGATGAATAGGTGATGTAAATAAATAACATTACTAAAAGAAACAGAAAATACCAAATGAAACATTATACCAACCCATCTAAATCTTGTGTTATAAGAGGTCATCTTCTCTCCTATTGCATATGATTTTGTACCCAACAGTGGAACGTATTTTGGCTGAGAAGAAGAAGAAGAAAAATTTTCTATATTATGCGACTTATTTGTTAATCCAAATTTCAGCCATCTGTATTCTTAATTTTATTTAAAGTCACTGCAGCATACAGCATAACAGAAAAATCAATGACATTAAAAACCTCAGTCTCTAAGAATTTTTGTTATATTTTTTTTTGTATTAACATTAGTATGTTATAATAGTTTATATTTAAATCAATTCATTGTAAAAAATAAATATTGAGCTTATCATCATAAGCGAACAAATGTACATCCCTGCCCCTATTTCAAAGGAATGAGACAAGGAGGAATGTAAAATTATTTTAGTATACCGTAATTTTTTCCTCACTCCTTTGCTGAACAAAAGTAATAAGATAATAACCCTATCTAATAATTGGATGCCCACTAAATATCTCAAAGACTCACACTTATAATATTGATGTGGTTAACGTTATTTTTGATTGTCCACAGAGAATGGTCTACTCTCATACGAGAATCCAAATTACCATTTGGATCCGTCCCGACTAGAATCAGCTATATACAGCGATCTTTACGAGATGCATGACGACAAGAATACGCCTGAAGATTACGACGCTTACCTCGACAACAGAAGGTGAGCTATTCAATCTTTTTTTTTTAAATACCCTGGTCTAAGGAAATAATCCTTACATTGCAATCTTTCGCAATGTAAGGGTTATTGTATATTCTAATGTAAGGATTGGATATACAAACATAACTAACGAACACAAACTGCACTCACAATCAGGACTAGAATTTGCGGATCGTAGAAAATGCTGTGCCGTTTGGTAATTGAATCAGCGACATTTGGTATGACATATCTTAACCAATTCGCTATATGTGCAGTCAAAGAAACAATATATTTCCTCTATCCATCCATCAGTGACCATCAATGATTTTATAAGATAGGGTTCCCTACGAAGAAGGAATACTGCCAAGAGGATTGAGGATCGCAATTGATAGTATGTTTCGTAAGAGAATGCTTTTTTTAAATAGGGATTAATCCCATCACTCCTTTCTACTATTGTAACTCCTGTAAGCCAGGATCCACAATGATGTCTGTAAATGATATTGAGGTTCGATCCCCGGGCAGATTCGGGAAACACTTTTAATTGTATTCGGACTTGAAATAAATTTTATTAGAAATGATATACCGGAAAAGTTGGAAAATATTGATTGCACTTTCTTTGTATGCAAATATATGCAAATGTAAGGATCCTGTTGCACGAAGTAAAATTGTCTAGTCAGTCAATAAGTGAGATGGTGTGCAGTTTTAATAAACGCAGCAGTACAGTGTCACGGATTTGATTCACGTGCAGCTGGTCATTCTTCTGCTGAGTCTTCAGTGGTTTTTAAGCACTATCACAGGAAAATAAGAGACATTAGCACATTGTATTTAAATAATGATAAAAAGTGATTATATTTTTTTTAAATTCTCGTTTAAATATCAGAAATTATTATGTGTTTTACCATTATCATCTCAGCTCATACACAACCCACGGGCCCCATACGGGCTTGAGACTCCTCTACGATAGGAGGGAAACTGACCTGGTACATCTCACATAATGGTATCGTCACTAGTTGGCAGATTATCAGCGCAAATTCATTAGACCGAAATAGCTCAAGCTGAGTTAATAGCTTTTTTTCTTCATCGTTAAAATTGGATTATTTTATATCGAAAGTTAGTCTTTATATTACGTTATTCGACCGGGCAAATTTGCTCTTCAAGTTTTTGCTAAAATTCTAATTATATATATTTTTATGAATAGGAGAATATATTTACAAAGAGGCATATGAAAATGGGGCTGCCAGTATTTTTAATGAAATTATTATTGACTTCTAATGTTTACGCGAGTATTACACATTTGAAATAAAACTACTTTTACGGATTCTATCGCGTTTGTATATGATTTTTAATTTCCCGACGTTTCGAACACTTTACACACACAACAACAAGTCCTCCCGTGACCATGATCACTGTAAAGTGTTCGAAACGTCGGGAAATTAAAAATTAAATACAAACGCGATAGAATCCGTAAAAGTAGTTTTATTTCAGAAATTATTATTTTTCGCAAAAAAAAAACATTAAATTATTTTTTAAATGAAATATCATCAAAAGCTTAATTTATTATTAATGTTATTTTTTTTTGTTTTACTGTGTGGTAGCGGTTATGAAGGCAGTAAGGTTTAATAGTATTAAACCTTATTTTGCTCGTGGATGTTGTAAAAGATGAATAAGAGCCTTATAACGACCTGGGCTACTCCATCTTATGCCCTCTAGTTAACAATTACATTCCCAAGGAGGGTTGACGTCGTCCACATCAGTATCCAGGCCCATATGAAGTACTTGGGTCTGGTGCTCGACGGGCGATGGTGGTTCCGGGAGCATTTTCGCCGAATTGCTCCCCGGCTGGTCGGCGCGGCGTCCGCCCTTTCGCGGCTCATGCCGAACGTGGGCGGACCCAGCTTCGAGGGCCGATGGCTGTATGCGGGGGTGATCCGTTCGATGGCCATGTACGGCGCACCCGTGTGGGCGAGGGCTCTGAACGCCCAGCTCGGGGCTGTTCTGTGGAGACCCCAGAGAGTCATGGCGGTTAGAGCCATTCGCGGGTACCGCACGGTATCTACCGAGGCGGCATGCCTACTGGCCGGGACACCCCCGTGGGACCTAGAGGCGGAGATGCTCTCCGACCTCTACCGGCGGGTCACCTCACTGCGCGACGAAGGTGGCTCCCCATCGCTGAGCGAGATAGCCACCTGGCGCGAGGACGCCCGCCGAGACGTCATCGCCCGTTGGGCTACGCGGCTGGAGAGGCCTAGACACGGTGTCGTCACCGTCGAGGCTCTCCGGCCCGTACTGATGGAGTGGATGGAGCGGCGGCACGGAGTCCTCTCCTTTCGACTGGTGCAGGTGTTGTCGGGGCACGGATGCTTCGGCTTGTACCTGCACACGGTCGCGTATAGGGAGTGGACTTCGTTCTGCCACCATTGCAGCAGTGACGAGGACACGGCGCAACACACGCTGGAGGTGTGTCCGGGCTTTGACCGGCATCGCCGTGACCTCGTCGCTGTTATCGGTGCCGACCTGACGCTGCCGGTTGTCGCGAGAGCGATGGTCGACAGCGTCAGGAACTGGGACGCGGTCGCCGCCTTCTGCGAGGCTGTCATCTCGCAGAAGGAGGCGGCGGAACGAGTCCGGGAGGATTCCCAAGACCCGGGCCGCCGTCAGCGGCCGGGGCGGCGCAGGCGCGAATACCTGCGCCTGATGCCGCCCTAACCAAGGCCTCGGGTGATCGGACCGGGGAATTGTCCGGTCACCCGACGTGAGGTCACCGCGTGAGGGCGACGCCCCGACGGCGAAATCTGTCGGGGCGTCGACGAGAGGAACCCGCTAGGGTACACCGCCGTGCGGGCCACCGAAGTTAAAATCGAGTACCGGTGGTCCGCTGGCACGGCGAAGAGAGAAGGTTTTACGGTGGGTCTATGGAGTCACGCGCCGCCTTTTTCCGTCACCCCGGACCGATTTGGCGGGGCGAGACGCATCCATAGCCCACCAATAAAAAATAAAAAAAAAGGAGGGTTGACGTCAGTCATGTGGCTGACCATAAAACTATTGCCAATTATTTTTGCAATATGTACGATAGAAGCGAAATAGATATTACGTCGACTCCAAGAAATTTAGATAAATGCAGGATAACGATGATTATTTTTTTGTTTTAACTTCATAAATAGTCCTTTTAGAAAGGAAAACAACGAAATTTTTGATTTAAGAATAATTATTTTCTTTATTTTTGAAATTTTTAATATCAGTTAAACATTTTTTTTAAGTTTTTACTCTATTTTAGAGTTTATCAAGTCGTTTCTATTTACTGTTGGCTTACGGCGTGTACCCTAGGAATTGGTATACGGGAATATAACCTATATATTATATTTCTTATTCACATTTTCCTTGTTAGTTATTACATTTGCTTACTAAAATCGATCGTCTCTTAAAACATACGTGGCAAAGAAAAGGGTTGATTACGTATATCCTCATCCGTCACAACACGGATAAATAAAAACCTAGCTGAACCAATTTCCGTGAGTATATTTATAGCCTACAATTGATTGCTGTAAATGAAGTTATATTTAAAGTAACTGCTATGAGGAAACGTTCGTTTTTTGTTGGTGAAAGGTGATCGGTCATTACCTGAACTTTGCTATTTACTTACTGATAAGATCCTGTACGATAAAAGTGTGGTTATTGACTTCTTGTTAGGTAATATTTATCCTGTTATAATAAGAATACAATTCACCACCGCCTATCTTACCCGTGGGTGATCGTAAGAGACGACTTAGGTATATAAAACGCATACAACATCTATGCAAGAGAAGCTCGAAACAAAACCCTATACCAACACGTCTGAACAGCGCGGTATAGTAAGTTAATTTCCTATAAAGGAGGCCTGAGCCCAACAGTAGGACATATATAGGCTGTGATGATGATGATGAAAGTAATATTCTCCTACTATTCAGTACGAGACTTCTTCAGATGAAGGCAAATAGCTTATTATACATATATGTTGTCTAGATATAGCTGTGTGGTAGCGGCTACGAATACTACCAATCCTTACTTTGCTCGTGGATGTCGTAAAAGACGACTAAGAGCCTTATAATATAACGAACTGAGCCAACTCCATCTGATGCCGTTTGGTCAACAATTACATTCAGGAGGGATGACGTCTGGCAGGCGGCCGGTCATAAAACTATTGCTAATAACTTTACATATTGTATCGACCCCAAGTAATTGGGATAAGAGTAGGAGAATGTTGATGTTGTCTAGATGGGTAGGCATTTTCTTTTTGGCCGCGGGCTACGGTGTTATCACGCCCCGCTAATCTGTCCGGGGCGACGTGAGAAACGGCGCACGACCCCGTAGATCCGCCCAACAAAGTACCTCTCGACGCCGTGCGGGTGGGTCACCGGAACTAGGTCGAGCGTCATCCTCATGCGGTGGCCTCGCTTCGGTACCTGGACAGGCATAGGGTTTTATGCAATGTTTTCAGCATACATAATGGATTTTTACGCTAGCCTCGCAAAAAGAAGGGGTAGCGATCATGGTATTCTTACTCCGTCACCACACTTATCCGTGTGGCGACGATGTAATAATATAATTTACCACCCCTAACTTGCTCGTGGATCTTGTAAAAGACTTGTATGAGGTGTAACATACGTATAACAGAACAAACTGTACAAAAGAAGGAAAACTTGAAATAAAATTCAATAATAACCCGACTGACCAGCGTGGCCATCTTATTTGAGATGTATTTGTTTTTTTTTTTAATTTTTGTCGTGTCCTTTAGCTGTTAACCGCAGATGTCTTTCATAGTTTAGTCCAGACTATGGTTGAGCGCTGAGAGCTCTCAATCCGGAATCGACGCGTATACATATATATGTATATGTATGGACATATAGCGCTCAACCGCGTTAGGGTATTTATTTGCTCACAGTGTATAATGATTAATTTTTATTTTTTTCATTTTACTAGCTCATATATGTCCCATTGTTGGGCTCGGGCGTCCTCCATAATGGGAGGGAAATTAACCTGCTAGACCACGTTGGTCAGACGTGTTGGTATAGCGTTTTGTATCGAGTTTTCCTTCTCTTAATATAGATTCAAATAAATCAAATTCAAATCACATAACACGCATAAATCAGTGTATGCATCAATTGGTTGTGGGGCGCTTGCGCGATGACCGGATCGATGCACCCGTCCTGTAATATTCCATCACAGTTTCATAGTTGCACTGTACAATTTTCTTTAAGTTTAAACATAAAATAAAAAAATAGTTATTTAGTGATGGCTGATTTAGTAGTTAACTCGTGATCGGGTGCCGTTTATGGAATCTATTTCAGCCATAATCTAATGCATTATACCTTTTTTTTTCTTTGCGGTGGACTATGGAGGTGGTCGCGCCTCTCCAAATCGGTCTGGGGCGACGGAAGAGGCGGCACACAACCCCATAGACCCACCATGCAAACACCTGTCTTCGCCGTGCATAATAAACATGTTTTATTGAAGTTAATATAAAAGAAATCAGTAAAAATTCTGTGTAGTGAAACGGAGTAAAAAAAAGTAATTTGACGGAGTAAGAATACAATTCACTACCTCTGTCTTACCCGTGGGTGATTGTAAGAGACTACTAAGGGATACAAAACGCATATAATATCTATGCAAGAGATGGTAAACTCAATATATAGCAACACGTCTGACCAGCGTGGTATAGTCGGTTAATTTTCCTTCCATTATGGAGGAGGCTCAAACCCAACATATCCCACCAACAGTGGGGCATATAATATGAGTTGAGATGAGAAAATAATAGATAAACCAACTGAGTTTCATGACGAGTCCTCTTAGTTGTAATGTTCCAATCCGCTGTTTTTTTATTGGAGTAATTTAAGGTAAATGTTAAAATTACTAATAACAAATATGGCAGCGGGTTTAAACATATTTTAATATTGAATTTGAATCTATTAGGCTTTTTTTTTCAATACATCAATGTATAAAGTCCTTCATATCTGGCGGTTGGTCGAATGCAGTTGGTGTTAGAAGTTGTCCAGTACCATCAGTATCCATATGGTGACGGAGTAATAATTCAATTCACTCCCTCTCTTACCCTTGGGTGTCATAAAGGACTACGAAGAGATATGCGATGCATATAACATCGACCCCTATACCCTATATCATTACTAATATTATAAATGCGAAAGTAACTCTGTCTGTCTGTCGCTCTTTCACGCCCAAACTACTGAACCGATCTAAATGAAATTTGGTACACAGATAGTCTAGAGTCTGATAAAGTACATATGATGCTTTTTAATGCAAAAAAGGGTTTTAAAGGGAGATGAAAAATTGTAAGAAAGCATCGTCATTTTTAAAGCCAAAAGTTTGAAACTTATTTTAATATCCTTAAGGGGAAAATAAAAATAGGGGATGAAAAACTTTAGAAAGGTAAACCTTTACGCGGGCGAAGCCGCGGTCAGAAACTAGTCTACATATGTGACTAGCGTGGTATAGTAGGACTATTGTCCTCCCATAGTGGAGAAGGCCCGAGCCCAATATTGGGACGTATATGGGCTTATATGATATCAAGTAGAAGAGTCTAAAGCCCAGCACTGGAAAATCTATGAGCTAAGATGATGACGAGGACATGGAGAGAATTCTTTCGTGAGATTTTAATTAACAAGTTCAAATGACGAGAGAGTACTTGTAAGTAGAAGTTCTGTCTCTATTTATCCTCTTATATGACGAGACTTTTTTCAGTCGTGAAGTTAGTGATGCAAATTCATAAGCATAAAACTAAACTCGCGTGTCTAACGGCCATACAAGCAATGCAGCGAATAGAACAACATCCGTTTGTAGTCAGATAATAAACGTTGCAGTTTTATGGTCTAAGTTACGAGTTGGCAGCGTTTCGATAAGCTTTAGCGATTAAGTTATACTATATATATATATATATATATATATATTTTGCATATATAGTTTAGATATACTGTCTCATTGGTCTAGGGATATAAGTATGCTGTTTCTATGGTGAATTTCTAGCTTTAGAAGCTCTGTTGAAAAATATATTAATGAGGTGTTAGGTGGTAGAAATTTTCGTTACTAAGGTCGGAGTTAACTTGTCGATTTTTACCTAGATATTAGGATTATATGACGAAATGTATATTTAAACCTATGTTTATCGGAATAAAAATTCTGAAGGGTAAACTGAGGTGCTATTATCACCTCACTCAGGTTGTTGGGTTTAAATAAAAAAAAAATGTAAATTCCATTACCCATTATTATATAATACTAACGAATCGAGCAAACTATATTGTGCTGGAGATGCGGCATCACAATAAATATATCGACAATTGTATAGCAAATAAAATTAGGTGACATACCGACAGCAATCCCAGTTACCAGGTCAGATTTTATCTTTGGATATATTCCAATTGAAATATACACACGAAAAAATCATCCAAATCGATACAGCTGTTTACAAGGAGTTAAGTGACATACACAGGTACAGAAGAATTATATATATTAAGATGAAAACCTTTTACATATACTCGCGTCGTGCTTATCGTGTTATTATGCATATTGTGCACTCCTATCTTATTGCATAGATATCGTTTAAATTGGCGTAAAGATTTGTATTGCATAGTCTAGTGGGATGTTTCGGCCTCGAATTTATTGCTTATCATACAGTAAATCTACTAAGGGATGTAAGCACATAAAATCGGGAGAGGTAGAGATAATAAGATAAAAATAAAGAAAAATATTGACAATTAATACAATCCGATTACGAAATGAAAAATGATGTCGCAAGCGAGATTCGAACCCGCGCCTATTGGGATTCCGGCCCAATCGTGCTGCCACTACACCACCGCGACTAATTGTAGGCGATGCAAATTTCATTTCGTATTGTATTTACGTCTTAAGGTGACGGTATGCTATCTACCCGACAATGTTTACACATTGTTATAGGCTTAATACTTCAAACTTTACAGTTAGAATTGTATTAAACGATGACACAACCTTGTTAGTGTAGTGGCAGCACGATTGGGCTGGAATCCCAATAGGCGCGGGTTCGAATCCCGCTTGCGACATCATTTTTCATTTCGTAATCGGATTTTATAAATAATTAAGCATATTAAATGCTAAATTTTCAGTAATTTAAATTAATACAATTTTGGAAATTTTTAAATGATATTTATTAATATTTTTTTTTACATATATCCTTCATCCTTATGATTCTTTCAAAGAATGCAGTAGTTTAAAAAAATAAACTTCATAGTTTTTTTTATAGACTACGAAATTACATACTTATTTAAACCTTGTTAACTTGAGTTTATTATACAGAAACAGAAAACTCGTATATTTTATAGCCTGCCCTCGCTACGTAGCGAATGCAGCAGACGGCGGTTCTGAACTAAATAGGATAGATAATAACTTTGCAGTTTGTACGCTTATAAGTCACAAGCGGTAAACTAGGAACTATAATATTGAGCCTTAAAGCAATATGGAGATACATTTCAAGTTTTTATAATTTTTAATATCTCGAGTTTTATGAAAAAATGATAAAAGTGCCTTAAAGATATATGGTAATTTTTATAAGTCTACTTTTAACTTAAGTGATGAAGAAAATAGCGAGTTCTTAACTTAATTTAATATATACACTTTAGAGATAGAAGATAGATAGATATATTTAAAAAAAAAAACAATCAATTTCATCACCCATTTCATTCTCGTAGATGTTAAAAGACGTCTAATAACATGAATGCAAGAAAATTCGAAATAAAAACCCATCTAATCAGTGTGTATGTTATAGTACAATTTCTCTCCCACTGTGGAGGAGTTACAGACCCAATAGTGAGGTATTTATATGTTGAAAAGAAATAAGAATAATTTCTGACAAATATTTTACTTACAATATTTAGTTGCAAAAAGCAAAAGCTGTGTGATAGCGGCTACAAATACTACCAACCCTTACTTTGCTCGTGGATGTCGTAAAAGACGACTAAGAGCCTTATAACGACTTGAGCCAATTCCATCTGATGGCGTTTGGTCAACAATTACATTCCCAAGGAGGATTGACGTCTGGCAGGTGGACGGTCTTAAAACTATTGCCAATAACTTTTACAATATGTACTGTGAAAAAACAGTACATGTATATTGTATCGACCCCAAGTAATTGGGCTAAGAATAGGAGAATGATGGTATATTTGCAAAAAGTGTTTCCTCAGTTTAACGTATTGAAAAACAAAAATAAGCATTGTAAGAAACAATTCAGCTTTAGTTTTAAGGCTGTACGTATCTTCTGATTCAATTCTAATTTCATATACTCAGTAAATGATGTTCGTAGATTTATTTCTCTATTGAAAATAGTGGCACGTACATTATTGCCCGCATTCACTAGGCTATGCGTTCAGCACGTAATAAAACTACGTATTTAGACGCAAGTCATAAGCTGTTAGCGATTTTTAATTTTCTACCAAGATGCAATATTTTTCTATACTTTACTATTAAATATAGTAATTTGCGGATGTATTTTTATCGAATCTTGAATAATATCCATTTAAGAGTGATAAGGGAGATAGCTAGATAAGTAGATGCGTATAGAGAATGTCTCCTTATAATTTTCGATAAAACTAAAAACAAAAACCTCAACTAGCTCTGACTCTGATGAAATGTAGTAGGTACTTGGTACATTGTAAAATATACACAATAACTTTATTTAAGTTACCTACCACTAATTCACGGTATATAATCCACGGACACGCACTTTACTGAAAATATTCAACAAAAAAATTTAATCTTGTCTTTTTTTTTTAAATTACGATAGTTCACCTTCTGATCAAGATATGTTTCCTAGCCACGTATAAACCTAATGAATTATACTATCGGGCAACCTAATCATGAAATTTAACTTAACTTAAACTACTTGTGCAGAGATCACTCCTGTTAACTACATTGGAAAGAATTAAAAGTCTCAAGTAAATACCGTAAGCAGACACCCGAAATATCTTGTAAAAGAGGGTGTCTACGTTCAATTGATGTCAGACCTTGTGATTTTTCAATAGACATTAGATATCCTCTGCATTGCCTTCGAATCTCCATGATAAGCGAAGAAATATTATCAATCATTATTATCATCTCAGCTCATATATGTCCCACTGTTGGGCTCGAGTCTCCTCCATAATGGGAGGAAAATTGACTTACTATAAGCTGGTCAGATGTGTTATAAGATTTTGTTTCGAGTTTTCCTTCTCTTGCATAGATGTTATATGCGTTTTATATCCCTTAGTTCGTCTCTTGCGATCACCCACGGGTGAGATGGGTGGTGAATTATATGTGTCATCACACGGAAATCTTTCTCAATAATTGTCGTTATTTTTAACACCATTTTTTAAGCCTATATTAACAACGCGATTTCCACACTCTTCTATAAGTTGGATTAATTTGAAACTTTGTATACATATTAAGGATCGATAGTTTGTCCTATTATCAATATAGGATTAGTGATTTTTTTATATCTGTGATGGTGGCGGTGAGCGGTGAGATTATGGAGTGGCTCGACAGATGTCGTTATTTCTATTTTCTGTATCGCACTTTTTTGATTTATTATCTACAAAAGCGTGCGTGTTTTGTTTTAACGATCTTTTTTCTATATAAGACATCTTTTCTGAGAATCGCTATTGTTGTTAATGGGATGTTGCCACAATGCTGCAATATTTTCATCATTATATCTTCATATTACATGGCCATACTATAACAGCGATATCTGGGTGAGCTTCCTTGCTGTTGACCTCATTTACTCGGATATAAGTATTCGGAACTTTATCCAGCATCGTGACGTCTGTGAACCTTCTGAACATCCGCATGTGTATCCGGTAGCGTGTATTTTATCCGCTCGTTGAATCTCTAATCGGCCACTGATCAGCTACAAATGTTTTACAAACTTTAGTGTCATTGGAGGGATGTAGAAAATGTATTCACGATATTTAATTATTTTGTGATATTTAAATAAACTTTATTTAACTAGATAATGCGTTATAATAAAACTTTCAATGTATTAAATACCTTTTTTTCTATTGTTAGTGTCGTTTTTTCTACAAACCGTAGAATAAGGCGAAAGATAAAATTTTTGAAAAGATTTTTATCTTGTTCTGCCAAAGAAGCATAACTTCTATCGCGTGTACATAAGTACACACACACACACACACACACACACACACACACACACTTTTTCTTTAATTAATTCATTCTGTTTAACTCTTCTGATATTTTTCGCGAGAACACACTTAGATTTGCATCCATTCGCCTATTAACATCTGCTGTTGGACACAGACCTGCCTACCAGAATTGATAATCAAGGGAAAGGGGGTGAACACTCTGAATAATCTAGTCTCTCTAATAAGAAAAATAACACCAACTTGCCCGCTAATCGTGGCGATTGCGTCACATCCAACAATGAACGTTATTAAAATAATAATAATATTTTTATCATATCTGCTTGTCCGGCAGAATAGTGACACAATTACAAAAAAAGTTAAATTTTTCAGGAGGGTCAAAATAAGTATTTCTTTTTTTCAGCTCGGTTCAGCAGCGATTCCAAATGCACGAACGTCAGCATAATTTCCTTAAGAATGACAACGAACAGTTGATAGGGAGAACTTATAATATTAACACCAACCGCCCACCACCAAAATTTAAATATAATGAAAATTGTAATTTTTAGAGTTGTGTCACTATTCTTCCGGACAAGCAATATGTCTAAGATTGAATTAAGTAAGGACGCTGAAAGATCACTGTACAATATGTTTTAATTATAAATTTAAAAAAACAAAAGCTATTATTAATATTAATTAACGTTTATTTTTGTTATAATAAGCTTATTAGCCTAATTGCTTCTTTATGCGCATATATCTTTGCCATATATTTCAGATTAAAATTGTAATCGACTGTTTTGTGATATTTTTTTGAAATGCAATTTGATTTAATATTTTCCGGGATGTTCACGCTGGTTGATCTTTAATTAACTTTGGAGTATATACAGATAAACATCTCGAGTAACTCGAGATGCACGCTTCGTCATAAAGTGATATAAAAACTATGAAGACATTTTTTTAATAAATAAAAAATATTTAAAATTCTTAAAATCTTATATTTAAAATATCTAATATTATTCCATCTGTAGCTGTGTGGTAACGGCTACGAATACTACCAACCCTTAATTTGCTCGTGGATGTCGTAAAAGACGACTTAGAGCCTTATAACTACCTCGGCCAACTCCATCTGATGCCGTTTGGTCAACAATTACATTCCCAAGGAGGGTTGACGTCTGGCAGGCGGCTGGTCATAAAACTATTGCCAATAACTTTTACAATATGTACTATGAAAGAAGAGTACATATTGTGTCGACCCCAAGTAATTGGGATAGGAGTAGGAGGATGATGAATATCTTTCCATCTGTCCAAAGAGACAAATGGAACATGAAAGAAATTAAATATTATTACATATACCCTGTAAATATTTTTATTTAATATTTAAAAAGAACTGTTTGCATATTAATAAATTTAAATTAAGACAAATTAGAATTAAAATGCTATACATGATTGATCACATAACAAAAAAATGCAAAGATGGTCAAATTTAGGACATTTTTCTCGTGAGACCATATTAAAAGATATTGTCTTCAAACACATAGTTTGAAGTCGCGTCACCGGGTAAAAGTCTTCTTCTTCTTCTTACATATATTGGCAATCAGCTACATATACGAGCTATTAGTGCCAGTGTCAAGTTATAAATATTTTCACGTTTTTAGTCTTTCAAGTTAGTCATTGTCACTGTTAATCTTGTAGTATCTTGTGGGAATTTTGATGAAAAACGAAAACGTTGTAAAGCACTTTTATATGATATTCTAGTGAATGGGATGTAGTCATCCCAGTAGTTCCGCCGCTTCATATTACATAAAATGCCATCATAATTATCTAATATAACACGTTAAAGCACTAAGATATCGAATATAATATCTACAAGAGCACCATATGACGTTTTCAAATTCCCGTCAAAAGTTCGGGTAAAATTCTTCTGTCTTCAACTTTTAGCTTCGATATTTCAGACTTAAATTGAAGTAACTGCTCACGTAGCATTAAGGCTACAAAGTAATTGAATTTACGTTGTTATACGGTATTTGTCGCGTCTTTTCTTTTCGTTGATATTTTTCTTTTCTAATTTATGTACAGTTCGAGAATTTCGTTTATGTGTATTTAGAATTGAAATGCCAAAATCACGATTGATTTTAATTTATGCTAGCCACCATTTTGACAAATGATATCAATTTTATTATGACATCAAATTATCTTATAATTATGTGCACTTCATATTATGATACTATATAAGACATTTTTTTATATTCCAAGACAAATATAACACTAAAGAAATACACAAAAAATAATTAAAAATCTTATACGTATATCCACGTATACTATCAGAGTTAAAATAAAAAATATGACAATTGTCAAATATTTAAACCTTGACATTTTGACACATCGATAGCGAATCGATGAGAAAAAAATGGCGTCCCAAGATGGCGACAGTACGCAATAATAGCATCATATAACTAAATTACATTGCACGAAATTTATTTATTTTTATTTTTAAATATACTTCATTATCGAATACATAAATCATATAAAATTTTAATAAATTAACATATGTAAAATTGACAAAAAAGTATATTGAGGAAGCAATTAAAAAGAATTCGTCACACTGCTGTGATATTTCTGTTTGCATATTCATGAAATTCATACAATATATGACTAATTTCATCTATTTCACAACATACAGTCTTAGTGACTAAGCCTATTAGCCAAAAAAAAATAACCGGCGTGGTGGCGCTGCCGGTACGGTGCGCCAATCGAGGTTGACAGTTCCTTTTTTTTTAAATAGCATCCTAGCTCCAAGGAATTAAATCATATCTGTATAGTCAATGATTATAAGGTACGGGCTTAATTTTCATCTAAAATTAAAAGGAAATTGAGCACCTAAAAATGTTTTTTCAGTTCTTGGTATAGTTCGAGTGTTACTCTTTATGGGAATGGAAGGTGTATTGAATTGTATTCTTACTCCGTCACGACACAAAAATTCAAAGCAGCAGTGAATTCAAAATCATTCAGTTTTGATACGCTTTTTTATTGTCGATGATGGCAAACGTTATAGTTAAATTCAGTTCAAATAGTGATGTGAATATGAGTTCAATCAGTCCAAATAGTGCTGTGAAATTAAATCGATGTTCCATTTATACTAACTGGTATTTTATGCTATCTTGCTGAGTGCGATATCGAAAGAAGGGGAAACAATATGGACATATAAATATAGTATTTATTATTATATATGTTTATATACATAATAATAATAATAATAAGAATTTATTTACGTCTCACAAGGAAAGTAGTTACAAATGATATACAAATAATTGAACAAATATCGTTCGAAGTCCTTGTGAGAGTCTGGAGTCTATACTAGGTCGAGACCTGTACTACAGAACTCCAGGCTCTCTCCCTTTTATAAATTTTGGTACATTAGCATTATTTTAAGTTATTATAATTGTGAAAGGCAAACAATCATATAAAAATAAAAAAAGAAAATAAAATTAAATTATGATTAAAGTAAACAAATTGTGTGTGTATGTGTGTGCGTGCGTGTGTGTGTGTGTGTGTGTGTGCGTGTGTGTGCGTGCGTGCGTGCGTGCGTGCGTGTGTGTGTGTGTGTGTGCATGCGTGTGTGTGTGATAGAGAGTGTGTGTGTATGAACATACTTGTGTTTATCTTAAAATGGTAATCAAGTCTTCCGTTTCATCATAAGATAATGTTAGTAACCATTTCATTGTTTTACGTTTGACATTTAGAGTAGTTTCAGGATATAAAGATAATAATATATTAATTTTATTATATAAATAGGGACCCAGAAAACTGTAAAATCTTTGAGCATGAGAAGTGCGAAAGCTACGGGTTGATTTGCAGACATTATAAGATTTACGTTTTGTCAGAACTAAGGGATCAAATTTTAATTCTTTATGTGCCTAATGACAGTTGTGAGGATATATAATTGGCGTATACTTAACATTTCGCTATGTTGGTACAATAAGGTGGTTGGATATAGATAGGGTTTGAAAGTGGCTACCTTTAATAACGGTCTTTGGGCTATTTCCACCGGCTTTAAGATGGTTTTTGGAGAACCTCCCCATATAGCAATACCATATGTGGAAATATTTTGACAAAGTGCAAAATAGGTTGATCTTAACAATTGTGGAGTTAGAACATGGCGAAGCTTTTTGAAGATGATTAAAAGTCTACGGATCCTATTACTAAGAGTGGCTATGTGTAATTTAAAAGTAAGATTGTATTCAATTTCTATGCCTACATATTGAGTATGTGCCGTTTTTTCAAGAGGTTTGCATGAACAAGTAGTATTAATTAAGTTGGGACAAGTATGAGCGGTCAGTGTAAAATTGGCGGGTGGTTCTAAGTTCCGGATAGAGAAGCAAATGTATTTTGTTTTAGTTGCTTTGAGAGAAAGAAGAGAGGTTTGTAGCTGCGTTGTCACGCTATTTAATCCCCTTTGGGCAGCATGGAAGGTTTCTTTCCAGGAGTTGCCAGTGAAAATGAGGGCAGTATCGTCAGCATAAGAAATTAATTTGCCATGTGTGAGCGATGTTAGGCAGAGGTCATTGATGTAAATGAGAAAGAGAGTAGAGCCTAAGATGCTTCCCTGGGGAACACCGTAAGTAACCGGGAGGTTGGTACTAGTGAATTGATTAATAGTAACTTTTTGAAGCCGGTCCTCCAAGTAACTTTTAAAAAGTTTTAGTTGAGTACCCCTTATGCCAATTCGATATAATTTATCAAGTAAGATTGGAGCAGAGACAGTATCAAAAGCTTTCGCTAAGTCTAGGAAAATAGTAAGAGCTTTTTTACCATCATCTATCGTTTGCATAATGAAATCTGTAAGATTGTGAACAGCGTCTATAGTAGATTTGCCACGTCGAAATCCAAATTGGTTATCTGAAATAATTGCATATTTTTTCCAAATAATTAACAAGGCGAAGATTAATTAATTTCTCGAGGATTTTCGAAATAGCCGGTAGTAAAGATATAGGCCTATAATTGCTGAAACTATTCCTGCTGCCCCCTTTATGAACTGGTACAACGAGTGATTTTTTTAAGCATGAGGGAAAGATACCCTTTTTAAAGCAGGAATTGAATATAAAAGCGAGCGGTGGGGCAAGGTGATGTTTTAATTCTTTTAAAATGTTATTGGAAATTTTGTCCCAGCCTGCCGCAGTGTGTCTCTTAAGAGAGTTGATAATTAGTTCTATTTCTTGAGCATCAGTGTCTAAAAGAACAAACGAATGGGAAGAATTATATGTGTTTTGTCTTATGTGACACGTGGGTTGGCATATACTTTCTGTTAGAATTTTACCAGTGTTTGTGAAATATTCGTTAAATAAGTTGATAGATTCTTGTCGGTCAGTCAGTTAGTTAAGAAGTTCTGTAGGATATTGTTTAGAAGATTTAGATGTATAAGTTATATTTTTAATAGCTTCCCATATTTTTCTGTTGTTATTACCCGCGTTTTCTATTAGTGATCTGTCATGAGCAATTTTAACTTTTTTGATAAGGGAGTTGCAAAAATTTCTGTACCGCTTGTAGGTTGTTTTCGGGGTTTCATTTTCGGGATTGTTATTAGATTTTAAATGTAGATAATCTCTGTTACGCATAGACCGAAGCAAACCCTGAGTTATCCAAGGTTTTAATAACTTTTTACGCCGGCTGGCCTTATAAACAGTGGCATTATGTTCTATTGATGATGTTAACTTATTTATTAGATAATTAATAGAAATTTCTGGATCATCTGCTACGTAAATCGGTCTAAGGTCTAGTTGTAGAATATCTGAGATGACTTTTTTCTCGTCAACTTTGTTACACACAATTTTTTCGTGGTGGGTGACTTTTCCCAACTCCTGGAGGAAACAAATGACGACTCTATGATCAGTTACATAAGAAAAAGGGACAAGCGTGAGCGTTCGTGTATTTGTTTTTAAAAGTACATGGTCAATGCACGTACCACTTAAATCTCTAGTAATGAGTTTATGAGCAGGTAATAAGCCATGAAAAGCAGCAAGGTTCAAATAAAGTTCGGCATTATCATTGGACTTATCAGAATTGATAGGAATGTTTATGTCTCCAGTAAGAATAATATTTTGGTAAATAGATAACGTGTTTAATAAATTATTTAAGGACAGTAGGAAAGGGTTGATATTGTTATAAGATGGCGATCGGTAAATCGCTATGATAACAGTATTTGGTTTTAATTTAATAATGAGACAATTTGCTTCTACTAAAGTTATTTCCATGCAGACACTCAGTGAGTTATGCGTGAGTTATGTGATATGTTTATTTATAGAGTGAACGGAGCGTTGGGGCAACTTCTCGGTAGCCAGCACCTCAGCCAGAAGGCATGTGTAGCAATACATAACGCAGTGCTTGTCCCAACATTACTGTATGGAAGCGAGAGTTGGGTATGCAGAAAAGAGTATGAAAGTAAAATTAATGCGGTCGAAATGCGATCTCTGCGGCAAATCTGTGGAGTAAGGCTGACCGACCGCATTCGTAACGACGACGTAAGAGAACGAGTAGGTATGAAAGAGAGTATTGGTGTAAAGATGCGAAAGGGAATGCTCCGATGGTTCGGACATGTGGAAAGAATGCCGAACGAACGTCTGGTTAAGAAGATATACAATGCGAAAGTGGAAGGATGTAGGTACCGGGGGAGACCGAGACTAACCTACCTAGACCAGATCGGTCATGTACTGAAGGAAGGTGAAGTCAAGAGTCTCCGAAACCGGCGAGCGTGTATGAAGAGAATTATGAATGTTGAGGAAGCGAGTGATGTATGCAAAGACAGAGTTCTCCGGCACTCTGTTCTCTCTGCCTACCCTGCAAGGGATATGGCGTGATGATATGTATGTATGTATGTGTATATATAAACCAAAAGACAGTTTAGAATATTTCTTCGTTAAATAGACTGCACAGATGATGCTAGTTAGAATACCAAGTGTCGCAGTTTTGATATCAATGCAAGAAAATATTATGTGCGATTTACAAATTGTTTTTCAAAGTCAGTCAGTCCCGTTTTTATCATAATTAGAATTTGACCAGCCGCTTGTATGAAGTCAACCCGTCTTGGGAATGCAATTGTTACCCAAATATTATCAAGCGGAGTTGACCCAGGTTTATATAAAGCTCTTAGTCGTCTTTTACAACACACACGAGCAAAGTAAGGGATGGTAGTATTCGTAGCCGCTACCACACAGCCTAAATTTGTTTTTTTTTCTGTCAATTGTCTGTTTGTAAAGTCTCTCACATTATAAGGAATTCCTTAGTGCAGGGTGTGTAGGTTTTTTTTTTAAATCTCTTTTATTAATAAAACTCGTAATATATGTGAAATAAAAAATAGATTACCATGAGCACGACTTGAATCAATATCTACTGGAAATGGTTTCATTTCGTTTACTAATTAGGTCACAATGACATTATCCATGAATATATCAGCCTATTGAATTCCACAATATAACGTTATTTTTCCGTGTAGTGACGGAGTAAGAATACAATTCCCCACTCCCTATCTTACCCGTGGGTGGTCGTAAGAGACGACTAAAGGATATAAAATGCATATAACATCTATGCAAGAGAAGGACAACTCGAAACAGAACCCTATACCAACACGTCTGACCAGCGTGGTAGGTCAATTCCCCTCATTATGGAGGAGGCTCGAGCCCAACAATGGGACATATATGAGCTGAGAAGATGATGATAAAGATGATATAACGTTGCCATCGCCTCAAGTCGAAAAATGTTTAATCGCCACAATTAGAAGGCAGTTTGACAATCACAATTGGCGTTTTAATATTCCCAGTGTTGCTTATTCTTCTAGTAACCTTTCAGCTATTTTTTTTAATAACCAAAGGATATATTTACATTTCATTCCGACTAGTTCTATATAACATAACCAAAATTGAACTATTGTATATATATTTTTTTTTGCATTTTTATTATCTCTCTTGTGCATTGTTATTCAAACTTTTTGATTACGTGACCCCTTTACAAGCTAAGAAATTCTGATGACCCCATCTAAAGCGTTAAATAGACAAATTAGAATAATTTCAAAGTATAACATTTATAATTATTTATATTTTTGGAACTATATTGAATAGAGCAATCAAGCGTCATACACTTTCTAAAGAAGCCGCGAGACATTTGAAAATAAAAACGAGAGAAGGTAGAGAATATTTTGCTCATTTACCTCTCATACTTTTATATTTTTCTAGAAAACAGACCCATCCTTCTCGATGCACTCACATTTTTTATTATAGAAACGATTGCACATTTGAGTTTGGGGTTTTCATTGGTAGGCAGTGAGTGGCCTAACTGTATCTGTATTACAAAAATCCATGGGTGGCAGTGACACTTACCATCAGGTGTGTTGCTTGTTCGTTTGCATAAGCAATAAAAAAAACACTGCTCCATTAACAAATCTAATTGTAAATTGTAAGTTTTCGATTATGCTCCAAATCAGATACAATTATTTTTTTCAATATATAATAGAGCATATAAAAATGCGAAGTACTATAGCCGATACAAAACACAGGTTGTGCCAAAATTTTGCTAATCTAACACCAAAAAAAAAAAGAATCCAATGAATATTCATCTTAGAATCTGTGTTGTAATGTGAATATGAAAATAATTTATCTATTGTTTCATATATCAAGGGCGACACACAACAATAGACCCAGATCATTTGTAACTCATTACACTGGGTATACAATTAGAATTATATTCTTTGTGTATACGTAGTGATTATAATATGCTACGGTACATTAATATCTGTATTTACCTCGATTTTAGAGGACTTTTGGATACTAATAGTCTGCAAATATTTGCCAAAATTACTGCAATTTGTTTCTTTATACCTCATCCACATCATCATAGCTCATATATGTCCCACTGTTGGGCTCGGGCCTCCTCCGTAATGGGAGGGAAATTAACCTACTATACCGCGCTGGTCAGACGTGTTGATATATGGTTTTGTTTCGAGTTTACCTTCTCTTGTATAGATGTTATATGCATTTTATATCCCTTAGTCGTCTCTTACAATCACCCACGGGTAAGATAGGGGGTGGTGAATTGTATTCTTACTCCGTCACCACACGAATATGAGTCTTTATACATACATGGAATAAAAATACTAAATAATGTTAAAATATGATTATCTAAGATATTTTATATTGTTTTAAGTTCTTCAGGGATGTTGACATATTAGTTTAAGTTTGGTTTGTTATTATTTCAAGAGAAAATAGATATATTTTTTGTTATTTATTTTTACTTATTAAATTATTTTAGATATAAAATAAATAAATCGCAATAAGAATAAATTAAATGCATGTTTTTTCATAGTTTAAAGATAAATCATTCCTGTAGAAGTTAAATATTTAATTACTGATTTATTATTCGCAAAAATACAATAATAAACCCTATCTTCTTGCCTGTTAGATTCGTAGAAGATTCCTTAGGAATATAACTTGTATGCAAGACAGAGAAAACTAGACGTAACCCCCCATGCCAATCTCTGTGAAGTAGATCAATTTACCTTCCGTTATAATATTTATCCTTGTGGTGACGGAGTAAGAATACAATTCACCACCCCCTATTTTACCCGTGGGTGATCGTACGATGGTATATATATGGTTATATGTAGGTATATATATTTTTATATATATATATATAGTTCGGACATGTGGAAAGAATGCCGAACGAACGTCTGGTTAAGAAGATATACAATGCGAAAGTGGAAGGATGTAGGTACCGGGGCAGACCGAGACTAACCTACCTAGACCAGATCGGTCATGTACTGAAGGAAGGTGGAGTCAAGAGTCTCCGAAACCGGCGAGCGTGTATGAAAAGAATTATGGATGTTGAGGAAGCGAGTGAAGTACCTATGCAAAGATAGAGTTCTCTGGCACTCTGTTCTCTCTGCCTACCCTGAAAGGGATATAGCGTGATGATATGTATGTATGTATGTGATCGTACGAGACGACTAAGGGATATAAAACGCATATAACATCTATGCGAGAGAAAGTAAACTCGAAACAAAACCCTATACCAACGCGTCTGACCAGCGCGGTATAGTAGGTTAACATCCCTCTCATTACGGAGGAATCCCGAGCCCAACAGTGGGACATATATGGGCTGTGATGATGATAATGATTTCTAATGTTTCCGTTTGTATTTGACTTTTAATTTCCGGACCTCTTCGTCTTCTCGTGACCATGAACGTTATAGTGTTCGAAACTTCGGGCAATTAAAAATCAAATGCAAAAGCGATAGAATCCATAAAAATAGTTTTATTTCAAATGTTTAATTGAACTATAAGATCACCATCATTCTCCTACTCTTATCCCAATTACTTGGGGTCGACGCAATATGTACTCTGCTTCCATCGTACATATTGCCAAAAGTTATTGGCAATAGTTTCAGACCGGCCGCCTGCCTAACGCCAACAATCCTTGGGAATGTAATTGTTGACCTGATGGCATCAGGTGGAGTTGGCCTAGGTCCTTGAAGCTCTTATTCGTCTTTTACGACATCCACGAGCGAAGTAAGGGTTGGTCGTATTCGGAACCGCTACCACACAGCTATTGATAATTAAACTTTAAGATATTTAATAAAATAATATAATTCTATGATACCTAATATATTTTATAAATACGAGCACTTAAAATTGGGACGGTGGGGGTAATTATGGCGGTGGAAATGACACAGAAAGGGCAGAGATATTCGACACTAAAATAACAGGAACGTCTTGAATATTTCCCAATCGGAACTCTGTAAACTTGTACAAAATATACTTGGAAAACTTTTGGAATGAATTCCAAATTGAGTAAGTTGGCCAAACTTGGCTGTTAGCACTCAATCCGTCCACCCATCCCACTCCTAAATTAGGTGGGTATCTGTATAATAGGCCATTCCACACTAATGGCAACAAGTTTGGCGCGGAAGGCTTTTTTACTGGTTTCAGTGAAGATATTACGACTTCGTCAAGAAGTTTAAAAACTATTAAATTCATTTCTGTGTCACCTGGGCGCTGTATAAATACGTCACCTAGGGATATTAAAAACTGAGTGGTTGATGTAAGGAATAATGAGTTGTATAGTGATATCGTATAAGTTTATTTTTGAAAATTATTAATTAACGATTGCCCGAGCCATGTAAAAAAGGTTGACAAGGTTTTCTCGAGTGTACTTCTTCCTTTTTTAACCTTAAGGAAACTTATTGAAATAAAACTGTGCTAGTTCTAAACTTGAATTAAGCAGGATAAAGATTATTTTTTTATTAAAATCTGCTTAGTTATTTTCTTATATATATGTATATATATATATATATATATATATATATATATATATATATATATATATATATATATTATTAAAGATAATATATTATTTTTAATAATAGATAATATTCAGTACTAAGGAATAAATCCTTGTATTGCGACAAAACAAATGTAACTCTACTGAACAAAACTAATTAAGACAAATCCAAGGAGTCCAAACCAAATGGATTTATTAATAGGCAATTCAGGATTTCCTGTTAGAGTGGTTCGGTGGTATTTATGATGGTACCACTAGTGGTTGAGATAAATCACATGTTCAAAAGTAAAATATTATACGTCTAAAACCTTTACAGCAGCTAACAAATGGATCTGATGACCTTGAATATACCTGAACATGTGTTCAGTATATTCAAGTTCTCATTCATAAATTGTAGCTAAGAACTATTCCAAATACTTCAGCCTTCAAACAAAAAAAAAAAAAAAAAAAAAAAAAAAAAAAAAAAAAAAATTGCATCATAATCTGTTTATTTGGTTAGGAGTTACGATGCCACAGACAAATACACAGACAAAGATAAGTCAAACACATCTTTCTTTTTGCGTCTTTAAAAAGAATAGAGGATAGGATGTATAATATATAAATCTTAATATCTTGTTTATTTTGATACTTTCATTACTTGGCTAATACATTTATTTATGTTTCGCATTATATTCAGAGCGTGGACAATAAAACAATGTTTTAGTCTATTTCCTACACAATTATTTATAACGTTTTCGTTTTTAAGTCATTATAATGTCAGATATTTTTAACACTTTAATTTTACTTATTCTCCTGCTTCTCTCTTACTCTTATCCCAGTTACTTGGGGTCGATACAATATGTACTCTTCTTTCATAGTACATATTGTAAAAGTTATTGACAATAGTTTTATGACCGGCCGCCTGCCAGACGTCAACCCTCCTTGGGAATGTAATTGTTGACCAAACGGCATCAGATGGAGTTGGCCCAGTTCGTTATAAGACTCTTAGTCGTCTTTTACGACATCCACGAGCAAAGTAAGGGTTGGTAGTATTCGTAGCCGCTACCACACAGTTAAATTCTACTTATTTAACCAAATAATAATTAATTTATTTGCTTAGGATATCAAGCAATCTGTACTGATTGGCTCAATGGCGATGGGTAGGGAATGCAACGGGGTTATGTTAAAATTGACAATATGTAAACAGCTCTGTTGGGCTTATATATCACTATCATCAACATCACAGCTTATATATGTCCCACTATGGGGTTCAAGCCTCCCCCGTAATGGGAGGGAAAATAACTTACTTCACCACGCTAGTCAGACGTGTTATGGTTTCGTTATAGGGTTTTGTATTAAGTTTTCCTTCTCTTGCATAGATGTTATATGCATTTAATATCACTTAGTCGCCTCTTACGATCACCTGCCGGCAAGATAGGGGGTGGTTAATTATATTCTTTCTACGTTATCACACGGCAAATAGGTTATAATATAACGTAACCATATGTCCAGTCCTTGACAGGATAGTCCCGTTTTCATACTGCCCCGTTGTCTTCCGAGAAAACAAAAAAAAAATCCCGTTTTAATTATCAAGTTTAAATATCAACAAAATCTTCTGATATTGCCTGCTCGTAATTCTATTCCTGTTTGAAAATTAGACGTAATATAATATAACGAATATAACAAAAATAAATTCGTCTGTGTCTATATTTCAATATTGCAAGTTTTTGTAACACTTTGATTGTGCTCCGCTCCCAAACGTCGCAGCGTGGTATTCTATAGCCTTCCTCGATAAATGGTCGCTTCAAAACTGCAAGAATTTTTTCACGCGACACACGCCGTCCTTTGCGTCTGCGGCGACATAGGGCGGCGCGTGACCCCATAGCCCACCGTATTCCCTCCCTACCGCCAATAGGCCAGTCACTGGTACCGAATCCTTGACATCCGTGGAATAAATATTTGTCTAAAAGAATTCACTTCAGCAACGGTATAAAAAGAATAATATATTAAATATTCAAGAGCAACCTACAAATTTGTGTTCCATTAAAACTGGACCAAAACTTTCTCATTGAAATGTTTTGTTCTAGATCTTATTAATATATATATTTTTTTTATATCTTTTTATAGTGTACATCTAATTAAGAAATGATTAAAGGAGATAAAAAATCTTCGGGCGGGCCATCGAAGACAAAGATCGGGTATCGGTGTCCCGCTCGCACGGCGAAGAGAGGTGTTTGCAGGGTGGGTCTATGGGGTTGTGCGCCGCCTCTTCCGTCGCCCCGGATTGATTTGGCGGGGCGTGACCATGTTCATAGCCGGTGGGCTAAAGAAAAAGGAGTGAGAAAACTTGAAATAATATCTGTACCCACTATTCGATCAGGATGATATAAAGACTAGCCGAAAACAATTTTTTCTAGGGCCATCCAAAGGGATAACCCACCGGCTCAAGTCAAGGAATCAGCCCCAGTGTTCAGTTCAATTGGCGATGAAGTTCACGTGTGGTGTGATCAGATTATACCATGTCAAAGAATCACGAAAATTTATTTACATTTCTTGACTTTGCAGATTTTTTTTGTTCTACAAAGACAAGAAACGTGAAATCTAATATTTTGTGGAATGTGAATGAGTTGAGATGATAATTGATTATGATGCCTGGTTAGAAACTCTAAAGAAAACGATGATAATCTGATCAGAAAGTTGTTATATATATCATACATACATATCATTACGCCATATCCCTTGCATGGTAGGCAGAGAGAACAGAGTGCCAGAGAACTCTATCCTTGCATACTTCACTCGCTTCCTCAACATTCATAATTCTCTTCATACACGCTCGCCGTTTTCGGAGACTCTTGACTCCACCTTCCTTCAGTACGTGACCAATCTGGTCTAGGTAGGTGAGTCTGTCGCCCCCGGTACCTACATCCTTCCACTTTCGTATTGTATACCTTCTTAATCAGACGTTCGATCGGCATTCTTTCCACATGTCCGAACCATCGGAGCATTCCCTTTCCCTATATATATCACTCGAAGTTTTAAAAGTTTATAGCTACATTATCACAAAGATCAGGGCATATTATTGGTTGGTAGTTAATCAAATGAAAGGGGAGCGCTGGCTGCTCTAGTAGTTAACTCATAATTGAGTTTCGCTTGTGAGATCTGCTATAGCTATTTTTTTTTGTATTATAATTAGAAAAGAAAGTATCCTGATTCAAAGGGCATCAGACTCAGCTAATCCTCACTAACCACGTTGTATACAGTTTTATTTACAGAAAGTATCTTTAAAATTACGAGATGAAAGCAATCTTTCATCCTCAATTGGTCCATTATTGAAAATAGGCCTCTCTAGTAGGGGGAATAATACCAAAACCACTATGCTAGGCAGTCACTGGCGATCACAATTGGTATATTGACCTTCCCAGGAGACTGGTAGTACTTATCCTCTTGGTGATCCCTCAATCTTTTTTTTACAACTCACGAGGGCAAGTAATGTAAGATTTTTAAACCTATACCAATTTTTTTTTAAAAATAGTTAATAATAATACTTATTGCCAAATTCAATTATATTATTATAACAATGAATACATTTCAAATAACTTGTACTTCAAATGGAGTTATAAAATTACAAGCAACCAAAAAGGTTCTTGTAATGTCATTATATTTTTTCAAGTTTGAGATACAACATGTGACTTAATTATAAATAAAGTCATTTGTTTGTATCTTAAAGTCGAAAACTTGAAAAAATATTACAATATTTCAGTATAAAAAGGTATAGAATTATTTTTTGATTTTAATTTTTCTTTTATTTGCAGAGTCGAAGATGACGCGTCGTCGCCTGTAAACAAAACAAGGTAGGCAGTCCCTATCTCTGTAATTGTTTTGAGATAAATTCTTAACCGAGTGTCGTGGCTTCGATTCCTATTCACGGCAGACATTCCTGTAATCCACTAATAATTGTTCTGAATGGAGATGTTATGTCTGTTCATTGTATGTTTTCAAAAACGCCTGTAAAACAATGATTTATACTTAATTGTAGGCACTTCATGATCATAACTCCTATACGTCCCACTGCTGGGCTGGAGTCTCCTTCACATCATGTACCAGTTTCATGTGGTTATATTACAATAGGGTTATATACAATAAGGTTATATATATTTCAAGCATAGAGTTCGTTTATAGATCTCATATGTATATTATACCCTTCAGACGTCTTTTACGACAACCCAAGGGCAAGATAGGGGGTGGTGAAATGTATTCGTGCTCCGTCACCATACAGAGAAGTGACGTACTAAGTACTTCAGTAGGTACTACTAAGTACTTCACTTCTCTTTAAGCGAAGTACTAAGTACTTCACTACTAAAACCCGATTAATCCCGAGTAATCGGGTTTTATAAACAATTAAGCATATTAAATGCTGATCGGTCATGTACTGAAGGAAGGTGGAGTCAAGAATCTCCGAAACCGGCGAGCGTGTATGAAGAGAATTATGAATGTTGAGGAAGCGAGTGAAGTATGCAGAGATAGAGTTCTCTGGCACTCTGTTCTCTCTGCCTACCCTGCAAGGGATATGGCGTGATGATATGTATGTATGTATGTATGTAAATGCTAAATTTCAGTAATTTAAATAACAAGGTTGTGTCATCGTTTAATACAATTCTAACTGCAAAGTTTGAAGTAAGCCTATAACAATGTGTAAACATTGTCGGGTAGATGGCATACCGTCACCTTAAGACGTAAATATGATACGAAGCGAAATTTGCATGTCCTACAATAAGTCACGGTGGTGTAGTGGCAGCACGATTGGGCCGGAATCCCAATAGGCGCGGGTTCGAATCTCGCTTGTGACATCATTTTTCGCTTCGTAATTGGGTTTTATAAATAATTAAGCATATTAAATGCTAAATTTCAGTAATTTAAATACTTCACTTCTCTTTAAAAATATTAATATTTTACGAAGTACTACGTACTTAACTTCTCTTTAAGCGAAGTACTTTTTTTGTGTGTCATAGTTGTTAGCCTCAGATGGCTATGACAACTTTACTCGGACTGTGGGTGACCGCTGAGGGCTCTCAACCCGATAAAGTTAAGCGACCGATCCCGAGGGCACCTCCTGTGGGGTACGGATCTCGGCTCGGGGGGATCGCTGACAAAGTGGGTTCTCCCACGTTTATGACTTTAACGCGACACGATTTCCGTCCTCGGCGGTGGGGCCGGAATCGTGGATATTTACTTGTCAGGTCCACGCGGGCTGTGTATGCCTCAGTCTGAGCGAGCGTGATTGCGTCGTCGGGTTCGAGCGAAGTACTAAGTACTTCAGTTCTCTTTAAAAATATTAATATTTTATGAAGTACCTACTAAGTACTTATCTTCTCTTTAAGCGAAGTACTAAGGACTTCACTTCTCTTTAAAAATATTAATACTTATATTATTTTACTTAATCAAGTTCATGAGTCCATACTCGTCGGGGACCCTTTCAAATACGTACATTATTTTTTATCCAAATCTCTTCAGTTGTAGTAGAAGGCGCAAACTCAAATACCGAAGAACTACTTAGTTATTTAAATACATGTGTCGCTTTTTGTTTCATTGAATTTCAAATTACAGCGGTGATTCACATCAAAAAGAAACCGTTTTTTTTTTTTTTTTTATTGGTGGGCTATGGGTGCGTCTCGCCAAATCGGTCCGGGGTGACGGAGAAGGCGCCGCGTGACCCCATAGACCCACCGTAAAATCCTCTCTCTTCGCCGTGCGAGCGGACCACCGGTACCCGATCTTTGTCTTCGGTGGTCAATCAAAAAGAAACCCTAATTAATTCTTTGCACTGTGTTAGTTAAAATAACAAATGTCTAGAGCTTCTGGGAATATATGTGCTGTATGTATTATGAGTAATTGACTATAAGAGCAAGTAATAAATTACCTAAACTTAATTAAATATTTTCCAATTAACTGACGCGACAACCGCTGTTCTGTACAAAGACAAAAATAAATAAAAAATCGTTTAGCTGCAGATAACGCCATCTATCAGGTCCCGAGTATAGCATTTTTTTTGCAGCGGCCTATGGTATGGACACACTCTGCTAAATCTGTCCAGGTTGACAGATGAAGCGGTGCGCGACCCAATACACCCGCCCCGCAATGTACTTCTCCAAAGTTTGAGAAAGTGAAGTTCACGGGTAGGTTACGGGTGTGCGCGCTTACGTGCCTCTGTCGCCCCGGACGGAGTGGTGCGAGGAGTGCGCCGAACGTAGCCCACCATAAAAAAAAAGTGGGACATTGATCTACTATGCTTATACTCCTCAGATAATGCACAGGTCACGTAACGATTAAAGTGCTGTGTGGCAGCGGCTAGGAATACTACCAACCCTTACTTTTCTCGTGGATGTTATAAAAAACGAGTAAGAGCTTTATAAAAATATAGGGCTACATTTGATGTCCTTTGGTCAATAATTACATTCCCAAGGAGGGTTGACGTCAGGCAATTTGCAATATATACGAGTATCTACATATTGCGACGACCTCAATTAATTGGGATAAGAGCAGGAAATGTTGATAATGATGAAATGGCGGTTAAAATACTGATCTAACGTGTCAATGTCGTTGATTCATTTTCCACTCAGGATCCATAAATTATTGTTCCGAGTTTGGATATAATTTGTATTCTTTATACATATAATTATAATTTTACGATTTTAGAGTGCCCCACAATATAAGGATTATTTCGCTAGTGGAGGGTGTAAAAAATAACGGGTTTCTTTCAAAGTTTTCTTCACCCATGGCAATTTTATTTAAAAAAAAAACTACGACTTTTTTATTTAAATAAAGATTCGTATAAAACTTTATTTCTAGTTTTAACAAATATCTTTTTATTTTCAAGTGAAAAATGTACCTACTATGTTTTTTTTTTGGGGTCAATGTCGCTAAATAATAATTTTGTATATATATAAAAAATACATTGCAAAGATTATATCACTTTGTTGTATTTTACTTCACATTAATTTACTTTATAATATTTAGTTTTAATACTCCTGGTGTAGAACCGGTACAAAAATATCATGTGTGGTGTCAGGAAAAATATCAGGCGATCTTATTCATAAGAATCGTAATAACCAGCTGAGAGGATCAATACGGAATTGGCAAGGCCATTGAAGGTTCTACTGGGAAACTTATTCAACTGCGATCATCAATTTTCTTGTCCGCCATTTATGATATTAAAACCTTTTTAGACTTTTACTTGATAGCAGACTTCACTGGATTTTATGGAATTGGAATGATAATATTATTTTTATCATGGCTAAGCATTTACCAAGGCATTGGTTAAATGGCAAATAATTCAATAGTAATAAAACTAATACAAGTTAAATACAATCTACAACAAATCAGTTTGTTCAAGTAATTGTTCATGCTTGCGAGTTGAGAACGACCTTGTGTGGCTTAGAACACTGTACGGGCGGCAGCGGAATAAAATCGCTAAATTTAAATTAAATTTAATTATTTCTTAAGCTATGTTAGATTAATTGATTATTGGGGCCGTATATCAATGATATACGGCCCCACATTTGATTAACGCGCTGCAAGACAGAATTACCTAACTTTATATAAGACCTGTACAAACAATATTTGAGCAAATAAAATGAATTGAAATGAATATTGCATTGCTCTTGAACGTGCACTATAGTGCACGTTGAGATGGTCTTTAGGCAATTACAATTTTGGCTATAATGCTAAAATAACTATATTCATTAGGCAGCTTTCTGATGATATTTATATATCCCAGGAGAGAATTACTCTCCACTCATCTGCAGCATTTATGAAACTAAGTGGGTTTTATTGCTTTCTTAACCCATAAACACATGGGGATACTTCTATTTTATCAGATGACTGGTCCAATTGTAAGTTTTATAAGCTCTATGAAGAATAAAACTAAACATTAAAATTCTAAAAATATCAATTAAATCTAGTCGTATATTGAGAAACTAACGATAAAATCTGTCTCCACATCTTTCCCTTCTGTGGGGTTTTGTATTAAAAAACTAATCACTGTAAGAAAAGAATATCTTGCATAAAATTTGTGGCAACCCGTCTCACCAATATATACGTTCTTAATTTTTCAAAGTATAATTTCTTTTCCATTATAAAGGAATTTTGATTTTAATAATAGGATGATGCGCATAGTCTGTAAAGAAAGAAAGTAGCAGCTCGTGCCTTATGTATATTCTAAGCAATGTATGTATAATGTCCCTGCGCAATACACTTTGTCAAAGATCCTCATCTCAGGCTGTATACTCGAGCCTCTTATGCAATTAGGAGGAAATTGACACTGATCAGACTGGTTGGTATAGGATTTTAACTATTCCTTCTCTTGCATAGATTTTATATGCATGTTATATACCTTAATTGTGTCTTACGACATTCACGTGCAGGATAGGAGTTGGTAAAATGTATTCCTCTTATTGACAGAGATCGATAGACCAAAATCGCTAGCGCGCCCGCTCTGAAGTTCACTAAAACCTCATACTAAAACCGTGATTCATACAAAATGACGCACGCGAGCGGTCACGTAAGCGTGTTGTTTATATTTTTATTTTATAGCTCATAAAGCTACGCATACATTACACCCAAACAGTTCTTATGTTCAAGTATATAAAATTTGTTCGATTTGGTACTTTATTGTTTGTTAAAATAACTGATTAGTTGAAATGGATATTTATAGTATTCGGGTTCTTTAAATAGCTTCGTGATTGGTATTACATTTAGTCACGCTTTTAATTTTTTTTTTTTTTAAATAACTAACGCCTGCTTAGCATTCCAATTCATAAGTGGCAATGTCAATAGGAATCTATGTTTACAGACAGAACCGTCTTAGGGTCAATAGAATAAACAAGAATTTAAGTGGAGGAACATTTATTAACATTCTAAGGATTTTTTTTCAGTTATTAATCTATCTCAGCTAGATTTCTCAGCGCATTCGATTATAAGACTTTAGGCTCCATATGAAGATTAATTGTTGTATTGTAGCTGTGTGGTAGCGGCTACCAACACTTACTTTGCTCGTGGATGTCGTAAAAGACGACTAAGAGCCTATAACGACCTGGGCCAACTCCATCTGATGACGTTTGGTCAACAATTACATTCCCAAGGAGGGTTGACGTCTGGCAGGCGGCTGATCATAAAACTATTGCCAATAACTTTTACAATATGTACTATGGAAGAAGAGTACATATTGTATCGTCCCAAGCAATTAAATATATCAAGGATGATTAGATTAATATAATTGGGATCTCATCATCCATTATCGTCATACGTCTCTCTGCTGGAGTCAAGCCTCCTCTATAACAGGAGGGCTTGACTTAGTATACCATGTTGGTTAGACGGGTTCGTATAGGGTTTTATTTCGAGATTTTTCCTTGTTTTGCATAGGTCTTATATGCGCATTATATCCTTTAGTCGTTTTTTACAAATCTTCGGGTGACATAGGGGGCAGTGAATTGTATTCTTCCTCCGTCACCGCACTGAAATAATATAACTAATATCATATAAAAAAAAATGAATGAATATACGTGACAATGTGGGCTGACGAGGAACAAGCCGCAACTCCTAATATTCCATCTCCGTTCCCCTCGAACAGGATGAATGCGAATGCAAGAGAACTGCATTGAGAAGTTATTCTACATATATATTATAATATAATGATATTCCTTTTTAGTGACAAAACTGGCTTGATCACACCACCACAAGGTGGAGAGGAATCGCCCCCTCCTGAGAAGGAGCGCGCTGACCGCGAAGACTCCGAGAAGAGTCACTCGGCGTCCGTACCGCACTCCGCTGAGGGGCCCAATGCTGATTTGTACGCGATACCTGTTAAACTCCGGCCAAAGAAAGAACCTCAACTTCCTCCTGGATGGGAGAAACATGAAGGTAAGATTCTTGTTATTCTATTGAGTAATTGGGTAGGTAGTGTTATAAGTTTTCCAAGAGCCTACTGTTGCCCTATCACCTAGTGCTTTCTTTTAGCAGCTTTTTACTACTTCCAAGTCAAATTAAGAAGTGTGACATAATCTCCCTCCAGAATTCTTACTATTGCTAGCTATATTGATTTTATGATATATTTTTCTATATAACTAAATACTTATCTAGGTTTTACTTACTTTCTAATTACTTGTACTCGTTATTTTATTTATTGGATAATTCATTAATATTTTTCTTTTTATCTAACATTAAATTACGCATTGTAATATATGCCTTAATGTTGTGCACATCTGTAATTGATATAAAAGATTTTAAGGCACTGAAATGTTTTTAGCATATGTTTGTGTTTATCTCGTAGATGAATGAGCCTTATATAAATATTTTTTTTTAACACCTCCCTGCACTAAGGAAATTATCCTTGTATTGCGGGGGACTTTACAAACATGCAATTAACGCAGACAAATTACACCCAAACTCAGAACAACACTTTGTGGATCACACAAAGTAATGCCCTGCGTGGGAATCGAACCCACTGCACTGGCACGGAAAGTCGGTATCTTAATCATTACGCCATCTGTGCAGTCGCTAATAAAGCTTCATAGAATTAGTAATGAACCATTACTCCATGTTGGAAGGTGATGCCTAAATATAACTGCTTGAACCAAACATCTTTCACATAGTCTTTGAAATAAAACTAGTTTCACGGATTCTATCGCGTTTGTATTTGATTTTTAATTTCACGACGTTTCGAATACTTTACAATGATCATGGTCACTGGAGGATCTCTAACATAATCTTTGTTGCATTATTAATTGTTTAAAGTCTTCTGTTTTTTTTTAGATTTTAACGCTTTATTCAGTTTTACAGAAATTGAGACTAATTTATGTTAGTCTATCATCATTCTCCTACTCTTATTCCAATCACTTGGGGTCGATACAATACGTACTCTTCTTTCATAGTACATATTGTAAAAGTTATTGGCAAAGATTTATGACCGGCCGTCTGCCAGACGTCAATCCTCCTTTTTTTTTTTGGTGTTCTATGGATGCGTCTCGCCCCGCCGAATCGTTCGGGGTGACGGAAAGGCGGCGTGTGACCCCATAGACCCACCGTAAAACTCCTCTCTCTTCGCCGTGCGAGCGGACCACCGGTACCCGATTTTTGACTTCGGTGGCCGACGTCAATCCTCCTTGGGAATTTAATTGTTGACCAAACGGCATCAGATGGCGTTGGCCCCGGTCTTTATAAGTTATTTACGTTAGTCTATCGAAAAAGAATATTTATGACAGACGAAATCAGAAGCATTATCATCAAATGTGATATCTGTCTATCTAAGGGGACGTCCATTAATCACGTGATCTTTTTTTAGCATTTTTGAACCCCCTCCCCCTTGGTCATATGTGGTGAGGTTTAAGATTATGAAGGTTTAGGACTTCGTGATTTTTATCAAAATTAAAAAAAAACCTCACCCTTTTGGTCCTTCAACCAACGTTTTTGGTCTATTTATTTATTTAAAGTTTTAGAATGCCAATATTCTTTCCCACTGTTGGGCTCTAGCCTCCTCCATAATGGAAGGGTAATTGACCTACTATGCCACGTTGGTCAGACGTGTTGGTATAGGGTTTTGTTTCGTTTTCCTTCCATCGCATAGATGTTATATGCGTTTTATATCCCTTAGTCGTCTCGTACGATCACCCACGGGTAAGATAGGGAGTGGTGAATTGTATTCTTACTCCGTCACCACACGGAAAAAATGTGAATGTCAATATTACAAATACCTAATTGTAACTTTTTATCAATTCACAGATAACGACGGCCCATACTATTGGCATATAAAAAGTGGCACGATCCAGAGAGAGATTCCCAAAATGCCGCCTGTAGAGGCTAAAGAGTCTCGCATCTCCATGGTGCGGGATTGCTCCAATTTGTCCGAAGTGTCCAAGTATGAGGGCAATGTGATGACCGGCTCCGTCACTAGGAGTACCACTAGTGGAGCATTAGATCACGTCGATCA
This sequence comes from Lymantria monacha, assembly GCA_905163515.2. Lineage (NCBI taxonomy): Eukaryota > Metazoa > Arthropoda > Insecta > Lepidoptera > Erebidae > Lymantria > Lymantria monacha. The sequence goes on from LR991102.1 coordinate 3,193,764, forward strand.
GGAAGCAGAGAGGAAACGAAAAGAAGAGATATCTTACAAGTAAGTTCTATTCGATCGCTGACTAAGAATAAATTCGGAGCATATTTAATTAACGATTTCCCCATGGTTAATATCGCACATCTCAAGCAAGGACAAAATACGGGAAAATTCTGAGAGAATTGAAAACTTCCTTATATCTTATTCCAACTTGACACTGTCTTTCCTTTCTCGAAGGGTGTTCTTCTTGAGGTGTAGATTGATTAACCATGGGAAAGTGGTGGGTCTCCCTTCCTTTCTTCCATTTTAAAATAATATTTAGTAGAGACGAAGTACATCCAGACTAAGAACAATTATTTCGTGGGCTCTAATTAGCATTATTGTTACAACATTTTGATTTCAAAATTTTCAATTGTGAACCTCTTAAATAATTATAAACGCGTAAAAAATAAATTAAATATAAGTATATATATATATATATATATATATATTATATATATATATATATATATATATATATATATATATATATATATAATAATAATTATCCGTGTGGTTACGGAGTAGGAATACAATTCACCACCCCCTATATCAAATGAGAAGAAAAACTCGAAACAAAACCCTATACTAACACGTCTGACCAACGTGGTGTAGTAGGTCAATTTCCTTCCAGTTGCGGAGGAGGCTTGAGCCAGCAGTGGGACATATATGAGGTGAGATGATGATGATGATGAAAAATAAATATAATTCATACATACATATATACATATACATACCATCACGCCATGTCCCTTGCAGGGTAGGCAGAGAGAACAGAGTGCCAGAGAACTCCATCCTTGCATACTTCACTCGCTTCCTCAACATTCATAATTCTCTTCATACACGCTCGCCGGTTTCGGAGACTCTTGACTCCAACTTCCTTCAGTACATGACCGATCTGGTCTAGGTAGGTTAGTCTCGGTCTCCCCCGGTACCTACATCCTTTCACTTTCGTATTGTATATCTTCTTAACCAGACGTTCGTTCGGCATTCTTTCCACATGTCCGAACCATCGGAGCATTCCCTTTCGCACCTTTACACCAATACTCTCTTTCATACCTACTCGCTCTCTTACGTCGTCGTTACGAATGCGATCGATCAGCCTAACTCCACAGATTTTCCGTAGAGATCGCATTTCGACCGCATTAATTTTACTTTCATACTCTTTTTTGCATACCCAACTCTCGCTTCCATACAGTAATGTTTCTGGCTGAGGTGGTGGCTACCGAGAAGTTGCCCCAACGCTCCGTTCACTCTATTTCCCGCATTCACTCTTCGCTCTATATCAGTGGTGTACCTTCCATCTCGGCTAAATCCACGTCCAAGATATACAAATTCATCCACTTGCTCCAGTACATCCTTACCTATTGTTACTCTTACATCTGTTCTGGCTTCATCTCTTTCAAAGACCACCCACCACCATTTTCTTACAATCTTCTGTCATTGTGTCGACTAGCGTCTGCAGGTCAGTCGCTGACTGTGCCAGCAGGGCTGCATCACCTGCATATAGCAGAGGAGTGACCACTGAGTCGCCCATCTGGACTCCCACATTCATATCGTTCAACCTTTGGAGACATTTATCCAGATATATGATAAACAGCCTGGCTGACAGAACGCACCCCTGCTTAGCGCCGATATTGACGTCAAACCAAGTCGACATTCCATCATCCAGCCGCACACAGGCTCTCCAGCCCATGTAACTGGACTGCACAGCCTGTAGCAGTTTACCGTTAATACCATACTCCGGTAAAATGTCCCAAAGTTCCTTTCGTACAACCGTGTCAAATGCTCTCTCCAGATCCACAAAACTGCAGAAAACCCTCTGACCTAGAGCCAGATGCTTCTCCACAATATTGCGCAGAGAGAACACTTGATCCATGCATCCCCTTCCACTCCTGAAACCTCCTTGTGTCTCACACAGTAAACCATCGGACACCATCCTCATTCTCCTTTTAATAACTTTACCATACACTTTTGCTGCCAAACTGGTCAAGCTTATGGCTCTGTAATTTACGCAGTCATACCGTGAACCCTTACTTTTAAACAAAGGCACGATGACTGCGCTATTCCAGTCCCTGGGAACCATTCCCGAGCTCCAACATAAATTGAGGAGCAACAGGAACGCCTCCCAGACACAGGAGCCACCAAGCTTGATCATCTCAGCAGACACCATATCAATGCCCGCTGCCTTACCATTTTTCAAACTTCTTATCGCCCATTCAACTTCATCCATACTGATGCCATCGGAGGACGCCGGTGCTGAATGTTGATCTACTAAACCACACGCGACACCGGCGCCCACCGTAGTATCCGCATACATATCGCCAAAATATACACTTACTCGGCTTAACACGTCTTGTGTTTGTGTAAGGATGTCTCCACCTTTAGACCTTATTTTATTCATTCTGAAGGCTGACCAACCACCCCGAGACTTCACCTCCCTCCAAAAGAGTTTGGTGTTACCCTCGAAGTTTTTAGTCAGCCTATCTTCTGCACTCATATTTGCTCTATCACGTTTCTCTTTCACTAAGGCCTTGGTGTCATTCTTACATTGCCGATATATTTCTTTCTTCTGTTCAGTCATACTGTCATTCAGATTCAAAGAAGAGACATAGTCCAGCCACGCTTTTTTCTTTTGCTCTACGGAAGCTGCCACTTCCGCATCCCACCATGCATCACCATTTGTATTTCTATGCTTCTTTGAACTTCCACATACTTCTTTCGCTGTATCTACCATACTCTCTTTCAATATTCTCCAGCATTCTTCAATGTCCGATTGCGGCTGGCTTGCCATCGTCAGCCGTTCTCGGACACCCTCTGCATACTTTTTTCTTACACACTATTCTTGCAACCTTTCAACCTTTATTCTTTCAAGCCCTCCGAAGTGGACACGCTCTCGCCAGTGCCTCCACTTTCTGAACAGAACACTAAATCTCGCGATAACGAGATAGTGATCCGTATCGACTGTGGGGCTACTGTAGGCTCTTGCGTCCAATATTTTTCTTCGGAGGCGACTGTCTACCAAAATTAAATCTATTATACTTTTCTGTTCATTCCTTCTCCATGTATACATATGTATATCCTTATGTTGGAGAAATGTGTTTGACACAATAAAGTTTCTCTCCATGCATACATCCGCTATGAGCCTACCTGCGTCGTTCACTCTCTTATCACCAAATGGACCAAGTACATCCTCATAGTTGGGGCGCTTGGTCTCCACCCATCCGTTCAAATCTCCGCATACAATCACGCGTTCACTGGTTTCTGCCATATCCAGAACTTCCCTAACATTATCCCAAAACTTCTCTAGGTCTGATGCCACCGAGGATCCTAATTCCTACGGGAGCATATGCTACAACCATGAATACCTTGGTGACACTTAGTTTTAGTTTTATACGGACCCAAAGAAGTCTGGGATCATACATTCCGTAATCCTTCACACCTGAGGCCAAGCAAGAGGACAACAGCACTCCTACCCCTATGCTGGCTTGATCGCTCTGTGGTACACCAGACCACAGAGCTATCCCGCCACCAGGAAGATCGCAGACGTCGCTGCCCCTTCGCTTGGTCTCTGTTACACAGAGCACGTCTAGCTGTTTGTCCGGCATGACGGTTATCAGCTCGTGCAATTTACCTCCCACACATCCTCTTACATTCCACGTGCCCACTCGGCATTCTGCTCTCCTCGACTCACCTAACTGGGCAAGGCGTGATGGGTGGCGGCCCCCATCGCCGCATCTGCCGATTTTCGTACCGACGGAGGCGGGTCGATACGCGTCGCCTCCGGGGGACGCCCTAACCCGCACTGCGGTACGCATATCGAGCCAGATTAGCAGTCTAACTAGACTGGCAGGGGACTCGACGAGCACGCTCTGGACTATGCCCTCCATATAATTCAACTGTATAAAAATTAAAATTTCAGCTCTTAAAAATCTTTAATCAACATATTTAAATTTAAAAATCCGCTTCTGAATAATTAAGCATATGTAGACCCGATTTATAGAATAAAGGGACAGCGAATTTGTGGGTAGGAGGAGGCCGATGGATGGTGTTTTAAACTATTACTTCTGTGCAGACAAAACCTTCTAAATCTATAATGTATACCTTATTCCATTTTACTCCACAGACGTCGTAGTTTCCCTGCCCGTCCAGAGCCGGACAATGGCCGTGCTGTCCGGTTCTTCGTCCGCTCTCTTGGCTGGGTGGAGATCTCAGAGTCAGATCTCACTCCGGAGAGGTCCAGCCGTGCCGTTAATAAGTGCATCGTGGACCTTAGCCTTGGACGCAATGATCTACTCGACCAAGTTGGACGTTGGGGTGACGTAAGTAACTTCTTTATTCGTTCTGTTTGACGTCCCTTTTCTAAGGGGAAATGGCATAATCGCCATGTTTAGTAGACGAGTTGGCGATGTAGGTTTTTTTTTGTAAAAGTATGCAACTGTTACTACAGCTCCTTTTATCTCTCTATCCATCCATCCATCCATCAGCCTTTTGACATCCATTGTTGGATAAGCATTGCTCTCACAAGGAGATAATAATGTACCCGATAGTACCTATGTTTGTTTTATTATGTGCCACAGTTACAAAAAAATATTAATTGCTTCGTTTTACGTGACAGGGCAAAGACTTGTTCATGGACTTGGACGATGGAGCCCTGAAGCTTATCGACCCGGAGAGCCTCAATACACTGCATACACAGCCCATCCACACAATTCGCGTTTGGGGAGTCGGCAGAGACAACGGCCGGTATGTATCACCTCTTGTAAACTTATTTAAATTTATTATATTTATCGCGTATTTACGCGAATCCCTAAAGACTGAACTAAAATCTTCTATTTTTCCATATCGCTTTCTCGGAACAGTGAAAGGTATGGGTTATTTTCTAGGTTTCTAGTTTAATCACCTGTTCCCTGATGTGATTTGTGACTAGACATGTAGATAATTTCAACGTTGTTAATTGACTAGACATATACGTAATTACAATGTTAAGTGACATATACATGAGACATATGCGTAATTTTGAATGTTGTTAAGTGACTAGACATATACGGAATTTCAATGTTGTTAAGTGACTAGACATATACGTAATTTCAATGTTGGTAAGTGACTAGATATATTTGTACGTAATTTCCATGTTGTCAAGTAACAAGACATGTAGATAATTTCAATATCGTTGTCTAGAAATATACGTAATTTTAATGATACGAAGTGACTGGACATGTAGATAATCTCATGTTGTCAAATGACTAGACATAAAGATAATTTCAACTTGTTAAGTGGCTAGACATATAGATAATTTTAATGTTATCAAGTGACTAGACATGTAGATAATTTCAATGTTGTCAAGTGACTAGACATGAAGATAATTTCAATGTGTTAAGTGGCTAGACATATAGATAATTTCAATGTTGTCAAGTGACTAAACATGTACATAATATTATTGATGTTGAGTGACTAGACATATAATTTCAATGTTATCAAGTGACTAGACATGTAGATAATTTCAATGTTTTCAAGTGACTAGACATGAAGATAATTTCAATGTGTTAAGTGGCTAGACATGTAGATAATTTCAATGTTGTCAAGTGACTAGACATAAAGATAATTTCAACTTGTTAAGTGGCTAGACATATAGATAATTTTAATGTTATCAAGTGACTAGACATGTAGATAATTTCAATGTTGTCAAGTGACTAGACATGAAGATAATTCCAATGTGTTAAGTGGCTAGACATATAGATAATTTCAATGTTGTCAAGTGACTAGACATGTACATAATATTAATGATGTTGAGTGACTAGACATGTAGATAATTTCAATGTTGTCAAGTGACTAGACATGTACATAATATTAATGATGTTGAGTGACTAGACATGTAGATAATTTCAATGTTGTCAAGTGACTAGACATGTACATAATATTAATGATGTTGAGTGACTAGACATGTAGATAATTTCAAGTGTGCAAATAATTTGTTTTAAACGCGAATAGGTTTCGTTTTCTTTTGAAGTAGCCATCCCTTTTGTATATCTTTTATTTACAGCTTCTAAAGCACATACCATTTTCGCTTTGTGTCACGAATTTCGTCGTGTTTTTGACTCTAAAAATTAAAGTAGAATATATTTATTGTCAATGTTATTATAGATCTAAATACGCCCACATTTCTTGAGTACATTTGAATATTCTCATTTGGTTTTCATTTATTATTAAGCTAATTACTTTGGTGTCAAAGGCATTGACAAGTTTTTTTAAAATAAATGATTTATAGTATATAATTTCTCAATTCAGTAATTATTTTCGTACCTGTTGGAATGGTGTTACAGAATATTACAATCCATTGCTTTCTCGCGGTTGTAATAGGAATGTTGTAAAAGTCGAAAAGAAGATACAATCAAAACAAAATCCTGTCGAATCAGCATGGTATAATAGATCAATATCCTTCTTACTATGAAATATGCCGACATAATTCATTTAAACTTCCCCTCGACCCTCAAACGTTAATAGATTTGAGAGCTGAAAAGATTTAAAAGATATTTTTTTTGAAGATATTGCCCGTTTTTTGGTATTCAAGTCACAGTTATAGGGCTATCGTGATTTCAAATTGATTTGTTCAGGGACTTCGCATATGTGGCTCGAGATCGCGCTACCCGCAAACACATGTGCCATGTTTTCCGTTGTGAGGCGCCTGCCAGAAGCATCGCTAACGCCTTAAGAGATATCTGCAAGCGCATCATGATCGAACGCTCGCTGCAGCCTCCACCGAGACCCACAGACCTGCCGGCCACAAGGCGCCCCAGACCGCTTTCCGGTGAGATTGTAGCGTGTAGCTGCAGACGACTAGGTATACTTATTGAAACTGTTCATCTAATTTATAAAAAATATTTATGCAAAATGCTTATATTGCAATGCTAAGAAGAATTTGTAAAATGATAAACAGCGTGTTTTATTCAATTTCGTTTTTATTTATAACTATTTGTTATATAATTAATTAAGCAGTAAAGATTTTTATAAGAAGCTCCATATCCCGGCAACAGCGCCATCTACCGTCGCTAACTATAGACAAAAACTATTTAAACATTATTATAAAGAAAATTACGAACTCATTAGTTACCTGGAATTAAAAGTAAAATTGATTTCGATTCTCAAACAATTTCCTTAACGAATTGCTTTTTCTTCTTTTAAAACCATTAAACGTAGTGGTGAAAATATACGTAGGGGAGACCGGGGCTGGTTGTGACAGGGGTAAGTAGTTACAGTGGCACTGGTGGCGAAACAGAGAACGCTAAAGTAATGCTAGAAAGAGAAAAATTACGTTGCTACTACTGGCTCACTCAATGCGAGAGCTAGTGGCGCCAGAGTTATTGTGACAGGAGTACGTGTGTGTCGCCAAAAAAACCACAGGTTTGTAACATTTTCGATTTTTAGTAATTATGGTCTATAACCTGTATTTCAACTAATCAGAGAAGTTTGTAGTGTAATTTTTGCGTCTTAATGCTTCCTTTTTGCGTTGGAATTACGTTTATATTGTTATATTAATTTGTGTTTTTATTACTTAAACTCAAAGTATAAATTTTGGTGTCGGGGCTAAAAGTTACATTTGCTCGGGGTAGGTTGTTACGTGTCACAATCTGCCCCTTGATTTTTTGTTCCAACTGATATAATGTAAACCATATAACGTATTGTTTTTTTTTGTAGGATAAGGACATATAAAAGAAAACGGAGCGTGGCAAAATATCAAAAGATGTTTACAAACAAGCCGCGGTTATATTGGAGGAGGATGAAACATAAAAAAAATCGTGGCATCGCAAAACATTTCGGCTTATGTTATATGCCGTTAAGAGATATATGAAGAAAAGGAAAGATGTAAGAGTGTAGAAAGGCTGACAGCGTTTTTAAAACGCAACCCGTATTTATCTATACGGTCGCCAGAAGCTACAAGCTTGAGTAGCGCCACATCATTCAATAAAACAAATGTTGACAATTTCTTTTCTCAGTTGGCTGACGATTAGAAAGAGATACATTTTCTGCATCACGTATATGGAATGTAGACGAGACAGGTGTCACAGCGGTGCTGAAACCCAGAAAAATTTTAGCTGAAAAAGCTTCTAAGCAAGTTGGTTCAATTACAACAGCCGAGAGAGAGATTCTTATGACTCTTTGCGTAGCGGTAAATAATGTTAAAGATTTGTTTTATTCTAAGTTTTAATTTAATAAGGCATAGGACTGCATTCTAGACATTGTGATATTATAATTAATAAAGAAAACCAACTGTGTGTGATGATTGTTCCTAATAAAAAGTGTTTAATAACATTTGTCTTTGTTTGTAACATTTTACCCCATGTGCTGTAACAACCAGCCCCTGACTCGGGGTTAAAAGTGACAGGCCTCCTTTCTCAGAATTCGGTTATTTATATCTATTGTAATTATTTGGTACATAAAGCAACATTCAATATTTAATACTGAATAGTTACTCAACCAAAAATACCTTTACTCAGGTAAAACGATTAAATAAATAAAAAGATATATCACTTTATAAAAAAAATGTCACAACCAGCCCCGGTCTCCCCTATTCTAGTATTGTCAAGCTATTATTTATTTATAATAAAATACCTTTTAGATGAAATCATCTCATCATTAAATAATGATGAATGAGATGGCAAGATGCTTTAATTTCGATTTTATTGGTTTGCCTGCTTCATTAACAGAAATTCAAAGATGCTTATAGCGTGCATTGTATACTGTACCAGCTAAATACTAACCAGATATGTATACGAACTTTGATATTAAATGCCAGGGATTTGCGCCAGTATCTAGACATACAAAACAAAACTATTTTTCGTGACAATAAGAAAAATTGAATGTAATATTTGTAAAAATGGTTTTAATATGTTTTACTATAACCCGGCTCGCCTTCATACTATTGCCAAGTATTAAAAAGATAAATAATATTTTCTTGGTCATATTTGTATTATATGAGATAGAAACTTATGTCATTCAAGTTAGATAACTTTGTAGAATTGTATCAAAATTAAATGGGGAGAAACAAGATTTTATATAAAAGAATATTCTGTTATTTATTTTTGTTTATTAATATTTGAGATAATGATAGGCTTTTGAAATCCATTTGTTAACAGAAAAGAGATTATTACATTAGGAAATTCATTCAACCAATTTATTAGAAATCCATCTCAATTGTTTTTCCAATTAAACTAATGTGGCAGCGTTACGTACGTACGTGAAGTAATTACCAGTAAAAAATGTAGCCAGTGAATTTATGAGGGCGAGCGAAGAGAGCTCTTACACTATCCCACAAGCTGAGCTTTATTGTGGTACATTTTACTGAAAAACTATCACGTCTATAGATTTGTGCTTTTATATAGTAATCTAACTTCATATCTGGATGTGTTATCTGTGAAAAAAAAAATATAAGTAATAAAAAAAAATGCCACATTAACAATTTTGTGTTCAGTGGTTAAGAATTTTATTATATTAATAACGACATCTGTTAGAAAACCAAATAATTAAAATTGCTGCAACAGAACTAAAAAAAACTGCCTTAAAAATCATTACCTGTTAGAAAAACTACGTAAGCCTTCACAAAGCTCATCTTTTGCTGGTTATTAGATACACGTAAGCTGCCACATTAGCCTGATTGGTGAAGCAATTTGAAAGGATTTGAAATGGATTTGGTTCCAAATTTTATTTGTAACCTCTTTTCTGTTCGCATATGAGGTTTTGGATAAGAATTCGAATTAGCTATATTCTCAACTCGCGAAAAAATATTATAGTCGGGGCAGCATTCCCAACTCCAATGGAGGAGCCACGGAAGACAGTGCGAGCTCTTTACTTGGGCAGTGCTGAGGTACCACGTGCAACAGGCATGCGGGTGTTGAACGATGCCTTGGACAGGTTGGCTGCAGCCCGACCACCGTCCGCTTGGCGTCCAGTCGCCGTGGCTGTGGCACCCTCCATGATTACAATCACTGACGAGGGGGTAAGTCTTCAATTATATTATTAATTGTAGTAATAATGCCATTTACTTATAATAAAGTGGCCATGAGAGTCAGGCATATAATGTTTTATTTCGACTTCTCCTTTTCTTGAGTGGTGCTATATGCTTACGTGTTTTAGTTCACTTTGACAATAGTCACAATTATATCATCATATACAATTATACACGTTCCATTTGTAGACTCTAGCCTCTTCGCTACTGATACTACCAACCCTTACATTACTCGTAGCTGTCGTAAAAGACGTCTAAGAGCTTAACGTTAATAATTATATGCAGAAAAAACTAAATGGAAATCGCTTCATCCGTTTGGGAGCTATGATGCCAGAAACAGACACACACACACACACACACACACACAGATAGACAGACACACGCCAAACTTATAACACCTCTCTTTTTACCCGACTGCAAAGGAGTGGTATTGTGTTTAACAGTCTATGTATGTATGTTCCTTTGAAGCACTATATATACCAAACGCCTGGGCTGATTTTTATGATTCGCACGTCAATCGATTCCTCTTAATCCGGCGAGTGTCACTAAAGATATGACGTTATTGAAAATTCAATATGGCGACTACTGGACGCCATATTGTGAAAATAAAAAAATTAAAGTCAACAAACTATATCGAGTGGGGTATCGTTAAATAGGTATTTAAAATCATTTTTAGTTTTCTCTCAACATTTTTCGATTTGACTGGCCGTTTAGGATCTATATCGATTTAAAGTTTCATAACAACATTTCTCACATATACGTTTTTTAGACAGTAGAAATTTACGATGAAAAGACAAAAAATTCATATAACTGGATGTGGATGGACATATACTGAAGTATCTAGTAGGTATATTGTCCAATATACCATAGGTAGTCCTACCTAAAGTATCTAATGGCTGACGCGGTCGCCCATCTCCAATTTCTAACGGGATCCTTTATTCGACAGCAAATCTAATTTTTCAATGGATCCCCACTGTTCAGTTGTCATGTTCTATTATTAAAATATATTTCATTTTCTGCAATAGTATTTATTCAATAATATATTATGGAATTCTAGACCACCGGACAACTAAGAGCTTGTTTTTTTCTTTTCAGTTTTTTTATTATGTACGTAGTTTTGGTGACTTTTACGCAGTCGGGTTTTTTGATTTTTTTAATTTTTTTTTTTGCGTTGTGCGTTCAATTAAAAAGAGTAGGCAAGCAGGCGGCCGGTCATAAACATATTGCTAATAATTTTAACAATATGTACAATGGCGATACATATCGCGTCGACCCCATGTAATTGTTTTAAGTGCAGAATAATGATGATAATGATGACGCATATTGCGTTATAGTTGATAGAAAGATTGGCTATTATATTTAGTCAACATCATTCTACTACCTTTATCCCAATTACTTGGGGTCGATACAATATGTACTCTTCTTTCATAGTACATATTGTAAAAGTTATTGGCAATAGTTATATGACCGGCCGCCTACCAGACTTCAACCTTCCTTGGGAATGTAATTGTTGACCAAAGAGCATCAGATGGAGTTGGCCGAGGTCGTTATAAGGCTCGTCTTATACGACATCCACGACCAAAGTAAGGGTTGGTGGTATTTGTAGCCGCTACCACACAGCTAAAAATAACTTAATAATTTTAAATTAATCGAAATCTGCTTATCTCATTCATTAACTGTTAGGCGGAACGAAGTGTGCCGGGTCCGCTAGTATTTAATATAAATTTTCCTGGTGATATATCGCCTATTATATTGATGAGCTCTCAGTTTTCTTTTAGATCTTCTACGTTAGTCTTCTAAAAGTATTTTTAACTCGTTCATCGCACGAGGTTTTTTTGTGGATTAAGAAATAATTCGAATGCATTTTTTACAGGAGACAACACCTATTGTGGAGTGTAGAGTGCGTTACTTGTCGTTCCTGGGCATTGGGCGCGATGTTCGCCGCTGTGCGTTCATTGTGCACACTGCCCAGGATCTATTCGTGGCACACGCGTTCCACGCTGAGCCCTCATCAGGAGCCCTCTGCAAGACTATCGAGGCAGCTTGCAAAGTAAGTTACTTTCTTTTATATTGTAATAATTCATATAAGCTTAGCTCGTAAGTTATATTATGGTAGTAACTGGAGCAACGAGTTTCATTTGGAAAGTTTATTTTTCATATTTTTATGATGGTAGGTAACGTTGTTTTATAACGCCATCTTGTAGGTTTTTGAGGTACCATATCACTTTAACGTCCAACTAAAAATAAAGCGCGTACTTAAGAGATTGCCGAGGTAAGCTTTTTTAAATCCAGGGCAGAATTAACCTGCCAGTTTTTATTTTAATAATGAAATTTTAACCAAACCGTTATGTCGTCTAAATATACACATAGGTATATATAAAATTAACTCAAAACTATATTATTGATTTCTCGTAAACCTTTCTACATTGAATTTGGGATTGCATGCCGGCCTCTATGGCCTATTGCTATGCAGTATTATTACATAATCTAGCGTGACTGGTAAAAGATTGTACATATTGAGGGAGGGTATTCAGTACTCGATTCTGTTACCGAATATATAAAAAAAATTGATACTTAAATTTTGAAGTAATTGTCCTATAAAAATATTTATTTACGTACACCTCCGCATAGATATTGAAATTACATTAAAATAGTAATTAGCCGAGCGCATGACCTTGACAACAGTGCTAAGTAGTAGCGCACACTGCAACCCCCGAGGGATGTCCCCGGTGTGAGTGTCCGTCTGTGGTCATCTGATCAGTCAAAGCACGTGCGCCGTATCGGGTGTTTTGCATTTCCGTGTTTGTTAACCTACGCGTCTTTCGATTGCCCGCGTTTTGATTTTAACCGTGACTATTTGTGTGTGAAGTGTGATAGAATGCGTTATTCACACTAAGAGTGTTGGGAAATGGTTCGTGCATATGCTCGAGCAAATGGCAGTGTACGAGGCACGATTGATTTGTATCGAGAAATGTTGAGAAGGTGACCATGTTTTTGAGAATCTTGACACACTAATATTGTTGAGGTTTACTATCTAGTTAATTAATATTACCTTCTTATTATATTTTTATTTATTAGATGTGACCATTATCTATCGTCTCCTTCGATATGTACAGTCTTTTACCAGTCATACTGTATGTGTAACTTTCCTGAAGAAGAAGAACACATAACCGCCATACAAAGTATTTATCCAAGAAATAGTCTAGTCTAGATAGAAACTATGTCTAGTCTAGATAGAATCTATGTGCTAATTTTGATCCAGAACAGTTCGATGTTCGATCTGAAAGATGCCTGCCTAAGCATGATTGAGCAACAAATATCCAAACATTCAAATATCTTCATAAACTTTCACAGTTATAATATTAGTAGCTTATATACGGAGTTGACGATGCTTTGTTCCACAGCTGCGTTACCAGAAGTGCCTGGACGCGCACGGAGGCTCCGCGCTGGCTGCGGGTGGAGGTTCAGCGGGGTCTGAGAGCTCTCGCGGCTCCCTGGGAGCTGCGTTCAAGTCCTTCGTGGGCTCGCTCACTGGACGCAGAGGCTCCTGAACGGGACTAGACGAGCCGCACACGCCAGGTACTTTAACGCGAATCTGTCATCTATAATGCTGGCTTTTTTCATAGGTACCGTAAGTAATGACTAAGAGACGAGAATACTTAATGTCATTTCTAAAAATCATTATCTTATCGCGTGAAAAATGCACTCTTTAGCATACCTAACTCTCAAGATAGGTGGTGTACCACTGCTATAAAACCACACGCTATTCTCGCCTCACGATTACGGCGAAGTCACAGAATCCTTTCATTCGCATCGCAAAAAAAGAATGAAAAATATACCAAGCCAATCGTTTTAGCAAAAGTGATACCGGACGTCGCAGTGTTGGTCGCCTCCCTCACCAGGTGGACCAACGACCTGGTGAAGATTGCTGGGAGGAGTTGGATACAGGCGGCACAAGACCGTACTTTGTGACGAAATATGAGGGAAGCCTGCATCCGGCAGTGGATAACAAAAGGTTAAATGGTGATGATGATATACTAGGCTAAATTACTTTTAGGGGAGCAATTTTCTTCATACAAATAGATCGTGTACGTGGGATTGAAGTCCGTTTTTGAAGACTCGTTGGTAACGAACCAATCCCGTTTGGTAAATAAACAGAAGTAGGTTGCTGCAAATCTAGTTGAAATTTATTTTTCTTAATTATATGTTTATATAGTTCCCTGCGATATGATTCCTTAATAGTGTTGTCTTCTTAAAGAATGCTGTTCATCATGTGAAGAGCGCATTGCTCAACTATGAGTCGGTAATACATTGAAATTGAACGAGGATTGAGACAGGTTAAGTCAGAGGAGTTGTTGATATCTCTACAATTTAATCAAGTAAATTTATTTGAAACGATGGGTTTCATAACTCCCACATTTCATAACCCCCTTGGAGCATTTAGAATCCAAATTAAAAGTTTAAGTTCTGCGTATAAAAAATTTACTGAACATCTACGAATTTATTTTCAGATGGTTCTTCGGTAAATCTAACCGAGGAGTGCGGCCCGCCTCAAGCACCGGCAAAGGAATGTTCCACAGACATACATACAAACACACATACGGACACAAAGTAGCGCGCCGTGTGACACACGCATCTGTATCGTTCTAACAGTAATTTTCCTTGTTAAATAATTTATAGTAAAAAAAAACTCTTGTAATTATTTTTAGAAAATACTATAATGAGACAAACGCATATCACTAATGCATCTGTTTAATGATATTAATTTCATTATATTTAGTCTGTGGTCATTGTTTCGCGATTGTTTAAAAGTATAAACAACGTATTATTATATTATTTATATTCTTTATATAGGTAAATGAAAAGAATCAATGATTTGTGATTTGTCAAATTCAATAGCAAAAGTAAAATAAATTGATCTCAACATAATGTACGTGTTAAAATTACTAGTTAAAACGATACAAAACAAGCTGACTGAAAATTCAACATCTAATTATAATTTTGCATAATATTATGCAACGTTCAAAATCGCCAGAGCCAATGCTACATTGACTTATTTCTTTATCATTTTCAAATTACACATTATGAAACGTAACAAAAAATCAGTAAATGTCAGTTTGACAGCCGATGTCAGATTTTGACATTTAAATATCGATTATGACGTTTCATATAACATGACTGCATTATACATATCTATTAGTTTTTTATACTAATAGGTTCTCACAATTAGATTCAATATGTCCTTCTCTATATTGTATATAACTGCAATAAAATAACTGGTTGTAATTTTATTGAATGTTAAACAGGTTTTATACAGACATCGTTGTTTTCAAATATTTCAATTTGTATATAAAAATATTTACTTATAAATTCATGTAACACATTTGTTGTAGATAAATAAATATGCATTCATGTTACTCGCCTGATTTATAAAACCAATTCTTGTATTAGCGTGACGATATTATAAATCTATGTCGCTAATACTTAAACTAATGTTAAAATAGGGATAAGACGACATTATGTGTAATTCGAAGTGTCATAAATCGCAAATAGACAAGCTAGCTTTCTCCATCCTATATATATGTTAGTTTCATTTAAAACTTATAATTTGTATCTTCAAAGCTAAATAATACATAAAAATATATTATTAATCAAAATAAAATAATAACTGTTATCTATACAATCCTAAAATCATATAAACTTTCTCATTCAATACAGTTTATGTAAAAATTTAAGAAGCCTTGTATTATTTGATGTTAGTCAATGTGATATTATTTATTTAATGTTTAACGGTCGGTCTAAGAGTTTGCATTTCAACATAGATTATAAATATAAAAGTTATTAAACATTAAATAAATAATTATTAGGTAACGTTAGAATAAATTTATGCTATTTTAATATCAAAATAAACACTAGGGCTGTTTGGTTCTGTCGGATGTTGTCAAATGGTACATTACAATTAATATCAGTTTGACATTACTTTTTTAAAGGTTGAATTGTATTTTACAATTTGACATTTGCGGCTGACAGCTTGTGTGTTAGGTTTTATGATTCGTGGTCTCTTGAAGGTTACCTTTGAATCCCTAGTCCATAGAGTAGGTATGGTTAAGCCCTTGTAAATTTAAAAGCTATTTTAATTTTGTGTCTTAGTATTTAGCCACATCAGTAAAGTTGATGTGAAAAATAGATTTTTGTGTGAAATTATGTTGTAAGATTTAATTCGGATTGGTAATTTGTAAATAAATTGTAAACTTTAGGGTATACAATGAGGTATTATTTGGCAGTTACCAGTTGAGGTTGGTATGTAAGCACTATATGGTAAGTGCAATGTTATTTGTCGATAGTTGTAATATAGATGTGTGTATGATCAATATTTGGTGTTGAGCACGGTATGTACCTAGAAAGTAAGAAAATTCGTTGATTTCTAAAAAAAAAAATCACTTTCGTTGGTATACATATATTGAGACGAATATAGGACTCTATAAGAATAAAGAGTTTATTTTTGCTTAAGCTTTAAGATATTAAAAAAATTTCGATTGCTAAAGATAAATATTTTTTGTATGAACATCTCTCATATAATATATCTATATATATAAAAGCATTTTGAGCGTAAATTGTGTGTTTAATTTCTCAATTTGTATATAATATTTAAAATGTTTTGAATATTTTAACCGTTTAAATCGCTAACCTCACTGTTACAAGGATATTCGAAACACGTTGAGCTTCTAATAATTAATATATTTATACTTAATATCCAAATCCGCTGGTATTTAATGTAGATTACAAAGCCCAAAATCGGCCATTTTACTTGCATAAGTTATAATATAACTTACAGAATGCCGTTGGCAGCTTACGTAGACGTTAGATTATTTATAAGGAAAGCTGTATTGGCAAAAGGGAATTGGGACCCAGGTGAAAGATTTTCGACAATGAATGAATTAGACATTCGAAATGTATTTGACGTAACAATAGTTCGAATTTAAATCATTAACGGACTAAGTCACCTCATATATTTGAAAATTTCGGAATACTCGGCGGGAGAGATATGTTCCAAAGTTACTTGAAACGTATTGAATAATTAGTGTTTTTTTGTGTCTGTAATATTTCGGCAAATATAGATATTAATATGATTGATAGTGACTTATCATCGAATATCGAATGCGCTGAGGCTCGATCGTCACTATATATTCGAAGATCATTCACTATTGAATTAGACTAAGGGGGAGTTAGATAATCACAAAATAGCTTCAAAGTATATTTCATATATTAGATATCAGTGTTGCTTCATACTATAACAACACACTGAGCTGTTCTGTAATACATACGTAAAATTAGTGTTACCCACACTCTAATGCTAAGTAATAAAAGTCATTATTTATATAAAAATAAAAAAATATTATATAAATTTTTAAGAGCGGCAACATATGAGTGACTAATGTTGCCAGCATCAAGTTGCTCGTATGTGACGCTCTTTAAAGCGCAATAGATGTAAAGACGCAAGCTTCGACTGCCTATTGTTGGATGAAGTATGTCAATATTTTCTATGAAGTAAATGTTTACGATGTAGTTTAGATAGCTTGTGAATTCATGTTTTCTAGATCCGTTTGGTATAAACAGCGGATATAATGTTATATATAACGGTCAACGCTTGACAGCTTAAAAGCCTTCAAATGTGGCTTTTAATGAAATACTTTTGTGAAATTAATAAAAAAAATATTCATACACATGTGTTTTCTTTTATGATATGTGGATTCTATTGACGACTAAGAGCCTTATAGCGATCTGGGCCAACTCCATTTGATATGCCGTTTGGTGAACAATTGCATTTCCAAGGAGGGTAGACGTCTGGTAGGCGGCCGATCATAAACATACATTCATATCATCACGCCATATCCCTTGCAGGGTAGGCAGGGAGAACAGAGTGCCAAAGAACTCGCTTCCTCAACATTCATAACTCTCTTCATACACGCTCGTCGGTTTCGGAGACTCTTGACTCCATACAACGCCGATTATAAAACTATTGCCAATAACTTTTACAATATGTACTGTGAAAGAAGAGTACATATTGTATCGACCCCAAGTAATTGAGATAAGAGTAGGAGAATTATGATGATGATGTAGATTCTTCTGAACTTGAGATATATATTCAAGTGGAACTTCTTATCGCTTTGACACTGATTTGTAACATTTTTGAGATGGAAAGTTCGCAAAAAAACCATGGGTCACGTAGTATGAACAATCCTTAGCTTGAACTCGGACAAGCATGCGAAGATCCGGAGTTCAACAATGTTGCTGCATTTTTTGCTGACTCTCATAAAACATATTTTTCAAAGGCTATGATAATAGATTGTATTCTTTCCACTTAATACTTTTTTATTAATTTTAGTGGCAAACGAGCAAGTACGCCTGATGGTGTAACTGCTGCCTATGGACCGTTGCAAAAGGGTATAGATAGGCCCAGGCGCGGCTCAAGCACATGTAGCGCCCGGGTGCAATCAATAACCTGGCGCCCTCTTGTACCAAAATAGGTGAACAAAATGGAATAGGTTGATGGTTACAAGCGGCTCTCAGCGCCCCCTAACACCCGGCGCCCGGGTGCACCGCACCCTCTGCACTATAGGTAAAGCCGGCTCTGGATAGGCCGCTGCTAACCAATGAAAACCCTAAACCTACCCCTAAAATTGGGCTTGCGGCTCTTGCTCACCAAGCGCAACAGTGCTTGGCCATTGCTCAGACGTAGATTTCCTGCGAGAGTATGGTACTAACCCGGACGGAACGGCCCGCGGCTGTAGACAGAAAACTGTCAACAGCGTGGTCTTACCACTATGTATTTGATGAACGATAGTATTTTACTTATTATAGTCGTTTTTATAATAATATATATAATAATATAATTCATTTAATCGAGTAACCAAGACTCATTGTGTTAGTATACTTAGAACTATGTTACAATACATTACTAATAAAATAAAATACATAAGTACCAACTAATTTTTTCTCGAAATCACCGCAATGGCATCCCATGAGATAAAGCACTGCAGTGATTCATTATAAATACAATCCATACGACTAGCGATCATATTTAAGATATCGTTGGGGCTGCCCCACACCCTGGACACCAGAGAACCACACCGCTTGCGTGCTTTATGCTGAACTAAATAATAAATAACAAGGGGTTTATAATATACACTAGCTTTTGTCCGCGACTTCGTCCACGCAGAAGTCATCTCTGACAGAGGTAAATAAAAAAGCATTGCAAGGTGTTAAAGGGTTGTCGCTAGGACGCTGCTCAATAGCGTCAGAAACTGGGATGTGGTCGCCGCCTTCTACGAGTTAGTTGTCTAACGTAATTAGACAATAGGGCTGGCCCGAGGGAAAATAGTCTACAGGTGACACGCTCTACCGCCAGTGCGTTGGGCGGCCCAGGCGTGATTACATGTAGTGAGGTTCACTGCGGTCGTCTGCACTCGAGATGATACCCGAAAGAGTAACCCAACGGACGGACCACCGCTAATAAACACTCGGTTGCGGTGGCCCGCCCACACGGCGTAGAGGTACGCGTACGGCTGGTTATGTAGGTTTACGCGTCGCCTCAGACGGATTGGGCGGGGTGTATCTATATACCTTAGCCAGTCGCCAAAGAAAAAGATTGTCTAAGGTTCTATTCATTCTAAAAGTTATATTTTTTAATTCCTATTTACCGTATGGCGATGGGATAAGAATACAATTGTCGCCACCCCTTATTTGACCTTTTTTTTTCACAAACAGAGTTGGTCTCACCAGCGGCATGTGCTGCATCCTCTTTCTGGGAAACATATAAGGACTCACCGATTTTTGAAATATATATTTTTAGCGAGTCTCAATATCATAAAAGTAATAATAGGCTATTTAGTACATATATTGCCTGTCCTAATTCATAATTCAATAAGGTTCAAATAAAAGTATCATCGCAAAATAAAATGCCCTATTTCACCTTCAGAGGACAATAATTGCTCGTAATTTCATCTCTCTAGAAATGAAGTGTGACAGAGGTAAACAGAAAGTTATATTCTATCCATTCTATAAACTGTATTGCCTTTTATATCCTGTTTTTGTTGTATAAAGATGTTAACGTACATGTATCAGTGCAGATCCTCTCTATATATAGAACATTCATTGTGTAGGTAACACAATGCAAGAACTACCACTGTTGGTGGACAACCCAGTGCAAGAACTGCCAGACTGTTAGTGGAATTTATTTGGAAACAGGTCACGAAGAGTTGCCCGTGTAAGAAACAGACCTCTCTTAACTGATTTAAACTATTGTGCGACCTCGTCAGATATGATTCATTATTTGAGTTACAGACTGAAAATTTTTAAAGCTAAACTTATTAGCTATATTGCCGTCTACTATATTTATTGCGTGATAGCTACGCCCCGACGGCATTAGTGCGACGTTGATGGGAACGTTCTCCGTAAAGGGAATCTGCCAGACCGCCCACGGATGTCAACGAATCGGTATTTTGTGCATTCGTTCCATTCATGGCCGTCCTAATGGCCACGGAGAGCTAACACGGTCATGTAACCGCACGCCGCCTTTCCGTCACCTCAGACGAAACAAACGTAGCGAGTCAAGAACATAGCTCATAAAAAGCTGTTGAGGAGAAATATATCCTCAGAGACTGACTTCCAGAATACTCCCTTTTAGTAAGTCTGTAAGACATAAAAGTTAGTTGTGTAGGAACCTACTTACCACCTTACCTACCACCTACCACGTATTACCGTATAATTTAATGAATTTAATCCGGGACACTTTTGTTACGCTTTTACTCTGCTTATTCATTTAGGAGATGCAAATTGATAATGGTGAAACATATTTACTTATTTTTTCTGAAGAACATTTGAACGTAATTTGTAAAAAATCAATAAGGCTATTTTTTGCTCCCCATAAAAACTTTGCACTCTGTTTCAGCCCCTTAGGGGTGGAATTTCATAAAATCCTGTCTTAGTAGATCTCTACGTCATAAAGAGAAACTACTGTCAAAATTTCATGTTTCTAACGTCAATAATATCGGCTTGGCGCTAATAAGTCGTCCAACCAGCTTTGCAGGCCTAATTTACATCTCCAGAGGGTGAAAATTGGCAAATGCTAAAACACATGTTTATTTATTTTAAGCGAAGAATATTTGAACGTAATTTGAAACGAATCTATTAAGATTTTTTTTGTTCCTATACAAACTTTGCTACGCTGTTTAACCCCTTTAGGGGTAGAATTTCGTAAAATTCTTTCTTAGTACATCTCTACATTATAAGAAAATACTACTGTCAAAATTTCATGCTTTTAGCTCAAAATTATTGAATCATATATGTCCCACTGTTGGGCCCGAGCCTCCTCCATAATGGGAAGGTAATAGACCGACTATACCACGCTGGTCAGACGTGTTGGTATAGGGTTTTATTTCGAGTGTTTCTTCTCTTGCATTGATGTTATATGCGTTTTATATCCCTTAGTCGTCTCTTACGATCGTTAGTAAGATAGGGGGTGGTGAATTGTATTCTTACTCCGTCACCACACGGAAATCTTTAAATATTTCAAATTTTACAAATATTGAAAATCAAAGCTACAGTTTAGACCATTATACATTTGCACCTAATAGACCAATAAGTATACTATAAAATTTTTAAGCAGATATTTTGAGAATAATTTACAATTTTAATTTGCATGCATCCAAGTTTTCTGTTGCATCGTTCGCGATAAACAAAAAAAAATATATATAATGTTTAAAATGCTTTTTTTAAAACTAATACAGCGATATTATACAAAATACGCGTTTCTATACAAACTTAGTGTATTAAAAATAAAATAACTGTTTAGCGCACACAGGTCTAGAAATAGCAAGAGATTAACTATGTTAATGATTTGTTGTTTACGCAAATATTACATATTATTTGAAATAAAACTATTTTTACGGGGTTAGGAAGAGTTCTCCCGTTACCATAAAACTAGAGATATAACGGATATGGAGTATCGGATCTGGGTAACGCATATTAAAATTATCATCATACTGGTTTCGGATATGAATATATTTCGGATTTTTAGCTTCGGATAATTTCGGTTACGGATTTTGATTTATTAGAAAATTGTAAAAGGGGAAATGCTAGATGTGGTGATTATCGTATTATTCACCTTGGGAGAGGCTTACATTTAGTCTGTCAGTTCGACTGATTAAAAGAAAATCTATCACAAGTTGCCTCCTAACGCAAACTGAACCCTGTTTCGGTTGTATTTCTATTTCAAATATCCGTTAGCTCCGGTTACGGATACGGAGCTCCACAACATCCCTAATACGAAACGTTCTGAAATTAAAAATCAAATAGAGACCTGATTAAATCCCGTATAAATAGTTTTATTTCAAGTTATTAAGACAATTATTATACACAATGATTTTTGATCTATAACAAATTTAAATTCATTCAAATAATTTTATAATTCGTCGATTCAACAAAATTTATTAATAATAATTAATTTCGTTGATATTCAAATTGTAAATTTTAATTAGGTACAATTATTTTCATAAAATTATTTTTATTTGATTAGCTGATAATTACGATTGTCAATCAATACTTAATATAAGAATTGAATAAAACTTAAAGAAATATAATGATAACATGATACGGGATAAAACTTTTAATGATAAATATATACTTTTTTTTATGATAAAAACGATCTATGCTAGCATATATACATAGTTAAGACGACCATACGACAATAATTTTAATTTAGTATATCTGATGACTTGCCCAGCCGGTATACAAACTTTGAATATAATATGTCGTATAGTTTAGCCACAGCACATTCACTTTGTATTATTAACATTTTACATTCTGTATTAAAATTATTAGGCTATCACCAAGAGATCAAAGACCTTCCATACCGCATAAGTATAAACTAATATGAAGGTAGCTACCTACATATCGTCATTTTACCACTTAGTCTTCGCCAAACGCAATACAAATTAATGCATATTATACCTTATTCCTGACCCATAAGATCCATATAAACTGTGTCATCAGACTTAGATAAGACAATTAAAAATACCTAATGTATGCGGCATAATGAAAGGATACCTACTCGGTCGTATTACAGGTCAGTGAACTAATATTTACAAACGGTGTTCTATTTTGTTTCAATATTTATAATAAAAAGTTTCGTTTGAAAATAATTCTTTTTAAATTTGCATGTGAGGACTTTTAAGATTCAAAATACTCATATACACTAATATTGCCGATGTTTTCATTTATTGTCGTATTATCATCTCCACCTTGTATATTTAAAATATGTCTTATATAATAAATAGGCCACATAGATATACTATTTGCGTTCATTAAAACCAGTTAAAACAAAAAATATAAACACTATTTAGGACATTTAATAAAAAATAAAATACGAACATATGCCTTCAATGACTAGCCCGATGATAAAAATAAAACATATTTCAAACTATCTCTAGACCCGTTGAACGCTGTAGTAGTATCGATAAAACTATTAACACACAACACTGAGCATCGATATCGACAGAGTTATCGTTACAACCGCTAATATCGTGCTTGTTTGATGAACAGAATTTATCGAAGTCCATACTTATTAAAAAAAAAAAGCTTTTTAAAGTTGTAATGTTTTTCATTGTAAGTGTAGCATCAAGTTAGCAATAGGTATATATATTAATATCATTTAAAAATTGCTATTCTGTATGTCTGGATGACATTTTTTATGAGTATTTCAGGTATAACTATAATTAATAGTGATATTTACAAAACAGATGGTTGTCTGTAAATTCGGTTTACGGATGATAACTTTACGTGATAACGTCATAAGGCAACATTGATGAAAATTTGCATACTTTTATGAATTGAACAAACAAACAATGGAAATCACATTAACTTTTCACTTCACTTTATGATCAGTTTTCCTATTATGTCGCAATTGTTGTTGTAATAAACAACAACAACAATGGAAACCACAAGTCTAACACTTGGGCCGATCGTGCCTCTCTATTCTTGTGCCGCGCTCTCGCTTGCACGCTCGGCTCAAGCGGAAAGTGACACTTTTTGTACGTGCAGCCGCCGTTCATTAATTCTTAAGACGTTATCTCGTCAAAACAAATTATGTTTGATTTGACATTGGAGCGAGGAGATCCTGACTAATATTATAATAAGTGAAGTTTGTTTGTTACGCTTTCACGTCAAAACTACTAACCCGATTTCAAAAATTCTTTCACCAATGGCATGCCAGATTATCAGCGATTAACATAGGCTATATTTTACTCTTTGTATTCCTAAGGGCACAGAAACTGAGTGAAATCGCGAGAGTTTGCTATTTAAATATAATTACCGGCAATTCAAATACGAAGTAGCAAATATTTCGACAGTTTCGTCATACCAATAAAATTAATTTCCTTGTGATTAAAATAAAACAAAAGTGAGATTGACTTAATATTGACATTTTTCTTGCATTAAGCGACAATACCAGTTATTTTGTTTAGCATTCCACGAGACAAAAACTTAGAAGACATTTAACGAAAACAATATTAAAAATTATACCTTAATGGGGAATATTTTGTTTTGATGCTCGTTAACATCGCAAAAACATGACTTAATTACAACGTATGGACTTCGATAAATATTTATTTATACAGCCGGATGGCCGAGACAATGGCCAGTTGACTAATACATAGTAAATAGGTCGGTACTTCCTTGTGATTTCAGTGTTCTATGTCGCGTATCAACCTGGAATATATAAGTTATAATATTAATAATAATCATAGTATACACTTTCCGTGTGGTGATGGAGTTAGAATACAATTCAGCACCATCTATCTTATCCGTGAGTGATCGTAAAAGACGACTAAGGGATAAAATATGAATATAACATCTATACAAGAGAAGGAAAACCCGATAAAAAATCCTTATACCAACCCGTCTGACCTCCTAGTGTAGAGAATGCTCGAGCCCAGCAGTGGGATATATATGAGATTATATGATTAGTATATAGAAAACTTAAGAGCATTTTCTCTTCTTCTTCTCTTTGTATATTGGCAATCAGCTAAATATACGAGCTATTGGTGCCAGTGTCAAGTTATAATTATTATTACGTTTATAGTCTTGTCAGGTTAGTCGTTGTCTAAGTCAAATTGTCACCATTAACAGTGCAATGGCCACACTGTTAATGGTATCTTGTTGGAATTTTGATGGAAAACGAAAACGTTGTAAAGCACTTTTATATGATATTCACTATATCCCAGTACTGCCCCATCACATTACATAAAATGCCATCAAAATTATCTAATATAACACGTTAAAACACTGAGATATCGAATATAATACAAGAGCACCACATGACGTTTTCAAATACCCGTCAAAAGTCCGAGCATTTTCTCATCCAATATACTTATGTTTGACAGGTATATGGCTAGTGTGTGTTACCAGTGATGACTTATGGCACAGAAACGTGGTCCCTAAATGTAGGCCTCATAAAGATACTCAACATCGCGCAGCAAGCTATGGAACGGGCTACGCTTTGGGGTTTCTCTGCGAGATAGAATCCGAAATAGGATAATCTGTAGAAGACCGACATAGCACAAAGAATTAGCACACTGAACTGACAATAGACAGGTGCGATGTGCGCACACATAAACTCGATGAACCGGTAACCGATGAAGAAAAATAGTTCCTCGAGTGGCGACTACGTATCAGACAACCCAGTGTAGGACCAGCAAATGGACCGATAATTTGGTGAAAGTTGACAGACAGAAAATCGACGTCTGAGCAATACCAATGTGCGCGACGTTCGGGAGCGAAAGGTACAGAATCTCAATTTGGGTTAATTTTGGTGGCGCGAAGCAATACTTAAAACCAGGTGTGCTGCTTGTTCGTTTGCCAAATAAAGTAATAAAAAAAAAAATCTCCTGGAGAGACGCCTCTGTCCAAAGGTGGACTTTTACAGGCTGATGGATGGACACAAATAATGAAAAAGATATTAAATGAGGACGTAATAAATAAAGCTGTATTTAAAATAAAATACTTACTAGGCGACACTTCGTCAACAATATCTTTACATCCATCCATTTTGTTCGAAGAAACTTGATCTATAACAAATAATATTATTTATAAACTACATCTTGTATTTAGCTTTTTTTTGTGTCTGTCTTTTAGCTGTTAGCCGCAGTTGGCTGTCACAGCTTAACCCGGGCTAT
The DNA here is from genome assembly GCA_905163515.2 of Lymantria monacha. NCBI lineage: Eukaryota > Metazoa > Arthropoda > Insecta > Lepidoptera > Erebidae > Lymantria > Lymantria monacha. The sequence goes on from LR991102.1 coordinate 3,220,014, forward strand.
GGGTGAGCGCTGAGGGCTCTCAACCCGGTTGTTTTCAGCCTAAACACGTCACATTATTAGGCTCGAGTCTCCTTTTACAAAGGGAGGGAGATTTACCTACTTATACCTTATCAAGTTTTCTTTCTCTTGCGATCGAATCTAATATCGATATATTATAGTCAACTTTTATCATATCCAGGGACAAGAAAGGGGTTGACGAATTGTATTCTTACTCTGTCAACATACGATAAAATAGTAACCTATTATATTATTAGAAAAGTTATTTCAATTTGAAATATTACTAGACGACATTGAATTGTATGAATCTAACTAAAATCTATATAAAATGATTTAACAAACACGACATTGTATGAATCTGATAAAAATGAAAATATAATTCCTATCACTCCGACCAAACAAACATAAAAATTCTAATCAATATTCATTCAGCCATTCAGTTACAGTCACAAACGTATTGAACAATTACATACATAAAGATGGCTTAATATACAATTATTAAAAAAAAAAAAACAATTAAATAGGACATTTTTAAGCCAAACAAACAAAAGCATGAACACTAAACGAATAATTGATAAATGATTTATTAAAAAAAATGTAGAATGATAATATGCTTTGAAATTGAATGTGTGATTTGTACACCGAAGGCAAGTACCTGGCACCATTGGTCCGCCCAAAAGGCTTTAGAGTTATGGTACGGCTAGTTCTGGGTTTGCACGCCAATCCTTTCGCCGCCCCGGGCGGTATGACCATAGCTTATCCCCACAAAATTATTCACCATTTCTAAGGTAACAACTTCAACTAAATATCTTTATTTTTTAATACCAATCACCCTGCACTAAAGAAATAATCCTTGTATTGCGGGGAACTTTACAAATATGCAATGAACGCAGAAAAATTACACCCAGCCACCCACCGGGACAACACTTTGTAAATTGTCAAGTATTGTCATGCGTGGGAATCGAACGCGGAACACGGAAGGTATCGGTATCTTACGCACTACGTCATCTGTAGTCATCTTAAAATTTAAAACATCCATCCATTCACACAATAGCTATATATCCAATTAATATTCCATCCATCCAGTAGGAATTCTAAGCGAACTTATTTAAGTTAATTAATTTTATTTTTCAAGTTTTTTAAGGGATCATCATAAGTAATTTCTGGAGACCCTTAATATTAGTTCGATCAGGAACCCGCCCGTATGAAACTTTCTTTAATCAAAAAAAGACCAAGAGTCTATAAATAATATTTAGAAATGTTATTGAAGGTAACACAGGGTTTTTTAAGACCCATATTAATAGATTTATCTCAATCTTGATAGCGGCCCATAGAAGCCTGCAAGTTCATTGAGTGACTGTCTCGAGACAAATCTGTGGTCATCCTTCTACTATTATCCCAATTACTTGAGGTTTACGCAATATGTACTCCTCTTCCAACGTACTAATTGCAAAGTTATTGGCAGTAGTTTTATGACCGGCCTGACGTCAACCTTCCTTGGGAATGTAATTGTTGACTAGACGGCATCAGGTGGAGTAGGTCCAAGTATAAAGCTCTAAGTCGTCTTTTACGACATCCATGAGCAATATAAAGGTTGGTAGTATTCGTAGCCACTACCACACAACACGTGGGTATCGTAAAATTCGACTAAGAGATATAATTTTCATATAACAAAGAAATCTCGAAATAAAACCTTAAATCAATTGAATGTTGAGGAAGCGAGTGAAGTATGCAAGGATAGAGTTCTCTGGCACTCTGTTCTCTCTGCCTACCCTGCAAGGGACATGGCGTGATGGTATGTATGTATCAATTCGTCTGACCCGCGTGGTATTATATCAGCTCACATATGTCCGAGTGACCACATGATAGTGATAAAATTTAAAAAAAAATACGTGATATTTTCCAAGACCCCTCTCTCCCCCAAGTGAGATTAAGTAAGATTCGGCTCGATCCCTGAATACCTCAGCCCCTAAGGATTTTAATATAGGCAAATTGATACATACGAGTTATTTTAAAGTTCAATAATCATATCTCTTATTAAAGTTAAATATTAGTCAAAAATCTCTGAATTTTGTAAAGTAACTTTTATAGAGTTACCATCCTTTTTTTCTGAAATATCAAGCAGAGGGTTCACCAATCGTAATTCTTTACCGTTTGATAAAAAAAAAGAAACTATTGCAGGCAATGAGGTACATCTTTAAACGTTTTCAGTAGCGAAATTATCGATAGCAAAATTTATACTATGTATTTATTACTTATGAGTTTTAACGATATTTCGGTACTGTTGCAAGCGCTATGAGCATGAAAAACTTATGTAGCTAGCTTAATAAATCAAGTAATCCACAATTTCGCGAGTATTAGTGACTATGATAGTTTAAAAATCCTATGTTTTTAAAAGCACCCAATACGAATAATAAAGAAAAGGCTAAAGAATTAAAGCCTCGTTTTACAATTCCATTACATAAAATGCGAAAGCTGTACATCTTTTGGGCGGACAGCGAGTGTATTTAATAGTGTAATTAAATGCTATGAGCGACTAATGAATCTGTGATTATTAATAAATGATAATGAAAGATATTTTTAGTCGACACAGATGCAAAAAAATATAAATGCGTGATACAAAACAACGCGTTTAGTTAGAAGGTTACAATGTGCATTAGTTACTGAACAACGTAATTAGCTATTTTCTAATGTTTTCAAGAACATTATTATACGTATGAAATAAAAACCATTTTTACGGATTTGAACGCATTATGATTTGGTTTTTACTAAATAAACATTTCGAATATTTCTCAGTATTTATGTACATCTGCCGGGCTAGCCACGGTCGTCAAGGATTCGGCACCAGTGGCAGACTTAATAGCGAGGAGAGAATACGGCGGGTAATGGGGGCAAGCGCCACCCTTTCGTCGCGTCGGACGGAACGGACGGCGTATGATCAGACCATAGCCTACCAAAAAAGCGTTCGTGGACAAACGATTACCAAGTATTGGGTTTTAAATATGTTACTTACTACGGAGGCTAGAGATCCATAGGCTACTAGGCTTTTGTTATAATTTTTTTGTCCACATTTTGATACAGTATTAATTGCCAGAAGGAAAAGAAAATTATTCTATTTAAAATGTTTTGGACGCATTGCTGTGTGGTAGCGTGCGAATACTACCAACTCTTATTTTGGTCGTGGTTTTCGTAAAAGACGACTTAAGGTTCATTTCCGTGCATCGCGTTTAAACACGGCCGCGCGCGTTTAAACGCTTACAACTGTCGCGCTGTGGCTCAACCGACAATAGCCAATGTATGAAAATGTATGGTGCAGCTTACGTCATTCGTCGCTTACGACTGTCGCGGACCTCGGAAACGGCGCCATACATTTTCATATATTGACTATTGTCGCGTTCATTTCCGTGCATCGCGTTTAAACGCGATGTACAGAAATGAACCTTAAGAACTTGATAACGATATGGGCTAACACCACCTGATAACTTTTAATCAACAATTTTTCCAAGAAGAGTTGACGTTAGGCAGGCGGCCGGTCATAAAATTAGTGCCAATAATTTTCGCAAAATGTACGATGAAGGAGGACATATTATGTCAGCCCCGAGTAATTGGGATAAAAGTAGGACATGATCAGAATACGTATACAGTAAAACCCGTCAAGACACCTCAGGATCATGAATTTTGGATATAACAAAATTACATCCGTAAAAATAGTTTTAATTCAAATTAGTTTTTTTAATGATTAAATTTACTATATGTTAATCTTCCATCTGGCGGTTGGTTACAACACGGTCTTAGATGGTTTAAAGCATTCTACCGTATTACTTAAGGTACGAACATGACTTGCATTATTTGGCGCATGGTTTTAGTAAGTGGATGTTAATCAAATTACAGCCGAAAAAATTTTTTTCACATTCCATCGTATTAGGACAGTGCCATGTAACGATAATTCCATAAAAATACGTAACTTTACTCAGATAAGAAAAGACGCAATCTATTCAAAATTTACGATTATATGTTCAAGAGTTCAACGACGTAGTATGGTGAAAAAAAAAATATTTTTTTTATTCTTTCCGTGAGACGACTGTCGCAGAAGGCGGCGACCGCGTCCCGGTTCCTGACTCTGTCAAGCATCGCTCGTCATTGGTAGCACCGATTACTGCGACGAGTTCATGGGGCTGCTCTGACCAGGCCACACAGACCTCGAGCGTGTGCTGCGCAGTGTCCTCCTCGCAATCGCAGTGGTGGTAGGACGGTGTCCTCTCTCTCCTCACGACCGTGTGCAGGTATTTTCCGAAGCAACCATGCCATGTCAAGATCTGTACCAGTCTCTCGTTCTCTTTACGCTTCTCTCTCGTCTCGTTTACATACATCAACCAATAGCGTGTATTTTTCTCGATCTCCCTTACTCTCTCGCTCTCGGTCTCAGTCTCAGATGAGGGACCTCTCGCTCCATAGCCATGTGCGTTATGCGGCGTTCCCCCTATCTTACTCTCTCTCAATCTTTCTCGTTAACTCTCTTCCACCTTTCGTTCCATGGCACTGTTCGTGATGCGATGTTAGCTCTATCTCACTCTCTCTCTCGATCTATCTCACTCGCTTGCTCCCTACTCTTGCTCCATAGCTTGTGCTTCATGGTATGCTCGCCTTTTCTCACTCTTCCTCAATCGGTCTCACTAATATTGCGTTACATCTGTACAAATTTTATCCTCATGACGCGCAAAGAAGTTGCACTTCCAAAAGAAGCTTGTAAAATTACATTTTTTTTTAAAGCTGGGGGCCTCATTCAGCTTTGCCCCGGGCTTCTGACGGGGTTAGTCCGCCACTGGTAGGGTTGCCTGTCTTTGTTTTCGGGAGCGGTCCCCTTCCACCCTGTATAGATGGACGTTTTAATGACTTCTGAAAGAGTTACTACAATGCCCATTTTGGTGATTATGAATAGGATTACAATGCACATTTTGGGCCTATCAACAGAATTACAAAATGGCCAGTAAAAAGGTTTACAAGTGGCCAGTAAAAGCGATTACAAGTGGCCAATAAAAGCGGTTACAAGTGGCCAGTAAAAGGGTTTACAAGTGGCCAGTAAAAGGGGTTAAAATGGCCAGTAAAAATTGACCAATAAAAAGTGTTACGAGTGACCACCAACAGAATTGCGGCGACATTTTAATAGCAACTAAAATTAGTTACAATGCAAATATCGTGACGACTATAGTTGTCACAAAATAAAAGGCCCGTTTTGACATTTGTCTTATTGATGGATATAGTGATATAACCATACGACTCGGTACTCGATACTCACGATATATCGATTCAAGTTTGCGTGAGTATTTAATCGATTTGAATATGTATTGTAAAGTGCATTGGATTAAAGTTCTGGTTTGAAAATTTAAGTTAAAATGTTGATATTATGGGTATTTTGAAATGACACAATGTTATGAAAGGTCAATTTTCTATCATTATATATTTGTATTACAATAACATTCACTCAATCACAAAATAAAAAATCGAGAAAAAGTGAATCTTCAATTTCTTCAAATGATGAGCCAAAATATTGTCGGTTGAGCTATTGTCACCCGCATCTATAATTATTTGATTTTCAATTATATTGTCAATATTGATGTCTCTATGATAGTCTTCCTTAATTATTTTTCGAGTTTTCTACCACTTTTGTCCAGTCTTCTTTAGTAATTTTGGCACAAGCTTCATTCAACAATGTCATAATTTTCTTAGTGGAGAATGGCGGCTTTGTATTGTGGCGTGCTGCGTATCCTTTCATTTGAGCCCAGATCAAAGTATTGTACTGACAATGGTATGGTGGCGCTCTTATCATTTTGTGTCCATGCTGAACCACTCTGTGAATTTATTTGCGTCCTTTTCTTCGTGATATTTTTTTGTACTTTTAGACTCCATTGCAAGCAAGGCATAATTAAAAAAAAAACTTCCCCCAGCTGATTCAGCGTGGCAGATTATTAAGCGTCCACCTTTTCCCATTGGCACTTTTGAGCAAGATGCCTTGGTATCGTCCGTCCACGACTGTGGCACGGTATGATTCGAGTTCAGCCAAATCTCTTCGACAAATATGACATTGTCCCAATTTGTGACTTTGTTAGCTCCAAACTCATAACTTTCAGTGAAGATCAATACACAGCTGGTGAAATTCAGTTATTCTAAACACTAGTATTAAAATTAATAAAACCGGACAACTGCGAGTCCACCTTAAAAGAAAATATTTTGATCGATTTATTTTTTCTTTAACCGATTATTAATAGTCTGTGGAGAATATGAAAAAATCGTTATGAACGGCACTTAGCCGAGTGGGCGGTACCCATCAATGAAAAATGTAATTACCTTAGAACATTTCGATCGGTAAAAATTAGAGAACTTCTTGGGTGTGAACTGTCAAAACGGGCCTTTTATTTTGTGATTAGTATAGTTAGGTTACAAAGCGTATATTGTAAAACTTACATTTTCGTAGCTACTAAAAGGGATTAAAAAATGGCACTTTGATACATTACATATACATGTTTTCATGTAATCTACGTCCCAACCAATCCTAAGTACTACGTGACCTCAATTTTCTTTGTATAATAAGTTGAAACTATATTCCATCATACTAAGAGCTGAATAAAACTTGCTTATCCAGAAAGCAAATACATTTTGGCTGTTTATTAATCTACTCTATCTCTATTTTTAAAATATTAAAAGGCTCGAATATAACAAATCTGATAAGAAATAAGAGAAAACTCAATCTTGGACAAACAACACCCAAATCTGTTAGATTTGGGTCAAAATTGACACAGATAGACCATTTTCTGAATTAACATATAAGATACACTTTATCCCGGCAATGAAAAGAAGTTTAAATTGGGTCAAAATTGACACGGCTAGCCCATTTCCTAGATTAACACAATTTATCCCGGTAAGTAGTAGTAAGTAATTTAATTTTAGGATAGCTACTTTTTACGCTTACAAACCCACGGACAGAAGCTAGCGGTATATACGAGATGTTACTACTGTTACTCACGTAATTAATGGACGCCCATATTTACCGTCGTCTACCTCTAAATGAAAGCCGATACGCCAAATATGCAATCATTTTAGGCTATTTTTTTACATTTTAAATAAACAGTGCGTGTTTTATTAATTTAAAAAATCCATCACCGTGTTAAATGTATTGACATTTATATTTTAGCCACAATGTTTTAAATCCATCGCATTATAACCTTAAGCCGCTAACACACTATGGCACAGGCATAAATAATAAAAACAGCTTAGTTTATATACAGTTCAACAATTTCAACGCGTTTTTATTATTCGTATAAAGCAATGTTTGTGAAGATGATATTTAGTAATATTATATCATTATTAATAACTCTTTTTGGTTTAGTGACCTCATATATTTTGAATATCATATGCTCATAGGACCTGTTTGACAGTAAAAAAAAAATTACACTTGTTGGTTTAGAGATTATTAGAATATAATAAATTAAAGATTGTGCCAGTTTGAAAGTAAAAAAGAAAGGAACCTTATACTTTTTAGTTATCATGGTATATTTTTATAATTAATATTTATTTTTTATATTAACGCAAATAATTAGAAATTATTAGTTGTTGTATCCATATTATAATTATAAACTCAAGAGTTTTGTTTCTTTGGACACGTTAATTTCACTTGTATTCCAAAAACGATTTTTAAGATAGTTTGTCAAGACAGTTATAATATTATACACAACGCAGTGCTCTCAACGGGTTGAGAGCCCTCAGCGCTCACCCACAGTCCGGGTAAAGTTGTCATAGCCATCTGAGGCTAACAACTAAGACACAAAAAAAAAAAAGAAAAAAAAAGAAACAGTGCTCTAAAACTTTAAGCAAATCGAACAAATAAAATGTTTTGCGAAATCATCGTTGTTATAGCAACTATTGGGATAACATTATTTTGAGTTAAAATAAGAGTTATACCGAGATCACATATGCGGCAGCTGGCATAATGACCAATGCATTACGTTGAGTTATCTATGGCCCTTTAACACTATAAGCAGATTTTTTTCTCAGGCAGCAGTGAATTGTGAATATATTATATATATATCATTAATTTTTTAGCCTACCAATATTAATTTTGTGAAATTCATTATAATTAAAATAAATTAAGTTTGATTAAATTAATTAATTTTGTGAAAGTAATCTAAAGGCAGCTCGTTACATATGAAATATGCCTGACATCTACCAGAAATCCATTCAAACTTTTTTACCAGTCAAACTACACATGAGCACAAATCTCTCGGGTATTTCTTGCATTAATTGGAAACTCTTTACCACGCCATCTATTGGATATATTAATGGTTAGTTTATCTTAAAACCAAAACGCGACCGAATATTTGAACTTTATTTTCTATCTTTTAAAATGTTTATTTAAGACAAAAATATCTTTTTATATCATCAGCAATAATTTTAATGACGTGATAGCGTCCTTTAAATTGATGAACCCCGCCTGCACGCACGAAAAAGTGTCACGTTCCGCCTGTGCCGAGCGTGCAAGCGAGAGTGCGAAACAAGCGATAGAGGTTGTTTATGAAGTGAAAAGTTAATGTGGTTTCCATTGTTTATTTTTGTTAAAGGTACCTATGCTATACCTGGCACTCTGTTCTCTCTGCCTACCCTGCAAGGGATATGGCGTGATGATATGTATGTATGTACCTATGCTATTTTATATCAATGTTTTCTTATGTCGTTGTCACGTATAATTATCGTCAGTAAATCGAATTTACAGACAAACATCTGTTTATTATTTAATTTTATGGTTACGTTTTGTTGAAAATATGGCAATGTAATTACACCATTATTTTTGTTAGTTGGTAACATTTTTTTAACACCGGAAATACTCTGTCATGTTGAATGTCTGTAGCTGTAGTGTCCTTATTAAATAAAATATACATTTTGCTTATTAAAAACTTCTTTCTTTATTGCACTTCATCACGATTGATCAATTATTTTTGATATGTATTAATTATTTGCAATCATATCATAGTATTGTTAAACTCTGTGCCAATGTGTGTAGGCGGCTTTAAGCTCATTACAGCCAAGCTAAAACTATTCACAAGCTCCACGACTGTGGGTTTACACTTACAGCTTGTCTTTAGGGTCGAACACCGTGGCTGGTAATGACGATTGGCTGGAAGACTTGTTGTACTTCGCTATACCATTTATACAATTATATTATTAAATAGTTACTTATCAAGTGATAAAGAATAAAAAAAATATGTTTATGAGGTTTTTACAAATATAAAAAATATGTTTTGGATGACTATTTTCTTTTTCATATAAAATTTTTAGATCGTCTAAAGGTGCTAATTAATCGTAGGGCTATTTATAAAAAAAAAATAAACATGTTTATATGTGAGAATCGAACCCACAATATTTGTTTCTTATTGAAAATCACCCTCTTCGTATTTGACACACAAACTCAAGTACTGACAGATAAGTTATTAGTTATCTTGATTATGAGATCGGAGAACGTACCCATTCTACGTAACCCATTCTTTACATTTTTGACCATCTCCACATCCGTGACCACTCATAGTATACTTCAAGATCCTACTGTGCCCAAGCGTGGTAATTTTGACGACTGCCACGCCTAGACAGGTCACGTATTATGGGTATTTTCCCTAAGTTAATATTAAAATGAATGTAATATAAATACATAATAATAAATAAATGTTTACCATTGGTGATAACTCCTCCGTATGAATTACTATTAAACTTGGACTTATCACTTTTTCGCTCTTGAGAATCCTGAAAACATAATTTTTAATAATTGTAATGAAAATTCAATTTTTAATAATTATAATGAAAATTAATTTTTTAGTAATCAACATTCTCCTACTCTTATCCCAATTACTTGGGGTCGATACAATATGTACTCTTCTTTCATAGTACATATTGTAGAAGTTATTAGCAATAGTTTTATGACCGGCCGCCTGCCAGACGTCAACCCTCCTTGGGAATGTAATTGTTGACACTATGGCATGAGATGGAGTTAGTCCAGCTACGACATCCATGGGCAAAGTAAGGGTTGGTAGTATTCGTAGCCGCTACCACACATCAAATATATTTTTGGTAATATGGACTATAATTAAATTTACAATAACAATATTCAACATTTATGATTTTCCTGTTCTTATCCCAATTACTAGGGCAATATGTACTCCTCTTCCATTTTACTTTTGGCAAAAGTTATTGACAATAGGTCTGCTTGAGACGTCAACCCTCCTTGGGAACGTAATCGTTGACCACCAAACGGTGGAGTTGGCAGAGGTTTAATAATGGTAGAACCACACTGTTGACAGTTAGATAGACCACACTGTCTGTCTACTGCCACGAACTGGTCCGTTAGGGGTAGTACCACACTCGCAGAAAATCGTCGTCTGAGCAGTGGCAATGTGCTGCTGTGCTTCGTTCGGTAAGCGAAAGAGCCCGCAGCCCAAATTCCTGGCTGGGTTTTCATTGGTAGGCAGCGGCCTAGCTGTATCCTTGGTATTGCCAACGTCCATGGGCGGCTTACCACACTTACAATCAGTGTGCTACTTGCTTGTTTGTCACCAAGAGCAATAAAAAGAAGGTATTGCCCTATTAGCTCTTAGTCGTCTTTTAAGACAGCCACATGTAAAATAATGGTTGGTGGAATTCGTAACCGCTACCATACAGCAATTATAATAATCATTAATCATTTTTGAATAATAATCATAATTCAAGTTTTAATAAAATATATCATTATTCTGAAATCAAATATAAAACATAATAGTTTAAGTACAGACATCGTACTGATGGCCGTGCGTTCGATCCCAACATAAGCCAACACCACCAAGAGAATCCATTCGTCATTAAGTCGAGTTAATAATGCCCTTGATGATCAGCAGTTAACTTTATTTCAGTATATCAGTTCTCCAAGAACGAACTGCTACCATTCCTCCTGGTGATATCTCAGATAACTGTTATGATTCTCATGGAAAATTGGAAGACATCTTGATCTTTTCCGTGTGGTGACGGAGTAAGAATACTATTCACCACCCATATCTTACTCGTGGGTGATCGTACGAGACGACTAAGGGATATAAAACGCATATAACATCTATGCATCTATGCGAGAGAAGGAAAACTCGAAACAAAACCCTATTACAAAACGACTGACCAGCGCGATAAATTAGGTTAATTTCCCTCCCATTACGGAGGAGGCCCGAACCCAACAGTGGGACATTTATGGGCTGTGATGATGATGATGATGACATCTTGAAGCCATTGTTACACAGGTTATAAAACTAATAAAAACAAATCAAACTCTACTCACCCCTAACTCCTTCAAATCTCTAATGACTGTATCAAATTCTTCTTTAGTGGGCTCCTCATTCTCACTCTTAGCAGTCTCCTTCTCTTTCCTACACTTGTTAATCACTTTTTTATCCACATTCACATTAACACGCTCTTTACAAGGCACTGTCTCGTTTTTATCACGTTTTGGTTCATTTTTATCACTTTTATTACTAATATCTTCTACGAGTTCAACATCACTACTGCTATCATCAACGGACAATGGTTCTTGCTGATCACTCAATGGATCAACATCTGAAGTAATCAACACGTCCTTCTTCTTTTTCATATCAGGTGGCCTTTTGTCTGGTTTGGCAAACGTTGGAGAATGATGTACAGGAACTAACGCAGGCCTCGGGATATTATTCTCAGCTACCCTCATATTTTCTATAGTTTTCTGTGGTATTTCTTCCTTACGTTTCGGACTAGGATCCTTCTTGTTTGGTACGAAACTTGTATCAACATGCAGCGGTGACGAGACTCTTTTCTCTTTTAATTTTTCTGTTTTCTTTATTTTGTCCTTTTTCACCATGTCATTCAAAGCAGCTGGAGATTTCACTCTTATAAGACCAGTATGTCTTTCATTGGATTGATTTGGGATGCTGTTCACAGGTTTTTTATCAGACTTTATAGGATTGGAGGGCACAGGAGTTATAGTAATGCTGCCAATATTATTAGGCGGAATGTAAGGTTCATCTTTTTTTTCATATGTGTCTTTTTTATCTGGTTTTTCAACGATAAAGTCTTTATTCAGGGTATAAGTGTTTAGGATTGAGCCAAAACTTGGACTCGTTTTAAATTTATCTTCTGAACTAACAGTTACTTCAGTTTTATCTTGTGACTGTTTGGTTGTTGTGGTTGCAGTGACGGTAAGTGAGCTTGGAAATTGGATAGGTTCAGTGAATGTCATTGGTGGTAGGCTTGGATTCGGTTGTGAAGCTGAGCCAAGCCTTTGTCTTTTCAGATCTGCTACTTTGATTTCTTTGCTCAGACTGAAATAAAAATACAGTACATTTTTAACAGAATATGGACAATGTAGAAACTTGATTATTTGCAAACAATTATTGTCACACATGGGATATTTTAATACAATTTTAACAGCAAAGTTAGAGTATTAAATCTGTATAATGTGTAAACATTGTCAGGTAGATGGCACAAGTCTCCTTTAAAGACAAAAATATAATACAAGCCGAAAATTTAATATCATACGACAGCTCACGCTGATGTAAGTGGTAGCACGACTGGAATGGATTTCCAATAGATGTGGGTTCATATCCCATGTGTGACAATAATTTTTCACTCATAATCAAGTTTTTATAAATAATCAAATATATATATCAAGGGATATGGCGTGATGATATGTATGTATGTATGTATCAAGTATGTTAAATGCAAAATTTCAGTAATTTAGATAATGTAACATGTTTATAACACAAAATAAATTTTAGCTATTGCTATATTTTCATCAGAATATTATACAATTAGATAAAAGTAATTAAGATTAGCAGTAGATTTCAGGGGAATAACTAATGGAGTTTGGTGATAAATTTTGGTCTATAAAGGAGTAATGACTGATAGGTGGACTGTTAATCATTAAAGTCATGTACATGAAAACTTTAACATATCTCATCACTATATCTCTAGAACCATAAGGCCTACAAGGCTTTAAATTTGGTAGGAATATTCCTTTCGCCGAGTAGAGGTTAGCTCAGAACGGATTTTACGAAATTCTACCCGCAAGGCGGGTTGCTGGGGTGTAAAAATTTTTTTAATATAGCTCCTACAAACTTGGAATTTAGTGTGGACTTTCTTTCTGCCCTGTAAAGGTCAGATGAAGTAGGCTTTTAAGAAATTTCTTCTCCGGAAGTAATTTTAAGTTTATAACTACACAACTGAACTGACGTAACTGAAGCGTAGCGAGGGCGGGTCGCTAGTATTATATATATAGGGTGTCGATTTTATTACTAGAATAACTTAAACTAGGTGTAGGAATGACGTCATTTAAAACATTAAAGTTAGTTGCAGACTCCTAGCTCTGCCCAAATCCGAGATAAAGTGATTTGTTTCTTATCAAAACAGTAGGTTTGTCACCGTACATTGACCTGTAGGTACATTTCGACCAGCTGTGCGGCGGTGAGCGCAGCGAGCGCGGGATGGCTATTTGCCTACTAGTTCAATGTCACACGCATGAGTATATAATATATGCCTACATCGAACTTTTATAGTACAAGTGTATTGACCGCTTATCAGTAGGGCAATTTAATCAAAAGTTAGGTACTATTTTTTTTTACTGATTTGGGTAGTGTATCATGGTCTGATATCCTCTTCGAGGATTCAACTAATTATATCGGCAACCTGTATATACTCTTGAATGTTAAAAAAATACTTTTTATCTTGAAAAAATATGTCTTATCCAGGCAAATGGAATACCAAAATGTAACTAATACAATTTTGACTTAAAGGAAATATATAGTTCATGATGACTAACTCAGCTTGTCGGAGTAAGGTTGGCATTCTCACGAAGCCAGGTGGAAACAGAGGCAGCACTCGTCCTTGTAGTAACACAAGAGCAGCATCCTGACTACCGGCAGCCCGCACCAAGCGGCACACAAGACCCCGCGAGCGCGTACACCACGGAAATCGACGTTTTGGAAGGCGTTTCTCTACTGGTGCTGCGCCTTCCGCCATAGCTATCTGAATCTTCTTCCTGGAAATAATATGCATAACATTTTAAGACTACCTCCAGGAGAGAGTCACTAACCGAACTCTCCTAAATCGAATATCATATCAGCTCATACGTCCCACTGTAAGGCTCGAGCCTTCTCCATAATGAAAGGGAAATTAACCTACTATACCACGCTGGTCGGGCGTATTGTTATAGGGTTTTGTTTCGAGTTTTCCTTCTCTTGCTTATGCAATAAAACGTCTATATGTTATATGCATTTTATATCCCTTAGTCGTCTCTTACGATCACCCACGGGCAAGATATGGGCTGGTGAATTGTATTCTTCCTCCGTCACCGCAATTCCTAACGAATACGACACCATTTTTTAGATTTATACAATGAAATGCTGATATTAACCTTTCCTCTTGTACTCTTTCGCATTCAGCATTGTAGTTTGCTATCATTCCTGGTTTTCGTTCCTCTATCAATGCGCTCAATCTGAAATATGTAAATATAATAAGAAAAAGAAAACAAAATTATATCTTTGTTCAACAGCACTACTGTTATACATTATGGCAGTCAGTATTTTTTAGGAAAAGGATAAGTATACAATTTTAAGTAATGGTTGGGGGCCCTTTACTTGAACGTAATTTCGGCTCATATCGTTCTACTGCTGGGGTCTAACCAATCTTACCAGCCTTGCTTGTCATTAAATTAAATCATTACATTCGAATGTGCCATGGGACACTATTGTTTAATTTTCTAGGAATTATCAGGGTAAAAGATAACATATGTAAAGCACTGTTATAACATGTTCACGAAACTTTAGCACTTTTTCTGTATTACATAAAATGCTATTAAAATTATTTAATATAACACGTTAACTCTTTAATACAGGATCAACACATGATAAAGCCCGCCAAAAATGCACTGCTTACCATCATCATTATCATCTCAGCTCATATGACCCACTGCTGGGCTCGAGCCTCGTTCATAATAGGAGGGAAATTGACCTACTATACCACGCTGGTCAGATGTGTTGATATAGGATTTTGTTTCGAGTTTTCCTTCTCTTGCATAGATGTTATATGCGATTTATATTCCTTAGTCGTCTTTTACAATCAACCCACAGGTAAGAGGTTGTTGTCAATTGCATTCTTACTCCGTCACCACACGGAAATTACCATTATGTGTCATCATCAACATCTCAGCCAACATATGTCCCACCGTTTGGCTCAGTCCTCCTCCATATTGGGAGGGAAATTAACCTACTACTATACAGCGCTGGTCAGATGTGTTGGTATAGGGTTTTATTTCGAGTTTTCCTTCTATTGCACAAATGATATATGCATATTATATCCCTTAATCGTATTTTACGATACCTATGGGTAAGAGGGGGAGTGGTGAACTGTATTCTTGCTCCATCACCACACGAACCTACACACACCATTATGTGTAGGTAAAAAGAAAAAATACAAAATCAGTAATGTTAAACTGTCACCTCTTCAAAGTTTGTACAATAATAGCCTCTCTTTGTTCATAGCTTAACCGCTCCGGATCAAAGTCATCCAAATCATCCTCGTGTTTCCTTTTATTGTTGCTTGTTGACGATGCAGTTGTTGTCGATGTTGTTGCTCTCACCACTGAATTTGACGTTACTACCGATGATGATGACGTCACTAATGAAGTTGACGTCACTGCCGATGCCGTTGTAGTAACTAAGGGTGTCGCCACTGTATTTATCGTCGTCGTAGCAGTGGATTCAGCGATCGATGGTTCTGTGGATTTAAATAGTGATTAGTTTAAAGAACTAAAAGCACTATCTTGTAGTAGTAGAACCAAGCTGCGGACAATTTTCAATTTACAGCCATAAAGGACTTGCTTTCGCTAAAAATATACGTTTGAGTAGTAGCAATTCGGTACTACGTTTCGTTTTGTAAGCGAGAATTCAATTCAAGTTTAGGTAAAAGTGCATCCTGGTATTGCAGAAACCTATGAGTCGTAGTTACCACTTGCAATTTGGTGTGATTGCCCGTCTGCCGCCGGAGGCAATGAAAAATTAAAAAATGTGCGTGATTTATCTTATGGAACTTTAAAATTTAACACACATACATATCAAGTAATGTTGGGAGAAGCACTGCGTTATGTATTGCTACACGTGCCTTCTGGCTGAGGTGGTGGCTGCCGAGAAGTTGCCCCAACGTTCCGTTCACTCTATTTCCCGCATTCACTCTTCGCTCTATATCAGTGGTGTACCTTCCATCTCGGCTGAATCGTGGATTCATCCAAGATATACAAATTCGTCCACTTGCTCTAGTATATCATTAAATATTATTACTCTTACATCTGTTCTGGCTTCGTCTCTTTCAAAGACCATTATTTTGGTTTTGCTCACATTCACGCGTAGACCCCTTTTCTTACAATCTTCTGTCATTGTGTCGCCCATCTGGACTCCCATATTCATATCGTTCAACCTTTGGAGACATTTATCCAGATATTTTTTTTTTTTTATTGTCTACGGTGACAAACGAGCAAACAGCACAACTGATGGTAAGTAATGCTGTTGCACATGGACCTAGCAACACCAGGGGTACAGCCAGGCCGCTGCCTACCGTGAAGGAAGAGCTCTTCTTAAACCTCGTTTGAAGAAGGACATGTCATGATATATGATAAACAGCCTGGCTGACAGAACGCACCCCTGCTTAACGCCGATATTGACGTCAAACCAAGGCGACATTCCATCATCCAGCCGCACACAGACTCTACAGCCCATGTAACTGGACTGCACAGCCTGTAGCAGTTTACCGTTAATACCATACTCCGGTAAAATGTCCCAAAGTTCCTTTCGTACAACCGTGTCAAATGCTCTCTCCAGATCCACAAAACTGCAGAAAACCCTCTGACCTAGAGCCAGATGCTTCTCCATAATGTTGCGCAGAGAGAACACTTGATCCATGCATCCCCTTCCACTCCTGAAACCTCCTTGTGTCTCACACAGTAAACCATCGGACACCATCCTCATTTTCCTTTCAATAATTTTACCATACACTTTTGCTGCCAAACTGGTCAAGCTTATGGCTCTGTAATTTGCGCAGTCATAACGTGAACCCTTGTTTTTAAACAAAGGCACGATGACTGCGCTATTCCAGTCCCCGGGAACCATTCCCGAGATCCAACATAAATTGAGGAGCAAGAGGAACGCCTCCCAGACACAGGAGCCACCAAGCTTGATCATCTCGGCAGACACCATATCAATGCCCGCTGCCTTACCATTTTTCAAACTTCTTATCGCCCATTCAACTTCATCCATACTGATGCCATCGGAGGACGCCGCTGTCGAATGTTGTTCTACTAAACCACATGTGACACCGGCGTCAACCGTAGCATCCGCATACATATCGCCAAAATATTCACTCCATCGGCTTAACACGTCTTGTGTTTGTGTAAGAATGTCTCCACTTTTAGACCTTATTTTATTCATTCTGAAGGCTGACCAACCACCCCGAGACTTCTTCACCTCCCTCCAAAAGAGTTTGGTGTTACTCTCGAAGTTTTTAGTCAGCCTATCTTCTGCACTCATACTTGCTCTATCACGTTTCTCTTTCACTAAGGCCTTGGTGTCATTCTTACATTGCCGATATATTTCTTTCTTCTGTTCAGTCATACTGTCATTCAGATTCAAAGAAGAGACATAGTCCAGCCACGCTTTCTTCTTTTGCTCTACGGAAGCTGCCACATCCGCATCCCACCATGCATCACCATTTGTTTTTCTATGCTTCTTTGAACTTCCACATACTTCTTTCGCTGTATCTACCATACTCTCCTTCAATACTCTCCAGCATTCTTCAATGTCCGATTGCGGCTGGCTTGCCATCGTCAGCCGTTCTCGGACACCCTCTGCATACTTTTCTCTTACACACTCTTCTTGCAACCTTTCAACCTTTATTCTTTCAAGCCCTCCGAAGTGGACACGCTCTCGCCAGTGCCTCCACTTTCTGAACAGACCACTAAATCTCGCAATAACGAGATAGTGGTCCGTATCGACTGTGGGGCCCCTGTAGGCTCTTGCGTCCAATATTTTGCTTCGGAGGCGACTGTCTACCAAAATTAAATCTATTATGCTTTTCTGTTCATTCCTTCTCCATGTATACATGTGGATGTCCTTATGTTGGAAGAATGTGTTTGACACAATAAGGCTCCATGCATACATCCGCTATGAGCCTACCTGCGTCGTTCACTCTCTTATCACCAAATGGACCAAGTACGTCCTCATAGTCGGGACGCCTGGTCCCCACCCATCCGTTCGAATCTCCGCATACAATCACGCGTTCACTGGTTTCTGCCATATTCAGAACTTCCCTAACATTATCCCAAAACTTTTCTAGGTCTGATGCCACCGAGGATCCTACGGGAGCATATGCTACAACCATGAATACCTTGGTGACACCTAGTTTTATATGGACCCAAAGAAGTCTGGGATCATACATTCCGTAATCCTTCACACCTGAGGCCAAGCGAGAGGACAACAGCACTCCTACCCCCATGCTAGCTCGATCGCTCTGTGGTACACCAGACCACAGAGCCATCCCGCCACCAGGAAGATCGCAAGCGTCGCTGCCCCTTCGCTTGGTCTCTGTTACACAGAGCACGTCTAGCTGTTTGTCCGCCATGACGGATATCAGCTCGTGCATCTTACCTTCCACACAACCTCTTACATTCCACGTGCCCACCCGGCACTCTGCTCTCCTCGACTCGCCTGACTGGGCAAGGCGTGATGGGTGGCGGCCCCCATCGCCGCAACTGCCTAAGTTCGTACCGACGGGGGCGGGTCGGTACGCGTCGCCTCCGGGGACGCCCTAACCCGCATTGCGGTACGCATATCGAGCTTAGAATTTAGAGCTAGAGAGAGAGAGCTAGAGATTTAAAATTTAATAAAAGTAATAATTATTTTATCCTTAACCAGGATAATAATAGTTTAATAAAAAAAGCTATGGAAAATCTGTGGAGTTAAGTTGACCGACCGCATTCGGAACGACGACGTAAGAGAGCGAGTAGGTATGAAAGAGAGTATTGGTGTAAAGATGCGAAAGGGAATGCTCCGATGGTTCGGACATGTGGAAAGAATGCCGAACGAACGTCTGGTTAAGAAGATTATACAATGCGAAAGTGGAGGGATGTAGGTACCGGGGGGGGACCGAGACTCACCTACCTAGACCAGATCGGTCACATACTGAATGAAGGTGGATTCAAGAGTCTCCGAAACCGGCGAGCGTGTATGAAGAGAATAATGAATGTTGAGGAAGCGAGTGAAGTATGCAAGGATAGTGTTCTCTGGCACTCTGTTCTCTCTGCCTACCCTGCAAGGGATATGGCGTGATGCTATGTATGTATGTATCTAATAATAAAAAAATGGTTGTCTGTAAATTCGGTTTACGGACGACAGTTTAACGTGACGTCATAACAAAACATTAATGAAATGACTGCATACTTTCAGGAATAAAATTGAATATTTTTTATTGAATTATCATTATTCTGTATGGATACAAAGAAGGAGTGAAATGAAATCTACAATTTAATTGATAGATTCACTTTTATTTGCACTCATTAATTCAAAAATTATAATTACTTTAACGAACAGATTATCTTAACTATAACTTTTATACATGTAATTATGAACAAGTTTTCATAAAAATAAGTTGTAATCAAATATGTATCATCAATTATATGAATCACCATAACTTTTTAGTCAATTGTAACATAACCTATTATTACTGCACTCGCCGATGAGCGTAACTGGACACTTCGTGCATGCAGCCAGCGGTCATCGATTTATTAGACGTTGTCACGTCAAAAGGTAACAATGTAAATGAGATGATGCCCTTCACCGCATTTCTAAAATCAGACGTCCGCGGCACGTGATCGACGATGACGACGACTCTATCACACTTGCTCAATTAAGAGCCTACACGGCCCGCGAGGCCCTCACAAATAAATACCCGCGTTTTCGTCCTCGCCGTCGAGGTGCGAAAACGCGACGCGTAAAAATCAATAACCAAAACGTGGGCACGCCCACTTTGTCTCCAGCGACGCCTCAAGCCGAGGTCGATTCCCCACAGGGGGAGCCCCACAGGGCGATGTCGCTTAGCATACTTGTTTGAGAGCTGAGCTGGGTTGAGAGCCATTAGCGTTCACCCATTGTCCGCGTAAAGTTGTCAAAGCCATATGCGGCTAACAACTAAACATACACACAAAAAAAAAGCCATCACAAAACGCCTCCGTCTCAGCATGTTGCAGGTTAAAAATACCTGAACAGATTTTCCGTGGAAACGTTTTGATGACGTCACGGATGCACGGTGTAGTTGACACCAGCGTGTTATAGAGAAAATTAACACTAAAATTTGAATATAATTAAAGCAGAGACTTATCAAATTAAACTAGGACATTTAGATGAGAATGCTATACTGACAAAGCTAATGTTGAAGAAGCGTTTATCATCTTACATTCGTGTGAGATTAAGGCAGGTTTACACGGGTGACAAAAGCCGCACAATTTTTGCCGCGTGGCGTAAATCGACTGTCTAAATGGTGATTCGGCTAGGTCACAAGTGACTAAAGCCGCAAGCCCCAAAGTTGGGTGGCATCCGACTTTGGCCGCGCGGCAAGCGGCCGTATGCGACTGGTGATTAAAATCGACCGTGTAAACGATCGGTTGCAGGCGATCGCCCGCCGCATGAAGGAGTGTTTCCGCATACGTTGTATCCACTACAGTGATCACTATCTCTTTGTTCTTCAAGCAGTTGTTGAATAATTGAATAACTAACTATTTCAATTCCGACACAAACAGCTATTCTGCTCAACATTTTCGAACGAAATAACCAAGCCACATGCGATTTTAGTAACCTGTGTAAATGGGCTAGCGATGCGGCTTGGTGAGGCAATTTGTGAAGAGACTAGCCCCACGGCGAAAATCAATCCGTGTAAACCCCTCATTACATGCGTTAACGCGTACGTGAATGTGTGCATGCGTTAACGCGTACGTGCGTTAATGAGTGCGCGCACGATTGTGCGCATTTGTATAGGTTAATGCGTATGTGCATGAATGCGTACGTGCACGGATGAGTGCGTGTATAAGTTCGTAAATGCGTAAATTCAAATTTATTTATTATGCACAGACCCTTTTTTTTTTGGTGGACTATGGATACGTACCGCCCCGCCGAATCGGTCCAGGGTGACGGAAAGGCGGAGCGTGACCCCATAGACCCACCGTAAAACTCCTCTCTCTTCGCCGTGCGAGCGGACCACCGGTACTCGGTTTTTGACTTCGGTGGCCCGCCCGGCGGTTTACCCTCGCGGGTTCCTCTCGTCGACGCCCCGACAGATTTCGCCGTCGGGGCGTCGCCCTCACGCGGTGGCCTCACGTCGGGTGACCGGACAATTCCCCGGTCCTTCGCGCCTGCGCCGCCCCGGCCGCTGACGGCGGTCCGGGTCACGGGAATCCTCCCAGACTCGTTCCGCCGCCTCCTTCCACGAGATGACAGCCTCGCAGAAGGCGGCGACCACGTCCCAGTTCCTGACGCTGTCGACCATCGCCCTCGCGACAGCCGGCAGCGTCAAGTCGGCACCGATAACAGCGACGAGGTCACGGAGCTGCTCGTCCCAGCTCGGACATACCTCGAGCGTATGTTGCGCCGTGTCCTCGCCACTGCTGCAATGATGGCAGGCCGGAGTCCACTCCCTATACGCGACCGTGTGCAGGTACAAGCCGAAGCATCCGTGTCCCCGACAAAACCCGCACCAGTCGAAAGGAGAGGACTCCGTGCCGCCACTCCATCCACTCCATCAGTACGGGCCGGAGGGCCTCAACGGTAACGACACCGTGTCTAGGCCTCTCCAGCCGCGTAGCCCAACGGGCGATGACGTCTCGGCGGGCGTCCTCGCGCCAGGTGGCTATCTCGCTCAGCGATGGGGAGCCACCTTCGTCGCGCACTGAGGTAACCCACCGGTAGAGGTCGGAGAGCATCTCCGGCTCTAGGTCCCACGGGGGTGTCCCAGCCAGTAGGCATGCCGCCTCGGTCGATACCGTGCGGTACCCGCGAATGGCTCTGACCGCCATGACTCTTTGTGGTCTCCACAGAACAGCCTTGAGCTAGGCGTTCAGAGCCCTTGCCCACACGGGTGCGCCGTACATGGCCATAGAACGGATCACCCCCGCATACAGCCGTCGGCCCTCGAAGCTGGGTCCGCCCACGTTCGGCATGAGCCGCGAAAGGGCGGACGCCGCGCCGACCAGCCGGGGAGCAATTCGACGAAAGTGCTCCCGGAACCACCATCGCCCGTCAAGTACCAGACCCAAGTACTTCATATGGGCCTGGATACTGATCTGGATGGAGTTGACGACTAACGAGGCACCGATTGGCAGCCTTACGCGTGGCCCATGGAATAATAGGGCCTCCGTCTTATTTAGGGCCACCCTGAGCCCCAGCGCCTCGATTCGCCTGACCATTTCCTCGGTGCCGAGAGTGGCCAGGCTCGCCGCCTCTTAGAGTGTCCTGCCTCGGGCTGTGACGAGCGTGTCGTCAGCATAGCATATAACGCTCAGCCCGGGGGGGAGACTCCCTCTCAACGCCCAGTCGTACCCGATGTCCCACAGAGTCGGCCCCAGAACCGACCCCTGTGGAACGCCGCGCGACATGTGCGTCCACACAATGTCCCCTGCGGGACCCGCGCAGAGGACACTGCGCCCCTCCAAATAGTCCGCCACCAGCCGCCTCAGGTACAAGGGCACCCCATGAAATCGGAGCGCCTCCCTGATGCAGCTGAATGGCAGACTATTAAATGCGTTGGCGATGTCCAACGACACCGCCAACAGCACTCCTTTGCCGGCGACAGCCTCCGCGGCCGTCTGCCTCAGGCGTAGCAGGGCCCTGATGGTCGAACGCCCCCTCCGAAACCCAAATTGAGCGTCCGACAGATCGGGCCCCACCTCCTCCAGGTGCTGGACGATGCGGGCAGCGAGGACACGCTCCAGCAGCTTACCCACATCGTCAAGGAGCACGATGGGCCTGTAGGCCGACGGCGAATCCGGGGGCCGTCCCGGCTTTGGCAGGAGAACCTCCCTTCCTTCCAGCACTCAGGGAACTGTCCAGACGTCAGACAGGCGTTGAACAGTTGCCTGAGGCGAGGCTCGAAGTGCCCGAGGAGCGACGTCAACACCCGGACTGGTATTCCGTCCGGGCCGGGGGCCGTGGTGGCGGAACGAATCTTCGCCACAGCCGCCCCCACTTCCGATTATGCACAGACCCTGCGAGGGCAAGTAGTGGGCACTTATATTGTCAGTTTTAACATATTAAATTAATACAATAAACTACCACCGGATCGGAAGTAGACCACTACTGAGAAGATCTGACAAGAAACTCGGCGTATGATTGCGTATGCGAGTTAAATTGTATATATGTATATGTGTTTTAGACAGACTCACGTGATGCCGACGGGTGTGCAGTGGAGTCCGTTCGATTCTTGAGTGCGCGTAGCAGCTTGGTACGTGAGGTCCACAGCAAGCGTGCGGCGCGCGTCCAGACTGCGCGCGAGACACGCGCACTGCAGTTATTTGACGAAAGCGCTACGGACACTCTGTAGGGAACAACTGTTAGCTGTAGTCTGCTTTATTGTTTCTTCTTTTCATTTTATATATTATACATTTTATAAAAGAAAGTGCTGTCTTTTGAAATTAATTAATTCTCGCTATGTGGGAAACTTACAAAAAATATAATTAACGAACATAAATTACACACTCAGAAAAAATATTCGGGATAGCACAAAATATTGTTCTAGGTGGGAATCGAACCCGCGACACTTGGCACAGTATTTAGATACATTAACCACTACTCCATCTGGGCAGTCGGATATTAGACTACTAGACAGCCAGCCTTCTAATCAGTGGGTCAGATATTGGGATACTTTTATTCAAATTTCCCTTCTCTGCGTGACCTATTTATGGTATTAAAAAGTACTACGCTTGTTCAAAGTTGGGTCTGAATAGTATACCACGCATGGTCATCAATATGAGCTACAGGAATAAAAATTGTAAAAAGTGGATCACACCATGGCTATGTTCCCTTATGTCTTTTAATCATTTCATGTTAAACTCATGCATAGTCAAATATTGTAAAACTTTTGTACCTTTTAATATCATCATAGCTATTTGATATCAGTTCCTTTGAAGTAAGGCCAGCTGACTCCGCCAGCTGTTTGCTGACGTTGACTTCGAGAGACTCCAGAGCTTCCACAACTGATGCAGGCAACTTCAATTCCACCTTTGCTTCTGCATCTCTGATAAAATATTTAATAAAACAATATAAATATATTTAAGGAATGAAAAAAAATACCCAACACGATAAACCAAAATTTCTAGACCTATGGAGCTGTACAAACCTTGGACTGGATATACCCCACCTGTTAAATTCGGGGTTCCTTATAACTTATGGTATTATCCATCACCATTGGGCTGACTACTGGTACATATTCCTTATCTATCGTGAGCAATACACCGGGTTACCTTTTCGGGTAGTCTCCCCTCTACAAAGAACAGTATTGTCGAGGCGTCGGCCCTCATACGATCGGCGTCTCTGCGGATAGCGAGCTAAACGGGAAGCATAATCCTGTGTGAGAATGTACTCACTACATTTGGTATGGGTGGTCGTTATTTAGGTCACACCTATACCACAGATTACTTAATAAATAACCTATACAATCAATGCCAGTAATCAACCTATTAATATTTACTATTGGACACATCACTTCCGTTGTGGTGACGGAGTAAGAATACAATTCACCACCTCCTATCTTACCCGTGAGTGATCCTACGAGACGACTAAGGGATATAAAACGCATATAACATCTATGCGAGAGAAGGAAGCTCGGAACAAAACCCTATTGGTATAGGGTCTGACCAGCGTGGTATAAGTAGGTCAATTACCCTCCCATTATGGAGGAGGCCCCAGCCCAATAGTGGGACATATATGAGCTGAGATGATGATGGTTGGACCACACCCATTTTTTTGTGTGTTTTAGTATGACAACTTTACCCGAACTGTGGGAGGGCGCTGAGGGCTCACAATCCAAGTTGGACATCAGCATTGTTAAGGAAGAGAGAATGTCATAATTGACACCCTTTGCCAATCGCTGTTGGTGTTGATAAGTTTTCCAGGAGTCAGGAGATTAACCATCTCCTAGTCTCCGATTTGCGGCTCCTACGGGAGTCTGGGAAGGTGACACATTCTATTCATCCCCATATTACAAGGGTAAAGTCAATAAAATATACATCAAAAATGTCATAATAACCTTGAGCTATCTGATGTCACAGGGTTTTCGGAGCTGGGTGCAGGCTTCGATGTCAATGAATCAGATTGTGATGTCCGAGAGTCTGTACTTTCACCTTCACCGTGAGCATTATCTAGGCAATAAGGAAAAAAAGATTATATTGTATTAAAATTAGAATTTTTATTAGTGTGATAATCGTTACAATTGGTCTTATTATTATATTAAGGGTATAATATAAGGTCCTCCAAAATATGCCAGTTGGCTTACACTTTTAACAATTTTTACTAGTATATAAATTTATTATAAACTCATTTGCAAAAAAAAACGGGCGGTTTTGATTTTCATTCATATTTAAAAAGATACAATACCAAAAAGGTTTCAATCGGTTGTACACGTTACTGGCCGGTTTTAAAAATGCTGTGGTATTTAAAAAAGTACGTTCTAAATTCAATTTTTCATTTGATGTTCATTTTTACAGAAAACCCCTTTTTATCCTACATTTTTGGCGCGAAGTTCCAGAAGTTAACATCGACTTTCATAACTTTTATTCAATTTTTATCGATTAATTTCATATCCTTGACTGTCAAAGCTTTATTTAATGCTGTTTGGCTGTATCAAAAATGGTAGATAAAGTGGTAAAAGCTACCAAAATTATCGCGCTGCTTGAAGAGGGTTGCAGCCAATGTTTCGTGGCTAGGAGGCTAAATGTTAGTCGCTCGACAGTCCAAAGGACCTGGCAGCGATATCAGGAGACTGGTTCCGTCGAGAGAAGGCCTGGTTCTGGAAGAAAACCATGTACCCAACCACGGGATGATCGTTTTCTTGTGAGTCGCGCATTGAGAAATCGCAAATCTTCGTATGTGGATCTTAAGAACAACCTCCAAGAAGTAAGAAATGTGCATATTAGTCTATGGACGGTCAGGAGGAGGCTTCTCGCTGCCAATATACGCAGTCACCGCCCGGCCCGCGGCCCCAAATTACTCCGTGAGCACAGAGTTCACAGGCTTAGGTTCGCTAGAAATTGTGAATCATGGACTCAAGACGATTGGAATAGGGTTTTGTTCTCTGATGAAGCCAGGATATCTCTGTTCGGTGAAGATCGACGTCGGCGAGTGCTAAGAAGACAAGGAGAACGCTTTGCAGAGGCATGTTTCGAAGAAATCACACCTTATGGTGGGGGCTCTGTTATGTTTTGGGCAGGAATAAATTCAATGGATCGTACAGAGTTAGTCTTCATTGAAAACGGCTCACTGACTGGGCATCGATACATAACGGAAGTTCTAATTTCTCATGCACAACCCGCATTGGCCGCTCTAGGTGAAGACTCGATTTTTATGGACGACAATGTTCGCGCCCACCGATCCCGCGATGTTAATGCGTATGTGCAAGAGGTCGGCATTCGTCGTTTGGATTGGCCAGCTCGAAGTCCCGACCTCAATCCCATAGAGCATGTCTGGGACGTTCTGAAACGGCGTGTGAGATCAGTACACCCGGCTCCGCAGACCATCAGAGAGCTGAAGAATGTGATTACTGCGGAGTGGGAACGTATTCCGCAAGCAAGTATCCGGGATATACTCGCTAGCATGCCCAGACGAATTCAAGCTGTGATTTTAGCTAGAGGGGGTCACACTCGATACTAAACATTTATCTGCTTTTACTTTATTAAAGAAAAACAAACAAAAAAACTTTTTTATTTTTACTTCATGAGCATATGCACTACTAGCGAATATACACTACTAGCGAGGTTTAGCATTATTTCCCATAAATTGTATCTAAATTTTATGAAATACTGATGAAAACGATTATTTTCTTATTAATTTACCAAATTGTGTGGATAAAACTACCTATAATTATCAAACAAAGAAATATTAACATTTGAAATGGTTCATTGCTTAGGTGCCCGTTTTTTTTGCAAATGAGTGTATATTTTAACATGCATGTCTATAAGAGGCAAAGGCAATAATAAGTGGAATGTCATCTGAAATAATAAATTGTGGCACATGTCAAGTTTCATAGTAATTATTAAATAATATATTATACATATATGTCAAGTGTGATTAGAATTATTATATATAGTCAAGGTATTATTTAGTATTTTACAAGTAATCTATCAGCGCATAGACAGTTTGGCATAGTGTCTCCAAGAGGTACATAAATCTTCACGCTAGATTTGGTGGTTTTCCTTGTGGTGATGATGCAAGAATACAATTCACCACCCACATATATTGCATTTGCGTGGTGATATGGACGACTGAGGGGTCGTTCATTCATTACGTGATGATTTTATGAATCTCTGCCCGTTGGTCAGTTGATATATGTTGAGGCAAATCTTTGAGATGGATACAAATAATGATAGAAGTTTCAAAATATTTATGTTCAGTATTAGTAGTAGTTAAAAAAAAAAAACGATTTATTATTTATATTAAGACACTATTAGAGACTGTTGAACATATAAGAGGAAGTTTGAAAGTTCCGCCAGTGACGGAAAAGTTAAGGAGTGAAAGATTGACATGGTATGGACATGTTATGAGACGGGATGAAAATAATGTTGTGAGGAAAGTTTTAAATATGAATGTTAAATGCTTTAGGGGTAAAGGAAGACCAAAGAATGGATGGACTGCGTGAGGCATGACATGGATAGACAGGGAGTGACTGCAGAGATGACGTCTGACAGGACTGTATGGAGGAAGATGACATATTGCGTCGACCCCAAGCAATTGGGATAAGAGCAAGATGATGAGGACTATTCGAGACTTGTTAATCTTATTTTCATATATTTTTTTTTGCCAAAAGGGCATTACGTGATATTTGCTGAAGCCTCATCTCTCCCCCACATGACATTTATTGAGATTCAGATTCGATATTTGACTGACTGACCCAACCCACACTACCGACGGCTAAGAGCTTTACATAGATCTGGGCCAGTTCCATCTGATGCCATCTGGTCAATAATAACATTCCTAAGGATGATTGAAATCCGGCGGCCGGTCATAAAACTATTGCCAAAACTTGCAATATGTACGATAGGAGATTAGATATTGAATCAGCTCAAAGTCATTGGAACAAGTGCAGAATGACAATGATTTATTTCTTATCTTTTTATTATTATTGTTATCATTAACTTGGTATTAATAACTCTCTTTGAAATTTTTCCTTAGGATTAACTATTTTTATTCTACTATTCTGTCATCCGCGGCTTCGCCCACGTGAACAGTAACTTTCTCAAAGTTGAACTATTGATCACACAAGGGAACATTAACATTATTCGGATAAAAAGTGAAATTGACCATCCATGTGTCAATTTTCACTCAAATCTGTTCAATGATTTACGCATAAATAAGTAAAGCGGTGTACATTAATTATATGAGGCATTTTGAAATTTCTTTGATCCCCCGCCCCCCTTGGGGAGATGTAAGATTTTCTCGATACCCCCTCTCACGTGAGATTGTTAAAAACTTGTACTTGGCTATAAAGTGTTTTACTTTCATTTAACTGTAATTTAACTTTCACGCAGTTTTACATCATTTTCTGCTAAAGAAATTACGTGATATTTGCCAAGACCGGGGGTCTTGGCTCTCCTTCAAGTAAGATTTAGGTTCAACTGGACAACCTCATCTCTGAATACCTCACGTAATTAATGGAGGCCCGCTTATACATATTGCTGTAGGGTGATTTCAAGCATACCGTCAGAAGTTTGTTTCCCCGATGTGGCTGCCGATGAATCAGTCCGCAATACCTTTTTCGGTTTCTTCTTTTCAGTCTTTTTATTTTTCTGCGAATCAAAGACAATACGCATTACCTATAAATGACTATGACATGACATGTATAGAGATTTTGTACTGTTTAAAGGTGTCGCATTGTAACTTGTTTCTTTTTAACCGACTTCAAAAAAGGAGGAGGTTCTCAATTCACCTGTATTTTTTTTTGTTTTTCACCTCATAATTTTCGACTGGGCGAAGCGATTTTAATTATTCTTTTTTTATTTGAAAGCTGATGCTTCCCGTGTGGTCCCATTTCAATTTAGTCCAGTTATGACAATGGAATCCATGAGAAAACCATATAAGTCTAAAATTAGCATTAAGTATGTGTGCGACAAATGAACAAGTAACTCAAGCGCTACTTATTGAAGAACCTATGTGTATCTGTAACACTAAAAGTAAAAAATAAAAAAAAAAACTACGTTTAAAAAACCAGACTTCAAAAACTGAAAGTACAAAATAACTTAAAATACTATCATTTGTATGTGCTATCTATTGATAGGTTTGAAGTCGGTGTCGGTATCTTTAGTGTAGGAATTTCATTACAGTAAGTAAGCTGTTTATAATTTTGTTTAGGGCTTGGCACCGATTTCAAACCTATCAATAGATAGCACATACAAATGATAGTATTTTAAGTTATTCATTAAAAAGATACAGATAAATATTTATCTGTTTGTTCTAGTTATACTCACAAACTATTCATCTATCTAACCGTCACGTAGCTGGTGTTATAAAAAGTAACTTAGATTATTTTCATTTGAAAAATAATTAGGGCAAAAAAATCAAACGCTTGAAATACGGGACAATTATGATTTCTAATTTTACGATTTTTAACGCGTTTTAATTTGATATTGTATTGTTTTGTTGTGTGGCGAGGGAGTAAAAATAGAATCCACTACCCTCTATCTCGGCCTTGGGTGATCGTAAGAGACGACTAGAGATATAAAATGAATAAAACATCTAGGCAAAAGAAGGAAAACTCAAAATAAAACCCTATACCAACACGTCTGACCAGCTTGGTATAGTAGTTTAACTTCCCTCTCACTATGGAGGAGGCTCAAACCCAGAGGTGGAACGAATATGAGCTGAAATGAATGAAAAGTAAAAATCTAAATTAAAACTATTACTTAAATAAGTAATACTATCGTGGGTAAACCTTCATTATAACGATGACTTTCTGGCCATGAAACATCCTAATCTTCCTGTGACCATACACACTAATGGAAACGTCGGGCAATTGGAAATCAAATATAAACACGCTAAAAACCCGCTGAAAAAATACCTAATCTAAAAAAAGTGAAACATTGATACAACGATCATTAACTGAGTTATGACGTCAGCAAATCCGCGGCTAAAGACTAATATAAAATACAGCTATTAAAAAAATATACAATTCACCACCCCGTTATCTTACTCGTGGGTGATCGTAAGAGACGACTATGGGATATAAAACGCTTATAACATCATAGCAAGAGAAGGTAAACTCGATACAAAACCTTACTAACACGTCAACCAGCGTAGGTTAATTACCCTCCCGTTGTTAAAGGAGGCTTGAGCCCAACAGTGGGACTTGTTTAAGCCGAGATATTTGTACACACAATCAGACAAGCGGCTGGTCATAAAACTATTGCCAAAATTTTTGCATTACGTATAATAGAAAAGAGATGCCCAAGGAGGGTTGACGTCTGGCAGGCGGACGGTCATAAAACTATTGCCAATAACTTTTACAATATGTACTATGAAAGAAGAGTACATATTGTATCGACCCCAAGTAATTGGGATAAGAGTAAGAGAATGATGATGTATAATAGAAAAGAGTAAGTACAGTAATCAGCATTAAATATTGCACAACGAATCCTTGGAAAGAAACGCTCGGTTAATTACGGCTTTGTAGAGCATTGTCTCTGTCGCACTCTATCTGTGTGATATTGTCAGTCGTTGTACAAATGCGAGACGGTTTAGTTGTGTTCAGTCAAAAAAAGGTTGTTAAATAGGCGTATTTATTGCCCGCCGTATAGTATGTGTAGTGGTCTGCGTGTAATATTATAATTACACCCTTAACTTCTAGAATTATTACACGAGTATTCACCACGACCCACAACGCACACCCGCGGCACGTCTCTACCAATCTCTTATACCCACATATTACTCGATCTACCCACACTTACGAATTATATTAATTATGGATGGATTAACATGTTGGGCTACACGGTTCGGTTACGGCTGCATGTAGCAGAGATGCGAATGTTAATATGGATTTGTGAATTTACAAGAACGGATAAGATAAGGAGTTAACGTATAAGAACAAGTTTGACATTGGCGCCAGTGACGGAAAAGTTGAAAAGTGAACGCGACGTGGGACATGAAATGAGACTGGATGAAAGTAATGTTGTGAGAAAAAATTTAATTGTGAATGTTGATGGCTTTAGGTGTAAGGGAAGACCGAAGGAATGGATTGCATGTCGCATGATATGGATAGAAAGATAAGATTGTGTGGAAGAAAAAGACATACTGCCTCGACTCCAAGTAATTGGGTTAAGAGCAGGGAAATGATAATAATGATGAAGTAGGAGTATTTATTTAGTAACATTCAATATACTAGACTATTAGCGCTTCGTTAGACGTCACATAAGTAGAGTGCGAAAAGGACAACGCTCCACAAAGTCGAAATTAGTCGATTATCTCTTTCCAAAGTTAGATGTGTAATACTTATTGCCGGGTACTGCACATATTGCGCAGAATCAAAGTAATTATAATAAGAACAAAAAAAACAATGATATATACATACTTTCTTTCTATGTTCAGTGTTATGTGAATCAATATCACCATTCGCGATTGCCTTGGAATCCTTTTCACCCTGACTCTCGGAGTCGGATGAGCTCTCCGACGAGTCAATTTCGCTGGTGTTTGATGATGCAGGGCGCTGTAAAAATAATAAAACTTATAGTTTATTGCCGTTATTATAAATTACAATGTTCGTGATTTTACAATTTTATAAATTAATTATCTCTGTGGTGATGGAATAAGAATACAGTTCACCACTATCTATCTTGCCGATGGGTATAAATAAAAGACGGCTAAAGGCTATATAGCCTTTGTCTATTATAACCTATATAAGCCTATTATAACATATATGCAAGATAAGGAAAACTCGATACAAATTCTATACCAACCCAGACGGGTTGGTCAGACCACCAGGGTGGTATAGTAGGTCAATTTCACTTCTATTGTGGAGGAGATTTGAGCCCAGCATTAAGAATACGCACCAAAACTGTCCTGAAAGAACTTATAATACCAACCGCGATTGCCAAAACATCTGCCAAACGTGTGTATGCACCTTTTTATGGAGTGCCGTAAGACAACTAAGAATTTTACATCGTTCTGGGCTAAGCTCATCTGATTCCGAAGGAGGGTTGACGTTATCAAGGCGGCCAGTTATAAAACTACTGTCAAAACCGACCACAATTAATCGTGATAAGATATACATTATGATGATGATGAGCTTCCAATTCTATAAACAGCAAACTTGTAAAGAGAATGTTTATGACAAACAAGTTTTTGCGCTCGATTGCACTTGCGTTAATATAGATTTTATTAATCAAATATACTCCATGAGCTGTCATGTAATTCTGCCAACAAAAGTATCCTAGAGCCTATTTTTTCTATTAGTAGTGCAAACGCATAGTTCTGGAAGGAAAAAAGTAGGCTGTGCGCTAATCCAAACCTACTTAGTTATTCTATAATTGTGTAATAGTCATTCGAACTAATGCATTTATAATTTTTAGTATATAGATTTACCTTATTTCCTCTACTTTCAGCTGGTTCTGACTCGGACATTGCAAGTTGGTTCCCGGGCACATTCTTGAACTCGAGTGAGCCACAATTAATGTAGAACCCACCATAAAATGTGTCGCATTCAGGCGGAATCATCTCATCATACTGAAACAACAGCATTTATTTTCAAATGATATAATTATTAGATCCTTACATATGAAATTGGTTTTGTACGGAAGAAATATAGTCATTTTTTTTTCGTAAAATATATTTAATTAATCAATTTATGCACCGTTGTTATCTATGCACTTTTGCCATCTTATAGGTAGTTCATTGAGCCCTTTACTAAAAAAACCATGGGGGCGAGAATCAATAAACCCTTTGAAGTCGGTTTGGACTGCCGCATCGGAGTTGAATTTTTTTCGTTATAAGAAGTTGTCCAAATTCCGGAAAAAATGATAATCTGTTGGAGCAAGGTCTGGGGAGTACGGTGGATGTCGCAGACATTCCAATTGTGCTGTGTGGTTGTCTGTTGTACAGTGTGTGGTCTTGCGTTGTCGTGAAGCAGCAGTGGCCTAGAGCGATTGACCAATCTCGGTTGTTTAGCAGCTAGTTCTTCCTTCATGGTTTGCAGTTGCTGACAATAGATATCTGCCGTAATCGTTTGGCCAGATTTTAGAAAGCTGTAGTGAACAACACCAGCGCTAGTCCACCAAACACACACAAGTAACTTTTTCTGAGTCAATTTTCGTTTAGGGCAGGATTTGTCTGGGTCTCCAGGGTTCAGCCATTGCGATGA
The DNA here is from genome assembly GCA_905163515.2 of Lymantria monacha. NCBI lineage: Eukaryota > Metazoa > Arthropoda > Insecta > Lepidoptera > Erebidae > Lymantria > Lymantria monacha. The sequence continues at coordinate 3,253,683 of LR991102.1, forward strand.
GCGCTTCCGATTATCTTGCAGTATCCACTTTTCATCACAAGCAATGATTCGATTTAAAATCCCTTCATTATTGTGTCGGTTGAGCAAAGTAACACAGCAATCGATGCGTGTTTGCAAGTTCAATTCACTCAATTCATGAGGTACCCATCGTTCAAGTTTTTTTACTTGTCCGATTTGCTTCAAGTGGATTAATACAGTTTTGTCACTTGCTCCGAAGCCTGCAGCTATCTCTGCAGTGCTTTGTGATGGATCCACTTCCACAATAGTCTTTAATTCTTCATTTTGCACTTTGGTCTCCGGCCGTCCACAGGGTTGGTTCTGAAGGTCGAAATTTCCAGAACGAAAACGTTGAAACCAAAAACGTTCTGTGCTTTCTGGCAGCATGATTGGGCCGGAATCCCAATAGGCGCGGGTTCGAATCCCGCTTGTGACATTATTTTTCACTTCGTAATCGGGTTTTTTAAATAATATCTAATCAATGTATAATGAACAATATTTTTAAATGAAGCTGAATGTGGTGCGAATCAAGGTCACACCCTCACACATGCATGCGCGCACTTATGCACGCACGCAAGCACGTACGAATGTATGCACGCACGCACGCAAGCACGTACGAACGTTAGCACGTAGGTACATTCGCATTTAATACGGTCATAGAAATGTAAATCAGAGGGCGTAGCCGTCTTCATATGGCTGCTGTTTACAATTACCAAGTAATAGATAAGACTCTTCCGTTAGTTCTAGTAGTTGTTCATTAAGAATGGGGTATGATTTAAGCTATCGCCAATTTAATTAGTTTTGTGTTTTTTAAATAATAGGGTTTGCCCACAAAATAGTAGATTTATCACCAAAATGTAGTCGCCAAACAATATAAAATCAATTCCACAATAAATCACCTAAAATCATGGAAATATAGGGTCTACTACCAAATACTTCTTTGGGTCCGTATAAAACTAGGTGTCACCAAGGTATTCATGGTTGTAGCATATGCTCCCGTAGGATCCTCGGTGGCATCAGACCTAGAGAAGTTTTGGGATAATGTTAGGGAAGTTCTGGATATGGCAGAAACCAGTGAACGCGTGATTGTATGCGGAGATTTGAACGGATGGGGACCAAGCGTCCCGACTATGAGGACGTACTTGGTCCATTTGGTGATAAGAGAGTGAACGACGCAGGTAGGCTTATAGCGGATGTATGCATGGAGAGAAACCTTATTGTGTCAAACACATTTTTCCAACATAAGGACATCCACATGTATACATGGAGAAGGAATGAACAGAAAAGTATAATAGATTTAATTTTGGTAGACAGTCGCCTCCGAAGCAAAATATTGGACGCAAGAGCCTACAGGGGCCCCACAGTCGATACGGACCACTATCTCGTTATTGCGAGATTTAGTGGTCTGTTGAGAAAGTGGAGGCACTGGCGAGAGCGTGTCCACTTCGGAGGGCTTGAAAGAATAAAGGTTGAAAGGTTGCAAGAAGAGTGTGTAAGAGAAAAGTATGCAGAGGGTGTCCGAGAACGGCTGACGATGGCAAGCCAGCCGCAATCGGACATTGAAGAATGCTGGAGAGTATGGTAGATACAGCGAAAGAAGTATGTGGAAGTTCAAAGAAGCATAGAAAAACAAATGGTGATGCATGGTGGGATGCGGAAGTGGCAGCTTCCGTAGAGCAAAAGAAGAAAGCGTGGCTGGACTATGTCTCTTCTTTGAATCTGAATGACAGTATGACTGAACAGAAGAAAGAAATATATCAGCAATGTAAGAATGACACCAAGGCCTTAGTGAAAGAGAAACGTGATAGAGCAAGTATGAGTGCAGAAGATAGGCTGACTAAAAACTTCGAGAGTAACACCAAACTCTTTTGGAGGGAGGTGAAGAAGTCTCGAGGTGGTTGGTCAGCCTTTAGAATGAATAAAATAAGGTCTAAAGGTGGAAACATTCTTACACAAACACAAGACGTGTTAAGCCGATGGAGTGAATATTTTGGCGATATGTATGCGGATGCTACGGTTGACGCCGGTGTCGCATGTGATTTAGTAGAACAACATTCGACAGCGGCGTCCTCCGATGGCATCAGTATGGATGAAGTTGAATGGGCGATAAGAAGTTTGAAAAATAGTAAGGCAGCGGGCATTGATATGGTGTCTGCCGAGATAATCAAGCTTGGTGGCTCCTGTGTCTGGGAGGCGTTCCTGTTGCTCCTCAATTTATGTTGGAGCTCGGGAATGGTTCCCGGGGACTGGAATAGCGCAGTCATCGTGCCTTTGTTTAAAAACAAGGGTTCACGTTATGACTGCGCAAATTACAGAGCCATAAGCTTGACCAGTTTGGCAGCAAAAGTGTATGGTAAAATTATTGAAAGGAGAATGAGGATGGTGTCCGATGGTTTACTGTGTGAAACATAAGGTGGTTTCAGGAGTGGAAGGAGATGCATGGATCAAGTGTTTTCTCTGCGCAACATTGTGGAGAAGCATCTGGCTCTAGGTCAGAGGGTTTTCTGCAGTTTTGTGGATCTGGAGAGAGCATTTGACACGGTTGTTCGAAAGGAACTTTGGGACATTTTACCGGAGTATGGTATTAACGGTAAACTGCTACAGGCTGTGCAGTCCAGTTACATGGGCTGTAGAGCCTGTGTGCGGCTGGATGATGGAATGTCGCCTTGGTTTGACGTCAATATCGGCGTTAAGCAGGGGTGCGTTCTGTCAGCCAGGCTGTTTATCATATATCTGGATAAATGTCTCCAAAGGTTGAACGATATGAATGTGGGAGTCCAGATGGGCGACTCAGTGGTCACTGCTCTGCTTTATGCAGATGATGTAGTCCTGCTGGCACAGTCAGCGACTGACCTGCAGACCCTAGTCGACACAATGACAGAAGATTGTAAGAAAAGGGGTCTACGCGTGAATGTGAGCAAAACCAAAATAATGGTCTTTGAAAGAGACGAAGCCAGAACAGATGTAAGAGTAACAATAGGTAATGATATACTAGAGCAAGTGGATGAATTTGTATATCTTGGATGTGGATTTAGCCGAGATGGAAGGTACACCACTGATATAGAGCGAAGAGTGAATGCGGGAAATAGAGTGAACGGAGCGTTGGGGCAACTTCTCGGCAGCCACCACCTCAGCCAGAAGGCACGTGTAGCAATACATAACGCAGTGCTTGTCCCAACATTACTGTATGGAAGCGAGAGTTGGGTATGCAGAAAAGAGTATGAAAGTAAAATTAATGCGGTCGAAATGCGATCTCTGCGGAAAATCTGTGGAGTTAGGCTGACCGACCGCATTCGTAACGACGACGTAAGAGAGCGAGTAGGTATGAAAGAGAGTATTGGTGTAAGGATGCGAAAGGGCATGCTGCGATGGTTCGGACATGTGGAAAGAATGCCGAACGAACGTCTGGTTAAGAAGATATACAATACGAAAGTGGAAGGATGTAGGTACCGAGGGAGACCGAGACTAACCTACCTAGACCAGATCGGTCATGTACTAAAGGAAGGTGAAGTCAAGAGTCTCCGAAACCGGCGAGCGTGTATGAAGAGAATTATGAATGTTGAGGAAGCGAGTGAAGTATGCAGAGATAGAGTTCTCTGGCACTCTGTTCTCTCTGCCTACCCTGCAAGGGATATGGCGTGATGATATGTATGTATGTACTACCAAATAAATGTTTTTGTATGTATTATAATAGGTTTGTCCTAATAAGTATTTAAGCAAACTAATTTAAAGAGATCACCAATAAATCATATACAGGGTGGAAGGGGAGCGCTCCCGAAAACAGAGACAGGTAATCCTACTAGTCCTACTTGTAATGATAGGCTAGAAAAAAAATTGATAAGGATGAAAAAAAAAATTTTTTTTCAGCGCGTTAGGTCGTTGAACTCTTGAACATATGATCGTGAGTTTTGAATAGATTGCGTCTTTTCTCATCCGAGTAAAGTTTAAGTATTTTTTATGAAATTATCGTTACATGGCACTGTCCTAATACGATGGAATGTGAAAAAACTTAAAATTCGTTGTGAAAAAAAAAAAATTTTTTATAGCCTATCATTACAAGGAGGACCAGTAGGGTCACCTGTGTTTGTTTTCGGGGGCGGTCCACTTACACCCGTATTATGTCACTAGAAAATTTTATAGAGTTTTGGTATGGTGCCTTCATCAGTGTCTGTTTTTTTCCTCATCAGACTCCAATATCGGCACTTTCTCCACGAATGATTGCTCCACGAACGACAATAAACTTTTTGAGTGAATTGCATTACCTTCACCGCTACTGGATGCCATAATCCAAAATAAGCAGTTAGAAATTAACTAAAACAACAAATTACAACAATGAACGTGGGTTCGACGCGAATGAAGTAAACTTGCATCTCGATGCCCGCACCGCGCATCGTATGATCGTACTTAGTTACCTACGACCCATCGTTGAGACTGGAAAGCGCGCCAATTTGTCTTCGCCTCTTTGAACATATTTTCATTAAAATTATAAATTGATGTATTAAATTGGTAACGAATACTATTTTTTTAATAACTGAACGAAATAAAATGTAACTACTGTATTGGTGACAAAATAACAAATAAAAAGGAGCACTAAGTTATTATTTAAGTAATAAAACTATTAATATAAGAATGAAGTTTATATTCATCTAATGCACTACAATTTTATTGGTAATCCATCTCTTATTTTGCTCGTGGATGTAAGCGATATGTGTATCGCTTGCCAAGAAGAATAGTGACACAACTCAAAAAAGCTAAATTTTACAGTCAAAATAAGTATTTCCTGTTTTTCAGCTCGGTTCAGCATCGATTTCAAATGCACGAACGTCAGCATATACATACCTTAAGAATGACGATGAAGAGTTGATAGGGAGAACTTATAATATTAACAACCCTCCACCACCATCAAAAATTGAAATATAATGAAAATTGTAATTTTTAGAGTTGTGACACTATTCTTCCGGTATACTATATTAACATTAATTCGATAATTCATACCATGGAATACTTTTTTTATCTGAGAACGAAAATATTTCGTAGGGATAGAGCTATTTACTAGGTGATATAAGTTAATGACAAATATAAATTTTGGTGACAAGAATTATAGTCCTCATTATGAATTAGACTAAAATAAAATACTTACACCGTCCGTGTTATCAATGAATGGATCATTTTCATCGTATCCAGCACCGATGTCCGCAAAGTCGTCATGTTTTGAACCACCCTTGCGTCCATACGTGCTTTTGCCACCCTGAAATAAATAATATAATAAAAAAAAAAAAATTTTTGGTAAACGTCTCTTATAAAATATAACCGTTACTGTAAGCTGCCTTGCATATCTCTAATTTCTCTTTCTATCTTAAAAACTTAATCTGTAGAGAAAGGATACTTAGGAGGACGATCGACGAGAAGCTACATATTATGTCGAATTCTCACATTGCATTAGATAAAATCTAAAAATGGCCGTCTTTATTTTACCAGCTTTCTTCATTATGGTAATGAAGTAAATATACTATAATCACCATCCGTTCTTTTCCCGTAGGTATGGTAAAAAGCGATTGAAGGAAAACTAAATAAAAGTATATGACAAACATTAGACATTACCTCAATTTCATGGACGTAGGTCCAACGCTATTTACCGGAGACACTGCATATTAAGCGACTATTTTTTTACATTTTGTTTAACATCCTCCTCATCGGTGACTATACGTAGTAAGGTATACCGCCAAGACAGAATTTTGTTCCAGCGTGGTATTTTTACATACATACGTATATATCATCATGCCATATCCGTTGCAGGGTAGGCAGAGAGAACAGAGTGGAGAGAACTCTATCCTTGCATACTTCACTCGCTTCTTCAACATTCATAATTCTCTTCATACACGCTCGCCAGTTTCGGAGACTCTTGACTTCCTTTCAGTACGTGACTAATCTGGTCTAGGTAGGTGAGTCTCGTGGTATTTTTTGTGTGTACAATCCCGTATCCATAGATTGAGGAATGGCTGGATGTGGTCTCAACACAATACAATCGCTATTCACTCTACTAGTTTTATATTTAAAACAGTTCTAGTCTTAGTTCTCTAGGATCACTTTTGGACAGCTTTCGTCTGCGGAAGTAGGTACTACGCTCTTATAGAAAATCTACGTCTGAAAAAGTGGCAACGTACTGTTGCACTTTGTTCGACGAATGGGAGAGACAGCAGTCTAATTTTTTGGAAGAGTTTTGGTTGGTAGATAGCGGTCTAACTGGTCTATGGGCGGCAGTAACACTTACTATCAGCTGTGCTGCTTGCGCGTTTGCCACTATAAGGAATAATAAAAACTGAATCACATACGTGATATACTGCACCTATATGTAATCTTTAAAGTTCAACAGCCTTGCGACCTTCACTGTATAGACCCTTTCACTAGTCCTATGAATATACGTAGTTATCTGGCTAATGATAAGTACTGCAAGCTATTATTACAGTTTTATGCGGCAAATTTATAAATAATCATCATAAACTCAGCTCATTTATGTCCCAGCCCTGGGTTCGAGCCTCCTCCACAATAGGAGGTAAATTGACCTACTATATCAGGTCATGGCCATAGTCAGCCGCATGAGTATAGCATTGTATATCAAGTTGCCTAGTAACCTTGTCTTGCATAGACCTTTTTCATACATACATACCATCACGCCATATCCCTTGCAGGGTAGGCAGAGAGAACAGAGTGCCAGAGAACTCTCCTTGCATACTTCACTAGCTTCCTCAACATTCATAATTCTCTTCATACACGCTCTCCGGTTTCGGAGACTCCTCCACCTTCCTTCAATACGTGACCAATCTGGTCTAGGTAGGTGAGTCTCGGTCTCCCCCGGTACCTACATCCTTCCACTTTCGCATTGTATATCTTCTTAACCAGACTTTCGTTCGGCATTCTGTCCACATGTCCGAACCATGGGAGCATTTCCTTTCGCATCTTTACACCAATACTCTCTTTCATTATATCATAGCATAGATCTTTTATACACATTATATCACTTATAGTCTTCTTCTTCTTTTTATATATTGGCAATCAGCTACATATACGAGCTATTGGTGCCAGTGTCGAGTTATAAATATTTTCACGTTTTTAGTCTTTCAGGTCAGTCATTGTCAGTCGTAAGTCAAATTATCGCCATCAACAGTGCTATGGCCACACTGTTAATGGTATCTTGTGGGAATTTTGATGGAAAACGAAAACGTTGTAAAGCACTTTTATATGATATTCACTACATCCCAGTAGTTCCGCCGCTTCATATTACATAAAATGCCATCAAAATTATCTAATATAACAAGTTAAAACACTAAGATATCGAATATAGTATAAGAGCACCACATGACGTTTTCAAATTCCCGTCAAAAAGCCCACTTATAGTCTATCTAATCTAAAAAATGCACTTTGACAGCTGTCGGAGTATAGTCTAGGTATGTGAACCAAATAATCGCTATCGAAAATATCCGATTTTAGTGAGAAATCGATATTGATTCTATTTAATTAATAATCGGTTTATTTCTTATTTTTCAAAAAGGATAAATTAAGTGCTAAATTAATACTAAACAAATTAAGTTATTTCAGCATGAAATCTATTCATCATATTTAGTAGGATTAGGTTAAGTTAAAACAAAATCTGGATTTGAAAATAGCTATTTATTCAAAATCACTACTATTACTTGAATAATCATCTTCGCGGGCATTAATAATTATTTCCTTATCAATAAAATTATCGAAATGTACATTTCCGTCAAAATCTCTATTCGATTAATTATATTGTTTTAATATTTTTACCAATTATTGAGAAATTCGTGAATTGAAAATTGTCAAGCACTACTGTATATATAGAACGTGATGACGTGACATTGTTAGATAGTTAACAACACTTACTATTTACCATGTTATTTCTATTTTAAATTTGTTTTACGAGTTTCAACATTAGATTATTGTACAAGAAAGTCACAACGTTAATTATGTAAATAACTTAATAGTTCTTTAAAATTTCAGATTTAGTGTTTGCAATCATGTGTATACGTTAGACCAAGGTTATGGTGTATTAAAAAATGCAAAACGTCAAAATGCACTTCTTAGATTAGATGAGCTATAGTCGCCTTTTACGACGGGTGGTGAATTGTATTCTTAGTCCAGTCCAAGGTTTTATAGCGGTAGTGCCTCACTGTTAAGAGTTTTCTGTCTACAGCCGCGGGCCCGTCCGGAGTAATACCACATACACAGAAAATTGACGTATCAAATAGTGGCAATGTGTTGTTGCGCTTCATTCGGTGAGCGGGAGCCGGTAACCAAGTTTATGGGCGAGTTTTGATTGGTAGACCGCGATTTAGCTGTACCTTTAGTGTTGCAGAGATTCATGAACGCCAGTAACACTTACCACCAGGTATGCTGCTTACTCGTTTGCCATCATCATCATTTTCTCACTCACACTCTTATCCCAATTGATTGAAGTCGATACAATATATACTCTTCTATCATAGTACATATTGTAGAAGTTATTGGCAATAGTTTTATGACCGGCCGCCTGTCAGACGTCAACCCTCCTTGGGAATGTAATTGTTGGCCCAGGTGGTTATAAGGCTCTTAGTCGTCTTTTACATCCACGAGCAAAGTAAGGATTGGTAGTATTCGAAGCCGCTACCACACAGCTATTCGTATCGTTTGCCATCATAAGTAATACAAGACCTTGTACATTCAAAATGCCATCTTTAGTAGATAAAATTAAATTTATAAAAACCAATTCGCATATAAAGTACCCATTAATAATAAGTATAAATATGATCTCAACGTTTGTCAGCGTGATTCATTATATGCATTATGTTAAAAATTTTGTGTGAAATATTACGATAATCTCATATATTTTATACTAGCTTCTGCCCGCGGCTTCGCCTGCGTAAAAGGTTACTTTCCTGAAGTTTTTCATCCCCTATTTTTATTTTACCCCTTAAGGGTAATTTTTTTTTACAAAACTTTAATGTCATATTTATTTATATCTAATCAATAAATCTAAAAATAAGTTTCAAGCTTCTGGCTTTAAAAATGATGACGATACTTTCTTGCAACTTTTCATCCTCCTTTACAACCTTTTTTTTTGCATTAATAAGTAGCCTATGTCCTTTATCAGGATCTAGACTATCTGTGTACCAAATTTCATTTAGATCGGTTCAGTAGTTTTGGCGTGAAAAAGCGACAAACAGAGTTACTTTCGCATTTATAATATTAGTAAGGATCTGCCTATAACAGGTTTTTATGATTGCGACGAACAGATAAAGGGGTGGTGACTTATAGTATATGAGCCGAAACGATGACGACGCTGTGGTACTAGCCTGGACGAGATGGGCATTTACGGCTACAGACAGAATATTATTAGCAATATAGTCCTGTCTTTAAGTCGTGATAATGCTGTTGACTGTCTTTGATCGGGTTGAGAGCCCTCAGCGCTCACCCACAGTCCGGGTAAGGTTGTCATAGCCATCTAAGGCTAACAAGTAACACAAAAAAAATACTGTCTTTGGTTTTCTCACAAATAGAGACGGTGGGTTTTTATTTTAAAAGAACGCCTTAACAGAGAGAGTGATGTGAGCTTATATCAGGGAACTTAAAAATATATGGGCAGAATCACCATCATCGTCATCCTATTCCATATAACTATTACTTGGGGTGGACGCATGGTCCTCTATTTGCACAAAATCCTAACAGATATTCTCTGTGCGTTCTGCCCCTACGCGTCGCTTGTAGGATACGCCTAGGTGAATGTAGAGCTCACGGCCAGTTCTTCTGTGACCATGATATGCTATTGCACGGTTTATATACTTTTTAGTATTATCCATCACGCTGGCATAATCAAAATTATCCATTTTATAAAGGCAAAGTCGTAAAAAGACCCTAGGGGCCATCCATAAATTATGTAAGGCGGTTTACTAATTTTTGTCAAAACTGTGATCATCATTCTCCTGCTCTTATCCCAATTACTTGGGGTCGATACAGTATGTACTCTTATTTCATAGTACATATTGTAAAAGTTACCGGTAATAGTTTTATGACCGACCGCCTGCCAGACGTCAACCCTCCTTGGGAATGTAATTGTTGACCAATCGGCATCAGATGTAGTTGGCCCAGATCGTTGTAAGGCTCTTAGTCGACTTTTACGACATCCACGAGCAAAGTAAGGGTTGGTAGTACTCTTAGCCGCTGCCACACAGCTTGGTCAAAACTGTGATAATAGAGTATATTAGGTTAATGTTATTGCAGTGAATTAATGGTACCTACTTGAAGTAAGAAGATTGTAATATAAGTAGGGCCTTTTCTTACAAAAAATCTTATTAAAGGGCAGGGGGGATTAGTCGCAATCTTATGATGTCTTACCGTAATTACAAATCATTCTTCAAAATCCCTTACGTAATTTATGAACGGCCCCCTAGGCCTTCGATCCAAAATATATATATTCTAGGATATGGCTGTAGCTTATGTTCGTCAATTCTTTTGTTAATAAAGTATCTTCAGGTGTAAAAATATAAAATTGAACTCACATATTTCTGTTCAAACTTCCTGGCGATTCTCTCCACGTCATCGTTGTTATCTGAGAACGGATCCAGGCCTGAGGTTTTTCCATTTTCTATTTTCTCACGCTTTTTCCTCTGAAAAATAAAAAAAATACACTAGTTAATTGCACCGATAAACTATTGATTTAAATACATACATACATATCATCACGCCATACCCCTTGCAGGGTAGGCAGAGAGAACAGAGTGCCAGAGAACTCTATCCTTGCATACTTCACTCGCTTCTTCAACATTCATAATTCTCTTCATACACGCTCGCCGGTTTCGGAGACTCTTGACTCCACCTTCTTTCAGCACGTGACCAATCTGGTCTAGGTAGGGAGTCTCGGTCTCCCCCGGTACCTACATCCTTCCACTTTTGCATTGTATATCTTCTTAACCAGACGTTCGTTCGGCATTCTTTCCACATGTCCGAACCATCGGAGCATTCCCTTTCGCATCTTTACACCAATACTCTCTTTCATACCTACTCGCTCTCTTACGTCGTCGTTGCGAATGCGGTCGGTCAGCCTAACTCCACAGATTTTCCGTAGAGATCGCATTTCGACCGCATTAATTTTGCTTTCATGCTCTTTTCTGCATACCCAACTCTCGCTTCCATATAGTAATGTTGGAACAAGTACAGCGTTATGTATTGCTACACGTGCCTTCTGGCTGAGGTGGTGGCTACCGAGAAGTTGTACCAACGCTCCGTTCACTCTATTTGCCGCATTCACTCTTCGCTCTATATCAGTGGTATACCTTCCAGGCCCGCGATAAATAGCGGCTAGCTAGCTTCCATCTCGGCTAAATCCACATCCAAGATATACAAATTCATCCACTTGCTCTATAGTACATCATTACCTATTTTTACTCTTACATCTGTTCTGGCTTCATCTCTTTCAAAGACCATTATTTTGGTTTTGCTCACATTCACGCGTAAACCCCTTTTCTTACAATCTTCTGTCATTGTGTCGACTAGGGTCTGCAGGTCAGTCGCTGACTGTGCCAGCAGGACTGCATCATCTGCATAAAGCAGAGCATTGACCACTGAGTCGTCCATCTGGACTCCCACATTCATATCGTTCAACCTTTGGAGACATTTATCCAGATATATGATAAACAGCCTGGCTGACAGAACGCACCCCTGCTTAACGCCGATATTGACGTCAAACCAAGGCGACATTCCATCATCCAGCCGCACACAGGCTCTACAGCCCATGTAACTGGACTGCACAACCTGTAGCAGTTTACCGTTAATACCATACTCCGGTAAAATGTCCCAAAGTTCCTTTCGTACAACCGTGTCAAATGCTCTCTCCAGATCCACAAAACTGCAGAAAACCCTCTGACCTAGAGCCAGATGCTTCTCCACAATCTTGCGCAGAGAGAACACTTGATCCATGCATCCCCTTCCACTCCTGAAACCTCCTTGTGTCTCACACATCAAACCATCGGACACCATCCTCATTCTCCTTTCAATAATTTTACCGTACACTTTTGCTGCCAAACTGGTCAAGCTTATGGCTCTGTAATTTGCGCAGTCATAACGTGAACCCTTGTTTTTAAACAAAGGCACGATGACTGCGCTATTCCAGTCCCTGGGAACCATTCCCGAGCTCCAACATAAATTGAGGAGCAACAGGAACGCCTCCCAGACACAGGATCCACCAAGCTTGATCATCTCGGCAGACACCATATCAATGCCCGCTGCCTTACCATTTTTCAAACTTCTTATCGCCCATTCAACTTCATCCATACTGATGCCATCGGAGGACGCCGGTGCCGAATGTTGATCTACTAAACCACATGCGACACCAGCGCCAACTCGAGTATCCGCATACATATCGCCAAAATATTCACTCCATCGGCTTAACACATCATGTGTTTGTGTAAGAATGTCTCCACCTTTAGACCTTATTTTATTCATTCTGAAGGCTGACCAACCACCCCGAGACTTCTTCACCTCCCTCCAAAAGAGTTTGGTGTTACCCTCGAAGTTTTTAGTCAGCCTATCTTCTGCACTCATACTTGCTCTATCACGTTTCTCTTTCACTAAGGCCTTGGTGTCATTCTTACATTGCCGATATATTTCTTTCTTCTGTTCAGTCATACTGTCATTCAGATTGAAAGAAGAGACATAGTCTAGCCACGCTTTCTTCTTTTGCTCTACGAAAGTTGCAACTTTCGCATCCCACTATGCATCACCATTTGTTTTTCTATGCTTCTTTGAGCTTCCACATATTTCTTTCGCTGTATCTACCATACTCTCTCTCAATATTATCCAGCATTCTTCAATGTCCGATTGCGGCTGGCTTGCCATCGTCAGCCATTCTCGGACACCCTCTGCATACTTTTCTCTTACACACTCTTCTTGCAACCTTTCAACTTTTATTCTTTCAAGCCCTCCGAAGTGGACACGCTCTCGCCAGTGCCTTCACTTTCTGAACAGACCACTAAATCTCGCAATAACGAGATAGTGGTCCGTATCGACCGTGGGGCCTCTGTAAGCTCTTGCGTCCAATATTTTGCTTCGGAGGCGACTGTCTACCAAAATTAAATCTATTATACTTTTTTGTTCATTCCTTCTCCATGTATACATATGGATGTCTTTATGTTGGAAAAATGTGTTTGACACAACAAGGTTTCTCTCCATACATACATCCGCTATGAGCCCACCTGCGTCGTTCACTCTCTTATCACCAAATGGACCAAGTACGTCCTCAAAGTCGGGACGCTTGGTCCCCCACCCATCCGTTCAAATCTCCGCATACAATCACGCGTTCACTGGTTTCTGCCATATCCAGAACTTCCCTTTGTCCATTGAACATTGTCCCAAAACTTCTCTAGGTCTGATGCCACCGAGGATCCCACGGGAGCATATGCTACCACCATGAATACTTTGGTGACACCTAGTTTTATACGGACCCAAAGAAGTCTGGGATCATACATTCCGTAATCCTTCACACCTGAGGCCAAGCGAGAGGACAACAGCACTCCTACCCCCATGCTGGCTCGATCGCTCTGTGGTACACCAGACCACAGAGCCATCCCGCCACCAGGAAGATCGCAGGCGTCGCTGCCCCTTCGCTTGGTCTCTGTTACACAGAACACGTCTAGCTGTTTGTCCGCCATGACGGTTATCAGCTCGTGCAACTTACCTTCCACACAACCTCTTACATTCCACGTGCCCACCCGGCACTCTGCTCTCCTCGACTCGCCTGACTGGGCAAGGCGTGATGGGTGGCGGCCCCCCATCGCCGCGTCTGCCAATGTTCATACCGACGGGGGCGGGTCGGTACGCGTCGCCTCCGGGGGACGCCCTAACCCGCACTGCGGTATGCATTCGAGCCGGATTAGCAGTCTAACTAGACTGGCAGGGGATGCGGCGAGCACGCTCCGGACTATGCTCCCCCAAATTGATTTAAATAATGAGGTAATTATATACCCGTGTGGAGACGGCATAATAATATAATTGTAGCTATCACTTTCTTGCATATAGGAGTTGTTAACTCCCTAAGGATCTCAACAGGCGAGTAATGTAACAGCTCTTTTCTGGGAATAGTATAACACGTCCCTGCGAAGTTTACGTCGAACAGTGGACGCCGAATAGCTAATTATTGTGAATGCCATGTCATTTCTGCAATCGGAGATATTTCATATGGGAACTGATTAAGACTGTAATCGACCACAACAATCTTCCCAGCAAGAGTTATAAAAGGCGACTAACAAAATGGTCTTGAACATAACTTGTTAGTGAATTTGACCACAGCGGCGACTCTACGGGTAAAGAACAAATGTAACCGATAGCCCAAGAAATTAGCAAGCCGAAGTGGCAAAAGTGTAGGACTCCTCTTGCGTCGAACCGACAACATTTAGGGGTAAATGCTTTCTTGCGGTGAGTACGAACCTGACGATGCAGCGCAAGCCCTTTCCAGATGAAAATAACGAATGCATATGTCGTTGGACGGTTATGAGTGCCATGTCCGTGGAGAGTCCTATGTCTAAAAGTGGACATTCACAGGTTGATGGAAGGCTGGATTTATATATTTAGAAGTCTCTTCATCCATTCCTAGGTGAAGAGGCGGTGATACATTTTTTTTTACACCGCCTTTGCACTAAGGAAATAATCCTTGTATAGCGGGGGACTTTACCAACACGCAATTAACATAGACAAATTACACCCAGACTCAGAACAACACTTTGTGGATCGCGTAAAGTATTGTCCTGCGTGGGAATCGAACCCATGTCACTGGCACTGAAGATCGGTATCATAACCGTTACGCCATCTGTGCAGACAATTGCCAACATCCTTACACCTCTATGTAGAGAGTATATGAGACTGAATTGTGCACATAAAATAAAACACAGTTGCCGATGTTCTCATATAAGAGGAACTGAAACTAGCGAATCGTCCTCGCTTTCTTTTTGGTAGAAGCTTCGGTAGTAGCTTAAAATAAAATACCGTTATATATATATATATTACCGGTATATATATATATATATATATATATATATATATATATATATATATATATACCACATAAAATCACCTTTGAATTTAAATAAATTACTGATATCAATTGACGTAATTTAGAGTTATTAGTTTTAGAATGTCGAAGGTTTAAGCTTTGGGTTGCAAGGTCATAGGGCAGTATCTTCGTATGTAATATAATATTATGCCAAAACTGGTTAAACTAAACAGACGACCCCATTCGCATTGTGAATAACAACAGCCCTAAAGTTAAACAAAATGGCGGTATTATACATACGACAATATTTTTTTACTAAATTTAATTTAAACAGATTAATAATAAATAAGGTCTAAAGGTGGAGAAATTCTTACACAAACACAAGACGTGTTAAGCCGATGGAGTGAATATTTTGGCGATATGTATGCGGATGCTACGGTTGGCGCCGGTGTTGGATGTGGTTTAGTAGATCAACATTCGACAACGGCGTCCTCCGATGGCATCAGTATGGATGAAGTTGAATGGGCGATAAGAAGTTTGAAAAATGGTAAGGCAGCGGGCATTGATATGGTGTCTGCCGAGATGATCAAGCTTGGTGGCTCTTGTGTCTGGGAGGCGTTCCTGTTGCTCCTCAATTTATGTTGGAGCTCGGGAATGGTTCCCAGGGACTGGAATAGCGCAGTCATCGTGCCTTTGTTTAAAAACAAGGGTTCACGTTATGACTGCGCAAATTACAGAGCCATAAGCTTGACCAGTTTGGCAGCAAAAGTGTATGGAAAAATTATTGAAAGGAGAATGAGGATGGTGTCCGATGGTTTACTGTGTGAGACACAAGGAGGTTTCAGGAGTGGAAGGGGATGCATGAATCAAGTCATCAAGTGTTCTCTCTGCGCTACATTGTGGAGAAGCATCTGGCTCTAGGTGAGAGGGTTTTCTGCAGTTTTGTGGATCTGGAGAGAGCATTTGACACGGTTTTACGAAAGGAACTTTGGGACATTTTACCGGAGTATGGTATTAGCGGTAAACTGCTACAGGCTGTGCAGTCCAGTTACATGGGCTGTAGAGCCTGTGTGCGGCTGGATGATGGAATGTCGCCATGGTTTGACGTCAATGTCGGCGTTAAGCAGGGGTGCGTTCTGTCGGCCAGGCTGTTTATCATATATCTGGATAAATGTTTCCAAAGATTGAACGATATGAATGTGGGAGTCCAGATGGGCGACTCAGTGGCCACTGCTCTGCTTTATGCAGATGATGCAGTCCTGCTGGCACAGTCAGCGACTGACCTGCAGACCCTAGTCGACACAATGACAGAAGATTGTAAGAAAAGGGGTCTACGTGTGAATGTGAGCAAAACCAAAATAATGGTCTTTGAAAGAGATAAAACCAGAACAGATGTAAGAGTAACAATAGGTAATGATGTACTAGAGCAAGTGGATGAATTTGTATATCTTGGATGTGGATTTAGCCGAGATGGAAGGTACACCACTGATATAGAGCGAAGAGTGAATGCTGGAAATAGAGTGAACGGAGCGTTGGGGCAACTTCTCGGCAGCCACCACCTCAGCCAGAAGGCACGTGTAGCAATACATAACGCAGTGCTTGTCCCAACATTACTGTATGGAAGCGAGAGTTGGGTATGCAGAAAAGAGTATGATAGTAAAATTAATGCGGTCGAAATGCGATCTCTGCGGAAAATCTGTGGAGTTAGGCTGACCGACCGCATTCGTAACGACGACGTAAGAGAGCGAGTAGGTATGAAAGAGAGTATTGGTGTAAAGATGCGAAAGGGAATGCTCCGATGGTTCGGACATGTGGAAAGAATGCCAAATGAACGCCTGGTTAAGAAGATATACAATGCGAAAGTGGAAGGATGTAGGTACCGAGGGAGACCGAGACTAACCTACCTAGATCAGATCGGTCATGTACTGAAGGAAGGTGGAGTCAAGAGTCTCCGAAACCGGCGAGCGTGTATGAAGAGAATTATGAATGTTGAGGAAGCGAGTGAAGTAGGCAGAGATAGGGTTCTCTGGCACTCTGTTCTCTCTGCCTACCCTGCAAGGGATATGGCGTGATGATATGTATGAATGTATGTAATAATAAACATACAATGCGAAAGTGGAAGGATGTAGGTACCGGGGGAGACCGAGATTAACCTACCTAGACAGATTGGTCACGTACTGAAGGAAGGTGGAGTCAAGAGTCTCCGAAACCGGCGAGCGTGTATGAAGAGAATTATGAATGTTGAGGAAGCGAGTGAAGTATGCAAAGGTAGAGTTCTCTGGCACTCTGTTCTCTCTGCCTACCCTGCTAGGGATATGGCGTGATGATATGTATGCTACCGAGAAGTTGCCCCAACGCTCCGTTCCCTCTATTGCCCGCATTCACTCTTCGCTCTATATCAGTGGTGTACCTTCCATCTCGGTTAAATCCACATCCAAGATATCCAAATTCATCCACTTGCTCTAGTATATCACTACCTATTGTTACTCTAGAGTTCTGGCACTCTTCACTCTGCCTACACTGCAAGGGACATGGCGTGAATGATATGTATGTATATGTATGCATATTACTTTGCGGCTATGATCCGGCACGCGATGTTGTAAGAGCACTATTGTTGCAAAGACGAGCGTAATCGCCACGCTACACGATATTAATACCACCAATGGATAATGTATTCTTTAAAGCCCTGTATCTACCGGACGTAAATAATTATCATATACGAGTAGATCCAGTGACATAGATCTGCTATAATGCTGAGAAATTCACTATTGTATAAATAATTATTGCTATTTAAATAATTTTAAATTAGCGATTTCTGCATCTTACAAGAAGACCCTCCAACGTCGTCCGTCCAACTTTGACCTTTTGATATCTTCTTAACGAGGGCCCAGTTGAATATCTGGCAGTTTTGATACCCTCGGGCCCCTCTACCATCCCACCAGAAATCATGGAAATTCCCGACCCACACGTCTGAGGGTCTCCTTGTTAGATTATTATTGTATTTTCGTATGGTGACGAGTGAAAATATACTTATCTTATATGTATATCTTGCTCTCATCATCACAGGTCTTATATGTCCCACTGTTGGGCTCGAGCCTCCTCCATGATGGACGGGCAAATTACCTACTAAACCATACCGGTTAAACGTGTTGGTATAAGGACTTTGTTTCGAGGTTTCCTTCTCTTGCATAAATGTTATATGCGTTTTATATCCCTTAGTCGTCTCTTACGATCACCCACGGGTAAGATAGGTGGTGAATTGTATTCTTACTCCGTCACCACACTATTTTGCTCATGGGTGTCGTAATAGACGACTAAGGAATATGATATGTAGATAACATCGATCTAAGAGTAGGGAAACTCTGAATGAACCACAAATACCAATATATTTGATACGTAGTGGTAGGTCAATTTCCCTCCTGGGCGTTGAGAGGAAGTCTCCCCCCCAGGCTGAGCGTGATATGCTATGCTGACGACACGCTCGTCACAGCCCGGGGCAGGACACTCGAAGAGGCGGCGAGCCTGGCCACTCTCGGCACCGAGATGTTCAGGCGAATCGAGGCGCTGGGGCTCAGGGTGGCCCTAAATAAGACGGAGGCCCTTCTATTCCATGGGCCCCGCGTAAGGTCGCCTATCGGCGCCTCGTTAGTCATCAACTCCATCCACATCAGTATCCAGGCCCATATGAAGTATTTGGATTTGGTGCTCGACGGGCGTTGGTGGTTCCGGGAGCATTTCCGCAGGATTGCTCCCCGGTTGGTCGGCGTGGCGTCCGCCCTTTCGCGGCTCATGCCGAACGTGGGCGGACCCAGTTTCGAGGGCCGACGGCTGTATGCGGGGGTGATCCGCTCAATGGCCATGTACGGCGCACCCGTGTGGGCGAGGGCTCTGAACGCCCAGCTCAGGGCGGTTCTGTGGAGGCCACAGAGAGCCATGGCGGTCAGAGCCATTCGCGGGTACCGCACGGTGTCGACAGAGGCGGCATGCCTATTGGCCGGGACACCCCCGTGGGATCTAAAGGCGGAGATGCTCTCCGACCTCTACCGGCGGGTTACCTCAGTGCGCGACGAGGGTGGCTTCCCATCGTTTGACGAGACAGCCACTTGGCGCGAGGACGCCCGCCGAGATGTCATCGCCCGTTGGGCTACGCGGCTGGAGAGGCCTAGACACGGTGTTGTTACCGTCGAGGCCCTCCGGCCCGTACTGATGGAGTGGATGGAGCGGCGGCACGGAGTGCTCTCCTTCCGGTTGGTGCAGATCTCTTCGGGGCACGGTTGCTTCGGCAGGTACCTGCACACGGTGGTGCGGAGGGAGCGGACTCCGTCCTGCCACCATTGCAGTAACGACGAGGACACGGCGCAACATACGCTGGAGGTGTGTCCGAGCTGGGACGGGCAGCGCCGCGACCTCGTCGCTGTCATCGGTGCCGACCTGACGCTGCCGGCTGTTGCGCGAGCGATGGTCGACAGCGTCAGGAATTGGGACGCGGTCGCTGCCTTTTGCGAGGCTGTCATCTCGCAGAAGGTGGCGGCGGAACGGGTCCGGGAGGATTCCCGTGACCCGGGCCGCCGCCAGCGGCTGGGGCGGCGCAGACGCGAATATCTGCGCCTGAGGCCGCCCTAACCGAGGCTTCGGGTGATCAGACCGGGGAATTGTCCGGTCACTCGACGTGAGGCCACCGCGTGAGGGCGACGCCCCGATGGCGAAAGCTGTCAGGGCATCGACGAGAGAAGAACCCGCAAGGGTATACCGCCGGGCGGGCCACCGAAGACAAAGATCGGGTACCGGTGGCCCACTCATACGGTGAAGAGAGGTGCTTGCAGGGTGGGTCCATGGGGTTGCGCGCCGCCTCTTTTGTCGCCCCGGATTGATTTGTCGGGGCGCGACCACATCCATGGTCCACCCTGCAGAGGAAAAAAAAATCAGGTCAGGTCAATTTCAGGTCAGGTCAATTTCCCTCCTGCTGTATAGGTGCAAACCCAGCAGTGGGGGGTGTATAAGCTGAGATGACTGACAATGAGGAGATTGTACGTTTATATCTATTAATATCTTCGTATATTATATAGGTAGTGGTCGTAAGGCCACAATTTTGACAGTTTACCTTGTACCGCCGTGGTCCAGTACTGCACCACACCACCACACTGTTGCAGAAAATCGACGTCTGAGCAGTGGGCTTTGCAAATTTCTGGATGACTTTTGGTTCAAATGCAGCGGCTTAGTTGTAACCCTGGTATTGCATAGGTCCATCCGCAGCAAGACTATCAGGTATGCTGCTTGCTTGTTTGCCACCATAAGCAATAAAAAAAAGAATCAAAGCGTAATGTTAGGCTAGTTGCCTTCATTAATAAGAGTCTCGGCACAAATGGGGGACGCATATGAACTGAGAAGAGGAAGAAGCTTTGAAATTTTGGAACGGCAAGATTAAAACTGCGATAAAATCCCGTCACATTATTATTAATACGACGTAATTCAAATGTCAGATTATCTACTGTTATTAGAAATAATCATAATTATATCAATTTATAAATACCCGATACGAAACGAAAAATGATGTCACAAACGGGGTTCGAACCCGCACCTATTGGTTCACAATGGTGTAAGTGGCAGCACGGTTGGGCCGGATTCCCAATAGGTGCGGGTTCGAACCCCGTTTGTGACATCATTTTTCGTTTCGTATCGGGTATTTATAAATAATTAAGCATATTAAATGCTAAAAATTTCAGTAATTTGAATTATATCAATTGATAAAATGAAAAATAAAAAGGTAACATTTTCATTATTAAGATTAGCCTTACGTTTTTTAAATAAATGTGTGATAACAGAAGTACGAATTAAAAAAAAACTTAAAAACAACAACTTAAAAGAATGTAATCGCCCCAGTATTCATACCTAATATATGCCCCCCCAACAGCTCTTTTTTCCCTAGAGTGTAGTTTGAGACGATTAATGATGATAAAAATCCTAAACGGACTTCCCAATCTAGCGTCATAAAAATGACACCGTTTGCACGACAAATTAAAATTTCCCATTTAAGAAACGAATAAATTATGCTGATAAAATCACATCTTTCGATGGCATCTGATGCTCTATTACGAACATGGAACGAAAACAGATTCGACGATAGATTATGTCACTATTACGAAAACCCTTCATATCTTGAGAGCGTCGGAGTCAGTCAGAGAGCAGTGTGGTAGCGGCTACGAATACTACCAACACTCACTTTGCTCGTGGATGTCGTAAAAGACGACTAAGAGCCTTATAACGACCTAGGCCAATTCCATCTGATGCTGTTTGGTCAACAATTACATTCCCAAGGAGGGTTGACGTCTGGCAGTCGGCCGGTCATAAAACTATTGCCAATAACTTTTACAATACATATGTTCTATGAAGAAAGAGTACATATTGTATCGACCCCAAGTAATTAGGAAAAGAGTAGGACAATGATGATGATGTTGAGAGCGTCGGAAACCCAATTTTCTGTGAGAGTTTGGTTTGGTAGGCAATCTATATATGTATATATTCTATATATCCCTGCTCTGGCAAATAAAGTCCATGAGAGGCAGTTACATTTACCATAACGTGAGCTGCTTGCTCGTTTGGCACCATAAAATAATAATGAAAGCGTTGGATGATCGTAGGAAAGCTTGTAATTAAGACACACTAGGTTACGCACGGTGT
Source organism: Lymantria monacha (assembly GCA_905163515.2). Taxonomy (NCBI): domain Eukaryota; kingdom Metazoa; phylum Arthropoda; class Insecta; order Lepidoptera; family Erebidae; genus Lymantria; species Lymantria monacha. The sequence goes on from LR991102.1 coordinate 3,275,395, forward strand.
CCATTCTAACTAGGCATCCGAAACGAAAGGCAAGGCGACAAAATACGCTGCAAAATTTTTGAACAATTTTCGTTGTGAGTTTATTTAAATGCAAAGTTTACTTTCAAATTTAGTGGCCGAGGTATTGAAGTCAGGGTGAATTAATAATGTGGCACACAGCCTACCTTTCAACCCTTAGAAACACAATGAGAGTGAAACTGACCTATTTTATCAAGTTGGTCAGATGGGTCAACATAAAATGGTGGTTAATCATATTTTAATTGGGACCTTAGCATATTTGACCTAAAACTATTTTTTATGGATTCTATTGCGTTTGTATTTATTTCTTTTTTTAATTGCCCGACGTTTCGAGTACTTTACAGCTTTCATGGTCACGGGAGGGCAGTGACAGTCGTCCTATGAACATCCGAACACTGTATCGTTCATGGTCACAGGACTATCAGAAATAAAGGAGAGGAGAGGAAAATCTAATAGTGGTAGAAAGTGGTAAAATTTTAATAGTGGTAGGACCACGCTGTTAACAGTTCTCTGTCTGTAGCCGCGGCCCGGTCCGTCCGGGGTAGTACCACACTCTCGCAGAAGATCGACGTATGAGTAATAGCAATGTGCTATTACGCTTCGTTTGTTGAGCGAGAGAGCCGGAAGCCCAATTGGGTGGGTTTGGGGCTTATATTGGTTGGCAGCGGCCTAGTTATACCCTTGGTATTGCAAAAGTCCATGGGTAGCAGTGACACTTACCATCAGGTGTGCTGCTTACTCGTTTGCCACCACTAGCAATAAAAAAAATCAGAAGTAAAATCAAAATAATTCTGGCAAATTAAAATGCAATTAAAATAACATCGAAATATTTTCTCATCATCGAATTAATATCCTACGGGACCGTATTACCGGGATTATAATGCTATTGCTAAGACAGTGCCATTTTTTTGTAAGTACAAGACTATTTTTTTTGTTAAAATAACAATAAAGTTGAATTTTTATACCAAGAGAACACGTTACCACAATAAAAAGTAATTTATGTGTTAATCGAGTAAATGGTCTGTCTGTGTGTCAATTTTCATCCAAATCTGTTCAACGGTTTATGCGTGATTGAGTAACAAACATTCCAAACATCTTTACAAACTTTCATATATATATATATATACATATAATACTTACTAATATTATAAATGCGAAAGTAACTCTGTCTGTCTGTCGCTCTTTCACGCCAAAACTACTGAACCGATCTAAATGAAATTTGGTAAACAGATAGTTAGAGCCTGATGAAAGAAGATAGGCTAATTTTTAATGCAAAAAAAAATTGTAAAGGTGGATGAAAAGTTGTAAGGAATTATCATAATTTTTAAAGCCAGAAGCTTGAAACTTATTTTTAGGCTATTGATTAGATATAAATAAATATAACATTAAAATTTCTTATAAAATTTACCCATATAAAAATATGGGTTTACCCATATAAAAAATGGGGTAATATAAAAATATGGGTTGAAAAACTTTAGGAAAGATACCTTTTACGCGGGCGAAGCCGCAAGCAGAAGCTAGTATTATATATTAGGATTATGTTAATATTGCCTATACTGTGGACGGCCATTAATAACGATGAGTTATCGATTTTTTGTAATGTTGTTGCATCGCCTTTGTTCACTGCGTATTAAAGAGAAAGCATTAATATGAATTGAGTAATTGCATAGAGAAATAAATGACATAGCTCATAGACAATAGACGCATAATATATACGTGACGTGGTGACGGAGTAAGAATACAATTCCCCCCCATATCTTACCCGTGGGTGATCGTAAGAGACGACTAAGGGATATAAAACGAATTTAACATCTATGCATCTGAAAGATAAAGAGATATAATTAGGAATAGTGTAATAAGAGAGCGCTGTGTGTGAATGAAGAAGTAGTGACAAAGATCAAAAAGAGTATGCTGAGGTGGTTTGGACACTTAGAAATAATGAGTGAGGAGAGGTTGACGAAAGAAATATATAAAGCAAACGTGAATGGGACGAATACAAGGGGAAGACTTCGTCATCATTTTCTGGATCAAATTAGCGATGTATTGACGAGAGGTTATATTAAGAGTATGCGTAATCGTAGAGTATGCATGAAGACTATTATGAGTGTGAATGAAGCGATGGAAGTATGCCAGGATCGTGGTTTGTGGCAATCCGTAGTCTCTGCCTACCCTTCTGGGAAACAGGCGTGAAGCTATGTATGTATGTATATGCAAGAGAAAGTAAACTCGAAATAAAGCCCTGTACCAACACGTCTGACCAGCATGGTATAGCAGTCAATCCCATTTTACACACATACCCATGTATGTGTGTGGGGTGAGATGAACTGCCGACACATTGGATCATTCCTTTCATATAATCGTCATACTTAGCAAGGAGAACTGGCCAATGTTAATTTTAGCGTTTATAGGCAAATGCTATTAATGAAGAATGCAAGAGGCGTAAAAACTTCCGGATTTTGGAGCCCAGAACCTGGACATGTCAACAGGTTTTTTCGGTTCGTTGGTTGATCACGGCGTGCGATCACAGTGCGTGCGTCGCGGGCGACCCAAGACTAAATTTTTAAACCCGGATTAAAAATGAAACCCTGTCCGGACGCTCCCTGTTTGCTCTTTAAACTAGGACAAAACCGGAGAAACCCGGACGGATGGCAACCAAAATATAAAGCAGTAGGTTGAGAGACCTAACATACCTATATGTATAATATTTAACTAGATAGGAGGTACCTATCTAGATACTGAGGATTACCTGACAAACAAATCATTGATAAACGACGGAGCCGCCCGTCCCACACTTCCCATCCGGGGAGTAAGTGCGTAACGCATTTCGGACCACTGCGTTACCAAAAAAAAAAAAAAATCGAAGACCACTTATTGGGTTGAGTGAGAGCCATTAGCGCTTATCATTGTCCGAGCTAAGCTGTAACAACCATCTGCGGCTAATAGCTAATTAAAACACAAGACAAAAAAAAACCACATCGCCGTCCATTCTTCTAGGAATTCCTCCGGTTTTTACGACTTCTAAGGGAAAGGGGAGCTGAAACATTGTATTCTTGACCTACCATAACAACGGGAACCAATCATATACCCAATACAATAGGATGTTCGTATCTATCAAATCATTTTCATTTACTTAAATTCAGTAAAGCTATTTAAAACACGAATATCCTTTAAACGTTTATATTTAGAAATAACATCTAATTATAGTTACTTAGTAAAGAGTACATAGCAAAAAAAAATAATACGTAACGGGGTCATTGACTTCTTCAATTTCAATTAATATGTTTAAAATATTGTTATCATTCTATCAACAATCGTTATCAATAAAAAAATAAGTTGCAAAATGAACTAGACCTTGAAAATGTTTAAACATACATATCCTAACCTATTTTGCAGTCAAACTGCCTAACTAAATTAATCTAATAACGTACCCACCTACGTCACTAAAACTTAGGTATGTGAGCGGCTGGGCCACCGAAGACAAAGATCGTGTGGCCCGCTCGTACGGCGAAGAGAGGAGTTCTTGCATGGTGGGTCTATGGGTTTGCACGTCGCCCCGGACTGATAAGGCGGGGCGCGACCACATCCATAGTCCACCGCAAGGAGAAAAAAAGGTAACGCAGTTCATTACCTACTTAATATGCCTAACCGCATTTTAATTTTTTAATACCTATATAATAAATAAAAATACCCTATTTATACAGTTAAAATGTGGTTATATTATCGTATAAAACTAGGTATATCTTTATATTTTCCGTGTGGTGACAGAGTAAGAATTACAATTCACCACTCCCTCTATCTTACCTGTGGGTGATCGTAAGACACGATTACGGAATATAAAACGCATATAACATCTATGAAATAGAAGAAAACTCGAAACAAAACCCTATACCAACACGCCTGGTCTACGGTGTCGTGCGCCGCTACTTCCATTGCCCCGGACGGATTAGCAGGGCGTGACCACATTGTTGCTTGCCGCCAAAACAAAAATATACCAACACCTCTGACCAGCGTGGCATAATAAGTCAATTTCCCTCCCATTGTGGAGGAGGCTCGAGCCCAACAATGGGACATATATGAGCTGAGATGATGATGAGATTAACCCGACAAATTGATAATAATTGTTTAAAAACATTCTCGATCATAGCGCCACCTACCGGATTCAATTCTAAATCTAAATGATCCAAAATCCCATTCAAACGCATGCAAAATTTCATCAAATTCTGTCCAGCCATTTAGAGCTCAGTCATTAATATATAATAAATAGAGATAGGGTAAATCAGCCATCATTATTCTATAAAATTTACTCAGATTCCCATTTGTAATGAGAACAACTCTCCAATGTATTTTTTAATTCAATTAATCAAATCGATCATTCATTTAATAAATTATTACAATCCTATAACGAACAGCCATAACTGCAAAGAAATAAAATATGCATACTTATTTAGATATCTTCAAATTATACAAACAAGAAAGTATATACATACTTATATAGGTACACCTATATAGCTTTAGTCATTCAACTTAGTGTACAACGAAATATAAAAATCTACCAATATATAAAATACACTCAATAACACACCTTATTGCGTAGCAACAAAAACTATAAAAACCGCGCGCAATCATCAGATAAATTCGATCTACATTTAAACAAGTATACAAAAAAAGAAATAAGTATCGCATAGTCCATTTCAATTTCAGTTCTCGCAAACTATAAATAAAATTAACAAAAATAAAAAAACTGATCCATATTTTACATCTAAATCCACAAGAATACATCCCACACAAAGAATCCTAAAGAAAAAAAAACAACAACTAAAAACTCACACACATTAAAAATTATCATTTAGAGACATATACGCACACCGCTGCATTATTTATACAGTACACCCCGCGCAATATATAACCCGCGCTCGTTATATACTTTTAAGTACCTACCTACACGTATCGATTGTGAATACAGACGAAAAAAAAAAATAAAAAGCTCACAGGGAAGCAAAGGTCGCGATAGAATCTTGCCAACTGATGCATTTATTTTGCAATCAAAACCAACATGGCAACATTGGCGATCAAGTTTGCAAACAAAATATACACTAAAGATCCTATTACGTGGATAGTATTTAAATAAATTAACCTAGCTAACGCCTGACAGCTAAAATAATTCACATAATCCACTTTATACCTATAATAGAACGGCGAGGCGAATTGAAACGTACTTATCTGTTGCCTGCATGAGCTAGCTATCTCATTCTACAAGATAACTATATATTATATATATAGCATATGTATATCTAAAGTAATAACATCTGTTTTAATTTTCAATTATATCATAATAAATAAAATAAAATAATGTAACCTAAAACTCCCACCTCGCTTTTACCGGATACCGTACACAATTGGTAGGTTATCCTAGGTCATCGGTATCGGCACTTTCGTATGTAATAATGACATCGTATGTATTGCAATATTGTCACTAGTAATTATACAACTTATTTATACAGTTTTACAATGTAAAAAATTGCTCATATTGGAACATAAACAACTGCAAATAGTAACGTGTTAGCGATCAAAACATTGGCCTCGTAAAATCATGTTCTAAGCCGACAACGAACTTCTATGATTGTTGCAAACATGGCGACCGCTATCTGAGCTTCTCGAGCAGTCCGTGGACGCAAATTCATGTCACAAACCTAATACAGAACAGTGTAACGTAAGCAAAAAATATCCTAAAACGATTTTCATAGGGACTCATAAAACAGATTGCCACAGCTTTCCTTGTGATCTGTTTGCTATGAATTTTTTTTAGCAGATCCCTTGCACTACAAAGAGCTGGAAAACCAGTATGGTTGCGTAAATTGCTATGATTTTCTGTTATAACTTACCTCTTCTGCCTTGACTAGTTCCGTGTAACTCAGCTCCGGATATTTACTTTCATTGCTTTCATCCAAATTTATAGTTAATCTCACTGTTTTTTTCACAATATTCTTTGCACTTTTTGTAGCACCCACTGTTATAAGAGTAGCACGTTTAGGGTCCGACATTTTCCACCAAATTCAAGTATAAAATGATTTTTTTCAAAGCATGACACGACCTGCATTTTCAAACTGTGTATCACATTGCCACCATGTTGGTATTCATTGTTTGGGTTGTGAGCGCCACGATAATAATAAGAACTAACTTATTTTTGCTCATATTCTTCAATAGAGGGCAGTAATACATAAAAGTTAATACTATAGATGTCAACAATTTCTTTTTTATTACAAGTATATTAGGATCTACAAAACATTTAGTGGTAGAATAAAAATAATAAAACATGTTTATAAGTTTATCGTTATAATTATTGTGGTCAAAGATAGCCATTTTTGTAGTTTTCATATATTTTACAAAAAACATAACACTATAGCACGCGTCATACTTTAAGTGCTAGAGCTTCTAATGTTGAACCAAAGATGGCACTTTTAGCAAATTATTTATACTGTTTTACCGACGTCCACAGATTAAAAAGTAAAAAAATGTGGCTTTACGTGTAATATAATAATTAATATAAAGATATTGATTATGCATATTAAAAGAATACAATTTTTTACAAGGTTGTAAAACAGGTAATAAATGATAAAACTATAAATATTTTCATATATTGTAAATATTAATTGTTATAGTAGTGTAAACAGATTTTAAAAGATGGCGCTAATATAAATAAAATTTAGAAACTAAAGACTATATAACACTATACATTAGTGTTATATAGTCTTTAGTGTCTAAATTTTATTACCATAACTGGTAATAAATGCTTTCTTGTTTAAGTGAAGAGTTTAAATGTACCGAGCGGGGAAACATAAGATTTTGCATGTCTAAATCTAAATGTTTCTTCGCTTCAGAGTTTTGAGCGTACATGGAAGTCAAATATATAGGTAACTCCTAATAAATATCGGGTTGGGAGCCCTCAGCGCTCATTCACAGTCCGGATAAAGTTGTCATAGCCATCTGCGTCTAACAACTAAATCATACACAAAAAGCATGATAAGTAGGTATTCATAGAAGGACGATTAAAGATGTTGCATGGCGGTTGCTACGAATACTAACATCCCTTACATTGCTCGTGGATGTTGTAAAAGACAAGTAAGAGTTTTACATAAACCTGGGCCAACTTTATTTGATACCGTTTGATCAGCAATTACATTACACAATAGGCTTTAATTATTGCCAATAAATTTTACAATATGTACGAGTATCTGCATTTTGCTTCGACTTTTTTATTAATCCGCTACAGGTATTAAGAACACCGGCACACAAAAAAAAACAAAATGGTCTGTACATTGGGCGTCACCTATCTACGGGCATGGTTTTCGACCTGTGGAATACGAATTTTAAGTCAGTATTAACCGTCCACCCTCTAGTTTAGAGTAAATTGCGAAAAACCGAGAAAAATAGCGAAAATTGGATGTTTTGGTAAAAAGAAAATTTGGAGATCTATAAAAAGCTTAATTTTCATGTATTTTGATCTCGTGAATACTAATTTTATGGGCGCTTAGGTATCATAAGCTGTTTCAAATCAATCGGAGAAAATTGTAAAAATCCCTTAAAAATGGCACAAATCGGAATAAATTTTATATATATGTAATTAAAATATAGGATGAAATGTCATCTGAGCTGCGAGGCATGGTAACTCACAGAGCTACTGACAGCAGCCGGTCAACGTAATGGTAATTTTTATTTATATTGAATCAAAACCAAAAAAATAATGTTTCGTCAATCTAGCTTCTAAAATAACCAATTTCCATATAAACTTTCACCCCTATTTTTATTTTATCACCTATTTATAAGGGTAAATTTTTTACAAAATTTTAATGTCATATTTATTTATATCTAATCGACTGCCTAAAAATAAGTTTCAAGTTTCTGGCTTAAAAAATAACAATACTTCCTTACAACTTTTCATCCCCCTTTACAACCCTTTTTTTGCATTAAAAAGCAACCTATGTCCTTTATCAGGTTCTAGATTATCTGTGTACCAAATTTCATTTAGATCGGTTCAGCAGCTTTGGCGTGAAAGAGCGACAGACAGACAGACAGAAGGAGTTACTTTCGCATTTATAATATTAGTAAGGATTAGCTAATTGGGCTAAAAACTTAGTAACAATTATTAGAGTCAGCATTTTGTGTTGTGTTCGTTATCATCACAACTGATGAGATAACAAAATTGGGATTGATGTGTTGTGGATTTAAACTGATGCCACAGGATGACGCTCAAACAAATGAACAGAATTATATAGTTAATTAATCCAAGCAAACGAAGTCACTTTCACAGTTAATAAGTCATAAAAACACAAAGGATCTTACAAAAGCAGTAATTAAAACCATTTCATTCAATTTACTTACACCCTAATTTGATTTTAAAACGATAAAAAGTTATTAAAAAAAAATTGAAGTCGAATCAGCGAAAACCAAGCGATGGTCCTTAAGAAGGTTATTTTCGGTAAACGCTGATGACTTGGACATTATGAAGCCGAGATTCCTATTAAGATACGCGACATTAGTCTCACTTAAGACTCGTTTAGATATGTTTAGTACTTGCATAGTCTAAATATTTTGCTTTGTGAAGGTTTAAAAATACAGCGTGTCAATAGAACGATATTCGAATGAATTCTTACGCTGCATGCGAAAAAATTGTTTCGGTTTCTTCGTACTGCTTTAAAAAGTTAATTGAATTTGAAGTGCCAGCGAAGAGTTCCACTTTTGGTTTGGTGAAAATGCTTTCGTTTGGTTACATTTTGTACAGAAGTCTGAATATTTAGCTGTTCTCTTCTACGGGTTGCATTTCACAACCGATTTCAATAAAATTTTGTACGCATTTTATTTGTATAGAATTTTATTGCTACTTTTGATATTTTTTTTTAAAATAGCGGCGATCAATGAGGTTGCAAATATAAAAGAAAACTTTATTTCGGTAATTTCGAAACACTTGCGTTGAAAGTCTTTCTACAGCTCATAATAATCCCACTGTTAGGTACGAGCCTCCTCTTAACCTACCATACCATGCTTATCCGTGTGGTGACGGAGTAAGAATACAAATCACCCCACCCTATTTTACCCGTGGGTGATTGTAAGAGACGACTAAGGGATACAAAAAGCATATAACATCTTTACAAGAGAAGGAAAACTCTAAACAAAACCCTATACCAACACGTCTGACTAGCGTGGTATTGTAGGTAAATATCCCTTCCAATACGGAGGAGGCCCGAGCCCAACAGTGGGACATAATATGAGCTGAGATGATGATGATGACCACGCTAGTCAGACGTGTTGATATAGTGTTTTATTTCGAGTTTTCCTTCTTTTGTAAGCGTTTTATATCCTTTATTCTTCTCTTACGGTCACCAACGAATAGGATAGCGGTTTGTGAACTGTGTTCTTACTCTGTTACCATACGGATAATTATTAGTACCATATTTCTACAACTATTAGTACTTGTTAAAGTATTAAAAACACAATACAAATATCAAACGCATATTATTGGTACAAACATCTAATCTTGCATTTTATTTTATTATTTCGACTCTTCTAAATTACTCGCTTCCATTAAAACAAAGCATAACGTAGATATTATTCCACGAATCCCAAGATATATGACCACAGTCTAAGGATATTATTCATTAGAGAAAATGAAATTTTGACCTCAAGCACTGTGTCGGTTTTAATACCGATTCGGCTCAATTTCGAAAACCGTTTTTAACTGCTTTACCGACATGTTATCTGATTGTGACCTATTCATATATGATTAAATTAATTATCCTTTTATGTAAGTATCCTCTTTGAGTTTACAAAAAAGTATATTTAAAAAAAATGTTTTTGTATTTGTGTTAGCCATACAGTTTCTAGCCGAGGCCGCGAGTGACTGGGCATTAGTCCGTCACCCGCCGAGAGGCTGACCGCGTGAGGAAAGACCGGCGACCTCCCCGAGGATCGGACGTCGGTCAAGGAGAGAGTACTCCTCAGGGGGTGTTCCGTAGGGCCGGCCACTGACGTCAAGTCACTCTGCTCCGGTGGTCGGCCTAACGACGAAGGTGACGTGTCACGGGTGGGTTACGGGTGTGCGTGCTTAAGCCCCACTGTCGCCCCGGACGGAGTGGTGCGAAGAGTGCGCTGACCGTGGCCCACCTCCCAAAAAAAAAAGCCATGCAGTTTTCTGTCTATAGTCCGCCGGCCCGTCCGGGATAATACCACATTCTAGTAGAAAATTAATATTCTAAGTAGTGACAATGTGCTACTGTATCTTGTTTTGTGAGTGGGAGAATTGTAGGTATGTCTATTGAGGGTGTTCGCGTATGGCTTTGATGATGCTTGAAACTTGTGGTAGTGAAGGTTTGGAGAAATAAATGTTGTGTGAGGGCTCGCAGAAACCGTTGCTCACTAGTCCCTAATGATGAATATGGGATTTGCTTGAAGACAAGTCGCTGTAATCGATCCTAGCACATAAGTTTATTGATTTAAATACATAATACTTGAGACATAACCGTGATAATTTTAGGATTTTAAATATGTTTAAAGATTATTAAATATGTATTACATCTATATTTATAAAAGAAGATCTTTGTGTACACGGTGACACTTATATCGTCTTACAAAAGCAGTTCAGTTAACCTATCTAGTATCTACTATTCATTCGTACAATTAAAAGGTTAAAAAAAATATACGCGAATATTTTTTATTAAAAATTATTATAAATAATTACCAATTAAAATAGTAAGAGAACAGCATGTAGCGAGCGGTAGGCTACCTACTCGACATAACCTACGTGCTGTGTAGGTACTACCTAGGCGTAGATACGTTTTGGAATAGCAGTCCACGTGGACTTCGTAGCTGTGATTGGCTAACGTAATTACGTTAGCTAATCATTGTCGTGAGGAATGCCGTATGATTTCTTTGGACTTTTGATGGGAATTTGAAAACGTCATGTGGTGCTCTTGTATTATATTCGATATCTTAGTGTTTTAACGTGTTATATTAGATAATTTTGATGGCATTTTGTGTAATATGAAGCGGCGGAACTACTGGGATGTAGTGAATATCATATAAAAGTGCTTTACAACGTTTTCGTTTTCCATCAAAATTCCCACAAGATACCATTAATAGTATGGCCATTGCACTGTTAATGGCGACAATTTGACTTAGTCAATGACTAAGTTGAAAGACTAAAAACGTGAAAATATTTATAACTTGACACTGGCACCAATAGCTCGTATATGTAGCTGATTGCCAATATATAAGAAGTAGAAGAGGAATGATTTCTTTTGTTTAAAATGTAAATATTTTTACAGGTTGTTACAAAATATTAACTTTAATTTATTTTGTTATTTTTTTATCTTTACCACTATTGAACAATTAAATATGTTAGATATGTTTCTCTATACTTTTATGGCATTTCTTTTGTAAGACAATATAAATGTCACGTTGTATATGACATCGCTAAACCTGGAAATCATTTGACCGATCATTATGGTACTTGGAACTTATGTACGTATGGTGTATGTATTTTTTCACGGAAAAGATTTATATGCTACCCCTACTGATGTATATCGCTATCAGGCGGCGCTGCTATATATCGATTTCTACAAACAAACCAACGGGCAGAGTTTGCTAGCAAGATATATGTAAATTAGTTTGATTGTGACTACTACAGTAATAAAACAAAATAAATATATTTAAAGAACTTATCTTTAATTTATAAGTATTGTACAGAAGATCGGGTACCGGTGGTCCGATCACACTGCGAAGAGAGGCGCTTTGCAGGGCGGATCTATGGAGTCACGCACCGCCTCTTCCGTCACCTCGGACCGATTTGGCTGAGCGTGACCACCTCAATAGTCCACCGCAAAAAAAGAAAAAAATAAGGTATTGTTCAGAATTGTGACAGTGTTGAGATAGAAAGCAGCGGCTTCCTGCTTCCATATATACTTCAAAACTTGTAAGCAACAATAAATGTTTTTTTAACCAAGATATTAATTTTGTAGCTGACTATGCAAATTGTCGATCTATGAACAATACATTGGTCAACATAGAAGAATGGATTTACGTTCGAAGGCGCCCTAGGCCCGTTAATATGCACTTATAGCGGTTGTACACACTCGACGAGACACCCCGAGACGCGCCGAGAACGAGTATGTACAATTGTACATGGTAATCTCGTCTCGTCTTACGCTCTCGTTCTCGCCTCGGTTAGTCTCGGTCACCTGTCGGTTTTTTGTGCCCGACTCAAAGGGTCTCGTTAAGTCTCGCTAGGAAAACGAGACTGAGCATGTACACACTCGATCGTTTAGTTGTCCGCTGACAGTGTTTTACCTGTTTCTATTGCGATGCATAGCAATCATCCACCATCTTCTTTTTCTCCATGGCTTACGAATTTTTTCTTTACAATAAATGTTTAAATAATTATAATAGCTCACGGCACAAAGACAAATAGCAGCATTTTCTACGTCAATTGTCTCGGGTTTTTACAATGCAACTGGCATACAAAGTGTGTACACTTACAGGGCGCGCTCTCGCCTAGAACCTCTTGGACCAAACTCTCGTCGAGTGTGTACACTTACAGGGCGCGCTCTCGCCTAGAACCTCTTGGACCAAACTCTCGTCGAGTGAGTACACTTACAGGGCGCGCTCTCGCCTAGAACCTCTTGGACCAAACTCTCGTCGAGTGTGTACACTTACAGGGCGCGCTCTCGCCTAGAACCTCTTGGACCAAACTCTCGTCGAGTGTGTACACTTACAGGGCGCGCTCTCGCCTAGAACCTCTTGGACCAAACTCTCGTCGAGTGAGTACACTTACAGGGCGCGCTCTCGCCTAGAACCTCTTGGACCAAACTCTCGTCGAGTGTGTACACTTACAGGGCGCGCTCTCGCCTAGAACCTCTTGGACCAAACTCTCGTCGAGTGTGTACACTTACAGGGCGCGCTCTCGCCTAGAACCTCTTGGACCAAACTCTCGTCGAGTGAGTACACTTACAGGGCGCGCTCTCGCCTAGAACCTCTTGGACCAAACTCTCGTCGAGTGTGTACACTTACAGGGCGCGCTCTCGCCTAGAACCTCTTGGACCAAACTCTCGTCGAGTGTGTACACTTACAGGGCGCGCTCTCGCCTAGAACCTCTTGGACCAAACTCTCGTCGAGTGAGTACACTTACAGGGCGCGCTCTCGCCTAGAACCTCTTGGACCAAACTCTCGTCGAGTGTGTACACTTACAGGGCGCGCTCTCGCCTAGAACCTCTTGGACCAAACTCTCGTCGAGTGTGTACACTTACAGGGCGCGCTCTCGCCTAGAACCTCTTGGACCAAACTCTCGTCGAGTGTGTACAGCCGCTATTATATATAACAATATCTTAATGATAACTTTTAAGTAGCATTTTTTTAAAACACCATCCTGCACTAAGGAAATCATCCTTATATTGCGAGGACTTTACAAACACGCAATTAACGGAGACAAATTACACCTAGACTTAGAACATTTTGTGGATCGTACGTAGAATTGTCATACGTGGAAATTGTACCCATTACGCCATCTGTGCAATCAGTACGCAGCAGTGTATAATTTGTTAGATATTTTAAATTTTATTACTCATATACATGATTATCTAATAATTTTAACAAAACATTTTATCTTTTAAATTGCGTTACCTGTTTCAAGATTATAAAAGGAAAAAAAAAATACAAAAAACATAAATAACCTTACAATAATATAAAATTTCTCCCATACGTCGATAAAAAAGTTTCAATTAAAAGCCTAAGAATATTTTAGCATACGTCCCTCTAATAAATCAATCTAGACTGTTTCCAGAACATGGCATACCTTTAGATCACAAGTCTTTTATCGGTGTAGGCAATAATCACATTCCATCCATCCATCCATCAGCCCGTAAACGTCCACTGTTGGACATAGGCCTCCCCACGAGAATGCCATCTATAACGGTCCTGTGCCACCTGCATCCAACGGTTTCCTGCGACCTTGATGAGGTCATCACTCCACCGAGTGGGGGGTCGTCCTACGCTGCGTCGTCCGATTCGTGGTCGCCACTCGAGAACCTTTTTTTCCCCAACGGTTGTCGGTTCGTCGAGCGATGTGGCCTGCCCATTGCCACTTCAACGTGCTAATTCTCCGGGCTATGTCGGTTACACCCGTTCTTCTACGGATTTCCGTATTTCGGATTTTATTACGTAGAGAAATACCGAGCATAGCCCTCTCCATAGCACGCTGAGCGACTTTGAGCCTTTTTATGAGGCCGACATTTAGAGACCACGTTTCAGTGCCGTAAGTCATCGCTGGTAACACACACTGGTTATAAACCTTTGTTTTCAGACACTGCGGAATATTAGACGAGAAGATCCTCCTAAGTTTCCCGAACGTTGCCCAGCCGAGTTGGATTCGTCGGCTGACCTTTTTCTCGAAATTGGATCTACCTAATTGGACTGTTTGTCCTAGGTAAACATAGTGATCGACAACTTCGAGAATCGCATTCCCAACCAGGACCGGTACAGAAATGACATGGGCATTAGACATGATTTTCGTCTTGTCCATGTTCATTTTCAGCCCTATAATCACATTATAATATCATAATTATCATTATATTGAACTTGTCCCACATTAATATTTTTGACTAGCTTTCACCCGCGGCTTTGTCCGCATGTTTTTTTTTTTGATAAAAAATTGCCAATGTCCTTCCGCAGGCTTCAATCGCGCTTTTATTGGTTTTAATAATGTTTTTGAAGGATCTATTTTTTTTTTATAAAATAAAAATAAATTAATTTACTACTTATAACATCAGCTACCTGCCAATGAAAATCCAGTTAAAATCCTTCGAGTCATTTCAGAGATTAGCCGGAACAAACAGACAGATAAAAAATATTTTATTATTGTGTAGGTACCATATATACTTTCATATTATGCATTTAGTGAATTAGTGAGTTAATTTGAAATTATATCATCATCATCATTTCAGCTTGTATATATCCCACTGTTGGGCTCGAACCTCCTCCGTGATGGGACGGAAATTGACCTACTAACCCACGCTGGTCAGACGTGTTGGTATAGGGTTTTGTTTCAAGGTTTCCTTCTCTCATATAGATGTTACATACGTTTTTATATCCCTTAGTCTTCTCGTACGATCGCCCACGGGTAAGATAGGGGTTGGTGAATTGTATTCTTACTCCGTCACCACACGGAAAATGAAATTATAAAAGACAAATCAATTTTATTCATGTGTGTAGATGAGGTATGTGTTTTTCAGTGTAAGACAATGCAGAAAAATTTGAACAATCAAACCTCTCTTAATTTAAGATTCTACCGCCTATATTACTTTTCGATCACCACCCACCATGGTTGCCTCATAAAACGTCGAGAATATAAAACATGGGGTAGATTTAAATATATTTCACTATTGCGAGAAGGGTTGATTATAATATTTATGAAGTAGTACCTACGTTTAGCTAGCACGTGAGTCAAATTTTATCCTTTCTTTACGCTTTCGTCGACGTTTCGCAATTATTGACGATCTAGGATCATATAAAGACGCAGAGAGCAGTATAATAATTTGAAATAAAACTATTTTTCTCAAACCTGCTTGGAAATTTGAGCATTATTTTGACAACTTTCTTCGTGATAAATCGAAATTGCTGTACTGACCAAATACATGTGAGCAGCGGCCGGCAAAACATGTATGAAAATCGATATCTGTCGTGTTTTAGCGGGCAAATTATATAATAATTTGACAAATCCAAAAGTGCACGCCTCATAATTTTTATATTATTTATCATTTACTATTAGTCAATGCCAGAAATGAAAATAAAATTAAAGAAAAAAATCCTTTTTTAAAAGCAAGCTGTTTATTATTTGCTAAAAATGCAACACAATTTTATTTATAAAATTGGGACTGTGATAAAAACAGGAAGATTTAATCATTATGATGTAAAGTTTTAGTGTTAAAAATATATAATTATGTACGATATGGAATTATTTTGTTGTTGAAGCGTAATCAAAATATCGTTAAAGGTTACAATGAACTTATAAAGTGTTGTATGTCTGATTAGAGTTAATTTATTTTTAACTTTTTAGTTTATTTTATTAGCAAATAATAAAAGCTTGTTTTAAAAAAATATTTTGCTTAATTTTATTTTAACTCTTTAGTATTTTTATTATTCGTGTTGTTCCCACAAATATAGGACAAAAACGGTTCATCACCCCATCACCCCAGAAATGTTTATACACCCTCATCCCATTCAGCTCTCGGCACGTGCTTACTTTGGCATTGGGTCATCCATCTAATCAATCAGACATAATCCACATTCATAATAAGTGGAACGAACTTTTTTCCCCAATTTGTTGGAGTTGCATATTCAGGCCAACCAAGATACTCGTCAAGACGAAGCAAACAAGACCAAACTCAGTGGGGTTGCATCTTTTAATTACGGAGTTCCCATGGCCAGCTTTCAGGTCTATCATTAGAACCTAGTTACCATATAGTATAAAAGTACTCCTCAAGACGAATCAAGCGAGCCCAAACTCGATGGGGTTGCGTTGTTTAATTACGGAGTTCCTATGGCCAGGTTCTAGGTCCATCGTCAGACCCTGGTTATCATATAGTCTAAAAGTACTCATCAAGATGAATGAAACGAGCCCAAACTCGATGGGGTTGCGTCGCTTAATTACGGAGTTCCTATGGACATCTTCCAGGTCCATGATCAGACCCTGGTTTCCATATAGTATCAAAGTACTTATCAAGATGAATAAAATAAGCCCAATTTCGATGGGGTTGCGTCGTATAATTATGGAGTTCCTATGGCCAGCTTCCAAGTCCAACATCAGGTCAGCTCTATGTTATAATAATATTGCATTGTCATCTAATTTATACATGCATGCAAAATTTCAACTCAATCGGAAACCGGGAAAGGGATCAAATTTAACTTGCAAGATTTGATTACAGACAACGGGACAGGTGAAAAAAAGTGCTAAATAAAAGCTTGTACATACACGTAATGAAAGAAAAAAAAAATGCTTTTGAAATTTCGTGCCATTCTCGACGTAGAGTTAACATAGCTGTATAGGCTGAATGGGATTTATTGCCTTTGCCTGTCCGAATGGACGAACAAAAAATGTAAACGAACCCAATTTTCATAAAGTATACATACACTAAACATAGCTGTTCGTTTACAATAGGCTGTATGCGATCCATATCCTTCGCCTGTCCCAAGGGACGGACAAAAAAAGTAAACGAACCCAATTTTCACAAAGTATATATACACTAATGACTAAGCAGTTTAGTTTTTTATTAATTGCAATTAAACGACAAAGAATTAACAAGCCATTTTCGAAATGAAACAGCGCGTTGCGATTATGAAGCTTTTAAAAAAATAAATATTTTGATACATTAATTTTTACGGTCGTGATCCTGCCAGATACAAAATATTTTATCCGACGTCCTGGAATATTTTTTTAATCAACTATTTTCTTACTTTAAACAAAATATCAAATACGTTTAAATGAATGTTTTTTCTTGACATATGTATTATAATAATATCATATAAGTGCAATGAGAGAAAAATACAATAATTTTTGTGTTTGAAAAGTGCTTGATTTTCATATGTCGAGAGTAGAGCAAGACCTCAAACGCTTCGCTTATGAGGCGTGCAAAGGACCTCAAAGGCTTCGCTTATGAGGCTTGCAATAAATTCATATCTATCGTGTATTTTAAAAATGTAACAATTTGTTACTTCAAAATATGGTAACAGAATAGTCAATTTATCGGAGTTTTATTAAGATTTCGAACTGCCTTGAAAAAGAAACCTGTTTGATAATAAAAAAAAAAAAATGAACCCTAAAGCACGTGACAAATATTGTTCGTTGTTCGTCATGTATACAGTTCTATTTAGTACTACTTAGTTTTAATTTTCACGCATTATTAAAGAAAAGCACTATACAAGTCTTGGCCACAACTACAAGTTGATGGACTTACGTATGTGTGCCTCGGTTACGCCTCGGCCCACATTTACACGTTCGTCCATCAATGCCTCTTTTGCTGGCCGCTACAGTAATGTACTATTTACGGATTCTATCGCGTTTGTATTTGATATTAAATTTACCTGACGTTACGAAAACTTTCCAGCGTACAGCGTGGTCTTGATCACATTCATGATACGCCTATGGCTATAAATGCTGTAAAATGTTCGAAATGTCGAGAAATTAAATAATAAACGCGATAAAATCCGTAAAAATAGTTTTATTTCAAATGTGTAGTGTCGCGTAAAAATCAGAAATTATTATAGCACAATAATTGTTAAACAAGGTTTAAAATTGTTAAGATTTTTTATTATTTAATATCATATTATTATACATATACTAGCTTTTGCCCGCGACTTCGTCCACGCAGAAGTCATCTCTGACAGAGTTAAATAGAAAAAGCAATGCAAGTTGTTAAAGGTTGTCGCTAGGACGATAATCAACAGCGTCAGAAACTGCGATGCGGTCGCCGCCTTCTGCGAGTTAGTTGTCTAACGGAATTGGGTGGCAATTGGGTGGTAGGCAATAGGGTGGGTCCGAGAGAAAATATTCTAGGTTGACACACTCTACCGTCGGTGCTTTGGGCGGTGCAAGCGTAAGTACCTGTATCACTGCATGAGGGCTTCGACTCGAGACGATACCCGGTTGCAGTGGCTCGCCCGCACAACGTAGATGTACGTGTACGGTGCGCGTGTGTCTATATACCATAGCCGGTCACTAAAGAAAAAGGTGGTTCAAAGTTCTATTCATTCTAAAATTATATTGCCATTAATATACAATTTAAGGTTCATACCTTATGACCATGGGATAAAAATATAATTATCGCCACCCTTTAATTGACTATTTTGTTTCACCAGCAGAGTTGCGACCTCGTTAGATATGATTTATTATTTGAGTTATAGAGTGAACATTTTTGAAGTTAAACTGCATCTTAAACCATTAGGCAAGAATCTATTCGGTCAGGCAACTGGCGGGCTCAGGCAGGCTCCTCGTGGGCTGGAGCTCGGCGCGGGTAACCGTGCTTGAGCACCGGCCTGCGAGGTGCTATAAGTGCATGGCGGTCGGACACACTCGACCGACGTGCACCAATTGCTTCGACTGCGGCGGATTGTGTTTCCGCTGCGGTCAGACCGGGCACGTGGTGGCATCTTGCGCCGCCCCGCCCCACTGCCCCGCGTGTGCGGCGGGCAATAAGCCCGCCAAGCACCGCATGGGTTCTGGGGCGTGCAGACCTCCTGCTTCGGCCCCAAAGGGGCGGGGCGGCCTTTCGACCACGGCCGCTCCCGCTCCTAGCGTGGCCCGATCGCCCACTGGCGAGGCGGAGGTGATGGATACGGCCCACTAATGGCTGCAGAATCCATTCACCTCCTGCAGGCCAACACCAACCACTCCGCCGGAGCGCAGGATCTCCTCCTGCAATCCATGGCGGAGTGGTCGATTGGTGCAGCCGTAGTCGCGGAACCGTACGTCGTGCCTGATCGCCCCAATTGGGTGGTCAGCCGAAACGGAACTGCGGCAATCGTCGTCTCAACGCAGCGGCACTTCCCGTCCTTATCCTTTTTGGATAGGGGCGAAGAATTTGTCGCTGCGGAATGGGGAGGGGTCACACTCTACAGCGTTTACCTCTCCCCTAACAGGAGAATGGACGATTTCAGGGCCTCCCTCACCACCTTGGAGGCTTCGATACGGCGACTGGCACCGGGCCTCGTCCTGGTCCTGGGGGACTTCAACGCCAAATCCACGGCATGGGGGTCCCCTATGACGGACGACCGCGGACGGGCGGTCGTTGAGTGGGCGGCTTCACTGGGCCTCTGTGTTGTTAACAGGGGCTCAGTGAACACGTGTGTGCGGCAGCAGGGCGGGTCGATAGTGGACTTGTCGTTCGCTAGCCCCGCTGTCGCGCCACGGGTGAGGAACTGGAGTGTCCTGGAGGAGGCGGAGACCCTGTCGGACCACCGGTACATCCGGATGGAGGTCTCCCCCCGGGAACCCGGTAGGGGTCACAGGGCGGACGGAGCTCCCGCGTTTCCGCGGTGGGCTGTGGGTCGTCTTGATAGGGACCTACTGGCGGAGGCGGCCATCGTTCACACGTGGCTGTCCTCACCGCCCCCAGCGGACGGAGTGGACGCTGAGGCTGTCCGCATCCGCAGTGCGTTAACGCAGATCTGCGATGCGGCCATGCCCAGGGTGCGGCGTCTACCTCCGAGGCAGGGGGTCTACTGGTGGTCCCCAAGACTGGCGGACCTTCGCGCGGCGTGTATCAGTGCCCGAAGGTCCCACACCCGCAGCCGGCGGCGTCACCGCGACGCTGAGCGTGAGGGCCAGCTATACGAGGCGTACCGCAGTGCGCGTACTGCCTTTCGGCTGGCCATCCGAGCCGCCAAGGATGCGAGTTGGCAGGAGATGTTGGACGGTCTCGACCGTGACCCCTGGGGTCGCCCGTATCGCGCGTCGCTGAACAAGCTTCGCGCGCAGGGCCCCCCCCTCACCGAGACCCTCCAGCCCGACTTCCTTTGTAGGGTGATCGAGGAGCTATTTCCACGGCAGTCGGGACACACGCCCCCGGTCATGGCTTTGCCAGATCAAGACCGGGAGGCCGACGACGAGAGTGTACCACCCGTGACGGAGTCGGAAGTGGGGGCGGCAGTGGCGCGGATTCGCTCCGTCACCACGGCCCCCGGCCCGGACGGAATACCAGTCCGGGTGTTGACGTCGCTCCTCGAGCACTTCGAGCCTCGCCTCAGGCAACTGTTCAACGCCTGTCTGACGTCTGGACGGTTCCCTGAGTGCTGGAAGGAGGGGAGGTTGGTTCTCCTGCCAAAGCCGGGACGGCCCCCGGATTTGCCGTCGGCCTACAGGCCCATCGTGCTTCTCGACGATGTGGGTAAGTTGCTGGAGCGTGTCCTCGCTGCCCGCATCGTCCGACACCTGGAGGAGGTGGGGCCCGATCTGTCGGACGCTCAATATGGGTTTAGGAGGGGGCGTTCGACCATCGGGGCCCTGCTATGCCTGAGGCAGACGGTCGCGGAGGCTGTCGCCGGCAAGGGAGTGCTGTTGGCGGTGTCGCTGGACATCGCCAACGCATTCAATAGTCTGCCATTCAGCTGCATCAAGGAGGCGCTCCGGTTCCATGGAGTGCCCCTGTACCTCAGGCGGCTGGTGGCAGACTATTTGGAGGGGCGCAGTATCCTCTGCGCGGGTCCCGCAGGGGACATTGTGCGGACGCCCATGTCGTGCGGTGTTCCACAGGGGTCGGTTCTGGGGCCGACTCTGTGGGACATCGGGTACGACTGGGCGTTGAGAGGGAGTCTCCCCCCCGGGCTGAGCTTGGTGTGCTATGCTGACGACACGCTCGTCACAGCCCGGGGCAGGACACTCGAAGAGGCGGCGAGCCTGGCCACTCTCGGCACCGAGGAGATGGTCAGGCGAATCAAGGCGCTGGGGCTCAGGGTGGCCTTAAATAAGACGGAGGCCCTATTATTCCATGGGCCACGCGTAAGGCTGCCAACCGGCGCCTCGTTAGTCGTCAACTCCATCCAGGTCAACATCCAGGCCCATATGAAGTACTTGGGTCTGGTGCTCGACGGGCGATGGTGGTTCCGGGAGCATTTCCGACAGATTGCTCCCCGGCTGGTCGGCGCGGCGTCCGCCCTTTCTCGGCTCATGCCGAATGTGGGCGGACCCAGTTTCGAGGGCCGACGGCTGTATGCGGGGGTCATCCGCTCGATGGCCATGTACGGCGCACCCGTGTGGGCGAGGGCTCTGAACGCCCAGCTCAGGGCGGTTCTGTGGAGGCCACAGCGAGCCATGGCGGTCAGAGCCATTCGCGGGTACCGCACGGTGTCGACAGAGGCGGCGTACCTATTGGCCGGGACACCCCCGTGGGACCTAGAGGCGGAGATGCTCTCCGACCTCTACCGGCGGGTTACCTCAGTACGCGAGGAGGGTGGCTCCCCATCGTTGAGCGAGATAGCCACCTGGCGCGAGGACGCCCGCCGAGACGTTATCGCCCGTTGGGTTACGCGGCTGGAGAGGCCTAGACACGGTATCGTGACCGTCGAAGCCTTCCGGCCCGTATTGATGAAATGGATGGAGCGGCGGCACGGGGTCCTCACCTTCCGACTGGTGCAGGTGTTGACGGGGCACGGGTGCTTCGGGAAATACCTGCACACGGTCGTGTACAGGGAGTGGACTCCGGGCTGCCATCATTGCAGTAATGACGAGGACACGGCGCAACATACGCTCGAGGAATGCTCGGGCTGGGACGGGCAGCGCCGCGACCTCGTCGCTATTATCGGTGCCGACCTGGCACTGCCGGCTGTCGCGAGGGCGATGGTCGACAGCGTCAGGAATTGGGACGCGGTCGCCGCCTTCTGTGAGGCTGTCATCTCGCTCGCGGAAGGAGGCGGCGGAACGAGTCAGGGAGGACTCCCGCGACCCGGGCCGCCGCCAGCGGCCGGGGCGGCGCAGGCGCGAATACCTGCGCCTGATGCCGCCCTACCCAGGCCACGGGTGATCGGACCGGGGAATTGTCCGGTCACCCGACGCGAGGCCACCGCGTGAGGGCGACGCCCCGACGGCGAAATCTGTCGGGGCGTCGACGAGAGGAACCCGCGAGGGTAAACCGCCGAGCGGACCACCGAAGACAAAGATCGGGTACCGGTGGTCCGCTCGCACGGCGAAGAGAGAGGATTTTACGGTGGGTCTATGGGATCACGCGCCGCCTTCTCCGTCACCCCGGACCGATTTGGCGGGGCGAGACGCACCCATAGCCCACCAATAAAAAAAAAAAAAAAAAGGCAAGAATCTATTGCCGTCTACTATGTGTATCGTGTGAGCTGTCACGCCGGCACTGGTCACTACAACGGCACTGGTGCGGGGTTGATGGAGAGGGAGAGAGAAACACGTGTTTATTTATTTTTACCGATGAATATTTGTACGTAATTTGAAAAAAATCGATAAAGAAATTTTCTCACCATACACACTTTGCCGCTTTGTTACACCCCCTTAGGGGCGGAATTTATAAAATCCTTTCATATTGAATCTCTATGTCATAAATAAAAACGTGCTTCAAAATTTAATGTTTCTAGCTTTAATAGTTTCGGCTTGGCGGTAATGAGTCGATCAACCCGTTTCACAGGCCTAATTTACACAACCAGAGGGTGAAAATTGACAAATGCCGGATAATATCCGGCTAGCCCTAGAATAATTGATTCGACTCGTAATTTGAAAAGAATCAATAAAGATTTTTTTCTCTCCATACAAACTTTGCCACTCTGCTCCACCCCCTTAGGGCTATAATTTCGTAAAATCCTTTCTTAGTAAATCTCTACGTCATATAAAGAAACCACTGTCAACATTTCAAGTTGCCAGCTCCAATAATATCGGCTTGGCGCTAATGATTTAATTAGTCGTCTAACCCAATTTGCAGGCCTAATTTATACCCCCAGAGGGTGAAAGTCAACAAATGCTGAAACACGTGTTTATTTATTTTTACTGAAGATAATTTGTACGTAATTTGTAAAGAATCGAAAAAGATTTTTTTTTTCCGAACATTTTTTAAATTGACATAACTTTTTTATTTATAAATCAATTTACATAAAATAAAGTCTAAATGTTAAGTGAAGCTTACCATAATATATTAGTGAAAACCGCGTCTAAATCGGATAAGCCATTTCTGAGATTAGCGTGCACAAACACACAGACAAACAGATAAACAGACAAAAATTTTAAAAATCATTGTTTTGGGTTCTCTTAGTGTTGATAAAGGTCCCAGTAATATTTTTTCTCATATATCTTCCATGTACAGACAGCGATCCGTTACATTTTTATTATATGTATAGATTTAAATTCTCAGGAGGTTTGACGTTTGGCAGACGGCCGTTCATAAAACTTATTGCCAATAACTTATACTTTTTTTTGTGTCTGTCTTTTAGCTGTTAGCCGCAGATGGCTGTCACAGCTCAACCCGGACTATGGGTGAGCGCTGAGTCTTTGAGCGGCAGTTACTACTTAAAAGGGCTGTCTGATCGTCTGCAATCAACGGCATAAAGAAAAATATTTACAATTGTGTGGTAGTGTCCACGAATATTATTAGGCTTATATTACTCTTGGATCGACTAATAGCTTTATATCGACCTGGGCCAGCGCAAGCTGATGCTGTCTGGTTAACAATTAGTAGTTAGATATTACTCTGACGACGCCCTGACGGCGAAAGCTGTCGGAGCGCCGGCTCGAGAGGAACCCGCGAGGGTAAACCGCCGGGCGGGCCACCGAAGACAAAGATCGGGTAGGTACCGGTGGCCCGCTCGCACGGCGACGAGAGGAGTTTGCATGGTGGGTCTATGGGGTCACGTGTCGTCTCTTCCGTCACCCCGGACCGATTTGGAGACGCATCCATAGTCCACCGCAAAAAATAAAAAATAAAAAGAAAAGGGTTGGTATTACTTTCGACAATACTTTATACCTTCAGAAAGAGTGCAAAGTTTTAACGACTTATTTAACTTAAAGTATATAACTAATGAATTCTGTTATTATATGAAATAAAGCTATGGTTATTGCAAGGGTTTTAAAGATTGCCGACCCGAGAAATGCGGGTCCAACATTAATAGCTAATACTACAGCATTGGTTATTAATTTCAGAACTTTAGTACTATACAATATTTCCAGCAGAAAAATTATATGATTCGTACCATCTTCTCATAGTGCAAAGGAAACAACAATGTTATTAAATTACTCTATATTTGTCCTACAATTGTTTCTCCCGCGAATGTTATCATGATAAGAATAAAGGAATACTGACAATTACATACTCTGCGCTCACTAGGTTTTTAAAAGTTGCATTTTTAACATTACTGCGATAAGTAATACTGTCTTTAGTTCAGTTTTACTTAATTCAATGTATTTTGCACGCCTCATAAGCGAAACGTTGAGGTCTTGCTCTACTCTCGATATATTAAAATCAAAGATTTTTCAAACCTAAAATTTATTGTATTTTCTCACATTGCACTTATAGGATAATATTATCTTACACGTGTCAAGAAAAAACATTCTTTTAAACGTATTTGATATTTTTAAAAAGCAATTATTTTGTTTAAAGTAAGAAAATAGTTGAATAAAAAAATATTCGAGGACGTCCGGATATTTATTCTGGATCTGGCATGATTACCACCGTAAAAAATAATGTATATATATACATTTCTTTTTTTAAAAGCTTCATAATCCAATGCGCTGTTTCCTTTCGTGAAAATGGCTTGGTAATTCTTTGTCGTTTAATTGCTATTAATAAAAAACTAAACTGCTTAGTCGTCAGTGTATGTATACCTTATGAAAATTGGGTTTCGTTTACATTTTTTTGTTCATCCATTTGGACAGGCAAAGGAAACAAATCCCATACAGCCTATTGTAAATGAACAGCTATGTTTAGCACTACCTCGAGAATTGCACAACATTTCAAATATATATTTTTTCTTTCATTTTCATTTATGACATTGACTAACAGTAAATGTTAAATAATATAAAAAATATGAGACGTGCACTTTTGAATTTTCCAAATTATTTTATTTTATTGAGCATGAAAAATCTACAGCTAAAATCACAAAAGCAAGTTTCGTTTAATCCTCACGCCACAACGATAAAATCTCACACATCACAGAGTTCATTTCCAAAGTACTAACACGTTAAAGCATCTCCTAACTTTTGGACAGGTGCCGTATCCATTTCTATTTAGTCATGGAGAGCTCTAGGGGGTACATTTGCAT
The DNA here is from genome assembly GCA_905163515.2 of Lymantria monacha. Taxonomy (NCBI): domain Eukaryota; kingdom Metazoa; phylum Arthropoda; class Insecta; order Lepidoptera; family Erebidae; genus Lymantria; species Lymantria monacha. Next base: position 3,301,213 of record LR991102.1, read on the forward strand.
TGGATATTTTCCAGTTCAATCTATTGGATCGGCTGCCGCGCGCATTGGGCTTACCTTTATGTTGTACTATACACCGTGAATTTTTGAGATAAATATAAGGAAAATAAGAATCTATTATATCTAGAGCAAGTATTTTTAAGTTTTCAATATATAAGATATAATATTATATTTATTTTTTTAATAACGAACTACTATTTTATTTATGCTTTTTTTATTGCTTATGGTGGCAAACGAGCAAGCAGCACACCTGATGGTAAGTGTCACTGCTGCCTATGAAGCTGTGCTACACCATGGGTATAGCTAGGCCTACCATTACAGTCCCCAAACAAACCAAGTTGGGTTTCCGGCTGTCTCACTCACCGAATGAAGCGCAATAGCATATTGTCATTACTCAGACGTAGATATTCTGCGAGAGTATGGTATTACCCCGGACGGATTTGCCCACGGCTGTGGACAGAGAACTGTCAACACCGTGATCCTACCACTAATGAAACCGCCATTTGTATGTCTAATTTATGTGTGGGACACACAATATCAATAAAATTCGCCATTTTTCTCTTTTTTGCTCGTGGGTGTTGTAAAAAATTAATAAGATATATAATCTATGCATAAAGTCTATGCAAGAGAAAGAAATCTTGTGTCGGACACTTAGTGTCAGAGATCAATGCTTCATCTTCATTTTCCTGCTCTTATCCCAATTACTTGAGGTTTACACAATATGTACTCCTCTTCCATTGTACATATTGCAATAGCGTTATGAGCAGCCGCCGGCCTGACGTCCACCCTCCTTGGAAATACAATTGTTGACCAGAAGACATCAGGTAGAGCTGGCCCAAGTCGATATATAGCTCTTAGTTGTTTTTTACGACGTTCATGAACGAAATAAGGGTTAGTAGTATTCGTAGCCGTTACCATACAGCTTAAACCATTACACCGTTGATTCAATCAAGTTTACTGAACGTCTGGAATCACCGTCATTTCAGCTCATATACTTCCCACTGATGTGGTTAAACCTCCTTTAGAATAGAAAGAAAATTAATTTTCTATAGTGTAGTCAGACGTTGGTTAGACGGTATGAGTTTTATTTCAAGTTTTATTTTTTGTTGCATAGATATTATATGCATATTACATCACTTATGACGACTCTTAAGTTTTAAGTAACATCTAAACCAATGTTAATGCTACATAAAGTGTTATCGCCCATCGAAAGGTGGCGATTCCAAGAGTGTGCTCTGGCAACATTAGCGTTATGGTTGAGCGGTTTCGTGGCGAAAACGGGTATAAATAGCGGTTACAGACGCGTAGACGGGATTCTGTTGTGATATCATATGTGGTGGAAAGTCTGTTAATAAGTTATATGTAGTTATGGAGGTTTAGGTGTATATCTATGTCATTTGTTTGTGTTAAGGGTAGCCCTTACAAAGGCTAATGCTGCGATAGTTCGGACATGTGGAAAGAATGCCGAATGAACGTTTGATTAAGAAGATATACAATGCGAAAGTGGAAGGATGTAGGTACCGGGGGAGACCGACACTAACCTACCTAGACCAGATTGGTCACGTACTGAAAGGAAGGTGGAGTCAAGAGTCTCTGAAACAGGCGAGCGTGTATGAAGAGAATTATGAATGTTGAGGAAGCGAGTGAAGTATACAAGGATAGAGTTCTCTGGCACTCTGTTCTTTCTGCCTACCCTGCAAGGGATATGGCGTGATAATATGTATGTGTGTACTCTTTCAAATGTTATCGCCCATTGGAAGGTGGCGATTCAAGGAGTATGCTCTGGCAACATTAGCGTTACGGTTGAGTGGTTTCGTGGCGAAAACGGGTATAAATAGCGGTTACAGACGCGTAGACGGGATTCTGTTGTGATATCTAATCTGTGGTAGAAGTCTGTTAATAAGTTATATGTAGTAATAAATGTTTAAGTGTATATCTATGTCATTTGTTTGTTGAACTCTTATATCAGAAGTGCTCTGAAATTCTGAATCACTGCCCACACAAAATCCACGGTGCTCCATTCTGCAAGGATACATGTAGCGGGTAACGTACAAAAATATTTGCTAAATATTGTAAAGTGATTTTGGATGTCCCGGTATTTATTCACTGTATGTATATATAAAATACGTGAAGGTGATAATTGTATTGTAAAATATGTAAGTGTGATGATTGTATGTTAAAATACAGGATTTATTTTGGAATGGTGTATGTAAAGGGATAATCTGAAACCATAGGTAGCGCGTACCACTAACAATTGTAATCGTGAGCAGGTTATATTGTAAAATTAGCGATGGATTGTAACGTTTAGTGAAGACCGTGCCGTATGTTCCTTTGTATACAAAAATGACACGAGTTTTGTTGAGTATTATAACTAGGAAATGATAATGAATGCATATATAAAATAACTGTTCTGCAATTTAGGAATTCTTATGCTACCCTCGCATGTAAATAAAGTTAGAAGCGTATGTTTTCTCACGGTATAAATACATACCTATATAGTAAGATAATGACAACGCATTGAACATAGCTCATCTTAATGTGATACAAATCTATTAGTGAAAGGTAAAATAATAGTGTATTAACCAAACCGAATAAGTTTCAGTATGTCAAAAGTGCAGTCGGATGAACCATGTATCTGCGTATGATACCGCTGTGGCTGCAGAAGGTTACTTGTGACACAAAGTTGATCGATCTGAAGTGGATAGGTGCGACCGTCCAACATGTGGTGAGATCTATCCATTGTACGATTATGGTAAAAATGCTGAGATTAGTTTATGGACAAAGTGTATATGTCGGTAAAGGCACGATGCAAAAGTGGTACTGCATAAATGCCTTAAAAATGCTGAGATTAATTAATGGACAAAGTGTATATGTCGGTAAAGGCGCGATGCAAAAGAGGTACTGCATAAATGCCTAAGTTAAGCATATGCACTGCGTCTTACTATTTTGTATAAAATCGTAAAATGGTCTTCTGTATGACGACGTAGTAGTAACATGAGTGATTAAACGTTGTGGGTATTCATATGCTTTAAATTAGCCCAACTAGCTCACCATGTTAACGGGTAGATTGCTTGGTATTTACTTGAAACAATAATTGGCAAGTGTTATGAAAACTATTGTAGTGGTAATACAAAACTATTCATCTAATGAACATCATTCAGTTCGAGCCACTCTCAAACTGTTTGTGTACCTACACAATGCTTGCTGGACGGACTGTGCATATGTACCTGCGTGTGCATGGTCTGTTTAGTAGGCATTGCAATAGAGATTCCAAAAATTGGAAGGTATACTATGACAATAGTCTGTTGATCTATTTAAACATTGTAAGTGATAAGTATGTTTACCGATAATAGGATGACACTGTATTCTTGGGGTATTTACTGTTAATTGTATATATAAAATGGCCATGTATTCCCAGAGATGAAAAAAGGTCTTCAAACCCATGACATAAAACCGGAATTATGTACCAGCCCTGGAACTTCTAATGTTGTCAAAGTAATCGTCGAGATTATCTGACGACCATGCTTCACGAGTAATTTATTATTGATGACATCGTGGTAGTCACTAAAAGTCAGGTGTGGCCGAGCTAAAAGAGTGTTATATGTTATGACACGGATGATGGACTAAAATTGGTATTGGTATATATAATCTCAGGATTCGTCTAATGCTCTTGCCTCGGATAAGTGAACTGTGAGTGGTTATCTCGTCGGACAATGTATTAAGGAAAATTGTCTTAATGTTGTCAGTTTGTGTTGAAAGGTAACTAGGGTTGGCCAAAGGCATCGCCTAGGGAAAACACAAACTGTGATCACATTGATGAGTGGCTATCTTGCTTGTTCATTTTCCGACGGCTTTGTTTGTATACATTATTGAAGGTAGCCGATTTAATATTTTCTTTAATTCACGGTTAATGCTCTTGCTTCGGACAATTGAACAGTAGGTGGTTGCCTCATCAGACAATGTATCAAAGAATAATTGTCTTAATGTTGTCAGTTGTGCTAAGATGCAACTAGGGTTGGCCAAAGGCATCGCCTAGAGGAAAATGCAAACTGTGATCACATTGATGAGAGTAATACTGGTTCAATTGCCGAATGTTTTGCTTGTAATCCAATAATGTATACAGATAGTCGAACAAAGTTGGCAGATTAGGTCTTGAGCTGGCCGCCGATGGAATAGCTCAAGAGGCTGTTTGCATCTTTGGTCGATTTCCATGATATAAACGAATAGTTTGGCAAAATTTGGAAGATAATGGCCTTGGATAAGGCGTGTCTTTAACGCTTGTCACAAAGTATCCACGAGTTGCAGAATACTGACATAATTTTGTGTACGTTGTTTGTCCTCAGCAATCGCATCAGACTATCATGGCATCCAGGGACGAATGCCATCACAGGACGGCCGGATGTGTCGCCCCTCGAAAGGTGGCGATTACGAGAGTTACCAAGATTGAAAGATAAGACATTGTTAACGATGGTTTACGATTTTGTATTATTTCATTATTTGTATATTATGATGGTTTATGAATGCTATGTGGTATTAGCTACGAATACTATCGGCCTTCGCTTTGCTCATGGAAACCTCAAACGCATTATACGAGTCTTATGTTAACTTGGGCCAACACACGTGATGTCGTTTGGTCAACAATTACACTCCTAGAGAGGGTTGACGTCAGACAGGTGGCCGATCGTAGAACTGCTGCCAATAACTTTTGCAATATGTACGATGGAGGAGGAATGCATATTGCTTCGACCCCAAGTAATTTGGATAAGAGCGGAAAATGATGATTGTTTATAATTTTGTTCTCAGCAAGCGCAGTGGACTATCACGGCATCCAGGGACGGATGCAGCCACAGGACGGCCGGATGTTATCGCCCATTGGAAGGTGGCGATTCAAGGAGTATGCTCTGGCAACATTAGCGTTACGGTTGAGTGGTTTCGTGGCGAAAACGGGTATAAATAGCGGTTACAGACGCGTAGACGGGATTCTGTTGTGATATCTAATCTGTGGTAGAAGTCTGTTAATAAGTTATATGTAGTAATAAATGTTTAAGTGTATATCTATGTCATTTGTTTGTTGAACTCTTATACAAAGGTCAATATCACTTGTGAAATATATCGCCTAAGGTGTTACCTAAAGCCTACATTTCATTATCATATACGTACATAATATAAAAAAAAAATACAATGTTTTACGTAAATACATATCATGCCTCACGCCTTTTTTCCAGAGAGGTAGGCAGAGACTATGGATGGCCACAAACCACTATCCTGACATACCTCCATCGCTTCACAGCTTTGTGACATTTATATTGCTATGGGTATGTGTCACCTAAATTTAGGATGAAAACAGACAATAATATTTTTTTCCGAAACCCATAGATGAGAAAGAGGTAAATTGTATTCTTAGGCCATCGCCAAACGTAATGAACATTTGGAAAGAGGTTAGAAAAATTAATACTATTGCAACTATAATAAACCCCCTATCTTACCCGTGGGTGATCGTAAGAGACGACTAAGGGATACAAAAGGCATAAAACATCTATACAATAGAAGGAAAACTCGAAACAAAGCTACTAAACTAACACGTCTGACCAGCGTGGTATAGTAGATGAATTTCCCTTCCATATTATGAGCTGAGATGAACTATAATAATAGCCAAAAAAGAATAGCCAATTACGCATTGTTGAATATACAATGAAGGTATACCAAAAATCATAGGAATATTTTTTTTATTTGGAGCTTGTTACGTCGCGTTCAGAGGCAGTAGATAAAAAAAATCACGCCACCATTTTATTACTCGTATTGGATACGGAATCGTAGCTCATGGAATTTTCCAATCATATTTCAGATTGTTTCAATATAGTAGTGTTGAAATAGAAGACAGATTTACAAGTAACGGGTAGATTGAAAACATGTTTATGTACAACCTTGATTCTAGTATATTCTATTCATTGTCTATGTAAAAAACATTATTTACTAAATTTATTTATAAACATATCATAAAATATTTAAAGTTAAAATAATTAAGCTTTAAAAAATAGTTGAGGAAGAATGAATGTTGAGGAAGCGAGTGAAGTATGCAGAGATAGAGTTCTCTGGCACTCTGTTCTCTCTGCCTACCCTGCAAGGGATATGGCATGATGATATGTATGTATGTAAAAAATAGTTTGATCAACTTTTTTTTTTTAATAAGACAGGCACCCTTTTTTTTTTTTTTTTTTTTTTTTTTTTTTGCGGTGGGCTATGGACGTCGCACCCCGCCAAATCGGTCCGGGGTGACAGAAGAGGCGGCGCGCAACCCCATTGACCCACCCTGCAAGCACCTCTTTTTCGCCGTGCGAGCGGGCCACCGGTACCCGATCTTTGTCTTCGGTGGCCCGCTCGGCGGTATGCCCTCTCGGGCTCCTCTCCTGTCGACGCCCCGACAGCTTTCGCCGTGGAGGCGTCGTTCTCACGCGGTGGCCTCACGTCGGGTGACCGGACAATTCCCCGGTCCGATCACCCGAAGCCTCGGTTAGGGCGGCATCAGGCGCAGGTACTCGCGCCTGCGCCGCCCCGGCCGCGGGCGGCGGCCCGGGTCACGGGAATCCTCCCGGGCCCGTTCCGTCACCTCCTTCTGCGAGATGACAGCCTCGCAGAAGGCGGCGACCGCGTCCCAATTCCTGACGCTGTCGACCATCGCTCGCGCAACAGCCGGCAGCGTCAGGTCGGCACCGATGACAGCGACGAGGTCACGGCGCTGCCCGTCCCAGCCCGAACATACCTCGAGCGTATGTTGCGCCGTATCCTCGTCGCTACTGCAATGGTGGCAGGACGGAGTCCACTCCCTTCGCACGACCGTGTGCAGGTACTTGCCGAAGCAACCATGCCCCGACAAGACCTGCACCAACCGGAAAGAGAGGACTCCGTGCCGCCGCTCCATCCACTCCATCAGTACGGGCCGGAAGGCCTCAACGGTAATAACACCGTGTCTAGGCCTCTCCAGCCGCGTAGCCCAACGGGCGATGACTTCTCGGCGGGCGTCCTCGCGCCAGGTGGCTATCTCGTTGAACGATGGGGAGCCACCCTCTTCGCGCATTGAGATAACCCGCCGGTAGAGGTCGGAGAGCATCTCCGCCTCTAGGTCCCACGGGGGTGTCCCGGCCAATAGGCATGCCGCCTCGGTAGACACCGTGCGGTACCCGCGAATGGCTCTGACCGCCATGGCTCGCTGTGGCCTCCACAGCACCGCCCTGAGCTGGGCGTTCAGAGCCCTCGCCCACACGGGTGCGCCGTACATGGCCATTGAGCGGATCACCCCCGCATACAGCCGTCGGCCCTCGAAACTGGGTCCGCCCACGTTCGGCATGAGCCGAGAAAGGGCGGACGCCGCGCCGACCAGCCGGGGAGCAATTTGACGAAAATGCTCCCGGAACCACCATTGCCCGTCGAGCACCAGACCCAAGTACCTCATATGGGCCTGGATACTGATGTGGATGGAGTTGACGACTAACGAGGCGCCGATGGGCAGCCTCACACGGGGCCCATGGAATAGTAGGGCCTCCGTCTTGTTTAGGGCTACCCTGAGCCCCAGCGCCTCAATTCGCCCGACCATCTCCTCGGTGCCGAGAGTGGCCAGGCTCGCCGCCTCTTCGAGTGTCCTGCCCCGGGCTGTGACGAGCGTGTCGTCAGCATAGCAAATAACGCTCAGCCCGGGGGGGAGACTCCCTCTCAACGCCCAGTCGTAACCGATGTCCCACAGAGTCGGCCCCAGAACCGACCCCTGCGGAACACCGCACGACATGGGCGTCCGCACAATGTCCCCTGCGGGGCTCGCGTAGAGGACACTGCGCCCCTCCAAATAGTCTGCCACCAGCCGCCTGAGGTACAGGGGCACTCCATGGAACCGGAGCGTCTCCCTGATGCAGCTGAATGGCAGACTATTGAAGGCGTTGGCGATGTCCAACGACACCGCCAACAGCACTCCTTTGCCGGCGACAGCCTCCGCGGCCGTCTGCCTCAGGCGTAGTAGGGCCCCGATGGTCGAACGCCCCCTCCGAAACCCAAATTGAGCGTCCGACAGATCGGGCCCCACCTCCTCCAGGTGCTGGACGATGCGGGCAGCGAGGACACGCTCCAGCAGCTTACCGACATCGTCCAGAAGCACAATGGGCCTGTAGGCCGACGGCGAATCCGGGGGCCGTCCCGGCTTTGGCAGGAGAACCAACCTCCCTTCCTTCCAGCACTCAGGGAACTGTCCAGACGTCAGACAGGCGTTGAACAGTCGCCTGAGGCGAGGTTCAAGATGCTCGAGGAGCAACGTCATCACCCGGACTGGGACTCCGTCCGGGCCGGGGGCCGTGGTGGCGGAACGAATCTTCGCCACGGCTGCCCCCACTTCCGACTCCGTCACGGGCGGAACACTCTCGACGGCCTCCCGGTCGTGATCTGGCGAAGCCATGACCGGGGGCGTGTGCTCCGACTGCCGCGGGAACAGCTCCTCGACCACTCTACAAAGGAGGTCGGGCTGAAGGGTCTCGGTGAGGGGGGGGGGCCCTGCGCGCGAAGCTTGTTCAGCGACGCCCGATAGGGGCGACCCCAGGGGTCACGGTCGAGACCGTCCAGCATCTAATAAGACAGGCACCCTGCACTAAGGAAACGATCATTGTAGTACGAATGACAAACATGCAATTAACGCAGACAAATTACACCCAGACTCAGAATAATACTTTGTGGATCGCCACCAAGTATTATCCTGCGTGAGAATCGAGCCCGCGACACTGGCACGGAAGATCGGTATCTTATCTTATACGCCACCTGTGCAGTCAACTTTTTTAAAAGTTAAAACAGGCACAGAGAAAACAAAACCTGTACAGGTGAGTGGATAGTAATTATTTTTATTACAGGGAAAAATTCATTAAAAGTTCAATAATTATTTATAATATGCTAAAACAAGAACTAAAAGAATGTATAGTAAATAATCTGGGAATACATTTATTATCACACGTATACTAAATCACTGACCTTTCACCCCTTTTTTTTTTTTTGGCGGCGGGCAACGGAACGGTCACGCCCCGCTAGTCCGTCCGGAGCGACAGGAGAAGTGGCGCACGACCCCGTAGACCCGCCCTACAACATACCTCTCTACGCATTGCGGGTGGGCCACTGGTACGCGTTCTTTTCTTCAGTGGCCCATCCGGTCTACCCTCACGGGTATACTCTCGGGTCGACGCCCTGGCATCTCGACTAATATGTCTCTATGTCAGGGCGTCGTCTTCACGCGGTGGCCTCTATCCAAGGGTGACCAGACTAATCCCCGGTCCGGTCACCCGCTGCCTCGGCTAGGGCGGCATAAGGCGGAGGTATTCTCGCCTTCGCCGCCCCAGTCGCCGGCGGCGGCGCGAATCCTCGAAGAGGAGATCCTCCCGGATTCGCCCCGCCGCTTCCTTCTGCAAGATGACGCTCTCGCAGAAGGCGGCGACCGCGTCCCAATTCCTCTAACTGTCGACCATCGCTTTCACGACGGCCGGCAGTGAGAGGTCGGCACCGATGGCGGCGACGAGGGCAGAGCGCTGCGAAGCCTAAGTCACGCAGACCTCGACCGTATGCTGCGCTGTGTCCTCGTCGTCGCCGCATTGTTGACAGGACGGAGTCGTCTCCCTCCTTGCGACCGTGTACAGGTACTTGCCGAAGCAACCATGCCCCGACAAGACCTGCACCAGCCGGAAAGAGAGGACTCCGTGCCGCCTCTCCAGCCACTCCATCAGTACGGGCCGGACGGCCTCGATGACACGAAGTTCGAATCGAGGCCTCTCCAGCCGCGTCGCCCAACAGGCAAGGACCTCCTGGCGGGCGTCTTCGCGCCAGGTGGCCAATTCGCCAATACGTATGCTGACTTGGTCGCCACCGTGCGGTATCCGCGGATAGCCCTGACCGCCATGGCTCTCTGCGGTCGCCGCAGAATAGCCTTAAGGCGGACGGACAGAGCCCTCGCCCACACGGGTGCGCCGTACAATGCCATTGACCGGACCACCCCCGCGTATAGCCGTCGACTTTCAAAGCTGGGTCCGCCCAGATTCGGCATAAGCCGTGAAAGGGCGGACGCCACGCTGACCAGCCGGGGAGCAAGTCTTCGGAAATGCTCCCGGAAAAACCACCGCCCGTCGAGCACCAGGCCCAAATACTTCATATGGGCCTGGATACCGATGGGGACGGAGTTGACGACTATCGAGGCGCCGCCGGGTGGCCCCGTGCGGGACCCGTGAAACAAGATGACCTCCGTCTTATCTAGAGCCACCCTGAGTCCCAGCGCCTCGATTCGCCTGACCATCTCCTCGGTGCCGAGAGTGGCCAGGCTCATCGCCTCTTCGAGTGTCCTACCCCGGGCTGTGACGAGCGTGCCGTCAGCATAGCAGATTAAGCTCAGCCCGGGGGGGAGACTCCCTCTCAACGCCCAGTCGTAACCGATGTCCCACAGAGTTGGCCCCAAGACCGACCCCTGTGGGACACCGCACGACATGGGCGTGCGCACAATGTCCCCTGCGCGATTCGCGCAGAGGACACTGCGCCCGTGCAAATAGTCTGCCACTAGCCGCCTCAGGTATAAGGGCAGTCCGTGATACCGGAGCGCCTCCCTGATGCAGCTGAATGGCAGACTATTAAATGCGTTGGCGATGTCCAAAGACACCGCCAACAACACCCCTCCGCCAGTGACGGCCTCCACCGCCGTCTGCCTCAAGCGCAGTAGAGCCGCAACGATCGAACGCCCCCTTCGAAAACCGAATTGAACGTCCGACAGGTTGTCCCCTGCCACTGGAAAGTAAGCAGTAATAATCTGTCATCACACGAGATGACCAAAAGTTATTTAGAAGAGCATTTTTATTTCAAAACAATTTATTCAACTAGAACCAAATGGCGAAAAAATGAAAATATATAACAAAATCTAGTTAACAGAGTATTGAAAAGTATCTGTAATATTTGAATTACTCTGTATCCCGTTACACAGGTGCATGTCGGTGCAAATTGAACACGCCTGACTGATTTTTATATGCCCGGATTTGTGCAGAATACTTACCAGAATCGTGCGGTTGAAGATATATTTATTGAATTTTATTTATAACTCCACAGATGCAACACAATATATTTTTTAAGAATTCTATAATACTGGTATATCTTTCATTCTTTCTTTTGTTATTGATTATAGTGGCAAACGAGCAAGCAGCATACCTGATGGTAAGTGTCACTGCCACCCCCCATGGGTGGCAGTGACACTACAGTGACACACACAGTGTCTTTGCAATACCAAGCTAGGCCGTTGCCTACCAATACAAACTTCAAACCCACGCAGTTGGGCAGTCTTGAATTTTTTTTATTTTACAGTAGAATTCGTTAGGTTGGCGTATTGTTTTCTTCAAAATACAGTAAAACACGTCAATTAATAATAAAATAATCATCCTCATCATCTTTAAGAATAATAATTCTTTTTAAGTTTTTAGAGTTTCAGAGTTCTCTGGCACTCTGTTCTCTCTGCCTACCCTGCAAGGGACATGGCGTGATGGTATGTATGTATTATATAAGATTAAACCTTTGAATTAATAGTTTAGTTTAAAATTTTCAATTTTACTTATGCAAGATCAATTTTTAGCTTTAATGGCATCACACTGCAGTAGGCACCATATCCTACTCGGTCGTAATTCTCGCCAGAATTGAATAAGACCCAATATATGCACTCGTAGATAAGCCAAGGCGTAAATCTGCACACTTGGATAATATTTTACATAGACTTGAAATGGAGCTCGTTGCAACAGTATTAGATGGGTATAAAGGAAGGATTGAAATTTTGGTGCTGGCTCTATTAGTGAACGTGCCTTTACTAAGGCGCGTTCACAATATGAAGAGAAGACCAATTAAATGTGAATTTATATGAATGATGAATATACACTCTTTCAAAATTTTTCCTATTAAGAAAAAAATATAGCCGAAAGTTTTAAAAAGTAAGGTGATAAGGAGGGACGTAAATCATCATTCTCCTACTCTTATCCCAATTACTTGGGGTCGATACAATATATACTCTTATTTCATAGTACATATTGTAAAAGTTATTGTCAATCGTTTTATGACCGTATGCCTGCTAGACGTCAACCCTCCTTGGGAATGTAATTGTTGACCAAAAGTCAGACGGAGTTGGCCCAGATCGTTGAAAGGCCCTTAGTCGTCTTTTATGACATCCACGAGTAAAGTAACTGTTGATAGTTTGCTTAACCGCTACCACACAGCTGGGTAGTAGCCCCACAAGGAGGGGAAATATAAGGAGAGCCTTGAATAAGCTCTGATTATTCCAGAAAAGAAAAACGCCACACTGGCCTCGTGGTGGAACTGTTTATAAAGATATGAGGCGCAGTTGAGTACCAGAAAGTTGGTCCCGTGTTAACCTTTTCGCCAAATATTATAAGGATTCATCATCATCATCACAGGCCATATATGTCCCACTGTTGGGCTCGGGCCTCTTCCATAACGGGAGGGAAATTAACCTATTATACAGCACTGGTCAGACGTGTTGGTATAGGGTTTTGTTTCGAGTTCTCCTTCTCTTGCATAGACTTGCGATTTGCGTATCTTACGATCACCCACGAGTAGGATAGGGGGTGGTGAATTGTATTCTTACTCCGTCACCACACGGATATATAGGGATTAAATTTTCATATTATAATTACCCCTGTCCTAGTCTGATGACGGCTTAAGAATACAATATGTGACTATGGGCACTTTCCCCTTCCCCTTGCTTTCCCGTGGGCATCCTAAAATTGAGAATGAGCAGCAAGATTCTCCTGAGAAATTATTAGGGTCAACTGCAATCACAATTATTTTTATTGACTGTACAGATAGCGTAGTGGTTAATATACCGGCCTCCCGTGCCAGTGTCGTTGGTTCGATTTCTACGCAGGATAATACTTGTGCAATTTATAAACTGTTATTCTGAGTTTATAAATTATATGTTGGTAAAGTCCCCCAATACAAGGTTTTTCCCTCAGTGCAGGCAGGGTGCAGACTATAAAAAATTACTTATGATGGCAAACGAACAAGCAGCACCCCTATTTTTTTTTGCGTTGGACTATGGACGCGGTCGCGACCCGCCAAATCGGTCCGGGGCGACGGAAGAGGCGGCGCGCAACCCCATAGACCCTGCAAGCACCTCTCTTCGCCGTGCGAGCGGGCCACCAGTACCCGATCTTTATCATCGGTGGCCACAAGCAGTACCCCTGATGGTAAGTGTTACTGCTTCTCACGGACCTTTACAATACTAGGGGCACAGCTATGACGCTGCCTACCAAACAAAACCCACCTCAGAAAGTGGGAATTCTCTCGTCCACCAAACGAAGCATGAGAGGCAAATTGCCGTTGCTTTGACGTTGATTTTCTACAAAAGTGTAATTACTCCGGCTTGCGGCTGTAGACAGGAAACTATCAACAGTGGTCTTACCATACATACATACATACATACATATCACCTCTACTACTATAGTACATTACTGCAGATATTCCGTTACTGCGATAATTCCGTTTTGCTCTTGCCAACTGAGTTACGAGTTCCGACTGGAGTCGGGTGTGACGCGTCCTGAAATTACTTTATTTTGTATAAAACTATATTGTATTTAATCGTATTTATTACTTAATAAAGCTATACGTATACATTATACCCGTACGTACTCTATGAACCACTTGCGAAGCGAGGCATTTTTTTTTAAATTCTCACTTTTGCTAGTAGAATTTTTTTATGGCAAACGAGCAAGCGGCACACCTGATGGTATGTGTCACTGCCGTCCATCTTTGTAATGGGTACAGCTGGACCGCTGCCTACTAATAAAAGTACCAAATCCACTCAGGAAGTTGGGCTGCCTGCTTTCTTGCTCACCGGACAAAGCACACTGCCACTGCTTAGGCATCGATTTTCTGCAAGAGTGTGGTACTACCCCGGACAGACCGGTCCGCGGCTGTAGATAGAAAACTTCAACAGTGAGTTCCTACCACTATTTCATCAACCCTTTTTAGAAGTGACTTTCGTGATAAAATTTTATCATTAAATTATCCTTAGTTCTACATTACCGAGATAAAAAGTATCCTATATGGTTTACATGGCGCAGCCTGTATAAAATGCTTTGCCATATTTTAGATACAAAACCCAAAAACTAGTCGAGTACATTCCACATTCACCAAAATTACTTTCATTATTGTTTCCTAATATTTACGTGTCAATAAAGGGAGGTCGAAACTTTTGCGGCCAATGACTTCCTTTATCCTCTTAGCTGACTATGTGGCTATTTTCACTTATAAATTTAAAGCCTATTTACCTAACTACCCGAGCCCTAATAATAGATGCAAATGAGGCCCATGTTTCGCCATTTTCGAGGGTTCTAAGGGTCAAAAGACTTTGCGGTTAAGTCCGTAGCTTTGTTCTATAATGTCTTGAATATAAATTTGTAATTTTTTAGTGACTAACACATGACTATTTTTTTTGAAGACAATTTAATGTACGAGGTAATAAATTCTTGCGTCATGGTTTTTGTGACTTTCCAAACATAATTAAGGAAAATAATTTACATCTAGCCTTAGAAGAAGTATTTGTGAATTGCACAGTTACATTTTTTACATACATATATATATATACATATCATCACGCCATATCCCTTGCAGGGTAGGCAGAGAGAACAAAGTGCCAGAGAACTCTATCTCTGCATACTTCACTCGCTTCATCAACATTCATAATTCTCTTCATACACGCTCGCCGGTTTCGGAGACTCTTGACTCCACCTTCCTTCAGTACATGACCGATCTGGTCTAGGTAGGTTAGTCTCGGTCTCCCTCGGTACCTACATCCTTCCACTTTCGCATTGTATATCTTCTTAACCAGGCGTTCGTTCGGCATTCTTTCCACATGTCCGAACCATCGGAGCATTCCCTTTCGCATCTTTACACCAATACTCTCTTTCATACCTACTCGCTCTCTTACATTTTTTGGGGATAGGCAAAAATATGGTTACACCCAGCGTAATCTATCCAGGGCATCGGAGGAGACGGCGCTTGACTTGCTGTATACGTAACTCTATTACGCCATGTAAGTGGGCCACCGGTACCTGGCCCTTATGACCAATTCGGCGAACGCATAGTTATTCTATGGAATTAATCTATGAGAACGTAGAAGATTACTAATTCAATTTCAAATTTATTTATTACTAGCTTCCGCCCGCGACTTCGTCCGCGTGGAATGGTTACTTTGGGCTAACGTTAACTTCAACTCGCGAATTCGTTTACGTAAAAGGTGGAAATATTTTTAAATAATACATACGTTAAAGCTGTTGTAGGTACCCACATGACCCTTTTATTAGTAAGAGTAGAACATTAAAGCTTAAGTAAAAGTATTGGGTCTTATCTATACTTTCTATAGATATACCATATACAATGTATGTATATTATACATATATACATACATACACTTACGCCTATTTACGATTACACATACTTTTAATGTGTATGACATCGCTGTGTGGTAGCGGCTACGAATACTACCAATCCTCACTTTGCTTGTGGATGTCGTAAAAGACGACTAAGAGCCTTATAACGACTTGGGCCAACTCCATCTGATGCCGTTGGTCAACAATTACATTCGTAATGAGGGTTGACGTCTGGCAGGCGGCCGGTCATATAACTATTGCCAATAACTTTTATAATATGTACTATGAATGAAGAGTACTTATTGTATCGACCCCAAGTAATTGGGATAAGAGTAGGAGAATGATGATGATGATGACCTCTCGTGAACAAATCTCCAATTTGGTCCAGAAAAGTATGACGTGGTCTTCCCCTTGTATTCGTCCCATTCACGATTGCTTTATATTTTTGCTTCGTCAACCTCCCACTCATTATTTCTTCCACTTCGTGTCCAACCCACCTCAGCATACCAGCGCTCTTTTATAACATTATACCTAATTTTATCTTTCAGACTTACATCACACACGTTACGAAGAGCTGTCAGCTCTACAGCATTTATTCTATTTTCATGTCTTCTCCGCCAAATCTAACTTTCACTGCCATACATGAGGGCAGGCACTAATACTTCCTATACCTATTATTATTATTTAGGATGTGTAAAGCCGACGGAAGGTCATGAGAAGAAAACAAAACTAAAAATGTAGTGTGTGCAGAAGTACTTTGAAATAACATTAGTTTGAGTTTTTTTTTAATATAAGATTATAAGACCCAGTATTTTTATCGTAAATGCGCGCCCAGTACTTGATCATTATTTTGCTGCGATGTTATTTTTAAACTGCGATATTTCCTAAGATATTCATTGAAATCAAATAATGTAAAGAGCAATTTTGTTTTAAATTAAATACTTGTGATGAATAACTCATTTATTTGGATAAGGATTAATATTATGTTTATAAAAACACCTTCGAAAATATCACATTATTTTAAAACAAATTTGATTAGCATAAAAAAGGTTATAGTGAGCCAATCTTAAAAGATAGACATATGCTGTCGCGGACTTTTATTTAGAACTTTGAAAGGGGAACAATTATATAGTACATAATTTTTGCGTAACTTTAACCGTTTACGCAACGGAAGCTCTCAAAAGGAAACAAAAACCCGATTTTTACACATTCATCATTGTTGCTCTGCTCCTATTGGTCGCAGCGTAATGTTGTATAGCCTAAATAAAGCCTTCCTCTATAAATGAACTATCCAACAAAAAAAGAATTTTTCAAATCGGACCAGTAGTTCCTGAGATTAGCGCGTTTAAACAAACAAACAAACAAACAAACTCTTCCGCTTTATAATATTAGTATTTATTTATTTATTTATTTATATAAGGCTCATCTACGACATAAACACTAACATATGCTAAGATCATTCCAGTGCCTTAAAACTAGTGTTTATATCAATTACAGATGTGCACAACATTTAGGAATATATTACAATGCGTAAATTAATGTTAGAGATAAAAAGAAAAGTATTAATTAATTATCTAATAAATAAAATAACGAGTAGAAATAATTAGAAGGTAAGTAAAATCTAAGATAAGTATGTAGTTAGTTATATAGAAAAATAATTTATAATATAAGTAAGATGTAAGTAATGCGTAAAAATTAGCTACTACAATTTGTAAAACATGCATAATATTATAAAATAACCATATTTCCTAAGTAACCAATGAAGTGAACCTATAAGAGATATAGCAATAGTACTAATAATAAAAAATTATGAATCAAGTAACTTTTTTTTAAATCTTGTAGGCTGATCGTGGAAAATATCAAGCCCTAAGATTTTCCACCAATTATTATAAGTAGACATTAATCTTGAGATAGGAGAGTTCATGCCAAGATTAGTTTTACACCTAGGAATATAGAAAAAAGGAATATTCCTTTGTCGAGAATTAAGCTTTGGAACATTTATTGATATGCGGTCAAGAAGGTCTGGACATGTGTAAGAGCATTTGATTACATTCTGAAGAAACATTAAATCTAACATACGTCGGCGTCGTTTTAAGTTGCACATTTTAAAGAAAGATAGCCTTTCACTATAAGAGCATCTGGATCTAATGCCATTAGTATGAAACGCTAAGTATCTTGTAAACGACCTTTGTATAGATTCTAATCTGTCCGAGTGAACTGTATAATTGGGATTCCAAATAACGCTTCCGAATTCAAGTACACTTCTTACTAACGTATTAAATAAAAGTATTTTAGATGCATTGTGCTTAAAGTCTTTCGTATTGCGCTTGATGAAACCTAACATTTTAGCAGCTTTTTGGATCATGTTATTATATTGTGGAATAAATTTTAATTTAGAATCAAGAATTATACCTAAATCACGAATTTCAGTAACGACACTGATGCTTTCATTGTTGATATAAAAATTAGTATCTAAGACCTTTCTTTTTTTAGTGAATTGTATATGCTTACATTTTGTGGCATTAAGCTTCATTTTATTAGTGCAACACCATTTATAAATTCGATCTAAATCAGCTTGCATTAATTCTACATCTAAAGGTGATTTAATTTGTCGTAGCAATTTCATATCATCTGCGAACAGAAAGCAGTGACAATGATGTACCTGATCGATAATATCGTATAGATGTATAAACTCTGCAGGAAAATAAAAAAAATAGGAAATTAAAAATTAAATACGAACACGATGGAATACGTAAAAAAAGTTTTATTTGAAATGTATAGATGTGTAATACTCGTGTAAATATCAGAAATCATTGGGTTCACCGAAAATAAGTAGTTACAACTGCTTAACTATACTGTGAAGTTAAAAATGATACTTTCAGACAAGGAGTGAGAATATTTCTTTTTCAAACATCTTAAACTTATCTAAATAAGCATGTTCTTATGATTGTATTTAATTTTACTCAATACATTACACTATACGAATAAAAATAAAAAGTGCTCTATTCTGAAAGTTTAATCCAAAATCATAACCTATTTCATTACTGCTAATCCTTATTTTTCATTAATATAATCGATATTTTCATACGTTATTTTGAGGGTAGTTGAATTTGATTTTGAGTTGTAATTGATTGAATTAGGCGATGCATAGCAAAAATTTATTATTAATTATTTTAAATTGGATGAGAGGATGGGATATCCACCATTTTCCCACGATTATTATAATGCACACCTCAAGAAAAGAAGAGCATGGATAGGTGCAATATGGGAGAAGAAAGTCTTTTATTTTACTCCTGTACCATGAGTAGTCGCCAGAACTTAAACTAGCAAAACTTGCAACCCTGTTTTAAAATATTTGCAATTAGATTCAAAATTGTTTTCAATATTAAGGTCAGTCATCAATCAAGGTCATTTGTATATGTGTTATCTTGTAAAAAATATTAATAAATTAAAAATAATTCATTGTCATGTTATCTTGAATTAAATCATTACGTTTAGATATTTTTATAGCGAGCATCTAATGAATTATAATCTGTGTTAGTTTAATAATAAATTTATTGGCATACTACGGGCAAGTCCGGAGGTTTGAGATAAAGGGATTGACGCAATGCGTACAACACCTGGCTCCAAGCACTTGCGCATAATGTCATTAAAATGGCGTCGTCCAAACGCGATATCCCCTTAAAATTTGCTTCAGATATCCAAATATTTAGTCATAGTTCTTCGATTCATGTTATATTGACGCAAAAGTCTGTTGAGGAGACAAATAGACTCCCAAGGGTCTCGATTTTGATCTTCTTCTAGTTGTCGTAAGTCCACTCATTTAGAGTGGCGCGTGATGTGTGACTTTACCACCCAAAGTAAGTCTCTGCTTCAGCCACTTTACTGCTGCTGTAAATTCAGTGACCGGTGACTTTTCCGTTTGGGCATCCTTTTTCTGTCCAACGTCGCATACGGCGCATCGTCGTGATCATTTCGATTGCATGTGTTGGTGATTGATTCGTGATACGAATTTACAAATGATATTATTGCAAGTAATATGTATACCAAATCACTAGTTTTAACATCAAATAAAACATTGTAAAGTAGTAACCTCCACATTTCTTACATGAAAAGTTATGTAAAAAAAAATATTCACGGAATTCATGCCTTGTAAGTGCATTAAGACATATACTATGTGTAATAACCCATACGGGCTTCTTCTTCTTCTCTTCCCAGTATTCTTAGTTATTCAAGTTTTTTTAGAATATTTATTTTTTAGAATATATGATCCATTTTTGGCGTCTCTTCTACTCTGAATCTTGATCAGAGTAGAAGAAATAAAAAAAAAATTGCTTTATATAGGTAAAATTAATTAGCAGTATTTTTTCTCTCGTAATGATGTTACTCGTTCCTGTGATAACAATAGTGTTTTCTTTCATCTATATCTATATCTATACATATAATAAATCTGTAGAAATTCCGTGTCTGTACATTTGATAAATTTATTAAAAAATGAATCTAGGCAGTAAGAAAACACTAACAGAAAACAAAAAACATTTTTTGGAATTTCTTGTCTGTCTGTATGTCTGTAATCGCTAATCTCCGAAGTTACTGAACGGATTGTTTCGCAGTTTTGATGAAAAGATTAAGCCCAATTCAGAGCAACATTTAGTCTTTGTTTCATTGAAATCTGATGTCTGTAAAAAAAGT
The DNA here is from genome assembly GCA_905163515.2 of Lymantria monacha. Classification (NCBI taxonomy): domain Eukaryota; kingdom Metazoa; phylum Arthropoda; class Insecta; order Lepidoptera; family Erebidae; genus Lymantria; species Lymantria monacha. The sequence continues at coordinate 3,321,327 of LR991102.1, forward strand.
TATGGCCATTTAGGTTTTTAAAATCACCGCTCACCTTTTATGTCACTAGAAGGTTCAATTCAAAATAATTATTTAATTTATCTATAGTGTAAGGAAAGTATTTGTATTACTTAATATATAGTAGTTTCATCAATTCAGCTCATATACATCCCACTGCTGGGCTCAAACTTCCTTCAAAGTTGAAGGAAAGTTGACATAATACATAACATTAGTGAGGTAGTCAAAATAACTATTAAAACTATTTGTGATAAAAAAGAATGTTTTAATTAGTTAATAATATATAATTTAGCTATAAATTAATAAAATGCATGATTTATTTAGTTTGTTAAATGAGCAATAGATGGCGCTATAATTTAGTTTAAACTTTAAATCATTTTTTCGTTATATTTTCAAAAGCTACTACATTAACTTCTTGAACTTAGTAAAGGTACTTTGGGTGGAAAGCTCTCAGCACTCACCTAACAGTCCGAGGAAAGTTGTCATAGCCATCTGCGACTAACAACTAAGTAAAACACGAAAACGAAAAGTAAAGTTTACATCATAGAGCGTACAAAACGTACATTCTTAGTTAAGATGTTACTTTGGGGCGAGTATGCAAAGTGCACCCTTTTTTGTTTTTGTTTGGTAGGCTATGGTCTGGACACAGCCATTCCTTCCGTGGTACAAGAAGGGCGTCCTGTGGTCCCATAACTCATCGTGTTCTCTGCCCAAACCATCAGGCTGGCGTCTGGTATCGCTTACTTGACATCCGTGGTCGGTTCGGGGGTTTACCCTTCCAGGTATCGTCTCCGTCTACACCCCTGCAAACAACAGTGTTGTATCGCCCTCACATGGTCGGTGTCTCTGCGGGTGGTAGATTAATTCCCATTGTTCATCTATTCGCGATCTCAGTTAGGATGGCAACAGGTGCAGGTACCGTGCTTGTGACGTCCGATGCGCTGGCGGCAGAGTGTTTCAGCATGGGGAGTCTCCTCTGTGACACGCTCCGCCGTCTTTTTCTGTGGGACGACTGTTTCGCAAAAGGCGGCGACCGAGTCAGAGTTCATGACGCTATCGAGCATAGTCTTTGTGATAGTCGACACTGCCAGTTTGGCACTGATGATTGCGATGAGTGCACGGCGCTGCTTTGCCCAGGCCACGCAAACTATAAGCGTCTGCAGCGCCGTGTCCACCTCGCAATCGCAGTAGTGGTTAGATACTTAGTAGAGGCCGAAGCAACCATACCCCATCACTACACCAGTCACTTTAGCAATAGTGCTGTTACTGCCACCTGTTGCTGCATATTGTGCGAGGCCCACTTTTTTACATTTTTATACACTGTTGATAGCATAGAGTACGTTTCAAGCAGCTTGCAGAGCACTTGAAGGTGATCAGCGCTGACATGACACCTTTGAGTAGGTCTGTAACAGTTATATTTCTTCCCCCATTCCCATTCGTTTGAGTCTTTTGCTTTTAATGATGTTATTGTTTTACAGTCTTTCAAATCCTTTGACATTATTACAAAATAGAAAAATAAAAATCTCAAGATATTCTACGCTACTAAAACGCGACATGAATTCTTTCGTAATGAAAGCCATTTATTATATATATTTATCCGTGCGGTTGCACAGTTAGAATACAATTCACCAACCATTTTCTTACCCGTGGGTCGATCATCCACGAGGGGACATAAAAAAAAAGGTCATTTCATACATGTCATACATCTATGGAAGAAAAGGAAAACTCAAAACAAAACCCTATACCAACACGTCTGACCAGCGTGATATAGTAGGTCAATTTCCCTCCCAATACGGACGAGGCTTGAGCCCAATAGTGGGACGTATATAAGCTGAGATGATAGATGTTCATGTCCCCAGGTAGCCTTGAAAAGACTTATCTGAGCAGAGCATTCTTACCAAAATAAGGAGACAGCGTAAAATAACTTTGGAAGTAACTACGTCAGAAACTGCAGCTGCATTACTTCTTGGTGGTAAAAGAGCTTTGTTTAAAAACCCGATAGATTTATGCACATTGTTTATAAACCCGATAGATTTATAAAGCAATGAAACACCGAGATGTTCAATAACACGAAACTGCGACACATTCAAAGTGATTTTTGTTTTATTCTGTACGGTGGTAAACGAGCAAGCACCATGCACTTATTTTTTTGGCAGGCCATGGTCTGGACACACGCCTTGCATTCCGTCCGCGTGGCCCCATAACCCACCGTTTTCCCTTCCCATCACCGTTGGGCCTATCGAGTACCATTTCCGATGACGCGGGCTTCGGACTTCATCCTCACGTGGTCAGCCTCTCCGCGGGTGACGGACTATTCCCCGTTCCAGTTACCCGCGGCTTCGGCTAAGGCAAGTAGGCGCAGGTAATCGCGCCTGCGCCGTTTCGCCGCCTCTTCCAAATGAAGCGAAAATAACACATTACCACTGTTCAGACGTTGCTTTTCTGCAAGATTGGGGTACTAGGTCCGACTGGGGGTCGGACCGGCCCGTGGCTGTAGAAAGAATACTATCAACTATGGCTTTACCACTATTAGTGTTTTTATTAAGGATAGCTGTCTAATCGTTTGCGTTGATTGGACAATGATAAATAAAAAAAAATCGTAGAGGTTGTAAATCGAGCACTACGAGATGGTAATGAAAAGTCAATGGTGATTTTCTTTAGAGTTTTTCGGCAAATCCTTCCTGTTAAAACTCGAGGAAATAGAACTGATGAGATCAATGCTTCACTGAAGTATTCTTATCTGTGGCCCGAAGTAGGAAAGCTGACTCTAACCATCAACATGCAAGCACAGCCAAGGTCACCATTCACATTAGTGTTGTCCAAATGCAAGACCAAGACTTGCTTGCAAGAGTTTCGCAGGGCTCCCTTAGACATGATTTTACGATTTTCTTAGCAAAGAAAGGATTGTCAACATTTCGTATTCTTACAAGTAATAACAGTACACGGAAGAATAATAGCCACACTTCCGTTTAGTGGTATGTACCTAATTATTAATAGTTGTACAGCTACTATCACTAGATGAATAGAATTTCATTAATTTAGTTGGATTTTTAATGTCTATGGGGATTTTTTATTTCTATCAAAACAAGTGACTTTGTGTTATTCTAAAAGCAAAACTTGCAAGATTTGCGAGCCTCAAGAGAGTCTTGCATTTGGGCAACACTAATTCACATGCTTAAGAATTTGCCGATGTTTTAAAGAAAATTGGTGAAAGCGTCGTCCTTGATGAAAATGGTCAAGTGGCTGCCGGAAATACTTGCTCGAGTTTGAATTTTTAAGTTTCAAATAGTAAAACTGAATGTCACGCGGACGAAGTCGCGGGCATCAGCTAGTATATCATAAATTAAACGCCACCTCACTTTAGGATCCAGTTTTACTACATGCATTGTAAGCCCATGAGCGGAAGTTACCGCATACGAACACCTGCCTGCTTGTTCGTGTGCCCATAAAAGCAATTAAAAAAACTCTATTGAAGTTAATAAACAGGTGACAATAATGCAAGAAGAAGAAAACTGCTAATAAAATTTGATTATCATTAATACGATGAGTTCCCTGATTTAGAAGAGAACCTTCATCCAATAGTGGGTCGTATATGCGCTGCAAAGATGAATTAGTTGTATATTTAAGCAAGTATACCAATTACGTCATTAGTGAAACAGATAATAAATGGGAGGATAGATATTATAACAAAAGCCACTCATAATGTCACCCCAATAACCGGCGTGGAGGGTGTCTCTTACAAACTACCTAATAACATGGCGGCACTAGTCGTTTCAGCATTAATATGAAAACTTTGATCACGAGGTAAACTTTGCCAATCGCCGACCGCCTTTGTCCAACCAAAATTAATGGCAGGCCGGAAAACAAACCCCTTTCAACCGTGAAAAGCATCGCAAGTATTTACAGCTTTTATTTTTATTAGCATCTAAAATTAAATTTTAGACGTGCTTTTATTGAATTTTCTAGCTAAACTTACATAAATATTTCTTTTAAAGCTTTACGCGGTCTGAAACTTTATTATTTTCATATCATGTTTGAATATTTACTAGTATAATCAGCAACTCATATATAGCTCATATATAGCTGTGTGGTAGCGGATTCGAATACTACCAATCCTTACTTGCTCGTGGATGTCGTGAAAGACGACTAAGAGCCTTATAACGATCTGGGCCAACTCCATCTAACGACGTTTGGACAACAATTACATTCCCAAGAAGGGTTGACGTCTCGCAGGTTGCCGGTCATAAAACTATTGCCGATAACTTTTACAATATGTACTATGAAAGAAGAGTGCATATTGTATCAACCCCAAGTAATTGGGATAAGAGTAGGAGAATGATGATCACAGTTTTGACAAAATTAGTGAATGATAAATCAGCAACTCATATAGACTTTTTAGTGAAGGTTGGTTAAGGATACGATACGCTCCTCTTTGTTACTGGTAGTTGTTAAATTAGTTTAAGAGAGCATCAGAATATTGGGCAATTACGCTTTTCTACATACACAGAATAAGCTGATGGATATATTATTCTAGATGCAATGTCACCACAAAGATATATACGAGTAGGTATCACAGGAAATGATTTCAAACCTTCTCCTTAGGACGTCCATTAATCACGTGATCTTTCTTTTATCATTTTATAGCCCCTCCTACCCCTTGGTGATACGTGGTGAGGTTTAAGACTACGAAAAACATCACGTGAATTTTTAGTACCTACAAAGAAGTAGCCCTTAGTCCCCATTTTTTTCGTCTTTTTGCTTTTTTATACTTTGCAAGAAGGTCTTTATACAGATCACCTATGGCAAAGGCAAGTTAATGTCACACTACACGCCACTTTTCAGTTTGAAAATCTCAGCGTTTGGCGAAAAAGTGAAAACACGTGATATCTTACTACACCCCCCTCTCCCCCTTGTGATATTTCGTGATTTTTGTCAAACTCCTACCTCACTTTCAAACCTCACGTGATTAATGGACGGCCTCTAACTAAAGATTAATTTGATTTACTATGCGCCGGTCAGATGTGTTAATATATGATTTTATTTCGAGTTTGCCTTCTCTTGCATAAGATGTTATATGCATATTATATCTCTTAGTCGTGTTTAAAGACAATAACGGTAAGATAGGATGGTGAATTTTAATCTTACTCATTACATATGTACCTATAGTTTATTTATTACGTGCCTCATAAGCGAAGCGTTGAGGTGACACTCTACTCTCGATATATAAAAATCAAGGACTTTTCAAAACTAAAAATGATTGTATTTGTCTCACACTGCACTTATAGGGTAATCTTATCATACATATATCAAGAAAATCATTCGTTTAAATGTATTTGATATTTTTTAAAAGCAATTATCTTACTTTAAGTAAGATAAAATTTGATTAAAAAATATTCGAGGACGTCCGGATGTCTGGTCGTATGAATCTGGCACTCTCAAGACCGTAAAAAATAATGTCTCGAAATATTTTTTTAAAATCTTCATTATCGTAAAGCGCTGTATTTCTTTTCAATAATGGCTTAGTAATTTTTTGTCGTTTAAAACAAATAAGAATTTGTAATGATACAACCACAGAAGGAGGGAATATTGTAAATATAAATACACTAGGAATAGAATACAAGCAGGATGTGTGTTTAAAATATAAATAAATAATTTTATACCTCAAGTGGTAGCATTATAAATGTGAGCAGGTGGATTTTCTCACGGTAACGTGTCGAGTAATTAAACACGTTATATGTCTGGCCATTAAATACGAACATTCGCTGTCAACATTGCAATATTTTAAATAGGTGTATTTTAGAGTTTACATTTTATGATTATTAGAAATATGATATATTAGAAGATATACAATGCGAGAGTGGAAGGATGTAGGTACCGGGGCAGACCGAGAATAACTTACCTAGAACAGATTGGTCACGTACTGAAGGAAGGTGGAGTCTAGAGCCTCCGAAACCGAAGCGTGTATGAAGAGAATTATGAATTTTGAAGAAGCGAGTGAAGTATGCAAGGATAGTGTTCTCTGTTCTCTCTGCCTACCCTGCAAGGGATATGGCGTGATGATATGTATGTGTATATTCTATGCTTGAGTCTTGCCACTTTGGACTAGACTCATATTTTTGTACACTTGCTATCTTTCTGACAAACATCTTAAATGTTGAAAAGAGCCGTTAGATCTGAGTGGCACAGATCTGTACTGAGTGACATTTTCTATATCCAAAAGAGGACGTCTACCAACTGATGTATGGATGCAAATACTCATTTATTTTAAACCAAAATCCTAAGGATATATTTATCATATAATATAAAATATATATAATCTTTTTATTGCGGCAGACTTTACAAACATACAATACACACCCAGACTTAGGACAATAATCTGTAGATCACACAAAGTATTGTACGAAAATCGAACCCGCGACAATTCACACTCATACTATGCGTCGATATCTTAACTAATACGTCATTTGTGCAATCAAATTTGCGTTAAAACGTAATAATGATTTCTAATGTATACGCGAGTATTACACATTTGAAATAAAACTACTTTTACGGATTCTATCGCGTTTGTATTTGATTTATAATTGCCCGACGTTTCGAACACTTTACAGTGATCGTGGTCACTCGAGGACCAAGGTCTAAGACAGAAAAAATGGTACATTATTGTTATTTTATTTTATTATTCTTGTCTGCTTTTTAGGGTTATGTAAACGAAAATGACTGCACAGATTATGTACCTAGTGGTTACGATACCGGCCTTCCATGCTAGTGCCATGGGTTCGTTTCCTATGCAGAACAATGCTTTGTGCTATCCTCAAACTGTTCTGAGTCTGGGTGCAATTTATCTGCGTTAATTATATGTTTATAAAGTCTCCCGCTATATAACGAATGTTTTCATAGTGCAGGACGGTGTTTTTTTGTATTTTTTGTTTTTACGTTATTAATTTTATAATTTTTTATTTTATAAATTATTATGTTTACATGTTTGTATACTTATAAAATATAACAATATTTATTATAGTGTAGTGTAGGGTATTTAAAGGTCTAATAAATATGACAATAAAATTAAATTTTGTTATATATTATGGACACGAGGCTTTTTTCTTAGAAGGCTACGTTTTGAACAGCTGCGCCCATTGACCGAGGCGACGGAAGGGCAGTGTGTGGCCCCATAACCCACCATGTTTTACATCGAAATTAGGCCGACCTCTGGGACCGCTTCCTTGACATCCGTGGCTGCCCCGGCGGGTTATCCTTTCAGGTATCATCACTATAGACGCCCCGGCAACAAACAACTGTGATGCCGAGGCGTTGGCTTCATGAGGCTGACCTTTTGGCGGGTGACGGACTAATACCCGGTCCTTGCACCCGCAATACTACACCAACACAGTAAACTACAGTATTTCTTTGTAAATCTTTTGTTTTTCTTTCGGATTTAAATGAGAATTACCAAGCTACTCTGTGAGCTTACTCTGAATCATGTCACATACAACTGCCCTTGGGAGAAGCAGCTTTCTCTCAAGTCTACTCCCGCTACCTTAAGAATTTGACCTCGAGCTTTGTTTATGGTCATTGCCAAGTACACTTTGATGGCAAACTGCACTCACTGAAATTCGAAGAGGTAATTTGATGGTATTTGGAGAATCTTAGAATGTTTTTTCTTGCAAACTTGCAAACATTGTATAATTTCGGCGCGCCAGCTCTAAATTTTAAGATGTGAGCTGGGATACCGGGAGGCTTCGGTGTATTCAGGCACTCGACCGGTTGTTTGAAGCGGGGTTTATCACTTATTCAAAGAATTTATTTTGATATTTGACTCTTTCGAATGTTTTCAAAAATTTGCAAGTAAATGTTTTCAAAAATTTGCAAGTAACGAAATTTGCAAGTAAAAAAATTTGAACGATTGTAGTAGCGCACATAGGTAAATCATTGCGTCTTGCGACTCATCTGATCAGCATCAATATGCTGTCTCCATATCGTATCTTATTGATTGTTCCTAATATAACTCAACCTTTCCGTCTCGATTTTTGCAAATATGTTGATTAAGAGCTGACTAAACAGCGAACAAAAATATAGCAAATGACTATCTTCTCCTTTCCTAATCATTATATGGTAAAAATACCCTCACCAGAGTCAAATAAAAATGGTTAATGCATCTTATGAGCGATGGATTTCAGTTATTCGATCCAATGTGTTATCATAGCTCTGAATTACAATATTCGGCTTAGAAAATTGCTGTCCAACAATTTTAAATTTTAAACTCCACGTTCCTATGACGCTGTGTCCTAAAAGTGGATGACCTCTTTTAAGCTTAGAAACCTTCAAATGCCGTATTAATACAGTATTGTGACTTTCGAGACATTCCAATTTTAAAGAGTATTTCCATTGTACTAAGCTTGTATGGGAGTTCAACCTTTTCAGGGTTCCGTACCCAAAGCGTAAAACAGAACCCTATAACTAAAACTTCGCTGTCGGTCCATCAATCTCTCTGTCACCAGGCTGTATTTTATGAAAAATGATAATTAGACAGTTGCAATTTTCATAAATGATGTATTTCTGTTGCCGCTATAGGTAACGACATGTACTAAAAAATGAAATAAAATAAATACTTAAGGGGCTCCCATACAACAAACGTGATTTTTGCTCCTTTTTGCTCGATATTTTTTAGTTTCTATTTTCTTTTTTGCATCTTTGATTTGTTTTTTTTTATTATTTTTATTATATTTAAATATATCTTCTAAAACATATTAAAAAGAAAATACCGAGCAAGGCTCGGTCATCCAGATATTTTATTTTAAATAAGTACCATGATCACTGTAAAGTGTTCGAAACGTTGTGAAATTAAAAATCAAATACAAACGCGATAGAATCCGTAAAAGTAGTTTTAAAACGTAATGTCTATAGTTGTTATGTAACGTATCTTCATTATTGTTCATATGCTTTGATAACATACATAATGGTATACATTGGAGCAAGCATTAGCATTCAACACAGTATTTCAACTCGTACATTAATTTACAGTAACTGCAATGCAGTAAATGGGGTACAATATGAGGTATATTTACATGGAGTTATTGGGAAGATAATTGTGATAATAGTTGAATCCGTGATCATGTGCTGATTTTGAGATCTCGTTCAGGAATAATAATTTCTGAATGCCGAAAAATGAAAAAAAAAAAAAAAAACGAAGAATAAGAATTATATACTGGTTAGAAAAGCACGTATTTGGAACCATTGCCTTGCCATTAGTGGTCCCTTCCATCATCGTTTCATCAACATGTACTCTTAAACATAGGGCTATGCAGGGATATAAAGCCATAATTACCGTTGGTAAGTGGGTTGGTAATCACAATAGAGGCCGTCCATTAATCACGTAAGGTTTGAAAAGAGGGGAGGAGTTTGACAAAAATCACGAAATATCACAAGAGGGAGGGGGGTGTAGTAAGATATAACGTGTATTTATTTATTCATCAAACGCTGAGATGTTTAAACTGAAAAGTGGTGTGTAGTGTGACTTTAACTTGCCGTTGCCATAGATGATCTGTATAAAGACCTTTTTGCAAAGTATAAAAGAGCAAAAAACTGAGAATATAATGAGCTGTGGGGTGTCTTTGTAGGTACTAAAAATTCACGTGATGTTGATGGGGGTGGGGGTTATAGTTTTAAACCTCACCACGTATCACCAAGGGGGAGGGAGGGTTAAAAAATGCTAAAAAAAAGATCACGTGATTAATGGACGTCCCCATAGATGTTAAAATTTTCCCAATAGAATACTTCTACCTATTATTCTCGTGATTTATTAGCCATTCAGCCTTCCATTGAAAAGTTAGGTTTGGTCACCAAATTTGTCTTAATCCGTCACCAAAATTCAATAGTGGTAGGACCACGCTGTGGACAGTTCTCTGTCTATAGTCGCGGGCCGGTCTGTCCGGGGTAGTACCACACTCTCGCAGAAGATCAACATCTGAGTAATGGCAATGTGCTACTGCGCTTCGTTTGGTGAGCGAGAGAGCCGGAAGCCCAACTGGGATGGATTTGGGGTTTTTATTGGTAGGCAGCGGCCTAGCTATACCCTTGGTTTTGCAAAGGTCCATGGGCGGCAATGACACTTACCATTAGATGTGCTATCTAACCCGCCGGGCTAGCCACGCGCTCCCCTTCCGTCGCCCCGGACGGTGAGGGCGACGTGTGACCGGGCCATAGCCTACCTAAAAAAAAAAAAAAAAAAAGGTGTGCTATCTGCTAGTTTGCCACCATAAGCAATTAAAAAAAACGAAAGAGATGAATTTAATTTTTTATTACTTTATTTGGCAAATGAGCAAGCAGCATTCCTGATGGTTACTTTTACTGCTATTCATAGACTTTTGCAGTTAAGTTGTTGTATACCAACTAAAACCCTCCCAGTAAGTTGGACTCTGAACTAAGCGCAACAGCACATTGACATGGATCTGACATCAATTTGTGTGTGGTACTACCTTTTTTTTTTTGCGGTGGGCTATGGACGTCGCACCCCACCAAATCGGTCCGGGGCGACGGAAGAGGCGGCGCGCAACCCCATTGACCCATCCTGCAAGCACCTCTTCTTCGCCGTGCAAGCGGGCCACCGGTACCCGATCTTTGTCTTCGGTGGCCCGCTCGGCGATATGCCCTCTCGGGCTCCTCTTCTGTCGACGCCCCGGCAGCTTTCGCCGTCGAGGCGTCGTGTGTGGTACAACTAACTGGCAAGTATCCTCACGGCTGTAGACAGAAAGCAGTCAACAATATAGCCCTACCAACCACTACTAACTTTTACTTCTATTACGGATCCCTTCTACTATATTAATATATTTATCTGCCTTTATAGTAATTGAATCTTATATATATTTTTCTAGATCTTTCGTTTATCTCCAGGTTGAAAAACTCTTTTTAAAGAAAGTTAAACAAAGTTTTCAAACTAAAAAAAGAAACTTTCATTTTGTAAATTCTGTTTAACTCACTTTATTCATGTCGGCCATCAATCTGAAGCTTCACTTCCTGCTTCTATAGCGAATGTTGCATACTCGTATTCCAAATGAAATCATCGTTTCGATTTCGGGTGAAAAATCACACGCTGTCGATATACTGGATATGCACTTGATTTGTGAACTTTGGTGAACCGAGGCACAAGTGAGCATGTAAAAAAGATGAAATGATCTGAGATGTGCCCATGTCAGTTTTATAACACGTAACTTTTTATATACGAGTAGCTTAGATGAAATTTCATAAATATAACTGACCATTTTCGCAGAATATGTTTCAGATATAAGGCACTTCTAAAAGAGTAACGCTCTTCAAATTACTGAAATTTAGCATTTAATATGCTTGATTATTTATAAAAACCCGATTACGAGCGAAAAATACGTAATCATTTTTCATCATTAATCGGATTTTTATAAATAATCAAGCATATTAAATGCTAAATTTCAGTAATTTGAATAACAGGGTTGTGTCATCGTTTAATACAATTCTAACTGCAAAATTTGAAGTATTAAGCCTATACAATGTGTAAACATTGTCGGATAGATGGCGCACGTCACCTTAAAGACGTAAATATAATACAATGCGAGAATTGAATGTCCTACAATAGTTCACGGTGGTGTAAGTGGCAGCACGATTGGGACGGATTTCCAATAGGTGTGGGTTCGACTCCCACTTGTGACATCATTTTTCACTCGTAATCGGAGTTACGCTCTTTTAATGCTTAAACTTTATCAGAGAGTTAATCTTGAAATAAAATAACTAATATCACCAAATAAAAATAAAATAAAATAACGTAAATAAAAAAAGAAAACATTATTTTAGATTTTGTTTAAGTAATGCATACTATATACTTACAGCATACTCGTGCAGAACATAACTTTTAGCTGTAATCATTTCCGCCTATCGCCGTCCATTGTCGAACGTAGGCCTTCTTTATGTTACGCCACAGAGTGCAGTCTTGTGCCGTTTGCATCTAACGACGACCAGCAACCTTCACCAGGTTGCTGAGCTGTATCCACCTAGTGGGGGGACACTGAAAATAGCTTATGTATTAATTCTTTTACAGCATATAACTTTACAAAATATTAATTAAACTTCTATTGTGGACTTGAGTCCAGCAGTGGAACGTATATGAGCTGAGTGAGACAAGAGAAAATACAATTTTTTTTATATTGTTCTATATTTTCACTGTAACGTATTTATGTTCTAAATTACTTCTTAACTGTGCTTAAAGGAATTTTATTTAAAAATATAGTTATGCTAGACCCGGCCATACGCTGCTGTGGCTAAGATAGCCTCAGTAACACGTGGTGGTTATCCATCTATGAAATACTTACTCAATCCAGTCAACAGATACCGCCATCTGTTAGAATCGTTTGGAGATAATAGATAATTGACAAATAATTTGAAATAAAATTATAATGCGACTGTAAATTGAGATGGAAGTTGTCCTATTTTTTAAGTTAGATCAAACTACACATGCTGTGCAAATTTGATTATAATCGGTTAAGTACTTTACGAGTCCATCGCGGACAAACAACGCGTGATTTATATACATACCTATTAAGATTATCTAATGGCCCAATATTATTTAAGTTTTCTAAATGATATTACACATGTAAATCTATTGTAAATGTATTAATATATGCTATTCAGTTAAATTTATACGCGAATACGTAATTCACATTCCAAACACATTTTATTGTTCAACATATAACATAGTCTTGTGTATGAGAGAGAGTTTAATTAAATATTTAGTGTAACCATCGTTTGCTAAATGTTTCACATATATTTGATATTTCCTCTTCTAAATGCCATTATTTTTACTTTGTGTTGCTAGAGTAAGAATAGACTCTTTTGTCCGTGGGTGTCGTACAATTAAAAGATATAAAAATCATTACAGTCACCATTGATGGCGTAGTGGTAAAGATAGCGACTTGCCGTGCCTGTGGTTCGATTCTAACACACGACAATACTTTGTGCGATCCACTAACTGCTATGAGTCTGGATCTAATTTGTCTGCGTTAATTATAGGTTTTTTTATTTAAAAAATAACATCAACTGCGTTTATTATTCGTCTACTAAGCGTGGCGATAATAGAATTTTACAGGTTACCTCCATAATAGCAGGTAAATCATCTTATTATAATACGTTGATCAGATGAGCTCTTGTAGATTTTATTTTTACCTTCTTTTAAATATTATTTACTTACACACCTCAATTATCTTTTACGTCATCAACACAAAAAACAATGCTGCCGAATTTTACATTTTACAAAACATTAACGCATTGATACAATGAACATTATTTCACATAATAAACTGGACTGATTAAAAGGTGTTAAACTGGATATAATTAGTTGTACCCAGCTGAAACTGGTTTTAACCGGTTGTAACTAGTAGTATTCGATTCCGTTGCATATGTAGCTATGTAATTGGATATATTTGCTGGATCCATATAAATTTATTACTTTTGATACCACCTGATCGCAGATACAGCTTTTTTTGAGAATTTATGGTCATGTCAGACCCCGCCCAAATCATTCGGTGCAGTAGAAAGGTCGGCATGCAGCCTCATAACCTTTTATTTTTAAGACGGTGTGGTTAAATCTTATTCGATCTGAAGGTTACAGAAGGGACGGCATTCGACCCAATAGTCTGCCGTACATATATCTCTCAGCATAATGCGGGCATTCTTGTCATCGGTGATCCGTTCGGTGGGTTACCCATTCGAGTACCATCTCTAGTTGAATTCTCGGCAGCTTTCGTTGTCGGGGCGCCGCCCGCACAAGGTCGACCTGTCGCTGGGTGATGGACTAATCACCGGTTCGTTCACGCGCAGCCTCGACTAGGGCAGCGTCAGGTGTAGGTATTCACGTCTGTAAAGGGTTGGTGGATTGTAGTATTAAGGTACGGCCAAACCTGCGCGACCAAAGCGACTGCGAAGCGAGAGCGTCAGCCCCGCGACAGACGCAACTGGACGCTACCCGTGATATCTTATGGCGCCATGCACGCCTAACCAACCACGGCGCGGGACTAATTGTACGCGTTTTTAGGCGCTCGCGTTTCGCGTCCCGCGTCCCGCGTGGTTGACGCGCAGGTTTGGCCGTACCTTTAATCTGCCACCTCACAGAGAATTTGAAATTTAGAATTTTTTACTAACTCAAAGTGGAAGGATGTAGGTACCGAGGGAGACCGTGACTAACCTACCTAGATCAGATCGGTCATGTACTGAAGGAAGGTGGAGTCAAGAGTCTCCGAAACCGGCGAGCGTGTATGAAGAGAATTATGAATGTTGAGGAAGCGAATGAAGTATGCAGAGATAGAGTTCTCTGGCACTCTGCTCTCTCTGCCTACCCTGCAAGGGATATGGCGTGATGATATGTATGTATGTCAAACATATTCGCTCAATAGTCGGCGTGTACTAAGTGAAGCCACAGAATTACTTAAGTCATGTTCCTTTATAATACGAGAATAAACTTGAACATGAAGATAGATTATCCCATTCCTCAAAAATATCTAACTCATAGTGAGACAGTAATGGTACCATTATCATGACTGAACTTCATCTAAATAAACCAACTTAAAATGAGCTCTGAACTTCTCAAATCTCGAAAGAGACTTCACTAAAATTATATAAGATGGCTGCTATATGTTTTGCATGCGAGATGCATAATGTTGCATAATATGGCCATAAAGATCCCGGCGAGCGGCCTTTGCTGCTAACGGGATCCTATCACACCGAAGCGTAGCATTATAATTGATTAAAGCTTGTGGCTGGTAACTGAAGTCAAGGAATTGGTTCTAATGGTCCGCTCTATTTTATTTTTTGTGTGTCTTAGTTGTTAGCCTCAGATGGCTATGACAACTTTACCCGGACTGTGGGTGAGCGCTGAGGGCTCTCAACCCGTAAGGTCCGCTCTATTGTGCAGTGAGTCTTATACGGGCAGTTATGTGGTCGCACGACACTCTTCAGTTGTTACGGATAGCTAGGGCTGATGAGATTATAGTCTGATAAAAAGATCTTGTGCATATTTTGTAAAACTATCTCGATTTGTAAATACTATTAACAGTAATAAATATAATAAAACTCGAACGAGAAAACCGAATTCATATCAATCGAACGATTCATAATTATAAGAAGTATTCATAAAAAAATCGATAACTTTAAAATTACCTTAATCTTTGTAACTTCAATGTTAGAATTCAGATCTGCTCTGTGATGTTATAATTCAGATTATTTCATTAAACTGATAAATTTTTGTTTCATAAAATTTTTACTTAATGTATAATTATACAAAATATTTATCTTATGTCTAGAATATTTTTTAAAGTCGTGTATTTATCCTTATTAAGAAATGCAATCCTGTATCTCGCTTAATAAATACACAATTAACTTGTATACTTAGAATTCAAATGATAATTTCAATATTGCACCAAAAAATGTCTTGTATAGTGACAATAAATCTGTTAGAATTAAATAGATTTCTTAGAATACTACGCCATTGTCAGACAAAAACAAGAAATCAAAAATAATATGAAAGTTATTATTTATTTAACGGTGTGATAGTATCCCAGTAGTTTCCGCTAAGAGCAGAGAAGTGGCGGCCTAAATGTGTAGTGTCGCAAAACGGGAGGTAACGACTTCCCCAAATTATTTCCACGGCTATATTAATATTATGATGGGGCTTTATGACTAAAATGTGTATTAATTGACTTTTTAATAGCTGCCTTGATGAGTTAGTTTAAAGTACTTTACGGACAAAGCTTTTAAGTAAAAGTAAATTATTGTTTAAATAAAACTCAATCGGTTCGTTCATTCAGTGATATAAGTTTACTATTGTAATTCTGAGTCCATGGTTTTGAATCTTCGTCATCATCGTCACAGCCTATAGATGTCCCACTATTGTGCTCGGGCCTCCTCCGTAATGAGAGGGAAATTAACCTACTGCGCTGGTCAGACGTGTTGGTTTTGTTTCGAGTTTTGCTTCTCTCTCGTATAGATGTTATAGGCGTTTTAAATCCTTTAGTCGTCTCGTACGATCACCCACGGGTAAGATATGGTTGGGTAAATAGTATTCTTACTCCGTCACCACACGGAAAATTTGAATCTTGTGTTACGAATAAATGTGCTATTGAAAATTTCAGCTGATTTTTTTATTTTTCTCCATAAATTATAGCAACTACAAAGTTTGGAAAAGCATTATTAATAATAGGTTCGTCTTATTCATATTTATTTCACTGCTGACCTTCTCCAAAGTAGAGGATAATAGACGTACGTATACTGCGGTGGTTTGATGGCAGTGGCGTAGCGTGCCTTGGCGGGGCCCCGTATAAAAAAATTGTTTGGGGGCCCTTATGAAGTGTAAATATTTCTCACAAAAGAAAAAAATATTTGCATAAAATTAAAAGAAATATTCATAATAATTATCTATCTGTCACTTTTTCCAAATATTTTATAAACACATCGAGGGCCCCCGTGTCCTGGGGGCCCTGTATAATTGAAACGGCAGATACGGCGGTAGTTACGCCCCTGTTTGATAGTCTATTATAGACTTCTATTTATTAGCAGTTGTTTCTCTCTTCTAGTGATGTTAACCACTTGCGTCCTTTATTTGTCTTCTACGATCGGAATGGAAGACTATTGCCGTTATATTCTTACTTCTCACTACACAGTATTTTATGAAATGAGGTTTAAAAAGAGCTCTTTTGTCACGTTAGTCAGCGGACTTAGACTATTGCCCTGATATTAATCCCTGGTCTGTCGAAGTCTGGTCTGAAGGGTAGTTACAATTTAGCATAAGATAATTTGCTTACTCTTCTATCATAGAAAGTAATAAAAGTAAAGAAGCCACATGTGATATTTCGGAAGAAAGCTTGTGGAACTGTGGATTAATTTTATATGAAAGTAGCTTTAACATTTTCTCCACATAACAAGTTGAAGAGCACTTTGCCTCTTATGAATGCCTGTTATGAATCTAAACCGTTTTGAATTTATCCAACCGTGTACCCCCCTTTAAATTTTATCATACAAAGCATATGAAACGGACTCGATGTTTAATGCCCATTATAATCTCTGCTGGATCAGCTTAGCGTGAAGCAATTTCAGTAGCATATATTTTTTTTTTATTTTTTTTTTATTTGAGGAACTCGCAAGGGTAAACTGCCGGGCGGGCCACTGAAGACAAAGATCGGGTACCAGTGGCCCACTCGCATGGCGAAGAGAGGTGCTTGCAGGGTGGGTCCATGGGATTGCGCGCCGCCTCTTATGGGGCGCTACAACATCCATGGTCCATCTTGCAAAAAAAAAGGTTTTTATTATTTCCAATTAAATTTAGATCGGGTTTCAAACCTTATTTATGAGATAGGTTATTAGTATTAAAATTATCGTGAGTTTGACACGTATTAAACAATTGTATTTTCGGCAATACTCACGCGTTAGAGTCGATTATGTCGACCCGGGTTTCAAGCATGTCCGACGCTCATCATCAGGGCGAGTGCGCAGCTGCGTCTGCGAGCCATTTTGTCACACTCTGCACTAATAATTCAGAGCGATGGAAGGAGCAGTGTACTGATATATAACCTCCCATACTGTAACTTCTCTAGCACCATTTGGGCTGAGCACTGGTATCAAGCTATTGTCTACAGTGTCCCGTCCGATGGATTATCCTGTACGGCAACAAACAATGTTGCAGCATCGCTCCGCGCTGTCGGGTTTCCAAGTGATTAGCTTTGGCATTCTGGCCAGGCTATACAAGGGTCCACCGATTTCAAGGACTCGGTAACAGTAGCGACTCAATGACGATGGGAATGGATTAAAATAAGTTGTCTAAAAGATTTTAATTGTTTTAGGACTTAGATCCTGTTAAACATAATAAGTCAGATGAGAGTTGTTGTACTTCCATTCTATGCAGTGCACGAGACAGAAAGCAATGTTGACTAGTTAGCCAATAAATAAGAGGAAGGTAGCTACGAGTAACAGTACAGTATCGCGGATACGTGAAAGCTTAACGAGACCTATAAGTGAGCGAATACTTGCTAAAGTAAGATATGACAGAAACGCACGAACGCACAGAAATTTTCTCGAGATGCTACAAGGTTTTTATAGTATATTATTCCAGACATGAGTTGCAATTGGCTATTTAATTATTTATAGTCTAGTCTATCTATCTTTATTCTCAAGGAGGGTTGACGTCTGGCAGGCGGCCGGTTATAAAACTATTGCCAATAACTTTTACAATATGTCCATGAAAGTAGAGTACATATTGTATCGACCCCAAGTAATTGGGATAAGAGTAGGCATTCTCCTACTTTGAGTTTAGTCTATCTTTGTAAATACAAGGTTCAATACTTTTCCAATGCCCACTGTTCATTCGTCAGCGGTTGTTTCAGCGATGTCCCCACACCGCCAATTATGTAGGCGACAAATCGGTATTATAAATTTCTCATAGGAGCGTTGCTACACATTCCTGGATACTTTGTAACTGGCTCACATGGGCAAGCAGGGGGTGATGATTTATTGTATATACAATAAGTCATCACATAAAGAATCTAAAATATACATCTATGATCAAATAAATCTATAAAAAAAAACTAAAAGACTTAACAATTTTGTGTTCAGTAACTTTTAAATCATTTAATCTCTTTCTGTTTGTGAGTAGACCAACGAGCGTCTCGCCTCTGTACTTAGAAACAAACTTAGTGTTGTTTCACACCAGTCTCATAGCCAGTTAATTATGTAAAATAAAAAGTTAGTATCGCCGGCTGCAAACAGATCTGTTACAGAGAAGACCGTTAGGAACTTTGTAACAGTCACCGTGGAACAAAATTAAAATGTAAATTTCTTTTTGCTTGTGTTAAGGAAATATTTTGGGTGCGTAATTTGAGGAGACCTGTCTACCATCAATGTTTGGCAAAAAAATAATCATATAAAGACCTCACGCACATTTTGTCCGCGTTCAACTATTATACACTTCTCACTATTGGGATTGAGCTGGTAATTAGAAAGAAAGAAAGAAAGAAAAAGAATTTATTTCTCCACTCATAATATGTCACTCATAATTGACTTAATTGACGGAATAATAATACAATACATACCCCATATCTGTTTTATGGCATAGGCCCACACGTCTCACCTGTGTGGGATGGTGATAACAGATTTCCTCCCCATAGTGGAAGAGATCCTAAGCCAACAATGGGACTTATATGGGTTAAGATGATGATGACAAATCAACATTCATTATCATCATTCCCCTACTCTTATCCCAATTACTTGTGGTCGATACAATATGTACTCTTCTTTCATAGTACATATTGTAAAAGTTATTGGCAATATTGACGTCAACCCTTCTTGTGGAATTGGCCCAGGTCGTTATAAGCTCTTAGTAATCTTTTACGACATCCACGAGATAAGTAACGGTTGGTAGTATTCGTAGCAGCTACCACACAGCTGATGATGACAAAATATATTAACAATTTATTATCATTCTGAATACACAATGAATCAGAATATACTGTAGGTCTTCATCATCCTCCACCGAAGACAAAGATCGGGTACCGATGGCCCGCTCGCACGGCGAAGAGAGGTGTTTGCAGGGTGGTTCTATGGGGTTGCGCGCCGCCTCTTCCGCCGCTCCGGACTGATTTGGCGGGCCGCGACCACGTCCATAGCCCACCGCAAAAAAATAAAAAATAGTCATCATCATCCTACTTTTATTCCAACTAGTTAGGTTAGTTTAACGCAATATGTATTCTTCTTCTTAGAAAAAAAATTGGCAATAGTTTATATATACTGCTATATTTTCAGAATTTCAGCAAAAGCACCAACGATTTCCACGAAATTTAGTATGCAGGCATTTTCGTTCGTTTCGTTTTAGTATTTCAATAAACAAAAAGAAAAATATAATACTTCGTTGGCTGGAAACTATTAGATTGTGAAGAGAAATTTTAATGCTGTTATTGAGAACAGGTGCAGCTCAGTTGGGAAAACTAGCGATCTAAATTCAAACAGTTCCACGCCTTTTTTTTTTTTTGGTGGACTATGGATACGTCTCGCCCCGCCAAATCGGTCTGGGGTGACGGAAAGGCGGCGCGTGACCCCATAGACCCACCGTAAAACTCCTCTCTCTTCGCCGTGCGAGCGGACCACCGGTACCCGATTTTTGCCTTCGGTGGCCAAGTTTCGCGCGTCCGTTTTCATTTCAATTTCTTTTTTCATTACTTTTGCAATATTTTTTTTTATATATAAATATATTTTCCAAAAAAAAAACTAATGAAAACACTGAGCTATGTTCGAACACCCAGATATTAATTTATTAAACGTAAATCTTCATAATTACATACAACTTATTAACAGCTTTTCTGTATACGTAATGGATGACCGAGCTTTCGCTCGACATTTTCTTTTTAGTGTGTTTTGAAGATATATTTAAATATACTTAAAACAACAAATTAAATGATAGTAAAAAAATAAAAAGTAATAAAAAAAAAGTGAAACAGGAGCCGAACCGGCCCCGTTTAGACTGCTCGATTATCCAATTGAGGTGTTTTAATGACAGCGTCAAAATTTGCCTTCATATTTTAATAGTTGTCAGCCAAAGCAAAATTATATTTTGTTATTGCCTGAAAATATTGACAAAATAATATTTTCTATAAATGAAACTTAACGAGATCGTTTAGTCGTCCCCAGAACCCCCTGCATGCTAAATTTCAAGAAAATTGTTGGTGCCGTTTCCGAGTTTCTATTGATAACCGTTTTTTGCTACGAAATCCTCAGCAAACTGTAATGCTCAGCAAATACCAATATTGCTAGCACACACTCTCGGCCAATGCCATCAGAAAGAAATGGCTTAGGTCTATATAAAGCTTTTGGTTCTCTTTTACGACACTCAAGAGCAGTGTAAGGGTTGGCAGTATTCTTAGGCGCCATCACACAGCGTTGTATTTTTTTATGACTTATGATGGCAAACGAGCAAGTAGCACACTTGATGGTAAGTATTATTACCCCCATAGACCTTGCATTACTCCGTCAACTTAGACTTATCTCAAACTCTAGCCATGTTAGGCGTAAGATATGCGAAATAAATAATTATTTAGGTATTTAATTATATAAAACTTATCATCGAGAATTTTCTTTTATTTTCAGTTGGACGACACGACAAGTTAAGTAAACTATGTTCCAACGTCTTAAAGACGATCACACCAACTTTTGTGCCGTCTCATACTTAATTCAACTGGCGAGATTGCAAAGTCAACGCTTTTTATCAAAAAACAAACCTAACGGATAACTGATTGCTTTATTTCGTCCGCCCCACCCTTCCCTCTGCTCCAACCCCCCCACTGTCGCCCCTCTGTCCCTGTTCCCGTAAACAAAACTTTTTTCAACGAAACTTCGGGAAACGAGCTTGATTGTTGTTCTTTTTCGCTATTCAAAGTTTCGCAAGTTAGATAAATATGTTTCGGCGAAAGTGATATGACGGGGATGAGCTTATGAAGGGAAATACTCTGCGCATATTTTTCTCTTTGTCTAAAATCTGATAAGTTCAGGGAATATTATCATTATTATTATCCATTTATTTTGTGTTTAATTCAAGCTTGTGACATCATTTTTCGCTTCGTAATCGGGTTTTATAAATAATTAAGCATATTAAGCTAAATTTCAGTTATTTGAATAACAAGGTTGTGTCATCATTTAATACAATTCTAACTGCAAAGTTTGAAGTATTAAGCCTATAACAATGTGTAAACATTGTCGGGTAGATGGCGCATGTCACCTTAACGACGTAAATATGATACGAAGCAAAATTTGCATGTCCTACAATAGTTCACGGTCGTGTATTGGCAACACGATTGGGCCGGAATCCCAATAGGCGCGGGTTCGCATCCCGCTTGTGACATCATTTTTCGCTTCGTAATCGGGTTTTATAAATTAATTCAAGCTGCTATATTTTGCCCTATATTTCTAATAATTTTGTGTGTTGATGGAGTAAGAATACAATTCACCACACCCTTTTTTTTTTTTTTTTTTTTTTTTTTGCGGTGGGTTATGGACGTCGCAGATAACATTTGTGCAAGAGAAAGAAAACTCGAAATGAAGTCCTAAACTAATCCATTTGACCAGCGCGGTATAGTTAATCAATTTGCCTCCTATTGTGGAGGAGGCTCGAGCCTAGGAGTGGGATATATATTAGACGAGATATTTATATCCAATATTAGAAGACTGTCTTGTTGCTATATTGGCGTAAGCATGCGATTATAAGACTTGCATTCTTGTGTGGGCAAACACAAAGTGCTTAACCTCAAAACTTGAAACTGTGCTTGGCTAGCGTCAATAGTTTTTCCCCTTATTACTAAATTGTATGGTTTAACATGGAGTGATTTCAATTTCTATCTACCACTTCAAGGATAGAAGTCTGACTTCAAAAATAAAGGCAGAACAGCTCAGCTGAAGTTACAGGTAAGCTCTATATATGGTTAGACTAATAGACAGATTTTTTTGTTACTAGAGTTTTCTGGTACGACCTATTCCATGGTGACAGCCAGACGCTATAAGTCCCATAAATCACCATGCGACTGCCTTCTCTCCTTTTGAGACGACCACTTTACTGTATGGATATACCTTCAGAGATCGAATTATTTTTTTTTGGACACTTCTATTTGACGTTTCGGTTTCAGAGTTCACAGTCTCATAATCATCGGCCTTAATCCATTTAAGTTAAATGACGGCCGTGTAAATTTAAACTTAAACTTAAGTGTAACTTAAACGTGACCTCTTTGCATATATAAAAGGACTTTAACATTCCTCGTGCAATCTTTTAACTGGATTGAATTAGAACTTAAAACAGAGCGTATTAATTTTTTTTTTTTCCCCGCAAGGTGGACCATTGATGTGGTCACACCCCGACAAAAACGTCCGGGGCGACAGAAGACGCGGCACGCAACCCCATGGACCCACCCTGCAAACTCCTCTCTTCGCCGTGCGAGCGGGACACCGGGCAGGGCCGAAAACAGGGCTTCCCAAATAACTCCCCCCCTAGCGCCAGATATTCGCTACGGGAGAATTGTCTCCCGTAGCCTAGCCGTAGGATTGCCTACAGAATGATCTGGGGGACTACCGCCCGCACCCAGGGTACACGACGCGGCGGTTTCTGACATCGTACCCCAACAGAGCGTATGGCTGTATACAGTATCGGGTACAGAGTTGGCAGCCCAATTTTCTGGTTGGATTTTGATTGGTAGACAGGGGCCTAGCTCTACCTCTAGTATCACAAGGTCCATGAGCATTAGTTACGCTTACTACCAGGTGTGCTGCTTGCTCGTTTAGCAACATATATAACAAAAAAGCAGCTAAAGTTTAGAAGCGAGTTACTATGTAATTTAAATAATTATTAAATTTAAACAACTTATATAAATAAAGTAGTTCGTAAAACATACAGTCATATTAGATTTAGTGATTATTTATTATTATATCTCCATTTATTCACGGGATCTTCCGTAGGGAAGATACCCGGTCCTTTGGTAGGCTTACATGGGGATATGGATCCAACACGCAGAGGCCTTTAGAGAAATTTAATCTAAATATTGGGATGGGACACCTACCGATGACATTCCACGTCTGTACATAACATACGTGGAATGCCAGCACTAAGTGTAAAACTATTGTGTGATGATGGTATCTAATATATGAATATGGGAGTGGGTGCTTAGTGGACTGGTTCATCTTATATCTATGAAATTATAAACTGTCGTCTGCCTTCAAACCCATGTTAAGAGATGAACGGTGGCAGACGGTGACTCGCCAACTCACTGAATGGGCCCCCTAAATAGTCGCCACAGACACACTAGTCATACGGGCAACAGAGGGCAACATTGGTGTAAGTGGCTAGGGGTGTCGAGCGGTGCGGCGCCGGTTTCACCATTGAGTCTGCGATAAACAGACCCTTGGTTTCCCCGTAATTATGCCCTTGAAAATGACACTTCCACCCCCGAGCATATAGCTCTGGCGACCCCTCTCTGACCAGCTGTTTAAGGCAAGCCAGAGCTGAGAGTCCTTCGGGCACTCTTCGGTTTCCACTCTAGCCAGCCAATGAAGGCCAGCTGGAGACGAGTCCCTGATCGACTCTTTGGAGTATTCAGGACCGTAGTGTCGCCACTCACATTCAGCTCGCCACAAGCTGCCCTGCGGTTTATTGGCTTTCCTGTAAATCTTGTGATACATTTTTTTTTATATCAAAAGAACTTAAGGAGCCATATAATGTTCCTCCGAATTTTGCGTTAGCCTCACGGTGAGGTAACGACTGGCCCGGAGGTTTTTTTTTTTTTTATTATTATTATTATTATTGGTTCGGACATGTGAAAAGAATGCCGAACGAACGTCTGGTTAAAAAGATATAGAATGCGAAAGTGGAGGGATGTAGGTACTGGGTGAGATCGACACTAACCTATCTAGACCAGATTGGTCACGTACTGAAGGAAGGTGGAGTCAAGAGTCTATGAAACCGGCGAGCGTGTATGAAGATAATTATACGCTACAGTATTAGTTATTCAATTTAGTGTTTGAAACGTCGGGAAATTAAAAATCAAATACAAACGCGATAGAATACTTAAATATAGTTTTATTTCATCATCATCATCACAGCCCATATATGTCCCACTGTTGGGCTCGGGCCTCCTCCGTAATGGGAGGGAAATTAACCTACTATACCACGCTGGTCAGACGTGTTAGTATAGGGTTTTGTTTCGAGTTTTCCTTCTCTTACATAGATGTTATATGCGTTTTACCTATATCCCTTATGACTATATGAATAGACGACTGTCTCTTACGATCACCCACGGGTAAGATAGGGGGTGGTGAACGTCTAATCAGCGTGGTATAGTAGGTCACCTCCTCTACCATTACGGAGAAAGCTCGAGCCCAACAGTGGGACATCTTTGAGCTGAGATGATTAAAAAATCTATAAGAAACAATTTTATTCTCCAAAAAAAATATTTTTATCTCTCATTTGGTTAATATATGGTAATATAAAAAGTAAATAATTTACAGCCTCCTCACTAGCTAAATAAATTCCCACCTACTACAATAACAGCTTTACGTTTAAAAGTATCTCATTCCTCATTTAGCAATTTTTTTACCCAGTACCTCCAGAAAATCTAATATAATAATAAAACTACGTAGTTGGATTTATCTGCTGGCAACATTTACATGTAAGAGTTATGGCAACACACACATGAAAGTGTTGCGTCGTCAATTTTAAGCCGGCAGAGTTTATTTGCATCTCTCTAGTGTTGTAAACATCATCTTATACAGTGCAAGGGAATCTATTAATACGGATAAGAGTATTAATCAACTTTTAATTAATATTTCCACTTGACTTCTTAAGATAATTTCTTTATTGAAAGTATACTGTAATTAATGCGAAAGGGAATGCTCCGATGGTTCGGACATATGAAAAGAATGCCGAACGAACGTCTGGTTAAGAAGATATAGAATGCGAAAGTGGAAGGATGTAGGTACCGGGGGAGACCGAGACTAACTTACCTAGACCAGATTGGTCACGCACTGAAGGAAGGTAGAGTCAAGAGTCTCCGAAACCAGCGAGAATGTATGAAGAGAATTATGAATGTTGAGGAAGCGAGTGAAGTATGCAAGGATAGAGTTCTCTGGCACTCTGTTCTCTCTGCCTACCCTGCAAGGGATATGGCGTGATGATATGTATGTATACTGTAATTGTTTTTGTTTGTATATATTCTTTTTTAGTCAAGCTCAGACCGAATGTCGTTCGAATCATTTGGATCCATGGAAGAGTAGTATGAGGGCCATAACCTATAACGCATATTGAACAGGCCGGAGGAAATTAAAAATCAAATACAAACGCAATAAAATCCTTAAAAATAGTTTCATTTCAAATGTGTGATACTTATTATTTAAAGCGTTGTCATGGAATTGCATAGTTTAGAGTCAAGTTGCATACCGATAAAATATGATTATTTTTATATCCTATTGACATAGTAAAAATATTAACAGGTTATTTAAAAAAAAAGTAAAAAATAAATGATGAAATAATGACAAAATAATTAAACATTGAAATAGGGAAACTAATAAAAAAAAAAGGCAAACCAAGAATGGTACTAGGGCCGCTAGGGTATGGAGAAACTGCTTGATTTTCAACTGAGCTAGTTTTATTCTTGGTGGCAGTAATTAAATTTATTTTCATTATCTAATTTTTTTTTATTGCTTATAAGAGATTTTCTATAAATAAAACACTGATAAAAGAGATTTTCTATTAATAAAACCAAGCTAGATTTATCACTCCTGAAACCTCCAACATACTAAATTTCATGCAAATCGATTCGAATTATACAAAAAAAATCTCGTTTAATGGTAATAGATAGATAGATTTTATGAAATATGTTGACCAGTTTTTAGATAAAATAAATGTAAGAAAAAGTCAACGCGTTTATCTGGATGCACTGTTTGTTCCCTCCTTATATTTTCAATTTATTCGCGCGTAAAATCACTACGGACAGGTTCAAGATGATATCTAACTGTCCACTGAATGGATTTTGTAAGTTTCCGTGCGACAGTTTCAAATAAACTGTTGTGAATTTTTTACTCTCTGTGCACCTTTTTATATTTGTAGGTTTTTAAACTTTAAGGTACGTAGCAGTTCGTCTGTATTTTTCAAAATATAATCATTAACATTCTCCTACCCTTATCCCAATTACTTGGAGTCGATACAATATGTGCTCTTCTTTCATAGTACATATTGTAAAAGTTATTGTCAATAGTTTTATGACCGATCACTTCCCAGACGTCAACCCTCCTTGGGAATGTAATTGAAGACCAAACGGCATCAGATGGAGTTGGCCCAGGTCGTTATAATATAATATCATTTTGCAGAATATAATATGATTAAAAATATAATTAATAGTGGTAAGGCCAAATTGTTAACACATATTCTGTTTACAGCCGCGGGCCGGTTTGCCCGGAGTAATACCACACTCTTGCCAGAAAATCGACGTTTGAGCAGTGGCAAAGACCCATTGTGATTCGTTCGGAGCGAGAGCCCGAAGACCTATTTTCAGGTTGGGTTTGGGGTTTTCCTTGGTAGACAGCAGCCGCTTAGCTGTACCATTGGTATTACAAAGATCTATGGCCAGCAGTAACACTTTCCATCAAGTGTGCTACTTGCTTGTTTGCCACCATGAGTAATAAAAAGAAAAATAACTGAGATCTCAATTTCTATAACTTCCACTGCTGGGCTCGAGCTTTTCCTCCACAGTGAGAAGAAAATTAACCTACTATGCCACTCTAGTCAAAAAGGGTCGCTAAAGGTTTTATTTCGAAGTTACCTTTCTATTCATCAGTATCATCATTATAGCTCATGTACGCTCAACTGTAGGCCTCAATACTTTTCCACATACATACATATCATCATGCCATATCCCTTGCAGGGTAGGCAGAGAGAACAGAGTGGCAGAGAACTCTATCCTTGCATACTTACTCGCTTCCTCAACATTCATAATTCTCTTCATACATTCTCGCTGGTTTCGGAGACTCTTGACGTCCTTCAGTACGTGACCAATTTGGTCTAGGTAGGTGAGCCTCGGTTTCCCTCGTTACTTTCTTTTCCATAATAGGAGGAAATTGAAATTTGACCTAATGTATCATGTTGGTGGCTTCTTTCGGTTTTTTTATTTTGTAGCATAAATGTTATTAGTCTGTTGTATCCTTAAGTTATTTTTACTATGTGTGGGTCCTTCGGATCCTTCGGGTGTTCCTAAGGAGAGTTAAGGATAAGAAGGTCATAAAACTGCTGCCCATATGTACGAGTACATATTGCATCGATCCAAATAATTGGTATAACAACAAGAAAATGATGAGACAAAAAAGAGGGTAGAGAATTGAATTCTTATACCTTTCATCATACTGAGATGAAAAAAAAACCTAAAGAAATATTCGTATCCAATTTAATATAATCCAAGTATAACGCGACAAGAGTCTTCAATTTAAACGCAAGGGGTTGTTTACGAGTGCCTGTACATACATTTGATCACCTGTGTTTGTTTGTGACGAAATATACTTGTACTGTAGCGCTCGGTACTGGCGTTTTCTTTTATCTTTCCTACTAAATGTTGGCTGTAAACTTTGGTTTTATATTCTTGAAGATTTATTTTAGAATTGCTTCCTTAAGTATATATACTTTAAAAGCTTAATAGATGATTTAAGATCAGCGGCGTAATTTGCTTGATATGCTCTGTATCAAAATGTGTTGGAGGGCAAAGATATAAATGCTTGAGATGGAAGATTTCAAAAGAAAACCTTATATCAACGCGTCTGGCTAGCGTGGAATATTGCCGGATCTGGTCAGGTCAATTGCTCACCTTTTGTGGAAGAGGCTCACGCTAAATATTGAGACGTCTATGTGCCAATATGAAGATGAATAAATGCTTGATTGAATTAAAGTTGTATATAGATAAAAAGTTATTACTTATACTTAGAAGCTAAGTTAGAAAAATAATGCAATTTAAAGATTCACTTTTCTCAAATAATGCGATTTTGAAATTAATTGGCCCAGAAATTGTACTCAAAAATGTTAATTTAAGAATTTTTGGTGGCACACTTTCGGAGCTCCTGTAGCCTAGGGTCCCGTTAATACGGCTGATACGGTGGTAATAATGGAAACAAACATTTTTAAGATTATAAAATATTAATTTAAAGTTTGATTAATCGTGAGTTCGTTCATCTTTTATGTATGGTGACCCAATTGGGGGAGATATGTTGAAATGATTTGGTCATGATAAAAGAACGGGAACAGAAAGATTGACAAAGCAAATATATAAAGCAAATATGAATAAAATGGTTTTAAGAAAGGACTCGCTGGAAATATTTGGATCAGTTTGGTGACATACTGGCAAAAGGCCAGATTAGATATATCTTGAATAAATGAGTATGCATGAAAAATATTATGTTTTGTGTGCATTAAATAAGAGAAATATTTTAGGATTGCAAGCCTTATATGAAAAGACGTAATTTTGTGTATACATACATACATACATATCATCACGCCATATCCCTTGCAGGGTAGGCAGAGAGAACAAAGTGCCAGAGAACTCTATCTCTGCATACTTCACTCGCTTCCTCAACATTCATAATTCTCTTCATACTTTTGTGAGGAATGAGGAATGAATGAGGAAGTGAATGAAGTATGCAAGGATAGAGTTCTCTGGCACTCTTTTCTCTCTATTTTGTGTATGGGCATATTTAATGACTTCAAAAAGGAAAAGACTTTTTGTTTGACTAAATAAAATATTTTATTTGTGTCCGGGCATAATTACTTTGTTTATGATTAAAAAGTACATATTTCGAAAGTTAGGTACTATTTTGATCTGGATATTTCCTAAGATATATACAGATACATCTTAGGAAATACAAAGGGGATTTTGATATATTATAAAATAATAAAGGGAATGCTCCGATGGTTGGGCCATGTGGGAAGAATGCCGAACGAACGTCTGGTTCAAAAGATATACAATGCGAAAGTGGAAGGATGTAGGTACCGGGGGAGACCGAGACTAACCTACCTAGACCAGATTGGTCACTTACTGAAGGAAGGTGGAGTCAAGAGCCTCTGAAACCGGCGAGCGTGTATAAAGAGAATTATGAATGTTGAGGAAGTGAATGAAGTATGCAAGGATAGAGTTCTCTGGCACTCTGTTCTCTCTACCTACCCTGCAAGAGATATGGCGTGATGATATGTATGTATGTATGTTAAAATAATAATTAGCACATAGTTTTATTACGATATGAACTTTTAAAAAAGATGTTTGAGAAGACTACTCGTCTAATTTTTTAACCTTACAGGCCAAGACAAATTCTTACCAGGTTCTTTTGAGTACACTAGTACCGACTTATCTCAAAGATCTCACTGCACATTGACAGCTGTTTCCAGATAAGTTGTACAACGTTTATTTAGAAACAGAAGCATCCCTTTTGGAAAAAATAGCTTAATGGCTGTAACTCTGATACCGCTAAGATCATGTGCAGTCATTACTGTGTATTATCAGATGGACCGCAGCCTCAACTGTCACAATAAATAATAATAAAAATAAAGTCCCCTCTTAGCTCATTCAATAAGACAAAACAGAAATAATTTCAACGCCATTACACAAAAAATATTTGTCTCTATCGCCGATTATGCGGCCGTTTATCAAACGATCCTATAAAAACTCAAATGAACAAAAGTTACAGCTGATATCAGACGGTTCATTTTTTGTTCATTTTTGTCTTTCATTTTGCATCTTTCACTCGAAGTGACGCATCTGAACACAAAATGAAACATTAGTGCCGAATGAATTCATTAGTGAAACGATCCAACAGTGTTGGATATTGGCATTCGGCATCTTTCACTCGCACTCCGAGTGAACGAGAAATGAACAGTCTGAACACTGAGAGAACTTTCATTCGGGCCCGGTCATTTTGTTTCAAGTTCTGTAGCCGAAGGACGGCCCGTGTTGATAATTTTCTGCGCAGCTTTGCACTGGTCGCACGCGGCAAATGTGTGTGTGTGTGTTGATCGATCGAGTGGATCGATCAAAATACATTACATTTTTTGGAGAACTTTAAAAAGATTATTACAATATGAATCAGGATCTTCAACTGTTAGTTCTCTCAACAATGTATTTGATGCTGCTAATATTTTTTTCTTTCAATCCATGGTATCACCCATCACCGTCGACGTTTTCTTTACTTCTTTTTTGTCAACTCTTTGATTTTTTTTAGTGCTCTGGTGGCAAACGAGTAAGCAGCACACCTGTTGTTAAGTGTTACTGCCGTCCATGGATCTTTACCACACTAGAGGTATAACTAGGCCGCTGCCTGCCAATAATCCCAAACCCACCCAGAAAGATGGGCTTCCGGCTCTCTCGCTCACGGAACGCAGCACAGCAGCATATTGCCACTGCTCAAGCGACGATTTTCTGCGAGAGTGTGGTAATACCCCGGAGGAACCGGCCCACGGCTTTAAACATAAAACTGTCAACAGCGGGGTCCTACCACTAAAAAAAATATCAGTAAAAATTGATTAAATGATCATAAATTAAAGTAATTCCAAGATGCACGACTTCATTCGATGATATATTGAAAGAAATAAATAGTGAATGTTCATTTTTAAATCATTCCCTCTTAGCCGTGTGAACATAGAATGAAAGAAAAATGAACATTCACTCGAGTGACTGTTCACTCGAATGAACCGTCTGATATCAGCTTTAGAAAAGACAAGAGAGACGAAGTAGGAGTGTAAGGAAAATGAACCAAAATGAATAATTCGCTGGAGCTCAATCGAACGAATATAATATTCCAGAACATCGGTGGGGACGTAAAAAAAATGACGTCCAATCTGTTAGGGCATAAATCATTGGACATCTGTGATATTTCTGCTTTCAATACTAGTAAATATGATCGAGTTTTGTCTTTTTTTTCTGGTTTTAACATTGACTAAAGGCAGAAGAAATATTTTAAAGATATGTATATAAAATATAGAACAATGTTTTAACTGAAATTAAAAACATTTGATAAAATAACTTTCTATTTATTAGAAAAAAAAAGGCATTTATAAAAGTTATAGACTCCCGATGTATTTGAATTTCAGTCAAACCTCTACTTTCGGCTCTGCCGATTTTGAATGATTGAATAATAGAACCATTATTGTATATTTTTTTTATATTTAAAGAGTTAAAAAAATTAAGGATAATTTCATTAATATTTTCTTTTTTCGTTATGTAAGTCCTATTATTGGAAACCGGTCGGCCAAAAATTGATTTTCTATACGTGTGAAATAAAACTATTACTGGTAGTCCGCCCGAACGTACTCATACTACGTGACCTATTTTGTACAATTTTTAAAGTTATGTCCACTTTAATTGTTTTCCTTAATTTTAGGTGACACTTACAGACATATAACTTATCCATAACATTGATTTTAACAATATTTTTGATGTAAGTCAGAGTTAAATAAAATTTAAGTTCTTATTATTTATTTATTGCCTTAGGTGGCACCTAAAATTTAGAGGGTGTTTGTGAAAGCGATCACCAGGCTAGTATAATAACCTACGTTAAGGAAATACTCTATATGGTTACCGTTAAGAGGTTCTTTCTGCAGAGTTGAAGAAAAGTGTATACATGTTGCAGTTAGAGTGTATACTTCCTTAATTTTTATAAGATCCAGAAGATTTTCAATATCCTCATCGTGTTCAAATTTATGATAAATTCGGAGGGGAGAGAGAGAGGAGCTCTCTTATGTCAGCTTCTGTCTCTATATCTGGAATCCTGATTTAATTTTTTAATAATCTTCGTGCTCCATATTAACTGTCATTAGAAATGATATTTTCAGTCACACTGCACTAGATACAGTTGGTAAAGATTCATTTAGCGCTTTCAATCATCTTTTACTACACCCTCAAACACAAAAAATATATTATATATTCGAATTTGATTATCGATTCGCAGCCACAAGAATTTCGGGAAGGTTTTAATAAGCTTTTAGGCACAGTTTGGTGTAATCTTTTCATTAACCTAATGGATGCGAATCAACAAGGTAAGTCTGGTGACATGCTTTACTATGTTATTGGGATGTTAAGGGTCTCTAAAGCGCGAAATAGACAACAAGTATTTCTGTCTACACTTTCAATACTTTGCATGTGTTTTTGTGATTATTTTTGTGTGATTAGGGAGTAAGAATATAATGAACGAGCTTTCCTCTCGTGAGTGGCATGTGACTAAAGTATACATGCAGGTAATACTGATGCAAGCAAAGGAAAACTCGACGTGAAACCCTGATACGTCTGACCTGCGTGAAATAAGCTTGCTCTGTGACTATGAATAATACCAACCCCTACTAGTTCGTGGATGTCGTAAAAGACGATTAAGAGAGCTTTATTTGATCTGGGCTCGCTCCACTTGATGTCATTTGGTTAACAGTTACATTCCCATGGGGGGGTTGACGTTAGGCAGGTAGCCAGTCATAAAACTGTTGCCAGTATATTACTTTTGCTATATATTCTAGTATATATTGCATGGACCTCAAGTAATTGGGATAAGAGCAGAAGAATGATGATGACCGGCGTAGAATAGTAAGTTAATTCTTCTCCCATTGTCAAGAAGGATCGAGAGTAATAATCATGCATATATGGCCTGACATGATGAGAAAATAATGAATGATGTGAATGAGATTTTTTTCAAAAAGAATTTTAGACCAATTAATAATACATTTTTTAACAAAGAAATTGAGTCCGTTTATCGCCAGAGTTTATATATCCCACTTGTGACATCATTTTTCGCTTCGTAATCGGGTTTTTATAAATAATTAAGCATATTAAATGCTAAATTTCAGTAATTTGAAGTTTTGTATAATTCGAACAATTTAAAATAAAACTATTTTTAAGTTTTCTATCGCTTTTTTAATTTCCATGTTTTTATTTTCACGACGATTCAAACATTTTACAGGTAGATCTGGTTCGAAATATCGGCAAATAAAAATCAAATACAAACGCGATTAAATCTGTAGAAAGATTTATTTCGAAAAAAAAAAGAAATTAATACTAATTTAAACATCAGAAACCAATTAGAACAAATTAGGTTAGAATATAGGTATGTCAAAAAAAACGTAGCAGTGAACGTTTAATTTGCATTTACCCGATATAATACTTTGTCTGCAACATATACATTATTTTTAATGGCCTTCGGGATACATAATAAAATCGATATTGACTATAAAACACGTTATGTGTTCATTAAAACGTTGCAGAATATATACGTTATACTTTACGACGCCATCGCTATACCGTTTCATTATGCCAATTTATGCAAGTTTTATTTACGTTTTGTTTGAATATTCAAGTTTTTATGTTCGGAGGGAAAAAAAGGTTGGATCGTATATCAATTTCGTGATTTACTAGTCCTTAAGTTAAGATTTTGAGATTGTATATTGATGGACTAAGAAAACAAAATGTCACGGCGACGAGCAGCGATTATTTTAACATTAGAATATTCAACTCCAATGTTGGATACTGGGCTTCCATGAGAATAATTTGCACTTGACTCGGCCCACGGATTGGCGATAGTCTGGAAGTTTAAAGAAAGAAAGAAAGAAAATAATTTATTTTGCTCTCGTTAAAAACTAATGAAAATAAACGGAACTAAAGAAAATAACTTCTGGTATAAAATAATTAACGAGAAACAAGAAAAGCTATTGGCTCAGCTTTGGCTATTTTATTTTATAAAATAGCGCTGGTATTCTGACAACACCTGGTACATTTCAATGAAATTATTAAAAAAAAGTTTAACAGATAAGGGCTTTTGCTCGTTCTCTTTATTTTCTTTGAGAGAGCCGGAAGCCTAATTGGGGTGGGTTCAGGGTTGTATTGGTAGGCAGCGGCCTAGCTATACCATTGGCAAAGGTCCATGGGCGGCAGTGACACTTACCATCAGGTGTGCTGTCTGCTCGTTTGCCGCCATAAGCAATAAAAAAAAAAAAAAAAAAAAAAAAGTCTATTTTTACTAATTTCATGAGAAAGCAAGAGTACATTGTATTCTTAAGCTGTCACTGCATATACGTTCCACTACTGATTATGAATTTCCTTCACAGGAAAAGGAGCTGCGACGTAGATGTTGTCCGTTTAATTATCTTTCATGGTACTCGTGAGAAAGAAATGTCTTCTTTGACTCTTTCTTTGTACAGATGGTGAAGTGATTAAGATACTAACCATGCCAGTGTCGTACGTTCGATTACCACTCTAAATTTAGTGCGATTCAAGCATTGTTGTTCTGAGTTAGGGTGTATTTTGTGTCTGTTAATTAATGTTTGAAAAGTCCCCTGCAATACAAGTATTATTTCCTTAGTCCAGGGTGGTGTCTTTAAAAAACATGTAGTTTCGTCAATATTTGGAAATTATCAGTTACGCCAAATAAGAATATCATAGCGAATTTATAACAATATATCTTTCTAGCTAAAAAGCGGCGTACACGTGCTTCAAGCGGGCTTCTTTTTCATAAAGCGCTTGCTTTTCAAATTAACCGAGTTCATTAGCAATGGTGTCCAAAATCTGTTGGACTTAGATTAAATTATATGATTACTGTCAAGTTCATCGACATAAAAAGCTGTTATGGAATTAATACTACTCATCATCATCATCATCACAGCCCATATATGCCCCACTGTTGGGCCTGGACCTCCTCTGTAATGGGAGGGAAATTAACCTACTATACCGCGCTGGTCAGACGTATTACTATAGGGTTTTGTTTCGAGTTTTCCTTCTCTTGCATAGATGTTACATGCGTTTTATATCGTTTAGTCGTCTCTTACGATCACCCACGGGTAAGATAGGGGGTGGTGAATTGTATTCTTACTCCGTCACCACACGGATAATGCTACTAGGTTAATTCGTAAATATTGATGGTTTTGCCTCTAGCATAACCCCTACGTCCGGCGGGAGGTTATGGTTCTTTCATGTCACAAAAAATGTATCTCTTTAAAGGGAATAAAATTGAAGTGTCTATTTGTGATTTCGTTATAAAAACTTTTTATTATGTTCATATATTTTTACGATCTTACACCAGTGGTAGGTAAACATAAGGGGTACTATCCCAGAAACCTCCACGCGGTGTACCCTGGGTGCGGGCGGCGGTCCCCAGTTCTTCTGTTGTACTGTCGTCCGTAGCGAATATCTGCGCGATTTCGCTCCTTACTCTACTACAGTCGTAGTAGAGGGTATAGGACGCGAAATATTGGGACGGGCTCAGTCACTCATTTATTTGAGGGCTGGGCAGGCACATGCCACCGCCCACACATCGTAAACCTGATTCTTTGCTTGTCTTAGTTTCAGGAGCGAGGGTCTTGGCTTAACCGCCCGGACCGCGAGGAAGACAACCTCTATAAAGAGTTCGAAGTAACATTCGGACTCGGAAATCACCCAGAATCTTAAGTTCTGGCGTGCGGCGAGAAGATGCATGGCAGATGGGTTGTTCTGTCGTTAGCACGCTCCAGCCAGGGTACCGGCTGACCCCCTGGTTGGTAAATGTAGGCTTGCCCGGGTAAAGGGATCTCTGCCCGGGTCGACGTTGTGTATCTCCCCTACTCGTGGGAATCATATGGATACCTTAAAATTAAATACATTTACCGACGGGAATCCCTGTGATTCTCACACCACGGCCTTGTCAAGCCAAAGAAAAACTGACAACGACGCCTCGTCCTCAGGACTTGAGGCGTCCGCCGAGGGCCCGGCACAAACCGTGGAGGCCCAGAAAAAGAAGAGGAGGTCGCCCAGAAAGACCCGGGGCAACGGCCTGAGCCACAAAAGGCGGCTGGAGGAGCGGCGAGCGCGCAGGGAGGCTGCCGCCGCTGAAGAGAAGAAAGACGGTAGACTCGCAGCAGAGCCGTCGACGGACGAGGGCGACAGCGATGTCGCAGAGCCGTCCGAAGACGAGGGCGGCGGATCTACCGTCAGAATGGACGAGGGCGGTGATATTCCCGCAGGGCCGTCCAAAGAGGGCAGCGGGTCGGCTGGTGAAGGCCCCACTAGGTCGTCGGCGCGTCTAGCAGCAAAGACGCCGCCGGCGACCGCGACTAAGAAGGAGGAGGCCCTCCCCTCGCAGGTGCGAAAGCGCCCCCTGAGTAAGGGAGGCAGCTCGAGCGCCGAAACCGAGGGGAGCGTGGCCAACATGCCTCCACCTAAGATCATGGCCTCCCGAAGAGGGCGAGGGACCTCGGCTGTAGAAAGGGCGGCGGCGGTCGCTGTCCGCGCCGGTGACGCCACGGATCTGCAGGCCGAAAATGTCCGCCTTAGAGGCGAGATGTCAGGCCTGCGGACCCGAAACAGGAACCTGGGCGACATGCTGGCGGAGATGCGTCGGGCAAACCGCCAGTTGCTGATCGACGTGGCCGACCTCAAGGCGCAGGTGGCGCTGTTCGTGTCGCCTGCGCCAGCCGCGCCACCAGCCAAGACCGGCTACTCAGCGGCCGCTGCGGCGCCAAAGCCGCCTCGCGCTGCGGCGCCGACGACGTTGGGTGCTGGCGTCACCGTCACACCCATCCCCGCGGCGAGGAAGACGCCTGCCGCCGCGAAGCGCGCGCCGCCGGCTGACGCTGGCGCAGTCGCCGCGGCGAGACTCCCTGTCCCGGTGGTGAGGTTGACGCCTCTCCCCGCGGACCGCTTGCCGCCGGCTAGCGCCCCTGCGGCGCCAAAGCCGCCAGGCGCCGTAGAACGGGCCCCTGAGGAGGCTCAGCCGACCCCGTTTGAGGTGGGAGGCATATCGGACGAGGCCCTCGCCAAAATCATCGGCGCAGTGGGCAAGCTCGTCGATGCGCGCTTCGCCGTTCTGGAGGCGAGGTTGCCTCCAGAACCACGTGTCCGACCACCTCTCGCCGCGGACAAGCGGCCGCATGTGGCACCAGCCCCCGCCCCGCTGCCTTGTCAGGGTGGCCGCGTGGGGAGCTACGCCGCGGCCGCGGCCGGGCCTAAGCCCAAAGGCCCCGGCCCAGCTCCGAAGGGACCCGCCCTGAGGAGGAAGACGGCTCCGGCTCCTGCCGGACCGCTGAAGTCGCCCGCAATAACACCGCCGGCGACGACCAGCGAGGCTGCGACGAGACCTTCCGCGTCTGGCACGACTGCCGTACCCGAACAGGGTTGGCAGGTGGCCGAGCGCGACAGAAGGAGTCGCGGCCAAAGAAGGAGAGCGGAGGCCAAGCGCGCCGCTGAGGTCCCCGCTCCACAGGCAGGAGCCGGACGGAAGAAGAGACCGCGCAAGGGGCTCAAGTCGCCGAAGACGGCCGCAGTGGTGATCACTGTGCTGCCCGAGGCGGCCGAGAAGGGCCTCAGCTACGAGGCCGTCTTGAGGAAGGCCCGGCGGGAGCTAGACGTCTCCGATATTGGAGGCGTCGAAGCCAGGACCCGCAAGGCCCGGACGGGGGCTCGAATTCTCGAGTTCCCAGGGGCCGAGGGCGCCAAGACGGCCGACAGCGTGGCCGAGAAGCTGCGAGGTTTATTCGCCGTGGAGGGTGGCATCAAGATCGCCAGGCCCGTCAAGTGCGCCGAAATGCGCATTTCGGGTTTGGACGATTCGGTGACGGTGGAAGACATCCGGGAGGCTATTGCCTCGAAAACCGGGTGTCCCATAGACACCGTCCGGGTCGGTGCCATTCGTCCCGGTCCGGGTGGCGTAGGTGCTGCCTGGGCGCAGTGCCCGGTGGAGTCGGTCAGGCAACTGGCCGGCTCAGGCAGGCTCCTCGTGGGCTGGAGCTCGGCGCGGGTAACCGTGCTTGAGCACCGGCCCGCGAGGTGCTACAAGTGCATGGCGGTCGGACACACTCGACCGACGTGCACTAATTGCTTCGACTGCGGCGGATTGTGTTTCCGCTGCGGTCAGACCGGGCACGTGGCGGCATCTTGCGCCGCCCCGCCCCACTGCCCCGCGTGTGCGGCGGGCAATAAGCCCGCCAAGCACCGCATGGGCTCTGGGGCGTGCAAACCTCCAGCTTCGGCCCCAAAGGCGCGGGGCGGCCCTACGACCACGGCCGCTCCCGCTCCTAGCGCGGTCCGATCGCCCGCTGGCGAGGAGGTCATGGACATAACCCGATAATGGGTACACCAGCCATGCACCTCCTCCTGCAGGCCAACACCAACCACTCCGCTGGAGCGCAGGATCTCCTCCTGCAATCCATGGCGGAGTGGTCGATTGGTGCAGCCGTAGTCGCGGAACCGTACGCCGTGCCTGATCGCCCCAATTGGGTGGTCAGTCGAAACGGTACCGCGGCAATCGTCGTCTCAACGCAGCGGCACTTCCCGTCCTTGTCCCTTTTGGATAGGGGCGAGGAATTTGTCGCGGCGGAGTGGGGAGGGGTCACGCTCTACAGCGTATACCTCTCCCCCACTAGGAGGATGGACGATTTCGGGGCCTCACTCACCACCTTGGAGGCCTCGATACGGCGACTGGCACCGGGCCTCGTCCTGGTTCTGGGGGACTTTAACGCCAAATCCACGGCGTGGGGGTCCCCTACGACGGACGACCGCGGGCGGGCGGTCAACGAGTGGGCGGCTTCACTGGGCCTCTGTGTTCTGAACAGAGGCTCGGTGAACACGTGTGTGCGGCGGCAGGGCGGGTCGATAGTGGACTTGTCGTTCGCTAGCCCCGCTGTCGCGCCACGGGTGAGGAACTGGAGTGTCCTGGAGGAGGCGGAGACCCTGTCGGACCACCGGTACATCCGGATGGAGGTCTCCCCCCGGGAACCCGGTAGGGGTCACAGGGCGGACGGAGCTCCCGCGTTTCCGCGGTGGGCTGTGGGTCGTCTTGACAGGGATCTACTGGCGGAGGCGGCCATTGTCAGCACGTGGCTGTCCTCACCACCCCCAGCGGACGGAGTGGACGCTGAGGCTGCCCGCATTCGCAGTGCGTTAACGCAGATCTGCGATGCGGCCATGCCCAGAGTGCGGCGGCGTCCACCTCCGAGGCAGGGGGTCTACTGGTGGTCCCCAAGACTGGCGGACCTTCGTGCGGCGTGTATCAGTGCCCGAAGGTCCTACACCCGCAGCCGGCGGCGTCACCGCGACGTCGAGCGGGAGGGCCAGCTGTACGAGGCGTACCGCAGTGCGCGGACTGCCTTTCGGCTGGCCATCCGTGCCGCCAAGGGCGCGAGTTGGCAGGAGATGCTGGACGGTCTCGACCGTGACCCCTGGGGTCGCCCATATCGCGCGGCGCTGAACAAGCTTCGCGCGCGGGCCCCCCCCCTCACCGAGACCCTCCAGCCCGACTTCCTTCGTAGGGTGGTCGAGGAGCTGTTTCCACGGCAGTCGGAACACACGCCCCCGGTCATGGCTCCGCCAGATCAGGACCGGGAGGACGACGACGACGAGAGTGTTCCGCCCGTGACGGAGTCGGAAGTGGGGGCGGCCGTGGCGAAGATTCGTTCCGCCACCACGGCCCCCGGCCCGGACGGAATTCCAGTCCGGGTGCTGACGTCGCTCCTCGAGCACTTCGAGCCTCGCCTCAGGCAGCTGTTCAACGCCTGTCTGACGTCTGGACGGTTCCCTGAGTGCTGGAAGGAAGGGAGGTTGGTTCTCCTGCCAAAGCCGGGACGGTCCCCGGATTTGCCGTCGGCCTACAGGCCCATCGTGCTCCTCGACGATGTGGGTAAGCTGCTGGAGCGTGTGCTCGCTGCCCGCATCGTCCGACACCTGGAGGAGGTGGGGCCCGATCTGTCGGACGCTCAGTATGGGTTTCGGAGGGGGCGTTCGACCATCGGGGCCCTATTACGCCTGAGGCAGGCGGCCGCGGAGGCCGTCGCCGGGAAGGGAGTGCTGTTGGCGGTGTCGTTGGACATCGCCAACGCATTCAATAGTCTGCCATTCGGCTGCATCAGGGAGGCGCTCCGGTTCCATGGAGTGCCCCTGTACCTCAGGCGGCTGGTGGCAGACTATTTGGAGGGCCGCAGTATCCTCTGCGCGGGTCCCGCAGGGGACATTGTGCGGACGCCCATGTCGTGCGGCGTTCCACAGGGGTCGGTTCTGGGGCCGACTCTGTGGGACATCGGGTACGACTGGGCGTTGAGAGGGAGTCTCCCCCCCGGGCTGAGCTTGGTGTGCTATGCTGACGACACGCTCGTCACAGCCCGGGGCAGGACACTCGAAGAGGCGGCGAGCCTGGCCACTCTCGGCACCGAGGAGATGGTCAGGCGGATCGAGGCGCTGGGGCTCAGGGTGGCCCTAAACAAGACGGAGGCCCTACTTTTCCATGGGCCCCGTGTGAGGCTGCCCATCGGCGCCTCGATAGTGGTAAACTCCATCCACATCAGCATCCAGGCCCATATGAGGTACTTGGGTCTGGTGCTCGACGGGCGATGGTGGTTCCGGGAGCATTTCCGACAGATTGCTCCCCGGCTTGTCGGCGCGGCGTCCGCCCTTTCTCGACTCATGCCGAATGTGGGCGGACCCAGTTTTGAGGCCCGACGGCTGTATGCGGGGGTCATCCGCTCGATGGCCATGTACGGCGCACCCGTGTGGGCGAGGGCTCTGAACGCCCAGCTCAGGGCGGTTCTGTGGAGGCCACAGAGAGCCATGGCGGTCAGAGCCATTCGCGGGTACCGCACGGTGTCGACAGAGGCGGCGTGCCTGTTGGCCGGGACACCCCCGTGGGACCTAGAGGCGGAGATGCTCTCCGACCTCTACCGGCGGGTTATCACAGCGCGCGAGGAAGGTGGCTCCCCATCGTTGAGCGAGATAGCCACCTGGCGCGTGGATGCCCGCCGAGACGTCATCGCCCGTTGGGCTACGCGGCTGGAGAGGCCTAGGCACGGTGTGGAGACCATTGAGGCCCTCCGGCCCGTATTGATAGAGTGGATGGAGCGGCGGCACGGAGTCCTCACCTTTCGGCTGGTGCAGGTATTGACGGGGCACGGGTGTTTCGGGTTGTACCTGCACAGGGTCGTGTATAGGGAGTGGACTCCGGCCTGCCACCACTGCAGGAGTGACGAGGACACGGCGCAACACACGCTGGAGGTGTGTCCGGGATGGGAGCGGCAGCGCCGTGACCTCGTCGCTGTCATCGGTGCCGACCTGACGCTGCCGGTCGTCGCGAGAGCGATGGTCGACAGCATCAGGAACTGGGACGCGGTCGCCGCCTTCTGCGAGGCTGTCATCTCGCAGAAGGAAGCGGCGGAACGGGCAAGGGAGGATTCCCGCGCCCCGGGCCGCCGCCAGCGGCCGGGGCGGCGCAGGCGCGAATACCTGCGCCTGATGCCGCCCTAACCGAGGCTTCGGGTGATCGGACCGGGGAATTGTCCGGTCACCCGACGTGAGGCCACCGCGTGAGGGCGACGCCCCGACGGCGAAATCTGTTGGGGCGTCGACGAGAGGAACCCGCGAGGGTGAACAGCCGGGCGGGCCACCGAAGTTAAAAATCGGGTCCCGGTGACCCGCTCGCACGGCGAAGAGAGAGGAGTTTTACGGTGGGTCTATGGGGTCACGCGCCGCCTTTTCCGTCACCCCGGACCGATTTGGCGGGGCGAGACTAATCCATAGTCCACCAACAAAAAAAAAAAAAAAAAAAAAAGGTAAACATAAAAAAGAAACATCCTAATTTTATATTTATTGCCTATGATGGCAGACAAAGCTATCAGTCTGTCTGATGGTAAGCAATATTAACAGCCAAATAATGAAATATTATATTATAAGACACCCGTGTAGCTGTGTGGTAGCGGCTACGAATACTACCAACCCTTACTTTGCTTGTAGATGTCGAAAAAAGACGACTAAGAGCCTTATAACGACCTGGGCCAATTCCATCTGATGCCTTTTGGTCAACAATAACATTCCCAAAGAGGGTTGACGTCTGGTAGGCGGTCGGTCATAAAACTATTGCCAATAACTTTTACAATATGTACTATGAAAGAGGAGTATCGACCCCAAGTAATTGGGATAAGAGTAGAACAATTACGATGACACCCGTATAGCGACGAGATAACAATATAATTGTCATCACCCCTTACTCGCCAGTTGAAGTCGTAAAAATAGCCTTAAGTTATTTTTACTCACCGGGAAAGTGGATACCAGAACTATACTGGAAAACGTATAACACCTCACTGTGATCATCAAACTGCCTGCTAAACATGGTGATTAGGGCGTTATCGCTTCATATGAGATGATGATAGAATAATGATACATCATACATACATACATATCATCACGCCATATCCCTTGCAGGGTAGGCAGAGAGAACAGAGTGCCAGAGAACTCTATCTCTGCATACTTCACTCGCTTCCTCAACATTCATAATTCTCTTCATACACGCTCGCCGGTTTCGGAGACTCTTCACTCCACCTTCCTTCAGTACCTGACCGATCTGGTCTAGGTAGGTTAGTCTCGGTCTCCCTCGGTACCTATATCCTTCCACTTTCGCATTGTATATCTTCTTAACCAGACGTTCTTTCGGCATTCTTTCCACATGTCCGAACCATCGGAGCATTCCCTTTCGCATCTTTACACCAATACTCTCTTTCATACCTACTCGCTCTCTTACGTCGTCGTTACGAATGCCGTCGGTCAGCCTAACTCCACAGATTTGCCGAAGAGATCGCATTTCGACCGCATTAATTTTACTTTCATACTCTTTTCTGCATACCCAACTCTCGCTTCCATACAGTAATGTTGGGACAAGCACTGCGTTATGTATTGCTACACGTGCCTTCTGTCTGAGGTGGTGGCTGCCGAGAAGTAGTACATCATACTAGGCAATTTTAAATTAAATCAAACCAAATTATCAGAAATTAAATTATGTCTTTTTTTTTTTATTGTTTATGGTGGCAAACGAGCTAGCAGCACACCTGATGGTAAGTGTCACTGTTAACCATGGACCTGTGCTATACCAAGGATATATATAGCTAGGCCACTGTCTACCATTACAATCCCCAATCCCACCCAGTTAAACTTCCAGCTCTCTCACTCACCGAACGAAACGCAATAGCACATTGCCATTACTCAGACGTCGATCTTCTGCGAGAGTGTGATACTACCCCGGACGGACTGGCCCGCAGATGTCAACAGCGTGATCCTACATACATACATACATACATATCATCACGCCATATCCCTTGCA
This sequence comes from Lymantria monacha, assembly GCA_905163515.2. NCBI lineage: Eukaryota > Metazoa > Arthropoda > Insecta > Lepidoptera > Erebidae > Lymantria > Lymantria monacha. The sequence continues at coordinate 3,364,956 of LR991102.1, forward strand.
GGGTAGGCAGAGAGAACAGAGTGCCAGAGAACTCTATCTCTGCATACTTCACTCGCTTCCTCAACATTCATAATTCTCTTCATACACGCTCGCCGGTTTCGGAGACTCTTGACTTCACCTTCCTTCAGTACATGACCGATCTGGTCTAGGTAGGTTAGTCTCGGTCTCCCTCGATACCTACATCCTTCCACTTTCGCATTGTATATCTTCTTAACCAGGCGTTCGTTCGGCATTCTTTCCACATGTCCGAACCATCGGAGCATTCCCTTTCGCATCTTTACACCAATACTCTCTTTCATACCTACTCGCTCTCTTACGTCGTCGTTACGAATCCTACCACTAATAAACTGATAATATTAACTGCTATCAATCATATATTACTTTCAAATTTATCATCATCATAATCACAGCCCATAAATGTCCCACTGTTAGGCTCGGGCCTCCTCCGTAATAGGAGGGAAATTAACCGCCGCGCTAGTCAGATGTGTTGGTATAGGGTTTTGTTTCGAGTTTAGCTTCTCTCGCATATATATTATATGCGTTTTATATCCCTTAGTTGTCTCGTACGATCACCCACGGGTAAGATATGGGGTGGTGAATAATTTTCTTACTTCGTCACCACACGGAAAAAATTCAAATTTATAATTACCCTCAATTTAGATGAATCCTATAAAAATAGCATTAGGAGCCATTTCTTGTAGTCAAAAATTACTTTAATAACGTTCCTTAGAACTTTGCTAAACAATATGAACCCTATCACCCCTTTAACTTATGCATATGTTTACATTATGAGTCCTTCTAAGACAAATATGATAAGGGTATTGCACCCTCAGCGTTGTAACACCAAATTTATAAAGCGGGACCCATGTTTACTTACAGTAGAGTTTAGTTTAAGAGTTTTAAAGATAAAGAATGCTTATAAGTTATTCCTATATTAATCCGTCTAACTAACGTGGTGTTGTAGTTTAATTTATCTTCTATTACGAAGGAGGTATTAGCTCCTGAGCTAACAAATAAACCTCATCACTTACATATTGTCAATATTATCATTTTATTATAAATTAAAACCGAATGCCAAACGAACGTCTGGTTAAGAAGATATACAACGCGAAAGTGGAAGGATGTAGGTACCGGGGGAGACCGAGACTAACCTACCTAGACCAGATTGGTCACGTACTGAAGGAAGGTTGAGTCAAAAGCCTCCGAAACCGACGAGCGTGTATGAAGAGAATTATGAATGTTGAGGAAGCGAGTGAAGTATGCAAGGATAGAGTTCTCTGGCACTCTCAGCGGAAACAGAAACTCAGTGGACTCTATTATTTAAAATATTTTTTTTTTATATAAAAATGTATGTATCTGTTTAGTAAGTATTATTTCCAGTTTCATGCTTTTAACTATTGTATAAAAATATAATAAAAATAACAAATAAAATTAAAAATCAAGTAGCAACGCGATAGTCAACTGTACGTTTTCAGCGATCATTTCTCCCACGCACGTGCAGGATCTGGAATGAACTGCCCGCTGCTGTGTTGCCTGAGCGCTATAACATTTCCTTTGTTAAACGAGGTTTAAGAAGAGCGTAAGGTAGACAGCGGCCTAGTTATGCCCTAGTATTGCAAAATTCCATGAGCGGCAGTACCATTTAACATCAGGTGTGCTGTTTGCTCGTCTGCCACCAGCAGCAATAAAAAAAGTGTAATAATCGTTTAAAAACAAAAATCATTATCACAATTATAATGAAAAAGATTACAATTGAACGAAATTTTAAAAGCAGCACCCAATCGATAGTTGGGTGTTGACACAGAATACTTAGTCGCACCACAGAATAAAATAGAAGCAAAAAGCATTAATTCAAAGTATATGTTATGTATATACATATTTTATTCTTATAATGTTGTAGTACGCTCATCTTACCCTTTAATGGTCCATAAAAGTGATCTGTGACATGCATGTTTTTACAAAAACAATACGATCTCCCCATCCGTGTTAACCGTGAGAAGGGGGCAGTAGAACATAACGGGACAAAGGTACGTCCCTTGCGACACATTTCCGACAAGCATATTTTTAAGAGCCCGTCCTGTAGAGACACCATAAGTTTCAATAATTTTAGCAAATTTTTATAGAACATTTTATAGTATTTTATATTCGTAAATATAATATTTCCAATCGTATGAATAATTTTTAGTATTATTTTTGCTAAAAGATAACATCTTGAATGAAGGAAATAATATTTGACTTCACATATATACCGAAAGAGATGATGATGAGAATGAAAGAGAGTATTGGTGTAAAGATGCAAAGGGAATGCTCCGATGGTTCGTACATGTGGAAAGAATGCCGAACGAACGCCTGATTAAGAAGATATACAATGCGAAAGTGGAAGGATGTAGGTACCGAGGGAGACCGAGACTAACCTACCTAGACCAGATCGGTCATGTACTGAAGGAAGGTGGAGTCAAGAGTCTCCGAAACCGGCGAGCGTGTATGAAGAGAATTATGAATGTTGAGGAAGCGAGTGAAGTATGCAAAGATAGAGTTCTCTGGCACTCTGTTCTCTCTGTCTATCCTGCAAGAGATATGGCGTGATGATATGTATGTATGTATGTATGTACATATATACCCACGATCAACGAATTATATACAGATTCAGAAGAAACATTTGTGGATAATACATAGTATTATTCTGTGTGAGAATGAATCTCCTAACATTGGCATATAGATTAATATCTTGGCATTGGCATAGAGATTAATATCTAAACCACTATGTAGTGGTTTAGATATTAATCTATATGCCAATGACCGGGCGCTCATTATTTGAGTTCTATGGAAGTTTTAAAGAGCTTTTTATTGCTTTTGGCGGCGAACGGGCAAGCAGTACCTACACCTGATGATAAGTACTACTGCCGCCCATGAACCTTTAAGGCCGCTGCCTACCAATATAAACCTCAAACCCACCCAGTTAGGCTGCCAGCTTTCTCGCTCACCGAAAGAAGCGCAATAGCACATTGCCATTACGCAGACATCGATCTTTTGCGAGAGTGTGGTACTACCCCGGACGGACCGGCCCGCGTCTGTAGACAGAAAATTGTTCAAATGTGGTCCTACCACTATTAGTTTATCATCATCATTTATTACTAGAGTTAGATCATATAGATTTTGAGGTGCAAACTGAAAATGTTTAAATCAACATTTGCAAATGTGCAAGTTTCTCTGTACACATATTCTTAAATAATTGCAAGACCAAATGCTAAATAAGTAGCTAGCACCTATTATAACGTGAATTATTTCATATTACAGAATAATATTTTATTTAAGGAACTACATCGCCTCGTTAAACATTTTATATCTTAAATTATCATATAAAACATTATAAATCCTATCATTAATCATGATTATCATCATCATCATCCTACTCTTATCCCAATTACGTGGGGTCGACGCAATATATACTTTATACTATAAAAGTTTTGGCAATAGTTTTATGACTGGCCGCTTGCCTAACGTCAACCTTCCATGAGATTTTAATTGTTGACCAAACAGAATCATGAATTTTTCATCTAGATGAGATTAAAATCTCAATGCACAGGATGCTTGATGCGTGATGACTGATATATTAATCAATTTGTTAAAATTTATTGTCACTACACCATTACGAAAGTGGAAGGATGTAGGTACCGGGGGACACCGAGACTAATCTACCTAGATCAGATTGGTCATGTACTGAAGGAAGGTGGAGTCAAGAGTCTCCGAAACAGGCGAGCGTGTATGAAGAGAATTATGAATGTTGAGGAAGCGAGTGAAGTATGCAAGGATAGAGTTCTCTGGCACTCAAGGGATATGGCATGATGATATGTATGTCTGTACCACACCATTCCTATTTAGTGCAGGGTGCAATAATATAAGTGCTTCAAGCACCTACATGTGTGTATGTTCAATCCTATACTAAATAGGTGTGGTGCAGTGACTATACATTTCTTTACTGTTACTTTTCTATTGAAATTCTTCTTATCTACATATGCATTAATTTGCATAGAAGCAGAAGAAAGTAATTCATTTGATAATATTATAACATTATTCTGTTTTTCTTTCTTTCTTTTTTTTTCTTTTTTTTTTTAAAGAAATCCCGCATTAAGGTAATAATTCTTCTGTTACAAGCATATAATTTAACGGACATAAAATACATTCAGACACAGAACAATAATCCGTATATTGCATAAAGTATTATTCTGTGCGGGAATCAAATTTGTCACTTTTGGTACTGTATCCGTGCAGTCAAATTATTCGTCTTTATCCTATCAATTATTCATCCATGTTATTCTTTTACCAGATTTTATCTTACTACTTATGGTCTTACCGATTACATCGTTAGTCTGGTAATTTTAATTTTACATATTATTTTAATATATCTGCTTTTCTTATAAATTGATTGTCACCCTTGATCCTTGAAACAAACCACAAGTACAAAACCGTCGGGTGACTGTGTCACCCTGGGAGTGCCCCGAGTAGCGGATAACGACCACTCATCTGAATGTAGCCTCGTCAGACAGTACCCAATAGTCACGTTTCATGATTACGACTGAATATCTTTAAATAGGTTAACATCTCGGATTTGAATTTAGGATTTTTTTTATATTTATTTTTATTTTTTAGATATTTTTTTATATATAGAGGTCGAGCCTCGACTCAAGGAGGTATCTGGAAGGGTAGCTCTCCGAGCGGACCATCGAAGTTAAGATATCGATTCCAGTGGCTTGTTCAACTGGCGTAGAAAGTGTAATAAGATAGGCTATGGGACCCGAATGGGAATGCTCCGATGGTTCGGACATGTGTAAAGAATGCTGAACGAACGTCTGGTTAAGAAGATATACAATACGAAAGTGGAAGGATGTAGGTACCGGGGGAGACCGAGACTCACCTACCTAAACCAGATTGGTCACGTACTGAAGGAAAGTGGAGTCAAGAGTCTCCGAAACCGGCGAGCGTGTATGAATAGAATTATGAATGTTGAGGAAGCGAGTGAAGTATGCAATGATAGAGTTCTCTGGCACTTTGTTCTCTCCGCCTACCCTGCAAGGGATATGGCGTGATGATATGTATGTATGGGACCCGAAGTTGCTATTTCGTCTTCCGATACAGATCAAGTAGAATCTCAACCAGCTCTGACAAAAATGACTTCTTTATATTAGTTAAAAGTATCATAATTACTATACTGTTCGTATCACCAATTACTTAGGATCGACACAGTATGTATCGTTGTATATATTGCAAAAGTTATTTGCAATAGTTTTAGATATAGCCGCCTGTCTGATGTCATTCCTCCTTGGGAATGTAATTGTTGGCCAGACGGCATCAGATGGAGTTGGCGCAGGTCAATATCAACCTTTAAGTCGTCTTTTACAACAAAATACGGGTTGAGAGCCCTCAGCGCTCACCCACAGTCCGGGTAAAGTTGTCATAGCCATCTGAGGCTAACAACTAAGACACACAAAAAAAAAAAACAAAAAAAAAAAAATTTACAACAACCACGAGCATTGTAAGTATTAGTATTATTCTAAGTAGTTATAGTATAGTAATTACTATTTAAGTCCTCGTAATTACCTCAGCTCATATGCATCCCACTGTTGGGCGAGCCTCCTCTAAATGGGTGGGCAATTAACCCAGACCATGCTGGTCGGACGTGTTGATATAGCGCTTTGTTTCTGCATAGCTGATATATGCGTTTTTATATCCCTTAGTCGTCTTTTACGATCATCCACGGGTAAGATAGGGTTTTTTTTTTTGGCAGCGGGCTAGGGAACGTTCACGCCCCGCTAATCCGTCCGGGGCGACGGGAGAAGCGGCGCACGACCCCGTAGACCCGCCCTACAATGTACCTCTCTACGCATTGCGTGTGGGCCACTGGTACGACGGGTAAGATAGGGTGGAGATGAATTCTTACTCCGTCACCACATGGAGAGAATTTAGGTATAAGTAAATAGTAAAGTTTTACTATAAAACAATAGTTTTCTCCACCTCTGATATTTGTTACAGTCCATCTGTCCAATACCTACTGATGTTACTTAAGTTTAACTTGAATTTGTACGATGTTGGAATGTTTATCAGCATCCTAGGAGACCCAACATCAAATGTCGCTATAGATTTGTTTAAGGTGTTTCTATATTAAAAATTGTATCAACCTGTATTATCGTAGAATAACATTAGTGATTAAGGTACGATTGGGCCAACATATTACTATGTAATAAAAGTCCCTAAGTATACTGATATAGATTAAAAAAAAAAGTGTGTGTGTCAGCTCCGACGCACGACTGGAGTTTACTCCTTAAGTACGATTATCAAAACAGGCGCAAAAAAAGCTCATTTGACTAAAAATAATATATATTTACATTTATTAAAACTGTTCAGTGAAGTATTATCTCACGTTAGAAAGTGAAAGGTGCGCAGAATAGGTTGCGCACCAAAAATGTAACGAAGTCATTCGATCACTAGATTTTACTCCTCAAATTTTTCTCATACCGGGCGCCTTATATGAAAATCGATTCTTAAGGAGTATACTCCAAAAACTATAAAACTATTACTTCTAAAGAGAGACAAAGCAGAATAAACGCTATATTTCGTGATACTTCATACAAATTGTACACGACTCAATTTCATAGTGCAAATACAAGGCGTAGGTACTGTGTGCATTCTTCATTGCATGGAACTAAAATATTTGCCCTGGTAGAAATTAAAGATAAATATTATATCAAAATTGTCACGTTTATTATCATTCTGATGTTATAACAATTTATATGTCGGGATTATTATTATTTAAGTGATGTTTAATTGAATTGAATAATTTATTTGAAAATATCTGAATGAATAAGCTTGGCTCGGTATTTTCTTTTCAATATTATTTGGAAAATATATTTAGATATTAAAATAATGAAAAAAATGAAAAAATAATCTTCATTATCATCATCATCATCATCACAGCCTATATATGTCCCACTGTTGGGCTCGGGCCTACTCTATAATGGGAGGGAAATTAACCTACTAACCGTGGTCAAACGTGTTGGTATAGGGTTTTATTTCGAGTGTTTCTTCTCTTGCATAAATGTTATATGCGTTATATCCCTTAGTCGTCTCTTACGATCACCCACGGGCAAGATAGGGGGTGGTGAATTGTATTCTTACTCCGTCACCACACGGACAAATAATACGGTTTAGAACTTTAATATTTTTCTCAATCTGGAAGAGTCCAATCGAGTTCATCAGAAGGTATGAGGACTGAAAAAAAGACAAAAAAGTAATTTATTGTAACCGCAAGTTTTAAATATATATTTTTTTAATTACTCAGAATCGTATTTATAATGTACTGTATACTCTATAATGCTTACAAACATGAAGATAAATAAAACAGAATCCAAAACTGCAACATTCGCAGGCCATTTAGCTCAACGCTAATCCGATGGGGTTGTATCAGCGAAAATTTACTTAAGCCTGTATAAATGAACGAATCTTGGGGTCGTATTCATAGTTGTGAAAAGTTTCACATCAGAAACTATTAATAAATATCACTAAAAGTTACTGTAACTATCCTTAATTATTTGTGATGATGTATTAAGAATAATACGTCACCAACCGTCTCACTTTGTTATAGGAGTCGCAAAAACTGACTGAGATATCCAGGGAAATGAAAAAAAAACGCTTTCTTGAGGAATTTATGAAATAATTGTGGTTGCCGGATCGTCTGCCCAGTGTGGTGATTATTTTTATTATTAAATATTTTTTATTCAATTAATCAGGACTCATTTTATTAATAATGCTTAAACTATTACTAATTTAAAATTAAAATACATAATTGTAAGTATTTTAAATGTGGTAGGGCCACGTGGTTGACAGTTTTCTGTCGACAACCACGGACCGGTCCGTCCGGGGTAGTTCCACATTTTCGTAGAAGATCGACGTCTGAGCATGGCAATGTGCTGTTACGCTTCGTTCTGTGAGTGAGAGAGCTGGAAACCCTACTTTCTGGGATGTGTCTTAGTTGGTAGGAAACGACGTAGCTATGCCCCTGGTGTTGGAAAGGTCCATGGGCGGCAGTAGCACTTACCAACGGGTGTGTTACTTCCACATTTGTCATCATAAGCAATAAAAAATCCAGAATATTCTGGTATATTCTAGAATGCTGTAGAATATTTTGAATTAGTATAAAATTGATGATAATATATATCATTATGGAACATTCCAGAACACTCTTGAATGTTTACTTTGTATATATAAATTCCTTATCCTTTTATTGCAATCAGTACATAATCTCACATCAACTTATTTGCGAATCCGAGTACTGCTGTTAGTGTACTATAAATATTCAAATACCCACATCGTTTTATATTATTAAATTTAAACCATACTATAGATACTGTATAGTATATTTATCTATAGCGCAGCTTAGAATTAATTAATCCAAGACCAGAATCACCTTCATTGTCTCAAGTGCGTAACTATTTGAGTCTCTCGGTCTCGCTGGGACAAGTTTGCACATTGAAGAGAAATGTGCCATACGCCGCACGCTTGTAGCGCAACACTGGCTTATAATAGCGTAGGGATGGGATATTGTCGATATTATGATGATATGGTATATTTTATTTTAATAATATTTTTAACGTAGATTTATATAAGCTTTCCTATTGTTGTCAAATTTCATGATTACTTTATGGTAGGTACTTTTCGTTAAAATAACACATACGAATATTTATAAGAATATTTTGTATTTTTTGTTCAATGGATTATGATAACATGTATTACTCCTTCTTCACCTACAGGTTTCGTAAAACATGACTATGACAAATAATACGAAAATGTAAGAGAAGGCAACTCAAAATAAAATCTTTTGTTAGCCTATTTATATAATGAGGTTTACGTGTAGTGGCCGAGTGAAACTACTGATCACCATCTACTTTAAAACCCCATAAAAGGTGATTAAGGAATATAATATATACAAGTTGTAAAGCAGTCAGATTATGCAGGCGAAAGAGAACTCGAAATACATCAACCAAAGTGAACGTTATGGGATAGTAGGTTAATTTCCTTTCTTGTGGAAGAGTCTCAAGTCCAGATATATATGATGATGATGATAATAATAAGGCATTGTTACCTTTTTTCTCTCTCTCTTGGAATGCGACACTATCATACGCAGCAGTGAGATATATATGAATTGAAAAAGAAAGAAAACCTGAGAAAATTTGCCATTTTAGCATTTAGAAATATGACATGTACGAGGTCTGTTCAAAAGTATCACGTATTTTGAATTTCCGCGGGCTACATGTATTTGAGTTATGATTTTTTTGTAGAATTATGTTGATATTTATGTCCCTTATTTACGTTGACAAGTTCGGCCATTTTGAATGTTTGGTTAATTTTTAACAGCTGTTGTGCTTGGATGTATTTTAACTCGTCTGCGATTTTTACCTATTCCAAAAAATGGATCAAAGAATCTGTATCAAATTTTGTGTGAAAAAGAACATGAAGTGCGCGGACGCATTCCGAATGTTGACTGTGGCATATGGTGAAGCTACCTCGGATCAAAGCAACGTTTATCGGTGATACAAAATTTTCTCAGAGGGCCGAGAAGATGTGAATGACGAACAGCGTGCCGGACGCCCGAGCACGTCAACAATAAACGAAAACATTGATAAAGTGAAGAAAATAGTATTGGCCAATCGGCGAATCACTGTTACAAAAGTTGCTGAAGATCTAAACGTATCGATTGGCTCGTGCCATTCGATTTTAACCAATGATTTGGTCATGAGTCGAGTCGCTGCGAAATTCGTACTAAAATTGCTCAATTTCGACCAAAAACAGCATCGCGTTAACATTGCTCAGGAGATATTGAACTCGATCTGTGACGACCCAATTGTGCTCCAGAGGGTCATAACTGACTATTTTCTATTCCTAAAACTGAAGAGGTGCGTGAAAGGACGACGCTACTCCAAGATTGAGGAGACAAAGACGGCATCGACGGAGGAGCTGAACAAAATCACAAAAATGATTTTTTAAGTACTTCGAGGATGGGAGAAAACTTTGGCACCAGTGTATTATATCCGAGGGTGATTACTTTGAAGGGGGCAAAATAGATATTCATAAATAATAAATACTTTTTAAAAAAATACAAAATTCGTGATACTTTTTGAACAGACTATGTATATGAAGCTCTCTTTCAAGATCTTGTACATTTATAAAAACCCGATTATAAATAATTAAGCATATTAAATGCTAAATTTCAGTAATTTGAATAACAAGGGGGTGTCATTGTTGAATACAATTCTAACTGTAAAGTTTGAAGTATTAAGTTTATAACAATGTGTAAACATTGTCGGGTAGATGGCATAAGTCACCATAAGACGTAAATATGATACGAAGCGAGATTTGCATGTCCTACAATAGTTCACGGTGGTATAGTGGCAGCACGATTGGGCCGGAATCCCAATAGGCGCGGGTTCGAATCCCGCTTGTGACATCATTTTTCGCTTCGTAATCGGGTTTTTATAAATAATTAAGCATATTAAATGCTAAATTTCAGTACCTTGTACATTTTTTGGTTCACTATTTTTATTCATACATCACTATTGTTAATTTAAAGATTGCTGTTATGTTTTATTTCAAAGGCAAAATAAAACGATTAGAAAACAAAGACATACAATTAATGGACACTAGGTAATCTATATTTATTTTAAGAGTAAACCGTTTGTGAATTATAAAATCTGTTCGGCATGATAATTGTACTTATAATATTTGACTTAGGTGATTGCAATTTATCATCTATCTATGTAGATAATTACTAAAAATGTGTTTAAAATTAATTATTGGTGCATGAAGCATTGACTATTTTGATTCCCTTGGATTTACAGTGCCAGTATCAGAAATTTGATTATGATGTAGGACAATACATTGTGCGACCTCCACATTGTTCCTCTAACTTGGATTGTAATTTGTATCCATTATATTATTTCCTTAGTGCCGGGTGTTGTCTTTTTAAATAAATCAATATGAAAATATAAATATTGGCAATATATTTACATTAAAACTAAATTATCTATAGAGCGTGAGTCAGTAGTGCCGGGTAAAGAGATTCCATGAGGTAATGGATGGGAAAAAAGTGAATGCAGAAACGACATGAAAATATTGCGTAGAATTTAAATAATTCAAAAGTGGTAGGACTACGCTGAGGTTTGTATTGGTAGGCAGCGGCTTAGCTATACCCTTGGTATTGCGAAGGTCTATGGGCGACATAACACTTATCATCAGGTGTGCTGCTTGCTCCTTTACCACCATAAGCAATAAAAAATATAGAAATCGTAGGCTGACGATAATTTTTCGTAAACTATCGATAAAATAATTATTTAAAGGCACATTACTATTATAAAATTACAGGTAAACTAGTTGGCTGAATATGCGAGTTTGCTTTACACCGCTCTAAGAGATATTATGAGATGGCTTCTAAGATTTATGAACATACATGTATGCGCATACATTGTCATACATACATATATCTACTTGACAGTACTTGAATACACGTTGTGCGGTGAAGTAGATAACTTTGATAGTCGAGGCATGATGATACAACTTGTAATTACTTGAAGATAAAAGCACTTCTGAAAATTATTATATTAAATTAATAATAAGAGTATATTTGTTTAATATTAGAATATTTTTGTATGGTGCAATTAACAGCATATTTCAGTACTCCTCCTCTTTTGTTTGTTATAGAAAAAAAACTTGAATTAAAACTGCCAAAAACATCTGGCTAGCGTAGAATCGCAAGACTTTCTTTGTAGATAATTAGGTCTAAGTGAAACATATGTAGGTTATAGACAAAAATGTAAAAGAATAAGAGAAAATAATACGAAAATTACTTCTTGCTAATATGTTTGACTAATGTATTGTATTATTGTCAATTCCTTTCCCATTACGAAGGAAGCTCTTGGTTAACAGCGGGATATATTTAAAAAAAGAGGAAGATATAACTAATGTATTTAGATCTAGAAAATAAGAATACAGTTCACCATTATCCCTATCTTACCTGTGGGTGTCGTAAAAGACAACTAAAGGATATAATATGCATACAACATCTATACAAGAGAAGAAAAACTTGAAATAAAACTTTCTATCAAACCGTCTGAGTAGCGTGGATAGTAGGTCAATTTCCTTTCTGTTTTTGAGAATTGTCGAGGGAAAAATAGCTGGCTCAGTTCCCATAAGGGACTCTAATCCGATTACGAGTTACTAGACCTCCGGTTGAGAGCTCTCAACGTTCACCCAATAGTCTGGGAAAAGTTATCAGAGCCATCTGCGGCTAACGACTAACCCACACAAAAATAGATGGTTGTCTGTAAAGTCGGCTGCCGGACGATAATTCTACGTGATAGCATCATAAGAAAAGATTAATGAAAAATGGCATACTTTTATGAATCGAACAAACATAAACAATGGAAACCATATTAACTTTTCACTTCACTTTTTAAATAATTGAAAAAATATTTCACCTCATATTCTTAAAATGCAAGAACGCTTAGGCGATTAGCCTCTGTGCCTCTCTTTTTTTTTGGTAGGCTATGGTTCGGACACTAGCCGCCCGTTTCGTCCGGAGCGACGGAAGGGCAGCAGGTGGCCCCATATCCCACCGTATTCCCTCCCCATCACCATTGGGCCGTCAACTGGGAGCCGGCGTTCATCAATTTATATGACGCTACCAAGTCAAAAATGTGTTATGTAGTGCATCTATCATTCTTCAATTATTACTATCATATTTAATTCCCCACAATTTCTTTGATATCGTTTTAAGACAATTCGTATTTATTTTCTATAACTTCCTTATTAATGTGTCGCGTTATTTGTTGATCACAATCATTCATCGACAATTGAACTGTCACAGTTGATCGATGGTGGGTATATAAAGTATCTAAAATAAACAGAATCTACACACTAGGTTGAACAAAACCTTAAATAAAACAAAATAAATCCTAATGATTTCTGATGTTTACGCCAATATTACACATTTGAAATAAAACTACTTTTACGGATTCTATCGCGTTTGTATTTGATTTTTAATTTGCCGACGTTTCGAACACTTTACAGTGATCATGGTCACGGGAGGACTAAGGTGTCTTACGTCCAATATGTCATTGTTATTACAGAAATTTTATATCTACCCTATAAGATATTAAATGTTGACCCACATTTTTAATACAAATTAATACAAATTCATTGCCAGTACAAAAAGAAAATGATTCTATATATAAAATTTTATATTGTTTATGATTTGTTATTATTAAAGCAGTTAATTTATGATAATTATTATTATGGCAATATACAATTTTAGAAAAAAAAAAACTAACAAAACTATTCAGCTACCACCACCTACCACCAAAATAAATCTTGTTTGGGGTGTATGCATTAGTTGATAATACGCCCCGTTCATTTAGTTTCCAATCTTGAGAGAAATTATACTTTTTAGTCCGTTATAAAAATATAGCAATTTTTTTTTATTATTGTCTGCTTTTTAGGGTTATGTGAATGAAAATGACTGCACAGATGGCGTAGTGGTTAAGATACCGGCCTCCCGTGCTAGTGCCGTCGGATCGTTTCCTATGCAAAACAATGCTTTGTGCTATCCTCAAACTCTTGTTCTGAGTCTGGGTGTAATTTATCTGTGATAATTATATGTTTATAAAGTCCCCCGCTATACAAGGGATGTTTTCTTAGTGCAGGACGGTGTTTTAAAAAAATAAATAAAAAGAAATGAAAATTTTGGATTTTTTTTTAATACCATGATCACTGTAAAGTGTTTGAAATGTCGGGAAATTAAAAATCACATACAAATGCGATAGAATCCGTAAAACTAGTTTTATTTCAAATACTTTATTTTTTTTATTAATTTTCTATTGCATTCACTTCTGAGCTATGGTCCAAATTTCAAGTATCTAGCTCTTCCGCAAATTAGTTTAAAATCAATTACAAATTTCCACCCGGACATATATACAATAAAGCAATTTAATAAAAATATGGTAATAAAATAATTATCCGTGTGGTGACGGAGTAAGAATACAATTCACCACCCCCTATCTTACACGTGGGTGATCGTAAGAGACGATTAAGGGATATAAAACGCATATAACATCTATGCAAGAGAACGTTCGAAACAAAACCCTATACCAACACGTCTGTGACCAGCTTGGTATAGTAGGTTAATTTCCCTCCCATTACGGTGGAGGCCCGAGCCCAATAGTGGGACATATATGGGCTATGATGATGATGATGAATTAAATAATAATTACCATAATAATAATAATAGCCACTTACACCAATATTGCCCCCCACTGCTGCCCGTATGGCTTGTATGCCTGTGGCGACTGTTTAGGGGACCCATTCAGTGAGTCACTGTCTGTCACTGTTATGTAACAGTGTTTAAGTGTATGTACATACACACACACATACATATCATCACGCCATATCCCTTGAAGGGTAGGCAGAGAGAACAGAGTGCCAGAGAACTCTGTCTTTTTCTGTCACTGTTCATTTCTTAATATGGTTTTGAAGGTAGAAGATTGTTAGAAATTCCATAGGTTTAAGATAAACTAGTTCACCAAACACCCACGCCCATGTTTAGATATTAGTTACCATCATCACACAATAGTTTTACACTTACCGTTGGTAGTTCACGAATACTATGTCTCATCCCAGTTTGATTCCATTAAATTTCTCAAAAGGCCTTTACGTATTGTATATATGTCCCTATGTTAGCCTTACAAAGAACCGGGCCATCTTTCGTATAGAAGATTCCATGTATAGAAAGTAATATAATAAAAACATTGTAAAAAAAATACATGCTAAAATACTCGTACGCTGAATTCATAATTTGTCTCTTTTTCCTGACTGTCCAATCTGTCCATCCATAAGCCTATCAACGTCCACTGTTCGGATTTTAGAAATGAATAATGATTCGATCGCCACACTTATAAGGCAGTTTGGCGATGTTATGAGTTTCCCAGTAGAATTCTGAGTTCCTCGAAACTTTTTAAGCGTTTTTAAAGCTTCTATAGCAAATTAAATTAAACACATTTTTCTTATCTAATATACTATTTTCATAGTCCATTTCCATCTCGATAAAAGTCATCGTCATCAGCGTCACCTCAGCTCTATATGTCTCATTACAAGGCTCGATTCTCATCCATATCATTATTTGGTCCTTTACCGTCCAATGTTGGATGTCCAACTCCCTCATACATCGCTACTAAGTGCGGTCCTGTACTACCCGTATCCAACGATGCCCATTTTCACCAAGTCGTAGGTCCAACTGGTAGAGGGATGGTAGAGGGAAGGCCCTACACTGCGTCATCGTGTAACCTCTTCGACAATGGAAGGGATTTTGATCTATTATATCTAGTTATGACGGGTTGGTACAGATGCTTGACTTTGGTAGATCTAATTAATTCTTGAAAAAAAAATTGAAAATGCAAAAATTATATTTCATATTGTTACTGTGATGAGAACATAAAATTTGCACCCTCCTATCGAGTCTTCGGTAGTATAGTGGTCAGTATCCCCGCCTGTCACGCGGGAGACCGGGGTTCGATTCCCCGCCGAAGAGTATTTTTACAATTTTCCTTTACGCATATATATTTATACTTTTTGTAAATTTAAACATATTTTAAGTAGATTTTTATAAATTAAACTTTCATTTTAAAAGATATCATGATTAATATACTAGTTGAACAAATAAGGAAAGTTACGTTAATATTTTATTAGTATTATCAGTATATTATTACTATTTATTTATAATTTCAAGCTTTTCGCCGAAGGGGTAAGCATAGATTTATCATACATATGGCTCGGTACTATATACTCGCACCCACGTAATATGCACACCTATTACTATTACATTGCACATTAAACCTATTATTGAAAACCAGATAGATCGAAAAACCAACTAGCTGGGAAATTTCCTGTAAAACCTTTGAAAATTGAAAATACTCGTGTATATATATAGAATACCAGAACATTTTTATTGCCTGACGCAAAGACTTTGTGGGCGCATTAATATTAAAGATACAACTACATAGTTAGAGCAACTGGGCCAATTGATAGACAATTTGAATAATCACTATTATCTCTAATCATAAAAGTCCCAATGCTGGGCTCGATCCTCCAAAATATGAGAAATATTAACACGTAACACGCTGATCATCTGAACATCTGATGATTTGGTAAAGACACATATACTTTATACATATTATATCTCTTAGTCATCTTTTACAACATCGATAAGATAGGGGTTGATAAATCGTATGCCTACTCCATCACCAACCGAAATAAAATTATCATAGTCCATATTCATTACAGAGCAGATATATTATTTCTATTACTCTGTATTTCATTTAGGTAGTTAAATTTAAATGGTTAGGCTTGTTGTTAATGCGGAGGGGAGGGCTTACTAAATATTCTTGTTTAGTTTTATCGTGTTTACATAGTGCTGATTGGCTTGTATTTTGATTCGTACAGGAATACAATAGAGCAATCAGTACAGCGACACAATAATCAGCGGTATTGTAGTACAAATGTGTTGAATATTAACTAAAGTTCTGATTACATTTTGTATTGATAGTACGCAGACGATTCTGTATTGATTTTAATCTATTTGATATTGCGATTTTGGACGTTTGCACTTGATATTTTAATTTTTGACGTTTCGTTTTTTTTTTTCAATGCTCATTGTCATTTGAGTTTTGGCGGGAATATGGAAATGTCATTGCCCGCCTTTGAGTTGTATTGATTTCTTTAATATGTCATAGCGTTATATTGAATAATTTTCGCTGTTTGGTAGCGACTACGAATACTATCAACTCTTACTGTATTTGTAGATATCGTAAAAGGCGACTAAGAGTTTTATATCGACCTTTTTTTTTGTCGGCGGGCTACGGTACATCACGCCCCGCTAATCAGTCTGGAGCGACAGGAGGAGCGGCCCACGGCCCTGTAGACCCGCCCTACAATGCACCACTCTACGCCGTTCGGGTGGGTTACCGGAACCCGGTTTCGACCTAGGCTAACCTAGCCGTCTAATCAACAATTACATTCCCAAGCAGGGTTAACGTTAAGCAGGTCGGTCATAAAACTATTGCAAATAAATTTTGCAATATAATATGATGGAAGATATAATACGGCAAACCGAAGTAATTAGGATAAATACAGCATGACGACTAAATATAAAAATGTCATAATGCTTAAACCCAGAAGACCTAGATGTTGACCATGAGATATAAAATTGGCTGAGAAATGACAAGAAAAATAAATAGTGGAACTATCCCCGGTAATTAAGATCGCATTCACCAACCTGTCTACCAAGCGGAACGATTTTAGCATTATTTTCTTTTAGTAAAACATAGGAACATAGCTCACTTATATTATCAGCGAGCTGTAAGCGAGAGGTCTTCTAATTTGTGTTGTCAATGTAAAGTGTGTCTACAGAGGATGTTCAAAAGTTCACATTTCAATGAACAGTATTTTGCCGGATGGGAGCGGTGTTTTATTAGTGAGCTACGATCCATAGTCCTCATTCATCAACTATTCTATAGTCTTTTACTGGATATAGGTCTACTGAAATGAGAAATGATGACACAATTGGCTAGTTAGGCAGGTGGGTTAGGGATTGAACTTGATGTTGTGAATTTCCCAAGAGAGTACTGCTATACACTCCACTGGTAATCTATAACCGGTTTCTACAGGAAAGGAAGACATGGCAACATATTCCATTGTAACTAGAATAGAGAAGTTCTACGGGATAAATAGAATTATTAACTACACTCTCCGCGTATTGACAGGATAAGAATATAGTTGTCACCATCATTTATTGTCCCATAGGAGTCATAATAATCTGCTGAGAATACGCTCGTTCACTACGCATAAGTTTATTGTAGCAATAAATCTAAGGACAAAACCAAAGGACATCCACGCCATGTCAGTCTATAATGAAAGGCTGAATGAGAACGTAACGGAGATGAAAGAGAAGGATTTAAATAAGCGCCTTAATGAAATGACACTTGACCGGAATGCTGGCCTTTACTTGGCACAGAGGTTAAGCATTGCGATCCAATGTGCCAATGCTGCCAGCGTCCTAAGGCACGTTGCCTACTGGCAGTTGGAAAAAAAAATCTACTATTCCTTTTCTTTTAATTATAATAAAGCTATGTATGTGTAGATTAAGTTAATATGTTGTTAATAAATGGATATAAATACCATATCCATTTAACGGAGTGCTTGATTCAAGGCAGGATAAGTAAATAATATACAACATTTGTCATATAATATATTGCAAATTATCATTTAAATAATTAACGTTCATAGCTAATTCTAATGGTTGATATTCATTATGTGATATTATTTGAAATGAAATAATCTGTTTACTAGGATGAGGTGGCGCTGTAGTCACGCGACTATATCGCTCTGTATTTTTTGATTACAAATAATATATAAATCAACTACACAACAGTTATTTTAGTCCTAATTGGTTAATAGTACCCTAAATACCAGGTGAAAGTGTTAGAAACTATATACTAGTGTAAAATAAACAATAATAAACAATTAACTACATACCCAGTGCAGTTGGTAACAAAAAGTGATGTTTTTTAAAATATACAGTGGGTCGTATATAATAGACCAATAACAACACCAATAAGACAATAAAAGCATAATACGAACTATATCAAGTGATTTTTAAAACAACAACAAATGTGTTTTCAATAGAATTATAAATTTGCACTGGACAAACCGTTAAGAAAAAATAATTTTAATTGAATCACAGAGTATCGCCATCTATATTAACACTGAGTAACCCGATTGCATCGTCGATAAAGTAGTACGTTATACTTTATTGTACTGGTCAACTATTTTTGCAACAATCCCACAGACGCTTGTGGTGCAACGGCGAAAGCGAGCTATATCAAGTTGGGTTATCACGGTGCCGTGAGATCGATTCTCAACGCGACTGAGAGACACTTTTTGTAAAGAAATTTATTTAACTTGAAAACTTGTAATTTGACAAATTTAATATAAAATACTACAAATTACAAAAAATGGAGAATGATAGTCATGATATGTATGTAACATTAAGGAAGACACTACATAAGGCGACTTCACATAACGATGTTTCCGTTATGAATGTATCAGACTCATCTGTATTTAACAGTACAGTACAAAGTCTACCCGATCACAGCGAAAACTATGAAATTAATCAACTATTAGATAAAATTATCACACTACAAGAACAATTAACAGTTGCGAATAATGAAATCGAGAATTTAAGTCTTGAAAATACAGACCTTAAACGTGATTTAGGCCGCTGCCACAAGATAATCGAAATGTATAAAAAAGTTGGACCTAAAGAAGTATCCTCTATAAATACTACACCAAAACAAACGCCAAGCCATATGATGAGTAGCACTAAGAGTCCACATAAACACCCAATTCGGAGTAATCAAGAGCCAAGTAAATCTTGTGAATTACCTACCATATATTTGAAAGGAAATAGCAGCAAAAACCATGTTACTACGTCAAAAGTAATTAAAAAAACAGTACCCGAATTTCCCACCAAATACCACCAAACAAATAACAAGAAGATATGTATACTTAGTACCAATAATATAAATAAAGTGCTAGCTGTAGCACAACATTCCTTAGGAAATGAATTTCAGTACTGTCACTACTTATCTCCTAATTGTACAATAGAATACATGTTGGACGGAATCAAGGAAAAATTATCAAACTTTACTTTAGAGGATTTCTGTATCATTTTATTGGGTGGTGAGGACTTCAAAAATACTAGTAACTATTTTAATATCATATTACATATCAGAAACACTCTACAACAAATAAATCATACAAACATCATCATTTGTTTACCTACATATAAGTACGACAGATATGCCACGCTCTTTAACTGGAGAGTAGAGAGTTTCAATAACTTGTTATATTTAGACGCCTTGACCCATAAACACGTATATTTGTTAGATAGTAACCGGAATTTACGATGCGACTATAGTATGTTTTATAGAAATACAGGCTCATTAAACAACAGTGGATTGTACACTATATTTAGGGACTTACTGGTATTAATGACTGACATATGTGCTAATAATAATAATATAACAGGAACGCAGGAACTGTACAATAAAATAAATATGGTTAACCATGATAATACGTTTTTTCTCGACTAACTGTATTTATATATTACACCAGAATATCGCAGGATTATTAAGTAAATCAGACCCGCTTACTGTATGTATACACGAACTTCTGGAAAATCAAATAGAGGTGGATGTGTTATGTATCTCGGAGCATTTTATGGTGGCTAGTGACGTAAAGCATCTACACCTATCTAATTACACATTAGCAGCATGCTATTGTAGGGAGAAAAGTAAAAGAGGAGGTGTATGTATAATTGTGAAAAAAGGGCATGAATGGAAAGAAATTAAAAGCATATCAGGATTATCACTTGAGGGAGTCTTCGAATGTTGTGCAATAGAGCTAGTGAATCTTAAAGTCATTCTTGTTTGTATATATAGAGTTCCAAATGCTGTAAATGTTAACTTATGTTTAGATAAACTGGAAATGTTATTGAACCTTTTAACAAAACACAAGTATAAGAATATGGTCGTAGCTGGCGACTTTAACATTGACATTCTTAAAAAAAGTAGACAGGCTCGCGAATTCGAATGCATATTACTAAATGCTAATTTAAAACTAGCTTTAAGAGAACCTACTCGTGTCATGAGCCAAACGTGTATAGATAATTTTGCCCATGACTGTACAAGTGCTTGTGAGACCATAGTGTTAGATTTTGCTTTGTCTGATCACACTGCTCAGTTGTTAAGACTTCCTGTTATAAAAGTGTGTACTTTGAAATATTGGCAAAAAACTATGCGTGATTATTCTATGGAAAATTTGGAGAAATTTAAAAATTATATCGGTTGTCTCTCGTTTTCTGATGTATATGAGACTAGTGATCCTAACATAGCGTACCAAAATTTTATTCAGTTATTTATTTTAATGTATAGCTTGTGCTTTCCAATTAAAACAATCACCATTAATACTATAAAAAAACCTACTTGGATTTCGCGTGGTATCAAGCAATGTAGTAAAAATAAAAGAAGGCTACTATGGCAATATAGATTAAAATCAAATTACATGAACAAACTAAAGTTCAAAAAATATTCTAAATTATTAAAAAAAATAATTAACTTGACACAAAGGGCGCAAAATAATTACAAAATTGAAACCTCTGAAAATAAGCCAAAAACCACTTGGCAAATAATAAATAAAGACAAATTCAACAAGCCAAATAATGTGATTTCTCTAATTAGGTATAAAAATATAAGCTATACGCATCCTCGAGATATTGCCTCTGCTTTTAATAACTTCTTTATTAATAAAATTCAAGCTAGAATTGGCGCGGGGAAAAGGCCTACAGCACTTATCATGACCAATTCGAACTCAATGTTTATGGCACCCTGTACTCCTTTTGAGGTTAATAGAATCATTAAGTTACTAAGAAATACGAATAGCGTGGGATATGATAATATTGCGACTAAAGTGTTAAAGGTAGTAGCTGACGAAATTTCTGACCATTTATCCTATATTATTAATCTCAGTATTACTGAAGGCAAATTTCCAGAGGCTTTAAAATTGTCAATAATTAAACCCTTATACAAAAAAAATGATAGAATGTTAATTGAAAATTATAGGCCAATCGCACTTATATCTAATATAGGAAAAATTTTTGAAAAATTTAAGAATAATTCTATTTATGCATACATAGAAAAAGAACATATTTTGACAGAAGAGCAAAATGGGTTCAGAAAGAATAAAAATATCAATCTGGCTATTTATAATTTTTTACAGACCGTCATGATAAACATTGATAAAAGAGTACCAGTATCAGCTGTTTTCTGCGATATGACACAGGCTTTTGACTGTGTTCAACACAGTATACTATTAGATAAAATTGAAGCATATGGCATTAGAGGCAACATATTCAACTTAATTAATTCATATCTAAAGAATCGCAAACAGATCACCGAAGTTAGTAATATAAATGTAACAAAAAAAAGAGAAGATATTTTCAGATCTGAGGAAGGCAAAGTTATGTGTGGGGTGCCTCAGGGTAGCATTTTGGGACCATTACTTTTTAATTTATATATTAACGATTTGCCTAAGGTAACAAAGAACCCTATAACATTATTTGCTGACGACTGTACTCTAACAGTAACTTGTAATAATAGAGATACATATGAACAAGATATACATGATTCATTGACATTGATTATAGACTGGTTGAATAATAATAATCTAAATATAAATTTTAATAAAACTAAAATAATGCACTTCAGGCAACGTATACAAACAAAAATTAATTTAAATATTCGGTATGATGACATAAATATTGACGAAGCAGATAATATAAAATTTCTTGGACTCATTATTGACAGACAAATCAATTGGAAAATGCATGTAGAATCGGTCAGTACGCGTTTAAGTTCTTCAGCATATGCATTAAATAAACTGTCAAGGGTTCTTAATACTGGGGGTTTGTTTACTGCTTATTATGGGTTAGTCGAATCAGTGCTGCGCTATGGAGTCATATTCTGGGGTAATAGTACCGATAACGATATAGCACTCAAAGCACAAAAACGATGTATAAGAGCCATGTTTAACATTGCAAGAATTGATAGCTGCAAACCCTATTTTAAGCAACATAATATTTTAACACTGCCCTCACTATACATTTATGAAACTGCTATGTTTGTTAAACTAAACTTAAAACTATTCGCGCGAGTGGCAGATACTTATCCAAGAAATAGGCGAGATAATAACAAGCTTTGTTTACAAGAGGCTAAAACAGCGTTAATGACTAAAAGTATCTTCTGTATGGGCCCAATTATCTATAATAAATTGCCAAAATCATGGAAGAGTCTCAATAAGGTAGCATTCGGAAAAAAACTCAAGCAATTTTTAAGTGTGAAAGTCTACTATAATGTCTCTGAATTCTTACTAGAAAGAGAAATATAATTATGTAGTTCATAAAATGATAATATTACTTACTAATAACATGACCAATTCCACTGTATTTTAACTCTTCCTTTCTATATTTGACATTATTCTAGAGTTTAATTTTAATCAAATTTATATATTTGACATTATTAAGTCCTTAATTTTGATTTAATTTATATATCTGACTGTATTCAAATTATTAATTTCAATTCAATTTATATATTTGACATTATTCCAGTGATAAATTTTAATTCAATTTCCATATTTGACATTGTTACAAGTATTGACACAATTTGAATTTAATGGAGTATGGGTTTTAATTGTATTTAAATTTTAGTGTAATTTAGTACCTACTAATATAATGACTGTTAGCGCTTCCTCACAAATTTGTACGCCTTAGCACGAGGCTGAACATGACAGGACCATTGTACGCTATTTGACATCTTGCATTTATATGTATACTATGTTCAAACAAATAAATGATTATTATTATACTATTTATTGTATAATCTTATAAGTTTATTATATCCGTGAGTTCATTGGTAGGTTAATGCAAATTAGGCTATGGTTGGAGGTTAACCGCGTGAGGGCGACGTCCAATCAAGTAAATTTTGATATACAACACTACCATAAATAAAAAAAAAACAGATGATAATTTTACGTGATAATGCCCATAAGAAAATATTGATGAAAAATTATATACATACATACATACATATCATCACGCCATATCCCTTGCAGGGTAGGCAGAGGGAACAGAGTGCCAGAGAACTCTATCTCTGCATACTTCACTCGCTTCCTCAACATTCATAATTCTCTTCATACACGCTCGCCGGTTTCGGAGACTCTTGACTCCACCTTCCTTCAGTACCTGACCGATCTGGTCTAGGTAGGTTAGTCTCGGTCTCCCTCGGTACCTACATCCTTCCACTTTCGCATTGTATATCTTCTTAACCAGACGTTCGTTCGGCATTCTTTCCACATGTCCGAACCATCGGAGCATTCCCTTTTGCATCTTTACACCAATACTCTCTTTCATACCTACTCGCTCTCTTACGTCGTCGTTACGAATGCGGTCGGTCAGCGTAACTCCACAGATTTTCCGAAGAGATCGCATTTCGACCGCATTAATTTTACTTTCATACTCTTTTCTGCATACCCAACTCTCGCTTCCATACAGTAATGTTGGGACAAGCACTGCGTTATGTATTGCTACACGTGCCTTCTGGCTAAGGTGGTGGCTGCCAAGAAGTTGCCCCAACGCTCCGTTCACTCTATTTCCCGCATTCACTCTTCGCTCTATATCAGTGGTGTACCGTCCATCTCGGCTAAATCCACATCCAAGATATACAAATTCATCCACTTGCTCTAGTACATCACTACCTATTGTTACTCTTACATCTGTTCTGGCTTCATCTCTTTCAAAGACCATTATTTTGGTTTTGCTCACATTCACGCGTAGAGTATAATTTTATGAATTGAAAAAAGATAAACAATAGAAACCACATTAACTTTTCACTTCACTTTACTTATAAACAAGAACGCGAGAGGCACGATCGGCCTAACAATTGTTTGTTCCGTGCTCTCGGATTGATGCTCGGCTCAGGCGGAACGTGGCTTTGACTTTTTCGTGCATGCAGCAGTGCAATTTTTATTTCGGAATTCAAGTTCCGGAATTTTGTTAGTGTCAATAAAAACTAGTAATGCTAGTAATATTGATATATTAAGTTAACTTAAACGTAAAATAAAAAAAATAATCTGTCGGTCCTCCGATCTTGAGGGTGTCTACTTAACTGCGTGCAGTTTTATCCAACTCAAGATCGGAGATTCCCATTAATCACCCAAATGTTAATACCCAGTTTTAATTTTTTTGCTTAATTACTATACAGATGAACTGCAATTCAAGTACTGTTTCTTTTTGAAGAAAAGACTTTCACAAAATATATTTACGCCCCCTCAATCTTAGCAGTATCATAGTCCCTCCATAAATTCTCTTTAACACGTTTGTACAACAAAATTTCCGTTGCGAACATTAATAATACAATGTAACGCGTGTTCTCGAAAATCCAACAGGTGTCGCTAGTACTTGAGCATATATTCTCTGTTCCATATAAACTGATCAAAATGTTAAACTGCAAATGGGATTGTGGTTTAATTGAGACACTCATAATCCGAGTATGATTTTATTTCTGCTTAGACGACATCTTATGGTATTTCAAAGACAGGCTATATATAATAGTTTGTCCAAACGTAAACCGCTTGGAGTGATGAAAAGGATAAAATTCAACCATATAAATTGCTATACTGTTTGAGTAGACCACCGAGTCCTTAATTTTGGTGATGATGAAGCCTAGAGCAAAAATAAAAAGTGTTATGTAGTTGGTTTGCGTGTATGTATGTCCGTTTTGCATGTATGTTTATCCGTGTGGTGACGAAGTAAGAATACAATTCACCACACGATATCTTACCCGTGGGTGATCGTAAGGGACGATTAAGTGATATAAAACGCATATAACATCTATGCAAGAGAAGGAAAACTCGAAATAAAAACCTATACCAACACGTCTGACCAGACGGTATAGTAGGTTAATTTCCCTTCAATTACAGAGGAGGCCCGAGCCCAACAGTGGGACATATATGGGCTGTGATAATCATGATATCCGTTTTAACATCGGCTCCTAACTGCTCAAAGTCTCATTCGACTTTGATGATGCAAGCGTCAATGGGTAAATAAAATTCTTGAAAATATCAAAATGGCGGCTATTATAGGTTTTGGCTTGCGTACTGGATTTTTTTAAGACCTTCGAGTAGGCTTTAAAAGGCGAGGAAAACACAAATACGATCTGTGTAATTTTTAAACGTTTCGTTAACTAAAAGTATAGATAACTTGATTACTTTGATTATTATTTTTCATCATAGCGGTTCTTAATTCTATCGCTGACAGTAATAAAACTTGAAAGTGATATTAAGGAATCTCTTTTGAAATTTACTTTGAAATAATGTTCTATAATTATTTTTTAATATTACGTAATATTCTTTCATTACACGGTCTGCGTAATATTTAAATTAATATTTTTCCCCTTTAATTCAATCATAATTAAACGAAACATGAAGAAAATTCATTATTATTTTAAAATGGAGAAAATAAAAAGAGATCCACCTGTTTCCTATGGTTAATCAATATGTCTCACACTTTAAAGAAGGAAATAATACTTCCTTTCTTGAGGTGTATCAGGTAATAGGAAAGAATCAAAGTGAATATAAGAAAGTCTTTTTACTTCTATCGGATGAACAGCTTTTAGAACTTGCAATATGCTGCAAAACTTCGAATATTAATTTGATATACGTTTCGTCTCCAAACGAGGCATCATAAGGACGGTTTGGCATCAAATACCCATTTCATTATAGGAGTAAGCACCCTTCCTTATAATCTATTCCACCTAGATCCTATTCCATATTCCTTTCTTCCTTCCTTGAGGTGTACCGCACACCTCTTGATTAAATATTGGGAAAGTGGTGGGTCTTCTGTGTGGTGACGGAGAAATAATACAATTCACCACTCCCTATCTTACCTGTAGGTGATCGTAAGAGACGACTAAGGGATATAAAACGCATAAACATCTATACCAGAGAAGGAAAACTCGAAATAAAACCCTATACCAACACGTCTGACCAGCGCGGTATAGTAGGTTAATTTCCCTCCCATTACAGAGGAGGCCCGAGCCCAACAGTGGGACATATATGGGCTGTGATGATCATGATATCCGTCTTAACATCGGCACCTAACTGCTCAAAGGCTCAATCGACTTTAATAATGCAAGTGTCAATGGGTAAATAAACAAATGTTTATATGCAATTTTAAATTAATTATGATAGGGCTAATATAGCCCTGGGTTACAGAAGCGACGGCGTGCAATTTCATAACTTATGTTGTACAGTATTTTTCTATTGCTCTTTGAACAAACCACCGGTACCAAGTGCTTGTATAACGAGATGACTAGGTCTTAGGAAAGATTTATTTTAAATGACCTTGCACTAACATACACATAATGAACACAAATTAGAACTAGAATCATTTGTGGGTTGCACAAAGGATGAACGGAAACTTAGAATAAAAACACATATACAGATAGTTCGGTACATTAAAAAAGTGAAGCCAAAAATCCTGTGAGTATGCAAGCGATTACACAAGTATACATGTACACTACTATAAAATGGATCACAATGATCTTGTACACTACGGAACGGTCCGGCGTAGGGTGACATTTCTGTCACCAATTTAGTGGCGTCAAATATTGTGCGTGGAAAGAGTTTCTATGTAATATAGGTGCGGCAATTAATCTTCACATCATGCGGCTCAGTTTATTGACTATTGACATAGACCAGGAGTCGGCAACCTGCGGCTCGCGAGCCACATGCGGCTCTTTGGATGTGAAGTTGCGGCTCTTTAGTTCTATACCTAAAAAAAATATTTTATAAAGAAAACATTTAAAAATGGTTCTGAATTGATTAATGAGGATTAGGCATAAAATATCGTTTGAAAAAAAAAATTGGCGCTTTAAAAATTTAAACCTTTATAAATTTCAATATTTGGCTCTATTGAATAAAATATAAATATTAAAGGTGTAAACATAGATATGTAGTAATAATTTTGTTGTAAGGAGTGGCAACTATACATAATTCTGTCTTCTCCGTACCTCTGGTTGCAATAAAGATTTTATACTTTACGTACAGAATTCTTACTCAGTGTATTAATTAATTACAATCCCTAAAACCCAATAGGCTCTTCCGACTCAAAAGGTTGCCGACCCTTGACATAAACCATAAATGCAATCCATTTATTAATAATAAGAAATCATTATTTTGTAAAATTACAGAAACAATAAAACAACTAAAGAAACTAAAGTACTCTTTAGTCTTTGTTTAACCTTTTTTTTCTTATGTAATATTACTGCAAAAGAAGGTAAACTCGAATTACCCAGTGTCAAACCAGTGTGGTGTAACAGGTCAATTTCTTTTTTATTGTGGAGGAGGGTCGAACCCAGCAGTGTGATGCATATAGGATGATTATGATGAGGTTGGTCAAATTAAATTGTTCTTTACCCTCTAGATCTGAAATGATATTACTAGCTAAAAAGTTTTGTTCAAGTAGAAGCTTAAAAACAATGTTTAAGTTCTGCTCACTTACTTACGGTACAAAATATTACATGTTCTATATACGACGAGCTAACTTGACGTGGATCAATTTATTATAAGTAATCTAAGGATGTAAGAAATTATATGTTGTGTTTTATTATATAAATTTAACCCGTGAAGCTGTTCGGCGCGATGAAAGTCAAGTTTTTGGCATTAAGTTAGATTTGATACATATTTACATTCGTAACGACGACGTAAGAGAGCGAGTAGGTATGAAAGAGAGTATTGGTGTAAAGATGCGAAAGGGCATGCTCCGATGGTTCGGACATGTGGAAAGAATGCCGAACGAACGTCTGGTTAAGAAGATATACAATGCGAAAGTGGAAGGATGTAGGTACCGAGGGAGACCGAGACTAACCTACCTAGACCAGATCGGTCATGTACTGAAGGAAGGTGGAGTCAAGAGTCTCCGAAACCGGCGAGCGTGTATGAAGAGAATTATGAATGTTGAGGAAGCGAGTGAAGTATGCAGAGATAGAGTTCTCTGGCACTCTGTTCTCTCTGCCTACCCTGCAAGGGATATGGCGTGATGATATGTATGTATGTATGATACATATTTTTAAAAATTAGTTGCTGTGGCTGCAAATACTACCAATATTTTTTTTTCTTTGTGATCTCTAACTTCCCACCACACATTCGCATCATTATAACACTGTGTGGTAGCGGCTACGAATACTACCAACCCTTATTTTGATCGTGGATGGCGTGAAAGACGACTAAGAGCTTTATAACGACCTGGGCCAACTCTATTTGATGCCGTTTGGTCAACAATTACATTCTCAAGAAGGGTTGACGTCTGGCAGGCGGCTGGTCATAAAACTATGCCAATAACTTTTACAATATGTACTTTGAAAAAAGAGTACGTATTGTATTTGTATCGACCCCAAGCTATTGGGATAAGAGTAGGAGAATTATGACATTCGCATCATTATAACCCCTGTAAGCCAGGATCCACAATGATCTCCATAAATGATACCAAGGTTTGGTTCTCGGGCAGTCGTGGGAGATGTTTCTATCACATGCAATTTTTAAAACTCATTATAATTTTGCTTCTTGGTCGTTGCCACAAATGTGAGGCATAAATCGTCATCTTCATAGCGGTTCAGACCTCTTTGGTGGTGCATTTTCGTCTGCAGAATAATTCCAGGCTGCTCTTAAGTACGGGGCCCGATCTGTCGGACGCCCAGTTTGGGTTCAGGAGGGGTCGTTCGACGATCGCGGCTCTGCTGCGCCTGAGGGCCGTGGCGACTGAGGCCGTCGCCGGCGGAGGAGTGCTGTTGGTGGTGTCCCTGGACATCGCCAACGCATTCAATAGTCTGCCATTTAGCTGCATCAGGGAGGCGCTCCGATACCACGGAGTGCCAGTTTACCTGAGGCGGCTAGTGGCAGACTATCTGGAGGGGCGCAGCGTCCTCTACACCAACCGAGTAGGGGACGTTGTGCGAACGCCCATGACGTGCGGTGTCCCGCAGGGGTCGGTCCTTGGACCCACCCTGTGGAACATCGGCTACGACTGGGCGTTGAGAGGGAGCCTCCCACCCGGGCTGGGCGTGATCTGTTACGCCAACGACACGCTCGTCACAGCCCGCGGTGGGACGCTGGAGGAGGCGGCAGGCCTGGCGACTCGGCACCGAAGAGATCGTCAGGCGGATCGAGGCGCTGGGGTTGAGGGTGGCCCTGGACAAGACGGAGGCCCTCTTGTTCCATGGGCCCCGCATGGGCCCTCCCATCGGCGTTTCGATCACCGTCAATTCGGTTGACATCAGCATCCGGGCCCATATGAGGTATTTGGGCCTGGTGCTCGACGGGCATTGGTGGTTTCGGGAGCATATCCGCAGGCTCGCTCCGCGGCTCGTCGGCGCGGCGTCCGCCCTTTCATGGCTAATGCCGAATGTGGGCGGACCGAGCGCTACGTGCCGACAGCTGTACACGGGGGTCGTCCGGTCGATGGCCCTGTACGGCGCACCGGTGTGGGCGGGGTCCCTGACCGTCCGACTCAGGGCTCTTCTGTGGCGACCACAGAGGGCCATGGCGGTCAGGGCTGTACGCGGGTACCGCACGGTGGCGACGGAGGCAGCGTGCCTGTTGGCCGGGAGTCCCCCGTGGGACCTGGAGGCGGAAATGCTAGCCGATTTGTATCGGCGGGTGTCGGGGGTGCGCGCGGAGGGCGGTGTGGTCTCTTTGAGGGAACTCACCGCCTGGCGCGTTGACGCCCGCCTAGATGTCATTGCCCGTTGGGCAGTCCGGCTGGAGAGGCCTCGGTTCGGTGTGCGGACCGTAGAGGCCTTCCGGCCGGTGCTGATGCAGTGGTTGGAACGGCGGCACGGGGTGCTCTCCTTCCGACTGGTGCAGATTTTGACGGGGCATGGATGCTTCGCCAAATACCTGCACAAGGTCGTCAGGAGGGAGAGTACACCGTCCTGCCACCACTGCGATTGCGACGAAGACACGGCGCAGCATACGCTCGAGGTTTGTGCCGCTTGGGCAGAGCAGCGTCGTGAACTCGTCGCAATCATCGGTGCCGACCTGACGCTGCCGACCATCGCCAGGGCGATGCTCGACAGCGTCAGGAACTGGGACGCGGTCGCAACCTTCTGCGAGGCAGTAGTCTCGCAGAAGGAGGTTGCGGAGCGCGTGCGCGAGGAGCGTCTCCTCGACGACGCGAGCCGCCGCCGGCGACTGGGGCGGCGCAGGCGCGATTACCTGCACCTGACGCCGCCTTAGCCAAGGCCGCGGGTGACTGGATCGGGGAATTAGTCCGTCACCCGCCGAGAGGCCGACCGCGTGAGGAAAGACCGACATCCTACCCGAGGGGGGGATGTCGGTCGAGGAGAGGGTACTCCTCAGGGGTATTCCGTCGGGCCGACCACTGACGTCAAGTCACTCTGCTCCGGTGGTCGGCCCAACGACGAAGGCGACGTCACGGGTGGGTTACGGGTGTGCGCGCTTACGCCCCTCTGTCACCCCGGATGGAGTGGTGCGAGGAGTGCGCCGACCATAGCCCACCCCCCAAAAAAAAAAAAAACAAAAAAAAAAAAAAAAAAAAAAGGCTGTTCTTAAGTAATTTTTATTTATATCTAATATAATTTCGGACTGTTCGTAAATCATTTTCTGTACTAAATTGTATGGAGTGGTCACGCCCCACTAAATCCGTCCGGGGCGACAGATGATGCGGCGCACGACCCCATAGACCCACCCTACAAGTACCTCTCCACGCCGTGCGAGCGGGCCACCGGAACCCCGTCTTTGTCTTCAGTGCCCTAAAGAGTTTGACGACGGTGAGATTCGAACCCACGCCTACGGTGCTTAAAACCAGCGCCTTAAACCACTATGTCACGCTGCCTGCAAAATTGTACGGGCTGCTGCTAAGTTTAAACGTAGCGTAGTAAGATTGTTCTTTTGATATAATAGTTGACATGAATAAAACGATAAGTTGCTGCTGTTACCGTATATTCGTGATAATATAATGATTTAATGCTAATGATTAAATGTTGATATGATTGCTATGTAGGCCAAGCGCCGGGTCTTTTTTTTTTGCAACGTACGGGACCTGGTATTTTTTTTTAGGAATATGTTCAAGGTCGTCCCCTGAATGTAAATCCAAGTTGGCGCGGCGGGGGAGGGTTCACTTCAGCCGCCATCTTGGAAAACACGTTTTACTGAATATCTCGCGAACTGCGCATCGTACGACAAAAATTGCAGAGACCATTATTGTAGATAATAATATTTGCCATCTTTTTTATTTGAAACTTTTTTTTGTATAACGCATAGGTTTTTAACTATAGCGAATCAAACTTTTTACAATATGGTTTTTACTAAATATTTATTTAATGGTCAATGATAAATTAAAAATAATGGTAACTGAATTGTAGAGCATGAAATTACCTATAAATTTTACAAAAACTTTTTCTCGTAGCATTTATAGTCTAAGAGCTGCAGCTTAGTAAAACTTGCACCTCGTACATTATCAGTGGCAATATTGCTCGCTGTATACGAAAACCATTTCATAACGCATAAAATGGCATAAAGTGTTCAAAAAAATGTCAATACAGCTGTGCAGCAAATCAATTAAAATTATAAATAATGTGGAGAACAACTAATAATTTTTCGATCTTTATTGTTACTTAAAACGGTATCATCATAAAAGATTGTCTATGTAGCAAAAAACAATAGTACATCCCGCAACATCGTAAGAATTCTAATAGTTATTATTTTTATTATTATGTATCTCCAATTGTTATCGAAATCACAAAAATGAAAAGAATTTTACGAATGTTACTTCAAAAAAACGGAAAAAACATTTGTTTACACAAACAAAAAGTGGCGCATTATTTTACGGTGCGAGTCTTATTTTTTTCGATGTCGAGGGAAGACCTTCGTCGTCTTGTGGATCTATCTCTTCTGCCTGCGCCATATCCGAAGGAGACGAATCAAAGGTTGGGTCTTCGGTTGGGATGGCATCTAATATGTCTGGCACGTTGTCGCATGTTTGGCCGCTGCAATTGGAGCAAATAATCGAACATTTGAGAGCAGCTTTTCGGTATCCGCAGGCAGCTCCGCAATTTTTGGTGCATTTGCACGATATTATTTGCAACAAACTCGACGGTGCAGGAGCCATAGCAGTTCGAATTGGTTCAAGCCCTTGTGCAGCTCGCTTCCAACCCCATTTTTCAGCGTCGTGATAAAATCCAAGCCAAGTTTGAACCTGGTGGTACACTCTGAAAGAATGGTAGCGTGCCGTATCTTGTGTTGGAGATAGAAGTGATAAATTCAACCTTGTCTTACTCGCCAATTTCCCGAAGCATCTGTAGCGAAGCGAGTTAATAGAGACTTCCGATTTTGTAAAACGGTTGGGATTTATACCTGAATACTGTTGGAATGTTAAGAGGGAACTACAACTTATAGGGACATAATTGAATATACAGCATTATAATCTCATTTACAGCGTTATAGCTCTTAAACTATAAACGCTACGAGAAAAAGTTTCGTATAAAATTTATAGGTAATTTTATGCTCTACAATTCAATTACCATTATTTTTAATTTATCATTGACCATTAAATAAATATTTAGTAAAAACCATATTGTAAAAAGTTTGATTCGCTATAATTAAAAACCTATGTGTTATACAAAAAAAAGTTTCAAGTAAAAAGATGGCAAATATTATTATCTACAATAACAATCTCTACAATTTTTGTCGTACGATGTGCGGTTCGCGAGATATTCAATAAAACGTGTTTTCCAAGATGGCGGCTGAAGTGAACCACCCCCCGCCGCGCCAACTTGGATTTACATTCAGGGGACGACCTTGAACATATTCCAAAAAAAAAATACCAGGTCCCGTACGTTGCATTACAAACCTACTTTTTTTGCTACGGCGCTTGGGGTATATGTACCGAGAGTACGAACTGCTACGAGTACGAACTGCTACGAACTACTAGTACGAACTAATATGAACTGCTTTCTATGAGTCGACAATACAAACAACTGTTAAGTAAATTTTATCAACTAAAATACCATTACAGTATTTAATATTGAAACTCCTAATATTGTTTTTGCACTAACATCTTC
Source organism: Lymantria monacha (assembly GCA_905163515.2). Lineage (NCBI taxonomy): Eukaryota > Metazoa > Arthropoda > Insecta > Lepidoptera > Erebidae > Lymantria > Lymantria monacha. The sequence continues at coordinate 3,398,804 of LR991102.1, forward strand.
GCTAGATAAAAAAATCACCTCGTCCATTAAAACAGGCTTCACGTTGCCAAAAAGTAAGTTAAATTACTCGAGAAACGCGCAAGGTTTGTTCTGTTTCTAACTAGTCAAAAGGTTTTCCTTTAACTTTTGCTCACCTTCTTTTAGAACAGCGCATACGAATTCTATTCGAATACGAATTAATCAAGGTAAATTTAAAACCCGACAAATTAATCATTCACTTACTTTAATACTGTTAAATGAGTTCTTAAAATCACAGGGAATGCTTTAGCTGTAAACAAATAAACAAACTTTTATAGCGAGTGCGATTAATTCACAAGTTTTAGAAACTGATTGATTAACGGATTGTTTTATGTTTCAATTCGAAATTGTTTTATAAGCGATTTTGAATTGATGTTTTGTAAATTAAACATTTGTAATATGAAATGAGGAATTTAGTTTCGTGGTATTTCTGCCTTTTCTTTTTTTTGCTAAAAGTAAAATTAATTATAACGAAAATAAAGTTCTCTTGTTGAAACTCGAAAAAATATTAAGTTTATCTTCAATTTCATATATTTTTTTAAATAATTTAAATTAGACAAACTTATAATTTACGGAGACGTAATAATATAATATTTAGCCTCAAATCATTTGACAATCGCAAAAGAATGGTTCCAAATAGGAATTGAATACAAAATTTGTGCAAATGAGATTTTAATACAATAATTATAGATGAATACAATTTTGTCTCTATTTTTAAAGGTAATTAGTATATACACTCATTTGCAAAAAAAACGGGCACCTAAGCAATGAACCATTTCAAATGTTAATATTTCTTTGTTTGATAATTATAGGTAGTTTTATCCACACAATTTGGTAAATTAATAAGAAAATAATCGTTTTCATCAGTATTTCATAAAATTTAGATACAATTTATGGGAAATAATGCTAAACCTCGCTAGTAGTGTATATTCGCTAGTAGTGCATATGCTCATGAAGTAAAAATAAAAAAGTTTTTTTGTTTGTTTTTCTTTAATAAAGTAAAAGCAGATAAATGTTTAGTATCGAGTGTGACCCCCTCTAGCTAAAATCACAGCTTGAATTCGTCTGGGCATGCTAGCGAGTATATCCCGGATACTTGCTTGCGGAATACGTTCCCACTCCGCAGTAATCACATTCTTCAGCTCTCTGATGGTCTGCGGAGCCGGGTGTACTGATCTCACACGCCGTTTCAGAACGTCCCAGACATGCTCTATGGGATTGAGGTCGGGACTTCGAGCTGGCCAATCCAAACGACGAATGCCGACCTCTTGCACATACGCATTAACATCGCGGGATCGGTGGGCGCGAGCATTGTCGTCCATAAAAATCGAGTCTTCACCTAGAGCGGCCAATGCGGGTTGTGCATGAGAAATTAGAACTTCCGTTATGTATCGATGCCCAGTCAGTGAGCCGTTTTCAATGAAGACTAACTCTGTACGATCCATTGAATTTATTCCTGCCCAAAACATAACAGAGCCCCCACCATAAGGTGTGATTTCTTCGAAACATGCCTCTGCAAAGCGTTCTCCTTGTCTTCTTAGCACTCGCCGACGTCGATCTTCACCGAACAGAGATATCCTGGCTTCATCAGAGAACAAAACCCTATTCCAATCGTCTTGAGTCCATGATTCACAATTTCTAGCGAACCTAAGCCTGTGAACTCTGTGCTCACGGAGTAATTTGGGGCCGCGGGCCGGGCGGTGACTGCGTATATTGGCAGCGAGAAGCCTCCTCCTGACCGTCCATAGACTAATATGCACATTTCTTACTTCTTGGAGGTTGTTCTTAAGATCCACATACGAAGATTTGCGATTTCTCAATGCGCGACTCACAAGAAAACGATCATCCCGTGGTTGGGTACATGGTTTTCTTCCAGAACCAGGCCTTCTCTCGACGGAACCAGTCTCCTGATATCGCTGCCAGGTCCTTTGGACTGTCGAGCGACTAACATTTAGCCTCCTAGCCACGAAACATTGGCTGCAACCCTCTTCAAGCAGCGCGATAATTTTGGTAGCTTTTACCACTTTATCTACCATTTTTGATACAGCCAAACAGCATTAAATAAAGCTTTGACAGTCAAGGATATGAAATTAATCGATAAAAATTGAATAAAAGTTATGAAAGTCGATGTTAACTTCTGGAACTTCGCGCCAAAAATGTAGGATAAAAAGGGGTTTTCTGTAAAAATGAACATCAAATGAAAAATTGAATTTAGAACGTACTTTTTTAAATACCACAGCATTTTTAAAACCGGCCAGTAACGTGTACAAACGATTGAAACCTTTTTGGTATTGTATCTTTTTAAATATGAATGAAAATCAAAACCGCCCGTTTTTTTTGCAAATGAGTTTATTTTATTAATACATATCTTCAAGGAGAGAAATAATTCACATGGTTTTAACTTTATTATAAATTCGAGAAAAACAACGCGATTATCCAGAATAAACTTTTGGAAGAAGCAATAGTGCTCTTGGGCTTTGTTGTATATTTTTTAAAAGAAATTCTCAATCGTAAATTTAAAGTTCCTATATTCAGTAGTCGGAAATAGTTTCATTTCTTTTACAAAAAAATAAATAAATCTATAATATGGTAAAATGTGGATATTATGAAAAACAAACAAAATACCGAATTACATACATACATACATTTCATCACGCCATATCCCTTGCAGAGAGAACAGAGTGCCAGAGAACTCTATCTCTGCATACTTCACTCACTTCCTCAACATTCACAATTCTCTTCATACACGCTCGCTGGTTTCGGAAACTCTTGACTCCACCTTCCTTCAGTACGTGACCAATCTGGTCTAGATAAGATAAGATAACTTTATTTGTCTCAACATGTGTACAAAATGGTGTTACAATACTTTATAGAGCCAACATGTTCTGTCTATCATAAGACATACAATATATATACATCTAGGTAGGTGAGTCTCGGTCTCCCCCGGTACCTACATCCTTCCACTTTCGCATTCTGTCATCTTAGTATAACACGCTGTCATTTTAAAATGCAATAGCACCTTACAGGTCAAAACGCATTAGTGTTGCGTGGAAATGATCAAATATCAGCTCTACTCGCGCCTTTGCTCTATTATTACAAGGGAATATATTACTGGAATAAAACGTCCTATGTATTAATCCAGGAAATGGTCTATCTATGTGCCAATTTTCCTCCAAATCTATATATACAACGGTCTATGCGTGACTGAGTAACAAACATGCAAACTTTCACATTTATAATATTTGCAGGATACAATTTGACATACACATTTATAGATTCGTCGCATTTCAGAATATTTTATTGTATCCTAATGATTTCGTGTACTTTTAGGGCAAAAAAAAAATATAGGACGCACTTGAATAATTTTAATTAAAAATGAAAAATATTCAGAATAAGCTTAGCAAAACAAGGTTTGAAACTGAATTAATAGAACTTTAATCATCATCATCACCATTTCTTCTCAAATAAATCTCACTGCTGGTTCAAATCTCCTCCACAAAAGGGTACTTGACCTACTAAATCACGCTGGTTAGAAAGGTTAATAAAAGGTTTTATTTCACGTTTTCTATCTCTTACATACAAGTTAAATTCATATTTAATGGCATTAATTGTCAATTGAGCTGTGTGATAACGGTTACGAATACTACCAACCCTTATTATGCTCATGGCTGTCGTAAAAGACGACTAAGAGCGTTATAACGACCTGGGCCAAATCCATCTGATACCGTTTGGTCAACAATTACATTCCCAAGGAGGGTTGACGTCTGGCAGGCGGCCGGTCACAAAACTATTGCCAATAACTTTTACAATATGTACTATGAAAGAAGAGTACATATTGTATCGACCTCAAGTAATTGGGATAAGAGTAGGAGAATGATGAAATGATGGCTTTATTTGTTATTTACGACATTCACGGTCAACATTATAAATGGTATTCTATACATGGAAACAAAATTAACTTAAATACTACAGCTTAAATACCACAGTTGACTGCACACATGGCGTAGTGGCTAAGATACTGACCTTCCATGCTAGTGCCGTGGGTTCGATGCCCACATAAGAAAACTTCGTGCGTAACACGGACTGTTGTTCTGAGTCTGGGTGTAATTTGTCTGCGTTAATTGTATGTTTGTAAAGTCCCCCGCAATACATAGATTGTTTCCTGAGTACAGGGTGTGGTCTTATTAAAAATAATAACAAAAGAACAGCTTTTTATTAATTATCCAAACAATATTATTAACAGCGTATTAAAGTATTTCAAAAATAATATCAACAATTATTATTACCCTACTCTTATCCCAATTAGTCTGGTCGCCCCGAAGCGTGGCCACCGCGTGAGGACGACGCCCCGATGGCGAAAGCTGCCGAGGCATCGACTCGAGTGGATACTCGCGAGGGTAAACCGCCGAGCGGGCCACCGAAGACAAAGACCGGGTTCCGGTGGCCCGCTCGCACGGCGTGGAGAGGTACTTATAGGGCGGGTCTATGGGGTCGTGCGCCGGCGGGGCAGGAGCACTCCATAGCCCGCCGCCAAAAAAAACCCTACTCTTATCCCAATTACTTGTGGTCGAAGCAATATATACTCCTATTCCATCGTAAATATTACAAAGGTTATTGAAAATAATTTTAAAGGGGCCATTCATAAATTACGTAAGGGATTTTGAAGATTGATTTGGTCCTCTCCCCCTACCGTAAGACATCATAAGATTGTAATAATCCCCCTGCCCTTTAATAAGATTTTTTGTAAGAAAATGCCCTACTGATGAAATAGTACTCCGTTTATTCTGAAAATATCTTTTATTACAATCTTCTTACTATAAGTAGGTATCATTAACTCGCAATAACATTAATCTTATTAATCTATTACAGTTTTGACCCAAATTAGTAATTTTCAATTTAATATCTTACTTAAAGTCAGGTCCCCTCCCTGCCTATAGTAAGAAATTATATTATAATATTCAGTCAAAACCCCACTTCCCTGAAACGCCTTACATAATTTATGAATGGCCCCTAAGCGACCGCTTGCCTTACGTCAACGCTCCTTGGGAATATAACTGTTGACCAAACGGCATTAGGTTGAGTTGGCCCAGGTCGATATAAAGCTCTTAGTTGTCTTTTGCGACATCCACGAACAAATTAAGGGTTGATAGTATTCGTAGCCGCTAACACACAGCAATTTTAAGTATAACAATTATAATAAGATATACAATGCAAAAGTGGAAGGATGTAGGTACCGGGGGAGACCGAGACTAACCTACCTATTGGTCCCACCAGATTGGTCATGTTCTGAAGGAAGGTGGAGTCAAGAGTCTCCGAAACCGGCGAGTGTGTATGAAGAGAATTATGAATGTTGAGGAAGCGAGTGAAGTATGCAAGGATAGAGTTCTCTGGCACTCTGTGCTCTCTGCCTACCCTGCAAGGGATATGGCGTGATGATATGTATGTATGTATGTACAATTATAATTTAATTCGACTAGCACCAGTTAAATTCTCAAGTTGTGAAGTTTTCCAGATCCAGTCATTCAAACCGTATTGAATAAATTTTTAATTACATTAACAAATACCGCTATTCGTTTATTGCTTTCAAATTCGTTTGAGTATTATACAGATTGAGTTTGAAACAGGTTTTACTCTTTATTATTTCTATAGATGTAAGGATCCTTCGACTTTTGACGGGAATTTGAAAACGTCAAGTGGTGCTCTTGTATTATATTCGATATTTTAGTGTTTTAACGTGTTATGTTAGATAATTTTGATGGCATTTTATGTAATATGATGCAGCGGAACCACTGAATATCATATAAAAGTGCTTTACAACGTTTTCGTTTTCCATCAAAATTCCCACAAGATACCATTAACAGTGTGGCCATTGCACTGTTAATGGCAACAATTTGACTTAGACAATGACTAACCTGACAAGACTATAAACATAAAAATAATTATAACTTGACACTGGCACCAATAGCTCGTATAAGTAGCTGATTGCCAATACACAAAGAGAAGAAGAAGAAGGATTCTTCACAAGGGTAATTAGCCTTTTTTTTGTTTATGTTGATGCTGGCTTTGCCTGTAATGACCAGGTAAGTATACAATTCACCACCCCCTATCATACTCGTGGGTGATCGTAAGAGGTTCTCTCGAGGGACATAAAAGACATATAACATCTAAGCAATAGAAGGAAAATACGAAACTAAACCTTATACCAATACGTCCGACCAGTATGGTAGAGTAGGTTTTTTTTTTTTTTTTTGTTGTTGTGTGTCTTAGATGACAACTTTACCTGGACTATGGGTGAGCGCTGAGGGCTCTCAACCCGTAAAAGTTAAGCGACCGTTCCCGAGGGCACCCCCTGTGGGGTACGGACCTCGGCTCGGGGGCTCGCTGGCAAAGTGGGTTCTCCCACGTTTAGGATTTGAGGTAGAGTAGGTCAATTTCCCTCCCATTATAAAGGAAGCTCGGGCCCGACATCGGGACATATGCGAGCTAAGATGATGATGATATTGGGGTAAGTGCATTTCGCGTCACTTTCGAGTTTATCGACATGGGTTCATGTGGGACTCACCGAAGTAGACCCTTCAATGTCGGCATACTTACTAAAAAACGTAAGCGGTTATATGGCTACCTTTTGTAGAATAAATCGAAGCTTTATTTTTTTTTGTCAACGAGTTTTGGCGGCATCATGAAAATGTTGTGTCATGTTTCTAAATTTTATTTATTACTTCAGTATGTTACAGTGTTATATTAAATCATTTTTATGGTATTTTATATAATTTATGCCAAGAAAGTGTTAAAGTCAAATGTACATAATGTAACAGTGTCTTCCATGCATTTTTAGGTGCCGCCAAAATTCCCAGAGCATTCGTAGTATAGTTGTTAGCGCCCAATAACTGCTTACTACCTAACTTAATGATGTATAGTGATTATGCACAAGCTACTCTATACGTATAAGAGATATTTTATAGGAGTTTTAGCGGGAATGGAAAAGTGTCATGTGGTGATCTTGTATATACCAATATTATAAATGCGAAAGTAACTCTGTCTGTCTGTCTGTCGCTCTTCCACGCCAAAACTACTGAACCAATCTAAATTAAATTTGGTACACAGATGACTAGAGCCTGATAAAGGACATAGGCTACTTTTTAATGCAAAAAAGGTTTGTAGAGGTGGATAAAAAGTTGTAAGGAAGTATCGTCATTTTTAAACCCAGAAAATTGAAACTTCTTTTTAGGCTATTGATTAGGTATAAATAAATATAACATTAAAATTTTGTAAAAAAATACTCTTAAGGGGTTAAATAAAAATAGGGGATGAAAAACTTTAGGACAGTAAGTAACCTTTTACGCGGGCGAAGCCGCGGGCAGAAGCTAGTATTTCATATCTTAGTGTTTTAACGTGTTTAAATAATTTTGATGGAATTTTATGTAATTTGATGCGCAGCTAGTATTCAGGTGTACTGAATATCATATAACAGTGTATATACATACGATTTCCACCAAAATTCCCAAAAAATACCTTTAATAGTGTGCCATGGCACTGTTAAAGGTGACGATTTGACTTACCGACGAACAATGACTTTAAATGAAGTTATTTTATACATCAAGATGTGGCTTAAAAGCCTTAATAACCAAGCCGTACTCTCAAAAAAAAATATACTACAAATTTATCAACAAAGATTTTATACGACTTTATTGTATTCAAAAGGTTAAGATATTCAGAATGTTATTATTCGATTTTGTAACCACTGCAAATAACTATTTAAAAAAATAGGTTATCACGTCAAAATATAATTATTATAAAGATAATATAATAATGATTTTACCTCTTGATGTTTTGATAACTTTCAAACAGAATAGAGGATAGTTGAAATTCAGTGACCCTCGTGTCCTCATTAAGAGCCAACCCGAAACTTTACACATTCAGCTTTACAACTCAGTTTATGGTCTAACCTGCCTACCTTGGGCCACATTTCATATTGTTATTATGATCATATTTTGCAGTTTTTGTTTCAAAAGAATCTTCTAGTGGCGCTTTTTATCTTTAAGTATTCATATGACCCCAGAGTCTAGAAAGTATTATTAGAGTCTCAAATTTAAAGAAAAAAAACGATCTTAATAGACTATAGAATTTTCAACATCAATTCTATGTTGAAAAACTAGTTAAACTAACGTTAAATGGGCTAATAATAAAGGCACCGTGGATTATTATATATACAGATAATTTATAAAAATTTCATAGTTATTAATAATTTATCCACATGGTGACGTAATTAGATTAATATAGTTGCATCTTTCTTTCTTTCCTGTGGATATCGTAAAAAAAATCAGCCAAGAGCGAGTTGTACTCGCGCACGAAGGGTTCCGTAAAACTAAAAAAAATATGTGATATAACTAAAAATTTAAGGCTTTCGGCATTTTTCCTTTATATATGCTATAAATCGTTGCTTCGTGCGAAATTTCAAGATTCTAGGTCGACTGGAAGTACGCTTTAGGTTTTGATTCCCTTGCGAGTAGTTGCGTGTTTGAAAATATGCGGTTTAAATTGCTATTTCTTTGATTGCGTTGACATAGAAGTTTGATTTTATTACAGATTAAAGGTCTTATAGATCTGAGTAGTTGATATGAATTTCAATTTAATACCTTTACGCGTTCATGAGGAAAGGGGTAGTATGTTTAAAATTATTAAAAATATTTTTATTATATGATGTAATTAAAAAAATACGGTTTTCGCAATTTTTCTTTATCTGTGCTATAAGAAGTTGCTTCGTACCAAATTTCAAGATTCTGAGTTTACGGGAAGTACTCTGTAGGTTTTGATTCCATTGCGAGTGTCGAAAATTTGCAGAAATTAGCGGCATAAACGCCTGTATCTTTTGATTGCATTGGCTTAGAAGTTTATTTTTTTGACAGCTTTAAGAGACAGTAGACTTGAGTATTTGATATAAATTTCAGTTTGATACCTCCACGCGTTCCTGAGAAAAAGGGTCTTGACAGACAGACAGACGGACAGACGGACGGATGAATAGACAGACGGACGAACAACAAAGTGATCCTTTAGAGGTTCCGTTTTTTCCTTTTGAGGTACGGAACCCTAAAAACGTAATAAGAGATATAAACAGATGCTATGGAAAGGATTATGTTCAGGATATCTCTACGTGATAAAATCTGGAATACCATACAAGTAACGGTCTAGCATACAACATAGCTCTGAAGAATTAATACATTAAAATGGCAATGGAGATGCCATATCGCATCGAAACATTTTCGAGTGAACGACTACGAATTGGAGAACGCAGGGTATGATACCCCTCTACTAGGTAGCCTGACGACATCTCAAAAATCGTAGAGAGCTGGGATTGGATGCAAGTGACCCAGGGTCGTAACATTCTTATGGGGAAATGACCCAAACTGGCATGATACACAGTGCAAACTTGCCTGACCAGTAGTGTATCGTAGGCTAATTTTCCTTACTTGAAGGACGCTTGAACCCAATAGAAGAATTTATTTGAAAGAAGAAGAAGAATCAAATAATATTACAAATTTTAATGCATCTAAAATTGACTTCATAAGATATATATGGAGTTTAAATACAGTATTCTTGACATACCCATGGGCATTGTAAAGACTGATATAGAGATAAAAATAACACCACTGCTTATATATCTAAGTCGATTTTTACAAGGGAAAAAGTTGTCATGGAAAGCAAACATCCAGCACTAATAAAAAAAAATTGTATTATGGGGGGCATAGTCCGGAGCGTGCTCGTTCGCGTCCCCTGCCAGTCTAATTAGACTGCTAATCCGGCTCGAAATGCGTACCGCAATGCGGGTTAGGGCGTCCCCCGGAGGCGACGCGTACCGACCCGCCCCCGTCGGTACGAACATCGGCAGTTGCGGCGATGGGGGCCGCCACCCATCACGCCTTGCCCAGTTAGGCGAGTCGAGGAGAACGGAGTGCCGGGTGGGCACGTGGAATGTAAGAGGTTGTGTGGAAGGTAAGTTGCACGAGCTGATATCCGTCATGGCGGACAAACAGCTAGACGTGCTCTGTGTAACAGAGACCAAGCGAAGGGGCAGCGACGCCTGCGATCTTCCTGGTGGCGGGATGGCTCTGTGGTCTGGTGTACCACAAAGCGATCGAGCCAGCATGGGGGTAGGAGTGCTGTTGTCCTCTCGCTTGGCCTCAGGTGTGAAGGATTACGGAATGTATGATCCCAGACTTCTCTGGGTCCGTATAAAACTAGGTGTCACCAAGGTATTCATGGTTGTAGCATATGCTCCCGTAGGATCCTCGGTGGCATCAGACCTAGAGAAGTTTTGGGATAATGTTAGGGAAGTTCTGGATATGGCAGAAACCAGTGAACGCGTGATTGTATGCGGAGATTTGAACGGATGGGTGGGGACCAAGCGTCCCGACTATGAGGACGTACTTGGTCCATTTGGTGATAAGAGAGTGAATGACGCAGGTAGGCTCATAGCGGATGTATGCATGGAGAGAAACCTTATTGTGTCAAACACATTTTTTCAACATAAGGGCATCCATATGTATACATGGAGAAGGAATGAACAGAAAAGCATAATAGATTTAATTTTGGTAGACAGTCGCCTCCGAAGCAAAATATTGGACGCAAGAGCCTACAGGGGCCCCACAGTCGATACGGACCACTATCTCGTTATTGCGAGATTTAGTGGTCTGTTCAGAAAGTGGAGGCACTGGCGAGAGCGTGTCCACTTCGGAGGGCTTGAAAGAATAAAGGTTGAAAGGTTGCAAGAAGAGTGTGTAAGAGAAAAGTATGCAGAGGGTGTCCGAGAACGGCTGACGATGGCAAGCCAGCCGCAATCGGACATTGAAGAATGCTGGAGAGTATTGAAAGAGAGTATGGTAGATACAGCGAAAGAAGTATGTGGAAGTTCAAAGAAGCATAGAAAAACAAATGGTGATGCATGGTGGGATGCGGAAGTGGCAGCTTCCGTAGAGCAAAAGAAGAAAGCGTGGCTGGACTATGTCTCTTCTTTGAATCTGAATGACAGTATGACTGAACAGAAGAAAGAAATATATCGGCAATGTAAGAATGACACCAAGGCCTTAGTGAAAGAGAAACGTGATAGAGCAAGTATGAGTGCAGAAGATAGGCTGACTAAAAACTTCGAGGGTAACACCAAACTCTTTTGGAGGGAGGTGAAGAAGTCTCGGGGTGGTTGGTCAGCCTTCAGAATGAATAAAATAAGGTCCAAAGGTGGAGACATTCTTACACAAACACAAGACGTGTTAAGCCGATGGAGTGAATATTTTGGCGATATGTATGCGGATGCTACGGTTGGCGCCGGTGTTGGATGTGGTTTAGTAGATCAACATTCGACAACGGCGTCCTCCGATGGCATCAGTATGGATGAAGTTGAATGGGCGATAAGAAGTTTGAAAAATGGTAAGGCAGCGGGCATTGATATGGTGTCTGCCGAGATGATCAAGCTCGGTGGCTCTTGTGTCTGGGAGGCGTTCCTGTTGCTCCTCAATTTATGTTGGAGCTCGGGAATGGTTCCCAGGGACTGGAATAGCGTAGTCATCGTGCCTTTGTTTAAAAACAAGAGTTCACGTTATGACTGCGCAAATTACAGAGCCATAAGCTTGACCAGTTTGGCAGCAAAAGTGTATGGAAAAATTATTGAAAGGAGAATGAGGATGGTGTCCGATGGTTTACTGTGTGAGACACAAGGAGGTTTCAGGAGTGGAAGGGGATGCATGGATCAAGTGTTCTCTCTGCGCAACATTGTGGAGAAGCTTCTGGCTCTAGGTCAGAGGGTTTTCTGCAATTTTGTGGATCTGGAGAGAGCATTTGACACGGTTGTACGAAAGGAACTTTGGGACATTTTACCGGAGTATGGTATTAACGGTAAACTGCTACGGGCTGTGCAGTCCAGTTACATGGGCTGTAGAGCCTGTGTGCGGCTGGATGATGGAATGTCGCCTTGGTTTGACGTCAATATCGGCGTTAAGCAGGGGTGCGTTCTGTCAGCCAGGCTGTTTATCATATATCTGGATAAATGTCTCCAAAGGTTGAACGATATGAATGTGGGAGTCCAGATGGGCGACTCAGTGGTCAATGCTCTGCTTTATGCAGATGATGCAGTCCTGCTGGCACAGTCAGCGACTGACCTGCAGACCCTAGTCGACACAATGACAGAAGATTGTAAGAAAAGGGGTCTACGCGTGAATGTGAGCAAAACCAAAATAATGGTCTTTGAAAGAGATAAAACCAGAACAGATGTAAGAGTAACAATAGGTAATGATGTACTAGAGCAAGTGGATGAATTTGTATATCTTGGATGTGGATTTAGCCGAGATGGAAGGTACACCACTGATATAGAGCGAAGAGTGAATGCGGGAAATAGAGTGAACGGAGCGTTGGGGCAACTTTTCGGCAGCCACCACCTCAGCCAGAAGGCACGTGTAGCAATACATAACGCAGTGCTTGTCCCAACATTACTGTATGGAAGCGAGAGTTGGGTATGCAGAAAAGAGTATGATAGTAAAATTAATGCGGTCGAAATGCGATCTCTGCGAAAAATCTGTGGAGTTAGGCTGACCGACCGCATTCGTAACGACGACGTAAGAGAGCGAGTAGGTATGAAAGAGAGTATTGGTGTAAAGATGCGAAAGGGAATGCTCCGATGGTTCGGACATGTGGAAAGAATGCCGAACGAACGCCTGGTTAAGAAGATATACAATGCGAAAGTGGAAGGATGTAGGTACCGAGGGAGACCGAGACTAACCTACCTAGACCAGATCGGTCATGTACTGAAGGAAGGTGGAGTCAAGAGTCTCCGAAACCGGCGAGCGTGTATGAAGAGAATTATGAATGTTGAGGAAGCGAGTGAAGTATGCAGAGATAGAGTTCTCTGGCACTCTGTTCTCTCTGCCTACCCTGCAAGGGATATGGCGTGATGATATGTATGTATGTATGTATGTATGTATTATGGGGAATTGTACAAATATGCAATTAATGAGAACAAATTATATCAAAACCCTGAACAACAATTTGCAAATCAAAGTACAGTCCTGCGTGGGAATAGAAACCACGACAAAGGCACGGCAGATCAGTATCTTAGCCATTAAGTCATCTGTGCAGCATTAGTAGTGGTGAATTGCCTCTTAATATCACTATATGGAACTCCTAAAAATTTCGTCTGAAATAAGTTTAATATTCGCCGCAGACTTTTACTCGTAGGTACATATGTATTCAGTAAACATACAAAATTTAAAGACTCTATAAGACGTTGAATTTCACAAGCGTTGTTACCGAAAACTTGTGGGGCGAGACGAAAATTGCAAGTGTTAACTTTCTGCATTCACCCTCGGGTGCCAGTGAAGAATGCTAAAAAGCCTTTAGGTAAAAGTTTAGTTGCTTTAGCTCACAATGATTTAGAATTGCTAGATGGTGTAAGCACATTTTTTATTAGTCTTTTATATATTGCTTACACTTTCTTTGCAGTAGCTATGTGGTAGCGGCTAAGAATACCAACCCTTACTTTGCTCGTGGATGTCGTAAAAGACGACTAAAAGCCTCGACCTGGGCTAACTCCATCTGATGCCGTTTGGTCAACAATTATATTCCCAAGGAGATTTGGTCTGGTAGGCGGTCATAAAACTATTGCCAGTAACTTTTACAATATATACTATGAAAGAAGATTACATATTATACACAAGTACATACCCAAGGTACATACCCAAGTAATTGGGATAAGAGTAGGAGAATGATGAATGACGACTTAAATTTTTACAGTGTTTAGCCCAAACGATAATAAAAAAGTACAAGATATGTTATAGGGTTGCATGCTGATTCTCCCACCACTTTGGACGCTTTAGCCGAAGCCGCGGTTGACTGGACTGGGGACTAGTCCATCACCCGCAGAGAGACTGACCGTGTAAGGGCATCGACGGGAATTGGTGCCCCAAAGGGTAACCTGCCATGCTGGCCGGCCAAATGGTGATAGGAAGGGATACGTCCCGGATGTAATGGTGGCGTGTGACCAGATTATAGCCGGCCAAAAAAAAAGTTGATTGTATCAAGTAAAAGAAATTATATTATTTTTGTATTCTGTTTATACTATCCAGCATATCTATATTCATTACGAGAGTGCAGTAATGTTTTTTTTCTACTCATTTTCAGTCTCTTTATGTCCCGTCCCCGTTGTTAAGCAAAAATTTAAATGGTGCAGCTAATTTATTTCTTTTGTGATATTATGAAATGCTTTTATAAGAACTGCCTTTATTATTATACAGGTTGTTCGTTAAAAACGTCGACAGTTTTACAGGTTGTTGCTAATTTAAAATGTTAGTTTTTTTTTCAAGTAGTTGTAATTTCATTCAAAACTCGAGCTGTGTTGCTGAATGTTCAATTTATATTTCGTGCAAAAATCTTTAGAGTTGAAGATAACTTTTCAATTCTCCAATTTCATTATCTATGCATCATTTTATAAATGTTGGACATAGTTGCCCAGGGAGTGGGAATAATTTCAGTGCCTTGCCTGTCAGGTGGATTGGGACACAGTTTGTGTTATTAGTTTCCCTGGCAAACGCTGCTGATGTCGTGTTGATCACAAAGTTCAAGGATTTGGGTACCAGTGGACAGTCCAACAGCGATGGAGAGGGTATACGGTAACTTATTGGGTCGCTGAGCCCCTTCGTCGCCTCGATAGACTGAGCGAGGTTGCCCAGACGATAGGCTACTACAAAAAAAGCCAAAGCTCTGTTATCCACTTCCTGGACCTTCATTAGACTTTAGTTTTATGATTCTCACAGAAATAAGAGGGTAGCCACACATTTACTATTAATATGACTGTGGTGTATTATTATAATGTGTAAATATGGGTACGGCGAATAATATAGAGCTCGCTTAAGACTAGTGGCGGGATTTAAAGTCAAGTCCAGACAGCTCCGGTACGAATTTTGGTTTTCCCGTTTTTAAGTATTTTCTTTTTTCAATTGTTGTATTTTTTTCGTTATTTACCATATTTTTTAAATAAATATATTTGATGAAAAATACTAAAATGAAAATATCGAGCTAAATTCAGTCATCCAGATATTATATTCGCTAATTAAATTGCTTCAGTAAACAAAATTTTCTTATTGCTATATTGTGGTACTACGGCGTAGGTCTCCCCTAAGCCTTTTTCATGCTTCTCTTTAATTCACCTTTTGCATCCAAGGTATATATTTAAATAAAAATATCTCTCCACCTCTTTTTGGATCCTCCTTCTCTCTTTTTTATGACTCTTCCATTTTCCACTTCGCAGTATTGTCCACTTACTTGGGCAAATTATAATTCCCAAATCAAGCGAGATGTTTATAAAATTACAATATTTTTTTTACAGGCTTTTTGTCTAGATACACTGCACACAAATTATACCTGGTATGGGGAGGGTGACACAGGCATCTATAACCGCCTCTCTATGTGAATTAAATAATTGCAACTAAATCCTTAACTTTGATGGTACGAGTTCAAATTATGCCTTATTTATATTATATTTTTCAGATGAATGTTAAAATAACGCAATATTTAAAACAAGCTAATTTATTTCACAACCATTATCTTACTCCCGTAATATAATATTTTAAAACAAAATATAAAAGGCAAACAATGAAGATCCTTCTATAGAAATTTAATAATAATTTCGCTGAAGGCAAGATACTGATATTAATTATGAACGCGGAAGACTTTTTGACTAGTCGAACATATTTATAATGATACCAAATTCGTCAAGTGCCATGATCAATTCAACGGTGCCCATTTCAATCAAATTGTAGACATTTGTTTCAAGTTAGTGCCAATTGTTGAAAGTTGATAATAAATTGAACTTATTTGTAAGAGAATCAGCGGGGAGGTTGTAAAAATGAAATTGATGAGCGCCAATAAAAACTGTTTTGATGGAGGATCTTGTGATGATTACATTCGTTATTTTTAATGTTGATAGGTTCTTTTTTTTTATATTTTAGTAATTGGTTTTTTTTTTCTTAAAGACTTTATTCAGTTTGAATTTTTTTGTTTACTATAATAATAATAATCTTTATTGGGTCGAAAAAATAGGGTTACAATAATCTCCTTATGTTAGACATTTGAAAAACACAGGAGTGCTTTGGCATTCGTACTAGGATACCCTGTGTCACGAATGCCGTCACCTTCCCTCATAATCCAAGTAAACATACCTTAGACATTTTAATTATATTACATTTAATATTTGCATAGAAATATAAAATAAATAATAGTAGTACGTGTGTGCGTATGTGTATGTGTGTGTGTGTGTGTGTGTGTGTGTGCGCGTGTGCGTGTTTGTGTGTGTGTGTGTGTGCGAATGTACGTGTATGTATGTGAGTGAATCAGTGTACGTGCGTGTGTGCATACAAGTGCATTATTATTTTATAATTGTGAACATTGCCTCTGTTTCTTCATAGCTTAGAGATTTAAGCCAATTCTCTACAGCTCTTTTACATTGGTTTCGAGAGAGACTGTAAATGTGTTTACTTTTGAATTTTGCATAGGCAATATTGGTTTGATTTTAATAAAGAGTAGGATTATTAGCTTTGGTTCAGTGATCGATATTACTTAACTACGATGATTAAGAGCTTTACATAGTCCTAGGCCAACTCCATCTAATATTATCTGGTGAACAATTACATTCTCAAGGAAGCTTGATGTCAGGTAAGCGGCTGTTAATAAAACTATATTAAATACATACATACATATCATCACACCATATCCCTTGCTGGGTAGGCAGAGAGAACAGAGTGCCAGAGAACTCTATCTCTGCATACTTCACTCGCTTCCTCAACATTCATAATTCTCTTCATACACGCTCGCCGGTTTCGGAGACTCTTGACTCCACCTTCCTTCAGTACCTGACCGATCTGGTCTAGGTAGGTAAGTCTCGGTCTCCCTCGGTACCTACATCCTTCCACTTTCGCATTATATATCTTCTTAACCAGGCGTTCGTTCGGCATTCTTTCCACATGTCCGAACCATCGGCGCATTCCCTTTCGCATTTTTACACCAATACTCTCTTTCATACCTACTCGCTCTCTTACGTCGTCGTTACGCATGCGGTCGGTCAGCCTAACTCCACAGATTTTCCGAAGAGATCGCATTTCGACCGCATTAATTTTACTTTTATACTCTTTTCTGCATACCCAACTCTCGCTTCCATACAGTAATGTTGGGACAAGCACTGCTTTATGTATTGCTACACGTGCCTTCTGGCTGAGGTGGTGGCTGCCGGGAAGTTGCCCCAACGCTCCGTTCACTCTATTTCCCGCATTCACTCTTCGCTCTATATCAGTGGTGTACCTTCCATCTCGGCTAAATCCACATCCAAGATATATAAATTCATCCACTTGCTCTAGTACATCATTACCTATTGTTACTCTTACATCTGTTCTGGCTTCATCTCTTCAAAGACCATTATTTTGGTTTTGCTCACATTCACGCGTAGACCCCTTTTCTTACAATCATCTGTCATTGTGTCGACTAGGGTCTGCAGGTCAGTCGCTGACTGTGCCAGCAGGACTGCATCATCTGCATAAAGCAGAGCAGAGACCACTAAGTCACCCATCTGGACTCCCACATTCATATCGTTCAACCTTTGGAGACATTTATCCAGATATATGATAAACAGCCTGGCTGATAGAACGCAGCCCTACTTAACGCCGATATTGACGTCAAACCAAGGCGACATTCCATCATCCAGCCGTACACAGGCTCTACAGCCCATATAATTGGATTGCACAGTCTGCAGCAGTTTACCGTTAATACCATAATCCGGTAAAATGTCCCAAAGTTCCTTTCGTACAATCGTGTCAAATGCTCTCTCCAGATCCACAAAACTGCAGAAAACCCTCTGACCTAGCGCCAGATGCTTCTCCACAATGTTGCGCAGAGAGAACACTTGATCAATGCATCCCCTTTCACTCCTGAAACCTCCTTGTGTTTCACACAGTAAACCATCGGACACCATCCTCATTCTCCTTTCAATAATTTTACCATACACTTTTGCTGCCAAACTGGTCAAGCTTATGCCTCTGTAATTTGCGCAGTCATAACGTGAACCCTTGTTTTTAAACAAAGGCACGATGACTGCGCTATTCCAGTCCCCGGGAACCATTCCCGAGCTCCAACATAAATTGAGGAGCAACAGGAACGCCTCCCGGACACAGGAGCCACCAAGCTTGATCATCTCGGCAGACACCATATCAATGCCCGCTGCCTTACCATTTTTCAAACTTCTTATTGCCCATTCAACTTCATCCATACTGATGCCATCGGAGGACGTCGTCGCCGAATGTTGATCTACACCATGACCATATGCGACACCGGCGCCAACCGTAGCATCCGCATACATATCGCCAAAATATTCACTCCATCGGCTTAACACGTCTTGTGTTTGTGTAAGAATGTCTCTACCTTTAGACCTTATTTTATTCATTCTGAAGGCTGACCAACCACCCCGAGACTTCTTCACCTCCCTCCAAAAGAGTTTGGTGTTACCCTCGAAGTTTTTAGTCAGCCTATCTTCTGCACTCATATTTGCTCTATCACGTTTCTCTTTCACTAAGGCCTTGGTGTCATTCTTACATTGCCGATATATTTGTTTCTTCTGTTCAGTCATACTGTCATTCAGATTCAAAGAAGAGACATAGTCCAGCCACGCTTTCTTCTTTTGCTCTACGGAAGCTGCCACTTCCGCATCCCACCATGCATCACCATTTGTATTTCTATGCTTCTTTGAACTTCCACATACTTCTTTCGCTGTATCTACCATACTCTCTTTCAATATTCTCCAGCATTCTTCAATGTCTGATTGCGGCTGGCTTGCCATCGTCAGCCGTTCTCGGACACCCTCTGCATACTTTTCTCTTACACACTCTTCTTGCAACCTTTCAACCTTTATTCTTTCAAGCCCTCCGAAGTGGACACGCTCTCGCCAGTGCCTCCACTTTCTGAACAGACCACTAAATCTCGCGATAACGAGATAGTGATCCGTATCGACTGTGGGGCCACTGTAGGTTCTTGCGTCCAATATTTTTCTTCAGAGGCGACTGTCTACCAAAATTAAATTTATTATACTTTTCTGTTCATTCCTTCTCCATGTATACATATGGATGTCCTTATATTGGAAAAATGTGTTTGACCCAATAAGGTTTCTCTCCATGCATACATCAGCTATGAGCCTACCTGCGTCGTTCACTCTGTTATCACCAAATGGACCAAGTACGTCCTCATAGTCGGGACGCTTGGTCCCCACCCATCCGTTCAAATCTCCGCATACAATCACGCATTCACTATTTTCTGCCATATCCAGAACTTCCCTAACATTATCCCAAAACTTCTCTAGGTCTGATGCCATCGAGGATCCTACGGGAGCATATACTAAATACGGGAACATACATTAAATAAATCGGCTTAAAATTGTATTCTCTTCATCTCTCACTAAAAAGTCTATTTGGCAAACGAGCAAGCAGCACACCTGATGGTAAGTGTCACTGCCGCCCATGGACCTTTGCAATATCAAGGGTATAACTAGGGTGCCCCCTACCAATACAAACTCCAAACCCACCCACTTGGGCTTCCAGCTCTCTCGCTCACCGAACGTAGTGCAATAGCACATTGCCATTACTCAGACGTCGATCTTCTGCGATAGTCTGCCTGAATAAAAAATCTATGGTACGGCCTGAAAAAAAAAACTATCAAAACTGAACTCATAATGTAATAACCGTAATTGTATATAACTAGACGTCGACATCTGTTACCGCATGCGTATACTGTAACCTTGTGCGTGTAATATGACGTCAAACCACAAGTAAGAGTTATAAATTGAATTATATATTCTATGGTATATAATGGCTTAATGAAAACGCATATTCTATTAATTTAGATAGTATATTAGACTTGGAGTTATCTTATTCAGAACGATGGCGGCCTGGATCGTGCGGTGAAGCACAGAATTGATGCGGGATGGATGAAGTGGCGGCAGGTCACGTGTACAACATGCGACCCCAGAGTACCCGTCAAATTAAAGGGCAAAATATACAAAACCCTAATAAGACCTGCTGTACTGTATGGATCAGCATGTTGGACGACAAAAGCGACGGATGAGAGACGACTGCATGTAGCGGAGATGCGAATGTTGAGATGGATGTATGGTGTGACAAGAATGGATAAAGTAAGAAATGAATACATTAGAGGAAGTTTGAAAGTTGCGCCAGTGACGGAAAAGTTAAGGAGTAAACGGCTGACATGGTATGGACATGTGCAGAGGCGGGATGAAAGTAATGTTGTGAGAAAAGTTTTAGGTATGAATGTTGAAGGCTTAAGGGGTAAAGGAAGACCAAAGAAAAGATAGATGGACTGCGTGAGGCATGACATGGATAGTCTAGGAGTAACGGCAGAGATGACGTCTGATGGGATCGTATGGAAAAGGATGACATATTGCGTCGACCCCAAATAATTGGGATAAGAGCAAGATGATGATGATTAGACTTGGAGTTATATATTTATTTACGAAAAGTATTTTATATAATGAAATTCCTACCACTAAAGATACCGACACCGCCACCGACTTCAAACCTATCAATAGATAGCACATACAAATGATAGTATTTTAAGTTATTTTGTACTTTTTAGTTTTTGAAGTCGGCTTTTTAATCGTAGTTTTATTTTTTTATTGTTTACTTTTTAGTGTTACAGACACACATAGGTTGTTGTATTAGTAGCGGGGCTTGAGTTACTCGTTCATTTGTCGCACACATACTTAATGCTAATTTTAGACTTATATGGTTTTCTCATGAGTGCCATTGTCAGAACTGGACCAAATTAAAATGGGACCACACGGGAAGCACCAGCTTTCAAATAAAAAAGAATAATTAAAATCGCTTCGCCCAGTCGAAAGTTATGAGGTAATAAACATAAAAAAAAAACCCACGAATTGAGAACCTCCTACTTTTTTGAAGTCGATTAACAAATACAAGATAGTAAGAACTAAATATTTAGTAACTCATTTGTGGTAAAATAGCAATTAAGTTGCATTAAATATTTTTTATAATGTTTTTGAACATTTAATAAAATAATACTAAGCAGGATGATTCGTATAAATAAACAATAGAAGTAAAATTTTACAAGCAAATATTTTAATTGTTCATTAATCACTTTTTTTTTCAACACTCTGCGCTAAGGATAATAATTCTTGTGCTTTGCAAACATATAATTAACGAACACAAATTACACCCAAACTCAGAACAGCAATGAGTGGATCGCAAAAAGATTTGTCTTGCGTGGGAGTCAAATTCTCGCGCCACTAGCACAGTAGTTCGATCGGTATTTTAACTATTACGCCATGTAAGTAGTCAATTTTTTAGGTAGAATAGATTAAGGCCACCGAAGACAAAGATCGGGTACCGGTGGTCCGCTCGCACGGCGGAGAGAGGTGTTTGCAGCGTTGGTCCATGGGGTTGCGTGCCGACTCTTCTGTCGCCCGAATCGATTTGTCGGGGCGCGACCACATCCACGGTCCACCTTGCGGAGAAAAAAAAGGTAGGATAGATTATGATTATAATTCATTTGTTTACATAAAATTAGGAGAGCGAGTAGAGCTTTTGTCTTACTCTTCTATCGCGAGAACAAAAGCTTCAGCGAGTGCCATGTTTAACATATTTCCGTAACTATTTACTAATTTTTTATTACACATTAGCTGTTGATCAGAATTTCAAAGTCTTCGCACAAGAAATTTCACTTCAAAAAACATAGTTTATTTATAAATACCCGAATACGAAACGAAAAATTATGTCACAAGCGGGGTTCGAACCCGCACCTATTGGGAATCCGGCCCAACCGTATTCGGGTATTTATAAATAATTAAGCATATTAAATGCTAAAAATTTCAGTAATTTGAATAACAAGGTTGTGTCATCGTTTAATACAATTCTAACTGTAAAGTTTGAAGTATTAAGTCTATACAATGTGTAAACATTGTCCGATAGATGGCATACGTCACCTTGAAGACGTAAGATATAATATGAAGCCAAATCTGCATGTCCTAAAATAGTTCACTATGGTGTAAGTGGCAGCACGGTTGGGCCGGATTCCCAATAGGTGCGGGTTCGAACCCCGCTTGTGACATAATTTTTCGTTTCGTATTCGGGTATTTATAAATAATTAAGCATATTAAATGCTAAAAATTTCAGTAATTTGAACATAGTTTATTTTCCATATCCATTTTTTCATATTGCTTATGGTGGCAAACGAGCACGCAGCACACCTGATGGTAAGTGTCACTACCGCCCATGGACCTTTGCAATACCAAGGGTATAGCTTAGGCCGCTGCCTACTAATAAAATCCCCAAACCCACCCAGTTGGGCTTCTGGCTCTCTCGCTCACCGAACGAAGCGCAATAGCACATTGCTATTGCTCAGACATCGATTTTCTGCGAGAGTGTGGTACTAACCCGGGACCGATCTGTGGCTGTAGACAGAAAACTGTCAAAAGCGTGGTCCTACCACTATAATTTTTAATTTAAACACATATTTATAAAAACTCGTTTTAAAAATACTAACTCTGATAACATGACATTAATAATAGGCTAAGAAATAATAATACACAGATAAATCTATAATTTTTCTAACATATTTATAATATCGTACAATAAGAAGAAATCATAGTCTCTCCAAGAACACGAGCGTGCGTCCCCACTAATGTGTGAAGTCATTAATCAAAGGCTAAGTGCGTACGTCTTACGTTATAATTGCTAATATCATTACCACGTACTTTGATTATGGAGGTAATTGATGGGGGGAAGGCGAATTACTGACGGAGTGCGAGACGACTGATGAACAATTAACGTGAGGTTTACTAGACAAAAAGATATTTAGTATTTAATATATTTAGAAATTATTAGAAAAATGAAATGCTTTTTTGTTGAAGAATAAATATGATGAATTAAATCAAATAATTATGAGGTATTCTTTGCTAAATTTTTGGGATGTTTTTCTTTATTTTGGTGACGTCGTTAGAATACTGTTAATTATTCCCTTTCTTACCTGAGGATGTCATAAAACACGACTAAACAAAATATCATGTTTATACAATCTATGCAAGAAAAGGAAAATACGACATATAATCTTATGAAAATCTGGCTAACCAGCGCGGTAAAGTTGGTCAATTACCCTCCTATTCTGGAGAAGGCTGGAACCCAACAGTAAGATGAGGCTCTGAGAAGTAAAGGTGTTTTAAATATAAAGAAAAATAATAATTTATTATTTTATCAACATTCACTCTTATATATATATAATAGCATCTACCTAAAAAAGAATAAGGTATACACGGTGTAGTATAACTACTACACCTTAACAGGTACCAAGTGTCGCGGGTTCTATTCCTTAGCAGGATAATACTTTGTGTGATACATAACTTATTGTCTTGAGTCTGAGTTTAATTGTGTCTATAAAATTTATCTTTAAAAAGTTTACCGTAAAAAATAAAAAAAATAATAGATGGTAAAAGAGCAAGCAGTACTGATGGTAAGTGTTATTGCCGCTCATGGACCTTTACCAGGATACCGCTAGCAATGCAAACCCGAAACTCAACCAATAAGTTGGGCTATCTCGCTTACCAAATAAAGTGCAACAGTTCAGTGTCGTGTGTGCTCGGATGGTTCGGACATGTGGAAAGAATGCCGAACGAACGTCTGGTTAAGAAGATATACAATGCGAAAGTGGAAGGATGTAGGTACCGAGGGAGACCAAGACTAACCTACCTAAACCAGATCGGTCATGTACTGAAGGAAGGTGGAGTCAAGAGTCTCCGAAACCGGCGAGCGTGTATGAAGAGAATTATGAATGTTGAGGAAGCGAGTGAAGTATGCAGAGATAGAGTTCTCTGGCACTCTGTTCTCTCTGCCTACCCTGCAAGGGATATGGCGTGATGATATGTATGTATGTATGTGTAGCTCAGTGTCACTGCTGAGTCGTCGATTTTCTGCGAGAATGTGTGGTACTACCCCGGACGGACCAGCCCGCGGCCGTACACGGAAAACTGTCAATAGTGTGGTCTACTACTATTAATGAAATGGAGGGGAAGTTTCACCATTTGCTTACGGTTAATAAACATACTTTAGCAAATAAATAGATCCAGGTTTATGAATTATATTCTTATTCCATCACTACATGGCGCTGCCTCTTCCGTCGCTCCGGACCGATTTGGCGGGGCGCGACCACGTCCATAGCCCACCGCAAAAAATTAAAAAAAAAGGTGGCCCCGGTGGCCCGCTTGCACGGCGAAGAGAGGTGTTTGCAGGGTGGTCTATTGGGTTGCGTGCTGCCTCTTCCGTCGCCCCGGGCCGATTTGTCGGGGCACGAGCGCCATATGCACACCGGCGCGCCAGCGTCTATAGCACACCGCAAAAAAATAAATAAAACAAAAGGCATGAGGTGGCCGGTTCGACGAGCGATATGGCCTACCCATTGCCACATCAACGTGTTAATTTTTTTGAACTATTGCGGTTACATCTGTTCTTCTACGGATTATATAACGTAGAGAATTACCAAGCACAGCCCTTTCCATAGAACATTGAGTGATTTTAGCCTTTTTATGAGAACGATATTTTAATACCACGTTTCGGTACAATGAAGAAGATTTCACTCCATCATTATCATCATCATTATCATCACACTCCATATAGGTCCCACTCCGCAATGGGAGGGAAATTAACCTACTACACCACGCTGGTCAGACGTGTTGGTATAGGGTTTTGTTTCAAGTTTTCCTTCTCTTGGATAGATGTTATATGCGTTTTATATCCCTTAGTCGTCTCTTACGATCACCCACGGTTAAGATAGGGGGGTGGTGAATTGTATTCTTACTCCGTTACCACACGGATAATTCACTTCAAAAAACAATAAAAAAACATACCCACCAAGCTGAGTTATCCAGTTACTAAGTAATACGCCAATACTCTATGGGAATAATTTATTTCAAAAATTATAATTACAGTAATATAATCAAAATTTAATCATCTTTTAAATTGTATAAGCTTTGGTTTCCTCTGGGGACATTTTATAATATCAATTAGTAAAGTCACGGCAATGTTTAAACTCGGTACGTTTTTAATTTAAAACTTAATCAGAGGGGTATCGTGGGACCGGTGACGGAATTATGTGGGGCAATGTCATTTATTTATAATGGCTTGAAAAAGATTGATGAGTATTTATGGTCTGCTTTTTACTTTTAAATTTTTAGATTGAATCTGCCTTTTTTAATTTTAAGGGTTTCGTACCTCGAAAGGAAAAACAGAACCCTTATAGGATCAATTTGTTGTCCGTCCGTCCGTCCGTCTGTCCATCGACCTAGAATCTTGAAATTTGGCACGAAGTAATGTTTTATAGCACATATTTTATACACATTTTTAGTTATATCACATCTTTTTTTTTAGTTTTACGGAATCTTTCATGCACGAGTACAGCTCGCACTTGGCCGATTTTTTTATATAGGTATACATTCCAAAAACCTGTCTGTGTGGTAACAGAGTAAGAATATACTTAACCGCTACCACACAGCTAATTTCATGACTAAAAGTTTTATACATACATACATATCACCACGCCATATCCCTTGCAGGGTAGGCAGAGAGAACAGAGTGCCAGAGAACTCTATACTTGCCTACTTTACTTGCTTCCTCAACATTCATAATTCTCTTCATACACGCTCGCCGGTTTCGGAGACTCTTGACTCCACCTTCCTTCAGTACGTGACCCATCTGGTCTAGGTAGGTGAGTCTCGATCTCCCCCGGTACCTACACCCTTCCACTTTTGCATTGTATATCTTCTTAACCAGACGTTTGTTCGACATTCTTTCTACATGTCCAAACCATCGGAGCATTCCCTTTCGCATCTTTACACCAATACTCTCTTTCATGTTGCGAATGCGGTCGGTCGGTCTAAAAGTTTTATATAATCATAAATTATAATATGAAGATCATAAATAAAAAAGACATTTCATTTAATGCATCTAAAATTAATCGCCACAAATATAAGTACCCTGTCTGCTCGCAAAAGATACTTTTGGCATATCCGCTGCGATTACAAGCCATTAATATTCGTGTAAAAGTTGACAGCGCGTCAAATATTCCATGATTAACGACTCCCGTATTGTTTGCTACCTTATTGTCCATCCCCCACAAAGGTTTACTAAAAACTGGCGAACAAGAGGGTTTCGGTGCTTTTTTTTTTAATATCTCCTTTAAAATCCTGTCTAGTGTCACTTTTGTGTTGGTAGCAAAATGGAAAAGATATAAGCAAATATTTGCGTTCATTTATCAGTTTGTGGCCACGAAATTGACGATTGTTTATATTAATTTTTGTTGACACGTTATCCATGTGGTGATGGAGTAAGAATACAATTCACCACCCTCTATCTTACCCGTGGGTGATCGTAAGAGACGACTAAAGGATATAAAACGCATATTACATAATTAAAATGCTATTGACCAGCGCGGTATAGTAGGTAAATTTCCCTCCCATTACGAAGGAGGCCCGAGCCCAATAGTGGGACAGCTGTGACGATGACATGCTTTATCCATAGATGAGACATTTTAATTTTTTTTTCGAAGTTCAAGTTCCAGCTGTTCGATGTTTTGAAAATTTATACTTGGAATTGATTCATAAAGAAATTTTTATATCTGATTGAAATCAACATGTTTAATTGTTTGCTTGAATGAAAACATTTTTTTAAAACATAATTTATATTATAAAATTTATATTATTCTTTTTTTCGTAAATAATTTAAATTATAGTTTAAATGTCTTTTTTTACAATTTTTAATATTTTGAATAGTAATTGATTACTTTATAACCATTGGAGATTTTTAATATAGACTTTAAACTACATAAAAAAAATCAAACAATTAGTTTTAAAATGTAGCAGTGGTAGCTCAGAAATAAAGAAAGAAAGAAAGAAAAGATTTATTGTAACGAGCTATTTAACAAAAATAGGTATCAGTAACAATTACGAATAAATAAATGCTCGTCACAAAACGACTCCAGCTCAGTATATTGCAGCCAGAAGACTGCACTGATCTTCCGTGGAGTCGTAATGATGCCGTCACGAAAAACAAGCGAAATTACACAAATTTACAGAATCAAAAGGACAAAACTATAAATAATTATAATTAAACTCAAAACAAAACAAAACAACAACTCGTGCCACTTTTGAAAATAGAGTAACTTATAAAATAAACTTATAACTACCGAGCGTATTCTTCCCAAACGGACATTGGCAGAATCATTTATGTCCTAAGCTACTATAGCCATTAAAGCAGAAAAAATAAAGAAAAAAGTCAAGTCAATTGCACATTTATAACAACGCGGCGCCATTTATGTTTACCGTAATCAATTTACGCAGGTACTTAGTTTACGTATTCTATTTAATAGATTTATGTTGTTGTCATCTAGATAACCAATTCATACGAAATTAACATATGCGGTGTGAATTATGTAGTATAACCATAAAAATGTTGGATAATGTAATTTCAACGTTTCTTGAAGATTGAAAAACATGGTGGTAAGTAAATATAAAATAAATAAAAAAAAAAAAAAACAAAATAAATTCAAATGAATGCAATCATAGCAATAATAAAAATATAATAAATAAATCTGATATAATTGAATAAGTATTATAATTTATGGGTAGGATTTTTCTTTCAACACAAAATAAAAATATCTCAGATAACACTAGTGTCGTGCCTCAAAGCCTCTTCTGTTTTTTGATGTTCGAAAATGAATTTTTTTATCGTAGTTTTAAAACGACATATGTTTGGCAGATTCCTAATTGGTGGAGGGATATTGTTCCAGCACTTTGTCGCTACATATCGGAAACTGCCTCTGAAAGCTGCCAAACTATGATATCGTATAGACAGTGGTTAATGTACTTGAGTATGATAATGCGATACATTTTGTTTTCAAATCTCAAGTTTTTATTCTTAATTTAATAAAAGGTAGCATAAAAATATGTAAAAATTACAAAGTAAGATTAAAATATAAATCTACAGTATTCCTGGCCCGTACCGGCCATGGTCACGATAAAAGCTATCGCGAGCGAACGCGGAACAACCGCTAAAGTTAAATAGTACAGGCCATAATCTGGTTTTTATCACATTTATTAGTTTAGAAATGTGCTTTGTGTGAGATGGCTAATAATTATGAAGTTATTTTTATTTAATCTTGTAAGTTATTATCGTTTTATTGACGAGTTAAAAATATAATTTTCAGCTTGGATAGTTCGCAGTTCTGTGCTCGTGTCTCCTCCACAATAGAAAATTGACCTTCTATACCACGCTGATCAGATGTGTGGTTATATTTTCGAGTTTTAATTTCGAGATTGCCTCCTTTTACATATATGTTATCACTTAGTCATCTTCAACGATCACTCGTGGACACGATAGGGGATGGTCAATTGTATTCTTACTCCGTTATTATATGGAAAATACAATGCGGCACCTTTTTTTCTCGTGAGAGAGTGAATATCAGTGGGCGCCGTCACCTCATATTTTCATAACATTCATTGGGATGACCAACTCACTTATCAAGCGTGACGGTTAAGTCTTTTAAAAAGTTCTTTAATAACATATCTACTGACGACTCTTAAGAGAAATGTTTCTCCGAGTCCCAGAGTTGAGTTCCCAATATTGAGTCTAAAGTTCCTCATTAATTTCTCTCAATCTAAAATAGGATAGCAGGATAAATATAACTAATAGCAAAGGTAGGGTAGTATTTAAGATACTGGCCTACCTTGCCAAGTATTGCCGGTTCGATTCCAATCTAGGACAATATTTTATGCAATTCACAAATTGTTTTTCTGAGTCTGCGTGTAATTTGTCCTCCAATATTATAACTATTATTTTCATGCAGGATATTTAAAAACAATAATAGGAGAAAATCAAATAAGGTGTGGCATAATCTCTACGAGACTGAGTAAAATTCTGTAGGTTGAAATATAAATATGAGTCTTTACTTTTTTATTTAAATACTTTTTACTTTTTTCTACGCAAGGTGGGTCCATGGGGTGCGACCGCATGGTTGCGCCCCGGCAAATCGGCCCGGGGCGACGGAAGAGGTGGCACGCAACCCCATGGACCCACCCTGCAAACACCTCTCTTCACCGTGCGGGCGGGCCTCCGGTACCCGATCTTTGTCTTCAGTGGCCGGCCCGGCGGTATACCCTTGCGGGTTCCTCTCATGTCGATGCCCCGACAGCTTTCGCCGTCGGGGCGTCGCCCTCACGCGGTGGCCTCACGTCGGGTGACCGGACAATTCCCAGGTCCGATCACCCGAAGCCTTGGTTAGGGCGGCATCAGGCGCAGATATTCGCGTCTGCGCCGCCCCGGCTGCTAGCGACGGCCCGGGTCGCGGGAATCCTCCCGGACTCGTTCCGCAGCCTCAATCTGCGAGATGACAGCCTCGCAGAAGGCGGCGACTGCGTCCCAGTTCCTGACGCTGTCGACCATCGCTTTCGCGACAGCCGGCAGCGCCAGGTCGGCACCGATTATAGCGACGAGGTCGCGGCGCTGCCCGTCCCAGCTTGAACATTCCTCGAGCGTGTGTTGCGCTGTGTCCTCGTCACTACCGCAATGGTGGCAGGACGGAGTCCACTCCCTCCCCACGACCGTGTGCAGGTACTTGCAAAAGCAACCGTGCCCCGACAACACCTGCACCAGTCGGAAAGAGAGGACCCCGTGCCGCCGCTCCATCCACTCCATCAGTACGGGCCGGAGGGCCTCAACGGTAACAACACCGTGTCTAGGCCTCTCCAGCCGCGTAACCCAACGGGCGATGACGTCTCGGCGGGCGTCCTCGCGCCAGGTGGCTATCTCACTGAACGATGGGGAGCCACCTTCGTCGCGAACTGATGGCTCTCTGTAGTCTCCACAGATCAGCCCTGGGCTGGGCGTTCAGAGCCCTCGCCCACACGGGTGCGCCGTATATGGCCATCGAACGGATCACCCCCGCATACAGCCGTCGGCCCTCGAAGCTGGGTCCGCCCACGTTCGGCATGAGCCGTGATAGGGTGAACGCCGCGCCGACTGGCCGGGGAGCAATTCGGCGAAAATGCTCCCGGAACCACCATCGCCCGTCGAGCACCAGACTCAAGTACTTCATATGGGCTTGGATACTGATCTGGATGGAGTTGACGACTAACGAGGCGCCGATTGGCAGCCTTACGCGTGGCCCATGGAATAATAGGGCCTCCGTCTTATTTAAGGCCACCCTGAGCAGCGCCTCGATTCGCTTGACCATCTCCTCGGTGCCGAGAGTGGCCAGGCTCGCCGCCTCGTGTTCACTGAGCTCCTGTTAAGAACACAGAGGCTCAGTGAAGCCGCCCACTCAACGACCGTCCGCCCGCGGCTGACCGTCATAGGGGACCCCCACGCCGTGGATTTGGCGTTGAAGTCCCCCAGAACCAGGACGAGGTCCGGTGCCAGTCGCCGTATCGAGGCCTCCAGGTTGGTGAGGGAGGCCCCGAAATCGTCCATTCTCCTAATAGGGGAGAGGTATACGCTGTAGAGCGTGACTCCTCCCCACTCCGCCGCGACAAATTCCTCGCCCCTATCCAAAAGGGACAAGGACGGGAAGTGCCGCTGCATTGAGACGACGATTGCCGCAGTTCCGTTACGGCTGACCACTCAATTGGGGCGATCAGGCACGCAGTACGATTCCGCGACTACAGCTGCACCAATCGATCACTCCGCCATGGATTGCAGGAGGAGATCCTGCGCACCAGCGAAGTGGTTGGTGTTGGCCTGCAAGAGATGCATGGATTCTGTAGCCATTAATGGACTGTATCCATGACCTCCTCCTCGCCGGCGGGCGATCGGACCGCGCTAGGAGCGGGAGCGGCCGTAGTAGGAGGGCCGCTCTGCCCCTTTGGGGCCGAAGCTGGAGGTTTGCACGCCCCAGAGCCCATGCGGTGCTTGGCGGGCTTATTGCCCACCGCACACGCGGGGCAGTGGGGCGGGGCGGTACAAGATGCCGCCACGTGCCCGGTCTGACCGCAGCGGAAATACAATCCGCCGCAGTCGAAGCATGTAGTGCACGTTGGTCGAGTATGTCCGATCGCCATGCACTTATAGCACCTCGCAGGCCGGTGCTCAAGCACGGTTACCCGCGCCTAGCTCCAGCCCACGAGCCTGCCTGAGCCGGCCAGTTGCCTGACCGACTCCACCGGGCACTGCACCCAAGCAGCACCTACACCGCCCGGACCGGGGCGGATGGCGCCACCTCGGATGGTGTCCAGGGGATACCCGGTTTTCGGGGCAATGGCCTCCCGGATGTCTTCCACCGTCACGAAGTCGTCCAGACCCGCGATGCGCATTTCGGCGCACTTTACGGGTCTGGCGATCTTAACGCCACCCTCCTCCGCGAACAAACCCCGTAGCTTCGCCGCTACGCTGTCAGCCACCTTGGCGCCCTCGGCCCCACGGAACTCGAGGATTCGAGCTCCTGTCCAGGGGTCCTGGCTTCGACTCCTCCAATATCGGAGACGTCTAACTCCCGCCGAGCCTTCCTCAAGACGGCCTCGTAGCTGAGGCCTTTCTCGGCCGCCTCAGGCAGCACAGTGATCACCACTGCGGCTGTCTTTGGCGACTTGAGCACCTTGCGCGGCCTCTTCTTCTTATCGGCTCCTGCCTGTGGAGCGGGGACCTCAGCGGCGCGCTTGGTCTCCACTCTCCTTTTCTGGCCACGACTCTTCCAGTCGCGCTCGGCCACCTGCCAACCCTCGGGCGCAGCAGCGCTGGCGTGCTAGCCGTCGCCGGCGGCATTGTTGCCGACGATGACTGCGATCCAGCAGGAGCCGGTACCGTCCTCCTCTTTGGCGCGGGCCCCTTGGGCTTGGTCGCTGCCGCGGCCGCGGCGTAGCTGCCCCCTAGGCGGCCACCCTGACAAGGCAGCGGGGCGGGGGCTGATGCCACATGCGGCCGCTTGTCCGCGGCGAGAGGCGGCCGAACACGTGGTTCTGGAGGCAACCTAGCCTCTAGAACGGCCACGCGCGCATCGACGAGTTTACCAACTGTAAATACACTATCCTGCACTAAGGAAATAATCCTTGTATTGCGGGGGACTTTACGAACATACAATTAACGCGGACAAATTACACCCAGACTCAGAACAACACTTTGTGGATCGCAAAATGTATGGTCCTGCGTGGGAATCGAACCCACGACATTGGCACGGAAGGTCGGTATCTTAATCACTATGCTATCTGTCCAGTCTAATTAATAATCTAGTCTTATTAATAATTTAAAAATATACATCATCATCATTCTCCTAGTCTTATCCTTGGGGTCGATACAATCTGTACTCCTCTTTCATAGTACATATTGTAAAAGTTATTGGCAATAGTTTTATGACCGGCCGCCTGCCAGACGTCAACCCTCCTTGGGAATATATAATAATTGTTGACCAAACCCTCCTTGGGAATGTAATTGTTGACTACACGGCATCAGAAAGAGTTGACCAAGGTCGTTATAAGGCTCTTAGTCGTCTTTTACGACATTCACGAGCAAAGTTAAGAGTTGGTAATATTCTTAGCCGCTACCACACTTGTCAAATTAAAAATATACAAGACGCAAATTCACTTATAAGCTTAATTAAGAAACAAGCGTCGACAAATAATGACAGAATGCCGTGCATTCCCCACGGTAACTTGGTGGATTTTCATATTAAATTACTGTCCCAATGGTAGGGTGCGTGCTACTGGATAATATGTCACCGTGACCTTTTTTTTTAATTTAAAAAGTTCATCAGGACCAATACTTTGATGTACAATGTATGGACATGGCATATCAGTTACAAGAAATTTTATTTTAAAAAGTTTTATATAAATACTAGCAGACCCGCCCTCGCGTTGCTGTGGCTAAGATAGCCTCAGTAACACGTGGTGGTTATGCTAATAAATTGTACCTTATATGAAACGTTTGTACGTTTAACATAGCGCCATTTATTAAATACTTACTCAATTCAGTCAACAGATACCGCCATCTGTTAGAATCGTTTGGAGATAACAGATAATTGTGACTGTCAAATAGTAGACAAATAATTTGCAATAAAATAATATTGCGACTATAAATTGAGATGGAAGCTATCCTATCTTTTAAATTGGATCAAACTTCACATGCTGTGCAAACTTTATTAAAAGCGGTTAAGTACTTTAGGAGTCCATCGCGGACAAACAACGTGACACGTAATTTATATATATTATTAAGATATTAAAATACCGACCTTCCCTGCCAGTGCCGTGGGTTCCATTCCTACATAGGACGATAGTCCTGCGTTACATAAACTGTTGTTCTGAGTCTGGGTGTGATTTGTCTGCGTTAATTATATGTTTGTAAAGTCCCCCGCAATACAAGGATTATTTCCTTAGTGGAGGGTGGTGGTATTATTTTTATTTTTAAAAATAAAAAAACTAATGTCCGCCCCCTATCTTGGCCGTTGGTGTCGTAAAAGACGAGTAAGAGATAATATGCATACAGTATCTGCGGAAGAGAAGGAAAACTTGAAATAAAATCAATTATGAAAATGTCTGACCTATGGCAGGTTGCCACCAAAGACAAAGGCTGGGTTCCGGTGGCCCGCTCGCTTACCGAAGAGAGGTACATGTAGGGCGGGTTTATGTAGTCATGCACCGTTCTTTCTGTCATCCCGGACGGAATTCCCCTGGGAATCCTATCAATATTGTCACCTATCCAGCAGTGGATGTAGTAGATAAGCTGATGTATTAATGGCTAGCAATTAGTTTGTATGGCAACTGTCTAAGAATACTATTAATCATGGTTGTAAGCAGAAAATATCACTTTAGGAAATTTTGAAATAATACTAAGTCAATCTTTCACCAATATCATACATTAATTTCTCTCTATCGTTATGAAGGCTTAGGATTAGGACACAAACAAACCAAAAAAATTATTACAACTTTAGGTTTTCTCACGTTTCTACTATTTAAGCTTATAAATTTATGCTAGCAGTAAATCATATTACATTAGGCTCCAGCAAACGCTCAGAGCTTTAAGTGCTATCTCAGAGAATCTTGGTTAAGTTATTTTAATTAATTGGCTGCCAATTAAGGCAATTACTGTTTGAAAGTTCCACGGGATCTTTTGGTAATTGTGTCATTTTGTACGTTATGTGCTATAAGTTTTGAATTATGAACACGATAGCGATTATTAATAACTTTTTCTCAAACATGCTTGGAAATTTGAGCATTATTTTGACAACCTTCTTCGAGATAAATCGAAATTGCTATATTGACCAAATACATGCGAGCAAGCGGCCGGCAAAAAATGTATGAAAATCCATATCTGTCGTGTTTTAGCGGCCAAATAAATATATATGTAAATTCATATCTATCGTGTATTTTAAAAATGGAACAATTTGTTACTTCAAAATATGGTAACTATATAGGCAACTTATCAGAGTTTTATTTAAATTTCGAACTGGCTTGAAAAAGAACCTGTTTTATAATGAAAAAAAAAACACAACTGAACACTTTAGTCCGTGAAAAATGTCGTTATATTGTTATTCATTATGTATATCAAGTGTATGCAGTTCTACTTAGTACTACTTAGTTTTAATTGCCGCGCATTATTTGAGAAAAGTACTATACAAGCCTTGGCCACAACTAAGAATTGATGGGCTTACGTATGTTTTTTACACTTTCATCCATCAATGCCTCTTTTGCTGGCCGGTGCAGTAATGTACTATTATTGAAGTGAAGCTTCACTTAATGCACATTTTCAGACCATATTCAAAATCATTTATTATATATAAACCCCGCGAGGGTACTTATATATTACCAATTAAATCGTTTTAATTTAAATTTAACTATTAACTATCAACGGATTGGAATCAGATCATCACTTGGAACATCAAAAAGTCAACGGGTTTGTCTATTTTTTTTATTTTTTTATATAATTGAACGTTGCCCCATACCGCGTTTAAACATAAGTTTGCTCAACGACGTTTCGAAGTTTTAGCCTTAATGATATTTACAAAAATACGAAAGCCTTAAGGGTAGATTAATGAAAAATTTCCATTTTGAAATATTATTGAAGGAATGGATAAGGGAACTTAACTATTGAGTATATGATCATGAAAAAAGTGTAAAATAAGTGTAAAAGGTACACAAACAGACACACACGCACGCCTACAGACACACAAACGTAAACACACACACGCACATGTGTATGCACACACACACAAGCACGGGCACGCACGCACTCATTTTTATTTGATTTTTTTCAATTACCCGACGTTTGAAATAATTTATAACGTTCATCGTCACTGGCGATTCTACCATTTCATATTAAATATAAACGAAATAGAATTTGTAAAAATAGATTTATTTCAAATATTCTATATATTTGAAATAAATCTATTTTTACAAATTCTAAAAATCAGCTAAAACTTAAAAATACTATATTAAGATAAACATTTATAAATAAAATATATTAAACACTTATAAAAACAATACAACAGTCATCATTCTCCTACTCTTATCCCAATTACTTGGGGTCGATACAATATGTACTCCTCTTTCATAGTACATATTGTAAAAGTTATTGACAATAGTTTTATGACCGGCCGCCTACCAGACATCAACCCTCCTTGGGAATGTAATTGTTAACCAAACGGCATCAGATAGAGTTGACCCAGGTCATTATAAGGCTCTTAGTCGTCTTTTACGACATCCACGAGCAAAGTAAGGGTTGGTAGTATTCGTAGCTGCTACCACACAGCACAAGAGACAACAGTGTCTGTAGTATACTGTTGACAGGTTTCTATTCACATTTGCGGGTCAATCCATTCGGGATAATACCACAGTCTCGTAGGAAATCGACGTCTGAGCAGTGCCAATGTGCGCTTCGTTCAGTGAGCGAGAGAGCCGGCAGCCCAACTTTCTCGGTGAGTTTCGGTTCGTTGGCAGCCTACCTGTACGCCTGGTATTGTAAAAGTTATCAGGTGAGCAGCAAAAAAAAAACAAATTAATTAGCATCTTAGTACGTAGAGAGACCGAAAAAGTTCTATCTCAGCATAGGCTGCAATGAGGCAGTGCAGCACTAGTTTTCGTATAGAAGAAACTATCAGATGTCATCTTCGTATTCACACTTTGTTTATTCATGTTAGTCTTCATGCAGTCCATCCATCTTTTCTTTGATCTTCCCGTCAGGAGTCACTTATCTTAGACATTCATGCTTAAAAACTTTCCTTACAACATAATTTGTAATATTGCGAAGTTATTAAACAGTTGTATTTCTGGAAATACTCACGCGTTAGAGTCGATTATGTCGACCTGAGTTTCGAGCATGTCCGATGCTCATCATCAGAGCGAGTGCGCAGCTGCGTATGCGAGCCCCCGACGCGCACTGCGGCTAGCGTAACGTGCAGCACGCCGCAACACAGCCTCAGGCAGCGGGGGGGTACTGCTTGCTTCTTGAGCGTCTTCAGCGGAATCGTCCGATTAGTCCCGATCGTTACCGAGGGCATTTGATGGTCTCACAGCAAACTCACTCCACGTGCCATCACCCTGATATACCACGCTGACCACGTCGCTCTCCATCCCAGACAAAACCTTGTGTGTCGAGGTAGTATTGAGTACCGGTATCCATGCTGAAGGGAGCGTCCACCCACAGTCTCTATTAAACGTACGATGTCGGTTGATTTCTATAGCTTCACGTATTTTGCGAGGTATAAAATACTTTTCTGTGGCTAATACGGAAGCTTTGTCGAACCGAATGTAGTGTATTGTGTTCGAGAGACCGGCCTGCTCTGCTATGGCTGATTTAGTGGTGTCCATGTTCTTAATACTCCTGACGTGTTCGGTTAGTCTGGTGGCGATGCTGCGGCGAGTAGCTCCCACGTAGCTCTTGCCACAAATCAAATCAAATCAAATCATTTATTTTGCATAAGCCCCATAGGGGCACTTACATATTGTCAATTTTACAATGTTTTTTTATAATTAAATTTAATTAATCTACCACCGGATCGGAAAGCAGCCACATACTGAGAAGATCCGGCAAGAAACTCAGTGGGCTCGTCATTTTTTTTTATTATATTTTTTCACAAAAGAGTTTGGTTACATATTTACTTTATGTTAGCTCCAGTGATATGCCCTTCGAGTAAAGATTCATTTTTAAAATTTTGTATATAATACAAAATTAAACTAAGAATATTTATAAAACAAAAAAGAAAGAAAAATGGCTGGACCAGATCCCACAAGCGGCACCCGATCACGAGTTAACTATTAGAGCAGCCATCACGCCCCTCAACCACATTGGAGGGAAGGGAGAGACCCGCTCCACGTAGCTACCGCAAGCAGAGACCTTTTCAGTGAGCATGACCACACCATAATCTATAAATTTGAAACAGATAGCTTGGATAATTAAATACATAACTCGTTAGGCAAAACACGCTACACTGTACAATTAAGATAATACAAATAATACAAGAGTAAGTGATAAACATTAAAAGGGCAATTGCTAAGAGAGGAGCTGCTCATAACCATTCCGTATTATCATTTAGATAATCCGAAATGCTGTAATATCCTTTTCTGTACAGTCTGTTTTTGATAGCCTTTTTGAACTTATTCATTGGCATATCTCGGATATCTTTAGGCAGTTTATTGTAAAAGCGTATACATTGCCCCATGAAAGACCTACTAATTTTTTGTAGGCGAGTATGATAGATAACTAGATTATCCTTATTTCTAGTGTTCACACGGTGTATATCACTATATTTATCAAATTCATTAATATTTTTTTTTACATATAGTATGTTTTCGAATATGAATTGTGATACAACGGTTAGAATGTTTATTTCCCTAAATTTTTCTCTCAGTGAAGCTCTTGGCCCTAGATTATAAATCGCGCGGACAGCCCGTTTTTGAAGAACAAAGATGTTTTTCAAATCTGCAGAGCAACCCCAAAGCAGAATGCCATAAGACATAAGACTATGGAAGTAGGCGAAATAAACAATTCTAGCCGTTTCAATATCGGTTAACATTCGAATTTTTTTTACCGCATAAGCCGCTGAGCTTAGCCTACTTGATAATTTTTCAATCTGAGGACCCCAATGGAGTTTAGTATCGATGGTAATACCCAAAAACGCCGTGGGCTCCACAAGCTCGAATGAATGGTGTGGCCCTAGGGCCACACCATTCATTTGAACATTGGTTTCCACTAGTCTCACATTAGGTGTGGTGAATTTAATACATTTGGTTTTCTTTTCATTAAGAACCAAGTTGTTTGTACTGAACCAATGAACAACATTTGACAGAGCGTTGTTCACATCGTCATAATTAATCATTTGTCTTTTAATTTTAAACAATAAGGAGGTATCATCTGCGAACAACACTATGTTTTGGTTATCCCCTACATAATAAGGTAAGTCATTAATATATACAAGGAACAGAAATGGCCCCAGAATGGATCCTTGTGGAACACCCATTTTTACAACAGAACCAGATGATCGTACACCATTAACATCGACCCTCTGAATTCTGTTGCACAAATATGATGTTAAAAGTTCGAGAGCCTTATTCCTGATCCCATAGTGGTATAATTTCTTGACGAGAATTTCATGGTGTACACAATCAAACGCCTTGGATAAATCGCAAAATATACCTAAAGCATCATGCGATTTCTCCCAGGCTGTAAAGATATTTTTTAATAATTCTACACCCGCATCAGTAGTAGAGCAATTCTTAGTGAAGCCAAATTGCTGTTTGTGAAATATATCATGTCTCTTAAAATGATGTAACATTTGACTCAGCATAAGTCTTTCAAAAACTTTACTAAGTGTGGGTAGTATGGAAATTGGTCGAAAATTATTAAGATCAGACATACTACCCGCTTTGAACAAGGGAATCACTCTACTAATTTTCATGAGATCAGGAAATACGCCTCGAGCAACACAACCATTAAACACAGATGCCAGATGGGGGGCAATAATATCAATTATAGAATTTACTGTCTTTACAGAAAAGCCCCATAAATCAGCTGTCTTCTTAACATTAAGATTTTTAAAAGAGTTTATGATATCATTCCTACTGACATCTGAGAATTCAAAGGATGTGTCGCATTTTACAATACACTGTTTCAAGAGTGACTCGGCTAAAATACACAGTCACAAGGTA
Source organism: Lymantria monacha (assembly GCA_905163515.2). Taxonomy (NCBI): domain Eukaryota; kingdom Metazoa; phylum Arthropoda; class Insecta; order Lepidoptera; family Erebidae; genus Lymantria; species Lymantria monacha. The sequence goes on from LR991102.1 coordinate 3,438,039, forward strand.
CTCTATAGACTCCTGATACGCTCAGGTAGTCCTTGTCTTTGGGTGAATGTAGCATTTGCCGTACTTAACCAGGCGGGCGGAAAAACGTTCGTATATCATACTTGCGTCGCCATAGGTACCCGATTTTGTCCGTTGTTCCCTTTACGAACGATAGGTAAGTCGGAGAACGTTCCACTCTTGTTGGTCGCTTACGTTCACTAAACTTGACCCAGCGACGACATTGTTGCCAATTATACCCGTTGGCCTCTAGTACCTTTCTTACGTGCTCGAGTTCTGTCTTCACATATTGTGGGTCACATATTCGAAGAGCTCGGTTAATAACTGATCTTGGTACTGAGGACAAGTGTGCAGGGTGATGGTGTGAACTGGCATGAAGATACCGATCTGTGTGCGTAGGTTTACGGTGGATAGTGTGGTTAAGACTACCATCTGCTTCAATTAAATTAAATTTTTAATACTAAAATTTTAATTTATTAAATTTTTAATACTAAAATTGCGAAGTTATGTCTTAAAATATGTTATTTTTTTGTTGTTTAAAAGATTCCTTAGTGCAGTGCCTTATGCACTGCACTAAGGAACTAATCCTTATATTGTGGGGGATTTTACAAACATTTAATTAACGGACACAAATTATCCTCATACTCAGAACAAAAATTTGTGGATCGCACAAAGTATTATTCTGCGTGGGAATCGGACTCACGACACTTAGAGCGGTTACGCACTACGTCCGATCCGAATCCGATCTGAACCCGTGAAAATATGGATCTAGAAAACTCAGACCGAATTCGGATATTGCTTACGCACTTATCCGATCTGAACGCATGAAAATATGGGTCTAGAAAACTCGGACCGAATTACGTTATTTTACGCGGAGCCATGACAGAGTGTTCACGTCATTGATCATGAGTCCTTTAAATTGACGTCAACTTCTGACAATACTATTGTACGTAAGAAGAACGTAGACGTACGTACATATAAATATTTCTATGGTTACATCGGTCCGTCAAAAATCATCTCCGGCATGGAGATTCTAGAATGACGGAAAGAAATCGGATGACGGAGTTCGGATGTAGTGCGTAAATTACCATAGAAATAGTTCTACGGCTACGACGGACCATATTTTCACGGATCGGATATAGTGCGGAACCGCTCTTCCATGGCACAGCCGTTCGGTATCTTTACCACTTCGCCATGTGTACAATCGAAATATTAAAAATACCATATCCATTTCCCATAAGATCATGGTGGAGGCACCATCAATTTGTGCGGGCACACCTCAGGCTGATTTCAGTTGACGAGCTCAATTTTTGTTTACGTCTCTTCCGCCCTATATTTTGGCAGATTGTTAAAGGCAAGTACAAGAGTTTTTATCATATTTAGAATTTTTTTTTATTCATTTGCACATTGGGTCATTGTTGATTAATGCGCTGTTTTAATGATACGGAAAGGTCAAGGTGAGTTATCCTCATGGGTTTGAAGTTAACAAAATACGTCATTGAAAATACGGCTTTGATGGTTTTTACTTTAGATGAAGAGCTAATTTAGCTAGTAGTAGCTGAATAGTATTGTTAGTTTTGTAAAATTGCCACAATAATAATTATCATAAATGAAATACTTTAATAATAACAAATCATAAACGACATAAATTTTATATATAGAATTATTCTCTTTTTGTATTGGCAATGAATTTGTATCAATTTTGTAATAAATGTGGATCAAAATTAAAAAAGAAAAAAAAATATCTTATAGGGTAGATATAAATAAATTTCTGTAATAACAATGACATATTGGACGTAAGACACCTCAGCCCTCCCGTGACCATGATCACTGTAAAGTGTTCGAAACGTCGGGAAATTAAAAATCAAATACAAACGCGATAGAATCCGTAAAAGTAGTTTTATTTCAAGAGCTAATTCAGTTCTTTAGTGCTATATTTTTTATCTACCTTTTTTTATTGTATGGTAGCAAAAGAGCAAGCAGCACACTTGATGGTAAGTGTTACTGTCGCACATGAACCTTTGCTATACCAGAGATGTAGCTAGGCTGCTGTCTTACTACCAATACCACTGGTTCCTACCACTAACAAAACCCTCTATATACCCCGATCTAATTATTAAGTTAATTATTGAATCAAAATAATGTGTAAAGCTTTCCAATATTTAGATTTGCCGTGTTGTGACGTAGTAAGAATACCACTAGAGGGATTCGAACCGGCGCCTATTGGGATTCCGGCCCAATCCTGCTGCCACTACACCACCGTGACTTATTGTAGGACATGCAAATTTCGCTTCGTATCATATATACGTCTTAAGGTGACGGTATGCTATCTACCCGACATTGTTTACACATTGTTATAAGCTTAATACTTCAAACTTTACAGTTAGAATTGTATTAAACGATGACACAACCTTGTTATTTAAATTACTGAAATTTAGCATTTAATATGCTTAATTATTTATAAAACCCGATTTTTCGCTTCGTAATCGGGTTTTATAAATAATTAAGCATATCAAATGCTAAATTTCAGTAATTTAGCAATACCACTACCAATTTTGTCCGTGAATGCCGTAGAAGACGATATCCCTTAGCCGTCTTTTAAGTCATTTATGAAAAAGATTGTTTGGTATAATAATTGTATTCGTATTGTACACGTAAAATTATTATTAGTAAAGAAATATCATTCTCCTACTCTTATCCCAATTATTTGGGATCGATACAATATGTACTCATATTTCATAGTACATATTGTAAAGCAATAGTTTTATGACCAGCCGCCTGCCGGACGTCAACCCTCCTTGGAATGTAATTACTGACGAAACGGCATCAGATGGTGTTGGCCCAGGTATAAGGTTATAAGGTTCTTAGTCGTCTTTTAAGTCTTCCACGTGCAAAGTAAGGGTTGGTAGTATTCGTAGCCGCTACCACACAGCACTTATTAGTAAAGAAATATAAGGACGTGAAATAAAATTCATGTGTTTCAAATCAGCGTTCATGGATACGAGCGGATAGTCCTCTTGTAACTTATAAACGTTGAAAATTGTTTATAATGTCAAGTGTGCAAAAATCATATACAGACGCTATAAAATTCGTAATTCGTGTGGTGATGGAGTAAGAATATAATTCACCACCCCTATTCTTACTTGTGGGTGATCGTAAGAGACGACTAAGGGATATGAAACGCATATAACATCTATGTAAGAGAAGGTAAACTCAAAACAAAACTCTATACCAACACGTTTGATCAGCGTAGTATAGTAGGTCAATGTCCCTATTATGGAGGAGGCTCGAGCCCAACAGTGGGACATGTATGAGCTGAGATGATGATGATGATAATATTTGTAAAAATAGTTTTATATGCTAGTATTACGAATGTAGACTAGTGTGAGAGATAAGAAAATGTAAAGATTCCTGATCATTACAGAAAAATAAGACATGATAATTAACTATAATCTTATATCTATATAGTATAACCACACTGTTATCAGTTTTCTGTCTTCAGCCACGTGCAGCTACGTCCGGGGCAACACACTCTCGCAGAAGATCACCACTTAAGCAGTGCCAATGTGCTTTTGCGCTTCGTTCGGTGTGCGAGAGAACGGGCAGCCCAACTTACGGGAAGGGTTTGGGGTATTCATTGGTAGGCAGCGGCCTAGCTCTACCATTGGTATTGCAAAGGTCCATGGGCGGCAGTAAAACTTAACATCAAGTGTTATTGCCCATCGAAAGGTGGCGATTCCGGGAGTATGCTCTGGCAACATTAGAATTACGGTTGAGTGGTTTCGTGGCGTACAACGGGTATAAATATCGGATAAGAACGTGTAGATGGCATTCGGTTGTGATATCTAATCTGTGGTAGAAAAACAGTAGAAAGCTAATAAGTTATATATAGTTATGGAGGTTTAGGTATATATCTATTTTACTCTTACACAAGTGTGCTACTTGCTCGTTTGCCGCTATATGCAAAAAAAAAAATATATTGTCTTTGATACTTTATGCATTTTTTTTAAAGATGTATTGCGGGGGACTTTACAAACATGCAATTAACGCAGACAAATTGCACCCAGACTCAGAATAATACTTTGTGGATTGCATAAAGTATTGTGCTGCGTGGGAATCAAACCCATGGCATTGGCACAGAAGGTCGCTATCTTAACCACTACGCCATCTGTGCAGTCGATTTTTATTATTATTTTATTATTTAGTACAAATTTTAACAACTTTGCCCTGCCTATGTAAATATAATGTATGTATATGTACATATATGTGTAATCTAACAATTTCAAAGCTCACTGGACACCAAAACTTTTGTACCTGTTTTGTTATTCCATTAAAAGTTTCCCCTCAAAAATGGCTCATTTACAAGGTTTGCTAACGCATTGTGTTGTATTAACAAATTTATAAATTTTTAGGGGTTCTCTCGGAAGTTAATTGGGATAATATAATTTCTATTTCACTAAACTATTCAATAAATTAATTTATTGCTTTTTTATAAACACCTTTTAACTTCAACTCAGTTAGTGAGGGGCCATTCATAAATTATGTAAAACGTTTAGGGGGAGGGAGGTGTTTATAACTTCTTGCTATAGGCATGTAGTGAACCTGACATTACGTAAGATATTAAATTGAAAATTACTAATTTTGGTCAAAACTGTCATAGATTAATAAGAATAATGTTATTGCAGTGAGTTAATGATACCTACTTGTAGTAATAAGATTGTTATAAAAGATATCTTCAGAATAAACGGAGTTATATTTGATCAATAGGACCTTTTCTTACAAAAAATCTTATTAAGGCGCACGGGGCAGTAGTTTCAATCTTATGATGTCTTACGGGAGGGGGCCAAATCATTCTTCAAAATCCTTTACGTAATTTATGAATGGCCCCTAATGCCTTTGTGCTTATATTATGTTTTATTTAATCTATCTATCCTATCTTGTCCATTGTACTCATATCTTCATTGTATTTATACTTTTGAAGTAACTTCTCATGGGAGGATGAACCGCTTCGTTACGTAACATGTAACGGTGCCACTCTGTCTGGCCGCTTTATAGGATTAAATAATGATACTAATAATGTACACACACAAAATTCCAATGTACATGTTCAAGAATTGTAACTAAGAATAAAATATATTTTATAATTGATTGAATTAGGCGATACATGGCGGCAATCCATTATTATCTTAAAATGGAGGAAAGGAAGGAAAACCCACCACTTTCCCACGGTTAATCAATATACCGTACACTAACTAAATGCGCTGCGCATTTGTTTGCTTAGGAGTAAGATTTCCTTATATCTTATTCCACCTTGGCTCTTAGCTGACCCGGGAGTAAAAGAAAAACGTTAAAGCTGGTCAGCAGCAAACTTGTACGCTTTCGCGTTCAAGTTTCTTAAGCGGTTACCTCCCGCGTGACAATTAAAGTCTGGCTCGGCGAAGAAGGTAGTCTACGCTGATAAGCATCAGATCCTGGTAGATTCGGCGAGTTAACAAAGCAATGTTGATGGCTTAGAGCGGCAATTGAGGTCAAAAGTGACTGCCGGTCAGATCCTGTATCTATACCCTCAGCCAGTTGTAGCGACTTTCGTTCCATTGGATCACGGAGGGTTAAGACGAAAGATGGCATCTGCGATTGTGCGCCCGCTTATGCACTACAAATACTCCTGCACTGATGATTGTTTCTGAAAGTAAGACTCCAATTGACGAAAAGCCCCATAGCGATGGGCTAAAGTAGAGAGGTTCGGTTCGATGCAAACCGGTTTTTGTCTGAAGCTTGCACATGGGCGACCCTAGGGGTGTTCTTAGAACATCGTGGTCACTTCCACTCTAAATCGGGGTGACAGAGAGGATTCGACAGCACCTAGAGTGACAAAGCAGCCCTATTTAGGGAAGGCACTGCTCTCCATGCTCAGCCTTGGAGGGGGCTAGAAAAGGTGCCCCAAAAAAATGCTCACCCCAACCTATAAGAATGGTAGTAATCACGGCTGCCATTGCGTCTTTCATTTCGTGGTTGACGCTTCAAAAATAATTTAATAAAGACACCTGAAATGACTTTTAGCGCGTAGAACATGAGGACGCTCCTTGACAGTGACGATAACATTTGTCCTGAGCGAAAGATAGCTATTATAGCTCGTGAACTTTCACGCTACAATAAAGATATAGTCAATCTTAGCAAACCACATCTTGCCGATGAAGAGGAACGAGTAGAACAAGATGGTGGCTATTCCTTCTTTTGGAAAGGACTTTCTGCTTCTGAACTGCGACGATCAGGCGTAGGATTCGCGATCAAGAATAAGCTTGTAAAGCAACTACAGGAGTACCCAGTGCATATCTCAGATTGCGTTACCACTTTGCGTCTTCACCTAGATAATGACAAGTATCTCAATATCATCAGTGTTTACTCTGCCACGTTGGACAAATCTGAGCATATTAAAGAACAATTTTACGGGAAACTGATCAGTTACATTAAAGGCAGTTCCTCCCAGATAACAGATTCTTCTGCTGGGTGACTTTAATGCCAGAGTGGGACAGGACTTCCTCACTTGGCCTAAAGTTTTGGGCAGACATGGATGAAAATGGACAACTATTGCTAAATTTTTGTGCACAATTAGATCTCGCGATTAGAAACACCATGTTTAGACTACCCTCAAAGCACAAAAACACATGAATGCACCCAAGGTCCAAACACTGGCATTTAATAGACTACGCTATTGTGAGACAAAGAGACATCGCTCAAGTACAGATCACCCGAGTTATGCAGGGTGCCAATTGCCGGACTGAACATAGACTCGTACTTACTATGTTACGTCTACAGCTCCGACGACCTTGAAGAACCGGTAGGAGTTAACGGATAAGCTTAACCGTAGACATGTTTAAAGATAAAGAGACATGTGAGAAGTATTCGGATGCTTTGGTTACGGCACTTTCATCTTGTTGCAAAGAGACTGGTGGCATTGCTAACGATTGGAAGACTCTATCAACATACATTTTAGATATCGCCACAGCTACACTAGGTCCACAAACTCGTAAACATGAGGATTGGTTAGATGATAACGTTAGAGTTATCAAAGAGGCCATTGATAAACATCGACATCTCCTTCGACAAAATAAAAGAACAAACTTACGAAAACTAGCGATAATCAAACAAAATAACATTGTTCTTCGAAAACTAACCCGGGCAACTAAGGATAAGTGGTGGCAGGATAAGGCTTGTCACATACAATGGCTTTCAGATACAAACCAATTGGGCGAATTTTACAGTGAGATTCGCAAATTGATAGGCACTAGCTCTCTCCCAAAAATACCCCTTAAGCCAGCATTCGGCGATAGTGTTCTTAAAAGTAAGGATGAAGTGGTGAAACGTTGGTCAGAACACTTTAGCAATATACTAAATGTAGATCGCGCAGTTGATCTGGAACACGTCAATCAAATACCTCAACTTCCAATTGAGAACAGGTTGGATGAACCACTGTCGTGTGACGAGGTTATTCTCGCCATTAAGCAATAATAAGACAGGCGAACAGTGGGTATCGATTTAATACCAGGTGAGATGCTTAAATGCGGCGGTCATGAGTTACATGTAGCTATATGGCAAATCTTCACTCATATGTGGACAAAAGAAACTGTTCCATGTACCTTCAAAAAAACATTCATGAAATCCCTATATAAGAACAAAGGTGATCGCTCGGATTGCGACTCCTATCATGGCATTTCATTGCTGTCGGTCCCGGGAAAAGTCTTTGCCATAGTATTGTTAAACCGCCTCACGAAATTATCAGACAACCTATTACCGAAGCCCCAGTTTGGCATTCTACCTAATAGAGGCACTTGTGAGGCCATATTGTCGATTAGGCAACTGCAAGAAAAAAGCAGAGAACAGGATCGACCTATGTATCGCAGTTTTGTTGATCTCGAAAAAGCATTTGAAAGCTTTGTGGATGGTACTCGGGAAGATTGGATGCACCCCTAAGTTTGTTAGACTTCTGAGACTTCTACATGATGACATGGTATGTTGCGTCGCGGTCAATGATAAACAATCTGAATTTTTCCCCGTTACTTGTGGGGTGAAGCAAGGATGCGTTCTAGCACCTACATTGTTCGCGTTATACTTTACTGTCGTAGTTCGTGAGGACTTAGGCTACTCCCGAAGGCGTTCACATTCGTTTCCGTACCGATGGTAATCTTTTTAATTTAGCAAGGTTCAAAGCCCGCACGAAAGTTTCCTACTCGGTGGTTATTGAGATTTTGATGCGGATGATTTGTGTTTTGTGTCAGAATCCTCAGAAGGTCTGCAACAGATAATGTCCGATTTTCATACATCTTGTGATAAGTTCGGGCTAAAGACAAATATCAAAAAGACAGAAGTAATGTCATTAGATGTGAATAGTCACGAGATACTAACCACTAAACTAGGCGAGGACGAATTGAAACAGATCGATAAATTTCAGTATTTGAGGAGCATGTTATCATCTAAAAGTGACCTTGATGCCGAAATCATCAGCAGAATTGGCGCTGCGGCTGCGGCATTCGGTAAGCTTAGCAGCAAAGTCTTCGTTTCTCATGACTTAAATCTTGCCACCAAGGTCTCGGTTTACATGGCTGTTGTGCTGCTGATATTGTTGTATTCTGCCGAAACTGGGACTGTATATCGGCGTCATATCCGCATGCTAGATCGATTCCACCTCAGATGTCTGAGGAAGATAACAAAGATCCGATGGTGATTCGATGATGGACGCTGCCGACCATCGCCAGGGCAATGCTCGGCAGCGTCAGGAACTGGGACGCGGTCGCAACCTTCTGCGAGGCAGTAGTCTCGCGGAAGAAGGCGGCGGAGCGCGTGCGCGAGGAGAGTCTCCTCAACGACGCGAGCCGCCGCCGGCGATTGGGGCGGCGCAGGCGCGATTACCTGCGCCTGATGCCGCTCTAGCCGAGGCCGCGGGTGACTGGATCAGGGAATTAGTCCGTCACCCGCCGAGAGGCCGACCGCGTGAGGAAAGACCGACATCCTACCCGAGGGAGGGACGTCGGTCGAGGAAAGGGTACTCCTCAGGGGTATACCGTCGGGCCGACCACTGACGTCAAGTCACTCTGCTCCGGTGGTCAGCCCAACGACGAAGGCAACGTCACGGGTGGGTTACGGGTGTGCGTGCTTACGCCCCTCTGTCACCCCGGATGGAGTGGTGCGAGGAGTGGGCCGCCCGTAGCCCACCCACCAAAAAAAAAAAAAAAAGGTTCAAAGATGTTCTAAAACGTCACTTAAAAACGTGCGATATTCAACCATCTCAATGGGAACAGCAAGCCGCTAACGACAGGAATGGAGAGCTTCAGTAAAAACTAAAGTCCATAATCTTGAATTGAAGCGACGACGCTCTGATCTAGATATCAAGCGAGGTGAATTGAAAGCCCGAACAACTGCGGCAATTAGATATAATTATGTCAATAATGTATATACATGCCCGCAATGTGCAAGGACCTTCTGTAATAAGATTGGTATTGCCCAATTTCATAAAACAACTTTAGAATACTACATACATACATACATATCATCACGCCATATCCCTTGCAGGGTAGGCAGAGAGAACAGAGTTCCAGAGAACTCTATCTCTGCATACTTCACTCGCTTCCTCAACATTCATAATTCTCTTCATACACGCTCGCCGGTTTCGGAGACTCTTGACTCCACCTTCCTTCAGTACATGACCGATCTGGTCTAGGTAGGTTAGTCTCGGTCTCCCTCGGTACCTACATCCTTCCACTTTCGCATTGTATATCTTCTTAACCAGGCGTTCGTTCGGCATTCTTTCCACATGTCCGAACCATCGGAGCATTCCCTTTCGCATCTTTACACCAATACTCTCTTTCATACCTACTCGCTCTCTTACGTCGTCGTTACGAATGCGGTCGGTCAGCCTAACTCCACAGATTTTCCGCAGAGATCGCATTTCGACCGCATTAATTTTACTATCATACTCTTTTCTGCATACCCAACTCTCGCTTCCATACAGTAATGTTGGGACAAGCACTGCGTTATGTATTGCTACACGTGCCTTCTGGCTGAGGTGGTGGCTGCCGAGAAGTTGCCCCAACGCTCCGTTCGCTCTATTTCCCGCATTCACTCTTCATTCTATATCAGTGGTGTACCTTCCATCTCGGCTAAATCCACATCCAAGATATACAAATTCATCCACTTGCTCTAGTACATCATTACCTATTGTTACTCTTACATCTGTTCTGGTTTTATCTCTTTCAAAGACCATTATTTTGGTTTTGCTCACATTCACGCGTAGACCCCTTTTCTTACAATCTTCTGTCATTGTGTCGACTAGGGTCTGCAGGTCAGTCGCTGACTGTGCCAGCAGGACTGCATCATCTGCATAAAGCAGAGCAGTGACCACTGAGTCGCCCATCTGGACTCCCACATTCATATCGTTCAACCTTTGGAGACATTTTAATAAACAGCCTGGCTGACAGAACGCACCCCTGCTTAACACCGATATTGACGTCAAACCAAGGCGACATTCCATCATCCAGCCGCACACAGGCTCTACAGCCCATATAACTGGACTGCACAGCCTGTAGCAGTTTACCGCTAATACCATACTCCGGTAAAATGTCCCAAAGTTCCTTTCGTACAACCGTGTCAAAAGCTCTCTCCAGATCCACAAAACTGCAGAAAACCCTCTGACCTAGAGCCAGATGCTTCTCCACAATGTTGCGCAGAGAGAACACTTGATCCATGCATCCCCTTCCACTCTTGAAACCTCCTTGTGTCTCACACAGTAAACCATCGGACTTTAGAATACTAATTTATTAAACTCTTATGTTTTTAGCGAGCGGTCGATTAAAATTTCATTCCAATAACGTCGCTATCTAATTCGATGTGGCGCCGTGTAAAAACAACTTGGCTGCTCGTACCTCTTTAGGTCACGTTATGACTGTAAGCGATTTCAGTGTCAGTGGGATTTTTAAATGAAATAAATTTATGCTTAGAAATATTAACTGTACAGGTTTATGAAACAGGTTTTTTGAACGTAAAATGTATTTACTTATGAAACCTTTCTAATGATAGTATAATGCTATAAACACCCGATTACGAGTGAAAAGTGATTATCAAAAGTGGGAATCGAACCCACACCTATTGGAAATCCGTTCCGTTCTTGTGACATCATTTTTCGCTTTGTAATCGGGTTTTATAAATAATTAAGCATATTAAATGCTAAATTTCAGTAATTTGGGTAGTACAATGCTGTTCGATTGCCTACTCGCGTGGAGGTAATGAATACGGCTTATTAATGGCTACCGAGCCCATCCAACTCCTGCAGAAGCTGAGGCTATCCGCATCTACAGTGCGTTAGTGTAGATCTGCGATACGGCCATGCTTAGAATACGATGTCTGCTTCTAAAGCAAGGGGTCTGGTCACTGGTGGTCCTAGAAGCTGGCAGATCATTGTGCTGCGTATATTTGTGCTGTAAGGTTTTACACTCGTAGTTGGCGGCATTATTGTAACGCTGAGCTTGAGGGCTAGTTATACAAAGCTTACCGCAGTGAGTGGTCTGCTTGGAGGCTGGTCATCTGTCATGCCAACGCGAGTCAATAGGAAATGCTGAATTATCTTGAAAGTTCTTTTAGTAAGCTAGAGAGATTGCAAAGTTACTATAAATGATAAAAGAGCCTTTATTTCCATCGTCTGATCTCCTTGAGGCAACAGGATAGGATTATAATTATCAGACCTTTTATCTGATCGTAGAAATCTCTCCTGGTCAGCTTATAATAGACCATTGCACAATATATTATCTTCTTCCATGGTACACTCTGGAAGGGTTTTGGTAATAGTTTTATAACCCACACCCTGTCTAATGTCACATCACCTTGGAAACGTAATTATCCACCAGACAGGGCATGAGATGAAGTCAGCAGATAGAGGCATCAGAGGCTTTAGATGGAGTTGGCCCAAGTCGATATGAAGCTCTTAGCCATCTTTGCTTCACTTAACAATAAACTCGAAGAAAATACAAAAACAAATTAGTTTCTGCATATAGCGTTTTTAAAACTGATGCAATGCTGTATACAGTAACAACTTAGCCTTACGTTTGCAGTAAATTGTAGCTAGTTCAGCTTACGTAGCCTGAATGAACAACACCGGAAACAAGCCTATTACAACACTAAATACTCTGCAACGTTTAAAAAATTAAACATCTCTTAACAGTTGAAAAGAAAATGCTGGTATAAAGATACGTAAATATAGTGCACATTTTAGGTACATTCTGTACCTGTAAATTAGGAGTTTCATATATTCAAATATGTAAAATAAGTTGATGTGTAGTAGCAGCTACGAATACTAACAAATTATACATTGCTTATGGGTGCTACATGGAAAGCGGATTAATACGGACTTTTCTTCAGTCCAGCTATATGTAACTCTATAAGGTGCTGCTCACACTATTGACAATTTTCACTATGGACGATGAGTTGAGAGAATTAGAAGCTCGACTTTATGGTCCTAATTGGTAGACAAGGGCCTACCTGCATCCTTGGTATTGCAAAGTTTCAAATCGCAGTAACACTGACCGTCAGGTCTGTAACTTGCTCGTTTGCCATCATAAGCAATAAAAATAGAACTAATAATATCAATTAAGAATGTAATTTTTGTTACGAACGTATACACGCTTTAACAATATATTTTCTACGGGCTTTTTTTTTCAACTTGCTTTAACAATTTTTTTTCTGGTCTACGGGTCTACGCGTGAATGTGAGCAAAACCAAAATAATGGTCTTTGAAAGAGATGAAACCAGAACAGATGTAAGAGTAACAATAGGTAATGATGTACTAGAGCAAGTGGATGAATTTGTATATCTTGGATGTGGATTTAGCCGAGATGGACGGTACACCACTGATATAGAGCGAAGAGTGAAAGCGGGAAATAGAGTGAACGGAGCGTTGGGGCAACTTCTCGGCAGTCACCACCTCAGCCAGAAGGCACGTGTAGCAATACATAACGCAGTGCTTGTTCCAACATTACTGTATGGAAGCGAGAGTTGGGCATGCAGAAAAGAGTATGAAAGTAGAATTAATGCGGTCGAAATGCGATCTCTTCGGAAAATCTGTGGAGTTAGGCTGACCGACCGCATTCGTAACGACGACGTAAGAGAGCGAGTAGGTATGAAAGAGAGTATTGGTGTAAAGATGCGAAAGGGAATGCTCCGATGGTTCAGACATGTGGAAAGAATGCCGAACGAACGTCTGGTTAAGAAGATATACAATGCGAAAGTGGAAGGATGTAGGTACCGAGGGAGACCGAGACTAAGCTACCTAGACCAGATTGGTCAGGTACTGAAGGAAGGTGGAGTCAAGAGTCTCCGAAACCGGCGAGCGTGTATGAAAAGAATTATGAATGTTGAGGAAGCGAGTGAAGTATGCAAAGATAGAGTTCTCTGGCACTCTGTTCTCTCTGCCTACCCTGCAAGGGATATAGTGTGATGATATGTATCTATGTATGTAACAATTTTTTTTTTTTTTTGGGACTAATCCCACCACACATTCCCACCACTGTAACTACTGTAAGCCAGGATCCACAATGGTCTCCATAAAAGACACTGAGGTTTGACCCTCAGGAAGTCCCGGGAAACGCTTTTAATTGTCTTGGGACCTGCAACAAATTTAATTAGAAAAGAAAAACAGGTGGAGTAGAAGAATTTCCACTTCCCTCCTATGCAAAGCGGGAGACATGAAGCAAAATTGGCTAATAGGCCAATAGATAGAAGGATGTACTGACACGTGAAGCGTAGCAGTACAGCACCACGGATATGACAGAGCTTAAGGGGCCTATATGTGAGCCATAAGTTTGATTACAATAGTAGGTATGGTAGAGCTTTAATAATATAATTAACATAAAAATTTGATATAATATGAATCTATCATTATCTTCTTTGTAGGCTACTTCTTCTTTTCTATTCTTCTACTGTTATCCCAATTACCTGGTTCCCAATACAATATGTTCTCTTTTTTCATAGTATATATTGTAAAAGTTATTGGCAATAGTTTTATGACCGCCCGCCTGCCAGACGTCAACCCTGCTTGGGAATGTAATTGTTGACCAAACGGCCTCAGATGGACTTGGCCCAGGTTGTTATAAGGCTCTTAGTCGTCTTTTACGACATCCACGAGCAAAGTAAGTGCTGGTAGTAATTGTAGCCGCTACCACACAGCTAATTACTTAATAACTAGAAAAGATAGTAAGTCATCCAGATATCATTTACTCGTAATAAACATAAATTGTTTGAACAGCGGTTGTAATAATTTGGTTACTATGGTATGTGTGGTACCCATCTTAGCTCATGTCCCATTGTTAGGCTCGAGCCTCCTCAATAATGGCAGGGAAATTGACCTACTATATCACGCTGTCAGACGTGTTGGTATAGGTTTTCCATTATTTTTTTCATCTCTTGCCTAGATTTTATATTACTTAGTCGTCTTTAACAATCACCCACGGGTAAGATAGGTGGTGAATTGTATTCTTACTCCGTTACCACACAGAAAATGGTACCCACGCTGGCCTAATTGTTAGGACGATTGATATAGATATTTATTAATTTATTCAGGTTAATCAACAATTGATTTACACATTACAATTATAATTATAATATACACAAAAAAATGCGTTTATAAGTGTAAATTATTATATTTGAATATTCAATAGATGAAGGTTCAAGTTTCATTTCATGTAATCTTTTTACGTTCTCAAAAAAATTTTTATCATGATATAAATATTATATTATTCACTAACTGTTATATTAGTTTGCTTCAATTTCTAAAAAACTAAATATGTGTCAAGAATTACTATGGAGCTGAAGCTGCGATCGGTAATGGGTAGCTCAACATTTCATAAGAGTATACAAGGGTACTAGAGGGTGCTCTTGTACACGGTAGAAAGGACCGATAAAGCGACGCTTGCCGTCGTCAGCCCCTTGGGCGAATGGAGGGCCTTTGGAAATATCTGGAGCATGATTGAGAACTGACGGGGTTTAATATTGGATATTGATATTATATTTATTACTAGTCGTGACTGTGATTTCACAAGCGATTGGTATGCTATAATTTTACCAGGATCATTTTATGGTCACTACTCTTAAGCCTTTTATAGAGTATAAATGCAATCCAATAAAGAAAAATTTTTTAGCGTGATATTTTCGGAGAGTAATTCATTATTTTTCTTTGTTTATTATATTGATTCGATTCGATTCGACCGCATTCGTAACGACGACGTAAGAGAGCGAGTAGGTATGAAAGAGAGTATTGGTGTAAAGATGCGAAAGGGCATGCTCCGATGGTTCGGACATGTGGAAAGAATGCCGAACGAACGTCTGGTTAAGAAGATATACAATGCGAAAGTGGAAGGATGTAGCTACCGAGGGAGACCGAGACTAACCTACCTAGACCAGATCGGTCATGTACTGAAGGAAGGTGGAGTCAAGAGTCTCCGAAACCGGCGAGCGTGTATGAAGAGAATTATGAATGTTGAGGAAGCGAGTGAAGTATGCAGAGATAGAGTTCTCTGGCAGTCTGTTCTCTCTGCCTACCCTGCAAGGGATATGGCGTGATGATATGTATGTATGTATGTATTATATTGATAGCGCTTAGAACAAGAACATGATTGAAAATTTAAAAATGAATGTTATTTTTCCTCGAATATTATTAGCAAATGATGGAATGATTATCGAATAAGAATTAACGATTTCTCATGTTTACGTGAGTATTACACATTTGAAATAAAACTACTTTTACGGATACGTTTGAATTTGATTTTTAATTATCCGACTGCCACACAGTACTCCCGTGATTATGAACGCTGTAAACTGTAAAGTATAAAAAAAATCGGGAAATTAATAATCACACAAATGCGATAGAATCCGTAAAAATTGTTTTATTTCAAATAAAAATAAATTAAATTATAGCTGACGTAAAACTAATATGTTAATTTGGGATTATCACCTTCCCTGTTATGGACGTTGAATACCCTAGTCCCTTCTTCATTATAGATCCTAGATATATTGGACTTAACAAACTCAAATTAAAACGAGATAAAAGACTTAAAGTGGTGGAGCCAAATGCTTGACAATTTTCTGTCTACAGTGGCCGGTCCGTTCGGGGTGTTAATACATTCGCAGAAAATCGATATTTGAGCGATGGCAATGTAAGTACTGTTGCAGCTTCATTCGGTGAGCAAGAGAGCTGGGAGCCCAACTTTCGTGGTGGTTTTGGGGTCAGGGGCAGCAGTAACACTTACCATCAGGTGTGCTGTTTGCTCGTTTGCCATCACAAGCAATAAAAAATAAAAATTATGCGTGCGTACAAAGTATACATATCAGAAGTGAAACTTTGTCTCTCTCTCTCTCTCTATCTCTATCTCTCTCTATCTCTATCTCTCTCTATCTTTCTATCTCTATCTATCTAGTGGGGGGTCAGATAGTGGAGATGCTACGAAGAGTCGCACAAAGAGTAGACCGAGAACGTCTAATGTGTTCTATCTCATTCTCTCGCCGGCTGAATCCTATACATTTATGTGTTTGTGTCACTATGGACTTATTTTTTCATTTCATCGAGTTTGAAATCACAACGATTCTAAAGCGTTGAGTGTAATCCATTATTGCCGTTTTATTCGCTTCAATATACTTAAAAATAATTTATATAATACACTCATTTGCAAAAAAAACGGGCGGTTTTGATTTTCATTCATATTTAAAAAGATACAATACCAAAAAGGTTTCAATCGTTTGTACACGTTACTGGCCGGTTTTAAAAATGCTGTGGTATTTAAAAAAGTACGTTCTAAATTCAATTTTTCATTTGATGTTCATTTTTACAGAAAACCCCTTTTTATCCTACATTTTTGGCGCGAAGTTCCAGAAGTTAACATCGACTTTCATAACTTTTATTCAATTTTTATCGATTAATTTCATATCCTTGACTGTCAAAGCTTTATTTAATGCTGTTTGGCTGTATCAAAAATGGTAGATAAAGTGGTAAAAGCTACCAAAATTATCGCGCTGCTTGAAGAGGGTTGCAGCCAATGTTTCGTGGCTAGGAGGCTAAATGTTAGTCGCTCGACAGTCCAAAGGACCTGGCAGCGATATCAGGAGACTGGTTCCGTCGAGAGAAGGCCTGGTTCTGGAAGAAAACCATGTACCCAACCACGGGATGATCGTTTTCTTGTGAGTCGCGCATTGAGAAATCGCAAATCTTCGTATGTGGATCTTAAGAACAACCTCCAAGAAGTAAGAAATGTGCATATTAGTCTATGGACGGTCAGGAGGAGGCTTCTCGCTGCCAATATACGCAGTCACCGCCCGGCCCGCGGCCCCAAATTACTCCGTGAGCACAGAGTTCACAGGCTTAGGTTCGCTAGAAATTGTGAATCATGGACTCAAGACGATTGGAATAGGGTTTTGTTCTCTGATGAAGCCAGGATATCTCTGTTCGGTGAAGCTCGACGTCGGCGAGTGCTAAGAAGACAAGGAGAACGCTTTGCAGAGGCATGTTTCGAAGAAATCACACCTTATGGTGGGGGCTCTGTTATGTTTTGGGCAGGAATAAATTCAATGGATCGTACAGAGTTAGTCTTCATTGAAAACGGCTCACTGACTGGGCATCGATACATAACGGAAGTTCTAATTTCTCATGCACAACCCGCATTGGCCGCTCTAGGTGAAGACTCGATTTTTATGGACGACAATGCTCGCGCCCACCGATCCCGCGATGTTAATGCGTATGTGCAAGAGGTCGGCATTCGTCGTTTGGATTGGCCAGCTCGAAGTCCCGACCTCAATCCCATAGAGCATGTCTGGGACGTTCTGAAACGGCGTGTGAGATCAGTACACCCGGCTCCGCAGACCATCAGAGAGCTGAAGAATGTGATTACTGCGGAGTGGGAACGTATTCCGCAAGCAAGTATCCGGGATATACTCGCTAGCATGCCCAGACGAATTCAAGCTGTGATTTTAGCTAGAGGGGGTCACACTCGATACTAAACATTTATCTGCTTTTACTTTATTAAAGAAAAACAAACAAAAAAACTTTTTTATTTTTACTTCATGAGCATATGCACTACTAGCGAATATACACTACTAGCGAGGTTTAGCATTATTTCCCATAAATTGTATCTAAATTTTATGAAATACTGATGAAAACGATTATTTTCTTATTAATTTACCAAATTGTGTGGATAAAACTACCTATAATTATCAAACAAAGAAATATTAACATTTGAAATGGTTCATTGCTTAGGTGCCCGTTTTTTTTGCAAATGAGTGTATTAATTTAATATTTACCGAAAACAATGAGATGCAAGAATTTATTCCTTAATGCGAGGTATCTTTAATATACGAGTATATGTTATCAAACGTCGTATACACATAGTTACATACATATGTGGTACACAAGTTTTGCATTAGGGAAGATGGATAAGATGTGGCTTGTCAGTAATACATGACTATTTTGTCGAAAATGTTTTGCAGTGTTTTACAAATAACTAGTAAATAGAATTATTATTAAGCTAAAGAGTTTAATTTTTTTTGAATGAAAACTACCGGTTGGATGTCAAATAATCTTATTAATATCTGGTTGACCGAGCCTTGCTTGGTATTTTCTTTTTAATGTGTTTTAGAAGATATATTTAAATATAATAAAAATAATAACAAAACAAATCAAAAAGTCAAAAAATAAAAATAGAAACTAAATAATATCGAGCAAAAAGGAGCAAAAATGACATTTGTTGTATGGGAGCCCCCTTAATTATTTATTTTATTTTGTTTTTTAGTACTTGTCGTTATAGCGGCAACAGAAATACATCATTTGGGAAAATTGCAACTGTCTATCATTGTTCATGAGATGCAGACTGGTGACAGAGAGACGGACGGACGGACAGCGAAGTTTTAAATATAGGGTTTTGTTTTAAGCTTTGGGTACGGAACCCTGAAAAGGTTGAACTCCCATAAAAGCTTGGTACAATGGAAATACTCTTTTGAATTGGAATGTCTCGAAAGTCACAATGCTGTATTAATACGGCATTTGAAGGTTTCTAAACTTTAAAGAGGTCATACACTTTTAGGACAAGGCGTCATAGGAACGTGGAGTTTGAAATTTAAAATTGTTGGACAGCAATTTTCTAAGCCGAATATTATAATTGAGAGCCATTGTAACACATTGCATCAAACTAACTGAAATCCATCGCTCATAAGATGCATTAATTGTTTTTATTTGACTCTGGCGAGGGTATTTTACTGTATAATGATTAGGAAAGTAGAAGATAGTAATTTGCTATATTTTTGTTCGCTGTTTAGTCAGCTCTTAATCAACATATTTGCAAAAATCGAGACGGAAAGGTTGAGTTATATTAGGAACAATAAATAAGATACGATATGGAGACAGCATATTGATGCTGATCAGATGGGTCACAAGACGCCATGATTTACCTATGTGCGCTATTACAATCGTTTCAATTTCTTTAAACCATTTACTTGTTTGTTTGTTTTTAAATATTTGCAATATTTGAAAACATTCGAAGGGGTCAAATATCAAAATAAATCCTTTGAATAAGTGATAAACCCCGCTTCAAATAACCGGTCGCGTTCCTGAATACACCGAAGCCTCCCGGTATTCCAGCTCACATCTTAAAATTGAGAGCTGGCGCGCCAAAATTATACAATTTTTGCAAGTTTGCAAGAAAAAGCATTCTAAGATTCTCCAAATGCCATCAAATTCCTCTTCAAATTTCAGTGAGTGCAGTTTGCCATCAAAGTCTACTTCGCAATGACCATAAACAAAGCTCGAGGCCAAATTCTTAAGGTAGCGGGAGTAGACTTGAGAGACAGCTGCTTCTTCCATGGGCAGTTGTATGTGACATGCTCAGGGTAAGCTCACAGAGTAGCCTGGAAATTCTCATTTCAATATGAAAATAAAACAAAAGATATTTTTACAAAGAAATACTGTAGTTGGTGTAGTATTGCGGGTGCATGGACCGGGTATTAGTCCGTCACCCGCAGGAAGGTCAGCCTCATGAGGGTGACGCCTCGGCATAACAGTTTGTTGCCGGGGCGTCTATAGTGATGATACCTGAAAGGATAACCCGCCGCGGCGGCCACAGATGTCAAGGAAGCGGTACCAGAGGTCGGCCTAATTTCGATGCAAAACATGGTGGGTTATGGGGCCGCACACTGCCCTCCCGTCGCCTCGGTTAATGGGCGCAGCTGTTCTAAAAGTAGCCTCCTAAGATAAAAGCCTCGTGTCCATAATATATAACAAAATTTAATTTTATTGTCATATTTATTAGACCTTTAAATACCCTACACTATAATATACCTATATATATAAACATGTTATATTTTATAAGTATCTATACAAACATGTACACATAATAATTTATAAAAAAAATATAAAATTAATAACGTAAAAAACAAAAAAAAGACTATTAGAATCATTTTCGACTTTTACGCGGACGAAGACGTGGGCAAATGTTAGTAATTAATAAAATAATAAAAAAAAGAGCAAAAAGTGAAAAAAGAGAAACTAAGGATCCGAACCGTGCTCCGATTTGTTGTGATTAGACTACTCAATGTTCCAACTGAGCTATGTCTATTCTTAATGACAGTGTCAAAATTTACCTTCATATGTTAATAGTTTTCAGCCAATAAAAAATTATATTTTATTGCTTGAAAATACAGACAGAACAGTATTTTCTAGAAATGAAACCTAGCTAGATCGATTAATCGTCCACGAAACCTCCTACATCCATAAATCTTAGCAAATCGGGCAGGTAGGTTATTACAAAATCTACATATGCGTTGGAGAACAGAAAAAATCGAAATCTTTAATCCAAGAAGAAGATTGTACTTTTTTTTAATAAGATACCACCCTGCGTTAAGGAAATCATCCTTTATATTGTGGGGGGCTATACAAACATACAATTAACGTAGACAAATTACACTCAGAACAACACTTAATAAATCGCACAAAGTATTGTCTCCCGTGGGAATCCAACCCACGGCACTGGCACGAAAGGTCAGTATATTATCCATTATGCCATCTGTGGCAGTTTATGGGTTAATACTAAGGTGTCAAGTGGTACATATAACTCCTCGGAGCACTCCCCATTAAGAGCCCCATAGTCTGTACGCCGTTTTTGTTTAAAAATACTGTCATATTTTTACTGTCAGTTTATCAAAGATACTCTATTCATCGATATGTCATCACCTCGCGTTTACTGGATTGCAAACTATATTTTATACTAGCAGCCCGACCTGGCTTCGCACGGGTGGACATTTATTTTTTAAACATTTTGGCATAAACGTACAGTAAATGCAGGACATACCTAAATAATAAGGTATTTAGCAATAGCGTATCGCGGGCTCCTTTTGCGTACGTGACTTGATGACTGAAAACTATTTATACAAAGTATTTATAGTGACATAACTATAATAGTTAGACACATGCTATCTCATTTTTTGTAGATATTGGTATGTTCTTTAATATTGTGGTACATTTTTTGTTCTATCATCAATAGTTTTCGCAGCACATGCGATGAAAGATATTTTATAGGCAATTTTTGCACCTTGGGTAACATTATTGCAGTTTTAGTAGGGATCCTTATTTTTTTTATTGCAATAAAAATAGCCTATATTAATCAGTGATAATGTAACATTCAAATGGTGAAAGAATTTTTAAAATCGGTCCAGTACTTTTTGAACCAATTCGTTACAAACATACATACAAACCTTTCCTCTTTATAATATTAGTATAGATTTAGCTCAAACGAACAAAAGCGTCATTGTTTTGTACTGACATTACAAATGCAACATTTAAAAAAATTGCTTCATGCCAAATTTCAAGAGTCTAAGTCGACTGGAAGTGCCCTTTAGGGTTTGATTCCCTTGCAAGTAGTTGCGAGTTTGAAAATATGCGGGATTTTTTTTTATTTTTTTTTTACGGGTGGGTTGTGGTCGGCGCTCTTCTCGCACCATTCCGTCTGGGGCGACAGAGGGGCGTACGCACGCATACCCGCAACCCACCCATGAACCTCGCCTACGTCACTGGACCGGCCACTGGAGCAGCGTGAACTTGTCGTCAGTGGCCGGCCCGACGGAATACCCCCTGAGGGGTACCCTCTCCTTGAGCGACGTAACGGGGCGGACGTCGGTCCCTCCTCGCGCGGTCAGCCTCTCGGCGGGTGACAGACTAATTCCCCGGTCCAGCCACCCGCGGCCTCGGCTAGGGCGGCATCAGGCGCAGGTAAAATATGCGGCTTGCGGCTATGTTGACATAGAAGTTTGATTTTGTTACAACTTAAAGGTATTATAGACCTGAGTATTTGATATGAATTTCAATTTAATACCTCTACACGTTCAAAAGGAAAGGGATAGTAAGTTTAAAATTATTAAAAATATTTTTTATCATCATCATCATCACATCATCACAGCCCATAAATGTCCCACTATTGGGCTCGGGCCTCCTCCGTGTTGGGAGGGAAATTAACCTACTATACCACGCTGGTCAGACGTGTTGGTGTAGGGCTTTGTTTCGAGTTTTCCTTCTCTCGCATAGATGTTATATGCATTTTATATCCCTTAGTCGTCTCGTACGATCACCCACGGGTGAGATAGAGGGTGGTGAATTATATTCTTACTCCGTCACCACACGGAAAAGGGATATAAAACGCATATAACATTCATAAAAGCGAAGAAAAACTAGAAACAAAACTCTATTTCAACATGTTTGACCAGCCCGTTATGAAAGGCACACTCATGGGAAACTTATAATAACAACTGTGATCGCCAAATCGCCAATAGTGGCGATTATCGCATTTTTCTCATTGAGAAGTGGCCTATATTCCAAGTCTAACTAATGAGTCATTATGTATCTTAGAATGAGCAACAATGCATATTATGTATGTTGTTGAAGACCACAAAATTGTTATAGCTTACGAAACTGCAGTCATTGCAATGTTCACCGCTTAAACTACATAATATATTATGTTGATACGAGTATAATGCCATAGAAATTGCACTTGCACCTCGTTTATACCAGTAAACATTACAATCATGGCTAGATACAAGTCGTAATGGATTAAATAACTTTCTTGTAGAATTTCGCTTATGTGTTCTAGTCTAGTCATAGTCTCAAGCAAATATATATGTACTAAAAAAAATATTAATAACGATAGGCATATTTTTTTTTTATTGCATATGGTGACAAACGAGCAAGGAGCACACCTGATGGTAATTTTCACTGCCGCCTATGGACCTTTAAAATACCAAGGGCCATATAGCTTAGGCCGCTGCCTACCAATAAAATATATATAAATTTGGGCTTCCGGTTCGCTCACCAAACGAAGCGCAATAGCACATTGCCATTACTCAGACGTCGATCTTTTGCGAGAAAAACCTGTACCAACACGTCTGAGCAGCGTGGTATAGTAGGTCAATTGCCCCCCATTATGGAGGAGGCTCGAGCCCAACTGTGGGACGTGTATGAGCTAAGCTAGATATTGCAAAGGTCCATGGGTGGCAGTGAAAATTACCATCAGGTGTGCTGCTTACTCGTACCTAACTACCACCATAAGCAATAAAAATATATTTTATTTGCGCAGTAAATAATCGTCTATTATTCTCTATGGTTAGATAAAACATTAGATATTTACATAACTCTAATGTTGAAATGAAAAAAAGATGGCAAATTTTTCAAGCATTTCCATGTTTTTCATGAAAGGATTACTAGATAGATTTTTCAACACACATTCATGAATAAAATAGAGGCTTAGGGCAAGAAACAATGTATTCTTAAGGCCGAGCAACGCTTACTTGATGTTTCCCTCATTTTATTTTGAAGGTCAAGGGCGCCGTTTGAGACCGTCTTCTGTGTCTTTAAATTTACATAATGTATCAAAGAGCATTTTAGAAAGGTGAATAAACCGAAGAAATTCGCATCTCAAAGAACCTCGTCTTTAGAATTATTCAGGTATAATCCACATTGAATTGATTAAGAGTTGTAAATGATACATACATACACACATATCATGACGCCATATCCCTTGCAGGGTAGGCAGAGAGAACAGAGTGCCAGAGAACTCTATCCTTACATACTTCATTCGCTTCCTCAACATTCATAATTCTCTTCATACACGCTCACCGGTTTCAGAGACTCTTGACTCCACCTTCCTTCAGTACGTGACCAATCTGGTCTAGGTAAGTTAGTCTCGGTCTCCCCCGGTACATACACCCTTCCACTATCGCATTGTATATCTTCTTAACCAGACGTTCGTTCGGCATTCTTTCCACATATCCGAACCATCGGAGCATTCCCTTGTTGTAAATTATCATTCAACATTACTCAGTTTTTCACCATCCTTTTCTGGACTTATGCCCTATATTTTTTTTAGTGCTTATGTTGGCTAACGAGTAAGCACACCTGTTGATAGGTGTTACTGCGACCCATGGACCTTTACAATAACAGAGGTATAGCTAGGCCACCACCTACCAACGAAAACCCCAAACGTACCAAGAAAATTCGGGCTACCAGCTGTTTTGCTCACCGAACGAAGTGCAATAGCACATTGCCACTGCTTTGACGGACCTACCGGCCTGTCTCGGATGGACCGGCCCACGACTGTAGATAGAAATCTCTTAACAGTGTAGCCATATCACTATTAAGTAAAAGGCTCTAGGTAAGTAATCGCCATGTGTGGTAGGTAAATTGGCGATTGCAGTGAAGTGTTATTTACTCCCGAGGATAAAAATAGTGATACATTTTATTATAATAAATTAATTATTAGCAACTCATTATCATCATTTTCATTCTCCCTCCCAATTATTTGGGGTCGATACAATATGTACTATGAAAGAGTACTATGTATGAGTATATGTACTATGTAAAAGTTATTGGCAATAGTTTTATGACCGGCCGCCTGCCAGACGTCAACCCTCCTTGGGAATGTAATTGTTGACCAAACGACATCAGATGGAGTTAGCCCAGGTTGTTAAAAGGCTCATAGTCGTCTTTTACGACAGTTAAGACCAAAGTATTGGTAGTATACGTAGCCGCTACCACACACCTTATACATTTTAATATAAACTCATTTGCAAAAAAAACGGGCGGTTTTGATTTTCATTCATATTTAAAAAGATACAATACCAAAAAGGTTTCAATCGTCTGTACACGTTACTGGCCGGTTTTAAAAATGCTGTGGTATTTAAAAAAGTACGTTCTAAATTCAATTTTTCATTTGACGTTCATTTTTACAGAAAACCCCTTTTTATCCTACATTTTTGGCGCGAAGTTCCAGAAGTTAACATCGACTTTCATAACTTTTATTCAATTTTTATCGATAAATTTCATATCCTTGACTGTCAAAGCTTTATTTAATGCTGTTTGGCTGTATCAAAAATGGTAGATAAAGTGGTAAAAGCTACCAAAATTATCGCGCTGCTTGAAGAGGGTTGCAGCCAATGTTTCGTGGCTAGGAGGCTAAATGTTAGTCGCTCGACAGTCCAAAGGACCTGGCAGCGATATCAGGAGACTGGTTCCGTCGAGAGAAGGCCTGGTTCTGGAAGAAAACCATGTACCCAACCACGGGATGATCTCGCGCATTGAGAAATCGCAAATCTTCGTATGTGGATCTTAAGAACAACCTCCAAGAAGTAAGAAATGTGCATATTAGTCTATGGACGGTCAGGAGGAGGCTTCTCGCTGCCAATATACGCAGTCACCGCCCGGCCCGCGGCCCCAAATTACTCCGTGAGCACAGAGTTCACAGGCTTAGGTTCGCTAGAAATTGTGAATCATGGACTCAAGACGATTGGAATAGGGTTTTGTTCTCTGATGAAGCCAGGATATCTCTGTTCGGTGAAGATCGACGTCGGCGAGTGCTAAGAAGACAAGGAGAACGCTTTGCAGAGGCATGTTTCGAAGAAATCACACCTTATGGTGGGGGCTCTGTTATGTTTTGGGCAGGAATAAATTCAATGGATCGTACAGAGTTAGTCTTCATTGAAAACGGCTCACTGACTGGGCATCGATACATAACGGAAGTTCTAATTTCTCATGCATAACCCGCATTGGCTGCTCTAGGTGAAGACTCGATTTTTATGGACGACAATGCTCGCGCCCACCGATCCCGCGATGTTAATGCGTATGTGCAAGAGGTCGGCATTCGTCGTTTGGATTGGCCAGCTCGAAGTCCCGACCTCAATCCCATAGAGCATGTCTGGGACGTTCTGAAACGGCGTGTGAGATCAGTACACCCGGCTCCGCAGACCATCAGAGAGCTGAAGAATGTGATTACTGCGGAGTGGGAACGTATTCCGCAAGCAAGTATCCGGGATATACTCGCTAGCATGCCCAGACGAATTCAAGCTGTGATTTTAGCTAGAGGGGGTCACACTCGATACTAAACATTTATCTGCTTTTACTTTATTAAAGAAAAACAAACAAAAAAACTTTTTTATTTTTACTTCATGAGCATATGCACTACTAGCGAATATACACTACTAGCGAGGTTTAGCATTATTTCCCATAAATTGTATCTAAATTTTATGAAATACTGATGAAAACGATTATTTTCTTATTAATTTACCAAATTGTGTGGATAAAACTACCTATAATTATCAAACAAAGAAATATTAACATTTGAAATGGTTCATTGCTTAGGTGCCCGTTTTTTTTGCAAATGAGTGTATTACCTTAAATTAATCCAATAAATCACCATCGGATTGGATCGCGACTACTGCTGAGAAGATCTGACAAGAAACTTGGCGGATTCGACTTATTTTAAACCTACATAAAATTATATAGAACACGTTTTGTTAGTATTAGCTTTAGTGTAAATGTTCTTAGAACCACGATATAAAATAATTGCTGTACTAGATCCCATAAGTGCCATTCGAACACGAGTTATGTATGTGTAGTTGCTAATTTCTTATTCTCTTGGGAGATAGGTTGCTGAATTATTACGCCTTTACATTAATTAAGCGTTAAAGTTTTATATTGTGTATATTTTCCGTGTGGTGAAGGAGTGAGAACATAATTAACCACCCTGTACTCTCTCCTGCTCTCTCTATCCTGCCCGTGGATATCATAAAATATGTCTAATAGTTTAACGTAGAGAGCATGACCGCATCCAACTCCATCTATAGGCGTCATTCAAATTACTGAAATTTAGCATTTAATATTCTTGATTATTTATAAAAAAAAACCCGATTACGAGGGAAAAATGTTTGTCACAAGTGGGATTCGAACCCACACCTATTAGAAATCCGTCTCAATCGTGCTGCCATTTACACCACCGTGAACTATTGTAGGACATTCAATTCTCGCATCGTATTAAATTTACGTCTTTAAGACGTGTGCCATTTACCCGATGTTTATAGACAATGTTTAGGCGTCATGTCAAAAAGGGTTGTTCATAAAACTATTATCAAAACTTTTGCAATTATTACCAATATTAACCCATTTCATCATCATCATCATCATAGCCCATAAATGTCCCACTACTGGGCTCGGGCCTCCTCCATAATGGGAGGGAAATTAACCTCTTATATCGCGCTTGTCAGACGTGTTGGTATAGGGTTTTGTTTTCAGTTTTCCTTTTCTCGCATAGATGTTATATGCGTTTTATATCCCTTAGTCGTCTCGTACGATCACCCACGTGTAAGATATGGGGTGGTGAATAGTATTCTTACTCCGTCACCACACGGATAGCTAAATAGATTAACCCAATTACTTGAGGTTTATGCAATATGTCCTCTTCTTCCATACAGTCCTATAAGATATAATTTCTGTGGTTACTTCATGTCTATCCATATCATGCTTCACGCAGTCCATCTATTATTATTTTTTGCTCTTTCTTTACCCTTAAAGCCTTTAAAATTCATACTTAAAACTTTTCTTACAACATTACTTTCATCCCGTCTCACATGCCCATACCATGTCAAACGTTCACTCCTTATCTTTTCGGTCACTTTCAAACTATCTCTAATATGTTCATTTCTTATTTTATCCATTCTCGTCACACCACACATCCATCTTAACATCCGTAAAAATTTTCAATATGTCTAATAGGGAAAGAGTACATATTTAGTAAAACCCAAATAATAAACACAAGAACAAGATGATGATAATGATGACGATAATGTAAAAACTTGATTACGAACGAAAAACGATTATCACACATGGCCCACGTGTGACAATCATTTTTCGCTCGTAATCAATTTTTTTTATAAATTATCAAGCATGTTAAATTTCAGTAATTTGAATGACGATAATGATTATCAAGTTTCTATTTTATTCACGTCATTATAATATAAATTCGATATTTTATTTGAAGATGTCAAAGCATCAAAAGTCGTTATGTAAAGTTGTTATTTTATTATGGTTGAATTGGTTCTCAGTCCCGTGAAATTTGATCGAATCAACATTTTTATTTTGTACTTCCTCTTCGCCTATAGGCACGTCCTATCAAATTTGCATGCATACAAAACACGGTACAATATACACGTGAAAAAATACTTTTTCATCTTATAAACTATATTTTTCTGACACCTAAATTTTGGTAAAGAGTTAACATTAACGACTGGACTGCACAGATGCCGTATTGGTTACTGATCTTCCATGCCAGTGCTGTGGGTTTGATTCCTACGCAGGACAATGCTTTGTGTGACCCACAAACTCATGTTCTGAGTTTGGATGTAATTTGTCTTCGTTAATTATGTCCGTGTGGTGACGGAGTAAGAATACTATTCACCACCCCATATCTTGCCCGTGGGTGATCGTACGAGACGACTAAGGGATATAAAACGCATATAACATCTATGCAAGAGAAGGAAAACTCGAAACAAAACCCTATACCAACACGTCTGACCAGCGCGGTAGGTTAATTGCCCTCCCATTACGGAGGAGGCCCGAGCTCAACAGTGGGACATTTATGGCCTGTGATGATGATGATGATTTATGTGTTTGTAAAATAAAAAAAAAAGAAATATGAAAAAAAATATCATCTCTAATTTGATAGATTAGCCCGCTGCTGGACTAAGGTTTCGTCCACAATAGAAGTAAAACTAACCTACTACATCACTGTGGTCAGACAATTGGGTTTTATTTCAAGTTTTCCTTCTCTTGCATCTGCAAATCAATCAAAATCATATTTATTTATTTTTTCGTGCTAGGCTATAGTTTGGACACACTCCGCGAGTTTTATTGGTAGGCAGCGGCCTAGTTATACCCTTGGTATCGCAAAGGTCCATGGGCGGCAGTAACACTTACCATTAGGCTGTCTGCTCGTTTGCTACCATATACATTGAAAAAAAAAAAGTTCCATCCGGGGCCACGTAAGGGTGGCGTGGAATCCCATAACACCGTATTCACGTATTCTCTCCTTATCACCAATAGTGGGGCCACTGATACCGATGCCTTGACTTCGGTACCTAACCCAGCCTGCATATGATATCCTTTAGTCGACTTTTACAATTAGTCCTATTCCCTTAAGTCTGTCTCAAAATATGGCGAGCTTATTTCCATCTATAATTTTAATTTCATGTCCAATTTCAAATCTTGTGACCTATCGCAACACGTCTGACCAATGTAGCAATGAATTAATCTTCCATTATAAAGCAGACTTCAATCTAAGAATGCGAGTTTATAAAAACTTGATTACGAACGAAAAATTATTGTTACATATGAAATTGGAACGGGTTTCCAATAGGTGTGGGTTCGTATCCCATATATGACAATCATTTTTCACTCGTAATTAAGTTTTTATAAATAATCAAGCATATGAAATGCTACATACATACCATCATGCCATATCCCTTGCAGGGTAGGCAGAGAGTACAGAGTGCCAGAGAACTCTATCCTTGCATACTTCACTCGCTTCCTCAACATTCATAATTCTCTTCATACACGCTCGCCGGTTTCGGAGACTCTTAACTCCACCTTCCTTAAGTACATGACCGATCTGGTCTAGGTAGGTTAGTCTCGGTCTCCCCCGGTACCTACATCCTTTCATTTATTAAATGCTAAATTTCAGTAATCTAAGAATGGGAAGTATTTGAGATAAGAGGTTGATAAGGAGTTTGCTAAATTATTTAGGGACACCTGCAGAATAGAAAGACATACTTTTAATAGTCCATATGGACGTATTTTTAGTAGTGAATACTTTAAAAACATACAACTTATGAAAAATCTGCGTCAAGTATGCAAATGAACAGGAATTTATCTTCATATCGAATAGTAACTTACTTTGCTTACCATTTATTAGATCACGTTTCATCCAATTTAAATGGATTCCATGGGTATGAAGAAATCAAGTATTCTTAAAATATCTTGATACTATCCCAAAAAATAATATAAAAAGATATCAAATAGTCATCATAGTGTATTAAATAAATAGATTCAGCCCTAAACCTCTATATTATGAACGCGAAGGGTTCAAGTAGTAGGACTATTTGGTTATCCCATCGTTTCACTATGTAAATTCATTCAAAATAAACTTGACCCAAAGCGCATCGCAATCTTGCGCCGCCAAGACATCAGCATCCACTATTTGTGTTCATCTTACACGTACAAAGCCATAACAAACTCTATGCATCTACAAAAAAAACAACACTCAATAAATTGAACTTTAATAACATAGAAATAGATGTTACTACTTCGCTAAACTATATAAAACCAACTGAAAATTCATAATAGTTTTGTTCACAATGACAATTTAATATTTGCGTCTACTTCAGAATATGTTATTCAAATATGATCTCTATTTGAATGTTTAGAAGTATCAAGAATTACGCTAAGTTGTTTTTGTAGCGATAATATCGTTTAGGTTCCCAAGGTCCACGCTGCAGTCTGAATGAGAATTAAATACCTATTCAAGCCTTAGCTTCGTGCTATATTTATGTAAATGAGAGGGTAAGGGGATGATCCTCAAATTGTAGACCGTTGTATAACCGTGGCGTCTTTAGTTCAGGTGTTCAACTTTATTCAAGAATTCACCAGTAGCGCTTAAAGTTTTAGTATTACAGAGGCTTTTAGTAAACGAAATTAGTTTGCTTTGAAGTATTTTTTCTTTATTAAAAGTACTGCTTGCCTATACAGGGTGGAAATGGACCGCACAAAGATAGGAATTTTAAGGGTATTTTCACATTCCATCGTATTAGGACAGTGCCATGTAACGATAATTCCATAAGAAATACGTCACTTTACTCAGATGAGAAAATACGCAATCTATTCAAAACTCACGGTCACATGTTCAAGAGTTCAACGACAACGTGTGGGTAAAATTTTTTTTTTCATTCCTATCGATTTTTTTTCTAGCCTATTATTACAAGTAAGACTAGTAGGGTCCCCTGTCTTTGTTTTTGGGAGCGGTCCACTTCCACCCTGTATATACTATTTTTCTTTAATATTATTGTGCTATCATAATACGCATTTCCCTAATCAAGTACCTACATAGCTTCTGAAAAAAATAATTTGCTTTTAAAACACTCAGGATATAATTGAATAAGAAAATCTGCTTCTACTCAGTCACATAATTACTTTAAGCGCATCTGGTGGACATAAAACCTTCTCTATAGTGGGACAGAAATTTTACTGTGCGATGAGTTCGACTGCAGTAATGGCGTAAAAGTTAAGATAGCAAGGTAAGGTTCCAGATGTCACGGGTTTCGAAGACAAATATCGGGTACCGGTGGCTCACTCGCACGGCGAAGAGAGGCGCTTTGCAGGGTGGGTCTATGGGGTCGCGCGCCGCCTCTTCCGTCACCCCGAACCGATTTGGCGGTCGTACCACCTTCATAGTCCACCGATAAAAAAAAATAAGAAAAAAGATTTGCGGGTTTGATACCTATGCAAGATTATACTTTACACGAATTGTTGGTCTGAGTCTAGGTGTAATTTGTGAGTATTAATTATATGTTTGTAAAGTCCCCTGCAATGCAAGGATTTCCTTAATGCAGGGTGTTTGTTCTCCAGCCAGGGTACCGGCTGCCTCCCTGGTTGGTAAATGTAGGCTTGCCCGAGTACAGGAATCTCTGCTCGGGTCGACGAAGAGTCTTCCATACTCGTGGGAATCATATGGATACCTCAAATTTAAAAACCCTTTTAAAAACCGACGGGAATCCCTGTGATTCTCACACCACGGCCTTGTCAAGCCAAAGAAAAACTGACAACGACGCCTCGTCCTCAGGACTTGAGGCGTCCGCCGAGGGCCCGGCACAAATCGTGGAGGCCCAAAAAGTGAAGCGGAAGTCGCCCAGGAAGAGCCGGGGGCAGGCTTCCAGCTACAAGAGGAGGATGGAGGAGCGGCGTGCGCGGAGAGAGGCTGCCGCCTCTGAAAAGCAGGACGGTGGCAGAAATGCTGCAGAGCCGTCTACGGACGAGGGCGACAGTGACGTCGCAGAGCCGTCCGTGGATGAGGGCAGCAGATCTGCCACTAAGATGGACGAAGGCGGTGTATCCGCAGGGCCGTCCAGAGGAGATAGCGGGTCGGACGCTAAAGCTCCCGCTAAGTCGTCGCCGCGTCCTGTGGCGGCGGCTGAGAAGACCAGGGAGGAGGCTCTCCCCTCGCAGGTGCGAAAGCGCCCCCTGAGCAAGGGAGGCAGCTCGGGCGCCGACTCCGAGGGGAGCGGGACTATCATGCCTCCACCGAAGGTGCCGGCTTCTCGCAGGGGGCGAGGGGCTGCAGTAGCAGGAAGAAGGTCGGCGACCCCTCGGCGTGAGGCGGCGCCTGCTGCGAGCGACGGCCCCTGGACCTGCAGGCTGAAAATGCCCGCCTTAGTGATGAGGTCTCAGGCCTGCGGGACCTGAACCGCCAGTTGGGGTCCGAGCTGGAGTCGGTGCGTCGGGTAAACCGCATGTTGGCCAAAGACATGGCCGACCTGCGGGCCCAGATGGCGCAGTTCCTACCGCCTGCGCCAAAGCCGTCGTCCAAGGCGCGCAAAACAGCTGCCGCGGTGAAACCCGTCCCTGCGGCGAGGAGGACGCCCCCCGCTGAGGAGGGCACGCCGCCGGCTGAAGCCGTCACGGCCACCGAGCCGATACCTGTCCCGGTAGCGAGGAGGACGACTCGCGCCGCGGCGACGAAGTCGCCAAGCGTTTCGGAGCGGGCCCTGGTGGAGGCTCAACCGGAGGCGCTGACCCCGCTGCCGACCCCGATGCCAACCCCGCTGCCTGCGGTGGGGGGATTGCCGGATGAGTCCCTGCGCGCGATCGACGCAGTGGGCAAAATTGTCGATGCGCGCTTCGCCGTTCTGGAGGTAAGGCTGCCTCCAGAACCACGTGTCCGGCCGCCTCTTGCCGCAGATAAGCGGCCACATACGGCACCAGCCCCCGCCCCACTGCCTTGTCAGGGTGGCCGCGTGGGGAGCTACGCCGCGGCCGCGGCCGGGCCTAAGCCCAAAGGCCTCGGCCCCGCTCCGAAGGGACCTGCCCTGAGGAGGAAGACGGCGCCGGCTCCTGCCGGACCGCTGAAGCCGCACGCAACGAAACCGCCGGCGACGACCAGCGAGGCTGCGACGAGGCCTTCCGCGTCTGGCACGACTGCCGTACCCGAAGGAGTCGCGGCCAAAGAAGGAGAGCGGAGGCCAAGCGCGCCGCTGAGGTCTCCGCTCCCAAGGCAGGAGCTGGCGACAAGAAGAAGAGGTCGCGCAAGGGGCTCAAGCCGCCAAAGACAGCCGCAGTGGTGATCACTGTGCTGCCTGAGGCGGCCGATAAGGGCCTCAGCTACGAGGCCGTCTTAAGGAAGGCCCGGCGGGAGCTAGACGTCTCCGATATTGGAGGCGTCGAAGCCAGGACCCGCAAGGCCCGGACGGGGGCTCGAATCCTCGAGTTCCCAGGGGCCGAGGGCGCTTAGACGGCTGACAGCGTAGCTGACAAGCTGCGAGGTCTGTTCGCCGAGGAGGGTGGCATCAGGATCGCCAGGCCCGTCAAGTGCGCCGAAATACGCATTTCGGGTCTGGACGACTCCGTGACGGTGGAAGACATCCGGGAGGCTATTGCCTCGAAAACCGGGTGTCCCATAGACACCGTCCGGGTCAGTGCCATTCGTCCCGGTCCGGGTGGCGTAGGTGCTGCCTGAGCGCAGTGCCCAGTGGAGTCGGTCAGGCAACTGGCCGGCTCAGGCAGGCTCCTCGTGGGCTGGAGCTCGGCGCGGGTAACCGTGCTTGAGCACCGGCCTGCGAGGTGCTATAAGTGCATGGCGGTCGGACACACTCGACCGACGTGCACCAATTGCTTCGACTGCGGCGGATTGTGTTTCCGCTGCGGTCAGACCAGGCACGTGGCGGCATCTTGCGTCGCCCCGCCCCACTGCCCCGCGTGTGCGGCGGGCAATAAGCCCGCCAAGCACCGCATGGGTTCTGGGGCATGCAGACCTCCTGCTTCGGCCCCAAAGGGGCGGGGCGGCCTTTCGACCACGGCCGCTCCCGCTCCTAGCGCGGCCAGATCGCCCACTGGCGAGGCGGAGGTAATGGATACGGCCCACTAATGGCTGCAGAATCCATTCACCTCCTGCAGGCCAACACCAACCACTCCGCCGGAGCGCAGGATCTCCTCCTGCAATCCATGGCGGATTTCCAATAGGTGTGGGTTCGAATCCCACTTGTGACAATCATTTTTCGCTCGTAATAGGGTTTTTATAAACGGTTGTTAGCATTATTTTTCTAAGTATTTTATAAAAATTGGTGCAGTGTTTGGATAGGATAACATGTCTATAATTCATCTATGGAAACAACTCTGTTCAGCCGCCAACACATAAAATAAAAGTTTCTTCTTTTTCGTGGTATATATACATGTCACTTTTGGACATATGCTTTTTTGATAATAAAAATACTCGGGGTTGGGATATTGGTATTACTCCGTGTTTTCTCTTTCTTAAAATTAAAATGTGACGGTTTATTAATTAGATTCAGATAGCTTATATCCGGCGTTAGCATTCTTTTTATAAAGATCTCCATCCTCTTAATCTCATATATGTCCCACTATTCGGCTGGAACCTCTATCACGGTGGCTGTGAAATTGATTTGCTATACAGCTGGTCAGACGGATTGGGCCACCGAAGACAAAAATCGGGTACCGGTGGCCCGCTCGCACGGCGAAGAAGAGGTGCTTGCAGGGTGGGTCAATGGGGTTGCGCGCCGCCTCTTCCGTCACCCCGGACCGACTTGGCGGGGTGCGACGGCCCACCGCAAAAAAAAAAAAAAATGGTCAGACGGATTGGTACATGTTTTTTTTTATTGCTGATGGTGGCAAACAAGCAAGCAACACATTTGATGGTAAGTGTCATTGTCGTCAATGGTTTTAGTACCTTTGCAATACCAATGGTACAGCTAGGCCGCTGCCTATCAATCATGATCATCATCATCATCACAGCGCATAAATGTCCCACTGTTGGGCTCGGGCTTGCTCCGTAACGGGAGGGAAATTAACCTATACCGCGCTGGTCAGACGTGTTGGTATAGGGTTTTGTTTCAAGTTTTGCTGCTCTCGTATAGATGTTATGTGCGTTTTATATCCCTTAGTCGTCTCGTACGATCATGCACGGATAAGATATGGGGTGGTGAATAGTATTCTTACTCCGTCACCACACGGAAAACTGCCTACCAATAAAAACCCCAAATCCACCCAGAAAGTTGGGCTGCCAGCTCTCTCACTTACTGAACGAAGCACAACAGCATTTTGCCATTATTCGGACGTCGATGTTCGGCGAGAATGTGGTACTACCCCGGACGGACCAGCCCTTTTAGCCAGGTTGTAGACAGAGAACTGTTAAAACTGTGTGGCCCTCAAACAAATAAATCTAAAGTTTATTTTTTGCTTGCGTTCCTTACTTGTCTTTTAGGATCACCTACAGCAAAAAAAGATGTGAGGACTATCTATTCTTACCAATAAAATTCATAATCTTTTAACACAAATCAAATGCAACACAGTTATTTCGCTACAGATTCTACTTTCACGTTGCTAAAAGTCATAACTTTCAAATTATGCGTTGAGCGGCGCACCGCGGTCGAAGGAATTTTTAATATCCTTTACGGGCACTACTTATGAAATGCGAAATATTAAAATTTCAAAGTAATTGTACCCTGAAATTTGAACATATATTTAAATATAATAGTGATAACAGAACATAATCATTCTCCTACTCTTATTCCAATTACTTGGGGTCGATACGATATGTACTCTTCTTTCATAGTACATATTGAAAATAGTTATTGGCAATAGTTTTATGACTGGTCACCTGCCAGACGTCAACCCTCCTTGGGAATGTAATTGTTGACCGCATTAGTTTTATGACCGGCTACTTGCTTGATGTCAACTTTTTTGAGAATGTAATTTTTGATTAAACATCATCAGATAGAATTGACCTAGGTCGAATATAAAGTTCTTAGTCATCTTATACAACATCTACGAGCAATGCAAGGGTTGATAGTATTAGTAGCCGTCATCATACAGCAATTGAAGGTATGTACAGCGTAAATTTCCTTCTATTTTGGAGATGAGGGAGTTGGATGTGATTTGTAAAGTATTTAGATATATAAATTACATTCATCATCATCATTAACCCTGCTCTTATCCCAATTACTTAGGGTCGACGCAATATGTCCTTTTTTCCACACCATCCTATTCAATGACACCTCTGCGTTCACTTCTCTCTCTCTCTTCTCTCCATATCATGTTTCACGCAGTCCATCTCACATTTCTTTAATCTTCTTACCTCTAAAGTCACATTCATACTTAAAACTTTTCTCACAATATTACTTTCATCCAGTTTCATCACACGTCCATAGATATAAAATACCTTTAGATAACTCTATTATAACTAGCAAGTCTTTACTGATACGAATATGATCCCTTGAATTTAGAATATAATCCCAACGGCCAAATAGAACGGTAAATAGAAATTGTACCCGCTATCGTAATAATTATGCATTCATG
Source organism: Lymantria monacha (assembly GCA_905163515.2). Taxonomy (NCBI): domain Eukaryota; kingdom Metazoa; phylum Arthropoda; class Insecta; order Lepidoptera; family Erebidae; genus Lymantria; species Lymantria monacha. The sequence continues at coordinate 3,475,003 of LR991102.1, forward strand.
ATCCGTCCGGTGCGTAACAAGTTAGTAAACAAGTTTTAGCATATATTGCCTAGTGTAATCTTATTGATAATAATGTTTTGGTTGCTGATATTTGTTTTATAAAATAACACAAAAGATAGATATTTAAAAAATAAAACGTGATTACGAACGAAATATGAATGTCATACGTAGGACATTAATTTTTCTCTCGTAATTAAGTCTTTATAAAATAATCTAGCATGTTAAATTTCAGTAATTTTAATTTAGATATTTTTATTATTTTGTATAATGACCGGGCCGGGCGGGCCACAGTAGACAAAGACTGGGTTCCGGTGGCCGGCTCGCACGGCGTAGATAAGTTAATGTATGGCAAGTTTATGGGATCGCCACATCATTACTTCTGTTACTCTGGACGAATTTAATGGGGTGAGAAAACTCCATAACTCGCCCAAAAAAAGACACAAGTTAGTATAACGCTAATATATACATATCATCACGCCATATCCCTTGCAGGGTAGGCAGAGAGAACAGAGTGCCAGAGAACTCTATCTCTGCATACTTCACTCGCTTCCTCAACATTCATAATTCTCTTCATACACGCTCGCCGGTTTCGGAGACTCTTGACTCCACCTTCCTTCAGTACATGACCGATCTGATCTAGGTAGGTTAGTCTCGGTCTCCCTCGGTATCGGTATCCTTCCACTTTCGCATTGTATATCTTCTTAACCAGACGTTCGTTCGGCATTCTTTCCACATGTCCGAACCATCGGAGCATTCCCTTTCGCATCTTTACACCAATACTCTCTTTCATACCTACTAGCTCTCTTACGTCGTCGTTACGAATGCGGTCGGTCAGCCTAATTCCACAGATTTACCGCAGAGATCGCATTTCGACCGCATTAATTTTACTTTCATACTCTTTTCTGCATACCCAACTCTCGCTTCCATACAGTAATGTTGGGACAAGCACTGCGTTATGTATTGCTACTCGTGCCTTCTGACTGAGGTGGTGGTTGCCGAGAAGTTGCCCCAACGCTCCGTTCACTCTATTTCCCGCATGCACTCTTCGCTCTATATCAGTGGTGTACCTTCCATCTCAGCTAAATCCACATCCAAGATATACAAATTCATCCACTTGCTCTAGTATATCATTACCTATTGTTACTCTTACATCTGTTCTGGCTTCGTCTCTTTCAAAGACCATTATTTTGGTTTTGCTCACATTCACGCGTAGACCCCTTTTCTTACAATTTTCTGTCATTGTGTCGACTAGGGTCTGCAGGTCAGTCGCTGACTGTGCCAGCAGGACTGCATCATCTGCATAGAGCAGAGAAGTGACCACTGAGTCGCCCATCTGGGCTCCCACATTCATATCGTTCAACCTTTGGAGACATTTATCCAGATATATGATAAACAGCCTAGCTGACAGAATGCACCCCTGCTTAACGCCGATATTGACGTCAAACTAAGGCGACATTCCATTATCCAGCCGCACACAGGCTCTACAGCCCATGTAACTGGACTGCACAGCCTGTAGCAGTTTACCGTTAATACCATACTCCGGTAAAATATCCCAAAATTCCTTTCGTACAACCGTGTCAAATGCTCTCTCCAGATCCACAAAACTGCAGAAAACCCTCTGACCTAGAGCCAGATGCTTCTCCACAATGTTGCGCAGAGAGAACACTTGATCCATGCATCCCCTTCCACTCATGAAACCTCCTTGTGTCTCACACAGTAAACCATCGGTACACACATCACACAGTAAACCAGCGAATATATAATAATACCTAAACAAAGATATTTGTTAGATATTTAAATTTTTTGTAAGTATTTACTTACTATGTTATTCATTATTTTAACAATAAAATAAGAGACAAAAAGAAATGGTGTTAATATAAAAAAAAATATTTGAAATTTTCGTCACTAGCAAAATTTTGGCGCCTCTAAAAATTTCTCGCCCTAGGCTCGGGCCTCGCATGCCTAATGCCAAAATCCGTCGTTGTAAAATCTATTTTAAAATCCAACAAGATTCTTATGAATCTGATGAGAAGATATCTTTAATATACATTAGACATGCGCGAAACAGTACTTCGCGAAGTGATGTGATATGGCATTACATTTCGTGCCGAGTAATATTACATTTAACCATCACTTGAAAGATCACACATGACATTTCATGTCATGTGTGATGCGTAATGCGATAGCGCTCTATACATACGGCCGGCGGCGTCAAGAAATATAAGCCTTAATGTTCTGAAAATAAAACTCAAAATAAATATTGAATTGCCAGACACCGAACATTGCAGAAATGCAGAACAGTACACGGGTGTTCGCATCATGTTTAATGTGATGTGTGATGTTTAATGTGATGTGATGTTTAGTCGCGTAATGTGTAATATGACAGTACGCGGTCGGGTAATATTACGTGTGATATATCACTCGCATTACTTACACGTGTCTAATATATATCACTGCATATAAACTGCTTGTGACTGAGTACATATTGACTTTCATTTGAAATGAGATAGCTTATGACATTTTTTTTATAGTTTCAGGCGATAAAAAGTAGGTGTGAGGTGCCATAACGTCCGCATTATATTTTCGCCTGTCCAACAAATGAGCGGGCCAACGCAACCGAATAAGCAATAATAATTTACATCATCATTCTCCTACTCTTATCCCAATTACTTGTGGTCGATACAATATATACTCTTCTTTCATAGTACATATTGTAAAAGTTATTGGCAATAGTTTTATGACCGGCCGCCTGTCAACCCTCCTTGGGAATGTAATTGTTGATCAAACGGCATCAGATGTATTTGACCCAGGTCGTTATAACGTTCTTAATCGTTTTTTACGACATCCACGAGCAAAGTAAGGGTTGGTAGTATTCGTAGCCGCTACCACACAGCATCTTTATAAAAAGTTTAGCGCAAAAGTGTCAATTTGAACTGGACGGGCCAACAAAACCAAAATAAAACTTGATAATAATGACCTACTTAAAATAGAGGAGTATTTGTACGTTAGATTATGGGATTGTACGCCATCCCTTCCGTTGCCCTGGGCGTTTTGAGCGGACTGTGACCGATCTGTCCTAAAAAACAGCATATCAATTTCTGAATCAACAAAAAATAATCAATAATTTAGTGAAAGCATTTTTTACGCAAATTTTCAACGCCCAATATGTACTTGTAATTACTTTTAAAGAAGCTTGATGGATGCGTGTTCTAAATGTTGTGTGAAGAAAATTTGCATTGTAATAGGCAATGTGTCATCGGAAGACTGAGAAAGTGATGGGTGGTAATTTTGTTTACAGAAGCATCTGTTTATAATGTTGAAGTGTTGAATGATGTATGAAATATTAATGTTTTTTTTTTTATTTTATAATTTGTTCGAAGAGTTAAGTTTAAAGAAATATTTTTTTTTGCGAGCGATACCGATTACTGTATGTGGAACTTGAATCCCTATTTAATTAGTGATCCATTACCAATTTAACACAAACTATTTCGAGCCATTTTCGACCCCTTAATAACTTAAAAACTATTGAACATAAACGTACTAAAGTTTGGCATGTATATTAAAAATTAGCTATTAACGTATAATAATCATTATTTTTTTAACTGACTGTCTATATATTAATAGATCAAAAACCTTACCCATTTTCAGATGATTTAGAAAGCATATTAAATGATAAAAATTTCAGTAATTTGAGTAACAAAGTTGTGTCATCGTTTAATGCAATTCTAACTGTAAAGTTTGAAGTATTAAGCCTATACAATGTGTAAACATTGTCCGGTAGAAGGCACGCGTCACCTTGAAGACGTAAAATATAATACGAAGCGAGATTTGCATGTCCTACAATAGCTCACGGTGGTGTAAGTGGCAGCACGATTGGGCCGGACTCCCAATAGGTGCGGGTTCGAACCCCGCTTGTGACATCATTTTTCGTTTCGTAATCGGGTATTTATAAATAATTAAGCACATTAAATGCTAAAAATTTCAGTAATTTGAAACCATTATATTAAATAAAACGGCATATATATGATATAAGAGCAAAAACTTCTTTCGTTTTCACAGGAGCGTAGGTTTCATCATGGAAGGTTGTTTCGTAGTATCTTATGGCTATTTTAATGACAATTATTTATAAAACTTTTTTTAAAGTGACGCGCTCACTGCGCACATTTTTTTTTATCAGCTAATCAAATATTTAGAAGAATATCATAAGCTGCTAGGTTTATATAAATAATTCGAATATTAGAATTTAAAAAAATATAATAAATAAAATATTTTTGTAGTAGAATTATAAACAAGAAATCATGATTTGATTTTAAATTACTTAAGAGCATAATACGTTATTTTTCTGTGTGGTGACGGAGTAAGAATGCAATTCACCACCCCCTATCTTACTCGTGGGTGATCGTCCGATACGACTAATGACGATGCTGACTGACTGATGACGTAGATGAAAGACTTTCCGTGTAGTGACGGAGTAAGAATACAATACAAATTGTGTCCATGGGTAATCGTAAGAAACGACTAAGGGATATAAAAAGCTTATAACATCTATGCGAGAGAAGGAAAACTCAAAACAAAACCCTATACCAACTAGCGTCTGACTAGCGTGGTATAGTAGGTCAATTACCCTCCCATTATGGAGGAGGCTCGAGCCCAACAGTGGGACATATATGAGCTGAGATGATGATTATACGTTATTCTAATATATTTTCAGGATTGTCTATAGAATTTGCCACCAGTTTTGATTCCAAATCTTTTGTTCTTGAAGTCGACAATCATACAATAATTATTATAGTATTGAACTTGGCGGCCATTTATTTTTATTGCTTATGATGACAAAGAAGCAGGCAGCAGCTGATGGTAAGGGTTACTACCGTCCAAGGACCTTTGCAATACCAAGGGTATAGCTAGGCCGCTGCCTACCAATACAAACCCGAAATCCACCCATTTGGGCTTCCGGCTCTCTCGCTCACCGAACGAAGCGCAATAGCACATTGCCATTACTAAGACGTCGATCTTCTGCGAGAGTGTGGTACTACCCCGGACGGACCGGCCCCTGGCTGTAGACAGAGAACTGTCTACAGTGTGGTCATACACCACATTTTCATATTTATGTTTTAATGGGATAAAGAATTAAAAATTCGTGGTCAACCTATGAAAATTCTATTAACAAATTAACAATTCAAACAGATTATCATTCTCCTGCTCTTATCTCAATTACTTGGGGTCACTGCAATATTTATTCTTCCTCTATCGTACATATTACAAAAGTTATTGGCAATAGTTTTATGATCGGCCGCATACCTGAAGTCAGTCCATCTTGGGAATGTAATTGTTGACCAAACGGCATCAGATGGAGTTGGCCCAGATCGTTATAAGGCTCTTAGTCGTCTTTTACGACATTCACGAGCAAAGTAAGGGTTGATAGTGCTCGCAGCTGCTACCACACAGCAAATTAACGCTGCAAACAGATGTTTCATAAACATACATAGTATTAAATCTATTAGTCTTTCAATTGTTAGCCAATATAAGAATTTTATATGGTCCTGCGCCATAAAGGCTACGTCAGCTGTATCAAAGTGCTATGATTTTTACAAGTCTATAGGCAAGCTGTGCCGCGTGGTGCGTACCTTCTCATATAAAACAAACACATCTACTGTAAATTCATTCCAATCGCCTTACCAACGTAGACGTGCGTGATCCCACATATAACAATCAAATTCTTCACCTATATTTGCATTTTTGTGGAGATGTTTCACACGCCATCTATCGGCGAAACATTTCAACATTGTTCCGATTCAATACTCTAACTTTTCAATTTAGAATTAAATTAAACGATAATTATGCAATTAATAAACAATTATTTAATAAACCGCCGGGCGGGCCACCGAAGACAAAGATCGAGTACCGGTGACCCGCTCGCACATCGAAGAGAGGAGCTTGTAGGGTGGGTTTATGGAGTTGCGCGCCGCCTCTTCCGTCTCCCCGGACCAATTAAGCGGGGCGCGACCACCTCCATAGTCCACCGCAAGAAAAAAAATTATAAAATATTGTTTTTCAAGCGAAAAAATATTGCCACGCATGCGATTATCCCAAGAGTATAAGAAGGATATGAGAAGGGCTGCTGCGATTAGTATTCTTATCCCATCATCACAAGGCAAGCTTAATTAAAGAATATTTATTTATTTATTACATTCAACATTAAAATATTTTAAATATTTAATCAGTTAGATTATATGTATATGATACGTCATAATTCAGCAAAGAGAAGTAGTGTATCAACACAAACATGGTCTTAATCTCTAAAGTAATAAATCAAAACAGTTGGGCCTTTATCGTGAATGATTTACGATGAAAGATGAAAGTTAATCTGTGGACCAGACAAAGGCCTAATTATTGCCCTTTGAGCACTTCCACCAAGTTCCGCGGCTAATTTAAAACTGTCTTCATTATTCCCATTTCCTGAAGAACTTGTATCCTTTGATGGTAATTTTTTTTTATAAACTTTTTAATTTTAAATGCCAGGCGTTGTCCGATTTTGATTCCACGTTTTATAGATTAAAATGATTAAAAGTTTAGCGTAAGTATTATTGGAGTGTTTTTTTTTTCTCTTTTAACCCAGATTTGTTCTCCTATTAACGGGATTCCTTTGTGATTGGAAGGAGAATGGCCAATATGCCTGGTATGTTGCCCACTGGTTGCCTGGTACATTTTGGTTAGTTTATAGTTTTCTTATTTGCAGTGTAATTATCAACGTTATTAGACATATTTTAAAATAACCGTAATATTTTTTTTGGGCTATGGAGTGGACACACTTACATCTGCCTGGGGCGGCAAAAGAAGCGGCGCGTGACGCCATAGACCCGCCCTACATGTACCTCTTTCTCGTCGTGTGAGTGGGCCACCGGCACCCAGTTCTTGTCTTGGGTGGCGAACAATAACCATGGGTAAGTATAGGTCGACATATTGCACTAACTCCGCCATTAAGTTGATATTTTTGAAAAGCTTTCGGCAGGAACTTAAATAACATACATACACATAAATAATCCTTATATTGTATATCTATAAATGAGGATGTTTGTATATAAGTCATCACAAAACTCAGAAACTATTTGAGCGATCATTACGAAAATAGGTATGTAGGTATAAGTATTTTGTTCACGGAGGTTTATATGCTATCCCCACAAAAACTTCCGTGCATGCTATCTCCATTGATGTAATTCGCCACCAGGTGGAGCTGCGATATTTCAGCTACTACAAACAAACTAACGGGCTGGGTTTGCTAGTTATATATAAATTAATTTATTTCATCATAACACAGAATCAAGCATCGTTAAACCTCATAATCCAATTAATTCAAAATTAAAATAAGAACTTCAAAGTGAACAGAATACATTAATTAGCAAAAAAAAAATTCTAAAAATAAATAGCAATTTGATTAAAAAATAAACTAATTATGAAAGATCTTTAATTTCCTTTAAAAAAACATTCAGAATTACAAGGATAATTAAAACAAGGGCCCCAAAGAGCTTTCTAGTCATATTTTTGTTATAAAAATATGACTGGAAAGAAAATAACTAATTATTTAACAGTATAGTGATAGTCATTGCTGTATGGTGAAAGTAAGAATTTAATTCACCACATCCCATCTTGCTTATGAGTGTAATAAAAAACGGTTAAGGGATATTATACGTTGATAACATCTATGCAAGATTTCGAAAACTCGAAATATACCATCACGTTCTGATCAGGGTGATTATCATGCCACCGAAGACAAAGATCGGGTACCAGTGGCCTGCTCGCACGGCGAAGAGAGCTCCTTGCAGGGTGGGTCTATGGGGTCGTGCGCCGCCTCTTCCGTCGCCCGATCGATAGTCTACCGCAAGAAGAAAAAAAAAGGGTGAACATCATCATTATCCTGATATTATTCTATTAGTTCTGTCTGCTCTATTAGTTGGGGTCGACGCAATATGTAATCGTCTTAAATCGTATATATTGTAAGTTTTTGGCAAATAGTTTTGTGATCGGTCGCTTGCCTGACGTTACTGTATCAGATAGAATTGACTCAAATAAAGCTCTTAGTCATACGAGTAAAGTAAGGGGTCGTTCGTTAATTCGTAGCTGCTACTACACAGCGTAGTTCTGACCAATTAGGTTATTTTTATTCCATGAAGGAGCTCGAGCCCAGTAGTGAGACATGTGTGAGCTGAAATGAGAGAATATTAAGAGATTTTGGATAAACACAAAGTTCGGTTGATTATAATTCCATATTAAAACTATTTACTTGTTCCCGTCGCTTTACGTACTTAAATATTTATTATTTTCAGATTTATTTTTTATTTTAGATTATGTCTTAAATTTCCGTGTGGTGACGTAATAAAAATACAATTCACCACTTTTATCTGTGGGTGATCGTACGAGACGACTAAGGGATATAAAACGCATATAACATTTATGCAAGAGAAGGAAAACTCGAAACAAAACCTTACACCAACACGTCTAATCAGCGTAGTATAGTAAGTCAATTTCTCTCCCACTATGGAGGAGGCTCGAGCCCAACAGTGGGATATATGTGGGTTGAGATGATGATGATGATGATTAAACCTATATCAATACATTGGTGATCATTGTATTCAATTCCATGTAATAGTTTTTGCGTGATGGGTTTATAAACATACAGAGAGGCAGATGAACAAAAATACTAATAAATATTGTTTTCGCTTTAAAAGTTCTGATAATAGTTTTGTTACATATTCAATCAACAATGAACAAACATCGTCTTATTATTATTTGTATGACATTTTCTTTTTTTTTTATTGCTTATAGTGGCAAACGGGCAAGCAACACACCTAACGGTAAGTGTCACTGCCGCCCATGGACCTTTGCGATACCAAGGGTATAGCTTAGGCCGCTGCCTACCAATAACATACCCAAACCCATCCAGTTGGGCTTCCGGCTCTCTCACTCACCGAACGAAGCGCAATAGCACATTGCCATTACTCAGACGTCGATCTTCTGCTCAGTGTGGTACTACCCCGGACGGACCGGCCCGCGGCTGTAGACAGAAAACTGTCAACAGCGTGGTCGTACCACTATTAAAATATTAAATATTACACCCATCACTAACGGGGACTTTACAAACATAATTAACGCAGACAAATTACAACCAAACGTGAAACAACAATTTGTGTATTAAACAAAGTATTTATCTGTGTGAGAATCGAACCCACGACACCACCATTACGTCATATATGATGTCTAAAGTAGTTGAAGCTTTAATTGTAAGAGATATAATTACAATTCATAGAACTATATAGTGTTAGCAGAACTAGGATGCTGTAATACTGCAGGTTTTGCATTTCCTGGTCTTAATTAAGAGGCCGGCGTCCTGCGGTCGTGTTAGAGCTTGTTTATATGCACCGATGTTGCTACAGTTAAGGACAAGTGCTTTTACAATGTGAATATGTAAATGTATTTATATATTACATTAGCAGACTTGGCCACGCGTTGCTGTGGCTGAGGTCGCCTCAGTAACACTAATAAATTGTAGCTTATATGAAACGTTTGTACCTTTAACATAGCGCCATCTATTAAATATTTACTCAATCCAGTCAACAGATACCGCCATCTGTTAGAATCGTTTGGAGATAAGAGATAATTGTGGCAGTCAAATAATAGACAAATAATTTGCAATAAAATAATATTGCGACTATAAATTGAGATGGAAGCTATCCTATCTTTTAAATTGGATCAAACCACACATGCTGTGCAAATTTAATTAAAATCGGTTAAGTACTTTAGGAGTCCATTGCAGACAAAGAACGTGACGCGTAATTTATATATTTATACTAGCAAACTCGGTCACGCGTTGCTGTGGCTAAGGTATACTCAGTAACTCGCGGTGGTTATGCTAATAAATTGTAGCTTATATGAAACGTTTAACATAGCGCCATCTATTAAATACTTCCTTAATCCAGTCAACAGATACCGCCATCTGTTATAATCGTTTAGAGATAACAGATAATTGTGACTGTCAAATAATAGACAAATAATTTGCAATAAATTAATTAGTGATCACTATTAATTAGTGATCGATGAAAATCGGTTAAGTACTTTATGCGTCCATCGCGGAGAAACAACGTGACGCGTAATTTATATAAATTAAGATTAAGAAGATGTGAATTTTAAAGTTGTAAATATATATAGGAGTAACAGAACGAGCGTTACAGAGACTCGATCTCAATATTATGGCATTGTGCCTTTCGTTGGGAAGCCTATTGCCAACAGTGGACGTTATGGGTTTGTTATAGCTCAAAGTAATAAAAGCTTCTGTAGCGGGTAGATAGATTAATTAAGCAAAATATCCATGTAAAGTAGTTCACACTTTCCTGATAGCGAAATTAAACGAAACACAACAATAATAGCTGCCATGATATTTGATGACATTATAACCAACGCTATGACGCTACACCACAGACAAAAACGCTAGCCATAAACGAGGAGTGAATATTATAGTTATTTATTTCCAACAAAATAAATTGGATAATGTTTTAAAGTTATTGTTTATTTACTACATACATAGTTTTATATAAATTAGCAATATACAAAAATTGTAATTTCAACAAAGTGCAAGATAAAATGCTTAGCAAAAATCGAACATGTTGATCACAAGGAACGGATCGCAACCTTGGCTCCACCCGAAAGTCTTAGTAACAATTCGTGAACAGATGATTGGCATAAAAATTGAATTTCAAGTTAACGAATTTACTCACCTTGTCAGTACACATTTTTGATTTTGCTCACAGCCTCTCGCTTGTTTTAAAATCTTATATATATTAATATAACGTGATATAAAATATCATATTCATGGTATCCACGAGTAAGGGTGAACCTCAACACTTATCAAATCAATCCCGTCAATTTGCAAAGGATCCAGCTCAATTAGTAAGGGTTTCGCAAGTTGACCAATCCTATTTAGCGAGGGATTGTATCTTTTGTGATATGGCGTAGCATATAGCTATATTGTAACTCAATGTATAATAATATCTAATATTTTACTGGTTTTTATAGCAGTCGGCTTGATCTAAATAATGTTATTAATATTTACTTTTATTTCTATTGTTTACCCGAGTATTTTGGAACTAACGCATTTTTACAGATATTATCTCATTTTTTTTACTGCTTATGGTAGCAAAAGAGCAAGATACATCTGATGGTATGTGTTACTGCCGCCCATGGACCTTTGCTATACCAAAGGTATAGTTAGGCCGCTGCCTTCCCATACAAATTTAATAATAGAATACTGACAGTGAGTGAGTAAATGAGTTTTGTTTGAAATAAAACTATTTTTACGAATCTATTCCGTTTGTATATGATTTTAATATGCCCGACGTTTCGGATAATTTACAGCGAGGTGCTCCAGTAACAACAAAAATAATACAAACACGATAGAATCAGTAAAAATAGTTTTATTCTGTACGTGTAATACTCGCTAGTAATTAATGCGGTCGAAATGCGATCTCTACGGAAAATCTGTGGAGTTACGCTGACCGATCGAATTCGTAACGACGACGTAAAAGAGCGAGTAGGTATGAAAGAAAGTATTGGTGTAAAGATGCGAAAGGGAATGCTCCGATGGTTCGGACATGTGGAAAGAATGCCGAACGAACGTCTGGTTAAGAAGATATACAATGCGAAAGTGGAAGGATGTAGGTAACGTGAGAGACCGAGACTAACCTACCTGGACCAGATTGGTTATGTACTGAAGGAAGGTGGAGTCAGGAGTCTCCGAAACCGGCGAGCGAGTATGAAGAGAATTATGAATGTTGAGGAAGCGAGTGAAGTATGCAAGGATAGAGTTCTCTGGCACTCTGTTCTCTCTGCCTACCCTGCAAGGGATATGGCGTGATGATATGTATGTATGTATTATTATTATTATACTTACAGCGTATAAAAATACTCACATATTAGTTTTGTAAGACTTTTATTTGACTTGTACAAGACTTGTCCTTAAATAGATGAGTAGTATGCTTGTGTAATTAGGCATCCGATCCGGAATTATTTACTCTTTTCATTATATTGCGACTAAGCCGCTTAAGTTAGAGTATGTGGTACATATTAATTATATTTATTCTGTGGCTCATTCTCGTTATTGAAACGTAAAGAGTTTTTGCGGCAATGTGAAAACGTCAGCCGTCAAGGCGGTGGGAGGAGGTGCGCGTAGCGGCGCCTCCCTCTCCCTGGTCGCCGCCGGCGGAGCGAGTTCGCAGACGCGAGTGCTTCGCGTTCTCGCTCCGCGGCCTCCTTTGCAGCGATGACTTCCTCGCAAAAGGAGGCCATCGACGTCCAGTGCCTGTCGCTGTCAAGCATCTTGTTGATGACGGTTAACAACGACAGGTCCGCTCCAATGACCGCCGACAAGTCGCGGCGCTGAGGCCCCCAGGCGGGACAAACCTTCAGGGTGTGACGCGCGTCATCGATTTGCGCGCCACACTCATGGCATCCAGGGGCCTCTTCACGTCCAATTCGGTGCAGGTCCTTACCGAAGACCCCGTGTCCGGTAAGTACCTGCGTCAGCCTGAAGGACAGGTTGCCGTGCCTTCGTGTCGTACAGCGGTGAAGGTGGGGCGCTACCGCCTCAACGGTCCCCCGTCCTGCTACGGGGGACTCTAGTTCCTCACTCCACCGCTGGACTAGTGCCCTTTGAGCCACTTCTTTCGCCCTGCTCAGTCCCTTCGTGGTGACGCGTTCACCATTTGCCCGCGCCGCAGCGCAGAACTGGTAGGCTTCCGCCTGAGCCCTAGCCTGAAGTGACCAGGGCGGATCGCCCGCCAACAATGTAGCTGCAGTCCAGGACACCGTACGGTACCCCCGTATTGTCCTCACCGCCATGGCCCTCTGCGCCTTGCGTAGTAAGGCTTTATTGGAGGCGGTGAGTGACTGTGACCAGATCGGGGCACCATACAGCGCCATAGACCGCAAGATACCGGCATAAAGCCGCCGGCAGGACGATCCGGGACCTCCAGTATTGGACAGAAGCCTACCCAGCGCCGCGGCCGACTTTGAAAGCCTAGGGACGAGCTGGGCAAAATGCGGCCCAAAATTCCACTTACTGTCTAGGTGCAGACCCAGGCACTTCATCCGGGTCTGCACGGGCACGGCAACCCCAGACACACTGAGTTGTGCCCCTCGGGGAAGACCTTGGCTGGGACCATATAACGACCTGGGCCAACTCCATCTGATGCCGTTTGCTCAACAATTACATTTCCAAGGATGGTTGACGTCTGGCAGGTGGTCGGTCATAAAACTATTTCCAATAACTTTTACAATATGTACTCATAGTACATATTGTATCGACCTCAAGTAATTGGGATAAGAGTAGGAGAATGATGATGACCTTTTATTTTTAAGATATAGGAGATATATAAATGCCGTAATCTAATTTTCAGATTCAAAAGGTGCAAGATAATAAGCTAGACCAATAGGTCAGACATATTCCGTTTGAACACAAAGAAAACATACAATTCTTTACATCTTACTTTCATTTGGGTGTCGTTACATCTTACTTTCATTTGGGTTCAGGTGACAGTTTAAGTATACTTGCCATTATTTTTATTTTTTAAAGACGTAACTTGTACTAAACAAAAAGTCTTTGTGGCCCCGGGTTGTATAAATACTTGATAGAAATTTTTCTCTTTCTAATTTTTCTCTTGTCTCCCACGACAAGTAAACGAAACTGGCAATTCTATTCTTACTCCTTCGCCACACGGGAAATATACGAAGTATGGAAGAACAAGTACGGATATAAAAGTATTCTTAAAGCTCTTCGCATTTACTATTATTCTAGCATTAATATATAACTAAAAGCAATTTCTGAAAAGGTATCGCATAAAACAAAAGTTATGGTTGTAACAGAGGCTGGTAAAATATAAAATTATCTAATATATCAACCCGATTTGCTATAACTTATACATCAAATCTATTTTTTTATGACGTATGTTTCAATTTAAGTAATGGGGTGACCATAAATTATTATAAATATTCGATTAAATACATCCATCCGTATAACCTATTGGTATCCACTCTTGAATAAATACGTTTGCGCTCAATGATTTCCGATGTTTACGCGATTATTACACACTTGAAATGAAACTATTTTTACGGATTCTATCGCGTTTGTATTTGATTTAGTCCTCCCATGATCATGAATAATGTAAAGTGTTCGAAATGTCGGTAAATTAAAAATTAAATACAAACGCGATTGAACCCGTAAAACGTTTTAAGGTACGGCTAAACCTTCACGTCAACCACGCGGGACGCGAAACGCGAACGTCTAAAAACGCGTACAATAAGTCCCGCGCCGTGGTCGCTTAGGTGTGCATGGTGCCATAAGATATCACAGGTAGCGTCCGGTAGCGTCTGTCGCGGGGCTGACGCTCCCGCTTCGCAGTCGCTTTGGCCGCGCAGGTTTGGCCGTACCTTTATTTCATATGTTTACGCTTATTTATAATGGTGTATTCCCCTGTTGTGTGGTAGCGGCTACGAATACTACCAAACCTTACTTTGCTCGTGGATGTCGTAAAAGACAACTGAGAGCTTCATAGTTATAACGACCTGGGCCAACTCCATCTGAAGCGGTTTGATCAACAATTACATTCCCAAGGAAGGTTGACGTCTGGCAGGCGGCCGGTCATAAAACTATTGCCAATAACTTTTACAATATGTACCTACTCTTCTTTCATAGTACATATTGTATCGACCCCAAGTAGTTGGGATAAGAGTAGGAGAATGATGAATGATAATGATTCCCCTCTTATAATAATATACTGCTCCATTTCCCTGTTGTTGTTCACTACATATTTTGAAAGAGGATCTTGAAGCGTTCCACCTGCTGGTGAGTGTTACTGCGGCCTATGGACCTATGCAATACCAGTGATACAGCTAGGCCACTGCTTAGCAATGAAAACGCACTCAAAAAGTTTGGCTATTGACTATCTCTCTTACTAGAAACGCAACAGCACATTCCCAGACGTCGATATTTTGCGAGAGTGTGATATTACCGCGAACGCGAACGGGCCGGGCCGCGGCTGTAGACAAAAAATTGTCTGCAACGCGTTCCTGCCACTATTAAAATTTTAAGCATATATTTTGTCCTTTTTATATATGTATATATTACTATTATACAAGAAATTGTAAAGAAAACTTAATATGGTTCCTGGGTGATATTAATTTAGACTCTTTGTTCTCACTAATTGATCACGATCAAAGAAAAATACAATATTTTCAACATGAATTTATTCTGCTCGGCCGGAATATCCACTAAACCACAGCGGTCCCTTACGCGCTTTTACGGGGTGACGGAGAGATCGTCTACTAACATTCTATATATAATAAAATGATGGATGGATGGATTATGATGTTTATACAACAACATTTTTTTGAAAGAGGATGTGTGTATGAAAGGTGTAAGTGCAGATATGACGGCTGATAGAAGCGTATGAAAGGCATGTTGTGCCGACCCCACTTAGCATGGGAAGAGGGCAAGCAAATGATGATACAACAACATTTTTTCTTAATTATTGTCTCTGTCTCTATATAATATATGGTCAACATATTTTATTGACAATTTTACGTCACAAACGTGTCTAGACGTTGTAAATACGCTGATAGATTGAATTTTGTTGACATTCAATAAGAAACGAAATTGTCGACAGGTAAAAATATTATTACAAGGTATAAATATGTTTATTGAAGAAGTATTATGTAAATATTATAAAGGGTTCATTGACTTCATAAGCCGCACAGTGCGATAGTGGGAAATATTCTTATTGTAAATCACATTTTTATTCTGTAAGGTTGATTTAAATCGGTTCCGATGGCTCGTTTGGTTAGTAGATAGTTGAGATAGTGGTTTGGAAGCTCTGCATTGCCTTCCGGAGCCTAAATACCTAAACAGAATGTATACAAAAGATGGGTGCTTTTGTTTTTCCATTCCATCTGAAGTCTAAACTGAGCTTGACTTTGAGAATTTCTGCAAAAATCAGATATCAAAAAAAAAAAAAATTTAAACCGATAATCCTAACCCAGACCTTATCATCAATAAAATAGTACTCAAGTACCTCGAAATGAAGTAGCAATAATTTAAAAAAATTATGCATTGCCCAGGAAGCTCCATGTTTTGAACTATCCTATAAACGGAAATATACTTGCGGCTTACTACGTGGGACTCAAGATATTGAAGCGAAATGTACACCTCTATTTACCGTTTCGAGAACAGATCTGCGGAACTATAATATACCATGAGCCTCGATGTAAAATACTTTATTTTCTGATACACGAAATTTGGGACTTGGAGTAGTGCTCATATATACAATGAATGCCAGCATACCTACAAAGTTATTAGATGGCCGATTTGGAGGTATCAGGTAGGTAGAAATTAGGTTAAACTTATGTGTAATTTTTATGGCTGATTTTTATATAAGTATACTAGCAGATCGGGCCACGCGTTGCTGTGGCTTAGGTTAGCTTCAGTAACACTTTTTGTTTATTCTAACAAATTTTAGCTTATATGAAGCGTTTGTACATTTAACATAGCGCCATCTATTAAATACTTACTGAATCCAGTCAACAGATTCCGCCATCTTTTAAAATCTTTTTGATATAACATATGATTTGACTATCAAATATTAGACATATAATTTGCAATAAAATAATATTACTATAAATTGAGATTTAAGCGATCCTATCTTTTAAGTTGGATCAAACTACACTTGCTGTGCAAATTTGGTTAAAATCAGTTAAGTACTTTATGAGTCCATCGCGGATAAACAACGTGTCACGTAATTTATATATATTAAGATTATTTTGGTGACTATTTTAAACTTTTACTTATTCAGCCAAGCCCATCTCCTCAAATATTTAAAACTTTTAGCCGATTTTTTTTTTGGTATTTTTTTTTGTGTAACAGCCCCATCTACCCAGATATAATAAAATATGTGCTATTCTAATCAATATTTGGATTCATGGTGCTGTTACATAAAAGGCAAACCCTCACGGCTAGATGTCTTTGGTGTTTTGGTTTTTTCGATCTTTTGACTAATGTCGCTAAATTGCTATATAAAATATTTATAATAATTTCTATAGTAATATACTACATAAGGTATCAATTCTCCTAAATAGCCGTCTAACTAATTTTGCAAGTATACTGATATTCAATGAGCATTACTCGTAGCTCCAATTTCATCTGTATGAAAATTATTTATATCTGGCAGATTTTCGGCAGGCAAGCTTTCGGTTTATACAAAAAATAAAAAAAACGTGTGCGTCTCGGGACGCCCGGCAGAAGTCATAACTTAAACTAATCTAAGTTGAACTATTTAATATTGAAATTATTTAACTTGAGAAAAGCATAGATTATTACCTTTATGTATAATATGTTAATATGATAATGCAAGGAAAGGTTATTTATTAATAAAATCTTATTATATCACATCAGCTAGCGATGTGGGTCAGGTGAGAGAGGAGGAGCTTGCCAACCACTGCCGTATGCGTGAGAGAAAGGGAAACCAGATAAATGGCACCGTTACGCGTTAGGTAACGAGGCGTTCCCATAAAAAGTTTTCACTTCAAAAAATAATAAGTAAACCCACATACAAGAATTTAATTAAGTTAATTTTAAGATAAAATTAGTAGCAAAGTCGTATTCTAATTAATTTGCCAACATCAATACAACTTTGTATTTTTCTTGCATCAAAATTGTCTTTGTTCACTTCTTTACTAAGTATTTATCATTGCAACTCCCTGGGGTTTCAATCAAGAGGATTTTGGCATCCTATTCAATTTGCTACGTGCATTTGTACAGAATAAGCTTCGCTTTTGTTCTAAATGGCGCAATGCCAACTATATTTGTATTTCAAATATTATACAAAATGTAGTTTTAATTTTTTTTTTATTTTATCGTTTCATCAGTGTGCAATGGATCTTTTTTTTACTTTAGAGGTTCACACTCAACGTGTCATATTGATGGCACAGATGGCGCAGTGATTTATATACTGATGGATTCTCACGTAAAATAATATTTAATGAGATCCAAAAATTTTAAGTGTAAATACGTAGACTTAGAATAAAAATTTGTTTCGTTGTTTATGATTCTAAGAATACCGATCTTCCGTGCCAGTGGCATGGGTTCGATTTTGACGCATTTTTCTTTGTTTTTTTTTTTATTGGCGGCAAGCTATGGAGTATACACTCCGCTAAATCCGTCCGGGGCAACAGAAGAAGCAGCGCGCGACCCTATAGACCCGCACTGCATGTACCTCTCTACGCTGAGCGAGCGGGGCAACGGAACTCGGTCTTTGTCTTTTCGATTTCTACGCAGGACAATATTGACGATTGAGACAAATTTGTAAGATCCACAAAGTGTTGTTCTGAGTCTGGATATTATTTGTCTGCGTTAATTGCATATTTGTAAAGTCCTTGCAATACAAGGATTATTTCCTTAGTTCAGGGTTGCATCTTAAAAAAAAAAAATGAAAGAGGAAAAATAGGGATTATTTACTTAGTGCAGGATCTTAAAATACCCGAAAAAGAAAATAAGGCCGGTAAGGGGTACCGATAACGCTCGTCACCTTTTCTATTATAGTTTTTTGTTTACACATATTTATTTATTTGTTTCATTACTCTATGGTCGTATATTAAGCTCAAGTAACTTTAGATGTCATCTAATAGAATGCCCTCTAAATACACTAGTATAACATGATTGTACTAATCATCTTCAACAAACTTTATCCATTTGAATTGTTAAGTAAATATGCCCGGGTTAATTAAGTCAAACAAACTGTAGGTCTTCGTACAGCACTGCTGGCAGTGGCTTCTTAATTGATATAATAAATGGAATTGATAGATATTTAACGTCTCAGTAAATCTCTTTAGTGGCGTGACAATCACGTACCAGAAATTTGGATTTCATCCTTACTAATATTATAAATGCGAAAGTAACTCTGTCTGTATGTCGCTCTTTCACGCCAAAACTACTGAACCGATCTAAGTGAAATTTGGTACACAGATAGTCTAGAGCCTGATAAAGGACATAGGCTACTTTTTAATGTAAAGAAAGATTATAAAGGGGAATGAAGAGTTGTAAGGAAGTATCGTCATTTTTAAAACCAGAAGCTTGAAACTTATTTTTAGGCTATTGATTAGATGTAAATAAATATGACATTAACATTATGTAAAAAATTTACTAGTTAATAATTTTAAGGCTCTTAGTCGTCTTTTGCGACATTCACGATCAAAGTAAGGGTTGATAGTATTCGAATTTTAATTTATATTTTATAATATTGCTTTTATTAGTTAATATAATAATGTAAACATTTAATAAAAAAATATAAGTATATTCCTTACGATGTTAATATTACGATAAAACCAAGTACCTACCTAGTTTTTATATCGTACCTATATTAGTGTTAGTAGCTTCAGCGAAATATTAGCGAAAGTGCTTATTCCAAATTAACAAAATTAATTAATTAGTTTAAATATTTAACAACATAATTTAATAATTTTAACATGAAATAGTATAATTGCTCAGACAATTATTTGAGTTTTTAATAAGATAGATACTGAAAATTAAATATATAGAATAATATATTTTTTAAATTCATTTTACCTGTAGGTGATTGCAAGGGACGTCTAAGGGATATTAAATGTAACTTTATGCAAGAGAAGGAAAACTCGAAACTAAACGCTATACCAACACTTCTGATCAGCGTGGTCATCATCATCATCATCTCAGCTCATATATGTCCCACTGTTGGGCTCAAGCCTCCTCCATAATGGGAGGTAAAATGACCTACTTATACCACGCTGGTCAGACGTGTTGGTATACGGTTTTGTTTCGAGTTTTCCTTCTCTCGTGTTCATGTTATATGCGTTTTATCCTTTAGTCGTCTAGTACGACCACCCACGGGTAAGATATGGGGTGGTGAATAGTATTTTTACTCCGTCACCACACGGAAAAAAGGGGGAAAGAGGGGACTTTACAAATATATAATCAACAAACACAAATTACAATCAAAAGAACACATTTGTGTAACGCACAAAGTATTATTCTGCATTAGAATCAAACCCGAAACATATGTTAGGGTACTATAATTTAACCACTATGCCGTCTGTACAATAATTGATTACTCTTCAATATTTATTATTTTGATATTTATTGATAATTTTTATTCAGAATTAGATTATATTTTATATTAGAGCTCTAGTCACATAGCCAAAAACTGTCTCCATAAAAAATTTACTATTAAAAAGTTTATTTTTCTGTTCGCCGGTACCACTTATTACTTTAAATAAAATGAGCTCTACGTCTTTTTTGAACTGCTCACAATGAGTAGTATGTATTTATATATAGTAGTAGTAATGAGTAGTACTTGCATGCTGTATTTCTGGTAGACCAATGAGCAATTAAAGCGCGAAATAACAAATACAAAAAAATACTATTTATAACCAAGAATAAGCAACAAGATGACAGCCGTTTTTTTTATAAAATTAATTCATTTGAAATAGACGTAGGACATTTCAAACATATGGTGATCTAGATTTATTATTAAAAGCACCGGCCAAATCCAGTTTGAGCCGGAGTAAAGCGGATAATACCCGACTATTTGGGGTATCGAACCGAGAGCGTAAAAAGTAGTGATTTTTTTTTATGCTACTATGCCATAGATTATTAAAATTTAGTAAAAACTGTTCCAATGCACTCTGAATATTTTTTTCATACGTAATGTAAAAGTTACTTCTGCTAATACATCCATCAGCTTCATCATCATCGACTCGAGAGGATACCCGCGAGGGTAAACCGCCGGGCGGGCCACCGAAGACAAAGACCGGGTTCCGATGGCCCGCTCGCACGGCGTGGAGAGGTACTTGTAGGGCGGGTCTATGGGATCGTGTGCCGTTTCAAAACAAAAAATAAAACCTTATCATCATCATTCCGCTCTTATCCTTATAACTGGGGGTCCCTTATGGCCTATATGGCCCTTTCTTCCATACAGCCCTATTAGAGGTCATTTCAGTAGTCACTCCTTGTCTATCCATGTCATGCTTCACGTAGTCCATTCATGTTTTATTTGGTCTTCCTTTACCCCTAAAACCTACAATATTCATACTTTAAATTTACAACATTACTTTTATCCCGTCTCATCACACGTCCATACCAGGTCAAGCGTTCCCTAACTTATCCGGTACTGGTGCCACTTTATAAATTTCTCTTATACATTCGCTCCTTATCTTGTCACGCCGTATATCCATCTCAACATTTGCATCTCCGCTACATGCAGTCGTTTCTCATCCGTTGCTTTTGTAGCCCAATATGCTAATCCATATATTACAGTAAATCTTAATGTTTAGTGAATTTTCCCTTTAATTTAAGGGGTACTCGGGAGTTATATATTGTAGTCGTGACCTGCCGTCATTCCATCCCGCATAAATTCTGTGCTTCATCGTAGGATCTAAGTAGCCATCGCTTTGGATAGACAAACAGAGGTATCAAAAATTCCATACTGGTATAGCCATCCATCAACCTATCAATAATATAATAACAACTAGCTTCTGCCCGCGACTTCGTCCGCGTGGAATAGTCGTAAGTTAGCTTTAATCCAAAGTAACTATTCCTCCTACAATATTTCATTCCCCCTTTCAACGCTTTACAACGCTTTTTCCAATATAAGTAAGGATAAGTAAAACTAATAATATTTTTGTTATTTTAACCGGTACTTATTCGAATGGTAGGTACGGAAGAAAAGCTATGTTCACCATTCCTTTATTTTCGGTTAGAAGAGGCCACCGTAACCAGTTAAACCGACGAGACGTCGCCCTTAACGTCGATCAACCTTACCACGGATTGTTGATATATTTCGTTCATAATGATTTCTGATTTCTAATATACAATGCGAAAGTGGAAGGATGTAGGTACCGGGGGAGACCGAGACTCACCTACCTAGACCAGATTGGTCATGTGCTGAAGGAAGGTTGAAAGGAGGTAAGAGTCTCCGAAACCAGCGAGCGTGTGTGAAGAGAATTATGAATGTTGAGGAATTGAGTGAAGTATACAAGGATAGAGTTCTCTGGCACTCTGTTCTCTCTGCCTACCCTGCAAGGCAATATGGCGTGATGATATGTATGTATGTAATGATTTCTTATGTTTACACGAGTGTTACACATTTGAAATAAAACTACTTTACAGTGATCATGGTCCTCCCGTGACCATGATCACTGTAAAGTGTTCGAAACGTCAGCAAATTGAAAATCAAATACAAACGCGATAGAATCCGTAAAAGTAGTTTTATTGCAAATATTCCGATCAGATTACTCAGGGCTTAAGCTATAGGTATTTGCTTTTAAGTTTGCTATTCTAACTGTTTGGGTAACTCCAGGTCCAAATTCAAGACTTTAAGTCTAACAGTCGTTTTTTTTTCTTTTCTTTTTCTTCGCGAGGTGGACCATGGATGTGGTGACAGAAGAGGCGGCGCGCAATCCCATCGACCCACCCTGCAAACACCTCTCTTCGCCGTGCGAGCGGGCCACCGGTACCCGATCTTTGTCTTCGGTGGCCAAGCCTAACCCTTACATTACCGAGGCGAATTCTAATATAATGAAAAAATATATCTGAAAGTCAACAGCAAAATGGAAAAGATGAGTGTTTGTTGATACCAACTGTAATATACTACAATCAGAGCATAGCTGGTACCTCAAAGAGCGAAATACTCAAAGACAACATAAATTTTGCTAAAGTATGTCGTACCCCATTTAAGTATTCAATGCATAAACGGACCGCACAAGTTAGGAACAAAAAGCGGTTTTATTAAATAGCTTTTCTGTGGGATTCCTTTCAAATTTGCTGAATACACATTCGTAAATATAACATGTAGTATAATATTCCATGGGCTGACGATTTAGTAGAGATAGCAGGGAAAGACTGGCAGAGTATTGGCTTAGACAGAGACGCATGGAAGAAACTGGAGGAGGCCTTTACCCGAGAAGGGGTCCATATCCAAAACAACTAACCTGTACTAACACCTAGATATTAAGTAAAACTACTAACAATCAAGTACTAACAACATTTGAAATGTATGAAGAAGGATATGGAAATAAATGGCTTTATTATAATATTCCATATATAGTAGTTTTACGTATAATACTACCAGTATTATCATTAAAAATTTTTGGGTGAATTTTATATTTTACATACATACATACACATACATATCATCACGCCATATCCCTTGCAGGGTAGGCAGAGAGAACAGAGTGCCAGAGAACTCTATCTCTGCATACTTCACTCGCTTCCTCAACATTCATAATTCTCTTCATACACGCTCGCCGGTTTCGGAGACTCTTGACTCCACCTTCCTTCAGTACATGACCGATCTGGTCTAGGTAGGTTAGTCTCGGTCTCCCTCGGTACCTACATCCTTCCACTTTCGCAGTGTATATCTTCTTAACCAGGCGTTCGTTCGGCATTCTTTCCACATGTCCGAACCATCGGAGCATTCCCTTTCGCATCTTTACACCAATACTCTCTTTCATACCTACTCGCTCTCTTACGTCGTCGTTACGAATGCGGTCGGTCAGCCTAACTCCACAGATTTTCCGCAGAGATCGCATTTCGACCGCATTAATTTTACTATCATACTCTTTTCTGCATACCCAACTCTCGCTTCCATACAGTAATGTTGGGACAAGCACTGCGTTATGTATTGCTACACGTGCCTTCTGGCTGAGGTGGTGGCTGCCGAGAAGTTGCCCCAACGCTCCGTTCACTCTATTTCCCGCATTCACTCTTCGCTCTATATCAGTGGTGTACCTTCCATCTCGGCTAAATCCACATCCAAGATATACAAATTCATCCACTTGCTCTAGTACATCATTACCTATTGTTACTCTTACATCTGTTCTGGTTTTATCTCTTTCAAAGACCATTATTTTGGTTTTGCTCACATTCACGCGTAGACCCCTTTTTTATATTTTAATACGCTAATATCTGTGTGGTAGCGGCTACGAATACTACCAACCCTTACTTTGCTCGTGGATGTCGTAAAAGACGACTAACAGCTTTATAACAACCTGGGGATGATAGAGATAATGAAATTGTTGACCAAATGGGTCAACAATTACATTATCAAGGAGGGTTGACGTCTGGCAGGCGGCCGGTCATAAAACAATTGCCTATAACTTTTACAATATCTACTATGAAAGAAGAGTACATATTGTATCGACGCAAAGTATTTGGGATAAGAGTAAGAGAATCACGATGAATGATAACTCTGGAAAGGTAGAAGGTAGAAGTGATGGAGATTTTCAATGTAGTGTCGAACTTTGATTATTTAAATTTATTTCTATTTTAATTAATAATATTGATTTTAATAATAATGATAATAAAAAAATGATTTTAGAGGCAACCGGGACGTTTGAGTGCTGTTACAACTAATATGATAGCCAATAAAAGGAGACGACATCCGAAATATCTATAGTGATCTAATATATCATTGTTCTTTTAAAAAAAGATCAAAGCAGTTGAAGATGGCAGTTATTCCAAGGAAAAGTTATATTGTGCATTAATCCTTAATTACTCGCATTAAGAAAATCACATAACTACTCGCTTGGGGTCTCAGGTGACCCCAAACTATAGGAGTTATTTTTAATATTTAGTAAATAAATATCTAAACAAAATTATTTTATTACGAAAGAATTTTATTATAATTTTAATAAACAACACAAATAATATCTTGTTAGGTAAAAATAAACAAAATTAAAAAAAAATAGAAAACCTAACATTTTATACTTATATTGAGACCTATTAAAAAATATGTAATATTTTTAGGAACTTGCCGGATCACTGTTATCACATTATAAGTGTACAATTATGTTATGGCCCTGGTGTTATTATAGCACTTGATGGAGCTGACTTTAACCATTTTTATTTAGGACCATTCCTGCCATTATGTCTCATAAAATAAAAATTGTCAGATTGCTCTGTATCGTCTTGAGTATCTAATGAATCGCTTGAATGTGCAGGAGGTTCGTCTATTTCACTAGCACTATCATGATCACTTTGCCTTACTTCGCCTGGCTCTTAGTCAGATTCTGAGCCTTCAGCCAACCATTGTAAAATATGCTTCTCTTCTGTACTCATGACTAATTTTAGAAAAAGAAACATAAATCTCACGGTAACACGTAATTCTTGGATAACTTCGACATATAAAGTTATAAAAAGTATATTTGTAACATAAATATGAATGATAATATAAATTGAAGTAATAATACACAAAAATAAATAATAAATTAAGCAACTCAGCTTTTTCGAAACAGTTACGTAATTACTCGCATGGGGTCAACAGTTAAGAGAGCAGAGACGTACCCTTAAATTCCCGTGATTGAATCGGTACTAAAATGCAAACTTTGATACGTATTAGGAAGCTAGCGGGGGCGCGGGGAATTTCGGAACGCGGTAAGTACTTTTTTTTAAGCACAAAAGAGCTTTGACCCCATGCGAGTAATAACTCTTACATTATAAAGTTGACACCAATACTATGGACTAGTAGTGGTAGGATCACAGTGTTAACATTTGTTTATCTACAGCCGCAGGTCGCTCTGATGTAGTACCATACCCTCGCAGAAAATCGACGTCTAAGCAGTAGCAACGTGTTGGTACGCTTCATTCGGTGAGTGATAGAGCTGGAAGCTAAAAATAAAGATGCATTATATATGGTGATGAAGAAGATATAATTTATGGCTTCTTTTCTGGAGACATCAATAGAAGAAAAAGATACTTCAAGATCAAAAATGATGAAGATTTAGTATTTAAATCAAATTTACTAACGTTCTGGCGAAGGGTTGTATCAATCAGTTGGTAGTTTATCTATAAAAAAGAAGAGAAATTGTTTAAATGACTGGTCATTCCGCTATTTCTCAAAACATGTTCCTAAAAGTGTAATTTGAAATCGTTCTCGTAGCGATTGGGGCCGAACGATAGCTATGTCTCAGCCACATGTGTGTCCGCAATAAAACGCAAAGGCTTGCTGTAACTTTATAACGTCTGTAGTTTTGCATTTTCTGCTCTGTTTTAAATTTTCTATTTCATATTTTTATTTGCAATTTTATTTGAAAGTAAAATTGAAATGAATAGGAGTTGCAAACGCTATCAGTTTTTTAGTTTTGTCAGACTAAAATTTGGCTCCAAATATTTATAATATATCCAAATTATAATTGCTTTAGAAAATATATTATGAGAAGCTGAATGAGCTCATAGTCGATAAATTGAAAATAAACAAAATATAGCGACATTTTCAGAAGAATGCTTTTTTATTGATAACTCAAAAAATGTCGATCCTACAAAAAAAATTATGATATCAAAATTGTAGAGAATTGAATTTCCTACAACTTTAGTATTTTGCATTTTCACCTAAAATCAAAATGATCGAGTTATTTGCCAAAAACTTTTTTTTGGAAAAACCAAAATGGCGGCTAACTCACACCCCCTAGGCGGTCGAAAATCGGTGCGACGTCCATAACCCACCGCAAAAAAAAAAAAAAAAATAAGGCGGTCGAAAATCGAGATTTAAACTACCAGAGGGACCCCCTAACGATTGCAAGAAAAAAATTGCTGCGCGGAATTAATGTAATTTCACGTTCAATTTCGGTCTAATTTGACTGGGCTATAATGTTGTTAAGTGTGAAATTTTAATGTCAAAGAACTTAGCGAAGCAAGAAAATACTGAAGAAAAGTTAGAATGCGTGAAGCATGGCATGGATAAAAAGGAACGTGAATCTGAATCGATTGCATGCAAGAAAAGTACATACGCAATGTTTACTTTTCTTCCATGCAATCGTAGCACTACATAATTAGGATATAAGCAGGGTAATGATGACGGGACAAGTCACATAACTATTTATATTCAAGTTAATCCACTTTCATAATCTATAACGGTATTAAAAGGTCTGTGCCAAAAACAAGCTGGCAAAACCAATATTACATATGTCATTCTAGTGGTTTGTTGTGTAAATTTATAAAATTATCATACATACATACATATCATCACGCCATATCCCTTGCAGGGTAGGCAGAGAGAACAGAGTGCCAGAGAACTCTATCTTTGCATATTTCACTCGCTTCCTCAACATTCATAATTCTCTTCATACACGCTCGCCGGTTTCGGAGACTCTTGACTCCACCTTCCTTCAGTACATGACCGATCTGGTCTAGGTAGGTTAGTCTCGGTCTCCCACGGTACCTACATCCTTCCACTTTCGCATTGTATATCTTCTTAACCAGACGTTCGTTCGGCATAAAATTATCGAACTCCAAAATTAGTGGCAATTACCTAAGACTCATAATATTGACTACATATGTAGAGTAACCGCATTTTAGTAGTTTAATGCATGCTGTTAGTGACTGTGTCGGGTTGGTCACGGATGGTAAGGAAGCGATACCAGTACCCGGCCCAATGGCGATGGGGAGGGAATACGGTGGTTTACGGGGCTACGCACTGTCCCTCCGTCGCCCCTGGCGGAACGGGCAGCGTGTGTTCGAACCGTGGCCTACCAAAAAAAAAATGCTGTTAGTGTCAATAATATTTATGTGTATTTTTATTTTTAAGTAGTATGTTGATATAATTCGTTTCTTTCTTTCAGCAGACTACGTTTAGCTGTTCAAGATGATAGCAGGACAGAATGAAGACCCGACGACTTTTGGAGAAAAAAAGAAGAAGAAAGAAAACTATTTTATTTTGCAACCCCATGTTTATAACTTAAGAAAAACTCAAGTTATAAATAATGCGCATTTGCGTGAGGTCAAAATATGTTATCTGTCTCAGCTGTCACTGATGCAACACAATTGCCGAAGCGTTGATATTTTGACAGATCCTTGAATGATCCTTATGCCAAATGTGTTAATAAAGACCTATGTGGGATACAAGAATTATTTATATAATTACATTATTTTATTAAATATGATTAAATATGCATTTTATTAGTAGTGGTAAGACGCTGTAGCCAATTTACTGTCTACAGCCGCGGGCCGGTCCTTCCGGGGTAGTACCACAATCTCGCAGAAGATCGTTACCATCAGGTGTGCTGCTTGCTCGTTTGCCATCAAATAGCCAATACCAATAAAACAAAATATGCTTTCCTCTGCCATTTGAGTTGATTTTGAAATTACAGGCATTTTATTTTACTTGCAATTCAAAAATTAATTCATTAGAACTGTATATTATCTTTGAACATAAGTCATTATCATCTCAGCGCATGTAGATCTCACTGTTGGACTCAAAAAATTCCAAAATAGGAGAGCAAATTAATCTACTATATCACGATGGTTAGAAATATTTATCATCATCTTCATCATCTCAGCTCATATGTGTCCCACTGTTGGGCCCGAGCCTCCTCCATAATGGAAAGCAAATTGACCTACTATACCACGCCGGTCAAACGTGTTGGTATAGGGTTTTGTTTCAAGTTTTCCTATTCTCGCATAGACGTTATATGCGTTTTATATCCCTTAGTCGTCTCTTACGATCACCCACGGGTAAGATAGGGGGTGGTGAATTGTATTCTTACTCCGTCACCACACGGAAATATCAGTATAGGATTTAATTTAGAGCTTTCTTTCTTTTACAAAGATATTATTTATATATCAAATGCCTTAGTCGATATTACTACACCCACGAGCAAGAAATTGTAAATGCGTTATAACTCAGTAACAACAGAGAAGAATAAAAGACTTGATATTAATTATTTATAGTTATTTAAATTTATATTTTACAATTTTCTCTGGTTCCGTATCGAATATATCATGCATGTCAAAATACAATGAGTTATTACTTTAATACTGCAGTACACTTATATAAGGAAATGTATGATATATTGATCGAAAATAAAAATAAAAGAGGACGCTCTTGTTTGTATCTATCTTGTTTATGTCTATCTTAGCAGAGTTGTATAGTATTGCAATGGCCTTTCTTTTTCTATGCAAGAGGTTCTATTTTATAATTTTTTCGATATCAACTATAAAAATAAATTAAACATTATCCTTTTGTCTACCTCCCAACCTATCTCTTCCGTGTGGTGATGGAGAAACAATATATAAAAGATGACTAAGGGATAGAATATGTACATAACATTGATACAAGATAAAAAGCTCGAAATAAAAGTCTTTACCAACTCAGTTTGACGAGTGTAACATGGTGAATCTATTCTATATAGCTGTGTGGTAGCGGCTACAAATATATATAGCTGTGTGGTAGCCGCTACAAATATATATAGCTGTATGATAGCCACTACAAATATATATAGCTGTGTGGTAGCCGCTACAAATATATACAGCTGTGTGGTAGCCGCTACAAATATATATAGCTGTGTGGTAGCCGCTACAAATACTATCAACCCTTACTTTCCACGTGGATGTCGTAAAAGACGATTAAGAGCCTTATAACGATGTGGGCCGACTCCATCTGATGCCGTTTGGTTAACAATTACATTCCCAAGGAGGTTTGACGTCTGGCAGGCGGCTGGTCAAAAAATTATTGCCAATAACTTTTACAATATGTACTATGAAAGAAGAGTAGGTACATAATGTATCGATCTCAAGTAATAGGGTTAAAAGTATAGTATAGTTCTTTTTATGCTATAAAACCACTGAATTATAATGGTTAGGAGTCATAATATTGCCAGCTCATAATTTTAATATCCCCACAATTCGATGGGCGATAAGAATCCCTTATCCAAGTTTTAGGTCTTTGTCAAGAAAATAAGGTTGGTCATTATATTTTTAATTCGTCATCAAGCGAGGACTATTCAAAGATTATTTCATTTATTTAACTTTATATAGAGTATGTATGCATAAAAGTAAATTAACACGCCAAATCAACTTAATATTTCTAACGGTAGATATTTTTCAACGTTAATATAATTTCCAGAGAATTTAATAGCAGTTAATGCCGACATGTTTTACGAGTATCATAAAAACACCTCGTTGGGTCCTGCAGCGGCAAGGCCAAATGTTTAATTACACTCAAAAGCACGCCTGCTAAAACTTAATAGTGAATTAAATTTATTTTTGCTACCATTTGCGGATTTTCTAACTTGTATATAACAGGGCCGACGTAATATGGACACTACTCGTATTTTTTTTCAATCATGTGATCATTAAAACAAGAATATTCTAATGGGTCAAACTTATAACACCCCTCTTGCATCAGAATTTAAAAAGGATGAGAAAAGATCACCAAACTGCTTGTTAAGTGTGGCGATTATAATATTATAATAAACTTTTGGGAAGTTTTCCCAATAACTATATAAAATCCATAGAATGATATATAGATGAATGGAAAAATATTTTTTTAAGGAATACAAAAAAACATACATTTTAAGGAATACAAAAAAAACATACACGAAAATATTTAGTACCTAATATAGGTACTCTTCCTGTACTGACAGAGTAAGATTACTCTCCACCCTATCTTCCTCTTCATCATAAAAGATGACTAAGGGATGTAACATCTATGCAAGAGAGGGAAAACTCGAAATAAAACACTATATCAAACTAGCGTGACATATCACTGAGGATCGAGGCTAGCCATATATGAACTGAGGTAATGATATATTTATCTCTGTGGTGACGGAATAAGAATGCAATTCACCACCCCCTACCCACAAATTTCTCCCATATGTCCATAAAAAAAGTTTCACTTCAAAAATTGACATTACTCTTTCATCTACCTCCCAGCCTATCAAAGTCTACTATTAAATTAAGTCCTTCTTAATGGAGAACTTCCGTGTGGTGACGGAGTAAGAATACAATTAAACACAATATCTTACCCGTGGGTGATCGTAAGAGACGACTAAGTGATATAAAACGCATATCACATCTATACAAGAGAAGGAAAACTCGAAACAAAAACCTATACTAACACGTCTGACCAGCGTGGTATAGTAGGTTAACGTTCCTCCCGTAACAGAGGAGGCCCGAGCCCAACAGTGGGACATATATGGGCTGTGATGATGATGATGAATGATATATTCACCAGGATTGTATAGTAAGAAAACATCAATATCGCACTCGAAGCCAATATACTCCGGAGGTTCTTCTTTAAAGTAGTCACTTTATAATCCGTTGCAGTAATAACCACAAACGTCTGCCTCTAATTGGTGTTATACCGCGAATTACTAATCTTGAGCCTTATACCGTTGTTAAAAGTCAGCCTTTTTGCCAGTTCCTTGCAATAAAAAAGTGATTGTGTTGTTTCAAATTGTTTTATTTTCTTGCTTGGCTTTCAGGAAATTACGCTGAAATTGCAATTTGATTACTGTTTGATTATAATTTTTTTTATTATTACTTCACATCAGTTTCCTTATTTCTTATTTTTAAAAGAGTATTGGTGTAAAGATGCGAAAAGGAATGCTCCGATGGTTCGGACATGTGGAAAGAATGCCGAACGAACGTCTGGTTAAGAAGATAAACAATGCGAAAGTAGAAGGATGTAGGTACCAGGGGAGACCGAGACTCATCTACCTAGACCAGATGGGTCACGTACTGAAGGAAGGTGGAGTCAAGAATCTCCGAAACCGGCGAGCGTGTATGAAGAGAATTATGAATGTTGAAGAAGCGAGTGAAGTATGCAAGGATAGAGTTCTCTGGCGCACTGTTCTTTCTGCCTACCCTGCAAGGGATATGGCTTGATGATATGTATGTATATAGTTTCCTTATTTCAAGTAAAATAGTACATTTTTTAAGTTCTGTAGTGAGGGACTCTGTAGTATAAATACTACCAAACTTTTATATTGCTTGTGGATATCTTAAGAGACAACTAACATCTTTACATAGACCTGGATCCACTCCACCTGAGGCCATCTGGTCAAACATTACATTGCATATCAAGTAGGCGGCCGATCATAAAACTATTTCCAATACTTTTCAATAAAAACGATAGACGAAGACTACAAAACGAAGACTAAAAAAAAAAAAAAAAAAAAAAAAAAAAAAAAAAAAAAAAAAAAATGACACGACAACGAGCCCACTGAGTTTCTTGCCGGATCTTCTCAGTTTGTGGCGGCTTTCCGATCCGGTGGTAGATTAATTTAAAAAAAAAAATGTAATATTGACAATATGTAAGTGCCCTTTTAGGGCTTATGCATAATAAATGATTTGATTTGATTTACATATTATGTTGATCCCAAGTAATTAGGATAAGAATAGATTTTTTTATTGCTTATCGTGGCAAACGAGCAAGCAGCACACCTGATGGTAAGTGTCACTGCCGCCCATGAACCTTTGCTATAACTAAGGCTATAGCTAGGCCGCTGCCTACTATTACAATCCCCAAACCCACCCAGTTGGGCTTCCGGCTCTCTCGCTCACCGAACTAAGTGTAATAGCACATTGTTATTACTCATACGTCGATCTTCTGCGAGAGTGTGGTACTACCCCGGACGGACCGGCCCGCGGCTGTATACAGAGAACTGTCAACAGCGTGGTCCTACCACTATTACAGCGTGGTAGGACCACGCTGTAATAGATTATTAAAGATGGTGTGTAAACAAAGTGTTATAATACTCATACTATATTCACCCTTCAGGTTATAAAAGTTCAGTTGGACATAGATTGTGCAAAAGGGATAAAAGTAAATAATCGCCAGGGCGGTAGATGAGCGATCGTAGTTTGTGTTACAAGTAAACGCAAAGAGTGTTGCCAATTATTTTGGTGCTTTCTTACTTACTACCAACTTTTACGACGCCCACAAATTATATTGCATTCCTAATCCAGCACAACAGAGTACAGTTACCCATAGTACCTATAGTTACTAGCAATTACAATTTGTATAATAGTTACTAGATATCCTATATTATATAACCTAGGATACACGCTGATAATGTAGCTTTCCATTGGTGAAAGAATTTTCATAATTGATTTAGTGATTCAAGAGTAAAAACCTAAATAACAAGCAAACTCATATTTGTATTTATAATATTAATTAAGATTTATATTCAAACATTGAAGTAAAATGATAGATATTTTATTAACATAGATTCTTTATGGTTAAACATTTTTTTTTCTTAAAGTTACCCTCCACTAAAGAAATTATATAAATATCATTTACCCTTTCTTCTTCAACAGTAATTGCTTTGACGAGCGATGTGCTCACTGCTACTTCAACGTGCTAATTCTTCGGCCTATATCGGTGACACCTCTTCTTGGACGGATTACCGGTATTTTACCTCAAAGAGAAAACGCCAGTACTTCTCCGTTTTTTCACCCTTCTTCTTCATGTTTTATAATTTCTTTAAAATGTACCAGGTGTTGGCAGAATATCAGCACTATTTTATAAAATAAAACAGCCAAAGCTGAGCCAATAGCCTTTTTGTTTCTCTTTAATGTCATTTTATACCAGAAGTTGTTTTCTTTAGTTCTGTTTATTTTCATTAGTTTTTAACGAGAACAAAAAAAAAATATTTTTCTTCCTTTCTTTCTCCATAGCATGCTGAAAGACTTTGAGCATTTTTATGAAATCGACATTTAGTGACAACACACACCTCATCATAATAATTTGTTAAGTAGTTAATGCGTGACAAACAAACGCACTTCCACGTTTATAATATTATTTAAGATAATGATGTACCATATACATATATATCACTCTTCATAATAGATTGTTTATAGAGTTTATAACATTTTATGGCTAATATGCCCCAAGATATGCACATGTTTTCTTCAATGTATTGAGTAATAAAATGTAACATAAGGAAAATAGAAGTATAAATAAGTAACAAAATAAAAGTACCTTTAGATGGCTCCCTAACATCCAATCTTGGTGATAAATGGTAGCGAATTGCCTTAGTATTTTATTTGGTTGTCTTGAAAGTGTACACATATATATTTGTACACTATTTTGTTAAAGATTTTATCAATATAAAACTATAAAGTAATTTATACGATTTATAACAAATTGAAGCAATATTTGGGAAAATGACTTTTCATCTACAATTTAGCATTAATAGTGGTAGGACCACGCTGTTGACAGTTCTCTGTCTACAGCCACGGGCCGGTCCGTCCGGGGTAGTACCACACTCTCGCAGAAGATCGACGTCTGAGTAATGGTAATATGCTATTGCGCTTCGTTCGGTGAGCGAGGGAGCCGGAAGCCCAACTAGGTAGATTTGGGGTTTGTATTGGTAGCAGCGGCCTAGCTATACCCTTGTTATTGCAAAGGTCCATGGGCGGCAGAGACTTACCATCAGGTGTGCTGCTCGTTTGCAACTCTGTCTGTCTGTCTGCTCTTTCACGCCAAAACTACAGAATCGATCTAAATGAAATTTGGTACACAGATAGTTTAGAGCCTGATAAAGGACATAGGCTACTTTTTAATGCAAAAAAGGGTTGTAAAGGGGAATGAAAAGTTGTAAGGAATTATCGCCATTTTTAAAGCCAGAAGCTTGAAACTTTTAGACTTATTGATTAGATATAAATAAATATGGCATTAACATTTCGTAAAAAAATTACCCTTAAGGGGTAAAATAAAAATAGGGGATGAAAAACTTTAGGAAAGTAACCTTTTACGCGGGCGAAGCCGGCGGGCAGAAGCTAGTTAATGTATATCATAGTAGTAAAATACCAAGAATTAAAAGATTTTTAATATCGTGTGGTATAAATCATATTTTCATTCGCTTACATTGCAAACGCTGGCTAAACCTTGCAAGATATATCAAAATAATATAACTCGAAATTGTACATCTTAAAAAGATCTAAAAAAACATCGCATCAATGGTATGTCTATATCCTAACAATAACCCACAGTTACCATTTTTATCTTTACAAATTACAAAAAAAATAATGGATTATTTACATACATATCATCACGCCATATCCCTTGCAAAGTAGGCAGCGAGAACAGAGTGCCAGAGAACTCTATCCTTGCATACTTCACTCGCTTCCTCAACATTCATAATTCTCTTACACGTATTCACATACACGCTCGCCAGTTTTGGAGACTCTTGACTCCACCTTCCTTCAGTACATGACCGATCTGGTCTAGGTAGGTGAGTCCTTCCTTCCACTTTATGGATTATTTAAGAATCTGTTTTTAACATCGATATATATGTACTACGTACTAGATTTCGCGTTCCGAACACTTGCTTTGTTCGACTAAACTGTACTGCAATCCGTACACCTCACTTTAGTGTGACTGCGACCATCATGGACTGTAGATGTATACAGAGCAGCGTTGTTAATACGATAATTCGAATAATACCAATCAAAACTTGCACATGTGGATGTGAATAAAAATTCTTTATTTAACCAAGTAAAATGTTTTGTTGTTAAAGTGTACAAATAGGTAATAATATCGAATTAGCATAATAAACAAAAATATTCTACATTTAAATGTCACACCATCTTTGATAATAGACTAAAGCCCGCAGATGTTCAATTACACCGGTTGGAGGTAAAAATGTGTGACTAAACACAGACTTGACGTAGGGTCTAGAAGGTATTTTGATTATTTATATTCTTTTTCCTTTAGTATATATTATCAGTTAATACTTATTTGTCAAAGATCAGAAAATAGAAAATCTTCAAGTGAATACACGTGTCTTCCTACAAAATATTCGTTTATCTGTTATACATACACACTTTCAAGCTACTGATGTTTATACAACTAAAGCTGTAAAGCAATTTCTTAAGAAGTCAGCAAATATTGTTATTATGGAAAATATTAGAAGAGAACTTTATTTATTATATTTTACCGAATAAAAAATATTAGATTTTTATTTAATTTCATTTCAAACTATTCATCACCATCATCATCTCAGCTCATATACGTAATACGTCTGGGCTCAAGCCTTCTTTATAGTAGGAAGGAAATTTACCTACTATAGCATGCTGATCAAACAGGTAGGTATAGGGTTCTGTTTCGAGTTTTCCTTCTCTTGATAGATGTTATATGCATATTTTATCGTTTAGTCGCCTTTTACGATATCCACAACCAAGACAGGTAGTGTAGAATTGTATTCTTATTCCGTCATCACACGGATATCCAAAACTATTGTCGTATGTTAAAGCAAAGTTTATGTAAACATATAATAGTTCATTTTCTTTTATAATTTACTATTATTTTTATTTACTTAACAATTCACTTTGAAATAGAGTATGCTGTATGAGTTCTAATTAATGTTTGTAGGTACAAAAACTATGTCACTTCTGCGTTGTAAAATCCATAGTAACCTAACTTTGTTACATAACGTTGAACGAAACGCGTAAGTGCGCATGAAATGCCTACATCTTACGACGTTTTGGTCGCGAGAAAATTACAACTATAAAGCGATCTAGCGCTGTGTGCTTCAGTGTTCGCGTTAGATTACCTATTTATTCTTTTAGCGCTGCAGCGGACTTTAGGTTAACTGTTACCAAAATGGAACAAAATATTTATTCGGGATAGCTTCTCTATACATATAATTCTATGGTTTTTAACAATACAGTATTACTTCTTATCCAATTAAATACATTAGATAAGTGATACGTTTAATCTGCTGTGTGGTAGCTGCTACGAATACTACCAACCCTTACTTCGCTCGTGGATGTCGTAAAAGAAGACTAAGAGCTTTATAACGACTTGGGCCAACTCCATCTGATGACGTCTGGTCAACAATTACATTCCCAAGGAGAGTTGATGTCAGGCAGCCCAACTGGGTGGTTTTGGGGATTGTAATGGTAAGCAACGGCCTAGCTATACCCTTGGTATTGCAAAGGTCCATGGGCGGCAGTGACACTTACCATCAGGTGTGCTGCTTGCTCGTTTGCCACCAAAAGTAAAAAAAAGGTAGGCGGCCGGTCTTAAAACTATTGCCAGTAACTTTTGCAGTATGTACGACGGAGTACATATTGCGTCGATCCCAAGTAATTGGGATAAGAACAGGAGAATGATGATGATGATGATGATGAAGTGATGCATTTAATGTCCATTTAAATATATGCTGTAGTATATCATTAAAATGAATGTCCTAGAATTTATTAGACATTTAAAATTCAGGGACAGAGCGACGAAATATCAGGTAGTGAGCCGTCCTCACTTCGCTTATATCTTACATAATTCAGTCATCAACATCATCACAGCCCTTAAATGTCCCACTGTTGGGCTCGGGCCTCCTCCGCAGTGGGAGGGAAATTAACCTACTATACCGCGCTGGTCAGACGTGTTGGTATAGGGTTTTGTTTCGAGTTTTCCTTCTCTCGCATAGATGTTATATGCGTTTTATATCCCTTAGTCGTCTCGTACGATCACTCACGGGTAAGATATGGGGTGGTGAATAGTATTCTACTCCGTCACCACACAGAGATAATTCAATAGGTAGTAAAAATCAGTTATTTATTAAAAATAAATTGCGTAGTAATTGTGAATGAAGAATCGTATTCTTAATTCGTAATGATATATTCTTCATCTCTTAGTTCAAGAAACTTTAAAACGCATACTGCGATCACCATCCAGTTTTCTTAGCGAGTATGAAATTATCTATATTTTAATTTGGCCTAAAAGCAATTTTCATTTTGTATGTGTGTGAATGTGATTAAAATGCTTCATCATCATCTCAGCTCATATATGTCCCACTGTTGAGCTCGAGCCTCTTACTTAATGGGAGGGAAAATTACCTACTATGCCACGCTGGTCAAACGTGTTGGTATTTTTATACTTCTTTTGGCGCGTTAGGGAAAATGATGAGAGTAAATTTTTAAGATGCGCGCGCGCACACCGTGTCGGAAAACCGACACCCTGAAGTTAGCTATACTCAACATTTTAGTTTTTTAACTATATAATGCTTTATAAACTTTCAATGTATTAAATACCTTTTTTCTATTGTTAGTGTCGTTTTTTCTACAAACGTAGAATAAGGCGAATGAGAAAATTTTTGAAAAGATTTTTATCTTGTTACGCCAAATGAGTATAACTTCTAATGCGTGTACATAAGTACACACACACTTTTTTTTGACGGCGGGCTACGATGTCACACCCCGCTAATCCGTCCGGGGCGAAGGAAGAAGCGGCGCACGACCTTATAGACCCGCCCAAGAACGTACGTATCGACGTGCGAGTGGGTCACCGGAGCACGGTCTTTGTCTGCGGTGGACAAATATGTGTTGGTATAAGATTTTGTTTCGAGTTTGCCCTCTCTTGCATAGATGTTATATTTTATGCGTTTTATATACTTAAGACGTTTCTTACGATTACTCACGGGTAGAATAAGGAGAGGTGAATTGTATTCTTACTCCGTCACCACACGGAAAAATTTGTGTTTATATAAAAATATAAAATATTATATATAAAAACCCGTTTGTGTGTGAATAATTCGAGTTCTAGGAATTTTTTCTTTATTTTTATAGAACATTGTTTGTAACCCAGTAAGAAATAAAATATAAATAAAATTAGAGAGATGCATATTGCGTTGCGGTGTTATATTTGGTTATAATTCAAAATAATTTGGAAAATACAGAGAATAAAATACTTATGAAATTTCGTGCCATTATCGACGTAGTGCTAAACATAGCTGTTCGTTTACAATAGGCTGTATGGGATTTGATTCCTTTGCCTTTTGGGTTCGAACCTAATTTTCATAAGGTATACATACACTAATGACTAAGCAGTTTAGTTTTTTTATTAATTGCAATTAAACGATAAATAATTACGAAGTCATTTTCGAAAGGAAACAGCGCGTTGTGATTATGGAAGCTTTTAAAAAAAGAAATATTTTGATACATTAATTTTTACGGTCGTGATTGTGCTAGATCCAGAATACTTAATCCGGACGTCCTCGAATACTATTTTTAATCACCTATTTTCTTAGTTTAAAGAAAATAATTGCTTTTTAAAATTATCAAATAATTATAAACTAATGTTTTTTCTTGACATATGTATGATAATATTATCCTATAAGTGCAATGTGAGAAAAATACAACTATTTTTAGGTTTGGAAAGTCCTTGATTTTCATATGTCGCGAGTACGAGAGCCGTGCAATTATAAATCTTATGGCTGAATTCTATTTTATTGCGTTATCATTTAACACCTATTACCAATTATCATAAGGTCCAATATCTTCAAAATATTACCTTCGTTAAGCAAAAAACAATCTTGTTTCATTAAACTCAATTTAATTACTCTCCTCGAATATTACTGAAAAATCTTAATCTTTATCTCATAAAAATATAAAATCTCATGAGAGCTTTTTAACATAATTATCAAAATATTTACGAAGTTTGTAATTTCCTTGTTATTTAAGACATGACTGAGCGTCCCTTAATTATAAAGGCAAATTAATATATAAGACATTCTATTTTTAATAGGGTTACTTCAAAATAAGACGTAAGACGTGTAGTGGACTTTTTTCATGGTTGGAATTTAATTATCCTTTTAGTTAGTTTGGTCTTTTATATTTTTCATTTCTTCTTAAAAGCTTTTTTTTATAGCTTATAGTGGCAAACGAGCAAGCAGCAGACCTGATGGTAAGTGTTACTGCCGCCCATGGACCTTTGCAATACCAAGGGTATAACTAGGCCGCTGTCTACCAATACAAACCCCAAGCCCATCCAGTTGGGCTTCCGGCTCTCTCGCTCACCGAATAAAGCGCAATAGAACATTGCCATTACTCAAACGTCGATCTTCTGCGAGAGTATGGTACTACCCCGGATGAATCGGCCCGCGGCTGTAGACAGAAAACTGTCAACAGCGTGGTTCTACCACTAATAAAAGAACTAAAGAATAAATCTTTGTATCACTAGGGTCTTTACAATTATCGGATACAAACAACACCCAGATTGAGAACAGCTGTATTAGTGTTATGGGTTCGATACCAACGCAGGATAATACTTTCTAGGATGCATAAATTTGCTATTCTATCTCTGGATGTAATTTGTGTCCATTAATTGTATGTTTGTAAAATAACCATACAAAGATTATTAGTGGTAGAACCACGCTGTTGACATGTCTCTGTTTACAGCTGCGGGCCAGTCCATCCAGGGTAGTAGTACACTCTTGAAGAAGATCGACGTTTGAGTAATAGCAACGTGTTATTACGCTTCGTTCAGTGAGTGACAGAGCCGGCAGCTCAACTGGGTGGGTTTGGGGTTTGTATAAGTAGGCAACGGCCTAGCTATACCCTTAGTATTGCAAAGGTCCATGGGCGGCTGTAATACTTACCATCTCGTGTTCTGCATGCTCGTTTGCCACCATCAGCAATAAAAAAAGAGGATTATTTTCGTATTGCACAGTGTCAAATTTGTTAATAGCAGAAAGACTTGTCTTATTTGGGGATTGAACTTCACAAAGTGGCTACTTAAATTGCTAATTAATCTGTGCCGTTCTATCTATAGTTCTTAGACGTTTACTCTTAGATATAGACCGCGAGAATACGACTCAAAACGGTCCTGTGACATTTGCAAACTAATATTCATTACAACTTTTAAGACGTCGTCAATCCACTTAGGGAAGGCTAATCAAATAAAAGAACATATTGAGTTCTGATGTTAATACCAGTATTACTCATATGAAATAAAAATCATCATCATCCTCCT
The DNA here is from genome assembly GCA_905163515.2 of Lymantria monacha. Taxonomy (NCBI): domain Eukaryota; kingdom Metazoa; phylum Arthropoda; class Insecta; order Lepidoptera; family Erebidae; genus Lymantria; species Lymantria monacha. The sequence goes on from LR991102.1 coordinate 3,515,604, forward strand.
ACTCTTATCCCAATTACTTGAGGTTGACGCAATATGTACTCTTACTCTCTCTCTCCTCACCCTCTCTCTCTCTCTCTCCCCCTCTCTCCCTCTCCCCCCCTCTCCCCTCTCTCCACCCCTCTCTCTCTTTCTCCTCGACAACACTCGATCTATTCACTATATTAACGAGCAATGTAACGGTTGGTAATATTCGTAATATTGGCTGCTACCACACAGCAATCGTATGAAATAAATATATTTACGTCATTACTTTTTACTTCACCCAAATAAAAAGGAACATGTTAAATTAATTGAAAAAAAATATAGTATCCTATGTGTTCGACAGCTGACATTATCAATTCGGAAGCATATTCATGATGCCTCTTAAGATTCCAAACAAGTTAGCAGCAAGTGCAGTATAAGCAAGAATTTCACTTAAAAACTCATTTAAATCGCTGCCGTGTAATATGCAAATGACATGTTAAGTCCCAGTTATAAAGCTCTTAAATTCAACGTCAAACGATTTGATATGAGATTAAACTAGCTGGAAAAAAATAGGTTAGTTTTCTAACTAGTCTGACTACACCGGATAAAGCGCATTTTAAGCTTCTAGAATTTTCATTGCTTTTCAGTGTTGGAAATGAATTATGTATAAGAATCGAAAAATGTCCGAATATTAGGGTAATAAAAGTGTACACTAATGATGGTTTTCTTTAGGAATAATTTATTTCTATAACAAAATATTATATATATATATATATATATATATATATATATATATATATATATATATATATATATATATATATATATAAGACTTTCATTTGAAATAAAACCTTGGTTTTTATTTAATTTTTTTAACCTTTCATTTGAAATTCGCTTTAAGTTTCGACCGCTTTAAAATGTTCACGGTTACAGTAGCACTAGGGTATCTCACGTCTAACAAGTCACCGTTATTATAGAGAAATATATTTACTCCGTGCAGTATAAGTTATGGATAATAATTAAGACCTATTGGACGTGAGACACCTAACGTCTTTTCGTAATCATGAACGCTGTAAATCATAAATGATTTTATGGCGTTTATATTTCATTTTTTTTTAATATTACAATATTTTAGAAAATATTGGCAAATTAAAAAATATATATATAAACGCAATAAAATCCTTAAAAATAGTTTTATAAACAATAAGTAAACTATGCAAGGGTAGGGAAACTTCAAATAAATCCCTGTACTAATTCACCTCACCACTATGGTATTGAGGGCAATTTTTTACTGTGAAGGAGGCTTAAGCCCAACATTGGGATGTGGAATGTATATAAGCTGAGAAAATAATGCCGAATACTTATCTGGAAAACTTATAATATCAATTACACACCCATCAAGGTATATAGTATTATTTACTATAGAGACCTGACCTGAGAGATATTCAAGAATGGAAGTTGATAGAATAATGGGTGGATAGAACCTGGTTATTTCTAAGTTATTTTACAGTTTGTACCGTACTTTAATAAAGTTAGAGCTTAAGCGTATTTCATAGGAACCCAAAACAGTATACTAAAAATAAATCAACAACTACCCACCTGTTTTCATTTACACCAACCTTAAAACGACAGGGTCACATTGTGGTACATTCCCGTTGTGATTACGGAATCTTGGGTCGAATATACCCCCGGCATTGTTTGGGAATATTTTTACATGCGTTTAAGGTTTAATGATTCGTTCGGTGTTATGGCTCGTTAATGCGAATGAGCAATCCCTTTTTATGTGTTCTGGGCTTTATTTACAATGTTTTGTTAACAGTTTTGGATATCTTGAAAACACAGATTATGTTTATACTCGCCAACTTGGTTAGATAAAATCGAGTATCGTAAATAATATTTAGATTAAGGTATTTGAGCTTGGTTGTAGTTAGAATTTTATAACTTTATTTTGTAAAGTTCAAACATTATTTTGATAAAAATGTTAAATGAGCTTGAAGTAAGTTATACAATGATCTACCAAACCTAATAATAGAAAATCTGAATCGGAAAGATACCGACCTACTATAACAGTGCCGCGGATTCGATTCCTGCAAAGGATAATACTTGGTGCTACAAATTGTTATTCTGAGTCAGGGTGTAATTTGTGTCCTATTTTAGCAGGGCTACAGTTAGACCGTTGCCTATCAATAAAAACCCCCAAACCCACCCAGGAAGTTGGACTGTCAGCTCTCTCGCTGACCAGCCAGTTTGATCAGCCAATGACGCGCAACAGCACATTGCCATGCTCAGACATCTATCATCTGCAAGACTGTGATACTACCCCGTACAGACTGGCCCGCGGCTGTAGACAAAAAACTGTCAACAGTGTGTCACCTTATAGATTTACATAATATCTATAAAAGTTCTTAACATCATCATCATTCTCCTACTCTTATCCCAATTACTTGGGGTCGATACAATATGTACTCTTCTTCATTGTACATATTGTAAAAGTTATTGGCATTAGTTTTATGACCGGCCGCCTGCCAGACGTCAACCCTCCTTGGGAATAAAATTGTTGACCAAACGGCATCAGATGGAGTTGGCCCAGGTCGTTATAAGGCTCTTAGTCGTCTTTTACGATATCCACGAGCAAGGTAAGGGTTGGTATTATTCGTAGCCGCTACCACACAGCTATAAAATATATAAAAGTTCTTAACAATGATCACAAATTCGTAGATGAAACCGATATAGCTCAAAATTAGTCACGCAAATCCTATTACATATCGACAAGATTGATACTGTACTAATACTTTAGCAAATGGGTTTCAAATCCGAAATCGTGTCAGCTTAGATATTGAATTGGGATTAACATCTTCCGGATAATTTCTCAGTCGAATGCCCGGAGTAAACTGTATATATGGGACTTCAGGCTGATGGACAGACATGTTTGTGGTCAGATTGACCCAAGCGCGTTGCAAGAGGGTTAGCGGTGGAAATAAGAGGATTTTACAAAGTCCATTTTCCAATGAAGTTTATTCTTGCTTTGATTACTAACCCTAAACTTTTAACAATATTTTAATTCTGCGCTTAGTTTGTTCCAGTTAAGTCTGAATGTTATTTTTTACTTGGATGACCAATAGACTGCTGAGATGATTTTCTAGTGGTGTGGTCACGATAATTTTATAGCCACAAATGATTGGGTTAGGGGGGATTAGTACTATACGCTTGCAAAAAATTTGTTATCTGAGCAGTAGCGATTTGATATTGCGTTTGATTTGAAGAATTATCTTAATATTTAACAATTCTTTAAAAATCTTCTCGAAGTTATGTGAAGTCAGTGATTATGAGAGTACGTTACGTCATTGGGCTTCCATGATCTGATGATCATCTTATATCGACTATTATTGATATGACAGTCGATATCAAGAAGAAGTATCCGCAAACATATTTCTTGTATGGTGACCGATTCAAATAAAAATCTATCATCATACTTTCTCTTCATACTTTCCCTTCATACTTTCTCTTGGGAGTCATAAGAATCGTCTATGAGAGCACCAAGGGAGTGGGCATCTACAAAACTGCTATCATCAAGGAAGACAAAAACACCGGCAGAAGAATCGTCCAGAGAATGCGTAACAGCAATTTTGTGTACTTACAACTAGATATCCATCGATCGATTTCCGTGTGGTGTCGGAGTAAGAATACTATTCACCACCCCATATTTTACCCATGGGTGATCGTACGAGACGACTAAGGGATATAAAACGCATATAACATCTATGCGAGAGAAGGAAAACTCGAAACAAAACGCTATACCAACACGTCTGACCAGCGCGGTATAGTGGGTTAGTTTCCATCCCATTACGGAGGAGGCCCGAGCCCAGCAGTGGGACGTTTGTGGGCTGTGATGATGATGATGATCCATCGATCATCAAACTGACCAGTGATTGCAGTACCTGGTTTAAAAGTGTACTTCGTGATTAGTTTTCGCTTATCGCTAAGCGTATAATGGAGATACAGTCTAAAATCTTAATTAATATGCTTCCAAACTACGAAACGGGTTTGATAGTCCATCAACGTCATCATAGTCTCAGCGCATATACGTCCCACTATTACGTATGAGCTTTCTCTACCATAGAAAGGAAATCAACCTATTATACTACGATCATCAGACTCCGCAGTACGCATTCTCCGTCCTCGGTTAGATGTAGACCTCTCCATCCCTTTTTTTTCGTTCACGCTGTGGAAATGTATTTACGTACTATCCCCTGCCGGTGACATACGGGTTGGTGTGTGGGACTCGCCAGCCGACTTCTTGACCGAAATACCCACTAAAACCACAGCCGTCCCTTATGCGCTTTTACGGGGTGCCGGAGAGATCGTCTATTGACATTCTATCCCCGTCACCTCAAAGACCTCTCCAACCATAGCAGATAAGTTGGCGATAGCAATGTTTTATATGTTTTCTAGGAGAAGCTGCTGCTTAATCTAATGACTCATCATGTTAGCTCTCCTCTAGGTGTTGAGAAAGTTAAAAGGAAAAGCCGACGGTCTATACCCTTCGCTGATTTTCATGCATTATCCAAGAACTAATCATATTGCTGGTTATAGGTTGACATAAGCCTTTTCCATAGACCGTCACAAATAGTGATCCTAAGCCGCTCCTATCCAACGACTCTCAGTGATTTTCATCAAGTCCTCAGTCCAGCTAGTATCAGAATAAATAAAAATGCCAGAGATATTAATTAGTACGCTAGTATTTATACCCGTTTATAGAATAAATTTATTTGACTGGTATTGCTACTGCTGCGGCGAGTGTTAATTAAAAGGCAGGCTTTATGTTTTTATAGCGGTTAAGCTGTTATTTGTGGACAGGAAAGTAGTTTTACAGATTTTTATATGGCCAATAATGTACACGTTAACGACTGTAATGATGATATAGTTCATAGATGACTGCATAGATGGTGTTGTACAACATATTTACGTACTTGGTGTCCCAGGTCCAATTCCCAATCAGGAGAATACTATGTGCGATCCACAAATTAATGTTATAGGTGTAATTTCGCCCATATGAAATATTTGGGCCTGGTGCTCGACGCGCATTGGTGGTTTCGGGAGCATTTCCGTAGGCTCGCTCCGCGGACCGTCGGCGCGGCGTCCGCCCTATCGTGACTTATGCCGAATTTGGGCGGACCGAGCGCTACGTGCTGACAGCTATACGCGGGGGTCGTCCGGTCGATGGCCTTGTACGGCGCACCGATGTCTCGCTGAGGGAGCTCACCGCCTGGCGCGTTGACGCCCGCCGAGACGTCATTGCCCGTTGGGCAGTCCTGTTGTTTTTGAGTTGGGCAGACCGTGGAGGCCTTCCGGCTGGTGCTGATGCAGTGGTTAAAACGGCGGCACGGGGTGCTCTCCTTTCCACTGGTGCAGGTTTTGACGGGACATGGGTGCTTCGCCAAATACCTGCACACGGTCGTCCGGAGGGAGAGTAGGTACACCGTCCTGCTATGACTGCGATTGCGACGAGGATACGGCGCAGCATACGCTCGAGGTTTGTGCCGCTTGGGCAGTGCAGCACCGTAAACTTGTCGCAGTCATCGGTGCCGACCTGACGCTGCTGACCATCGCCAGGGCGATGCTCGACAGCGTCAGGAACTGCGGCGGCGGAGCGCGTGCGCGAGGAACGTCTCCTCGGCGACGCGAGCCGCCGCCGGCGACTGGGGCGGCGCAGGTGCGATTACCTGCGCCTGATGCCGCCCTAGCTGAGGCCGCGGGTGACTGGACCGGAGAATTAGTCCATCACCCGCCGAGAGGTTGACCGCGTGAGGAAAGACTGACGTCCTCTCCAAGAGTGGGAAATCGGTCAAGGAGAGGGTATCCCTAAGGGGGTATTCCGTCGAGCCGGCCACTGACGTCAAGTTCACGCTGCTCCGGTGGTCGGTCCAATGACGAAGGCGAGGTGTCACGGGTAGGTTACGGGTGTGCGTGCTTACGCTCCTCTGTCGCCCCGGATGGAATGGTACGAGGAGTGCGCCGACCGTAGCCCACGCAAAAACAAAATGGGTGTAATTTGTGTCCGTTAATATAAGTTTCCGTGTGGTGACAGAGTAAGAATACAATTAACTAGTCCATTTCTAGCCCATGGGTATCGTAAATGATGCGGATCGGATACAAGATACATATAACATGTATGCAAGAGAAGGAAAACTCGAAATAAAACCCTAATCCAATACATATGATGTACGTGATATAGTAGGTAAATTTTTCTTCTATTGTGGAGGAGGCTCAAGCCCAACAGTGGGACGCATATGAGGTGACATCCTCTTTTTTTTATTGGCTTTGGTCTGGACACACGCTGTTTTTCCATCCGGGGTACCGACAGGGCGTTTCGTGACCCCATAACCCACCGTATGACTCCCACTCCCCATCGCCATTGGGCCGTTCACTAATACCGCATCCTTGACACTCTCCTTCGATATTCCGACGTACTGCCAGACCGTCGCTCTTATGTAGTCAACCTCTCTGCGGGTGGTGGACTATTCCCCGGTCCAGTCACCCGCAGCATGAGCTGACATCCTTATGATGACGATAATTGAAATGTACAGTAGGCATTCTTTGTTTCTTTTAGATATATAATTGTTTTGCTTTGTTATCATCCCTAGTCGTCTTTTACGACATCCACGACAAAAAAGGGGTTGGTGAATTGTATTTTTGCTCTGTTACCACACGGCAAAATAAATTTTAATGATTGCTATTTTTTAATAGATATTTTAACTTTTTATGAGGCAGCTGTTGTCCAGCTTGAACCTTGGGTAGGTTAGGTCGTTTAGGGCCAAGAAAAGGCAGCACGAGGTACTATAAGTCATCATGTTTTACCTATCCGCCTATTGGGTAAGCCATCGGAATCTATTCCTATACTTCGCTGGACTACACATATGTTTGTAAATATCCAAAGTAAAAGAACAACTAAGTTTTTAGCTTTCCTAGGGTATATTGATCTTCAAGGAATCTGACAGATTGAGGAAAACGTAACGGAAAAATTTATACACAGATAACAAAAACTTATTTTCTTTGGGTAAATAAAAAATGAACAAACATAACAGAATATCCACTGAAAAGGTTCCGTAGTGGTTTAATGCTTTTTAATTTCTAATTATTCCCAAAGATGATGTAATCAAACAAATAGTATTCTATTGAAGCTGAGTTAAAAAAATAGGAATGAATATCACAGATGACTGTACGATCTTTTTAATAACGGTAAAAAATGCTCGAATCATCCGAAACTATAAAAAGGCCCTGTAATCAGCATAATCATCCTCTTATCTCAATTACTAGGGGTCGATACAATTTGTACTTTTCTGTTATAGTACATACATACCTACATACATATATACATATCATCACGCCATATCCCTTGCAGGGTAGGCAGAGAGAACAGAGTGCCAGAGAACTCTATCCTTGCATACTTCAATCGCTTCCTCAACATTCATAATTCTTTTCATACACGCTCGCTGGTTTCGGAGACTCTTGACTCCACCTTCCTTCAGTACGTGACCAATCTGGTCTAGGTAGGTGAGTCTCGGTCTCCCCCGGCACCTACATCCTTCCACTTTCGCATTGTATATCTTCTTAACTAGACGTTCGTTCGGCATTCTTTCCACATGTCCGAACCATCGGAGCATTCCGTTTCCATCTTTACACCAATACTCTCTTTCATACCTACTCGCTCTCTTACGTCGCCGTTGCGAATGCGGTCGGTCAGCCTAACTCTACAGATTTTCCGCAGAGGTCGCATTTCGACCGCATTAATTTTACTTTATTTTTAATTTTTTTTTATATTTTACTTTGCGGCGATGGGGGTCGCCACCTATCACGCCTTGCCCAGTCAGGCGAGTCGAGGAGAGCAGAGTGCCTTTGGGCACGTGGAATGTAAGAGGTTATGTGGAAGGTAAGTTACACGAGCTGATATACTTCATAGCGGACAAACAGCTAGACGTGCTCTGTGTGACAGAGACCAAACGAAGGGGCAGCGGCACCTGCGATCTTCCTGGTGGTGGGATGGCTCTGTGGTCTGGTGTACCACAGAGCGATCGAGCCAGCATAGGGGTAGGAGTGCTGTTATCCTCTCGCTTGGCCTCAGGTATGAAGGATTACGGAATGTATAATCCCAGACTTCTTTGGGTCCGTATAAAACTAGGTGTCACCAAGGTATTCATGGTTGTAGCATATGCTCCCGTAGGATCCTCGGTGGCATCAGACCTAGAGAAGTTTTGGGATAATGTTAGGGAAGTTCTGGATATGGCAGAAACCAGTGAACGCGTGATTGTATGCGGAGATTTGAACGGATGGGTGGGGACCAAGCGTCCCGACTATGAGGACGTACTTGGTCCATTTGGTGATAAGAGAGTGAACGACGCAGGTAGGCTCATAGCGGATGTATGCATGGAGAGAAACCTTATTGTGTCAAACACATTTTTCCAACATAAGGACATCCATATGTATACATGGAGAAGAAATGAACAGAAAAGTATAATAGATTTAATTTTGGTAGACAGTCGCCTCCGAAGCAAAATATTGGACGCAAGAGCTTACAGGGGCCCCACAGTCGATACGGACCACTATCTCGCTATTGCGAGATTTAGTGGTCTGTTCAGAAAGTGGAGGCACTGGCGAGAGCGTGTCCACTTCGGAGGTCTTGAAAGAATAAAGGTTGAAAGGTTGCAAGAAGAGTGTGTAAGAGAAAAGTATGCAGAGGGTGTCCGAGAACGGCTGACGATGGCAAACCAGCCGCAATCGGACATTGAAGAATGCTGGAGAGTATTGAAAGAGAGTATGGTAGATACAGCGAAAGAAGTATGTGGAAGTTCAAAGAAGCATATAAAAACAAATGGTGATGCATGGTGGGATGCGGAAGTGGCAGCTTCCATAGAGCAAAAGAAGAAAGCGTGGCTGGACTAAGTCTCTTCTTTGAATCTGAATGACAGTATGACTGAACAGAAGAAAGAAATATATCGGCAATGTAAGAATGACACCAAGGCCTTAGTGAAAGAGAAACGTGATAGAGCAAGTATGAGTGCAGAAGATAGGCTGACTAAAAACTTCGAGGGTAACACCAAATGTATGGGTATGTTGGAGCTCGGGAATGGTTCCCGGGGACTGGAATAGCGCAGTTATCGTGCTTTTGTTTAAAAACAAGGGTTCACGTTATTACTGCGCAAATTACAGAGCCATAAGCTTGACCAGTTTGGCAGCAAAAGTGTACGGTAAAATTATTGAAAGGAGAATGAGGATGGTGTCCGATGGTTTACTGTGTGAGTAACGGTAAACTGCTACAGGCTGTGCAGTCCATTTACATGGGCTGCAGAGCCTGTGCGCGGCTGGATGATGGAATGTCGCCTTGGTTTGACGTCAATATCGGCATTAAGCAGGGGTGCGTTCTGTCAGCCAGGCTGTTTATCATATTTCTGAATAAATGTCTCCAAAGGTTGAAGGGTATGAATGTGGGAGTCCAGATGGGCGAGTCAGTGGTCACTGTTCTGCTTTATGCAGATGATGCAGCCCTGTTGGCACAGTCAGCGACTGACGTGCAGACGCTTTTTTTTTTTTTGGCGGCTGGCTACGGAACGGTCACGCCCCGCTAATCCGTCCGGGGCGACAGGAGAAGCGGCGCACGACCCCGTAGACCCGCCCTACAACATACCTCTCTACGCATTGCGGGTGGGCCACTGGTACGCGTTCTTTTCTTCAGTGGCCCATCCGGTCTACCCTCACGGGTATCCTCTCGGAGACCCTAGTCGACACAATGACAGAAGATTGTAAGAAAAGGGTTCTACGCGTGAATGTGAGCAAAACCAAAATAATGGTCTTTGAAAGAGATGAAGCCAGAACAGATGTAAGAGTAACAATAGTTAATGATTTAAGTTTTGTAAGTGATTTGTAAGTGGATGAATTTGTATATCTTGGATGTGGATTTAGCCGAGATGGAAGGTACACCAATGATATAGAATGCGGAAATAGCGAAGAGTGAATGCGGGAAATACAGTGAACGGAGCGTTGGGGCAACTTCTCGGCAGCCACCACCTCAGCCAGAAGGCACGTGTAGCAATACATAACGCAGTGCTTGTCCCAACATTACTGTATGGAAGCGAGAGTTGGGTATGCAGAAAAGAGTATGAAAGTAAAATTAATGCGGTCAAAATGCGATCTCTGCGGAAAATCTGTGGAGTTAGGCTGACCGACAGTATTCGTAACGACGACGTAAGAGAGCGAGTAGGTATGAAAGAGAGTATTGGTGTAAAGATGCGAAAGGGAATGCTCCGATGGTTCGGACATGTGGAAAGAATGCAGAACGAACGTCTGGTTAAGAAGATATACAATGCGAAAGTGGAAGGATGTAGGTACCGGGGGAGACCGAGACTAACCTACCTAGACTAGATCGGTCATGTACTGAAGGAAGGTGGAGTCAAGATTCTCCGAAACCGGCGAGCGTGTATGAAGAGAATTATGAATGTTGAGGAAGCGAGTGAAGTATGCAAAGATAGAGTTCTCTGGCACTCTGTTCTCTCTGCCTACCCTGCAAGGGATATGGCGTGATGATATGTATTTATGTAATTTTACTTTCATGCTCTTTTCTTCTTACCCAACTCCTTCTCCTCTTTTATCGTACATACTGCAAAAGTTTGTGTAATAGTTTTATGATCGGCTGTCTAACATCAATTTTGTTTGAGAATATAATTGTTGATCAGACAATATCAGACAGTGGCCCAGGTGGATATTAAACTTTTATTCGTATTTGCGACACCTATGACTCCTACGAGTAATGTTAGGATTAATAGTAATGGAAGTGCAAGATGATAATAATGACTACTCTTTTTCGACACCCTGGGATAAAATAGAGGGTGGGGGAATTATATTTTTACTCTGTCACTACACAAAATAATGTGAATTTTGAATTGAGTCTCTTTAGTCTCATCATTTTCTCAGCTCATATATGTCTCACTGTTGGACTCGAGCCTCCTACGTAATCGGAAGGAAATTGACCTACTACTCACGCTGGTGAGACGTGATGGTGTAGTGTTTTGTTTCAAGTTTTCTTTCTCTTGCATATATGTTATATGCGTTTTGTATCCTTTAGTCGTCTCTTACGATCACCCAGGGACACAATTTGTATTGTATTCTTACTCCGTCACCACACTGAAAGTCTTTCGTTTACGCCTATCATAATAAAACTACGGAACCCCAAAAATATATGAAACAAGTATCAAACTTCAATATAAAAACTGCCGATATCCTTGTTGTATATCACGACGTGTAATGATGATGTCAATACGATTTGCTGCTGAAGACATTTCTGTAGTATTTATTTAGAGTAAAAATATCAATACTTATCTCAAAAGGGCGAGATGAATGGGAACGTTTTGTTTGGTTATTTCAGTTTTTTATATTAATATCACACTGCTTTAGTAAAGTTTCTTTTAGAAAATTTCATTCTTATAGAATGAAGTATTTTGACAGTTTTGGCGGGTATATGAAACTTTTATGTGGTGGTCTTGTATTATATTCAATATCTTAGTGTTTTAAAGTATTATATTAAATTTTATTTAGTTTTCTGTGTGGTTTTTTCTTGTGTGTGTTTAGTTGTTAGCCGCTGATGGCTTTGACAACTATGCGCGGACAATGGGTGAGCGCTGAGGGCTCTCAACCCGAAATTTCCGTGTGGTGACGGAGTAAGAATACAATTAACCAACCCTTTCCTTATTTGAATTTGATCATAAAAGCCGACTACCGGATGTATGTGTTAAATTAATTGTGTATATATATTTTTGTATATATATATATATATATATATATATATATATATATACACTCATTTGCAAAAAAAACGGGCACCTAAGCAATGAACCATTTCAAATGTTAATATTTCTTTGTTTGATAATTATAGGTAGTTTTATCCACACAATTTGGTAAATTAATAAGAAAATAATCGTTTTCATCAGTATTTCATAAAATTTAGATACAATTTATGGGAAATAATGCTAAACCTCGCTAGTAGTGTATATTCGCTAGTAGTGCATATGCTCATGAAGTAAAAATAAAAAAGTTTTTTTGTTTGTTTTTCTTTAATAAAGTAAAAGCAGATAAATGTTTAGTATCGAGTGTGACCCCCTCTAGCTAAAATCACAGCTTGAATTCGTCTGGGCATGCTAGCGAGTATATCCCGGATACTTGCTTGCGGAATACGTTCCCACATCCGCAGTAATCACATTCTTCAGCTCTCTGATGGTCTGCGGAGCCGGGTGTACTGATCTCACACGCCGTTTCAGAACGTCCCAGACATGCTCTATGGGATTGAAGTCGGGACTTTGAGCTGGCCAATCCAAACGACGAATGCCGACCTCTTGCACATACGCATTAACATCGCGGGATCGGTGGGCGCGAGCATTGTCGTCCATAAAAATCGAGTCTTCACCTAGAGCGGCCAATGTGGGTTGTGCATGAGAAATTAGAACTTCCGTTATGTATCGATGCCCAGTCAGTGAGCCGTTTTCAATGAAGACTAACTCTGTACGATCCATTGAATTTATTCCTGCCCAAAACATAACAGAGCCCCCACCATAAGGTGTGATTTCTTCGAAACATGCCTCTGCAAAGCGTTCTCCTTGTCTTCTTAGCACTCGCCGACGTCGATCTTCACCGAACAGAGATATCCTGGCTTCATCAGAGAACAAAACCCTATTCCAATCGTCTTGAGTCCATGATTCACAATTTCTAGCGAACCTAAGCCTGTGAACTCTGTGCTCACGGAGTAATTTGGGGCCGCGGGCCGGGCGGTGACTGCGTATATTGGCAGCGAGAAGCCTCCTCCTGACCGTCCATAGACTAATATGCACATTTCTTACTTCTTGGAGGTTGTTCTTAAGATCCACATACGAAGATTTGCGATTTCTCAATGCGCGACTCACAAGAAAACGATCATCCCGTGGTTGGGTACATGGTTTTCTTCCAGAACCAGGCCTTCTCTCGACGGAACCAGTCTCCTGATATCGCTGCCAGGTCCTTTGGACTGTCGAGCGACTAACATTTAGCCTCCTAGCCACGAAACATTGGCTGCAACCCTCTTCAAGCAGCGCGATAATTTTGGTAGCTTTTACCACTTTATCTACCATTTTTGATACAGCCAAACAGCATTAAATAAAGCTTTGACAGTCAAGGATATGAAATTAATCGATAAAAATTGAATAAAAGTTATGAAAGTCGATGTTAATTTCTGGAACTTCGCGCCAAAAATGTAGGATAAAAAGGGGTTTTCTGTAAAAATGAACATCAAATGAAAAATTGAATTTAGAACGTACTTTTTTAAATACCACAGCATTTTTAAAACCGGCCAGTAACGTGTACAAACGATTGAAACCTTTTTGGTATTGTATCTTTTTAAATATGAATGAAAATCAAAACCGCCCGTTTTTTTTGCAAATGAGTTATATATATATATATATATATATATATATATATATATATATATATATATATATATATATATATATATATATATAGGTATTATATTTAGATATATGTATTATTAATACTCAATATTACCTGTAATAGGTATCAGGTTATTATCATATCGGATAAATAAGGTAGTAAAGCAAACAACCTTATAACAATACATTTAATTTACATAGCAATTTATCATAATACTATTCAATGAAAATAAGCAAAAGTATTACCATTAAACGCACAATTACATAATGATAAAAAAATACAACCTTAGATGTTAACAGTACGAAAGCTAACAGCAACTGACTGTTTTACCGCGCTATCGCTCCTTAAATGCCCACAAACTGCACAAACAACCGACAACCCACAACTTTGATATCAAATCAGCGAATATTATTTCATTTTAATCCACTTTTCACCCTAATAACACAAATCATATCGTAATTCATCATTATTTTTTAAATCGATGTAAAATAGAATCTTATTACCTTTTTAAATGTTATATACCTATACATTTCTTCTATTATTAATCTAACACATGCATGTAATAAAGAAAAAATTCCAAATAAAATGCTATCCCAACACGACTGATCAGCATGGTAATGGAACATATATGTGCTAAAATTATTATAATGAGTAAATAATTTCGATAGCATTTTATTATTTAAAGATCTTATAATTTGAAATTGGTTGTTGGAAGTAGTTTTCTGTGTGGTGATGGACTAAGAATTCCTTTTACCGGAACTTTTCTTATCATTGGTCCAGTCAATCCTTCCGTGACCATAATCATTACAAAGTGTTCGAAACATCTGGAAATTAAAAATCAAATACAAACGCGATAGGATCTGTAAAAATAGTTTTATTTCAAATATTATTTATGTATTATAACTCTGATTTTAAAAACCTTTTCAAACACTTACGGATAAGAAAAGTTCTGATAAAAGAAATACTTACACTATCACCACACGGAAAACTACTTCCAACAACCAATTTCAAATTATAAGATCTTTAAACTACATAACCCTCAACAATTATCATCCATTGAACTATAAATTTTACGCATAAATATTAACAAAACCTCAACTGGTCGTCGTAAATTCTGTTAGCCATATAAAATGACAATTCAATAGCGAAATATAATGCCATTAAAAATACATTAGGGCTAAGAATCACGGACGTTTCATAGGTCATTAACCGTTTGTATTCTTATTGTTACTTAGCCTAAAGGGTTACGATGAATATAGAATTGAGGATGTTACCAAAAAAGATTAAAACTTATGTAAAGGATTGACTACTCTATACAAAGAGACCTTTTGAACTATTTGCTTGAAGAAGAAAATAGATTAAATCCCTAGTTTAATCCAATTCGGTCGTGTATTTTTATTTTGTTCCATTTTCTTTTGGACAGATTATTATTTGTCGCCTTCTCGGTGTGACAAACAATTTACTATCCCTTTCTTGCTCGTGGGTGTAAAAGACGAAGAAGTCACGTGAGGGCTGGCAGATGTGAAACATCAAAATTAATATTAATATAAATAAAAAAGTCGCTTGCGCACGACATCGCGTCATTACGTCTCACACACTACTACGTAAATATATGTATTTAGTACATATTTTCTATTATATAGCGTGGCGATGCGTCGCCACGACCTGTATCAGGTTTACCCCTCGCCTATAGATGTTTAATATCAAAATATTTTTTACTAAATTTAAATTTATTACTAAATATATTTGATTACTAAATATATTTTTCTAATAATTATTACTGTACTCTATTTTCGACAATAATATTGTGAATTTGAAAATTAGTTACTTCTGTATCTTATATTTATTATTATTACTATCTATCTTAATTATTATTATTATTTATAAAAAACTAAAGTAACTTACTCAGTTACTTTAGTTTTTTTTTACTTTTACTTTACTTCTTGTTCAGGAATTATATTGATTTCTGTTTAATTCAGTATTTTTCTTAAATGTACTCATCATTTGATGTAAGTTGTTATTTTTTTTTACATAAGATAATCATCACTAAATGATTTCAAAAGCTATATAATCTTATTTCAATCTTAACCCAGTCTTTGGTTTATGAAAGACACATTAAAATAAACTTAGATGAGTTATGAACTTTTTTACTTTAGAGTAATTTTCTAGACACCTTTAAAAGTCGATGGAAGATGATAACGTTATTGGATTTATATAAACTTATACTATATAGCAATTGTATTATATAATGTATTATAATAATGATTTCTGATGTTTACGCAAGTATATACATTTGAAATAAAACTATTTTTACGTATTCTATCGCGTTTGTATTTGATTTTTAAATGTCCGACGTTTCGAACACTTTACAGGATTCATGCTCACGGGAGGACTCCGACTCCTCCCGTATAAAGCCGACATGAACGCTGTACATACATACATACATACATATCATCACGCCATATCCCTTGCAGGGTAGGCAGAGAGAACAGAGTGCCAGAGAACTCTATCTCTGCATACTTCACTCGCTTCCTCAACATTCATAATTCTCTTCATACACGCTCGCCGGTTTCGGAGACTCTTGACTCCACCTTCCTTTAGTACATGACCGATCTGGTCTAGGTAGGTTAGTCTCGGTCTCCTTCGGTACCTACATCCTTCTACTTTCGCATTGTATATCTTCTTAACCAGACGTTCGTTCGGCGTTCTTTCCACATGTCCAAACCATCGGAGTATTCCCTTTCGCATCTTTACACCAATACTCTCTTTCATACCAACTCGCTCTCTTACGTCGTCGTACATGAACGCTGTGAAGTGCTATAATCCGTAAAATTAGTTTTATTTCAAATGTATTGTGATATTATTTTAATTTTTTTAACGAAGCGTAGGATTACCTTCACTAGGTCGACTGTGTCGTTGTTAAAATCATAAAAAATTGTTGGATCTAGGGGAGACAGGATCGTTTTAAGAAGCATTCTGATGTGGAGGCCTATATCTAACAATGGATGTTAAGAGGCTGGTGAATGAAACTTCTTTTATATTAGAACATCAATATTTGTATGCACAGACGGAATATACCGGCCTGCTATACCAAGTGTTACGGGTTCGAATCCCACGCAAGACAATACTTTAAACCAGAAAGTGTAACTTACCGGACGGGTCGTCAGGGACCGGGTGCCGTTGGCCAGTACGTACGGCGTAGAGATATGTTCACGTTAGGTTATGCAGTGTCCGTACAGTTACATATTTGTAGAACCCACAATAAAAGGTTTATTTTGTTTGTATATATGACATCGCTAAACTCAGAACCTATTTGTCCGATCATTATGAAAATGATATGTATATGTAATGAAAATTGATATGTATATGTATTTTTTCACGGAAAAAGTTTATATGCTCCATTAATGTAAATCGCCGCCAGGTGGCACTGCGATATAGCGATATCTACAAACAAACTAACGTATTGAGTTTGCTAGTCTCTTATATATGTTAAATTCAGAAAATATATTGCCAGCTCTATATGTACTGGAACAAGGATAGCAAGATTATGAGGTTATAAAGGATGACTAAGGGCTTTAAATCAATCTGCAATTACACCTGATGCTGTCTAGTCAACAATTGACAAATCAAAGTTACTCACTTACCATCAGGTGTGCTACTTGCTCATTTGCCACCACTGGTGATAAAAAAAAGCGGGTTAATATCAGACAGACTAAAAAATTATGTTATGAGGTCATCGAAATTCCGACAATCGACATGAGAGATCAGTACATAAATGACTCCATTATTATTTATAAATATAAGTATTTTGATATAAAAAACTAGAATTCAATATAATCTTATATACAATCCATCACAGCCACAATATAAAGGCAATATTTTCCGCTCGCAGAACGTAACCATCACGTTATTTGTTAAGGTAACCAATATAAAAACCTCGTGTTGCGGATTTCCGTATGCCGTCAATAAAAATGGCGCCCCGTAAATCCATATAATATACCGAGATCACTACGTCGCAAACAATAATCCAATGACTGTGATGTATTGTGACACACAGCATGTAAGAATGGTGAACTATTTTTTTTTTTTTGGGAGGCTATGGTCTGGACACACGCCGTGCGTTCCGTCCGGAATAATGGAAGAGACGGCGTGTGTGTGAACCCATAACCCCATAACCTACTGTATTCCCTTCCAATCACCATTGGACCGCCCACTGGTACCACTTCCTTGGCATCCGTGGCCGGCCCGGTGGGATACCCTTTCTAACTGATAGAGCGTCGCCACTACGCGGTCAGCCTCTCTGCGGGTGACAGACTATTCCCCGATCCAATCACCCGAAAGAATGGCAAGCCTGTAATTACATCCAACAAATTGTCCAACAATATAATTAGCGTCGCTATGGTATAAGAATACGATTTACTATTCTTCTTTTTTTTACCAGTGGTGTTATAAAAGATGACTAAGGGATATGATATGCAGATAACATATATGCAAGAGAAGGAATTCTCGAAATAAAACATATACGACCCGTTTGATTAGCATAGTATTGTAGATTCATTTTATGGAAGAGGCCCAGCAATGGAATGTATATAAGCTGAAATGATGATGATAATGATGATGATTAGCCTATATACGTTCATTCTTAAACACTAGCTTCACAAGTTGTAATGCTAAAGTTGTCTGATTTAGTGATGGCTTAGTTTTATATATTGCATAGGATAGTGCCCTTTTCTTGGTGATTCGTTTAGTTAAAACTCTCATAAGGAAATAAGTCGTGATGACATATTGTTCTCTTAAGGCGTCACCGTCTAATAAGGAATGTGACCGATATAGAAAAAGTTAATTTCTTTATTTCTTTAAAATAAAGATTTTTTTTCATTCCTTTATTATTTCTTTAAAAAAGACTCCACCCCTGCACTAAGGAATTATTACTTGTATTGCGAGGGACTTCAGAAAAATGCAATTAACGCAGACAAATTACACCCAGACTCAGAACAACACTTTGTGGATCACGCAAAGTGTTGTCCTGCCTAGGAATCGAACCCACGGCACTGGCACGGAAGGTCAGTACTTTAACCACTACGCCATCTGTGCAGTCGTCAATAAAGTATATATATTTATGTGTAAACGACTATTTAAAGCCGATAAACTCAATATAAGAGAAAAATCTCGAAATTATAGTTCGTTTCTTTGCCCTCGCGTTTGTTTGCCGTAGCAGTAAATTAATTTATTTTTATTGTGAGAAAGATTTGTGACAAATGATGGAACATATATTTAGATAAGGAGTTGTATATTTTATTCCATGTGTTGTCTATTGTTAACTTTTTCCTTTCAAGATGTTGTGATGTTGTTATATTATAGACGTATTTTTAAATAATGCTTATTTTAACGGTTTTTGAAGTGAAAGTGTTTTATCGACGTATGGGTGATTTTATATTATAACGTTTTTCTGTTCCACGCCATCTTTATTTCTAAGTCATATTTTCCCATTACGCGCCATATTTATTTTGAAGTAAAACTTCTTTGCGTGCATGAAGGTAGTTTTTTTACAGCTGAAACGCAACACGAGAAGCGCGGCACGAGTGAGAGACAGAAAAGGATTTAAAAATTAGTTTGCTAAAGTTTCACTCCTGATATGTGTACTTTGTACGCATGTACTTTTTTTTGTCTATCTAGATATCTTTGTATAGCTTACTTTGAATAAACGTAAAGGCTAAAATTACTTCGTTTAAGGGCATTAAAATGTAATTACAGAACCACTAATCTGAAGAGCTAGTTAGTAGTGAGTATATATAGCGCTAATACCATGAGAAAAAAGTTCATTCGATTTTACTCACTTAGTCTGCTCAGAAAATTTCGTGTACCCTGGTCTGCAGTTAGTTTGCGCTGAGAGTCCATCGCGTGTGCATCTTTACATAAGGACCGCTATCGGTGAAAAGTATTAATGCGCCCGTTTCTATATAGCAGCGATTTGTGATCGAATACGTGTCATGAACAGTAAAATCACAATCTGCTCACCAGAACGCAGAAGAGAGAGAAGCCGGGTAGGGGAGCATCCTTTTACAGACTCCTATCTTTCACCTTTCACGTGGGGATATTCCCTTCGTTGGTCATTCAAGTCTAAGCTGCATGTTAGCATAATTACATCGCAACACAATCAACAATAAGATTACTTGTTTATTAAGTTACATGATAGGAATCACTGCACCAGTCACCTGCAACTTATTGGAACAGAGCTGTGACTTTAAGCGTCAGCACCATCAGACAGATCAGTCAAATAGCAAGGGTATTTATGGGGTGTCCACTATGATTCATCTTCATTCTCTTACTCAATATTAGCTGGGGTCGACGCAATACGTAATCGTACATATTGCGAAAGTTATTGGCAATAGTTTGAGGACCGGCACCCTACCTTTTTTTTTTGGCGGCGGGCTACGGTACGTCAAACCTCGCTAATCCGTCCGGGCGACAGGAAAAGTGCCGCAAGACTCCGTGGACCCACCCTACAATATATCTCTCGACGCTGTGCGGGTGGGTCACTGGTACGCGGTCTTTTTCTTCAGTGGCCCACCCGGCGGTCTACCCTCACGGGTATCCTCTTATGTCGACGCCCGGACAGTTTGCACCGTCGGGGCGTTGTCCTCACGCGGTGGCCTCGCTCCAAGAGCGACCAGACTAATCCCCGGTCTGGTTGCCCGCTGCCTCGGTTAGGGCGGCATGAGGCGGAGGTATTCACGTCTTCGACCCCCCCAGTCGCCGACGGCGGGGGCGCGAATCCTCCTAAAGGAGATCCTCCCGGATTCGCTCCGCCGCTTCCTTCTGCGAGATAACGGTCTCACAGAAGGCGGCGACCGCGTCCTAATTCCTCTCGCTATCGACCATCGCTTTCACGACGGCCGGCAGTGAGAGGTCGGCACCTATGGTGGCGAAGAGGGCAGAGCGCTGCTGAGCCCAGGTCACACAGACCTCGAGCGTATGCTGCGCTGTGTCCTCGTCACCTCCGCACTGTTGGCAGGACGGAGACGTCTCCCTCCTTGCAACTGCGTATAGATACAGCCTTGTACCTTGCCGAAGTAACCTTGCCTCGTCAAGACCTGCACCAGCCGGAAAGAGAGGACTCCGTGCCGCCTCTCCAGCCACTCCATCAGTACGGGCTGGACAGCCTCAATAACTCGAAGTCCAAATCGAGGCCGCTCCAGGCGCGTTGCCCAACGGGAAAGGACCTCCCGGTGAGCGTCCTCACGCCAGGTGGCCAATTCGCTAGCCGTGGATAGCCCTGACCACCATGGTCCTCTGTGGTCGCCGCAGAATAGCCTTTAGATGGAGGACCGGCAGCCTGCCTGACATAAATCTTCTTTAGGAATGATTTATGTATTATTAAATGGGAAGAAATTGTATATACATTTAGATCAATATAATCTTAAATTTTGAAGGATGTGCTTGAGAAATTAAACGGCTTTATGTCGCAATGTTTCCGAGACAGGTATGTGGCGTATTATTACGCTCCTATATTTACAACTCTCAAAACAAATCAATAATCGATACAATAACACCGAGTATATTTCAGTTGCTATTTTTTCATAAATAAAAGTTAACGTTTATTTAATAAAGACTTACGCTTACTTAATAACAGTTTACAATATTTTAAGCTCGTATTTTGTAGCGTCAATTATGATGTTAAAAGCTATGAAAATATCATAGTTTAAAATTTTATCTATAAAGTAGCTCATAAGATATCCAATTTTATGATTATCCTTACTAATATTATAAATGCGAAAGTAAGTCTGTCTGTTTGTCTCGCTTTCACGGCAAAACTACTGAACCTCTAAAGCTCGAGAAAGGACATAGGCTACTTTTTAATGCAAATAAAAGGGTTGTAAAGCGGGATGAAAAGTTGTAAGGAAGTATCGTCATTTTTAAAGCCAGAAGCTTGAAACTTATTTTTAGGCTATTGATTAAATATAAATAAATGACATTAAAATTATGTTAAAAATTTACCCAGCCACAGCAACGCGTGGCCGAGACTGCTAGTTTTATGTAATTTAACTTTCCGTACACTAATGACGTAACACCTTCTATCAATGATCAAATAGGTATCATAACCGAATGCCGCCTACATTTTTTTTTATTAGACTAGAGAGCTTCAGCTACATACTACGGCTTGACAATGAAGCTCAATAACCACAATGTTGCCACAGCACAATTCCGGCATCGTCTCTCTTCAATGGGCGCTAACACTAAGGTCTGTATTTAAAAAAAAACTTCTCTTACAATGACGTTATATACCTACTTTTGTCGTCTGTGATACAACAATGGGTAAATTGAACATAGGTGATGAAAAATTTTAGGAAAGTAACCATTCACGCGGGCATATCCGCAGGCAGAAGCTAGAATTTTATAAATAACTAGCTTTTGCCCGCGACTTCGTCCACGCAGAAGTCATCTCTGACAGAGTTAAATAGAAAAAGGCAATGCAAGGTGTTGAAGGTTTGTCGCTAGGACGATAATCAACAGCGTCAGAAACTGGGATGCAGTCGCCGTCTTCTACGAGTTAGTTGTCTAACGGAATTAGGCAATAGAATAAGGGTGGGTTCGAGAGAAAATACTCTAGGTTGACACGCTCTATCGTCGGTGCTTTTGCTTAGGCAAGAACCTATTGCCGCCCACTATGTGTATCGTGTGAGCTCTCACGTCGGCACTGGTCGCCATAAAGGCACTGGTGCGGGGTTGATGGAGAGGGAAGAGAAACACGTGTTTATTTATTTTTATCGAAGAATATTTGTACGTAATTTGAAAAGAATCGATAAGGAAATTTTCTCCCCATATACACCCTACTGCTTTGTTATACCCCTTAGGGGCAGAATTAATAAAATTCTTTCATATTGAATCGCTATGTCATAAATAAAAACGTGCTTCAAAATTTAATGTTTCTAGCTTTAATAATTTCGGCTTGGCGGTAATGAGTCGTTCAACCCGCTTCACAGGCCTAAATTACACAACCAGAGGGTGAAAATTGACAAATGCCGGATATTACCGTAGAATATTTGATTCGACTCATAATTTGAAAAGAATCAATAAAGACTTTTTCTCCCCATACTAACTTTGCCACTCTGCTCGACCCCTTTGGGGGTGTAATTTCGTAAAATCCTTTCTTAGTAAATCTCTACGTCATATAAAGAAACCACTGTCAACATTTCAAGTTGCCAGCTTCAATAATATCGGCTTGGCGCTAATGATTTATTGAGTCGTCCAACCCGCTTTGCATGCCTAATTTACACCCCAGAGGGTGAAAATCAACAAATGCTGAAATACGTGTTTATTTATTTTTACTGGAGAATATTTTTACGTAATTTGAAAAGAATCGATAAAGATTTTTTTCTCCGAACATTTTTTAAATTGACATAACATTTTTATTATAAACCAATTGACATAAAATAAATATTAAGTGCCTAAATGTTAAGTGAAGCTTACCAAAATATATTAGTGAAAACCGCGCCTAAATCGGATAAGCCGTTTCTGAGATTAGCGTGCACAAACACACAGACAAACAGATAAACAGACAAAAATTTTAAAAATCATTGTTTTGTGTTCTATTAGTGTTGATAAAGGTCCCAGTAATATTTTTTCTCATATATCTTCCATGTACAGACAGCGGTCCGTTACATATGTATAGATATAGATAGATTTAATAGTAGTAGAGCCGCACCGTTCACAGTTATCTGTCTACAGCCGCGGGCCGGTCCGTCCGGAGTAGTAACACACTCTCGCAGAAGATCGACGCCTGAGTAATGGTAACGTATTATTGCGCTTCGTTCGGTTAGAGAGAGAGCCGGAAGCCCAACTGGATGAGTTTGGAGATTGTAATCGTAGGGAGCGGCCTAGCTATATATAGCCTTGATTATAGCAAAGGTCCATGGGCGGCAGTGACACTTACCATCAGGTGTGCTGCTTGCTCGTTTGCCACCATAAGCAATAAAAATATCTGCTCGTATCCCAATTACTTGGGGTGGACATAATATCTAGTCTTGTTCTATTCCATATATTGCAAAAATGTTGGAAATAATTTTATGATCGACCGGCTATCTGATGTGTAATGTAATGTTTGACGAGATGGCCTCAGGTGGAGTGGATCCAGGTCTATGTAAAGATTTTAGTCATCTCTTACGATATCCACGAGCAATATAAAAGTTGGCTAGTATTTATACTACAGAGTCTGTCACTACAGAACTTAAAAAATTTTACTATTTTACTTTAAATAAGGAAACTGATGTGAAGTAATAATAAAAAAAATTATAATCAAACAGTAATTAAATTGCAATTTCAGCATAATTTCCTGAAAGCAGTGACAATATGCTGTTGCGCTTCAATGGGTGAGCGAGAGAGTCCTCATCTCAACTTTCTGGGTGGGTTTGGGCTGCTAAGCAATGGCCTAGCTGTACCATTGGTATTGTAAAAGTCCATGAGCAGCTTTAACACTTACCATCAGGTGTTGTGCTTGTTCGTTAGCCACGATAATCAATAAAAAAAATTATGCGCGCGTACAAAGTACACATAGCAAAAGTGAAACTTCGGCAAACTATTTTTTAAATTTCGTTTATATACATCAACCAATAGCGTGTGCACTCTCTCTTTCTCTCCCTCTCTCTCTCTCTCTCTCTCTCTCTCTCTCTCTCGTAGCTCATCTGTAAAAATTTTACCCTCATGCGCGCAAAAAAGATTCCCTTCAAAAAAAGATGGCGCGTAACGGAAAAATGTGACGGTAAATTTTTTTCCGACGCCGGAAAAGAAGTTTCACTTCAAAAAGGAATTAAGTCCTAATTGTAAAGTTTTTCATGTGTGGTGGTAGAACACAGTTCACCGCTCCCTTTCTTGCTCGTGGTTGTTATAAAATACATACATACATACATACATATCATCACGCCATATCCCTTGCAGGGTAGGCAGAGAGAACAGAGTGCCAGAGAACTCTATCTTAGCATACTTCACTCGCTTCCTCAACATTCATAATTTTCTTCATACACGCTCGCCGGTTTCGGAGACTCTTGACTCCACCTTCCTTCAGTACATGACCGATCTGGTCTAGGTAGGTTAGTCTCGGTCTCCCCCGGTACCTACATCCTTCCACTTTCGCATTGTATATCTTCTTAACCAGACGTTCGTTCGGCATTCTTTCCACATGTCCGAACCATCGGAGCATTCCCTTTCACATCTTTACACCAATACTCTCTTTCATACCTACTCGCTCTCTTACGTCGTCGTCGTTATAAAATACGACTAAGAGATATTATATGCTGATATCATCTATGCAAGAGAATGAAAACTCGATCTAAAATCCAATATCAATCCGTCTTGCCTTGGTATAGTAGGTCAATTTCTCTCCTATTCTAAAAGAGCTTGAGTACAGCGGTAGGTAGTGTAATAATAATAAGGAATACAATTCCTTTTTTTTGGTACTATTCTCTTGTCATATAGTCTAGACACAGTCTGCCTTATTTGTTTGGGACAAGGGATATGCAGCGTGCACTCTCATGACCTATCGTATCTGTCGCCATTTTTCTGATCACTGGTACCATCAGTATTATATAATCTCATTTTCCAGCTTGGTGTGCTGTCCTTTCGGGTACCGTCCTCGTTGATACTGCGGTAATAAATAACACTTATATCAGGGTAGTAATACTTCAAAAAATCTATCTAATTATAACTGCAAGCTGAAGATAGTCAACAGTATGATATTACCACTCATATTATTCATCATCACAACCCATATATGTCCCACTGTTGGGCTCGGGCCTGCTCCGTAAAAGGAGCGAAATTAACCTACTATATCGCGCTGGTCAGACGTGTTGGTATAGTGTTTTGTTTTGAGTTTTCCTTCTCTTGCATAGATGTTATATACGTTTTATATCTCTTATTCGTCTCGTAAGATCACCCACGGGTAAGATATGGGGTGGTGAGTTGTATTCTTACTCCGTCACCACACGGATAACTCATATTATTGCGATATATATTATAAGTGACCGTTAAAAATCTATTGTCATTAAAATAAATGGGACTATAAGCCTCTTTCCACCAGAAATATATGAATAAAGGCCCGGCTATTATGTTCAGAGATTATTTAAAGCGACAGTTTAATCTGTATTACTACTATATTTAAAGAATAAATGTTTGTACATTCCTTGTAGTGTATACAGTACAGAAAAAGTGTATATTTTAACGAGCAAGAAGCATACCTGATGGTAAGTGTTGTCAGGTGTATACCAGAGCTACAGGGACAGCTACAATAGATTGCTGTCTACTAATGAAAATCTCTAACCCATCCAAAAAGTTGAATTGCCGGCCTAATTGCTCACTGAACGAAGTGCAACAACATATCACTATTGCTCAGACGTCAATTTTCAATGAACCAGCCGTAGTATGAGCAAATAATCATACATTACATCACACATTACTTTCAGTGATAACGTGCGCACATGGTTGACCAATTTGGGGATGGTACCCCAAAGGGTAACCCGCCGGGCTGACAAGGATGCCAAGGAAGCGGTACCGGTGGCCGGCCCAATGTCGATGGGGAGGGAATATGGTGGGTTATGGGGCCACGGGCTGTCCTTTCGTCGCCCCGGATGGAACGAGCGACGCGTGTCCGGGCCATCATAGCCTACCCAAAAAAAAAATGGTTGACCAATTTAAAAACGAAAAGATATCGAAAATTTCAATTCATTAATATCAAAGGCCCTAGGGGTATAAGCATGTGGGCGGACCCAGTTTTCAGGGCCGATGGCTGTATGCGGGGGTGATCCGCTCAATGGCCATGTACGGCGCACCCGTGTGGGCGAAGGCTCTGAACGCCTAACTCAGGGCGGTTCTGTGGAGGCCACAGAGAGTCATGGCGGTCAGAGCCATTCGCGGGTACCGCACGGTGTCGACAGAGGCGGCGTGCCTATTGGCCGAGACACCCCCGTGGGACCTAGAGGCGGAGATGCTCTCCGACCTCTACCGGCAGGTTACCTCAATGCGCGAAGAGGGTGGCTCCCCATCGTTCAACGAGATAGCCACCTGGCGCGAGGACGCCCGCCGAGAAGTCATCGCCCGTTGGGCTACGCGGCTGGAGAGGCCTAGATACGGTGTTATTACCGTTGAGGCCCTCCGGCCCGTACTGATGGAGTGGATGGAGCGGCGGCACGGAGTCCTCTCTTTCCGGTTGGTGCAGGTCTTGTCGGGGCATGGTTGCTTCGGCAAGTACCTGCACACGGTCGTGCGGAGGGAGTGGACTCCGTCCTGCCACCATTGCAGTAGCGACGAGGACACGGCGCAACATACGCTCGAGGTATGTTCGGGCTGGGACGGGCAGCGCCGTGACCTCGTCGCTATCATCGGTGCCGACCTGATGCTGCCGGCTGTTGCGCGAGCGATGGTCGACAGCGTCAGGAATTGGGACGCGGTCGCCGCCTTCTGCGAGGCTGTCATCTCGCAGAAGGAGGCGGCGGAACGGGCCCGGGAGGATTCTCGTGACCCGGGCCGCCGCCCGCGGCCAGGGCGGCGCAGGCGCGAGTACCTGCGCCTGATGCCGCCCTAACCGAGGCTTCGGGTGATCGGACCGGGGAATTGTCCGGTTACCCGACGTGAGGCCACCGCGTGAGGACGACGCTTCGACGGCGAAAGCTGTCGGGGCATCGACAGGAGAGGAGCCCAAGAGGGCATACCGCCGAGCGGGTCACCGAAGACAAAGATCGTACGGCGAAGAAGAGGTGCTTGCAGGGTGGGTCAATGGGGTTGCGCGCCGCCTCTTCCGTCACCCCGGACCGATTTGGCGGGGTGCGACGTCTATAGCCTACCGCAAAAAAAAAAAAGAAAAAAAAAAGGGGTATAAGCATAGTGAATTTGCCTTTGAAAGATATTGGCACGATACTGTAAGGATTTTTAGGTACTAATAAGATAATAAGATCCTGAAAGTTTCAGATCCCTAACCCAATTGGTATTCGGGAAAAAGCAAACTATGTAATAATCAGAAAAAATTATAATTCTCGGAAACGCGTGAATCGATTAATTTGAATATTGGATATATTTTGGGGACTGATAGTACCTTTTAGGAAAAAAATTAAGAGCTATTTCGGTTGATAAGAACCACAATAAAAATGACATTTTTGTTTTAATTTTGATTTTTAACTATGATACGAGTTTGGTACATTTATAAAACTATTTTTTTTGGATTCCTCATCCATTTTTCTATGGAATTATGAATTTTTAAGATTTTTAAAAAAGGTACGCCATATTACAAAAAAATAAAAACCATTTTTTATACAAAAAATCAATTTATTTGTATGTTTTAAGCTCAAGCCTCGATGTTGTCACTTATATACATTTCTTATATTAGTTCAAACGAGTCATTTTAAAATTAGAAGTTAAATCTTTAAATATCCATGAATATCAATCAAAATATTATAAAAAATATATGCTTATGAAATAAGACACAGATTATCATTTATCAATTATAAATAAATAACAAAAAATCACAGAAAAATATATTTTTACAAAATGTTTATCATCACTATCATCGTCAATTACAGGGGAAACGTTGTCTGTATCAAATAACTTGCTCAGTATCTCAGCAGGTCTCAGAATTTTTCTCAAATATCTTCCGTGCGACAAATAATAAACAATGGCAGCAACATGAGAGCAACAACCAATTGTTCTTAGACCATTTGCACACTCACAACTATGCCTCAATATGCTTTTAGGACCAAGAGCATTTTTTTTATATTCAATGAAACATCTATAAACTTTCTTAGTGATATGACGAGATTGAACTTGAGCTTTAAGTATGTTTCACTTTGACGTACTGAATAGTAATATTATTTGTATCATCGATCATTTCTGCTAAATATGATACAGCCTGTTTCAATTGATAGGAACCAGTGAAAAATACTCGCAGATCTTTTTCCGTCATTTCTGGAAAATCTTCTAGAACTTCAGATGAAATCCTTTGAAACGGCAATTTTTTACGTTGCCAGCCATTTTGTTGTACTTCGTCGGCTCGCGTATCAATGTATTTTCTAAGATATTTTGTGATTTCATTGTTTCAACGACTTCATCTAAAAACTCCAAATCAGAAGTAAGACGCTTACTGTATGTGTTGTGTAGAAATGAGGCGATTTTAAAAAAACTTCCAATTCTAGGAAGCATTTTATTATCAATTCTTTGATCAAGTAAATGATACTTTTGTTTTAACATGCCATGAGCTGCTTCTACAGGCCAACGAATTTTTGTTACGTATCTTGAGGCATTAGACTCCGCTGTTGTTAATTGATTTCGTTTCCCCTTAAGTGCTGGAATTAAAACTCTGTAATTTTTACTTTCTAAGTATTCTTTAACATCACGGAATCCACGATCAACCACAAATGCATCACCAGGTTCTAATAAATTACATATACCATCAGTATTATCTATGATATCCCTCATGATAGTAGCATCATTTTGGTTAGCATAATACGGTCCCAACATATCGACTATGTATCCATCAGTTGTGCAAATCGGTTTGCTTAAAAATCTGAAAACGCCCATCTCTAAACAGAACATATATAAGCCACAAAACCGAGGCTTAAGCGAAAAACACATAAATAAATTAAATTTTTGTATAAAAAATGGTTTTTAATTTTTTTGTAATATGGCGTACCTTTTTTAAAAATCTTAAAAATTCATAATTCCATAGAAAAATGGATGAGGAATCCAAAAAAAATAGTTTTATAAAGGTACCAAACTCGTATCATAGTTAAAAATCAAAATTAAAACAAAAATGTCATTTTTGTTGTGGTTCTTATCAACCGATATAGCTCTTAATTTTTTTCCTAGAAGGTATATCAGCGCCCAAAACATATCCAAAATTCAAATTAATCGATTCACGCGTTTCCGAGAATATTCATTTTTCCTGATTATTACATAGTTTGCTTTTTCCCGAATACCAATTGGGTTAGGGATCTGAAACTTTCAGGATCTTATTATCTTATTAGTACCTATAAATCCTCACAGTATTATCCCAATATCTTTCAAGGGCAAATTCACTATGCTTATACCCGTAGGGCCTTTAGGTCCTAGAAATCTCCTACCTCCTGGAATTTCCTCCTACATTCCTGATTCTCTAAGTTATTAGAGATTTCATCAAGACGGCATTTTTCTCGTTCAACACTATATTTTCAAGAAAAAAATATTTCAAGGAAATATTTTTGAACATAAATCTAGATTAGCTGTGGCGTTCTAACCAAGTCACTGATTGAATATTTTTTTTCTAATTTTCAAAATATTTTCAAATCTACAATTTTGGAGTTGTACCATTTTTTTTTGCGATGGACTATGGAGGTGGTTGCACCCCGCCAAATAGGTCCGGGGCAACGGAAGAGGCGGCGCACGAGCTCATAGACCCACCCTGCAAAGCGCCTCTCTTCGCCGTGCTAGCGGGCCACTGGTACCCGATCTTTATCTTCGGTGGCCAACTTGGAGTTGTACCATGGCATATTTTAAAATAATTATAAATCTTCTTACCAATTCACGATAAAGAGTGATTTCTTTTTTAAAAATTAATATTTATTAAATGAAAAATGATTATGGGGGATATAGATAGTATAGAGATTTGTATGATCACTGATTTATCTGAACATTGTGTGTAGGATGCTGTTACCGTTAACTTTAATATCCCCCTATTATAAGGGATAATGTGGTTTAATGAACTCCGGTATTATTGTGTAGGAAACTAATGAAATAAAGCCAGGTACATGGCCTTAATTTTTATATTATATTACATGAATTTCTTTCGCATGTTCAGTCAGATTATAAAACGGCTTCTTTTTTTTGTTATTTTGGTAATGAGAAGTGAATTCTCCCATGGTTCGGATATGCGGAAAGAATGCCGAACGAACGTCTGGTTAAGAAGATATACAATGCGAAAGTGGAAGGATGTAGGTACCGGGGGAGACTGAGACTAACTTACCTAGACCAGATTGGTCACGTACTGAAGGAAGGTGGAGTCAAGAGTCTCAGAAACCGGCAAGCGTGTATGAAGAGAATTATGAATGTTGAGGAAGCGAGTGAAGTATGCAAGGATAGAGTTCTCTGGCATTCTGTTCTCTCTGTCTACCCTGCAAGGAATATGGCGTGATGATGTCATCACACCATATCATATACATACATATGTATGTATGTGATATGGTGTGAGGAAATTTATTAGTTTATTTTCAAATCTTTAGTTTCTTCATATTAATAATTGCTCGTCAGTAAGTCTTCAGCGGTCATAGGACCGCACTTTTAATGCTGTCTTCTGGCAATTTGGGTGCAAAAAAAGCCCTTATAAAGCATTTAATATTATACTAGCAGACCCAGCCACGCGTTGCTGTGGCTAAGGTAGCCTCAGTAACACGTGGTGGTTATGCTAATAAATTGTAGCTTATATGAAACGTTTGTACGTTTAACATAGCGCCATCTATTAAATACTTACTCAATCCAGTCAACAAATACCGCCATCTGTTAGAATCGTTTGGAGATAACAGATAATTGTGGCTGTCAAATAATAGACAAACAATTTGCAATAAATTAATATTGCAACTATAAATTGAGATGTAAGCTATCCTATCTTTTAAGTTGGATCAAGCTGCACATGCTGTGCAAATTTGATTAGAATCGGTTAAGTAATTTAGGAGTCCATCGCGGACAAACAACGTGACGCGTAATTTATATATATATTCAGATTTACTACATCCCAGTATCTTTATCATCACATTACATAAAATTATTTAATATAACACGTTAAAATACCAAGATAATGAATATAAAAGAAGATCGCCACATAACGCTTTCATATTCCCACCAAAAGGCCGTAGGCCTCAAATACCCTACTGAAGAAAAATACTTGGTGCTGGTTCGCCATTTAAATTACGATATCTATGGTCTGTACCATACTTCTGTAAGTTTATGAGAAACTTCTGTAAGTTTATGAGGTTCTATGCCACCTTTTCCTCTGTCCATTGTGTTTTGACAGGGGTATGACGTTGAGTCAGATTATGGTACCGACCATAATCTGACAAAAGCAGTGCTGCCATACCCGACCTGTTACACGTCTCCAATCGTAAAACGGGCCATATTAATTTTGATATCAAAATCTCGTTCATTATTAGCAAAGATAGCACAAAAAAATTTTTTTTTTCAAAATTTTCAGCTTTTATATTTTCTGTAAATCATTATTCTCCTACTCTTATCCCAATTACTTGGGGTCGATACAATATGTACTCTTCTTTCATAGTAGGTACATATTGTAGAAGTTATTGGCAATAGATTTATGACCAGCCGCCTGCCTGATGTCAACCCTCCTTGAGAGTGTAATTTTTGACCAAACATCAGCAGATGGAGTTGGCTCAGGTCGTTATAAGGCTCTTAGTCGTCTTTTATGACATCCACGAGCAAAGCAAGGGTTGGCAGTATTCAAAGCCACTACCACACAGCTTTTTCTGTAAATATAACATGAATATATTATACCTATGTATAAGCCCTCTGGTATAAATTATCCTAATACCAGTAAAAACCGCATTAAAATTCATCGTTTAGTTTAGAAGATATAAGCATTCATACGGAATTTTTTTTATTGTTCTAGGTGGCAAATGACTTAGCAGCACACCTGTTGGTAAGTGTTCCTGCTGCTTCTGGGCTTTTGCAATACCAGAGTATAACTAGATCATTACCTGCCAACCAAAATCTTCTCAAAAGTTGGGCTTCTAGCTCTCTTGCTCACCGAACGAAGCGCAAGAGCACATTGCCATTACTTAGACGGCGATCTTCTGTGAGAGTGTAGTACTACCCTTTTTTTTTGCGGCGGGCTATGGACGTGATCGCGCGCCGCCAAATTGGTCCGGGGCGAAGAAAAAGGCGGCGCGCAACCTCATAGACCCACTCTGCAAGCACCTCTCTTCGCCGTGTGAGCGGGCCACCGGTACTCGATCTTTGTCTTCGGTGGCCGAGTGTAGTACTACCCTAGATGGGTCTACTCGCAACTGGTCTACATACTGTCAACAGTTTGGACCTACTACTATTATCATTCATTCATCATTTCAGATTATATATGTCTCACTGTTAGGCTTCAGTCTCCTCCATAATGGGAGGAAAACTAATCTATTATACCATGCTAATCAGGCATGTTGATATAGGGATTTGTTTCGAGTTTTCCTTGCCTTGCATAGATGTTATATGCGTTTTATATATATTATTCGTCTCTTACAATCACCCACGGGTAGGACAGGGACGGTGAATTGTATTCTTACTCCTTACATACATACATACATATCATCACGCCATATCCCTTGCAGGGTAGGCAGAGAGAACAGAGTGCCAGAGAACTCTATCTCTGCATACTTCACTCGCTTCCTCAACATTCATAATTCTCTTCATACACGTTCGCCGGTTTCGGAGACTCTTGACTCCACCTTCCTTCAGTACATGACCGATCTGGTCTAGGTAGGTTAGTCTCGGTCTCCCTCGGTACCTACATCCTTCCACTTTCGCATTGTATATCTTCTTAACCAGACGTTCGTTCGGCATTCTTTCCATATGTCCGAACCATCGGAGCATGCCCTTTCGCATCTTTACACCAATACTCTCTTTCATACCTACTCGCTCTCTTACGTCGTCGTTACGAATTATAATTCTTACTCCTTCACCACACAAAAGCTACTAATTATAAACAAACTCACACACCTTCCGTGTGGTGACGGAGTAAGAATACTATTCACCACCCCATATCTTACCCGTGGGTGATCGTACGAGACGACTAAGGGATATAAAACGCATATAACATCTATGCGAGAGAAGGAAAACTCGAAACAAAACCTTATACCAACACGTTTGACCAGCGCGGTATAGTAGGTTAGTTGTCCTCTCACTGTGGAGGAGGCCCGAGCCCAACAATGGGACATTTATGGGTTGTGATGATGATGATGATAAACAAACTGATTATAAATAATAACTGAAAGAGATTGTTTTGATTTATGTAAAGAAGAATATATTCTAAGTAAGTTCGTATAGGTAGTATTATTATATAACTAAGTTTGCTTGGCCGACACTCAATCTTCCCGAGGGTACTCGGCTTGATGTAGTGGAATCCAATATTCGTATAAGTGCTTATAGCTAAACTGCTGTTGTAATCACATATCAATTATATGGTGTATGAAATTGATTATCTATGTACCTAGTGTTTGTATTGTGTGGATAATTGAAAATAATAATGTCACCATCCTATTATATATTAATGACAGAGATAATAATAAATTTTGCATCTGGTTATGGTCTGGTCACACCCTGCTAAATCTATCCGGGGCGACAGATGAAGCAGCACGCGACCCCATAAACCCGCTTCGCAATGTTTCTCTCCACACTGTTCCGGTAGCCCATTCACACGGTCTTTGTCATCGATGGCCCATTCGGCGGTAATAATATATATCCTACTATTCCTATTTTATACTAATATTATAAATGTGAAAGTTTGTAAAGATGTTTGTGTATTTGTTACTCAATAACACGTTAACTGTTAAACAGATTTGAATGAAAGTTGGCACACAGATAGGCCATTTTCTGGACCAACCCACAGAATACTTTTTATCCCGGTAATATGTTCCCTCCACGGGTGAAGTAACAAATATCACTCTTTGCTCCTAGATGTAAAATTAGTTTAATTATAATCGTATTAATAATAGGCTAAGATACTTATTAAGAAAAAGTTACTTTAAGATATATAATAATTAAGATAGTATAACTAAGATACTTAAATTTAATTCGTTAAAAAAAAAGTTAAAAGCTTTTTAATTTTTTTATTTATTTAGTATGTTCCCTTGGAGTAATAGTTCAACTTTAAGAAAGTTACAATATGCGCAGGCTAATATCGAGTGGTAAATCATTTCATCATTATCATCATCTCAGCTTATATACATTCTGCTGTTAGGGTCGAGCCTGCTTGGCGATAGGAGAGAAATTGATTACGAGCGAAAAATAATTGACACACATGGGATTCGAACCCACAGCTTTTGGAAATCCGTTCCAATCGGGCTATCACTTTCACCAGCATGAGCTGTCGTATTACATTCAATCTTCGGCTCGTATTATATTTTCGTCTTTAAAGAAGACGTGTGCCATATAATGTTTACACATTATACAGAGTATTAACTCTCACTTTACTGTATAATACTTGCTAAAGATTGAATGTCATATAACAGCTCACGCTGGTGTAAGTGGTAGCATGATTGGAACGGATTTGCAATAGGTGTGGGTTCGAGTTCCATGTATGTCAATCATTTTTCGCTCGTAATCAAGTTTTTAGAAATAATCAAACATGTTAAATGCTAAATTTCAGTAATTTGAATAGGAGAGAAATCTTCTACACTCATCATCCTAATCTTATCCCAATTACTTGGGGTCGATACAATATGTACTCTTATATCATAGCACATATTGTAAAAGTTATTGGCAATAGTTCTATGACCGGCTGCCTGCCTGACGTCAACCATCCTTGGGAATATAATTGTTGACCATACAGCATCAGATGGAATTGGCCCAGGTCATCATAAGGCTCTTAGTCGTCTTTTACAACATCCACGAGCAAAGTAAATATTGATAGTATTTGTAGCCGCTATCACACAGAAATCTGCTACACTATACTCTACCATATCTCCAAGAAACCCAAGGGGGTGGTGAATTGTATTATTACTCCATCATTACGTTGATCTATTTCTATACGCAAATATTTTTTTTTAAAGACCTCCTCCGGCACTATGGGAAATAATCCTTGTATTGCGGAGGACTTAATAATCACTTAATTTAACTGACACAAGTTACACTCAGACTTAGAACAAGTGATCCAATCACACAGTGTTCTTTCGTGATCGAACCCACAGCACTGACACTGTAAATTTGGTGGCAAACGAGTAAGCAGCACACCTGATGGTAAGTATCACTGCTGCCCATGGACCTTTGCAATACCAAGGGTATAGCTAGGTCACTGCCTAACAATATAAACTCCAAACCCACCCCAGTTGGGCTTCCGGCTCTCTCGCTCACCGAACGAAGCAAAACAGCACATTGCCATTACTCAGACGTCGATCTTCTGCGAGAGTGTAGTACTACCCCGAGACGGACCGGCTCGCAGCTGTAGACAGAAAACTGTCAACTGTGGTTTTACCACTACTGAAATATTTTCAAATATTAATTACGCTGGGTATTTACATCATTATATCAGCTCATACATACATACATATCATCACGCCATATCCCTTGCAGGGTAGGCAGCTCCATTTTAGCTCATATATGTTCTCAATGTTGGGCTTGAACTTTCTTAATGGGAGGGAAATTAACCTACTAAACAATGTGGGTCAGATGTATTGGTATAGGGCTTTCTATCGTTTTTTTCTTTATTTACATTGAAATCATGAAGTATAACTAAGTTTCATATATTGATATTTATATATGTAGAATATATGTAAAGAAATACTTTTATTTTGTAAAGGTTTTGTTTGGGGACGCTTAAAACACATCTTGTAGCACGAAAGGTCATCCCAAACGAATGTAAATTCACCCTTGGTAATAAATTACTCCTCGGAAGTGGGGTAACAGGCCGTCGGGAACAGCTCCTGAATTACCAGGATAGTTATAAATCTTGCGTTTGTTCTGCAAGTGAAAAGTATAAGGAAAAGAAATGCACAAAGTATACATTCGTATCTTGAGTTTTGATTTGTTTTGAGATTCTTTTTTAAGTTTTTATATTAATTTAACGATGAAAAACTAAAGAAACAACATATAAGAGAAAGTTTGGAAGTTGCACCAGTGATGGAAAAGTTAAGGAGTGAAAGGTTGACACGGTATGGACATGTGATGAGACGAGCTGAAAGTAATGTTGTGAAAGAAAGTTTTAAATATGAATGTTGAAGGTTTTAGGGGTAAAGGAAGACTAAAGAAAATATGGATGGACTGCGTGAGGCATGACATGGATGGACAGGGAGTGACTGCAGAAATGACGTCTGATAGGACTGTATGGAGGCAGATGGCATATTGCGTCGACCCCAAGTAATTGGGATAAGAGCAAGATGATGATGATTATGAAGAACTAAAGTACATTCAAATCATTTATTACAGATAAATCCTGTAAAGGCATTAAGATAATGTCAATCTCATATTTTAACTATTTCATGCCATCACCGGATCAGTAAACGGTGACAACTCAGTTGTTCCGACAAGAGAGTAAAATTAAATAATTAAAAAATCCAAATAATTTTATATTATTTATCATTTATATTAGTCAATGCCAAAAATGAAATTGAGAGAAAAATACTTTTGAAATTTCGTGTCGTTCTCGACGTAGCTGTTTGTTTACAATAGGCTGTACGAGATTTGTTTCCTTTGCCTGTCTGAATAAACAAACAAAAAGAGTAAACGAACCCAATTTTTATAAGGTATATATATATATATATATATATATATATATATATATATATATATATATATATATATATATATATATATATACACTAATGACTAAGTAGTTTAGTTTTTTATTAATTGCACTTAAACGATAATGAAATGGCTTGGTAATCAAGCCACTTTCGAAAGGAAACAGCGCGTTGCGACTATGAAGCTTTTAAAAAAAGAAATATTTTGATACATTAATTTTTACGGTCGTAATTGTGCCACATCCAGAATAAATATCCAAACGTCCTCGAACATTTTTTAATCAACTATTTTCTTACTTTAAACAAAATAATTGCTTTTAAAAAATATCAAATACGTTTAGATAGATGTTTTTTTCTTGACGTATGCATGATAATATTATCTTATAAGTGCAATGTGAGAAAAATAGAATTATATTTAGGTTTGAAAAGTCCTTGATTTTCATATATCGAGAGTAGAGCAAAACCTCAACGCAGGCAATCGAGGCGTGCAATTAAATATGAATAAGATTAAATGATTTTCGTGTATTATTTTGTGTACATTTTTTATGTATAAATTGTTTTTAACCGCATTCAAAAAAATGAAAAAGGAGGTTATCAATTACTTTTTTATTTTTATTTGTGTTATATAATTTTTTTATTGTGTGAACCGATATATTTTTTTTTTTAATTTGAAACCTGGTACTTTCCATGTTACATTTAAAGTTTTTGATTTATCTCATTAATACGTATTTGGTAGATTCGACTATATTATTTTGAAACTTCTTTTTATTCATTTTTGTATTTTATTGTTTCTATTGATAATATATACCAACGACATCGATTTTATAAATACTGAGCGGTAATTCCTTTTAAAAACGTTTCATCCAAAAAGAGGCGAGTTACTCGTCATATTGTACCTTTTTTTGCTTTAACATTAGACTGATGAATACCACACTATTTAGATACTGAATTAATATAAAGATACAAAAAAATATGTTAATTAATGTCGATAGAATTTGACCGAAGTAGTGATAGAAATAATAAGAGCAAAGGGCAACAAATTTAGGGTGTATCATTGTACATAAATGAGAGTAAGATAAGAGACTGTATGTAAACATAAGCGGAGCGTTGAGCGGAAAATTCAAGAGTCGCACTGAAAATTTTAAATAATATTCATTGTGGGACATTATATGAGAAATATCTGTTCTTTTTTTGCGTTTTATTTTAGTGTTACCTTACAATTTATATGAACTAAAACGTACGTATGCAAGTTCGTGCATGAACACTTTGATATATTTTTTTAAGAAACAATAATCACTTAAAATTTTTCTGTAATCATTTAACTGCTTATTGCAAAATATTTTAAAACGATTTTACTATTTATATGTATACAGATATTTCATAGATTTATAGAATAGAAAAATATATAAATAATAAGAAAATGTATAATTTAAAATTTTTATATTGAATATCTCATTTTTTTTAAAACGAATGTCTTATTTGATTACTTTTTATAATGTTCTATTTACAAATTTTCTATTATTTTATTGCTTGTGATCAAAAACGAGCAAACAAAAACCTGATGTTAACTGTTACTTTTGCTCATGGACCTTTGTAATATCACGGGTACAGTTAAACCGCTGCCTACATACATATAACTTGTTATATATAAATTTTTCACCTACCTAGAAATTTGGGCTGACGGCTCTCTCACTCAGCGAACGAAGCAGAACAGTACATTGCCATTGCTCAGACGTCAATCTTCTACGAGAGTGTGGACAACCCCAGTCGGACCGGCCTGCGACTGTAGATAGAAAACTGTCAACCATGTAGCGCTGTCACTGCTGAATTCCAATGGTTAATTATTATGTTGCTGTATCTAGCAGCCAATGCTTGCTGAGATGATGACGCGAATACAGCCTACAAAGAAAAAAGTTCTGGAAGCTTAAGAGTTTCTTCTCATCTATTATATCTCAATGAATAAAAACATAGGAAAACAATGAAAAAAAAATCTCAATGAATGACCATGATATGTGTGGGTTACCTGTCATAACTTGTGGCGTGAAAACGTGGTTCCTATTGTAGACCTCGTGACAGAGCTCAAAGTCGCTTAGCATGCTTTGGAGCGCGGGCTATACTCGGGATTACTCTGCGAGATAATAGTGGATGGAAAAAGGTTAAATAATGATGACTAAGATGGGATAAATTTGCTTTTTTTATTATTTAGATCCGCGCTCTCATCGCTTATTACTAAAACCACAGCTTCACCAAGCTGTGTATCATTGTGCTCATAAATGACAAAACTTTTTCAGACCGCAGCTCGTTTATATAGACATTACGACAAATTGGAATTGTTTGTTGTCCAATAACGTAAGTCATAGGTGTAGATCTTATTGTGGAAAATACTTTATCGACAATATTTTGTTTTGTTCTAAGATAATATACTATTTATCATTTGTTAGTTCTGGTTATTAAATTGTTGTAGCATCTTTTTAATCGTTTCTTCTTATCTAATTCTCTTTTTATTACTTTATTTATTGTTTTCTTGCTTTTATTTTTCTATTTGTATTTTCTTAATTATCTACTAATAAAATCCATTGTTGTATCGTTTTAATGTAATACTCCAGTTAATTTTACATTTAAAAGTTAAAATAAAATTTAACTGTATGATAGTAAGTCAAGGCAAACACCTTCAGGAACGGCAGAGAGCCATAACATCCTGAAAATGTTTATATGGTCATGGTTATTTACTAATTTAAAAAAATGCTATCAAAAAAGCATTGTCATTATTTATTGTAGCCCAACTTTCTTTGAGGGTTTGAAATTTTCATTATAAGTCAGTGGCCTAGCTGTATCCTCGATATTGTTTAGGGCCATAAACGGCAGTAACACTTACCATCAGGTGTGCTGCTTGCTCGTTTGCCATCAAGAGCAATAAAAAACAAAAAAACAAACAATATAATAATTTTTCATATATTTGCAAATTTTCCCGTCTCAACAACACTGAAGGAAGAGAAACAAGAGTCTCCGAAACCGCCGAGTGTGTATGAAGAGAATTATGAATGCTGAGGAAGCGAGTGAAGTATGCAAGGATAGAGTTCTCTGGCACCCTGTTCTTTCTGCCTACCCTGCAAGGGACATGGTGTGATGGTATGTATGTATGTATGCCCGTCTCAAATAAAATATACGTTATATGTTAATAATAACAACTATATATATATATATATATATATATATATATATATATATATATATATATATATATATATATATATATATATATATATATATATATATATATATATATATATATATATATATATATCGAAAAAATGGACAAATACAATAAAAATATCCATCCATCAGCCCGTAAACGTCCACTGTTGGACATAGGCCTCCTCACGAGAATGCCATTCAACACGGTCCCGCGCCACCAGCATCCAGCGGTTTCCTGCGACTTTAATAATGTCGTCAGTTTACCTAGTGGGTGGTCGTCCGCGGCGCTGTCCGATTCGTGGTCTCCACTCTACAAACTTTCTTCCCCAACGGTTGTCAGTTCGTTGAGCGATGTGGCCTGCCCATTGCCATTTCAACGTGCTAATTCTTCGGGCTATATCAGTTAGACCCGTTCTTCTACGGATTTCCGTATTTCGGATTCTATCACGTAGAGAAATTCAGAGCATAGCCCCTTCCATAGCACGCTGAGCAACTTTGAGCCTTTTGATTAGGCCAACATTTAGAGACCACGTTTCAGTTCCGTAAGTCATAGCTGGTAACACACACTGGTTATTAAGCTTTGTTTGCAGACACTGCGGAATATTAGACGAGAAGATCCTCCTAAATTTCCCGAACGCTGCCCAGCCGAGTTGGATTCGTCGGCTGAACTCTTTCTCGAAATTGGATCTACCTAATTAGGTAAACATAGTGATCGACAACTTCGAGAATCGCATTCTCAACCAGGACCGGTACAGCAATGACATGGGCATTAGACATGACTTTCGTCTTGTCCATGTTCATTTGCAGCCCTACTAGTTGGGAAACCTTGCTGAGGTCATTGAGCATGGTGCCAAGATCCTCCAGGGATTCTACCATGACTACGATATCATCTGCGAATCGAAGGTGAGTGATGTATTCGCCATTGATGTTAATGCTGAGTCCGGTCCAGTCTAAGAGCTTGAAGACATCTTCCAGCGCAGTGGTGTACAGTTTCGAAGAGATAACGTCTCCTTGTCACACGCCTTTCTGCATGTGCATTGGTTTTGTACTCTTATCATGGATGCGGACTGACATAGTAGCGTTTTTATACAAACACTTCAACACTTCGATATATCGATAGTCAATTTGGCACCTCTGAAGGGACTGCAGCACTGCCCAAGTTTCGACAGAATCAAAGGCTTTCTCATAGTCCACAAATGCTAGACACAGAGGCCAATTATACTCCTCGGTCTTCTGTACAATCTGGCGTAGCGTGTGGATGTGATCTATGGTACTATAACCTTTTTGAAAACCGGCTTGTTCGGGCGGCTGGAAGTCGTCTAGCTTGCGCGCGAGACGGTTCGTAATGACTCTTGAAAACAGTGTCTCAGAAGTGAGATGGGTTTGTAATTCTTTAAGAGCGTTTTATCGCCCTTCTTGAAAAACAGTACCACCACGCTCCTGGTACACGACTCCGGAACGTCGCCCCCGAGAATGACAGAATTAAACAGCTTCTGTAAGGCTTTTAAAACCGGCTTGCCGCCTGTCCTCAGGAGCTCTGTGGTAATTCCGTCATCTCCCGGTGCCTTTCCGTTCTTTAACTGTTTCAGAGCCATTCTGATCTCGTACAAGCTGACGTCCGGGATTTCTTCAGTGTAGTGCTGAGTTAGCTTGGATCTGGGGTCTTGGACTAAGCCGACAACAGGATTTAAGGATGGTTTGTGCAACTGCCCATAGAACCTTTCGACCTCTCCCAAGATCTCACTCTGGGATGAAATGACAGTAATGTTATCGGTCTTCAGCTTGGTCATTTGGCTCTACCCGATAGACAAATCTCGTGCGAACACTTTGGAGCCTCGATTTCGCTCTATCGCCTCTTCAATACGCAGTGTATTAAATCGACGAATGTCGCGTCGCATAGATTTGGAGATTTGTCTATTAAGCAGCCTAAGTTCGGACCAATCGGCTGGATACTGTACCGTCATTTCCCTTCTCCTCTCCATGACTTTGAGAGTCTGGTCAGAAAGCTTTTTTATTCTAGTTGCGCGACGGGCCTTGAAGAATTTTGACCCGACCGCGTGGACAGTTTCCACGAACCTGTTGTTCATATCGTTCGTCGATTCGCACTCTTCCAGGCAATCGCTTCCAATGGAAGCGATTATGTATTTCGAGTTGAAAGCTATCGGGGTTATGGTATTGGACAGGTGTAGGTCGGAGTATAGACTTTATCAAGCGAGACCGCTCGACTTTCGTACGAAGATACAATGTGCCTCGTACCATCCGGTGATCACTCTCAGTTTTAACCCTGCTGATCACAGAGACATCATTGAATATTTGTCGTTTGTCCGTCAAGATGAAGTCTATCTCATTTTAACGGATCCATCAGGGCTAATCCAGGTCCACTTTCTTTGTGGCCGCTTCTCGAAGAAGGAATTCATCATAAAGAAGCCTTCCTTCTCCAAAAAGTCGGCTAGTATTTGGCCCCTTTGGTTTCTCTGTCCAAATCCATATTTTCCCACTCTTAACTCATCGTCTGTTCTTTTGCCTAGTTTTGCGTTGAAGTCTCCCATCACTACCGTGAAGTGGGTTTTGGAAGTGTGGATGGCTCTCGAGATATCCTCGTATAAGGCCTCTACTACATCGTCGGAGTACGTCGAGGTCGGTTCATAAACCTGTATGACCTTCAGCGAATACCGTTTGGTAATCCTGAGTATAAAGTATGCTAATCTTGTCGACACACTCTTGATCCTCTCCACGTTGTCTACGAGAGACTTATGAATGATAAACCTTACACCGCCTTGGGATGGGTGATCTCCCTCCCGCTAGAAGAGCAGGTTTCCAGACCGGAAGATTATCGTGCCCTCCCCCTCTCTTCGCACTTCTGATAATCCTACAATGTCCCATCGGATTTTGCTCAATTCCTCTTCCAGCTCGATGACCCTCTCGCTGGTCCTAAGTGTCCGAATGTTGTGTGTTACCAGGGCCAAGGGTCGATGTTTTTGGTAGCCAGATCGCGATCGGAGATTCTTCGCACCCCCTGTCCCGCCACCATCGAGCCCGCTACCAAGATGAGCCCGTGGCACAGCGGAACTGCCGTGACTGGATGCCGTCACTTTTGGTGCATACATTTTTATTTTTTGGGAGGGAATAATGCCATAATCGCCACGCGGCGATTATGGCATTATTCACCCGGACATGG
Organism: Lymantria monacha; assembly: GCA_905163515.2. NCBI lineage: Eukaryota > Metazoa > Arthropoda > Insecta > Lepidoptera > Erebidae > Lymantria > Lymantria monacha. Next base: position 3,558,870 of record LR991102.1, read on the forward strand.
CATGCGGATTGGCGATCGCGGTAATTGATATTAAGTTTCCCGGGAGATAGCCGCTGCCCACTCTCTTGGTGTGACCCTTAGCCGATTTTTACGACTCCCATGGGCAAGCAAGGGGGTGACGACATCTGTATTCTCTTCCCGTCGCCACACGGGGAGAATAAAAATATAAAGAAAGCTTATGTAGATTTCCAGCTTTGTCATTTTCAAATTTATTAAGCATGAATTTTCAATGTTTTTGACGAACTAGAACACGTAACTATGTTAAAAGAAAAACTTGTACAAAGGGATCCTAGACACAATTTGGGTTACAGGAAATTAGCATAAAAATATTTGGACTACGAGAATAATAATATATTTTATTTAGATTCTAAATAATATTAAATAAAAACGAGAAAGAAATTAAAAATATGTGAGTTAGTTTCGTTGTGTGTACATCCATGCAAGCGTTTTTGGGCATATGTGTGCATGAGTGCGTGCTTGCGTGCATACGTCCCTGTGAGCGCTCGTGTATGTACATCATGCGTGCTTGCGTATGTACGCACATTTGTGCGTAATACACACACACTACACACACACCTTTGTGCGTGCGTTCCTTTGTGCGCGTATACCTACGTGCATGCGTGCCTGTCTGCGTACGTGCGGACGTAAGTCTTTCTCGATGCCGTAGCCGTAATCACCATGCTTAGTAGGTGAGTTGGCGCATACTCTTCCCAGGAGAAAGCTGTCTCACACTCCCTTAGAGAACCTTAACCGATCTTATCCACTCCCACAAGCAAATAAGGGGTGACAATTGTATCTTTATCTGTCACCATACGCGTATTATAAAGGGAGCAGATATATTATACAGGGTGCCGATTTTATTACTAGAATAACTTAATCTTAGTGTAGAAATGACGTCATAAAAAACATTAAAGTTAGTTGCAGACTCCTAGCTCTGCCCTATGCCGAGATAAAGTGATTTGTTTCTTATCAAAACAGTAGGTTTGTCACCGTACATTGACCTGTAGGTACATTTCGACCGTGTGCGTTGTGCGGCGTGAGCGGAACTATTTGCCTACTAGTTCAGTGTCACACGCATGAGTATATCCCTACATCGATTTTTATAGTACAAGTGTATTGACCGCTTATCAGTATGGCAATTTAATTAAAACTTAGGTACTATTTTTTTTACTGATTCGGATAATGTATCATAGTCTGATACACCATCTTCAAGGATTCTACTAATTAAATCGGCAACCTGTATATCTACGAAATGCAGTGTTATAGGAGTAATTAAATAGACAATAAAAAAACACCTTAATAATAATATATACGAGGACGTCTCTGTGAAGACGCTTTAAAGAATTATATTATTTCTCCTCAGTCTTATCACTATGCGCCAAAAATATTCAACAAAAGGTCTGAAATCTTATACCCGTAATATTCTTACCCTATAGGTAGTGTTCAAGTTAACAAAACGGATATTAGGACGGTTCACGATGGGTGGTTACTGAGATCGCTTGGATGGCGGATGCCGTTATATGACGTCATGAAGGCGCCACAATCTACCCAGAACTGAGGTGAGGTCCTTTCGTTCGTAATAGCCTATTTGGTAAGAGGCAATTTTACTATAACTTTTTGTATGGAAAAAATTCTATCGGATTAAAATTTATTTATATATATATATATATATACAGAGTGGAGACGTCAATACGACAATAAATGAAAACACCGTCAATACTAGTGTATAGGAGTATTTTGAAACTATTAAAAAAGTCCTCGCATGCATATTTAAAAAACAATTTTTTCAAACAAACTTTTTATCATAAATATTGAAACAAAATAGAACACCGTTTGTAAATATTAGTTCACTAACCTGTGGTCGGCACGCGAGTGGCCTTGTGGTATCATATGTTACAACTTCGAAACGTAGGTAAATACATACACTTAATGTTTGGGCGCTATTAATTCTTACTCGATTATTTTATTAAAATAATCACGATAACTTTAATAATTCACTTGGTCGTTAAACTTTTAAATTTTCGATATGTGCGCCATGGACCCGAACGCACAAATTATATCGTTTTAAAATATTATTTCGAACTCTTGTTAACAGGTCGCCATTGACGACGATGTATTTTAACTTGTCGAAAGATCGTACAATTCCTTTTTTTAAGTTCTCCACATTATCAACCTCTGTCAAATTTGCGAGAAAATAATTTAAAATTTGTTCATCTAGGGTGACTCTTACACGCGAAGGAGCACTATCCATATGAGGCAGTAAGGATTGATTATCCCGTAACCTCTGGACAGCTTGCACAATAGTCCGGCCATTGGTAGTACAAACACGTGTGTTTCCATATCTCTTTCGGTACGTACGTATGGTTAAAGCTGCATTTCCGTGATATTCTCCATAAATTAAAATCATATCTGTATACCCGAAGCTGTGTAATTATAACGAGGCATTGTAAATGAGAAAGAAATACTATTCTAACACAAAGTAAGCGTCTAATTACGCACATTCACGTCACAGGATCACGGTGGCACACTGACCTACAGACCTATTATAATAGTTTTGAACGTGGGACCGAGGTCTTCTTCCATTAAGCCGCATTAGGTAGTTTTAAATTTCTCTTCTAAGTCTGATGACACGGTTTATATGTATCTTAAGACTTAGGAATAAGGTATAATATGCATTGATTTGTATTACGTTTGGGGAAGACTTGAACTGGTAAACATGGCGATATGTAGGTAGGTACTAGTTTCATATTAGTTTATACCGATGCGGCGCGGGAGCTCATTTGATAGGCGAATAATTTTAATTTTTATACAGAGTGTGGAAATTGTTAATAATACAAAGTAATGTGCTGCGGCTAAACTATACGACATATTGTATTCAAAGTTTGTATACAGGCTGGGCAAGTCATCAGATACACTTGATTAAAATTATTGTCGTATGGTCGTCTCCACCTTGTATATATATATATATATATATATATATATATTTGACTGGAATAGCGCAGTCATCGTGCCTTTGTTTAAAAACAAGGGTTCACGTTATGACTGCGCAAATTACAGAGCCATAAGCTTGACCAGTTTGGCAGCAAAAGTGTACGGTAAAATTATTGAAAGGAGAATGAGGATGGTGTCCGATGGTTTACTGTGTGAGACACAAGGAGGTTTCAGGAGTGGAAGGGGATGCATGGATCAAGTGTTCTCTCTGCGCAACATTGTGGAGAAGCATCTGGCTCTAGGTCAGAGGGTTTTCTGCAGTTTTGTGGATCTGGAGTGAGCATTTGACACGGTTGTACGAAAGGAACTTTGGTACATTTTACCGGAGTATGGTATTAACAGTAAACTGCTACAGGCTGTGCAGTCCAGTTACATGGGCTGGCCAGTGGCATCGGCGTTAAGCAGGGGTGCGTTCTGTCAGCCAGGCTGTTTATCATATATCTGGATAAATGTCTCGAAATGTTGAACGATATGGATGTGGGAGTCCAGATGGGCGACTCACTGGTCACTGCTCTGCTTTATGCAGATGATGCAGTCCTGCTGGCACAGTCAGCGACTGACTTGCAGACCCTAGTCGACACAATGACAGAAGATTGTAAGAAAAGGGGTCTACGCGTGAATGTGAACAAAACCAAAATAATGGTCTTTGAAAGAGATGAAGCCAGAACAGATGTAAGAGTAACAATAGGTAATGATGTACTAGAGCAAGTGGATGAATTTGTATATCTTGGATGTGGATTTAGCCGAGATGGAAGGTACACCACTGATATAGAGCGAAGAGTGAATGCGGGAAATAGAGTGAACGGAGCGTTGGGGCAACTTCTCGGTAGCCACCACCTCAGCCAGAAGACACGTGTAGCAATACATAACGCAGTGCTTGTCCCAACATTACTGTATGGAAGCGAGAGTTGGGTAGGCAGAAAAGAGTATGAAAGTAAAATTAATGCGGTCGAAATGCGATCTCTGCGGAAAATCTGTGGAGTAAGGCTGACCGACCGCATTCGTAACGACTACGTAAGAGAGCGAGTTGGTATGAAAGAGAGTATTGGTGTAAAGATGCGAAAGGGAATGCTCCGAAGGTTCGGACATGTGGAAAGAATGCCGAACGAACGTCTGGTTAAGAAGATATACAATGCGAAAGTGGAAGGATGTAGGTACCGGGGAACACCGAGACTAACCTACCTAGACCAGATCGGTCATGTACTGAAGGAAGGTGGAGTCAAGAGTCTCTGAAACCGGCGAGCGTGCATGAAGAGAATTATGAATGTTGAAGAAGCGAGTGAAGTATGCAAAGATAGAGTTCTCTGGCACTCTGTTCTCTCTGCCTACCCTGCAAGGGATATGGCGTGATGATATGTATGTATATATATATATATATATATACATATACATATATATATATATATATATATATATATATATATATATATATATATATATGTATATATTATAATTATGTATTTTTCTGTGAAGGTATTATTGATTGTATATTTACATCATATTCATGTGTCTAGAAGTATTAAACGTGAAAGTATTAAGACAATAAAGCGCTAGGGGAGCGTATGAAATTGCTTACTTGGGGAAACTCATTTTAAAAATTGCGATAGCCAAAGTGCTTGCCAAATGTGACACCTATATCAATATTCTCCATTCATGAGAAGGTTTATGTACAACAGTGGAAGTTAATAAAACGAAAGAGCCGGAAGTCCAACTAAGTGGGTTCGGGGTTTATATTGTTAGACAGCGGTCTAGCTATATATACCCTTGGTATTGCAAAGGTCCATGGGCGTCAGTGACACTTATCATTAGGTGTGCTGCTTGCTCGTTTGCCACCACAATCAATAAAAAACTCAATAATAATAGGTCGATGAGCATCCACTCATTCTGTTGTATCATGTATTCATCCGATAGCAGTAGAATTTATGGTGGCATCGACATCATCATTGTTTCAGCCTATCACCGTTCATTACTGGACGTAGGCCTCCCTCATGTTACGTCACCGAGTGCGGTCCTGTGCCGCTTGCACCCAACGATGACATAGTGGAATATAAACTAGTAATTACAGAATGAAACTTATTCTTAGTGTATAATAAAGAAAGGTGTTTCAACTGTAAAAGGTGTGCTTTCCTTAAGCCCCATATAATACAAAGATATAATTATATCTTTGATGATGAGAATGATGATGAATTCATCATCATCATCATCATTCTCCTACTCTTATCCCAATTACTTGGGGTCGATACAATATGTACTCTTGTTCCATAGTGCATATTGTAAAAGTTATTGGCAATAGTTTTATGACCGGCCACCTGCCAGACGTCAACCATCCTTGGGAATGTAATTGTTGACCAAACGGCATCAGCTGGAGTTGGCCCAGGTCATAATAAGGCTCTTAGTCGTCTTTTACGACATCCACAAGCAGAGTAAGCGTTGGTAGTACTAGTAGCCGCTACCACACAGGTATACAAAGATAATAAAAATATATAATTATCAACTAAGAAAAATATCAAGTATATATTAATTTTTTTTTAATGCTCTTGATCGCAAACGAGATAGCAGTACACCCAAAGATAAGTGTAACTGCTGCCCATGGACCCTTGCAATATCTAGAGTACAGCTAGGCCGCTGCCTACCAATAATTCCAAACCCACCCAGAACGTCTTGCGGCTCTCTCGCTCACCGATCGAAGCACAGCAGCCTATTGCCACTATTCAGATTCGTCGATTTTTTACAAGAGTGTGGTACTACCCCGGACGGACCGGCCCACGGCTGTAGACAGAGCTGAGAACTGTTAACTATGTGGTCCTACCACTATTAAATTTAATTAGTAAAAACTTTTTACAGGATCTCCGACATAAAACGCTAGTGTGTCCATAACTTTTTCTTATATAGAAATAACTACCGTTTTTTTTTTGGGGTGGGCTACGGTCGGAGCACTCCTCGCACCACTCCATTCGGGGTGACAGAGGGGCGTAAGCACGCACATCCGTAGTAGCCCAGCCGTGACGTCGCCTTCGTCGTTGGGCCGACCACCGGAGCAGAGTGACTTGACGTCAGTGGTTGGCCCGACGGAATACCCCTTCGGGTAGGACGTCGGTCTTTCCTCACGCGGTGTAGAAATAACTACCGTACAAAGTAAAATGCATGTATTAAAAGACCTTCATATTTACTTGCATCAAATTGCAAAAATAAATTGCAAAATACGTATTAAGATCTTTTATTTTAGTTGATACTAAAGTTTATCGTTCTAGAACTAAAGATTTTCTATTATATTTTGTTGTGAAGTTATTTGTATTTGGCTATAAGGCAAGAATACGTCTTTCTTTATATTGTTGAAAGTAATTCAAATTTTATTAGAAAGAAGATTTTATAGTCGCTAAATCTCTCGAGACAATAGGTACTAAATTTTAGAAAAATAAAAACTTTTTTATTACATACAACTGCAAGTCATACCATGAAATATATTAAATGAATTAAATGTAAAAAATTAGCTTGAGAGGAGATAAAAAATGAAATCATTCATCATCATCATCATCATTACAGGCCATAAATGTCCCACTGCTGGATTAAGGCCTCCTCCGTAATGGGAGGGAAATTAACCTACTATTCCGCGCTGGTCAGATGTGTTGGTATAGGGTTTGTTTCGAGTTTTCCTTCTCTCGTATAGATGTTATATATGCGTTTTATATCCCTTAGTCGTCTCGTACGATCATCCACGGGTAAGATATGGGGCGGTGAATTGTATTTTTACTCCGTCACCACACGGATAAAAAGAAATAATTGAATAGTACAAATAATAACTAATACTGTAGTGGGTAGATATAAATCTTTGTAATAAAGATAACTTGTTGAAAGTGAAGTAAAACCTTAGTCCTCCCGCGACCATGAAAGTGCTGTAAAGTGTTCAAAACGTCAGGAAATTAAAAATCAAATACAAACGCAATAATATCCGTAAAAATAGTTTTATTTCAAACGCTGCACTAATACAAATATTATTTAGTGTGACTTAAACAAACGAGTGTCATTTTCCAAGTGTATTCATTGCGAACTTGCGAAACTTAAGACATTTGAAGTACGTTAACCCGTTTCTAAATTGTTATTAATAAGTTAAATTATATCTAACAAACCATTTTAGAGATAATATATATATAGCGGGTGTAACAGAGAATGGAGCAGCTGGTCAAAAGAGTGGTAGTTAATAATGGTAGGAACGCATAACAAAAATTTGAACGGAAAATGTCTATTCGTTAATGAATTAGAAGCATTTAAAGTTTTCAATTTTGTCGTCGTTATTCCTTTGAAATTGAATGAAATATACCAAGTAAATGATAAATAATCTGCTACATACTCATACTTTCTTAAATATTCGCGCGCCACCCCATGGACCTACCCTGCAAACACCTCTCTTCGCCGTGCGAGCGGGCCACCGGTACCCGATCTTTGTCTTCGGTGGCCATGAGTCAATGATCTTGACATTCTTCGTTAAAATTTTTGTCATGGGTTCCTACCATCATTACCTACCACCCTTTTGACCAGCTGCTCCATTCTCTGTTACACCCGCTATATTGTAATAGTAAATTCACAATAAAATAAACGTTGTATTACGTAGCCAAATTTAAATTAAACAATTCTCAAGTAGAATTTAAACTGTCTGGTGGACAGCAAGTGAAAAGGGTTCAATTATTAACACTATCCCCCTCCTAATATATGTGACAATTAATAGTTACAGCAGTAATTGCGCTCGAGTTTACGTTGGCTTCATTTTCAAAGGTTCGTGTTAACTTTACATTAACCGCTAATACGATTACTCGTTGTAATTGATTAAGGGTGATTATTAGTATCTCTTTGTGATGACAGGTGAAGAACACGATCGTTCATCATCCTTAATTATGCCCTGTCAGGGTGGCCGCGTGGTGAGCTATGCTGCGGCCGTAGGTGGGCCTAAGGGGGCCAAGAAGAAGGCCGGCACGGTGCCGGCTCCCGCCAAAACCGGGCAGCGGCGGGCGCCAGCGGCTGCACCGCAGGCTCCGGCCAGCGCACCCGCGACTGCGCCTGCTGTGCCCAGCGCTGCAGCCAGGCTCGAACAGGGCTGGCAGGTGGCTGGGCGGAGCAGGAAGGAACGCGGTCAGAAACGGAGAGCGGCAGCCAAGAGTGCCGCTGTGGCTGCTGCTCCACAGGCGGGAGCCGACAAAGGGGGAAAGAGGTCGCGCAGGGGCCTCAAGTCGCCGAAGACAGCTGCGGTCATTATCACCGTGCTGCCTGAGGCGGCCGAGAGGGGCCTCAACTATGAGGCTGTCCTAAGACGCGCCCGGCGGGAGCTGGACGTCTCCGACATCGGGGGCGTCGAGGCGAGGACCCGCAAGGCCCGGACAGGGGCTCGAATTCTCGAGTTCCCTGGGGCCGAGGGCGCCAAGGCGGCTGATAGTGTGGCCTCGAAGCTGAGGGGGCTGTTCGGGCCGGAGGATGGAGTCCGAATCGCCAGGCCCGTCAAGTGCGCAGAGATGCGCCTCACGGGTCTGGACGATTCCGTGACGGTGGAGGACGTCCGGGAGGCCATTATGGTGCGTACCGGATGTGCCTCGGACACCGTCCGGATTGGCACCATCCGTCCTGGTCCGGGCGGCGTCGGTGCTGTCTGGGTGCAGTGCCCGGTGGAGTCGGTCAAGAAATTGGCCGACTCAGGCAGGCTCCTCGTGGGCTGGAGTTCGGCGCGGGTAACTGTGCTGGAGCCCCGGCCCGCGAGGTGTTACAAATGCATGGCGGTCGGGCATACCCGACAGACGTGTCGCAACTGCTTTGACTGCAGCGGGCTATGCTTCCGCTGCGGTCAGGCTGGGCACCAGGCAGCATCGTGCTCTGCGGTGCCCCACTGCCCCGCGTGTGCGGCGGGCAATAGGCCTGCCAAGCACCGCATGGGCTCTGGGGACTGCAGACCCCCGGCATCGGCCCCAAAGGGGCGGGGCGGCTCATCGACCGGGCCCGCTCCCGCTCCGATCGCGACCCGATCGCCCGTTAGCGCGGAGGAGGAGACGATGGATACGGCCCGTTAATGGACCACGAAGCCATCCGTCTCCTCCAAGCCAATCTCAACCACTCCGCCGGTGCGCAGGACGTTTTCCTGCAAGCCATGGCGGAGTGGTTGATAGCAGTAGCCGTAGCCGCAGAGCCGTACGTGGTGCCCGACCGACCTAACTGGCTGGGTAGCACCGACGGCACTGTGGCAATCGTCGCCTCCACGTCGTGGCCTTCGTCGTCCCTGACCCTTAGGGATAGGGGCGTCGGATACGTCGCGGCGGACTGGGGAGAGATTACGCTTTTCGGAGTCTATCTCTCCCCTAACAGGAGCGTGACTGATTTTGAGGCCTCCCTGACCATCTTAGGGGCCTCGTTACGGCGACTGGCACCGCGCCAAGTCTTCGTTCTGGGGGACTTCAACGCCAAGTCCATGGCGTGGGGGTCCCCCAGGACGGACGACCGAGGACGGGCGGTCGAGGAGTGGGCGGCGGCACTGGGCCTCTGTTTGTTGAACAGGGGCTCGGTGCATACGTGCGTGCGGCAGCGGGGCGGGTCGATAGTGGACTTGTCGTTCGCTAGCCCCATTGTCGCCGCACGCGTGAGGAGCTGGTGCGTCGCGGAGGAGGTTGAGACCCTATCGGACCACCGGTATATCCGGATGGAGGTCTCCCGGACCCTCCCGACGCCCGGCAGGGGTCATCAGGCGGACGGACGTCCCGCGTTCCCGCGATGGGCTGTGGGTCGTTTGGACCGGGACCTACTAGCGGAGGCAGCCATCGTTCACTCGTGGCTGTCCTCTGCCCACCAGTTGGACGGGGTGGACGCCGAGGCTGGCCGCATCCGCAATGCGTTGACGCAGATCTGCGATGCGGCCATGCCCCGTGTACGGTGTCTGCCCCCGAAAAGGGCTGTCCACTGGTGGTCCCGGGAGCTGGCGGATCTTCGGGCCGCATGTATATGCGCCCGGAGGGCTTACATCCGCAGCCGGCGGCACCATCGTGATGAGGAGCGGGAGGGCCGGCTTTATGAGGGCTACCGCAATGCGCGGTCGGCCTTCAGGCTGGCCGTCCGTACCGCCAAGGACGTCAGTCGGCAGGAGATGCTGGACGGTCTCGATCGAGACCCCTGGGGTCGCCCCTATCGCGCGGCGCTGAGTAAGCTCCGCGCGCGGGCCCCCCCCCTCACCGAGACCCTCCAGCCCGGCCTCCTCACCAGGGTCATCGAGGACCTGTTCCCGCGACGGGCGGAGCACACACCCCCGGTCATGGCTTCGCCAGACACTGACCGGGAGGCCGACGATGACAGTGTTCCGCCCATCACGGCAACCGAGATGGGGGTGGCGGTGGCGCGCATGCGCAGCAAATCCACTGCCCCCGGGCCCGACGGTGTTCCCAACCGCGTGCTGGCCCTGGTCCTCGACCACCTGTGTCCCCGCCTCAGGGGGCTGTTCGACGCGTGTTTAGCGTCCGGGCGGTTCCCTGGGTGCTGGAAGGAGGGGAGGCTGGTGCTCCTGCCGAAGCCGGGACGGTCTCCAGAGTTGGCCTCGGCCTACAGGCCTATCGTGCTGCTTGACGATGCGGGCAAGCTATTGGAGAGGGTGCTGGCTGCCCGCATCGAGCGGCACCTCGTTGGCACGGGGCCCGATCTGTCGGACGCCCAGTTTGGGTTCAGGAGGGGTCGTTCGACGATCGCGGCTCTGCTGCGCCTGAGGGCCGTGGCGACTGAGGCCGTCGCCGGCGGAGGAGTGCTGTTGGTGGTGTCCCTGGACATCGCCAACGCATTCAATAGTCTGCCATTTAGCTGCATCAGGGAGGCGCTCCGATACCACGGAGTGCCAGTTTACCTGAGGCGGCTAGTGGCAGACTATCTGGAGGGGCGCAGCGTCCTCTACACCAACCGAGTAGGGGACGTTGTGCGAACGCCCATGACGTGCGGTGTCCCACAGGGGTCGGTCCTTGGACCCACCCTGTGGAACATCGGCTACGACTGGGCGTTGAGAGGGAGCCTCCCACCCGGGCTGGGCGTGATCTGTTACGCCGACGACACGCTCGTCACAGCCCGCGGTGGGACGCTGGAGGAGGCGGCAGCGCGGGTGACTGGATCGGGGAATTAGTCCGTCACCCGCCGAGAGGCCGACCGCGTGAGGAAAGACCGACATCCTACCCGAGGGGGGGATGTCGGTCGAGGAGAGGGTACTCCTCAGGGGTATTCCGTCGGGCCGACCACTGACGTCAAGTCACTCTGCTCCGGTGGTCGGCCCAACGACGAAGGCGACGTCACGGGTGGGTTACGGGTGTGCGCGCTGACGCCCCTCTGTCACCCCGGATGGAGTGGTGCGAGGAGTGCGCCGACCGTAGCCCACCCCCCAAAAAAAAAAAAAAAAAAAAAAAAAAAATCATCCTTAATTATCGATGGTAATTGAAAATAATGGGGTTATACATATCGTCACGCCTTATCCCTTGCAGGGTTGGCGGAGAGAACAGAGTGCCAGAGAACTTTATCCTTGCATATTTCACTCGCTTCCTCAACATTCATAATTCTCTTCATACACGTTCGCCGGTTTCGGAAACTCTTGACTCCACCTTCCTTCAGTACATGATCGATCTGGTCTAGGTAAACGAAAGATGAAATAAGTCTTAGATTTAACTTTCGTGTGGTGACGGAGTAAAAATATACTTCATCACCCCCAATCTTATCTGTGGGTGATCGTACGAGACGGCTAAGGGATATAAAACGAATATAACATCTATGCAAGAGATGGAAAACTCGAAACAAAACCCTATACCAACACGTCTGACCAGCGTGATATAGTAGGTCAATTTCTATCCTATTATGGAGGAGGCTCAGGAGGAACAGTGGGACATTATGAGCTGAGATGATGATGAAGTCTTAGATAATTGTTTTTGCGAATAGGTTTAAGTCTTCTTCATAATAGAAGAATAGTTAGTTGTATAGCAAAGGTCCATGGGTAGCAGTGACCCGCTGTGGCCCGCTCGCACGGCGAAGAAGAGGTGCTTGCGGGGTGGGTCAACGGGGTTGCGCGGCGCTTCTTCCGTCACCCCGGACCGATTTGGCGGGGTGCGACGTCCATAGCCCACCGCAAAAAAAAAAAAAAAAAAAAAACATGGGTTGCAGTGACCCTTACCATCATGCCTGTTGCTTGCTCGTTTGCCACCATAAGCAATGAAAAAAAGGTTTGATTTGTTCCGGGTAATGTCTTAAAAAAAGACTATTGCAAATGCTTTTTGGAAATTGTATAAAAAAATATATCTCAACAAAAAACTCTTACTAAGCAATAGAAAAAGTAAAGTAATACTTAATTCACATTTGATGTAAAGAAAGTACTTCGAGTACTTTTAGTTGAAGGGTGTCTCGAGACTCTGGTTTCGAACCTTAGACTTATCATTTGAACGGCGAAAACTTTGAAGAGCATTTCGAAATGTTTAGAAAAGTGGCATGCCGCGAGGGAAAAGCATTTTGTGATTGAAATTATTACAGAAAAATATATTTAATAATAATAAAAAAAAACTAAATTTGCTGTTTGGTGGTGGCTAGGAATACTGCCAACCTTTACATTGTTCGTAAGTATCCTAAAAGATAAATAAAAACTTTATATCGACCTGGAACAACGTCATCTGATGCCGTCTGATCAACAATTATATTTCCAAAGAATGTTGACATCGCACGTCATATAAATATTTTATTTCTTTTTTCCAATATGTATGACGGAAGAGAGATATACGTATTGCGTTGAACCTTTGTTATTAGAATAGAGGTAGGATGATGAATGAGCACCTGCTGTGTGGTAGCGACTACGAATACTACCAACCCTTACTTTGTTCGTGGATGTCGTAAAAGACGACTAAGAGCCTTATAACGACCTGGGCCAACTCAATCTGATGCCTTTTGGTCAACAATTACATTCCCAAGAAGGGTTGACGACGTCTGGCAGGCGGCCGGTCATAAAACTATTGCCACTAACTTTTACAATATGTACTATGAAAGATGAGTACATATTATATCGACCCCAAGTAATTGGGATAAGAGTAGGAGAATGATGAGGTAGGATGATGATGAATAGAAAAAGAAACTAGTTAAAATAAATGTGTGGTTAATTTCACTTTTTATGTAGAGTAGTCCTATAGCATACTGTATGTCTTATAAATAAGTTGAATTAAAAAGGAAACCATTATTAAAAAGAGAGCCTAATTATGGAATGAGTAATCACAATTTTGACAGGTTTTTTGGGGGAATTTTATGGTATAGTCATACCAGCCTTTTTTTTTGCGGTGGACTATGGATGCGGTCTCACCCCGCCAAATCGGTCCGGGGTGACGGAAAAGGCGGCGCGTGACCCCATAGAGCCATCATAAAAACTCCTCTTTTCGCCGTGCGAGTGGGCAAGCGGTACCCGATTTTTGTCTTCCGTGGTGTAGTCATACATACAGCCTGATCCATCTGGGTCGACGGAGGAGACGGCGAGCGATTACATAACCCGCTACCTGTTACTCGGTCCTTGTTGTCGGTTACCTGTATGACGGGTACCAACTGATCCATCGTGGTGATAGGTTAAGAATACAGAATGTCAAGCTTCGTGCTTGCCCGTGAGAATAATAAAAATAAATGGCCAGAACAGCATTTACTGTAAAAATTGTAATACTCGCTAATATCGCCAAACCGCTTGGTCAGCGTTGATTATGGCATTATTCCCTCTCGTTGAGACCTATGATGATGAGCTTATGAGTTCCTATTGGCTTGTGAAGAGAAATCTATCCCTAAACAACTGATTTAAATTAACAACTCATCGTTATTAATAAGTCAATCGATCCGCCACAGTATTAGTTATAAATTTCGAATCATATTTTCGATATAAATTCGAAGCCAATATAAAAAGAAATTGATTCTATATAAAAATATATATTGATCGGTTAAATTTATGATAATTACATACATACATATCATCACGCCATATCCCTTGCAGGGTAGGCAGAGAGAACAGAGTGCCAGAGAACTCTGTCCTTGCATACTTCACTTGCTTCCTCAACATTCATAATTCTCTTAATACACGCTCGCCGGTTTCGGAGACTCTTGACTCCACCTTCCTTCAGTGCGTGATCAATCTGGTCTAGGTAGGTGAGTCTCGGTCTCCCCCGGCACCTACATCCTTCCACTTTCTCATTTTATATCTTCTCAACCAGACTTTATGATAATTAATGTGCTATAATGATTTTTAATTTAAACTTGACATATTAGATTTATATAGGTACTATACCGAATCGAAACCCAACAGTGCTAAAGAGACGGCAAGCGAACTCGGACGGCATATATACTAATTATTGAGTTTTTATAAAGCACTAAGTTTGTAGTCTGTGTGCATTGTTCGGACATTTCTTTTTTGCGGTGGACTATGGAGGTGGTGGCGCCCCGCTAAATCGGTCCGGGGCGACGGAAGAGGCGGCACGCAACCCAATACACCCACCCTTATTTTTTTTACAGTGGATTATGGATGCGTCTCGCCCCGCCAAATCGGTACGGGGTGACGGAGGAGGCGGCGCGTGACCCCATAGACCTACCATGCAAACTACTCTCTTCGCCGTACGAGCGGCCCACCGGTACCCCCTATACACCCACCCTGCAAGCTCTTCTCTTCACCGTGCGAGCGGGCCACCGGTACCCGATCTATGTCTTCGGTGGCTAGCATTGTTAGAACATTTGCCATTAGACATTGCCCACCGTTACATCAGTTTTCTAAACTACAAATCATCTAATATAATTAGATTAAAACCAAGAAGATTACCATAAGACTGCAAGAACACTGGGTATTTATTATTATGATTTGACCTACTAAAATAGTTAAAGATTATTATTTAGTAAATTAAGCCTCTTCATAAAGAGTCAATAATTAAAATTATGCCTTCTAAGTTTACTTGCCGGATCTCTTTTAATATGGCCGCCTTACAATCAGATTGTAGGTTCTTAGCTTTATTAGGTTTAAAATAATAAATCGTTCATAGTATTATAATTAATATAAATTTATTAATCATCATCATCATCACAGCCCATAAATGTCCCACTGTTGGGCTTGGGCCTCCTCCGTAATGGGAAGGAAATTAACCTACTATACCACGCTGGTCAGACGTGTTGGTTTTGTTTCGAGTTTTCTTTCTCTCGCATGTATGTTATATGCGTTTTGTATATCCCTTAGTCGTCTCGTATGATCACCCACGGGTAAGATGTGGGGTGGTGAATAGTATTCTTATTCCGTCACCACACGGAAAAAAATTATTAGTGACTGACCAAAAAGGAAATTATTTTTTCATCATCATCTCATTACACATATGTCCTATGGTGGATTCGGGCGTCCTCCACACCAGAAATGAAACGGACCTACTACACCACATTGATCAGACGTGTTGGTATAGGGTTTTATTTCGAGTTTTTCTTCTCTTAGCATAGATGTTATATGCGTATTATATCCTTTGGTCATCTTTTATGTTCATTCACGGGTAAGATAGGGGGTGGTAAATTATTTATTTACTTCGCCACACGGAAATAATAATCTTTTATTTGGAATCAATTTCCTTTCCTATTGAAAATGAATTTATATGAAATATATTACTAAAAATTTAATAACGTAAAGTTTAGGAGGTTGATAAAAATCTCTGTAATAACGATGACTTATTAAACGTCATACAGTCTTAGTCCTCCCACGACTGTTGAAAATTATAAAGATATATATTTTTTAAAGTTAAATACAAATGCAAACGTTACTAAAACTATATTTCGTATGTATAATATTCGTGTAAACAATACGAAAATAGCTGTGTGGTAGCGGCTACGAATACTACCAATCCTTACTTTGCTTGTGGATGTCGTAAAAGACGACTGAGAACCTTATAACGACCTGGGCCTACTCCATCTGATGCCGTTTGCTCAACAATTACATTCCCAAGGAGGGTTGACGTCTGGCGGGCGGCCGGTCATAAAACTATTGCCTATATATAACTATGAGGTTGCGCGCCGCCTCTTCCGTCACTCCGGACAGATTTGTCGGGGCGCGACCACGTCCATAGCCAACCGCAAAAAAAAAAGGGTTGACGTCTGACAGGAGGCCGGTCAAAAAACTATTACCAATAACTTTTACAATATGTATTATGAAAGAAGAGTACATATTGTATCGACCCCAAGTAATTGGGATAAGAGTACGTGAATGATTATGAATATTCGCGTAAATATCGAAAATTATTATAGATTTCAAATTTGTCCAGTAATCTGAGTAATCTCAATACCCTTGAGTTAAGGTTGTTAATAAGTTTGGTAAGCTGCCACAATATTATCACAGTATCTACTTAAGTCTCGACTATAATCGTCTCGTGGATTATAGTTTGAAAGTCATTGGTCTGGAAAATAGTGTATTAACAATTTATGATTGTATCTAGAATATCTTCAAGCATTTTGTGTGACATTGTTGATCATACTCATTACTCATAATAAAAGAAGTTATATATTGCCATTGCCATTTTCCGTGTGGTGATGGAGTAAGAATACTATTCACCGCCCCATATCTTACCAGTAGGTGATCGTACGAGACGACTAAGGGATATAAAACGCATATAACATCTATGCGAGAGAAAGAAAACTCGAACAACAAAAATCACGAAGTCCTAAACCTTTATAGTCTTAAACCTCACCACGTATCACCAAGGGGGAGGGGGGGTTAAAAATGCTAAAAAAAGATCACGTGATTAATGGGCGTCCCCTTGTAGGCAACGACCTAGCTATACCCTTGGTTTCGCAAAGTTCTATGGGCGGCAGTAACACTTACCATCAAGTGTGCTACTTGCTCGTTTGATACCATAAACAAAAAAAAAATCCCTCCTATTATGGAGTAGACTCGAGCCCAACAGTGGAACATATATGAGCTGAGATGCTTAAACGATAAAGTAGAATATTATTGAATAGATATTTATAACTAAACAGTTATCTCTTTTAATTATTTTATCAAAAACAATTCGGTATCAAGTCTTTGTTTTCTACAGCAAAGGGTTTCCAAACATATAACTGCCTCCTTTTATATGGGTATAACGATTATCTGTATTCACACTTCTGTTTACTTCTGATACTATAAAAATATTTTGTTTTTGTGTTTTTTATTGCTTATGCTGGCAAACGAGCAGATAGCACACCTGATGGTAAGTGTCTATGCCGCCCATGGACCTTTGCAATACCAAGGGAATAGCTAGGCCGCTGCCTGCCAATAAAAACCCCAAACCCACTCCAGTTCGGCTTCTGGTTCTCCCGCTCACCGAACAAAGCGCAACGGCACATAGCCATTACTCAGACGGCGATCTTCGGTGAGAGTGTGGTACTACCCCGGACGGACCGGCCCGCGGCTGTAGACAGAGAAATATCCACAGCGTGGTCCTACCACTATTAAATATATATAATTTAGAATACGACATATATTATTTAAAAAATATTTTATTTTGATAAACGTTAACTACGTAGATTTTTTTATATGAAATTTTTGACTTGTGACACTGAAAAATTACGGTCCTCAACATCGTCTTTACTTAATATTATTCTGAATATTACTCCAGTAACTTCGTAGATCACGTTCAGGCCTTGTAATAAGAAATATAATAAATCTAGGAGGCCTGTTTTGCATTTTTATGTCCATAATAAAATTTAGGTGACAAGACCGAAATAATAAAAAAAAGGCTTCGTTATACATACAGAACGGTTAACCTAATAAATTAGTCCGTAGTGCTCTTGAGTTAATTGTTCTAAATTAAAGGAAGATAAAATTATCAAATTTAATTTCATTATTACAAATTAAGCTGTGTGGTAGCGGCTACGAATATTACCAACCCTTACTTTGCTCGCGGATGTCGTAAAAGACGACTAAGCCTTATAACAACCTAGGCCAACTTCATCTGATGCCGTTCCGTCAACAATTACATTCCCAAGGAGGGTTGACGTTGGGCCGGTGGCCGGTCATAAGACTATTGCCAATAACTTTTACAATATATACTATGAAAGAAGAGTACATATTGTATAGATCCCAAGTAATTGAGATAAGAGCAGGAGAATGATGATGAATGATGATTACGGATTAAAATTTTAATATAAATTACTATTGGACAGATGTATGTATGTGTACGACGACGGTAAAAACTAAACTTTGTCTATACAGATGGCATAGCGGTTAAGATCCGCTTCCTTGCCAGTGCCATGAGTTCGATTCCCACGACTGAGGAGAGGTTGACGAAGCAAATATATAAAGCAAGCGTGAATGGGACGAATACAAGGGGATGATCACGTCATACTTTTCTGGACCAAATTAGCGATGTATTGACGAGAGGTCATATTAAGAGTACATGTAATCGTTTAGCATGCATGAAGACTGTTATGAGTGTGAATGAAGCAATGGAGGTATACCGGGATCTTGGTTTCTGGTAATCCGTAGTCTCTACCTACCCCTCTGGGAAACAGGCGTGAGGCTATGTATGTATGTATGTATTTAATTGCATAATCGAATTAATACGTATATAATTGTACTATGCAAAATTAAATATTTACATACATATCATCACGCCATATCCCTTGCAGGGTAGGCAGAGAGAACAGAGTGCCAGAGAACTCTATCCTTGCATACTTCACTCGTTTTCTCAACATTCATAATTTTCTTCATACACGCTCGCTGGTTTCGGAGACTCTTGACTCCACCTTCCTTCAGTACGTGACCAATCTGGTGTAGGTAGGTGAGTCTCGGTCTCCCCCGGTACCTACATCCTTTCACTTTCGCATTGTATATCTTCTTAAACAGACGTTCATTCGTTCTTTCCACATGTCCGAACCATCGAAGTATAAATAATTACAGTACATAAAAAATTACAGTAAGGTAAAACATATTCAAAATGTAAAACATCTTCTGAAGAAGAAAATTACCGAGAAATTAATTACTACCGTGCTTTAATACGCAAAACAATTGAAAATTACGACATACTAATTATTATATGGTTTACCAAAAGAAGGTTTAAATTTAAATTTTCTTTTCGTTTCTATAATCAGTATTGCAGTCCTGAATAATTACAATTTTAATAGATGGCAATTAAATTACTGAGTCAACTTTTTAAAGTTATGCGTAATGAATATAAATGATACTGAACTGGCTGCCAAGAAAATTACCCGGCGTCTGACATACAATAATCAAATAATTCAATATATATAACCTCGCAAGCGAGCAACCGAAGAAAAGCTGTATGGATTGCGTGAAGCTTGATATAGATATAAAGGAAGAGAATGCAGAGATGACAGCTCTCGAAGAAAAGGACATATTTGACACCAAGTAATTGGAATAATAGTAAAGTAATGATGATGAAGTTCACAAGCATTTCTTTATACCTTAGGTCAAGAAATTCATTGAGTATTTATTTAGACTTACTAACAATATACAATCATAACACAATTTAACTCATTCCAGAACATAATCTAAAAGGCAAATCAAAACACAAAATATATTGCTGGCTTAAAATAGTAATCTGGTTAATCTAATCTAAAAACAGTAAGAACAAAACATGAGAAATCAATATACATACAATCAAGTTAGAAATGAATGAATGATGATGATGATTTTAAGAAAACTGATTATCTCTTTTTTATGTTGGACTATCACAGAAATTATCCAAATCTATCCAATTATTGAGGCATTAATCCAATGAAATAAACCAATAATTGAAATATTTGATTTGCATTCCAAAACGTGCTATTAAATACAATTACAATAGTATTATATTGATTCCCAATATTACCTGTCCCAAATTTCTCAAACCCGAAATCATCCCTCGCCTAAGCTTCAACAACCCCATTATTATATTAAATAGCGAACAGTTGCAACACGAAACAATTTACACACAGCATTGAAGTGTTACTACAGTGGATCAAATGCTTTGTTATAGAATTAATCTTATCATTCCAAGCGTAGAGAAGTTACGCTATTGCCGTGTAAAGTCCCATAAAACTGTGGTTCAAGGCTTAAATATAGACCTAGTAATTAACTATTTTGGGTTCAAGAATATGCTATTCTGATCCAAAAGATAAAGAGTTTTTGTATAATTGAATTTTGATATAAATGTTACTGTGTGATAGCAGATACGAATACTACGAACTAGACATGTGTAAGTAATGCGAGTGATGTATCACACGTAATATTACCCTACCGCGTACTGTCATATTACCCATTACGCGACTAAACATCACGTCACATTAAACATGACGCGAATCGGCGTTAAGCAGGGATGCGTTCTGTCAGCCAGGCTGTTTATCATATATCAGGATAAATGTCTCTAGAGGTTGAACGATATGAATGTGGGAGTCCAGATGGGCGACTCAGTGGTCACTGCTCTGCTATATGTAGATGATGCAGTCCTGCTGGCACAGTCAGCGACTGACCTGCAAACCCCAGTCGCCACAATGACAGAAGATAGTAAGAAAAGGGGTCTACGCGTGAATGTGAGCAAAACCAAAATAATGGTCTTTGAAAGAGATGAAGCCAGACCAGATGTAAGAGTAATAATAGGCAATGATATACTGGAGCAAGTGGATGAATTTGTATATCTTGGATGTGGATTTAGCCGAGATGGAAGGTACACCACTGATATAGAGCGGAGAGTGAATGCGGGAAATAGAGTGAACGGAGCGTTGGGGCAACTTCTCGGTAGCCACAACCTCAGTCAGAAGGCACGTGTAGCAATACATAATGCAGTGCTTGTCCCAGCATTACTGTATGGAAGCGAGAGTTGGGTATGCAGAAAAGAGTATGAAAGTAAAATTAATGCGATCGAAATACGATCTCTACGGAAAATCTGTGGAGTTAGGCTGATCGATCGCATTCGTAACGACGACGTAAGAAAGCGAGTAGGTATGAAAGAGAGTATTGGTGTAAAGATGCGAAAAGGAATGCTCCGATGGTTCGGACATGTGGAAAGAATGCCGAACGAACGTTTGGTTAAGAAGATATACAATGCGAAAGTGAAAGGATGTAGGTACCGGGGGAGACCGAGACTAACCTACCTAGACCAGATCGGTCATGTACTGAAGGAAGGTGGAGTCAAGAGTCTCCGAAACCGGCGAGCGTGTATGAAGAGAATTATGAGTGTTGAGGAAGCGAGTGAAGTATGCAAGGATAGAGTTCTCTGGCACTCTGTTCTCTCTGCCTACCCTGCAAGGGACATGGCGTGATGGTATGTATGTATGTATGTATATTAATGTCATATTTATTTATATCTAATCAATAGCCTAAAAATAAGTTTCAAGCTTCTGGCTTTAAAAATTACGATACTTCCTTACAACTTTTCATCCCCCTTTACAACCCTTTTTTGCATTAAAAAGTATGTACGTATGTCCATTATCAGGCTCTAGACTATCTGTGTACCTAATTTCATTTAGATCGGTTCAGTAGTTTTGGTGTGAAAGCGCGACAGACAGACAGAGTTATTTTCTCATTTATAATATATATTAGTAAGGAAGTAAGGATAATCATTAATTTTGATATATATTTATAAGGATAATTATTAATTTTGATATATGTTTCTATCATACTTTTCAAGTTAAAATATTACTGTTTATATAATCAGTTTTGTTTGAAAATCCTCTCATCTACAAAATTAAGAAAAATAAATTAAGTTTGATCTCATCACTCAGACCACCCGCTAAGTTCCCATTTTGCCGGCACGAAGTAGAAATTAATTAGAAGAGGTTGGCAAACTTGCTGTTCCGTTGCTTATTGAGGTACCTACTGGTAAAAATACGAGACAGGGGTAACGATACGAACTCTTGTTGGTGTTAATGTATCTATGGTTTCCTATTTTTGGGGTTCACATCAGCTTAAGAGGTCGTAAAGATTAACTTCATTGTTTTACTGCTTGTCTAATTTCGAGTTATTTCTTTTATTCTTTCTAGATTTTTACTAGAGGAGAAAGCGGTAGTGATTTTTTAATATACCTATATCAGCAAGTAGCATAAAATCTGGTGAACGAAAGAATCTAATGTTATATAAATACATACATATCATCACGCCGTATCCCTTGCAGGGTAGGCAGAGAGAACAGAGTGCCAGAGAACTCTATCCTTGCATACTTCACTCGCTTCCTCAACATTCATAATTCTCTTCATACATGCTCGCCGGTTTCGGAGACTCTTGACTCCACCTTCCTTCAGTACATGACCAATCTGGTCTAGGTAGGTTAGTCTCGGTCTCCCCCGGTACCGACATCCTTCCACTTTCGCATCGTATATCTTCTAAACCAGACGTTCGATCGATATTCTTTCCACATGTCCGAACCATCGGAGCATTCCCTTTCGCATCTTAACACCAATACTCTCTTTCATACCTATTCTCTCTCTTACGTCGTCGTTACAATTGCGATCGGTCAGCCTATCTCCACAGATTTTCCGTAGAGATCGCATTTCGACTGCATTAATTTTACTTTCATGCTCTTTTCTGCATACACAACTCTCGCTTCCATACAGTAATGTTGGGACAAGCATTGCGTTATGTATTGCTACACGTGCCTTATGGCTGAGGTGGTAGCTACCGAGAAGTTGCCCCAACGCTCCGTTCACTCTATTTCCCGCATTCACACTCGCTCTATATCAGTGGTGTACTTTCCATCTCGGCTAAATCCACATCCAAGATATACAAATTCATCCACTTGCTCTAGTACATCATTACCTATTTATTTTTCAAGTAGTATTTTTTTTTTGTTTCAAGATAGTTAAATCGGGTTTTTATAAATACTTAAAAGCGTTTCCCGAGACTTACTGAGGCTCAAACCTCGATTTCATTCATTTAGACCAATGTCGATCATAGAAGAAAGTCATTCTCCTACTCTTATCCCAATTACTTGGGGTCGACACAATATGTACTCTTCTTCCATAGTACATATTGTAAAAGTTATTGGCAATAGTTTTATGACCGGCTGCCTGCCATATGTCAACCCTCCTTGGGAATGTCATTTTTGACCAAACGGCATCAGCAGGAGTTGGCCTAAGTCATTATAAGGCTCTTAGGCATCTTTTACTACATCTATGAGCAAAGTAAAGGTTGGTAGTATATCTAGCCACTACCACGCAGCTTCGATCATTGAAGAAAGTATAGTGTATAAAAAAGAGTATACACAATCAGAGCATAAGAGATTCAAAAATATATCGCAAAGGGATTAAAAAATATACAAAAAAAAACCATTGAAAATATATCGAATAGAATGTCGCGTAAACATCATCATTTATAGATAAAAAGAAGCAAATTGCAAAAAGTTAAAGAGTCTTGAAAGTGTCGAATGTTTGTGCTAGCACAGGCCAGTCAGGGAGATTGTTTGCGCGTATCTCAGAAGAGCAGCTTCCATTAACTCGTTAGGATGGGACCATAGTAAACGACTATACTTAAACTTTATATGCTTTATAACTTTATATACTACGACGGTATATTTAAACTTTATATGCTAAGCAAAGGAGATCTAGCGGGAATAGAAGATACTAGGTGGACGAGACGTGTCATAGAATGGAAAGGACGCAAGGGAAAAAGACAACGGGGAAGACCAATAAGAAGATGGCTTGATAACGTCAAAGATATAACAGGCGATAAATAGCAGACAAAGGCGAGTAACATACATCTTTGGAATGATATGGAGGAGGCCTTTACCCTACAGAGGGGTTCTCATTAAAAGTGACATAATATATGTAAAATTCTAATTATAATTTTATATTTTTAAATGTTACTAAAATAGAATATAAAAATAGTATAAATCGCTATTATAACTTTATAATATAATTTATCACATTGTAAAATTTGCATGTAAAATGAGAAATAATAAAAGGCTTATTTATTTATTTATTTATAATTTATTATTATGCTAAGCAAGATTAGTTTGTTATATCTGTAGTATATATATATTACATGAATAATACTCGTCATGGATCTAATTTTACAATACTATACACAAATTCTCTTCATACACGAGCGTGTATGAAGAGAATTATGAATG
The DNA here is from genome assembly GCA_905163515.2 of Lymantria monacha. NCBI lineage: Eukaryota > Metazoa > Arthropoda > Insecta > Lepidoptera > Erebidae > Lymantria > Lymantria monacha. Next base: position 3,582,923 of record LR991102.1, read on the forward strand.
TTGAGGAAGCGAGTGAAGTATGCAAGGATAGAGTTCTCTGGCACTCTGTTCTCTCTGCCTACCCTGCAAGGGACATGGCATGATGGTATGTATACACAAATTAAAATAATGTTTTAAGTTATCATACCGTAACAATTCCTTTCATTGACGCTGCAATCCACTTGCGAGAAACACGCTCACAATATTCTATTGTTTAAGAAATCAATGTAAATATATAATCTCATTTAATTTTAGTCTTATACCCACATTCGTATTAGTAATTTGTAATGTTTACCTAAATATTATATTAATTTGAAATAAATTGAAAGAAAATTTTTTTTTTTTTATGTTGAAAGCGACCGCCAAAATGTTAGTATCGCCTGAAACTTTGTATAATGAATGGACAGAAATTAAATGCAGATTTAGTTGTTTATGATAAGCAATTAATTTCATTTAATTCATAAAAGCTGTGTGGTAGCGGCTACGAATACTACCAACCCTTGCTTTGCTCGTGGATGTCGTAAAAGACGATTAAGAGCCTTATGACGACCTGGGCCAACTCCATCTGATGCCGTTTGGTCAACAATTACATTCCCAAGGAGGATTGACGTCTAGCAGGCGGCCGGTCATAAAACTATTGCCAAAAATTTTACAATATATACTAAGAAAGAAAAGTACATTTATGAAATAGATACTGGCGAACTTTTTTCTTTATAATTTTTCTCGCTTCGCTTATCACGCTATCGCATTCTAACTATTGTCAATGGGCGTAACCACAATGTAACGAGCTAACGATTCTGACATACGCGTCATTACTCTCCCACGATAACTCAGGGAAAATCGTATTGTTAGTCTTTATAAAAAGAAAAATAGATTCTTATCGACGATTTTGTTATCGATAGTAATTGTTGAAAAAAAAAACTTTGTTCTGCTTTGTCTATATCATCAATGACCCATTGATTGAGCTGATGCTCATAATCCCACTGCTGGGCTCGTGCCTCCTCCATAATAGGAAAATATTTAATCTACTATACCACGCTGGTCTGATATGTTGGTTTGAAGTCGAATTTTCTTTCTCTTCCATAGACATTATTCTTTATTTAGGGTTCCGTACCCAAAGGGTAAAAACGGCACCCTATAACTGAGACTTCACTGTCCGTCCATCCGTCCGTCTGTCACCAGGCTGTATCTCACGAACGGTGATAGCTAGACAGTTGAAATTTTCACAGAGGATGTATTTCTATTGCCGCTATAACAAAAAATACTAAAAATAAAATAAAATAAATATTTAAGGGCATCCCATACAACAAACTTGATTTTTTTATAAGTAATGGTACGGAACCCTTCGTGCGTGAGTCCGACTCGTACTTGGTCAGTTTATTTTTAATTTTTATTTAAAGACAACCTCCAGCACAAACTTATTAATTCTTGAATTACGGGAATTTACATAAAATTGCATTTTATTATTTTTTACAGATATATCTAATGTTTTATAGTTGATTAATAGATCCATTGCAATTTATGGATGGATGAATTTTCTTCTAATGCGAGAAAGTGGACTGTATGATCTGAATAAAATAATGAAAATAATAGTGTATACACTTGCCATAGTCACTAATATTATTGAATAAAACTCACAAAATAAGTCTCTCCGGTACTTTCAATGGGTTATGCGAATTAATGGCTGCTAAAGTTGTTAATTCGCGATGGTATGGCGCTTTGGAGATTTGAACCAACCATACTTGTTTGCAGTATATTTTGAAATTAAATATAAATGTATCTTGATTTCATGTGCATTAGATACAAACTAATACTTATAAAATATGTTGTATACGATATAAAAATAGTATAAATATAAAAGTAGGTAGATGTGTGGTAGCGGCTACGAATACCATCAACCCTTACTTTGATCGTAGATGTCGTAAAAGACGACTAAGAGCCTTATAACGACCAGGGCCAACTCCATCTGATGCCGTTTGGTCAACAATTATATTCCTAAGGACGTCTGGCAGGCAAAACTCTTACAATATGTACTATGAAAGAAGAGTACACACTGTATCGACCCCAAGTAATTGGGATAAGAGTAGGACAATAATAATGTAAAAGTAGGTAAATTAAAATTAAAAAAAGTATTAGTATTTCCGAATTTCTTGTCGAATCTTCTCAGCTGAGCTCCGATCCAGATGTAGATTATTGAATTAATATAAACAAAATTTAAAATTGATATATTTTAATGCCTTTGTAAGGTTTATATACAATAAATGAATTAATTTCATCATCATCATCATCACAGCCCATATATGTCCCACTGTTGGGCTGGGGCCTCCTCCGTATTGGGAGGGAAATTAACCTACTATACCGCGCTGGTCAGACATATTGGTATAGGGTTTTGTTTCGAGGTTTCCTTCTCTCGCATAGATGTTATATGCATTTTATGTCCCTTAGTCGTCTCGTACGATCACCCACGGGTAAGATATGCGGTGGTGAATTGTATTCTTACTCCGTCACCACACGGAAAATGAATTAATTTGATTTGAGTAAATAGTAGATCATTATGCTGTCATCATTAGGCGCGATTCCTAGACATTATTATGATAATGTTATAGGTAAATTTTTGCTTACATTGTTTAACTTGCACTCTTGTGACATACTGCAATTATAAATGGTAAACTTTATGTATATTTCGTAAAGTAATATTATTTTTTTTATTGTTATTATTGGGAGGATTTCCCTAATTAATACGTTTGTCATCAAAAAAAAAATACTGTGAAAATATCTTTATTAAATTAACAAGATTTTTTTTCACACTTTAGATGCATTTACGCACTGTAGTGGTGACAGATGTGAGTTGTATAAGACTCGCCGGCCGGCTGTTTAGCTGGAATTCCCACTAAAACCACAACGGCCCCTTTCGCGCTTTTACAGGGTGTCAGTGTGGGGTGTTTATTGCCTATTTTAGTAGTCAATTAAGTAGCCCATCTGACGGTAAGTAGTAACTAATGTTGAATGGATTTCAGCAATATCAGGAGTACAGCTAAGTTATCTGATATAAGCAATACCAGATGCAGGATTGGAAAGAATGAAACGAGGACAGAAAAGAAGGGTGAAGTAGTTCAATACACCAATACATATTGTAACATTAATTACGCTCGTTAAATTATTTGCTAGGTGTACGCCAGTTTATGAGGCTGTTGACATCCTATAGGGTTGAAAAAACAATAAGGAATAGTCAAAATTACTGAAATTTAGCATTTAATATGCTTGATTATTTATAAAAACCGAATACGAGCGAAGAATGTCACAAGTGGGATTGGAACCTTATGTCATCGTATAATACAATTCTAACTGCAAAATTTGAAGTATAAGCCTGTAAAATGTGTAAACATTGTCGTGTAGATGGCACACGTCTCCTTAAAGACGTAAATATAATACGATGCGAGAATTGAATGTTCGATAATAGTTCACGGTGGTGTAAGTGGCAGCACGATTGGGACGGATTTCCAATAGGTGTGGGTTCGAATTCCACTTGTGACATTTTTCAGTCGTATTCGGTTTTTATAAATAAATAATAGTTCTAATTTTTCTGTAATAGTATATTACAGAAAAATTATGTTGTATACATTTATATATACCAACCTATCCAACTAACCTGTACCAACCCATCTGATCAGCGTAGTATAGTAGGTAAATTTTCCCTCCTATTATGGAGGGGATTTGAGCCCAGCAGTGGAATATATTGAAGTTGAAATAATGATACTATTACATAATGTCTATATTGATATTTTTTAAATATGTGGCAAAGAAAAGACATTTGAAAAGAAATAATGCTCCGTTTCTCTCTATGGATTATATTGCAAAGTCTTTATTACTTTATTAATGAACATCAAAAATAATTTTCAAATCAGGCACACCAGCCTAACTATTCTTTTAAACATCAAAAGGTTCTAAGGTGTCAAGGTACTTTTCGATTTACAGGTTATGGTTTTGACACACCCCGCCCATTCCGTCTAGGGCGACAAAACGCCAGCGTGCGGCCCCAAATCTGAAAGTGAACCTTCCCCATCACTTTTAGACTAACCTCTGGTAGCAATTGAAATGAAATCCGTGGCCGGTCCAGTAAGGTAAGAATGTTATAAAGTCAGCACGTTAAAACGTACAAACTAAATAAGTAAGGTAAAATAAAAATATATTTTGTAAAAATGGTAATTATGATGACTCTCTTTATTCTCATAGAAGTCCTCCCCCCTCTTAAATAGGAAGAGGATAACTAAACAAATTATGAACAGATAATTTGTTTACACTCTACTTCGCTAATAAAGTTAACAAAATTAACTTAATTAACAAAAATCTTTTCAAATATGTCGCATATTAATAATTCAAAATATAATTATAATTGCAAAACAAAACTCATTATGACAAACCTGATTATCACTGAGAATTTCATTAACTTTTGACATTTATCATAATTACTTAATTTCTTAATTACAAGTTCAGGAAATATTATGTGTCACATGTATATGACAAAGTTTAGAAATGCGAATGCTTATTAAATATTTCATTCTGATGGAAATCGCTGCGGTCTTGAGAGAGCTCTTGATTAAGTTAAAACAATATTAAAATTATTATCGTAACGACGACGTAATAGAACGAGTAGGTATGAAAGAGAGTATTGGTGTAAAGATGCGAAAGGGCATGCTCCGATGGTTTGGATATGTGGAAAGCATGTCGAACGAACGTCTGGTTAAGAAGATATACAATGCGAAAGTGGAAGAATGTAGATACCGGGAGAGACTAATTTACCTAGACCAGATTGGTCACGTACTGAAGGAAGGTGGAGTCAAGACTCTCAGAAACCAGCGAGCATGTATGAAGAGAATTATGAATGTTGAGGAAGCGAGGGAAGTATGCAAGGATAGAGTTCTCTGGCACTCTGTTCTCTCTGCCTACCCTACAAGAGATATGGCGTGATAATATGTATGTATTATTATATATATGTGCATTATGATTGCAGAGATGGCGTTGCGGTTAAGATACCGATCTACCATGTTAAGTATCGCAATTTTAATTCCCACACAAGTCAATACTTTTTGCCAAGCAATGTTTTGTAGTAACAAGACCACATATTGACAGTTTCCTATCTACAGCCGTGGGTCGTTCCTCCACACTCTCGCAGAAAATCAATGTCTCAGTGATGGCAATGTGCTGTTGTGTTCTTTTGGTGAGGGAGAAACTGTGAACTAACCCAACTACTGTGGGTTTTGTTTGGTAGGCAGTGCCTCGCCGATGGATCTTTGCAATACCTCTGGTATTGCAAAGATCCGTCGGCGGAAGTAACACTCACCATCAGGTGTGCTACTTGCTCATTTGCCGCCATAAGTAATAGAAAAAAAGCCGATATATATAGCTTAAGTTTTACGAAGTCATTCTAACTTTAACATACAGACTAATAAATGCTTAAACTAATCACCCACGTCACACACTAACACTCACACCACACATAATCACCTACGTCACACACTAACACTCCCACCATACATAATCACCCACGTCACACACTAACACTCCCACCACACATAATCACCCACGGCACACCTAAATACTCACGACCCACATAATCACCCACGGTATACATAAACACTCGCGCCATATATAATCACCCACGTTGCACACACACTCCCACCACACATAATCATCCACGTCACACACTAACACTCACACCACACATAATCATTCACGTCACACCTAAACACTCACGACCCACATAATCACCCACGGTATACAAAAACACTCGTGCCATATATAATCACCCACGTCGCACACTAACACTCCCACCACACATAATCACCCACATCACACACTAACACTCACACCACACATAATCACTCACGTCACACCTAAACACTCACGACCCACATAATCACCCACAGCACACCTAAATACTCACGACCCACATAATCACCCACGGTATACATAAACACTCGCGCCATATATAATCACCCACGTTGCACACACACACTCCCACCACAGATAATCACCCACGTCACACACTAACACTCACACCACACATAATCATTCACGTCAAACCTAAACACTCACGACCCACATAATCACCCACGGTATACAAAAACACTCGTGCCATATATAATCACCCACGTCGCACACTAACACTCCCACCACACATAATCACCCACGTCACACACTAACACTCACACCACACATAATCACTCACGTCACACCTAAATACTTACGACCCACATAATCACTCACGGTATACAAAAACACTCGTGCCATATATAATCACCCACGTCGCACACTAACACTCCCACCACACATAATCACCCACGTTACACACTAACACTCACACCACACATAATCACTCACGTCACACCTAAATACTTACGACCCACATAATCACTCACGGTATACAAAAACACTCGTGCCATATATAATCACCCACGTCGCACACTAACACTCCCACCACACATAATCACCCACGTCTCACACTAACACTCACACCACACATAATCACTCACGTCACAGCTAAACACTCACGGCCCACATAATCACTCACGGTATACATAAACACTCACATCACACATAATCATTCACGTCACACCTAAACACTCACGACCCACATAATCACCCACGGTATACAAAAACACTCGTGCCATATATAATCACCCACGTCGCACAATAACACTCCCACCACACATAATCACCCACGTCACACACTAACACTCACACCACACATAATCACTCACGTCACACCTAAACACTTACGACCCACATAATCACTCACGGTATACATAAACACTCGCGCCATATATAATCACCCACGTCGCACACTAACACTCCCACCACACATAATCACCCACGTCACACACTAACACTCACACCACACATAATCACTCACGTCACACCTAAACACTTACGACCCACATAATCACTCACGGTATACATAAACACTCGCGCCATATATAATCACCCACGTCGCACACTAACACTCCCACCACACATAATCACCCACGTCACACACTAACACTCACACCACACATAATCACTCACGTCACACCTAAACACTCACGGCCCACATAATCACTCACGTTACATATTAATACTCACGTCACACTCAAACACTCACGCCTCATATAATCATCGCCCACGTCACACATAAACACTCACTCTACACAAATTTCATTGTATTGTAATATAAATCAATATTAAATTATTGTAAATATTGCTAGGGCCTGGTATCCGTACCACAAGTTAAATCTTACATTGGGTACCAGTGTCCAAATAAATAATGATTCGAACCATTTAAGTTTCAAATTTGTATGAATTTCCTATGTATTACTTTTGTGAAATCATCATCATCATCATCATCACAGCTAATAAATATCCCACTGTTGGGCTCAGGCCTCCTCCGTAATGGGAGAGAAATAACCCTACTCTACCGTGCTGGTCATACGTGTTGGTATAGGGTTTTGTTTCGAATTTTCCTTCTTTTGTATAGATGTTATATGCGATTTACATCCCTTAGTCGTCTCTTACGATCACACACGGGTAAGATATGGGGTGGTGAATATTATTCTTACTCCATCACCACACGAGAAAACTATTATTATTTTTGTGAAATAAATAATAATTATTATTATATACTACAAATCGGCCAACATGCTTGCTATATTTAAAGTCAATGATGATGGCGTACGATATTAATGCTCGTGTTTAGCTCACTTAAGGTATATTGAAGAGTTCATTAATCGCCACATCTTGAAGAAACGCTGACCATGAAACTCCTCAAGAGTGGGCGTATGTTGTGGCCATAAAAATGGCTATTAATTTACGTTTAATACTGTAATAACGGTTTTGGTGGAATTAAGTTTTATTAGCGATTCGGCGGCTGAATTTATGGCCATGTGGGTGTTGGTCTCTGACGATAGATGGCATTAGCGGGGGGCTTAATAAAATTAAGGCATTATTCAGACTGGTTTGGTCTGATAAGGGTTAGTTTTCGTTCAAAATCGTCGTATTAAGGCCTCGAATAGTGGATTTAGAAGACGGCTAGATATTTCCGGAGAATAAAAGTACCACTATTAGCCAAGAATTATTAATTTTACTAATAAGAACTGCCTTATTGGTCCAATATTATAAGTTTGATATCACAATAGCGCTTTATTTTCGAATTCGGTTTAGAAAAAAATGTAGTTGAGCTTTCTGTAGATGCTTTGGATTTTCGAAAATTTTAAGTTCTTAAAATCTAACATTTGATATGTCCGTGCGGTGACAGTAAGAATACAATTCAGCACCCCCTATCGTATCCGTGGGTGATAGTAAGAGATAGCTAAGGGATATAAAATATATATAACATTTATGCAAGAGAAGGAAAACTCGAAAGAAAACCCTATACCAACACGTCTGACCAGCGTGGTGTAGTAAGTCAATTTCCCTCCCAATATGTAGGAGGCTCGAGCCCAACAGTGGGACATATATGAGCTGAGATGATGAGATGTGATGATGAACATTTGATATGCTAGTTTATTTATAAAAACCTATTTGTGAGCAGAAAATGATTCCCTCTCGTGGCACTTGTGCCCAAATCTATTAGCAATCTCTTCAAACCATCGTACCAATTAGACCAGTGTGGGTAGTATTTATGACAACCAATTTCTGACTTACTATATGACATATCATCACGCCATATCCCTTGCAGGGTAGGCAGAGAGAACAGAGTGCCAGAGACCTCTATCTCTGCATACTTCACTCGCTTCCTCAACATTCATAATTCTCTTCATACACGCTCGCCGGTTGCGGAGACTCTTGACTCCACCTTCCTTCAGTACATGACCCATCTGGTCTACGTAGGTTAGTCTCGGTCTCCCTCGGTACCTACATCCTTCCACTTTCGCATTGTATATCTTCTTAACCAGACGTTCATTCGGCATTCTTTCCACATGTCCGAACCATCGGAGCATTCCCTTTCGCATCTTTACCCTAATACTCTCTTTCATACCTATTCGCTCTCTTACGTCGTCGTTACGAATGCGGTCGGTCAGCCTAACTCCACAGATTTTCCGCAGAGATCGCATTTCGACCGCATTAATTTTACTTTCATACTCTTTTCTGCATACCCAACTCTCGCTTCCATACAGTAATGTTGGGACAAGCACTGCGTTATGTATTGCTACACGTGCCTTCTGGCTGAGGTGGTGGCTGCCGAGAAGTTGCCCCAACGCTCCGTTCACTCTATTTCCCGCATTCACTCTTCGCTCTATATCAGTGGTGTACCTTCCATCTCGGCTAAATCCACATCCAAGATATACAAATTCATCCACTTACTCTAGTATATCATTACCTATTGTTACTCTTACATCTGTTCTGGCTTCGTCTCTTTCAAAGACCATTATTTTGGTTTTGCTCACATTCGCGCGTAGACCCCTTTTCTTACAATCTTCTGTCATTGTGTCGACTAGGGTCTGCAGGTCAGTCGCTGACTGTGCCAGCAGAGCATTTAATATGCTTAATTATTTATAAATACCCGATACGAAACGAAAAATGATGTCACAAGCGGTTCTTTGGTCTTCTTATTATGATGGAATAAGAATAAAATTCATTCTTACTTGCACTGGTAATATATAGATATTATCTCACCAAATCGTCTGACCAGCTTGGTAAATTAGGTCAATTGCCTTCCTATTGAGTAGGAGACTCGAAAGCATTAAGACGTATGAAAGCTAAAATAATGATGGCGACAACGTTTTCTAGGAAGAAGTTAAATAATGGATAATGATATGTTTATAATGACTAGAATTTATATATTTTTTTTAAAACTATTAAATTGCCATAAAATAACAATTATCATAAATTAAATGTTTAAAAAGAACGGATCATAAAAATATAAAAAAATATATATATAGAATAATTATTTATGTACTGGCAATGAATTTGTATTAAAATGTGTATCAAAATTTAATAACTGATACTATAGCGGGTAGATATAAATCTCTGTAATAACAATTACTTTTTGGACGTGAGCCACTTTAGTTCTTCCGTCACCATGAACGCTGCAAAGTATTTGAAATGTCGGCAAATTAAAAATCAAATACAAACGCGATAGAATCCGTAAAAAAAGATTTTATTTCAAATGTGTTAATCTGTCTGCCTGGCTGTCGCCGCTACCACACAGCTTATACAGACGTATAAGCTGTGTGGTAGCGGCGACGAATACTACCAACACTTACTTTGCTCGTGGATGTCGTAAAAGACGACTAAGAGCCTTATAACGACCTGGGTCAACTTCATCTAATGCCGTTTGGTCAACAATTATATTCCCAAGGACTTGAAGTTGACGTCTGACAGGCGGCCGGTCATAAAACTATTGCCAATAACTTTTAAAATATGTACTATGAAAGTGGAGTACATATTGTATCGACCCCAAGTAATTGGGATAGGAGTAGGAGAATGATGATTTCAAATGTGTAATACTCGCGTAAACATTAAAAATCATTAGAATTTACTTATTATTTACCATCAAATAAAAAACAGTAGAAAGAGAAATATTAGCAGTTTTGTGTCGTCACTTACTTGCATATCCAAATAAAAAAAAAACAAAACAAATGAAATCCTCTTTATGGTATTACTATAATGAGTCAAGCCATGGCGTCCACAAGACTCACATAAACTTATTTTCCCCGCGAATTTAATAACAGACTGATGTCTATTTTCCTTATGACCCCGATTTGCATGGCGGCCATTTAAAATATTGCCATTTTATTCAGTTTTTATAATTAAATATTTTTATTCAAGTACAATTTATTTAATACTAGTTGTGTTTAATATTTTGTTTACTTTAATAACTTAGATATTTATCAATATTTTTTATTCTAGATTACTGTATTTTGAGTAAGATACAATTCAAGAACAAGAATTCAAGAACAATGCATCTGTGAAAACTGAATTCAATTCTATGCAATAGTTTTTGTGTTATGTATGTACAAACATAGAAATAGTCAGACATTAATTCTTAAATTACTGAAATTTAGATTTTAATATGCTTAGTTATTTATAAAAACCCGATTACGAAGCGAAAAATGATGTCACAAGCGGGATTCGAACCCGCACCTATTGAGAGTCCGGCCCAATCGTGCTGCCACTTACACCACCGTGAACTATTGTAGGACATTCAAATCTCACTTCGTATCATAATTACGTCTTTAAGGTGACGTGTGCCATCTACCCGACAATGTTTACACATTGTATAGGCTTCATACTTCAAACTTTGTAGTTAGAATTGTATTAAACGATAACACAACCTTGTTATTCATACATACATACATACATATCATCACGCCATATCTCTTGCAGGGTAGGCAGAGAGAACAGAGTGCCAGAGAACTCTATCTCTGCATACTTCACTCGCTTCCTCAACATTCATAATTCTCTTCATACACGCTCGCCGGTTTCGGAGACTCTTGACTCCACCTTCCTTCAGTACATGACCGATCTGGTCTAGGTAGGTTAGTCTCGGTCTCCCTCGGTACCTACATCCTTCCACTTTCGCATTGTATATCTTCTTAACCAGACGTTCGTTCGGCATTCTTTCCACATGTCCGAACCATCGGAGCATTCCCTTTCGCATCCTTACACCAATACTCTCTTTCATACCTACTCGCTCTCTTACGTCGTCGTTACGAATGCGGTCGGTCAGCCTAACTCCACAGATTTTCCGCAGAGATCGCATTTCGACCGCATTAATTTTACTTTCATACTCTTTTCTGTAGACCCACCTCTCGCTTCCATACAGTAATGTTGGGACAAGCACTGCGTTATGTATTGCTACACGTGCCTTCTGGCTGAGGTGGTGGCTGCCGAGAAGTTGCCCCAACGCTCCGTTCACTCTATTTCCCGCATTCACTCTTCGCTCTATATCAGTGGTGTACCTTTCATCTCGGCTAAATCCACATCCAAGATATACAAATTCATCCACTTGCTCTAGTACATAATTACCTATTGTTACTCTTACATCTGTTCTGGCTTCATCTCTTTCAAAGACCATTATTTTGGTTTTGATCACATTCACGCGTAGACCCCTTTTCTTACAATCTTCTGCCATTGTGTCGACTAGGGTCTGCAGGTCAGTCGCTGACTGTGCCAGCAGGACTGCATCATCTGCATAAAGCAGAGCAGTGACCACTGAGTCGCCCATCTGGACTCCCACATTCATATCGTTCAACATTTGGAGACATTTATCCAGATATATGATAAACAGCCTGGCTGACAGAACGCACCCTTGCTTAACGCCGATATTGACGTCAAACCAAGGCGACATTCTATCATCCAGCCGCACACAGGCTCTACAGCTCATGTAACTGGACTGCACAGCCTGTAGCAGTTTACCGTCAATACCATACTCCGGTAAAATGTCCCAAAGTTCCTTTCGTACAACCGTGTCAAATGCTCTCTCCAGATCCACAAAACTGCAGAAAACCCTCTGACCTAGAGCCAGATGCTTCTCCACAATGTTGCGCAGAGAGAACACTTGATCCGTGCATCCCCTTCCACTCCTGAAACCTCCTTGTGTCTCGCACAGTAAACCATCAGACACCATCCTCATTCTCCTTTCAATAATTTTACCATACACTTTTGCTGCCAAACTGGTCAAGCTTATGGCTCTGTAATTTGCGCAGTCATAACGTGAACCCTTGTTTTTAAACAAAGGCACGATGACTGCGCTATTCCAGTCCCCGGGAACCATTACCGAGCTCCAACATAAATTGAGGAGTAACAGGAACGCCTCCCAGACACAGGAGCCACCAAGCTTGATCATCTCGGCAGACACCATATCAATGCCCGCTGCCTTACCATTTTAGTATTAAAATCCCCCGCCGCCCGAAGCTGTGTCGCGACGTGCTGCACGTTACGCTAGCCGCAGTGCGCGTCGGGGGCTCGCAGACGCAGCTGCGCACTCGCCCTGATGATGAGCATCGGACATGCTCGAAACCCGGGTCGAAATAATCGACTCTAACGCGTGAGTATTGCCGGAAATACAACTGTTTTTAATAAGCCTTACCATTTTTTAAATTTCTTATCGCCCATTCAACTTCATCCATACTGATGCCATCGGAGGACGCCGTCGCCGAATGTTGATCTACTAGACCACATGCGACATCGGCGCCAACCGTAGCATCCGCATACATATCGCCAAAATATTCACTCCATCGGCTTAACACGTCTTGTGTTTGTGTAAGAATGTCTCCACCTTTAGACCTTATTTTATTCATTCTGAAGGCTGACCAACCACCCCGAGACTTCTTCACCTCCTTCCAAAAGAGTTTGGTGTTACCCTCGAAGTTTTTAGTCAGCCTATCTTCTGCACTCATACTTGCTCTATCACGTTTCTCTTTCACTAAGGCCTTGGTGTCATTCTTAAATTGCCGATATATTTCTTTCTTCTGTTCAGTCATACTGTCATTCAGATTCAAAGAAGAGACATAGTCCAGCCACGCTTTCTTCTTTTGCTCTACGGAAGCTGCCACTTCCGCATCCCACCATGCATCACCATTTGTTTTTCTATGCTTCTTTGTACTTTCACATACTTCTTTCGATGTATCTACCATACTCTCTTTCAATACTCTCCAGCATTCTTCAATGTCCGATTGCGGCTGGCTTGCCATCGTTAGCCGTTCTCGGACACCCTCTGCATACTTTTCTCTTACACACTCTTCTTGCAACCTTTCAACCTTTATTCTTTCAAGCCCTCCGAAGTGGACACGCTCTCGCCAGTGCCTCCACTTTCTGAACAGACCACTAAATCTCGCAATAACGAGGTAGTGGTCGGTATCTACTGTGGGACCCCTGTAGGCTCTTGCGTCCAATATTTTGCTTCGGAGGCGACTGTCTACCAAAATTAAATCTATTATACTTTTCTGTTCATTCCTTCTCCATGTATACATATGGATGTCCTTATGTTGGAAAAATGTGTTTGACACAATAAGGTTTCTCTCCATGCATACATCCGCTATGAGCCTACCTGCATCGTTCACTCTCTTATCACCAAATGGACCAAGTACGTCCTCATAGTCGGGACGCTTGGTCCCCACCCATCCGTTCAAATCTCCGCATACAATCACGCGTTCACTGGTTTCTGCCATATCCAGAACTTCCCTAACATTGTCCCAAAACTTCTCTAGGTCTGATGCCACCGAGGATCCTACGGGAGCATATGCTACAACCATGAATACCTTGGTGACACCTAGTTTTATACGGACCCAAAGAAGTCTGGGATCGTACATTCCGTAATCCTTCACACCTGAGGCCAAGCGAGAGGACAACAGCACTCCTACCCCCATGCTGGCGCGATCGCTCTGTGGTACACCAGACCACAGAGCCATCCCGCCACCAGGAAGATCGCAGGCGTCGCTGCCCCTTCGCTTGGTCTCTGTCACACAGAGCACGTCTAGCTGTTTGTCCGCCATGACGGATATCAGCTCGTGCAACTTACCTTCCACACAACCTCTTACATTCCACGTGCCCATCCGGCACTCTGCTCTCCTCGACCCGCCTGACTGGGCAAGGGGTGATGGGTGGCGGCCCCCATCGCCGCAACTGCCGAAGTTCGTACTGACGGGGGCGGGTCGGTACGCGTCGCCTCCGGGGGACGCAGTAACCCGCATTGCGGTACGCATATCGAGCCGGATTAACAGTCTAATTAGACTGGCAGGGGACGCGAACGAGCACGCTCCGGACTATGCCCCCCATGTTATTCAAATTACTGAAATTTAGCATTTAATATGCTTAATTATTTATAAAATCCCGATTACGAAGCGAAAAATGATGTCACAAGCGGGATTTGAACCTGCACCTATTGGGAGTCCGGACCAATCGTGCTGCCTACAATAGTTCCTATTGAATGTTGAATGTCCTACAATAGTTCACGGTGGTGTAAGTGGCAGCACGACTAGGCTCCCTTCATACTCTTTAATAAACACTTATAAGACCTTTCATATTAGTTCTTCTTCAATAATTATAATGTTTAAGGCCTATTACAGTTTTATTATATCATGTATATTTTTTTTATCTTTTGCTTGCCTCATAAGCGAAGAGTTAAGATCTTGCTCTACTCTCGATATATGAAAATCTAGGACTTTTAAAACCTAAAATTGATTGTATTTTCCTCCCATTGCACTTATAGTATAATATTATCATACATATGTCAAGAAAAAACATCTGTTTGAACATATTTGATATTTTTAAATAGCAATTATTTTGTTTAAAGTAAGAAAATAATTGATTAAAAAATATTCGAAGACGTCCGGATATTTATTCTGGATCCGGCACGATTATGACCGTAAAAATTAATGTATCAAAATATTTATTTTTTTAAAAGCTTCATAATCATTAGCATAATCGCAACGCGCTGTTTTCTTTCGAAAATTGTTTGGTAATTCTTAGTCGTTTAATTGCAATTAATAAAA
The DNA here is from genome assembly GCA_905163515.2 of Lymantria monacha. Classification (NCBI taxonomy): domain Eukaryota; kingdom Metazoa; phylum Arthropoda; class Insecta; order Lepidoptera; family Erebidae; genus Lymantria; species Lymantria monacha. The sequence goes on from LR991102.1 coordinate 3,598,375, forward strand.
AACGAAACTGCTTAGTGTATGTATACCTTATGAAAATTAGGTTCGTTTACATTTTTTGTTCGTCCATTCGGACAGGCTGTATGGACAATATGGGAAATAGGCTGTATGGACCTGGGCCAACTCTATGTGATGCCGTTTGGTCAATAATTACATTCCCAAGGAGGGTTGACGTCTGGCAGGTGGCCGGTGATAAAACTATTGCCAATAACTTTTACAATATGTACTATGAAAGAAGAGTACATATTATATCGACCACAAGTAATTGGGATAACAATAGGAGAATGATGGTGATAATAGACACATTTAATAAATATAAACATATGCTATACTATACATATGCTATATACTATATGCTATATGCTATACTATATGCTATACTATACATATAATATACTATACACATAAATACATAATACAGAAATTTTTCATTTGGTGACGGCAAGAATAGAATATACTATTTATTACCTATCTTGCACCGTGAATGTCGTAAAATTTTAACATTTATCAAATAATTTCTAATATAAATAATAAAAATATTTATATTCACACCAATATCTAGTGGTAAAAAAATACGAAATTTCTATTCTATTATATACCAAATTTCTATACTTTGATTACACAAGTTTTAATCGCCGAAAACCCTATAAAACATTAAATATAAAGGTATATAACGCAAGCCCACTGCGTAATAACGAGTAGCAAAATTTTAACTGCTTCGAAATAACAGTCAACATTTTCATCAAGAAAATGTCTGCTCTGCGATCTCTTCGTTATTAAAATAACACGAAAAAATAACAAAATGAACGTCGTCCCATCAATTCCTTTAATATTCGTCTCATTAGCTATAATTCAGTGCGAGTAGGCATTTCTGTTGGAATTTCAGCCATATTTCAGCTTCAAGCGGTCGTTCAGTTTATAACAACATGCAAGTTGAGAGCTCATAGCGATTTTTTAACGATTTTTTTTTTAATTTTCATTGCTCAATATTTCATTTGAATAGAAAATAAAGTCCTCGTGTGATAATGGGATAAGAATATAATTGTTATCATCTCTTACTAGTTCGTGGTAGTTATAAAAATCTTTAAAATTTCGTTAGGAGAGTGGCCAGCAGATGTCCCCTAGGTTATTTAAATTAAAATTCAATTATCACCTCATTTAAGGGGAAAGCCAAGTCTAGTAATGGACAGCGAAAAGCTGAATGATGGTGATGGCAATAAAATATAAAGTTTAGGATTGTATTAAACTCATATTTAATAGGTGTGTGATTAATGAGGCGTTCACATTTTAGTCAGTTCTTGATGATATATTTATTGAATATTTCTTAAAAGATAAAAATAAGACAATAAAAGACTGAGAAAGAGTATTTGTTAAATTATTATTTGTTTTGTCTTAATTTATACTTATCTTATATAGCTTAGTATATAGCATAGCTTACACTTTATTAACTTTATTTGTTTCATTGATTACCGAATATGGAAATAGATAATTACTGTTAATGTACCTAACTACACTAAGGTGACTGAGTATCCTTACTTTATTTTAAAATTTTCTTCATTATCATTATTTACATTATTAATAAGAAGAAAATGACGAAATAATGACTCATTTAAATCAAGACACATTTATATCCATATCAAATAGGCTTAAAATAGGCTTAATATTTTACCTACGGTATTTAAGGATAGTTCATTTACAGTATTAATAAGAAAATAATGGAATAAAAACTCGTGTAAACCAAGACGAGTCTAAGTCTATATCGATTAAGATTAATATTTGTCGCCGACCAGTTGCATTAGGATAGTTTTGGTTTTTCAGTTTTACTCTTGTTCTAGTAATTTTTATAACATAGACGATAAAGTAAACAATGGTGATTCGCCATATCTCCAGTTCAGCACCATATGAATATCAAGCTACACAGTACACATATCTATAAAAATCGCTGTCGCTTATGAGTTTGGCGGTCGGCACTCGTCACGCCCGCCTACTGTTTGAGGAGATAATTTTCTTCTTAATTAACCCTCTAGTGAATGGCGTATTTAATTGGGCCATCGGTACGTATGAGAAACCTCCTCGTATAGGATGTATGGGGATTTTTAATTGGAAACTCTACGGGGAAGCTTCATTTAACGGGGAAAGGAAACGGAGCGTTTAAGTATCATAGCTGTTTCAAAAATCTTATGACGATCCATTTAGATCTTTAACTCGTGAAATGGTATTCAATAAATTGTAGTGCATGTTCCTTTGGTTTTAAAAAAGACAGTACCCTGCGTTATGGCAATAATAATCCTTATTTTGCGGGGAATTTTAAGAACATATAATTAATGGATTCACATTACACCAAGATTCATGACAGCCATATGTGAATCGCAGAAAATATTGCATCCTACACGGGAATCGGAACCAGGATGTTTAGCATGGTCGGTAGGAATGTTTCTCAATACGCCATTTGAACAGTCAGTTCCTTTAGTTTTTGTTTATCATTATTATTAAAAAAACAATTTTGCATGTCAGCTACCGTACTTTACTAACTTCGGAAGAGAAGGAGACTCAAAAGCTGCTTACGTTTTTTCAAGGATATTCGGATATAAAATTCTTTTCTATAATTATAAACCAATTGATGTGTGGTAGCGGCTACGAATACTACCAACCACTACTTTGCTCGTGGGTGTCGTAAAAGACGACTAAGAGCCTTATAACGATCTGGGCCAACTTTATCTGATGCTATTTGATCAACAATTACAATACCAAGGAGGATTGACGTGTGGCAGGCGGCCGGTCATGACCTCTACCGGCGGGTTACCTCAGTGCGCGACGAAGGTGGCTCCCCATCGTTGAGCGAGATAGCCACCTGGCGCGAGGACGCCCGCCGAGACGTCATCGCCCGTTGGGTTACGCGGCTGGAAAGGCCAAGACACGGTGTCGTTACCGTCGAGGCCCTCCGGCCCGTACTGATGGAATGGATGGAGCGGCGGCACGGAGTCCTCTCCTTTCGGCTGGTGCAGGTATTGTCAGGGCACGGGTGTTTCGGGTTGTACCTGCACACGGTCGCGTATAGGGAGTGGACTCCGGCCTGCCACCATTGCAGCAGTGACGAGGACACGGCGAGACACACACTGGAGGTGTGTCCGAGTTGGGACGGCCAGCGCCGTGACCTCGTCGCTGTAATCGGTGCCGACCTGACGCTGCCGGCTGTCGCGAGGGCGATGGTCGACAGCGTCAGGAACTGGGACGCGGTCGCCGGCTTCTGCGAGGCTGTCATCTCGCAGAAGGAGACGGCGGAACGAGTCCGGGAGGATTCCCGTGACCCGGGCCGCCGTCAGCGGCCGGGGCGGCGCAGGCGCGAATACCTGCGCCTGATGCCGACCTAACCGACGCTTCGGGTGATCGGACCGGGGAATTGTCCGGTCACCCGACGTGAGGCCACCGCGTGAGGACGACGCCTCGACGGCGAAAGCTGTCGGGGTGTCGACAGGAGAGGAGCCCGAGAGGGCATACCGCCGAGCGGGCCACCGAAGACAAAAATCGGGTACCGGTGGCCCGCTCGCACGGCGAAGAAGAGGTGCTTGCAGGGTGGGTCAATGGGGTTGCGCGCCGCCTCTTCCGTCACCCCGGACCGACTTGGCGGGTGCGACGTCCATGGCCCACCGCAAAAGAAAAAAAAAAAAAAAAGAGGCGGCCGGTCATAAAACTTTTACCAATGATGATGATGTGTTGTCGACCCCAAGTAATTGAGATAAGAGTAGGTGAATGATGGTGATTATAAATTAATTATCTTAGTGATTGTTGGAAAGGATATCTCAACGATTGTTGACTTTTTAATTTCATTGATCGTACGTATTTTAAAATGAAAACCAATAGCTTTAGGCTTTCGAGATGTAACTCAATCACTAATCCTATCTTATTATCCCTCCTTGGGATTGTAATTGTTGATCAAATAGCATCAGATAGAGTTGGTCCAGGTCATTATAAGGTTCTTAGTCGTCTTTTACGACATCCACGAGCAAAGTAAGGGTTGGTAGTATTCGTAGCTGCTACCACACAGCTAATCACTAATTCTATCTATGTTTAATATATTTTTACTATAAACGTTGTAAGGTACGGCCCATCTCATTAATGTGAAGGCAAGCAACTTTCTATACGTAATAATGGTTGTTGTTCTAAGCTCATTGTTGTTCTGAGTCTGGGTGTAATTTATGTTTGTAAATAATATGTCTGTAAAGTCCTTTTGCCAATGGCATTCTTGTCAAGAATTTATTTCTTAGGCTCCTTAGAAAAGTTTGAAAGAAGAATACTTAGAATAGTATCCTTGTATTGTGGGAGACTTTAAAAATATGCAATTAACGCAGACATATTACACCCAGACCAAGAACTACACTTTGTGGATCGTACAAAGTAATGTCCAGCGTAGAATTCGAACCCATGACACTGGCACGGAAAATCAGTGTTTTAACCACTACGCCGAGACTGACATTACAGTAACTGAAGACAACTTCCCACAACTTCTGACTGACGAAGACAACAGACAAACATTTTTAGACTATTGTAGAAAAGTCGCAAACATTGCCATCAAAAGAAACAGAACAAAATAACACATCCATACACTTACACATCGCATCATTACACCACCACATTATGTTAGGATAAGTTAGGTCTTATATACAGATGGCACTAGTATAAAAAAGTTGTAAACTTTCTATCACTTCTTTATTTTCTTCTATTTCTACCTCATTTCTTTAGTGTTATTTCTTTACTTTTAATAAAAAACTCTGTTTATTTTTCTAACTTCAAATTTATATTATTCCTTATCATGAAATTCTTGTTTTCTGCGTACGTATGTGTCTGTACTTTCTGTTTATTTATTACTTTAAATAACACTATTTATAAATTCTTCATATATTATTATTTAAAAAAAAAAAAAAAAGATATATAATAGAAAATTAAAAAAAAAAAAAAAAAGTAAATAAAATAATAAAAAAAAAAAGAAATATATAAATAATAATAATAGTTAATTACTCCCTCATTATCTAGTTTTAATTTCCTGTATTCTACTTTTCTAATAGTTTAACCTTAATCTAATACATAGTTATGTTCTGTATGTACTTTAGTGTTTGTACTTTCTGTTCTTTTCAACTTGTAAATTGTATCGTATTGTAATGTAATCAAATCTAAACAAGGTCCCTGATCATGTCAGGGGAGATAGTAGCCCAAACATACGAGTGTTTGGAAAAAAAAAAAAAAAAAAAAAACCACTACGCCATCTGTGCAGTCAGTTAAAGAGGGAATCTATATATACATGTCATTCCATTAATATATTGATAATATTCTACGTTCAATGTGTGACCCGTCATAAAATTGTGAAAATGGCTGAATAATTTACTTTTTTTTTCGTAAACAAAGGTATTGGGAATTGTTTGATGCCGTTTATCTAGACTTCCTTATATAAATATTATGAAGTTGTTCTCAATTCATTTACCAAGTAAATTATCTATATTATTTTTATATAGATATTTATAATGGCTGCTGGCAATTGTATGTAATATTTATTTATACACATACATATCATCACGCCATATCCCTTGCAGGGTAGACAGAGAGATCAGAGTGCCAGAGAACTCTATCCTTGCATACTTCACTCGCTTCCTCAACATTCATAATTATCTTCATACACGCTCGCCGGTTTCAGAGACTCTTGACTCCGCTTTCCATCAGTACGTGACCAATCCGGCCTAGGTTAGTTAGTCTCGGTCTCCCCCGGTACCTAAATCCTTTCACTTTCGCATATTTTATTTATAAATATATAGGTTTATCTATAAGTATATTTGTATTTTTTCCGTCTGGTGACGTATTTTTTTTATGTGGTGACGTATTAATAGTACAATTTATCACCGTCAAGTCGATTAAGATATATAATATACCTTCTTTTCTTTTTTTTTTGCTTTTGCTGGCGTGCTACGGAACGGTCACGCCCCGCTAATCCGTCCGGGGCGACGGGAGAAGCGGCGCACGACCCCGTAGACCCGCCCTACAATATATTGTAGGGCGGGTCTACGGGGTCGTGCGCCGCTTCTCCCGACACCTCTCGACACCTTGCGGGTGGGCCACTGATACGCGTTCTTCTCTTCAGTGGCCCATCCGGTGGTCTACCCTCACGGGTATCCTCTCAAGATATATAATATACCTACAGATAATATCTACGCTAGAGAAGAAAATCTCAAGAAAAAAAAGAAAAAGAAAGAAGAAGAAAAAGTCCTTTACCAACACGTTTACCCCACGATAGTGAGAGAGCGATGAGACCCTTAGCTAATTCTTACTCCCACACTTAAGTAAGGGATGACGACTTTTGTATTCCTATACCTAACAGTACACGAGGAATTCAGATGACTTTACAAACATAATTAACGTATACGAATTCACCCAATCACCATCATCACAGTCCATATATGTCCCACTGTTCGGCTCGGGCCTCCTTCGTAGGGCAATTAATATACTATATATACCTCGCTGGTCAGACGTGTTGGTATAGGGTTTTGTTTCGAGTTTTTCTTCTCTTGCATAGATGTTATATGTATTTTATATCCTTTAGTCGTCTCTTACGATCACCCACGGGTAAGACAGGGGGTGGTGAATTGTATTCTTACTCCGTCACTACACGGATAATTCACCCAAACTTAAAAATATATTTGTGGACTGTTTGTAGTATTGTCCTGCCTGGGAATCGAATCCAAGATCTATAGTATCTTAACTATTATTTAATCTGTGCAGTCAAAATTTGGACAATACCTTATCTGAAATGGGGAAACCTAGCTAACATGCTGATGGATGAAATTCAAACCCGGAACCAAATGAATAATAAATAAACTTCATTTAACGTTAAATTTATCCATATTAAACTTTACAATACTCAGAATAACTACGCGTACAATAAATAAATATATTCGAAGTCTATACTAGATCAATGGATGAAAACATTCCGAACGGATAGAGTTCCTCTCTCGATAAAAATAGTGCGTTAAATCTCTTCCGCTTGATTTTTGTGAGGGGTGACCATGAATTAAGAATTTCCAACGCCGACACGCTTCGCCGGTGGCATGTAGGGCGGTATAAGCATCTGTTCCTACATCTGATACCGCCTTAACCGAGGCTGTAGGTGGCTGAATCGAGGGTTCAGTACTTGAAGAGAGATTGACTAAGTGAATGATGCTGTGGCAAAAAAAAAATATCAGATGGTGTTCAAAAGGATCATCTATCGGGCAGACCACCAAAATTAAGAACTTGTTATCGGTGATCAACTGAAAAGGCGGTAGAAAGGTACAGAAAAGCAAATATAAAAGAAATGGACATTAATTTAAGATTGGACTTTAAAAGAAAAATACATATAGGTTTACAATATAATGCGTCACCAACAAGGGTTGGTGACGCATTATATACTAAACCCCATATGTAATTTTACCACTCCCACGGGAACTTTCCTTACGTTATAGTCAGAGTCAGAGTCATAAAACGTGGTTGGTGATCATCAGAAGAATTGAAAGCAGTATTTGTCTGGAAAACTTATAACAACAACTGCAATTGTTAACTGGCCTGCCAAGGGTGTTGAGTATGGCATTATTTACCAGTGATAGGGCCACTGTTACCATTTTTTTGTCTATAGTCGCAGGCTGGTACGTCCGGGGCAATACCACACTCTCGGATAATATCAACGCTTGAGTAGTGGCAATATACGCTTCGTTCATCAATCAAGAGAGCCGAGCTCAAATTTTGATTTGGTTGGTAGGCAGCGGCCTAGCTGTGCCCCAAATAATGTTAAGGTACATGAGCAGCAGTGATATTTGTCATCAGGTGTGCTGCTTGCTATTTCGCTAACATAAATAATAATAAAAAAACTACTGGGAAGGCTTACGTACAATATAGTATAATCATCTTCAGTAGTAAAGATATTTGTAAAGTTGGTTCGCTACGTAACTTCTGAGTTCCCCAAAGTTGACGGAATATAAATAGAAATCACCACCCTCAATTATGCTCGTAGGTCTCGTAAGAGACGACTAAGGAATAATATTAAGCATATAACATCTATATGCTTGATATTATCTGATGGTTTACTGTGTGAGACACAAGGAGGTTTCAGGAGTGGAAGGGGATGCATGGATCAAGTGTTCTCTTTGCGCAACATTGTGGAGAAGCATCTGGCTCTAGGTCAGAGGGTTTTCTGCAGTTTTGTGGATCTAGAGAGAGCATTTGCACTTTGGGACATTTTACCGGAGTATGGTATTAACGGTAAACTGCTGCAGGCTGTGCAGTCCAGTTATATGGGCTGTAGAGCCTGTGTGCGGCTGGATGATAGAATGGCGCCTTGGTTTGATGTCAATATCGGCGTTAAGCAGGGGTGCGTTCTGTCAGCCAGACTTTTTATCATATATCTGGATAAATGTCTACAAAGGTTGAAGATGTGAATGTGGGAGTCCAGATGGGCGACTCAGTGGTCATTGCTCTGCTTTATGCAGATGATGCAGTCCTGCTGGCACAGTCAGCGACTGATCTGCAGACCCTAGTCGACACAATGACAGAAGATTGTGAGAAAAGGGATCTACGGGTGAATGTGAGCAAAACCAAAATAATCATCTTTGAAAGAGATGAAGCCAGAACAGATGTAAGAGTAACAATAGGTAATGATGTACTAGAGCAAGTGGATGAATTTGTATACCTTGGATGTGGTTATAGCCGAGATGGAAGGTACACCACCGATATAGAGCGAAGAGTGAATGTGGGAAATAGAGTGAACGGAGCGTTGAGGCAACTTCTCGGTAGCCACCACCGCAGCCAGAAAGCACGTGTAGCAATACATAACGCAGTGCTTGTCCCAACATTACTGTATGGAAGCGAGAGTTGGGTATGCAGATAAGAGTATGAAAGTAAAATTAATGCGGTCGAAATGCAATTTCTACGGAAAATCTGTGGAGTTAGGCTGGTCGATCGCATTCGTAACGACGACGTAAGAGAGCGAGTAGGTATGAAAGAGAGTATTGACGTAAAGATGCGAAAGGGAATGCTCCGATGGTTCAGACATGTGGAAAGAATGCCGAATGAACGTCTGGTTAAGAAGATATACAATGCGAAAGTGGAAGGATGTAGGTGCCGGGGGAGACCGAGACTAACCTACCTAGACCAGTTCGGTCATGTACTGAAGGAAGGTGGAGTCAAGAGTCTCCGAAACCGGCGAGCGTCATACAGAAGAGAATTATGAATGTTGAGGAAGCAAGTGAAGTATGCAAAGATAGAGTTCTCTGGCACTCTGTTCTCTCTGCCTACCTTGCACAGGACATGGCATGATGGTATGTATGTATGTATAACATCTATGCAAAAGAAAAAAAGGTCGAATTAAAACCGTATTTCAATTCGTCTGACCAGCGTGGTATACTAGATCAATTTCCCTCCTATTACGAAAGTGCCTCGACTTGTATGAGCCTCAGATGATCAAGATGCGGATGATGGTAATGCTAATGACGATGAAAGTGAATTTATCACACTTATTTTTTTTATTGCTTATTGGCAAACGAGCAAGCAGCACATCTGATGGTAAGTGTCAATGCTACTCATGGACCTTTGCTATACCAAGGGTATAGCTAGGCCACTGTCTACCATTACTATCCCCAAGCCCACTCAGTTGGGCTTCCGGCTCAATAAGAAAGAAGTGCAATAGCACATTGCCATTACTCGGATATCGATCTTCTGCGAGTGTGTGATACTACCCCGGAGGGACCAGCTCGCGGCTATAGACACAATTGTCAACAGCATGGTCCTACCTCTAATTAAACTTCACTAATGAAAATTCTAAAATCCAATTTAATGAGATTATTTTCTCATTACCTGAATAAAAAATCAACTATGAATTATGGTCACCCTTTAAAACCCAACAATAAAGTACATAAATCCGATTAACGCTTTTGAAACTTTACGTAGAAGCGGTCTTGTGTAAAAAATATACATACTCGTATCAATGTATAAACATATCTATATCAATATATACAGGATATATTATCTAACTCAGGTCATCTATATCCCACTGCTGGGTTCGAACTTTATTCATAATAGGAACGCAATTGACCTCCTATACCACGCTGGACTAGAAGTACTGGTATAGAGCTTTATTTCGAATTTCTCTTCTCTTTTATATATTATCTGGATATCATATTGCTAAGTCGATTTTTACAAGACCCATCGACAAGATAGTGGGTTATAAATTGTAGTCTTACGCCATCATTATACGGAAATCTCAATTAGCGAGTTGAAAAATAAAATATCGCTGCAAATAATGACGTGGTATCAATAAATGAAAATATCAGTGATAAACTAAGAGAGTTTCTTTACAGCTGCAGATGTAATGTAGTAATATTAAATGCCTTTATCCTATTTTACAACAACTGTTTATGAATATTCCAGAAGAAAGCCACTGCTCACCTTTCTGATGCAATCATAAGTTGATTTATAAGACTCCAACGTGGCGACAATTATATTTTTATCCTGCCATACGTTGAGCGGTAGAACTTATTATTATTTTTTTTTTAATTAGTAGGTCATCTGGTGAAAGTAAACAAACAAAACACTCTTAAAATCAAATATTTCCGTAAACACCAAAGCTGTTAACGTCCGTAATCTCATTTTCCGGTCAAAAAGCAATAAAATAATTTTATTCACCATAAAGATAGGCACTACGGAACGCCATGGTCATTCTCATCGATTTAAACGACAATTATTGGCGCGAACATCCTTAAACATAGCTATAATTTCGTTTTATAGGTAATATGGGAACAATCTATCCCTTTTTGAATGTTATGCCATAAAATAAAAAATATGTTAAGCTTTTTTTTATAGAAAAATTTAATACTACGTAGATACAGTCGTTGGTGTATTAAATTTTATTATTTATTTATTTTATCTGATACCTTAAAAATAAGTGTTGAATTTTTCTTTAAGTCCTTGTTTGGTCACATAATGTGTGAGGTTTTTAAATCTTAGAACACTACGCTTAATAATTATTTGTAGATTTCACAAATCAAAACATTAACTTGCTTAAGCAAGTTAATGTTTTCTCATGAAGTTATCCAATGAAGACATATTAACTATTGAATAATGATTACCATACACGGGACTTCAACTCTAATGGGCAATCTGATCCAAATATCACATTCCAAATATTACAATTTGGACCAATTGTGGGTAGGTACGTATGATAACCAAATTGTGACTCATAATATCGCTTTTACGGGTGACGTTTTACACGTCATCTATCAAATATACTTGTCTAAATATTTTACACAAGTATTATCCGACGATACGATTCTAAATTATTGAAATTTACCACTTAAAATGATAGGCTATTAATAAAAAAACTTACGAGCAAAATCATGCGTGGGACTTGAACATATCTATTGGAAGTTCTTTTCAAATTCCTTACCAATTAGGCCACTGTGGAAAGGTAAGGAAACCCATTTTGTCTTAAAAACAACTCTTGCACTATGGAAATATTCTTTATATTGCGGGGATTTTCAAAGCATATAATTAGCTGACACATATTAAACACAAATTTGTAGATTGAACAAAATATTGCCTTGTATAGTCAAAAACCTTTGAGTTATTAGAGTGCAGAGTAAACACAAGATAGTGACAATCATAGATAGTGTGTGGACAATACACTTCTCACTATTCTGAAATGAACGCTTGACATGGATCTTACTCGTACTTGTATCCAAGAAAAAAAAAAGCATTCACGCTACTATTGTCTGAATATTTGATAACAATTCTTATTGTGATATTACAATAGATAGGCGTACTTTGTAGAAATTTTATATAAGTATTTTATTCTTTGCTCATATACGGTGGAATGAAAATTAATTTATTATATCATACTGTTTTTGCAGAGCTGTGTAGTAGCGGCTACGAATACTACTAACCCTTATTTTGCTCGTGTATTTTATAAAAGACGAATAAGAGATTTATATAGATCTGAGCTAACACCACCTTAGGGTATTTAGCCAATAAGCTGCTGGAGCGTGTCCTCGCTGCCCGCATCGTCCAGCACCTGGAGGAGGTGGGGCCCGATCTGTCGGACGCTCAGTTTGGGTTTCGGAGGGGGCGTTCGACCATCGGGGCCCTGCTACGCCTGCGCCTACGCTGTCGCCGGCAAAGGAGTGCTGTTGGCGGTGTCGTTGGACATCGCCAACGCCTTCAATAGTCTGCCATTCAGCTGCATCAGGGAGGCACTCCGGTTCCATGGAGTGCCCCTGTACCTCAGGCGGCTGGTGGCAGACTATTTGGAGGGGCGCAGTGTCCTCTACGCGAGCCCCGCAGGGGACATTGTGCGGACGCCCATGTCGTGCGGTGTTCCGCAGGGGTCAGTTCTGGGGCCGACTCTGTGGGACATCGGTTACGACTGGGCGTTAAGAGGGAGTCTCCCCCCCGGGCTGAGCGTTATTTGCTATGCTGACGACACGCTCGTCACAGCCCGGGGCAGGACACTCGAAGAGGCGGCGAGCCTGGCCACTCTCGGCACCGAGGAGATGGTCAGGCGAATTGAGGCGCTGGGGCTCAGGGTGGCCCTAAACAAGACGGAGGCCCTACTATTCCATGGGCCCCGTGTGAGGCTGCCCATCGGCGCCTCGTTAGTCGTCAACTCCATCCACATCAGTATCCAGGCCCATATGAGGTACTTGGGCCTGGTGCTCGACGGGCGATGGTGGTTCCGGGAGCATTTCCGTCAAATTGCTCCCCGGCTGGTCGGCGCGGCGTCCGCCCTTTCTCGGCTCATGCCGAACGTGGGCGGACCCAGTTTCGAGGGCCGACGGCTGTATGCGGGGGTGATCCGCTCAATGGCCATGTACGGCGCACCCGTGTGGGCGAGGGCTCTGAACGCCCAGCTCAGGGCGGTGCTGTGGAGGCCACAGCGAGCAATGGCGGTCAGAGCCATTCGCGGGTACCGCACGGTGTCTACCGAGGCGGCATGCCTATTGGCCGGGACACCCCCGTGGGACCTAGAGGCGGAGATGCTCTCCGACCTCTACCGGCGGGTTACCTCAATGCGCGAAGAGGGTGGCTCCCCATCGTTCAACGAGATAGCCACCTGGCGCGAGGACGCCCGCCGAGAACTCATCGCCCGTTGGGCTACGCGGCTGGAGAGGCCTAGACACGGTGTTTTTACCGTTGAGGCCCTCCGGCCCGTACTGATGGAGTGGATGGAGCGGCGGCACGGAGTCCTTTTCTTTCCGGTTGGTGCAGGTCTTGTCGGGGCATGGTTGCTTCGGCAAGTACCTGCACACGGTCGTGCGGAGGGAGTGGACTCCGTCCTGCCACCATTGCAGTAGCGACGAGGACACGGCGCAACATACGCTCGAGGTATGTTCGGGCTAGGACGGGCAGCGCCGTGACCTCGTCGCTGTCATCGGTGCCGACCTGACGCTGCCGACTGTTGCGCGAGCGGTGGTCGACAGCGTCAGGAATTGGGACGCGGTCCCCGCCTTCTGCGAGGCTGTCATCTCGCAGAAGGAGGCGGCGGAACGGGCCCGGGAGGATGCCCGTGACCCGGGCCGCCGCCCGCGGCCGGGGCGGCGCAGGCGCGAGTACCTGCGCCTGATGCCGCCCTAACCGAGGCTTCGGGTGATCGGACCGGGGAATTGTCCGGTCACCCGACGTGAGGCCACCGTGTGAGGACGACGCCTCGACGGCGAAAGCTGTCGGGGCGTCCGGGGCGTCGACAAGAGAGGAGCCCGAGAGGGCATACCGCCGAGCGGGCCACCGAAGACAAAGATCGGGTACCGGTGGCCCGCTCGCACGGCGAAGAAGAGGTGCTTGCAGGGTGGGTCAATGGGGTTGTGCGCCACCTCTTCCGTCACCCCGGACCGATTTGGTGGGGTGCGACGTCCATAACCCAATGAAAAAAAAAAAAAAAAAAAAAAGGGTATTTAGCCAACAATTACATTCCCAAAGAGGGTTGACGGAAGACAGGCGGCCGGTTATAAAACTATTGCCAATAACTTTTGCAATATCTACGAATATATATTGTGCCGAACCCAAGTAATTGGGATAAGAGCAGGAGAATGAATGATACTATACTAGCCCTATGGCTACAATATTTGGTTTTATGTCATACGTAATTAAATAGAATCATCGCGTATTCGGCCCCATAACCCACTGTGTTCCCTCGCCATTGCCATGGGATCGACTACTAGTACCGTTTCAAACTCCTCTCTTCGCCGTGCGAGCGGGCCACCGGTACCCGATCTTTGTCTTTGGTGGCCCAATATAATAGTCTAATTTCCATTCTTATTCATGATAATTTCAATTCATATTTGTCCTCTTATTAGAATCGAGCCTCTTAGGAGAGAATAGGAGAGAAATTGACGTACTTGTACCACGCTGAGCAGACGTGTTGGTATATGGTTTTGTTTTGTGTTTTCATTTTTTATTTAAAAAGCGGGGTCCAAAAAATTGGCCAGTAATGGTAGAACCACGCTGTTGACAATTTGTTGTCTACAGCCCCGGGCTGGTCCGTCCGGTATAGTACCACACTCTCGCTGAAGATCGATGTCAGAGCAATGGCAATGTGCTGTTGCGCTTCGTTCGGTGAGCGAGAGAGCCGGAAGCCCAACTCGAATGGGTTTGGGGTTTATATTGGTAGGCAGCTGCCTAGCTATACCAGGGTATTACAAAGGTCTATGGGCGATAGTATCACTTACCATCAGGTGTGCTGCTTGCTCGTTTGCCACCATCAGCATAAAAAAAAAAAAAAAAAAAAGTTAGCAATATTTTAATTACGAACGATTTTAGACTGTCTTTCGTAAATTATTATATTTACATGGTGTTAATGTATAAAAGATTTGTTTATTTAATACATTTCTTAAAATATCCCATGACAAGGTTAGACATTTTATATATAAGAATTCGTTATTAGCTATCTATATTCTATATATATATGTATATAAGAGATTTCCACCTATGTATTGACTAATCACGATATCTCTGGAACCATAAGGCCTACAGACTTTGAATTTGGTAGGAATATTCCTTTCGCCGAGTAGAGGTCAGCTAAGAACGGATTTTATGCGAAATTGCACCCGCAACGGGGGTTGCTGGGGTGTAAAAACCACACTTTTTAAATATAGCTCCTACGGACTTTCAATTCGGTAGGTACATTTGTATTACGATACAGAGGTAAACTAAGAACGGCTTTTTAAAAATTCCACCCCTAAAGGGGATAGGTGTCAACTCAAAAAGTTTACATTTCCAATACCGCCCCTACAGATTTGGAATTTGGTGTGGATTTTGTTTCTGCCCTGTAAAGGTCAGATGAATTAAGATTTTAAGAAAATCCTTCTCCGAAAGAAATTTTATGTAACGAAAGTAAACTATACTACAGAAATGACGTAACTGAAGCGAAGCGAGGTCGGGTCGCTAGTAGTAAATATAGTAAATCTTTAATATTGTTGTATACGCGTATTAATTTTATTTGCACAATCCGATTCCTGGGGGTTATTACGTCTTTTATTTCACAAGAGATCCTTTGACATAATAGTCCATCGTGTTTGCCAGACAGAATTCAAAGATTAAAGTAAGGGTTATCATATTGTAACTATTGGAAACCTTTTGGAAATTTTGCATTGTATCCCAAATAAACATACATACATATCATCACGCTATATCTCTTGCAGGGTAGGCAGAGAGAACAGAGTGCCAGAGAACTCTATCCTTGCATACTTCACGCGTGTATGAAGAGAATTATGAATGTTGAGGAAGCGCCTCAACATTCATAATTCTCTTCATACACACTCGCCGGTTTCGGAGACTCTTGACTCCACCTTCCTTCAGTACGTAACCAATCTGGTCTAGGTAGGTTAGTCTCGGTCTCCCCCGGTACCTACATCCTCAAATAAACATCACTAAAATTTAAGCAAAAATGTACAAATCGATTACTGGGTGGTCACGGAGGGAGTAAGAAGACAATTCACCAACCCTATTGCCGACCCGTATCGTAAAAACTAACTAAGAGACATGATATACACATAACAGACTACACAAATGGCGTAATGGTTGAGATACCAACCTTCCGCGCCAGTGGCGTGGGTTCGATTCCCACGCAGGATAAAGTATGTGCGATCAACAAAGTGTTATTCTGAGTCTGGGTGTAATTTGTCTGCGTTAATTGCATGTTTGTAAAGTCCCCCGTATTACAAGGATTATTTCCTTAGTGCAGGGTGGTTTCTTTTAGAAAAAAGAAAACATCGATGCAAGGCAAGGAAATCATAATAGTATTTTTTTTAAAAACACTACCCTGCACTAAAGAAATAAACCTTTCATGGCGGGGGACTTAAAAAACATATAATTAATGAAGTAAAATCATACCCAGATTCAGAACAAGTTTGTGGATCGCACAAAATATTATTTTACGAAGGGATAAACCAACCAACCAACCCACGATACTGGAACAGAAGGATGGTATCTTAACCACTAAGCCACCTGTACAGGTAATTCATATAACGTACGTATATAATATTAAAGATTATTTAACTTGAAACACATTAGTCCTTTTTTTGTCGGCGGGCTACGGTACGTTATGCCTCGCTAATCCGTCCGGGGTGACAGAGAAGCGGCGCACGACCCCGTAGACCCGCCCTACAATGTACGTATCGATGCCATGCGGTTGAGTCACTGGAACGCGGTCTTTTTTTACAGTGGCCCACCCGCCGGTCTACTCTCGCTGGTATCCTCTCAAGTCCACGCCCCGTCATATCAACCCATAATGGATCTCGAGGTCAGGGTGCCGTCCTCACGCGGTAGCCTCGCTCCAAGGGCGACCGGACTCGAAACACATTAGTTGTACCGTGATTATGAATAATGTATAATAATTTTATTTTGTACTAGCGACTTGCCCGCCCTCGCTTCGATTTCGTTAGCTCTGATCCTGTATTTTAAATCTCTAATAACTTCTAAGATATTATGTAAACGGTATTTTTAATCTAACTACATTCAATGTACCATTTGCCTAATATATTTAATTGAATAATAAATAATAAGTATTGATTAAAATAGCTTCGTTTAACTTTTTTATAGCATATGATAGCAAACGAGCAAGCAGCACACCTAATGGGAAGTGTCACTGCCACCAATGGACCTTTGCTATACCGAGGTCGTTGCCTACCAATACAAACCCCAAACCCACCCAGTTGGGCTTTCGGTTTTCTCGCTCAACAAACGAAGCGCAATAGCACATGGCTATTACTCAGACGTCGATCTTCTGCGAAAATGTGGTACTACCCGGACCGGACCCGCGGCTGTATATAGAAAACTGTCAACAGCGTGGTCCTACCACTGTTAATTAACATATAAAAGATAAAAATGGCAACTGCAGTTTATTCTTAGAAGGAAAATATATCTATTGCGTACTTTTTGTATATATTTTTAATAACCGTCTCCGAAACCGGCGAGCGTGTATGAAGAGAATTATGAATGTTGAGGAAGCGAGTGAAGTATGCAGAGATAGAGTTCTCTGGCACTCTGTTCTCTCTGCCTACCCTGCAAGGGATATGGCGTGATGATATGTATGTATGTTTATTTGGGATACAATGCAAAATTTCCAAAAGGTTTCCAATAGTTACAATATGATAACCCTTACTTTAATCTTTGAATTCTGTCTGGCAAACACGATGGACTATTATGTCAAAGGATCTCTTGTGAAATAAAAGACGTAATAACCCCCAGGAATCGGATTGTGGGTTTTGTTTCGAGTTTTCCTTCTCTCGCATAGATGTTATATGGGTTTTATGTCCCTTAGTCGTCTCGTACGATCACCAACGGGTTAGATATGGGGTGGGAATAGTATTCTTACTCCTTCACCACACGGAAAGTGATAATGAATGGTGATAATGAAAACTACTAAAAGTTAAAGGATCTATTACATTTTAACTAAAGATTTACGTTAATTTAATTAAAATTGTAGAATAGAGAAGCGATCAAGAGTATTATACTGAAGCGTAGCCATTGTCAATACTTACAAATAAACGAGGATTTATTTCAGTAACTTCGATGCGAAATTGGCGAAATGCGAACGTGCAACTAAGTTTATTTATACAGCAAAAGGGAAGTGCTTAAACTGTTATGGCCATTTATGTAAGAGCTAGTAAATTTTGGTACAACGATTAATACAAAGCGCTACCATTTCATTTGTATAAATTGTAACTATAAATAAATTGAATAATTTATCAAATCGTATGTAAACTTGGGCATCATCATCACCATCTTAGCTCATATATGACCCACTATTGGACTCCAATCTCGTCCATAATGGGAGGGAAATTGACTTAATATATAACGTTAGTCAGACTTATTGGTATAGAGTTTTGTTTCTAGTATTCTATCTCTTGCATAGATGTTATATGCGTTTTACATCCTTTAGTCGTCTTCTACAATCACCCACGCATATGATAGGGAGTGGTGAATTGTATTCTTACTCCGTCGTTACACGGAAAACGCGGGCCTCATATTCTTCCATATTTCTTTAAGCGGGCCACTGGTACGGAATCCTTGACTTCGCTATCATTTAGCACCATGAATTATCGAACACCGAAGACTAGGACTTGGTACTAACAGTCCGACTAAATGGCGCTTTTGCCGTCCTGGATATCTTGGGAGATAGATCAGGCTATAGTAAGTAGTAATCCTGACATGGAACGTTTACGCTTAAAACGGATGACCGTTTACTAACCGACTAAGCATGAGCTTAGTAAATGAGGTGACGAACATAGTTGCTATTTATAAGTTTCCAATAAGCAGTCTTCCCGTGACCATGATCACTGTAAAGTATTCGAAACGTTGGGAAATTAAATATCAAATACAAACGCGATAGAATCCGTAAAAGTAGTTTTATTTCGAATGTGTAATACTCGCGTAAACATAAGAAACCATTAAAGTCTAATTCAAACTCATAATCTCATAATAGCTGTGTGGTAGCGGCTACGAATACTACCAATCCTTTTTTACCAATATTTTTTTTTGTTTACGCTGTGGAAATGCTTTTGCGCACATCCCCCGCCAGTGACAGACGTGGGGGTGTGTGGGACTCGCCGGCCATGAGATTGACGGCCGGAATACCCACTAAAACCTAACAGCGGTCCCTTCCGCGCTTTTACGGGATGCCGGAGAGATCGTCTATTGACATTCTATCTCCGACACCCCTACGCTTAGCCATCTGGCCACGACCAGTCAGCCGTCAAGGCGGTGGGAGGAGGTGCGCGTAGCGGCGCCTCCCTCTCCCTGGTCGCCGCCGGCGGAGCGAGTTCGCAGACGCGAGTGCTTCGCGTTCTCGCTCCGCGGCCTCCTTTGCAGAGATGACTTCCTCGCAAAAGGAGGCCATCGACGTCCAGTGCCTGTCGCTGTCAAGCATCTTGTTGATGACAACGACAGGTCTGCTCCAATGACCGCCGACAGGTCGCGGCGCTGAGGCCCCCAGGCGGGACATACCTCCAGGGTGTGACGCGCGTCATCGATTTGCGCGCCACACTCATGGCATCCAGGGGCCTCTTCACGTCCAATTCGGTGCAGGTACTTACCGAAGGCCCTGTGTCCGGTAAGTACCTGCGTCAGCCTGAAGGACAGGTTGCCGTGCCTTCGTGTCGTCCAGTGGTGAAGGTGGGGCGCTACCGCCTCAATGGTCCCCCGTCCTGCTACGGGGGACTCTAGTTCCTCCCTCCACCGCTGGACTAGTGCCCTTTGAGCCGCTTCTTTCGCCCTGCTCAGTCCCCTCGTGGTGATACGTTCACCATTTGCCTGCGCCGCAGCGCAGAACTGGTAGGCTTCCGCCTGAGCCCTAGCCTGAAGTGACCAGGGCGGATCGCCCGCCAACAATGTAGCTGCAGTCCAGTACACCGTACAGTACCCCCGTATTGTCCTCACCGCCATGGCCCTCTGCGCCTTGCGTAGTAAGGCTTTATTGGAGGCGGTGAGTGACTGCGACCAGATCGGGGCACCATACAGCGCCATAGACCGCAAGATACCGGCATAAAGCCGCCGGCAGGACGATCCGGGACCTCCAGTATTGGGCAGAAGCCTACCCAGCGCCGCGGCCGACTTTGAAAGCCTAGGGACGAGCTGGGCAAAATGCGGCCCAAAATTCCACTTACTGTCTAGGTGCAGACCCAGGTACTTCATCCGGGTCTGCACCGGCACGACAACCCCAGACACACTGAGTTGTGCCCCTCGGGGAAGACCTTGGCTGGGACCATAAAATAGGAGGGCCTCTGTCTTCTCCAATGAGACCCTCAGGCCCAACTTGCCAAGCCTTATAACGACCTGGGCCAACTATATCTGATGCTATTTGGTCAACTATTACGTTCCCAAGGAGGGTTGACATCTGGCAGGCGGCCGGTCATAAAACTATTGCCAATAACTTTTACAATATGTACTATGAAAGAAGAGTACATATTGTATCGACCCCAAGCAATTGGGATAAGAGTAGGAGAATGATGAATCTCTCAGATAGTTTTTACACATATATACATATCATCACGCCATATCCCTTGCAGGGTAGGCAGAGAGAACAGAGTGCCAGAGAACTCTATCTTTGCTTACTTCACTCGCTTCCTCAACATTCATAATTCTTTTCATACACGCTCGCCGGTTTCGGAGACTCTTGATTCCACCTTCCTTCAGTACATGACCGATCTGGTCTAAGTAGGTTAGTCTCAGTCTCCCCCGGTACCCACATCCTTCCACTTTCGCATTGTATATCTTCTTAACCAGACGTTCGTTCGGCATTCTTTCCACATGTCCGAACTATCGGAGCATTCATAGTTTTTACAACTGACATGATAAGATAAAAATTATAGTGAACATTGTATTCTTATCCTGATATTACATGGTTGAAGGAGCGTTTAAAATACTGTAAAATGAAAGCAACAGCGAAATTGAGTGGGCGGTTTGTAAATAATATAATATTTCAAAACTTAGTTTTGTACCGCTGAAATGCGTTAATTATTAATTTTAATTTAGACACTTTGTGGTAATTGAGCGAAAGCTTTAATTTTCCATGGAAATTATTTTAACTTTTACAGTTTTCATTATGGATTCGTTGCATTAATCATCATTCCTTATTATCATTCAGTCATTCGATATTCACCGCTGAACGTAAGGTTCGCTCATTTGGAAGGAGTTTTTACTAATTGCCACGCCCGGAAAACGGACTGGTAATCGCAGTAAGGTTAAACTTTGGCAAGAAGAGCACTGCTATCTATTATTTTAGTGATCTCTCAGCCGATTTCTACGACTCCCACTGGTAAATTATTGTTGGCGAAAATTCCATTTTTATCCTGTTACCACACGGCTGCTTGCATTAATATAAAGGTATACATTTTAATACTTACTAATATTATAAATGCGAAAGTAACTCTCTCTGTCTGTCGCTCTTTCACGCCAAAACTAATAAACCGATCTAAATGAAATTTGGTACACAGATAGTTTAGAGCCCGATAAAGAAAGAAAGAAAGCCAGAAGCTTGAAACTTATTTTTAGGCTATTGATTAGATATAAATAAATTTGACATTAAAATTTTGTAAAAAATTTACCCTTAAGGGGTAAAATAAAAATAAGGGATGAAAAACTTTAGAAAAGTAACCTTTTACGAGGGCGAAGCCGCGGGCAGAAGCTAGTAGAGAATATAGATGTTTATTAGGTTAAAGAATCGTCAATGATTCGCTATGTGGTAGCGGCTACGAATACTACCAACCCTTGTTTTGCTCGTGCATGTCGTAAAAGATGACTAAGAGTCTTGTAGCGACCTGGGCCACCTCCATATGATGCCGTTTGGTCAACAATTACATTCCCAATGAAGGTTGACGTCTGGCAGACGGCCGGTCATAAAACTATTGCCAATAACTTTTACAATATGTACTATGAAAGAAGAGTACATATTGTACCCCAAGCAATTGGAATAAGAGTAGGGGAATGATGAATCGACAATAATTAATTAAGAAAGGTTTAAAAGTGGCAACTGCGAATCTTACGACACAGCCTAGCATGACTACACAACCAGTGGACTGATGAAATCTTAAAAGACGCAGAAAATAAATGGTGATATAAGACCGTTCTATGTGGCATGCTTACAGAGCACACCGAAATATTGATTAAATTTAAATTTCTTAAAAAATAATCCGCTTGGATGCTACCATTATATATGCCAGTGATTTGCTTATAAGTATTAGAATGCTGGTGTAGTGAGGGTATGAGGAATCATACTGGTCTACTTGAATCCTAGTCACTAGTTGGTCAAATTCTAGTTATCAAAAATATAATCAAAGTGATAGGACCACGCTGTTAACAGTTCTCTGTCTATAGCCGCGGGCCGGTCCGTCCGGGGTAGTACCACACTCTCGCAGAAGATCGACGTCTGAGTAATGGCAATGTGCTATTGCGCTTCGTTCGGTGAGCGAGAGAGCTGTAAGCCCAACGGGGTGGATTTGGGGTTTGTAATGGTAGGCAGCGGCATAGCTATACCCTTGGTGTAGCAAATGTCCATAGGTAGCAGCAACACTATCAGGTTTGCTGCTTGCTCCTTTGCCACCATAAGCAATAAAAAAAAAAAATAGTTTTGATAGGTAATTATTTGATTTTAAGTAACTATTCCGTGTGGGGATTAAGTAAGTATACCACCACTCTCTATCTTGCCCGTGGGTGTCGTAAAATATGACTAAGTCATATAATATGAGTGAGACATACACTGTTTATGATTTCATAATTTTATTTAAATAAATAAAAAATAAACACAATCTATGCTATTCAAAAATGATTAATGTATAATTAAAATGTTTCTATCTTATCATCATCATCACAGACCATATATGTCCCACTGTTGGGCTCTGGCCTCCTCCGTAATGGGAGGGAAATTAACCTACTATACCGCGCTGGTCAGACATTTTGGTATAGGGTTTTGTTTCGAGTTTTCCTTCTCTTGCATAGATATTATATGCGTTTTATATCCCATAGTCGTCTCGTATGATCACCCACGGGTAAGACAAGAGGTGTTGAATTGTATTCTTACTCC
The DNA here is from genome assembly GCA_905163515.2 of Lymantria monacha. Lineage (NCBI taxonomy): Eukaryota > Metazoa > Arthropoda > Insecta > Lepidoptera > Erebidae > Lymantria > Lymantria monacha. Next base: position 3,621,452 of record LR991102.1, read on the forward strand.
GTCACCACACGGTTATCATTATTTCTTATAAAAAAGTTCTATCTTATACAAAAGTTTTATTTTTATTGCGTGTCTTAACGAAATACAGTATAATTTTTTTTTAAGTTTTAAAATATTATTATAGGAAGAGCTCTCACTAGGTGGACTGACGCCATCTTAAGAGTCGCGACACGCAATGCGCCACTTGCATCCAATCTGGCTTGCTGCCGTTGTATGCGAGTGGCACAGGACAATTCCGAATGGCATTCTTGTGGGGAGACCTATATCCAACAGTGGACAGCTGATGAATGGATGGCCATTGCAATAAAAAAATATTGACGTCCAGGCTACTGTTTCATGTTTTTATATTACTTTTAATCGTAGACCAGCAGGTAGCTTACCTAGTAGAAAGTGACATCTGCCGATCATGCACCTTTCTAATACTATAAATACAGCTAGGACACTGACTAACGTAAGGTAAGGTTTGAATCTCCGGTTCTTTCATTTACCTACTAATCAGACGTCGATTTTCTACTAGAGTATGGTATACTACCCCGGAATAGTAAATTAGGTTGCGAGCAGCAAACTACTCGGGTTTTATTACTGTAAAAATGTACGTATAATTTATGTAATACTCCTGTGATTTCTTTGCTGTTTTAAATATTTATAGAAATACAACCCGCCAAGCGGCCTTAGGAAAATGGCTGATGCTCTAACGTATCACATACCAGAAGCAAACCCTTAGTATTTTCACATAGATTTTTATTTAAAAAATAACATCAGGCATTACGGAATTAATCCTTGCATTGCGGAGGAATTTACAAACACTAAATTTAAAGGACACATATTATCCTATATATAATACATACACATACATACATACATATCATCACGCCATATCCCTTGCAGGGTAGGTAGAGAGAACAGAGTGCCAGAGAACTCTATCTCTGCATACTTCACTCGCTTCCTCAACATTCATAATTCTCTTCATACACGCTCGCCGGTTTCAGAGACTCTTGACTCCACCTTCCTTCAGTACATGACCGATCTGGTCTAGGTAGGTTAGTCTCGGTCTCCCTCGGTACCTACATCCTTCCACTTTCGCATTGTATATCTTCTTAACCAGACGTTCGTTCGGCATTCTTTCCACATGTCCGAACCATCGGAGCATGCCCTTTCGCATCTTTACACCAATACTCTCTTTCATACCTATATATAATAAAGATATTTTATTTGCAACTAGGAATCGCAACCAGGACACTGAAATGGTAAGTCGGTATCTTAGCTACTACACCATCTGAGCAATCAAACAGCTATAAATGAATGTTTGTGATTTTTCTTCAATCTCTATAGATAATATACTCATCACTAATAAAACCAGTTTTGAAGGGTTGAAATAAATAGATGGCACCTTAAACATCATTAATACAAATTCTTATAAAGATCTTCTTCACGAAAATCCCACTTTACTCAATAAACATTCACCTTTATACTTTTGTTCCATGACGCGTATATTTTCCGTTTTAGTAGAATATTCTGCGGCTGAAAACCTAACTTTGTCCCTAAGGTAATATCAAGATTTTCTTTTAGAGCATAAGATGTTACTGAGATATAGATAAAAAGTACCATTATGACTGAATTTAGCTTTATCTTAAATAACATCTTAGTAATTTCTGGAGATTTTCTTGTTTTTATTCTATATTTCAGTTGTTTTGTTATTCGTAGAATACTTCAATATTTTTTTTTTTGTATAATCGGTACATTTTTTTTTAAAAGACACCATATTGAACTAAGGAAAAAATCCTTGTATTGCGGGGAACTTTACAAACATATAATTAACACAGACAAATTACACTGAGACTCAGGACAACAGTTGGTGTATCGCACAAAGTATGGTCCTGTGTAGGAATTGAACCCCCAGGGCTGGCATGGAAGGTCGTCGATCTTAAGTACTACGCCATCTGTTTAGCCAACAATGATATAAGAAGCCGAAAGTAGTCGATTATCTCTTTCTAAAAATGCATGTGTAATATTTATCAACGGCTATTACACTATCTCTATTTATGTAAGAGAAAGAAAACTCTTAATATTTTTTTATACCAACCAATCTAATCAGCATCATTCTCCTACTCTTATCCTAATTACTTAAGCTCGATACAATATGTACATCTTTTCCGTTGTAAATATTGTAAAAATTATTAGCAATAGTTTTATGACCGATCGCCTGACGTCAACTTATCTTTTCTTTTGTTGCAGGGGACTATGGACGTGGTTTCACCCCGCCAAGTCGGTCCGGGGTGACGGAAGAGGCGGCGCGTGACCCCATACACCCACCATGTAACTCACCTCTCTTCGCCGTGCGAGCGGGCCACCGGTACCCGATCTTTGTCTTCGGTGGCCGACGTCAACTTACCTTGGGTATGTAAATTTTGACTAAACGGTATCATGTAGAATTGACCCAAGTCTTCGTTTTACGACATTTATTATCAAAGTAGGGGTTAGTTTCAAATTCAAATTCATTTATTATGCATAAACATTGCGAAGGCACTTACATATTACCAGTTTTAACATTTTAAATCAAACCAATAATCTACCACCGGATCGTAATGAGACAACTACTGAGAAAATCCGACAAGAAACTCAGCGGGTTTGTCTATTATTGTTATTTCTGTACTGTTTTTTTTTTATTAAAATAATACAACATCATTATCATCATCACAGCCCATAAATGTCCCCCTGTTGGGCTCAGGCCTCCTCTGTAATGGGATAACCTACTATATCGCGCTGGTCAGACGTGTTGGTATAGGATTTTGTTTCGAGTTTTCTTTCTCTCGCATAGATGTTATATGCGTTTTATATCCCTTAGTCGTCTCGTACGATCGCCCACGGCTAAGATATGGGATGGTGAATAGTATTCTTACTCCGTCACCACACGGAAAAATATAACGTACTTAAAATATAACATAATTAGTTATATAAATACAACATACTTAGTTAGAATTAGCTCCAGTGTGATATCCTACGAGCCCCATTATAATACAAAGTTCATAGGTACACAATGTAAAAGACCATGCCTAGACCGTAGTAATATTCGTAGCCGCTACCACACAACAAACTCTGATCAGCGTAGCATATTAAGTCAATTTCCCTTCTATTTTATACCTAGTAGTCAAATCACATATAACATGAAATTATCTTTATATTTATTTAGATTACTACCATGTAAGAATTTTGAAACATATACGTCATATAGTGCCTATGGGTGTCTGTGACATCACTCACAGTTTCCATTTGAAAATCAGCGCCAGGGCTTTGTAACCTGGCACATGCTGAAATGGAATTCTGGTTGATACATTTTCAATATACATAGTCTCGTTTTCATCTCAGCTCATATATGTCCCACTGTTGGGCTCGATCCTCCTCCACAATGAGAGGGAAATGACCTAACACGCTGGTCAGGCGTATTGGTTTAAGGTTTTGTTTCGAGTTTTCCATATCTCGCGTAGATGTTATATGCGGTTTATATCCCTTAGTCGTCTCTTACGATCACCCACGGGTAAGAAAATGGGTGGTGAATTATATTCTTACTCCGTCATCACAGAGAAAAGACTCTTGTATTTTTGTATAGTTTTGTAATTTGTTAAAGGAATATATTAATAAATATTTTCCTTCTTTCTTTCTTTTTTCTTTGAAATGATACCGCTAATTATTATTCTAAGTAATATCACTAAAAACGACAAAGAAATACAAATGAGAAATACCAAACACTGTACAAATAACATAATAACAACAGCCATTTATAACGATAAATTGTGAGGAAAAATGAGGGCGTCATATACACAATGCCTGTTGTTTGCACTTCGAGACGTATAGACCAAATAAATAACTTATCTGAAGAATATAACATTCATATATGTATATATTATATGTCTTATTTCATACAAAAATAATGCAGTTAATTTTCTTAGTCAATCTTCTATCTATATATATAAGATATTTCCACCTATGTATTGACTCATCACCATATTTCTGGAACCATAAGGCCTACAGACTTTAAATTTGATAGGAATATTCCTTTCGCCGAGTAAAGGTCAGAGAAGAACGGATTTTACGCAATTCCACCCGCAAGGAGGGTTGCTAGGGTGTAAAAATGACATTATATTAAATATAGCTCCTACAAATTTAGAATTTGGTGTGGACTTTCTTTTTGCCCTGTAAAGGTCATATGAAGTAGGATTTTAAGAAATTCCTTCTCCGAAAGGAATTTATGTCGCGAAAGTAAACTACACAACTGAACTGACGTAACTGAAGCAAAGCGAGGGCGGGTCGCTAGTCGTTTTTTTATATAGCTCTGTATTATACAACCATATAGCTGTGTTTTAAACTCTGCTGTATAATAATATTAATTAATTTAGTATGACGTTCGAGAGACGAGTAGGATTACTTGATATTTTTTTTCACTGCATAACTGTTACCTGTATAGCAGAAAACCTCGCAGAAGATGGACGTCTGAGCAATGGTAATGCGCTGTTGCGCGTCGTTTGTTGAGCGAGAGGGCCGGCAGTTCAACTGGGTGGGTTTGTATTACAAAGGCCTTGGACGGTAGTAACACTTACCATCAAGTGTGCTACGTGCTTGTTTACCACAATAAGCAAATAAATAAATAGCATATCCGTCATTGCTGCGTGTGATGATGGAGTAAGAATACAATTCACCACCCCATATCTTACCCGTGGGTGATCGTACGAGACGACTAAGGGATAGAAAACGCATATAACATTTATGCGAGATAAGGGAAACTCGAAACAAAACCCTATACCAACACGTCTAACCAGCGCGGTACAGTAGGTTAATTTCCCTTCAAATCAATTATGGAGGAGGCCCGAGCCCAACAGTGGGACATATATGGGCTGTGATGATGATATCCTTTATTCGTTTTTACAGAAACCCACATAGAAGATAATGAGTGGTGAATTATATTCTATTCATACACGGAAAAGTAAATTACGATTCTTTATGTATCTTATGTCCTTTTCTTAATGACTTATAAAATTAAGGAATTTTCAATTGAAGTGTATTTAGAGTACTTCGACTACATCTTTGTTTACAAATCAAATTCGATGATATTTTGTTGGAAAAGGAAATGACGAATGGCTTACATAATCTTCATTCCACCCACCATCATTGCAAAGAAACATTGAATGGATTGCAGCTGGTTTATACTTGTCATAAAAATAAAAGGGTTTTAATGTTATACTTAATATTAAGTTCTTCATTTTACTGTGAGGCAGCGGCTGCGAATACTACCAAACCTTAAATTCCTAGTGGATTTCGACAAAGAGTAAGAACTGTAAAGTTTGAAGTATTAAGCCTATACAATGTGTAAACATTGTCCGATAGATGGCATACGTCACCTTGAAGACGTAAGATATAATATGAAATTTGCATTTCCTAAAATAGTTCACGATAGTGTAAGTGGCAGCACGATTGGGCCGGATTCCCAATAGGTGCGGGTTCGAACCCCGCTTGTGACATCATTTTTCGTTTCGTAATCGGGTATTTATAAATAATTAAGCATATTAAATGCTAAAAATTTCGGTAATTTGAAAGAGTAAGAACTTTTATATCGACATGGGGTAGGTAATAACATATAGTATCGTCTGGTTAACAATTACAGTTCCAAAGAGGGTTGATGTAAGTGTATAAAACCATTGCTAAAGGTATATATCACCAGTTCTCCTATGATCACAAGCGATGTAAAGTATTCGAAACGTCGCAAAATTAAAAATCCATTGCAAACGCGATAGAATCCATAAAAATAGTTTTATTTCAAATGTGTAAAACTTGCTTAAAAATCAGAAATCATTATAGTACATATTGCGTTACTGTATGGGGTTGACCCCAAGTAATTAGGATAAGAGCAGGATGATAAAGATTCAATATTAAATTTGAAGTTCGGTATTGTATTTATATTTTTCGCTTTATATTACCTCTTTAGGAGTTATATAGTATTAGGCATCGATAGAAAGACAAGAATTCGGTGGCGGCGTTCCATCCAAATGGCAATAGAGAAAATACGGTAGATTATAGGGCTGTATTCCATCCCTTATGCTTTGAATGGTTTAAGCGGAGCGTGACAAAAGCATATCCTATTCCCAAAAAAAAGGTTGTTTCTATACGCATATATGAAAAAAAAAAAACTCAACCGTATTGTAAACCTAGATCCAATTTGTTATTTAAATATTTCCACGTGTTGGATGGATTTTAGATTGCTTTCGGTTTCATGGTATGTGGATATGTCAGTTTCGGTTCACGATTCCAATTGTAGGTAATACTAGAAAATAACGGCGAAATAGATTTTTTGCTTTGCGCGGTTTAAAATATTATAATGAAAAAGTTTCGCGGTTATCCTTTTTTTTTGTATTTATTTTTCAAGTGAAAACATCTTTTGGCTCACCACACATAGATTTTTTCGATTGTTTCGTAGGCTGTAAGTGAGGCTGATCCTTATTTATTTATTTATTCAAAAACATAAAAGCTTACAGTTAAAATGAAAACGCTTATATGCTATACTACACAATCTAAATATCTTCTTATCATATCTAATATTTAATTAACAAATAAAATAACATTAACAATACATAGACAGAGCCAAACTTAACGTAGCGCCCAATTTAAATATTTATTTATTTGGTTGTTTATTGCACATGTTCTATCAGTAAATATATCTACATCTGGAATCATTTTCAACATGTTGTTCATTAGAATAATAGCCCTCCCAGTAGGGCTATTACTAGCTTGGCAAATCCGCCATGTTGGCGGGCAGGCAAATAGTCGATGTTGTCTTCGACCAATACCACGCATGTAGTTATCAGGCACATACAGGTTTATGCACTCACGCACCGATGGATTGTCTACCTTCCCACCCAGTAGCAGACAATAATGCATAATATGCGCAAACTTACGCCTCAGCTCCAGTGTATCAAAACCGACCATCCCACATACAAACATAGAGGGATACAAAAAAGGATAGTATCCATATATCCGCTTATATAAGTATCGACAAAATTTACGTAGTATATATTTATTTTTATTTACTTATGGTAGTTAATTTTTTTTTAGGTCTTTCTTATTACATACATACATATATATCATCACGCCATATCCCTTGCAGGGTATGCAGATAGAACAGACTGCCAGAGAACTCTATCCTTGCATACTTCACTCGCTTCCTCAACATTCATAATTGTGTTCATACACGCTCACCGGTTTCGGAGACTCTTGACTCCACCTTCCTTCAGTATGTGACCAATCTGGTCTAGGTAGGTGAGTCTCGGTCTCCCCCGGTACCTACATCCTTCCACTTTCGCATTGTATATCTTCTTAACCAAACATTCGTTCGGCATTCTTTCAACATGTCCGTCTTTCTTATTCTTCAGTATATATTATTTTTTAGGATTGCTTTTGAAACAATCCTATAAAATCCTATTTTTAATCCTGCCTATTAGCTTACTAAATCAAATTTTAGTGGTTATGATACCGCCTGTAAATTTTCTTAACCAACTAATGAGTGACCAAATTGACTAGCTGGTAGAGCGGTAATGATATACATAAAATTTTATTAACGCAGTGGAACTATCATTGCAATTTAGTAACTTTCTATTTAGTTAAAATATTTTATTAAAGTAATGTAAATATTTGAAATAAAACTACTTTTACGGATTCTATCGCGTTTGTATTTGATTTATAATTTCCCGAGACGTTTCGAACACTTTACAGTGATCATGGTCACGGAAGGACCATGATCAGACCATGATCAGACCATGATCAGTCCTCCCGTGACCATGATCACTGTAAAGTGTTCGAAACGTGTCGGGAAATTATAAATCAAATACAAACGCGATAGAATCCGTAAAAGTAGTTTTATTTCAAATGTGTAATACTCGCGTAAACATTAGAAGTCGTAATGTAAATATCAAAATAAATAAATAAATTTTATTTATTACTACCATACAGCATATTTTTCGTGTGGTGACGGAGTAAGAATACAATTCACCACCCCCTATCTTACCTGTGGGTGATCATAAGATAGTCGTCTCTTATGTGATATAAAACGCATATAACATCTATGCAAGTGAAGAAAAAGAAAACTTTCGGGTCGTCCAGTGAGGTCAAGTCACTTTGCTCCGGTGGTCGGCTCAACGATGAAAGTGACGCGTCACGGGTTGGTTACGCGTGTGCGTGCTCACGCCCCTCTGTCGCCCCGGACGGAGTGGTGCGAGGAATGCCCCGGCCATGGCCCAATCCCCACAAAAAAAAAAGAGAAGTAAAACTCGAAACAAAACCTATACCAACACGTCGGTGTAGTAAGTTAATTGCCCTCCCATTGTAGAGGTGACTCGAGTCCAACAGTGGGATATATATGGGCTGAGACGATGATGATGATGATAAATGTTCTATTGAGGTAAAATATTTAATTGAAATAAAGTAAATATTAAAATAAATAAAACTTCGTGATTATTACCATACAGCATATATGTTTAACCATTTACAGTAAAATTTTTTTTAATAGCTTATGGTGGCAAACGAGCAAACAGCAAACCTGGTGGTAAGTATCACTGCCGCCCATGAACCTTTGCAATACCAAGGGTATAGCTTAGGACGCTGCCTACCAATAATATTCCAAACCCACCCGAGTTGGGCTTTCGGCTCTCACACATTTGCCATTACTCAGACGTCTATCTTCTGCGAGAGTGTGGTACTACCCCGGACGGACCGGCCCGCGACTGTAGACAGAAAACTATCAACAGCGTGGTCCTACCACTATTAAAAATATTTGCAAGTAAGTTAAGTTTAAAATTGAGATAGTTTTTATTGGAGACAAAACTGTTTATCTAGAGTATCGAAGCTCAACCACAATACTCACAACAGCAACTTCTAGGCAGTTAACAACTAGGGCTACCGAAGTCAAAAACCGGGTACCGGTGGCCCGCTGGCACGGCGAAGAGAGAGGATTTTACGGTGGGTCTATGGGGTCACGCGCCACCTTTCCGTCACCCCGGACCGATTCGGTGTGACGGATTCATAGCCCACCAATAAAAAAAAAAAAAAAAAAAAAAGCAGTTAAATTTTTTATTGCAGATGGTGGCAAACGAGCAAGCAACAATCCTGATGGTAAGTATCACTGCCGCCAATAGGCCCTTGAAATACCAGTGGTACAGTTAGATCGCGGCCTACAAAAGATAACCCTAAAATCCACACAGATAATTGGGCTACCGGCTCCCTCGTGAACGAACAAAGCTCAACAGCACATAGCCACCGCTCAGATGTCAATTTTCTACGAGAGTGTGGTACTATCCAAGACGGACCGCCCCCGGCTGTAGACAGATAACTTTTTTTTTTTTTTTTTTAAAGACCTTTCCTAATTTTTTTAAAGACCCTGCACTAAGGAAATAAACCTTGTATTGCGGGGGACTTTACAAACATGCAATTAACGCAGACAAATTACACCCAGACTCAGAACAACACTTTGTGGATCACACAAAGTAATGTCCTGCGTGGGAATCGAACCCACGGCACTGGCACGGAAGGTCGGTATATTAACCACTACGCCATCTATGCAGTCGAAAACTGTCAACAGTATATAGCCCTACCACTATTAATATAAAACGATGGTGCTGTGTGGTAGTGGTTACGAATACTACCAACCCTTACTTTACTTGTGGATGTCGTAAAAGACGACTAATAGCCTTATAACGGCTTGGGCCAACTCCATCTGATGCCATTGTGTCAACAATTACATTCCCAAGGAGGATTAACATCTGGCTGGTGAACGGCCATAAAACTATTGCCAATAACTTTTACAATATGAACTATGAAAGTACATATCGTATCGACCCCAAGTAATTGAGATAAGAGTAGGAGAATGATGAATGTTATATTGTTATAACATTCTGAACTGTTGTTAGTTCAACGTGTAACAAACATTGTCTTCTAAATATTCATTAGAACAAGAAATTTACGTAAAATTAATATATAACACCTAAATCACTATTCAACAATGTAATACAATTCTAAGGGCAAACTTATGCAGATGGCGCAGTCCGCTTACACACAACTACACGATGGCACCTGCTACTTCAAATATATTTGCATAAACATAACAGGAGTCTGTCGCCAGCCTATTATGGATTCAAACTAACCGAATTCGTATTTACTTATTGTTTAGTTAAAATGTTCTGTATATAGAATATTTAAGTTTGATAGAATATTTAAATGACTATATTCTTTCTTTCTTTTACATACATACATATCATCACGCCATATCACTTGCAGGGTAGGCAGAGAGAGCAGAGTGCCAGAGAACTCTATCCTTGCATACTTTACTCGCTTCCTCAACATTCATAATTCTCTTCATACACGCTCGCCGGTTTCGGAGACTCTTGACTCCACCTTCCTTCAGTACATGACCGATCTGGTCTAGGTAGGTTAGTCTCGGTCTCCTTCGGTACCTACATCCTTCCACTTTCGCATTGTATATCTTCTTAACCAGATGTTCGTTCGGCATTCTTTCCACATGTCCGAACCACCGAAGCATGCCCTTTCGCATCTTTACACCAATACTCTCTTTCATACCTACTCGCTCTCTTACGTCGTCGTTACGGATGCGGTCGGTCAGCCTAACTCCAAGGAGGAACTGGAAGAAAATGAAAATGGAAATTCAATATAAAAAGATATAACGATCTATTTGGCCAGCATAGTATAGTGGTTCAATTTCTCTCCCTTTGTAGACGAGGACTCTTAAAAAATCAACAACCGGTAATGATCCTTATTTTGTGGTGGACTTCACAAACATGTAATTAATGGATACAAATTACAACCAGATATAGAAGAGAACCGGAAGCCCAACTGGGTGGGTTTGGGGTTTGTATTGGTGGGCAGCGGCCTAGCTATAACCTTGGTATTGCAAAAATCCGTGGGCGACAGTGACACTTACCATCAGGTGTGCTGCTTGATCGCTTGCAACCATAAGCAATAAAAAAAATAGAAAAACAATTTGTGAATCGCACATTGTATTGTCTGCCACTTTACGAGATTCTGCCACTGTTAGATGGGCAGCTTGTCCGTCTACCAACGAAGATACATAACAACAAAAAAATAAAAAATAAGTGTGTGTGTCAGCTCCAAAGCACGACTGGAGTTTACTCCTTAAGTACGATTATCAAAACAGGCGCAAAAAAAGCTCATTTGACTAAAAATAATATATATATATTTATTTACATTTATTAAAACTGTTCAGTGAAGTATTATCTCACGTCAAAAAGTGAAAGATGCGCAGAATAGGTTGCGCACCAAAAACGTAACGAGGTCATTCGATTACTAGATTTTACTCCTCAAATTTTTCTCATACCGGGCGCCTTATATGAAAATCGATTCTTAAGGAGTAAACTCCAAAAATAAAATAGAAATATATATTAAGATTTTACTGTCAGCTTAAAGTGTTACGTTCAATAATTTATTAGCCGGCTATGCAAGTAAGGTCGCTGAGGTCAAACTGCGCTTACACTGTGGAAAGTAATTAAGTACATCAGGTTAGGCGGGAGGCCAACGCTAATGAAATTGGTAGAGCGTACCCGTTGACGTAATACATCTTCGTATACCTATGTATACACATATTATATATTCAAAGAGTATTTTCCAGAAGACTGTTTGTTTTTTCTTTTAGTAAAATTATTTCTACGGATCTTATCGCGTTTTTATTTGATTTATATTTTTTAAACATTTTTCAATGTGACGGCAATACTAAAATATTTATACTAATACGAATTAAAAATAATATAAATACTTTTTTTCATCATCATTACAGCCCATAAATGTCCCACTGTTGGGATCGGGCCTCCTCTGTAATGAGAGGGAAGTTAACTTACTATACCGCGCTGGTCAGATGTGTTGGTATAGGGTTTTGTTTCGAAGTTTCTTTCTCTCGCATGGATGTTATATCCGTTTTATATCCCTTAGTCGCCTCGTACAATCACCCACGGGTAAGATATGGTGTGGTGAATAGTATTCTTTCTCCATCACCACACAGAAAAATACTTTTAAATCATATATATTATCATAAATAACAGAATTCAAAACTCAATAACGATCATGTGAAGGATTTGTTTAATATAATGCGTATTTTTTTAACTATATTTCTACGTCATCCCGAAAGTAAAGGTGTAGATATGTTTCTCCTTAAAATTCTTAATTCCTATATAATAGGTTGCAGGTTTCATCTGAGCTCATATACGTCCCACTGTTGGGCTCAAGCCTCCTCCATAATACGAGGGAAATTGCCCTACTATAAGATGTTGGTCAGACGTATTTGTTGGTGTAGGATTTTTTTTTCGAGTTTTTATTTTCTATTCAGGCATGATTGCAGGCTCATTGCTTCTAAACAGGCGCAGTTCTTGGCTTTCAGCTTAGTACTGAGGCCTTCTTGAATTCTTCAGATTTTTTTAAAAAATCGTTGATATCAAAATCCAATATCACCTTATATTCCTTCAACCCAAACTTCAAAAGCAAGACTTCACGATCGTAGTACCTAAGATATTTATGCGAGCAAACTAATGAAGTTAATAATGGATAATTATATTTTTATCATAAAGAATATCAGGCAAAGATAATTTAAAATTAGGAATACAATCGCCATCTTAAAAAAGGGCGTAAAAGAATTGAAACTCAAATTATACTAAAAACAGCTAAGTGATAAGAGACCTTTTTAAATTAACTGAGCGGCGAAATAATTTGGGACGCGTTTTTTTCAAGTTTTTTTTTTTATAAGACATAAATCAAGCAGTAAATCAGGAGTGAGGTAACAGAGAAATTCTTAATTATGGAGCTTAAGAAACCACTTAGAGTGCGCGAAATTTTATTTTTATTGAAGTAATGAGGTTGTGTATTTTGAAATTGTTTTTATGGCATTCAATATTAGAGGAACTGGCGGCGAACCTCGTGGTGAGTGGTAATAGTAACATAGGTTACCTCTGGCCTCTGGCTTTTCTTCTTTTAACTTTCAAATATCTTCTTTTAACAAATTACAACTTTGAATTTAATATTTATAGCTGGACACAGCGCTTATCGTAGCTGTACAACCCTTTATTTATTGACTGACTAGTCAATATTGCTTTCTGTCTCCCGTTTTGCCTGGGAGGGAAGTGGCATCACTCTTTTTCAACTCTTCCTCTTTAACTTTTATAATTAAATTTGTTGTGGGTTCCAAGACAATTAAAATCTTTTCCCGGAACTGCCCGAGGGTCAAAACTCGGTGTCATTTATGGTGAAAATTGTGGATCCTGGCTTACAGGAGTTACAATGGTGGGAACGTGTGGTGGGATTAGTCCCATTAGAAAAATGTAGAGACAGGCAACTGGGAACTGCGAGAGGGAGATAACTTTTATATTGCGGGAAACTTTACAAAAATATATAATAAGGAACGAAGATTACATCCACACTCAGAACAATAATCTTTGATATGTGTTAATCGCTATAAATATAAGCAACTTACTTTGCTCGTGGATGTACATTGAGCATGTACATCCACGAGCAAAGTAAGTTGCTTATATTGTAGTAGGGTTGAAGTCAGGCAGAAGACGGGTCATAATTTTTTTTGTTAATAGCTTTTGCAATATGTACAATGGAAGATGAGTATATGTTGAGTCGACTTCGAGGAGTTGGAATCATCATCATCATCATTTCAGTCCATCGCTGTCCAGTGCCGGACGTAGGCCTCCCTTATGGTACGCCACAGAGTGCGGTCCTGTGCTGTCTGCATCCATCGACGCCCAGCAACTTTCACTAGATCATCTGTCCACCTAGTGGGGGGTTGTCCTACACTGCGTCATCCGGTACGTGGTCGCCACTCTAGAACCTTTGTCGGTCCTTCGAGCGATGTGGCCTGCCCATCGCCATTTCAGCGTGCTAATTCTTCGTGCTAAGTCGGTTACACCCGTTCTTTTGCGGATTTCTATATTACGGATTCTATCACGTAAAGAAATCCCGAGCATAGCTCGCTCCATAGCACGCTGAGCGACAGTGTGTAGTTGGAATAATAACAAGCAAATGATAAATAACAGTATATACTTAATAGCACTTGAAAGAGCTGTATATAGAGCCACTTTATAGGGAAAAAAGTATTTACATTATGTAAAATATTCACTAAATTATAGCGATAGAAAAAAAATACATGTACATAAAACAAAAGCTTTTTTATATAGAAAATGTATCAAAATAAAGAACTGTAACTACAGTTATGTTGGTAATCACGGCTGGACGAGGGTATAAGTAAGATTTACAATGGACTGACACACTTAAATATTAACCTGATCGTGACAAGGGTAGTTGAGTGAAATGGATAGTGTACCAGTAATACTATGGTACTTCAAGATCTTTGTAGACTTCAACATAAGTAATACAGACTTGATTTTAATGAATTAATTGAAGTGAAAACTTCTTTTGGTGTACCGCACACAGATTATTTCGTGGGCTATAAGTGAGGTGGATGCGTCACGCTCTGAGATGAAAGGCTCAATCAGGTGAACTCGTGACTGCCGAGTGTACCCGAGCGAGAAAAATACAATTAGCTGCTCTTCACTGTTGCATTCACAGAAGAGAGCTGTCCATCTTCTCATTATGACAATTAGTCGACTTTACGGCTTCCACGGGTAAGTAAAAGATGGTGGTAATTATATACTTATCCATACATCGCAAATAGTGGCAAACAAGCAAATAGTACACTTGGTGGTAAGTGATATTTCCGGTCATCTTTGCAATACAAAAAAATCCACAGACATGCTGTTACTTACTGTGAAGAAAATGCTACTCTTAAATCTTGTTCTCTTTATTTTCGCCCTTCGTGCACATCAACGTTTCAATTATATAATAATAAAATTTGATTCACAATTATTAAACTTCAAATAAAAAACATAACGTAACGTCGTAACAGTAGAATACAATTCACCGCTCTCTATCTTACCCGTAAGTGATCGTAGGCGATCGTTAAGGGATATAAAACGCATATAACATCTAGACAAGAGAAAGAAAATACGTAACAAATACCAACACGTCTGACCAGCGTGGTATAGTAGGTCAATTTCCCTCCCTTTATGGAGGAGGCTCGAGCCCAACAATGGGACATATATGAGCTGAGATGATTAGTAACATTGACATTGAAATAAATGACTTAAATCTAATATCATGCGAATCGATTCTGATGATATCTATATAACTGTATGCAATCAGTCTCCGAAACCGGCGAGCGTGTATGAAGAGAATTATGAATGTTGAGGAAGCGAGTGAAGTATGCAGAGATAGAGTTCTCTGGCACTCTGTTCTCTCTGCCTACCCTGCAAGGGATATGGCGTGATGATATGTATGTATGTATGCAATCATATCTAACCCTCCACAAGAACTATACAGGGTGGAAGTAGACCGCTCCCGAAAACAAAGACAGGTAACCCAACAAGTCCTACTTGTAATAGTAGGCTAGAAAAAAAATCGATTCGGATGAAATTATTTTTTTTTCACCACGAGAGGTCGTTGAAATCTTGAACATATGATCGTGAGTTTTGAATAGATTGCCTCTTTTCTCATCTGAGTAAAGTTACGTATTTTTTATGGAATTATCGTTACATGACACTGTCCTAATACGATGGAATGTGAAAAAAACTTAAAGTTAGTTATGAAAAAAAATTTTTTTTTTTCATCTGAATCAATTTTTTTTCTAGCCTATCATTACAAGTAGGACTAGGAGAGTCACCTGTCTTTGTTTTCGGGAGCGGTCCACTTGCACCTTGTATAAGATTAAGTTAATCTAAACTTAGAACATCAAAACATGAGGATAGTTAACGCTAGAAGACTAACATACAAAGGGTTTTTCACCATCAACATCAAGCAACTGCGCAATGAAGAAAACCCCAAAGGAACACGCAATCATACAACATCAAGGACACATACGCACGCGCCAATATACATATAAACCATCATAAATATATTAAAACCACTTCAAGAAACCTTGAATTATATAACAACAATATAATAATTAAAACACTTAACATATATACCTTTTGCACGGACAAAAGCCTGTGGAACAAAACTTTATTATAAAAAAAAATCCTCCTCAAGTTGTTCCCACCAATTAACCAAACCTTTTATAATAATATTGAGTCTGGCATGTATACTATGTAATAGCGAAGCGCTTCTGTTCTGTACAACTACCAAAAAACTATCGATGTTCGAGACAGCAAACATGCCACACTCGCTATAAGAACGCGGCACCCATAACAATAATAGGAAGATATTGTTGAATTGAATACGCAGGTCACTGTGTCCTTTTGCGTAATATTCACCCACAGGCTGTACGTATAAAGCTTTAGTAGTATACTTTAAAGGGCATGATCTTTACCAGGTCACGGCATATTGTACTTGGATACCAACATAGCACAATCAAATACCACATCTGTGTTATATATCTTTAGCTCATCCGATTATCCGAAATACTACAATTTAGGCGAGCGTGTATGAAGAGAATTATGGATGTTGAGAAAGCGAGTGAAGTATGCAAGGATAGAGTTCTCTGGCACTCTGTTCTCTCTGCCTAACCTGCAAGGGATATGGCGTGATGATATGTATGTGTGTATGTATGTATGTACTTCAATGTAAATTTATTTAGTGATGTAAAATACAGAATAACGGTATCTTTTATTATTATCTAAGTTCATATATGGCCCACAGCTGGACGTGAGCCTCCTCTATGATAGAAATAAAATTGACTTAGGCGCTCGTCAAGCGAGTTAGTATAGGATTTTATTTCTAGTTTTCCTTCTCTTGCATAGATATTATATGCATATTACTCATATTATTCAATACTAACGGGCAGGATAATTATGTATTCTTACTTCATCCCCACTGCTATACAGCAGTACCGTAAGGTAGCGGTTACGAATACTACCAACTCTTACTTTGCTCGTGGATGTCGTAAAAAACGACTAAGAGCCTTATAACAACCTGGGCCAACTCCATCTGATGCCGTTTGGTCAACAATTACATTCCCAAGGAGGGTTGTCGTCTGGCAGACGGCTGGTCATAAACTTATTGCCAATAACTTTTACAATATAAACTACGAAAGAAGAGTACATATTGTATTGACCCCAAGTAATTGGGATAAAAGTACTGATGATTCTTATTTCATCCCCACATGGCAAACTATCCGTATATTTAGTACTAGTCTACTAACTCGTGCTCTGTCATCATCGGTACTGCATATCGGCCTCCATGGTTCGACGTAAATAATTTTATTGAAGCGATTACTGAATCTCTTACTTCTTTCTCTAACGCCGACAAAATCATTCTACTTGGTGATTTCAATATCAATTTTCTTAATTCATCTGATAATAAAACAAAACTTCTCAATAATTTTCTACAATACTCAAATTTAAAACAAATTATCAATGAACCTACCCATTTTACGGATCATAGGGAAACTTTGATAGATATTGTGTGCACTGATGCCAAGGTACATGCAGTAACAGTTTCCCACATACCTGAATTAGGTCACCATGCAATTATATCTGTGGAGCTTAATTTCAAATTAGAAAAACATTCACCGCATTGGATCACTTATAGGCCAATTAAAGACATTATGATGGATATTTTTAATAAGGATTTACAGAGTATAAATTGGAAGAACATAGAAAACGCGGCGGATGTGAATGATACGGTTACAATGTATAATACGTATATATCTAATCTATTTGATTTGCATGCTCAAAAATCGGTTCTTATTAGAAATAAGTCATTTCCATGGATCACTGATACCATTAAATTAATGATGAAGCTACGTGACAAATTTCATACTAAATACAAGTCAACAAAATCTGAACGCGACCTTAACTCCTATAGAGAGCTCAAACATATTGTTCGCGCAGCAATGGATAGTGAAAAACGTGCCTATTTCAACTCCCATATTAATAAAAATATTAGACAACCAAAGAAATTATGGAAGCAATTAAAATCCACCATCTGCATTACAAAAAAAAGGGACAATGATCTACCCCACTTCTGTAATGACCCTGATGCGATTAATACACATTTTTTAGATATTCCTAACAATGACTTGGTGACAATATCCGATTTGACATACTTCGAATTCTTCCGAGCTGCAAATGTGTTCCAGATGCAGACAGTATCTGAAATAAACGTGCTTCATTTTCTGCGCAGTCTTAAGTCTAATGCTCTAGGATCAGATAATATTTCTTTAGATATACTCTTAATGACGTTGCCTTCTACTCTTGGCATAATAACATCCATAATTAATAGGTCAATTTTAACTTCCACGTTCCCTAGCTCATGGAAAATGGCAATTGTGCAACCAATCCCTAAAACAGCCAATCCTGCTAGTATAAAAGATTTGCGCCCCATCAGTCTTCTTTCTTGTCTCTCCAAGATATTGGAAAAGGTTGTATTTAGTTAATTGAGGGCTTATTTTGAAGAATCTAAGATACTACCTGTCACTCAATCTGGGTTTCGTCAGAAGCACAGCACAACTACAGCATTACTTGATGTAGTTGATAACATGTTGGAAGACAGGGACAGGGGTATGACAACTCTGCTAGTTCTCCTCGATTATTCTCGAGCTTTTGATTCAATCAACGTTTCACTTCTTCTTTCTAAACTGTCCTTCTATGGTTGTAGTTCTGAAACTATAAAATGGTTTCATAGCTATCTGTCCAACCGCTCTCAACAAGTCTTAATAAAAGGCAGGAAGGGGAATGATGTTATATCTTCTCCAGGGGAGGTTCGTAGGGGCGTACCTCAGGGTTCCATCCTTGGGCCACTGCTCTTTATCCTGTATACTGCTGACATCACCAACTGCATACTTCATTGCAAATTTCATCTTTATGCTGATGACCTACAATTATATATATCGTTTCAGCAGCAAAATGCTGAAGAAGCTATAAAAAAGCTTAATGAAGATCTTGAGAAAATTTCGGAAAGGTCAGGCAGAAACTCTTTAGTTCTGAATCCTGAAAAATCTAAGTTTATCGTAATAGGCTCCAGGAACATGTTGAAAAAGTGTATGCAGTTCGGTGTTAGAATAAAAGGACATTCGATTGCGCAAGTGCAGGAAGCGCGTAATCTTGGAGTAATATTTGATGGGCAGTTACATTTTGAAGCACATATTACTGAAGCAGTGCGTAATTGTTTTTATAGGCTGAAATTATTGTATAGGATTCGTCCGATTATAAGTGTAGATATTAGAGTAATGCTTTGTGAGACATTGATTTTGTCTAAATTAAACTATGCAGACACCGTTTATAGCACTCGTATTTTGAGCAAAACGCAGAAACTAATACAACGGGTTCAGAACGCTTGTGCGCGATATTGCTTTAACGTCCCGCCTCGGTCTCACATCACCCCCTTTTTAAATAAGGGTAATTTAATGAAGATGACAGCACGTAGAAAGCTTCACCTAGCAACCCTTTTGTTTTATATTGTTGTATCCAAAATGCCTGAATATCTATATCGCAAATTATCATGGTCGAAAGATTGTAATGCAATAAAGACGAGGGCATCCTCTTATTTATTGTTAACTCCAAGTCATAGAACGGCAGCATTTCATGGAAGTTTCAAATTCGCTGCAACTCGATGTTGGAATGATTTGCCACCTCCATTACGCCGGTTAAAATCAGTTAACAATTTTAAAATTAAATATAAAGAATATTTGCTGGACCAACAGCATAAGGCACAATAATATATCTTGCATAACTGACCTTTATAGTTCTCTCACATTTGCTAATACATTTTCTACATCAATTTTATTATATTCCTTACAACCTATCTATTAAATAAAGAAAAAAAAAGATCATATTTATTTAATTCATCAAATATTTAACTTTACTTACTTTTTCTATGAAACAAATACATAAGCATTATAGTCTTATTTCTATGAATATGTTTACACTTTCCTACTATTGACACTATGTATATATGTTTCATTGATCAAAACTCTTTAACTCTCTGATATCTCTCAGTGCCACAGTCATCTATTTTTATAAAAGTAATAAGTGAATGTGTATAATTATATAGTTATAGGTGAATTGTACATGTATGTATGCGTGTATGTGTGGGTAATCATATGTTTATGTATGTGTGTAGGTATGTATATGTATGTGTGTTGCATGTTGTGACGAACCGTACTCACTCCCTGAAGGTTCCATCTGAAAATCAGCGCCGTAGCACATTTGTGACGCAGCTTATGCTGAGGTAAGACCTTTTGCGGTATCCTACGTGTATGTGTTTTTAGATTTTGTTTAGTTTGTTTACTTCTAAGTTTTGGAAACCGTAATAAATGTTTTTTCTTTCTTCTTTCTTTCTTTCTAACTATATAGTTTCAACCAACTCTGTATCTAAGTTCGCATTTTTAGAGAATTTTTCCCTTTAATATATCTATAATTCTAAAACGTCACATATATCATATTCAACAAAAGCGAGTGATTAAACGCAGACATATTTTGACAAATGCTACTATTGCATGCACACAAATAGATAAGTAACACGTGCAATGGTTATACATTCATATGTCGTGTATCACAATATCCCGGGAGATTTGCCCTCCGTTGGCGCTCGATGGACATCTATCACCGTCACTATCAGGTTAGCAGGCCAACTGATATACGGCACGTAAGTTCAACTAACCAATTATAATACATTCTCCATTCGGTGAGAAAGATAACAATTTATCATCCCTAGTTTTGTCTCCTGGTGTCATAAAAACGACTGAGTTATTTGATGTGCATAAAGTTAAGCTAACCAATTATAATCCATTCTCCATTCGGTGAGGAAGATAACAATTTATCATCCCTTGTTTTGTCTCCTGGTGTCATAAAAACGATTAAGGTATATGATGTGCATTTATGCATGCCTTTATTCGTTCGTTTCATGAGCAGAATACGGGGTGATGAATTATATTCTTATTCCGTCACCATACGGCAATAATTTTCACATAGAGTCCTAAAAATTAGTTGAAGAATTACCAAGAAGAATGGACACCAACACTCTCCTCCTCATAATACTATTTAAGCGTGGCGATTACGACATTACTTCTCCTTTGGTGAAACCGATATTAAAAAGTTATTCCCTTCTTTATTTTAATAGGTTATCTATTAGGAGTCTCTGCATAGTCCAAATTCTAGGGTCAGTTCTCAAGAGCTGATGAAGAATTGAACCATACAGTTTCGATCGCTTCCCACCTTGTCGATTAATCACCTACTGAAAATAGCAGTAATCATGAAACGTAGGCGACAAGACTGTTTTAAGATTCTCTAGTAAGAGCTATATAGAATAGTAGTCCTCGTCCCTGTGTAAAGTTAGATGGTTTGATGATGGGAAGCTGAAACAATTTAAAGTTGTCAAGTGTTAGCTGGTCTCTTATAGTAGCGGTTCAAACTTCGGTCGAACTGACCGCGATACTGGCAAGGGGGATCAGTTATACATACTCATGTCAGCGCTGCCTTACCTGCTAGCTATGGACCAGGTTAGAAATTCATTAAAATGTTAGATTTCATGTGATGACGGCTTAAAAATACAATGTATCATAACCCTTTAATTTTCCATAGGAGTCGTAAAAACTAGTTAAGGTCAGCAAGTTGAAGAGGACCGTAGAATCTTGAACAACTTACAAAGAATACTGCAATCGCCAGATCGTCTGCCAAGCGTAGTAATTATAGCAACTGCCATGCTATGCATGCATATGCATATATAGACTTTTTGTGGGATACGCTACGATCTGATCACACCCAGCTTAATCTGTTCGGGGTGACGGCACGGAGGGTTTGGAGCCCTATAACTTGCTGTTCTATGTCTCTCTGTCGTTAATTGGGCTGACCATCGCTGCTGGGTCTTCATCTTCAGTGGACAAGCTAATAGATAAATAAATATAATTATTTAAATTAAAAAGTAAACAAATGTTTGTCAATCTTGAAAAGAGTGTGTATTACTCGAGGGCTATACGAAGCATTGTGGTTTTGTCCCTGATGAATCTAGCTAAATGTCGGTCATTGTCCTGCCACAAACTCATTCCAAAATCGGTTAATTTATTGGCATATGATTTCGACTACGGCTGAATATAACGGATGATTAAATGTCTGAATGATATAAGTGAACGATAAAGTATACGTGACGAATGATGATCTGTTTATGACATTTTCAGAAATTTTAGAAAGTGTTTCAACTGTCTTTTTTTTTTAATTGCGATCTCTTATACTGAGTGAACAACCAAGCAGGATAGTTCTCTTTTAAGATCTAATATGAATTAATATTGCTAAACCTACACTATTAACAAGTTTTTGTCTACAGCTACTAGCTGGTTCTTCCGGGATATTTCCACACTCTTGCAGAAAATTGACGTCGGAACAGTGACAATTTGCTGTTGAACTTCTTGCGGAATGAGAGAGCTGGAAGCTGGGAAGCCTTTTTTTATACGGTGGACTATGGATGCGTCTCGCCCCGTCAAATCGGTCCGGGGTGACGGAAGAGGCGGCGCGTGACCCCATAGACCCACCGTGCAACTCCTCTCTTCGTCGTGCGAGCGGGCCACCGGTACCCGATCTTTGTCTTCAGTGAAGCTGGGCAGCCTGGGGAAGCTTGATAATCAACTGCTCACTTCAATGGATGAATAAATACAATTTCATAAGATAATTTACATGTTTCCTTTGAAACCTCATAATATTTACAATTTCAAACTAAGACTAATAACAAAAAGACTAATTGATCAAAGTCAAGTCTTAAAAGAAAAAAAGAAACACTGAACAACGATTATTCCAATGTTCACATTAACACACAAAATGTAACAAAACCTGCTCACAAACAATGACTTTTATCGCGATCTTCAACAAATTTTCCTCTCCTTTGTTCCTTTTCTATTGTTGTGATCACCGATTACCTTTTACCACGGTAGATGTAAACTTATCCTTCTAAATGATGGCTTTTTGTGCGAAATTGGAGTGAGTTTTCCGATAGATTATCACGTCGGTCCTCAGTGTATCCTATATATGTATATATATATATATATATATATATATATATATATATACATACATACATACATATCATCACGCCATATCCCTTGCAGGGTAGGCAGAGAGAACAGAGTGCCAGAGAACTGTATCTCTGCATACTTCACTCGCTTCCTCAACATTCATAATTCTCTTCATACACGCTCGCCGGTTTCGGAGACTCTTGACTCCACCTTCCTTCAGTACCTGACCGATCTGGTCTAGGTAGGTTAGTCTCGGTCTCCCTCGGTACCTACATCCTTCCACTTTCGCATTGTATATCTTCTTAACCAGACGTTCGTTCGGCATTCTTTCCACATGTCCGAACCATCGGAGCATTCCCTTTCGCATCTTTACACCAATACTCTCTTTCATACCTACTGGCTCTCTTACGTCGTCGTTACGAATGCGGTCGGTCAGCCTAACTCCACAGATTTTCCGAAGAGATCGCATTTCGACCGCATTAATTTTACTTTCAAACTCTTTTCTGCATACCCAACTCTCGCTTCCATACAGTAATGTTGGGACAAGCACTGCGTTATGTATTGCTACACGTGCCTTCTGGCTGAGGTGGTGGCTGCCGAGAAGTTGCCCCAACGCTCTGTTCACTCTATTTCCCGCATTCACTCTTCGCTCTATACCAGTGGTGTACCGTCCATCTCGGCTAAATCCACATCCAAGATATACAAATTCATCCACTTGCTCTAGTATATCATTACCTATTGTTACTCTTACATCTGTTCTGGCTTCATCTCTTTCAAAGACCATTATTTTGGTTTTGCTCACATTCACGCGTAGACCCCTTTTCTTACAATCTTCTGTCATTGTGTCGACTAGGGTCTGCAGGTGCGACATTCCATCATCCAGCCGCACACAGGCTCTACAGCCCATGTAACTGGACTGCACAGCCTGTAGCAGTTTACCGTTAATACCATACTCCAGTAAAATGTCCCAAAGTTCCTTTCGTACAACCGTGTCAAATGCTCTCTCCAGATCCACAAAACTACAGAAAACCCTCTGACCTAGGGCCAGATGCTTCTCCACAATGTTGCGCAGAGAGAACACTTGATCCATGCATCCCCTTCCACTCCTGAAACCTCCTTGTGTCTCAGACAGTAAACCATCGGACACCATCCTCATTCTCCTTTCAATATTTTTACCATACACTTTTGCTGCCAAACTGGTCAAGCTTATGGCTCTGTAATTTGCGCAGTCATAACGTGAACCCTTGTTTTTAAACAAAGGCACGATGACTGCGCTATTCCAGTCTCCGAGAACCATTCCCGAGCTCCAACATAAATTGAGGAGCAACAGGAACGCCTCCCGGACACAGGAGCCACCAAGCTTGATCATCTCGGCAGACACCATATCAATGCCCGCTGCCTTACCATTTTTCAAACTTCTTATCGCCCATTCAACTTCATCCATACTGATGCCATCGGAGGACGCCGTCGCCGAATGTTGATCTACTAGACCACATGCAACACCGGCGCCAACCGTAGCATCCGCATACATATCGCCAAAATATTCACTCCATCGGCTTAACACGTCTTGTGTTTGTGTAAGAATGTCTCCACCTTTAGACCTTATTTTATTCATTCTGAAGGCTGACCAACCACCCCGAGACTTCTTCACCTCCCTCCAAAAGAGTTTGGTGTTACCCTCGAAGTTTTTAGTCAGCCTATCTTCTGCACTCATACTTGCTCTATCACGTTTCTCTTTCACTAAGGCCTTGGTGTCATTCTTACATTGCCGATATATTTCTTTCTTCTGTTCAGTCATACTGTCATTCAGATTCAAAGAAGAGACATAGTCCAGCCACGCTTTCTTCTTTTGCTCTACGGAAGCTGCCACTTCCGCATCCCACCATGCATCACCATTTGTGTTTCTATGCTTCTTTGAACTTCCACATACTTCTTTCGCTGTGTCTACCATACTCTCTTTCAATACTCTCCAGCATTCTTCAATGTCCGATTGCGGCTGGCTTGCCATCGTTAGCCGTTCTCGGACACCCTCTGCATACTTTTCTCTTACACACTCTTCTTGCAACCATTCAACCTTTATTCTTTCAAGCCCTCCGAAGTGGACACGCTCTCGCCAGTGCCTCCACTTTCTGAACAGACCACTAAATCTCGCAATAACGAGATAGTGGTCCGTATCGACTGTGGGGCCCCTGTAGGCTCTTGCGTCCAATATTTTGCTTCGGAGGCGACTGTCTACCAAAATTAAATCTATTATAATTTTCTGTTCATTCCTTCTCCATGTATACGTATGGATGTCCTTATGTTGGAAAAATGTGTTTGACACAATAAGGTTTCTCTCCATGCATACATCCGCTATGAGCCTACCTGCGTCGTTCACTCTCTTATCACCAAATGGACCAAGTACGTCCTCATAGTCGGGACGCTTGGTCCCCACCCATCCGTTCAAATCTCCGCATACAATCACGCGTTCACTGGTTTCTGCCATATCCAGAACTTCCCTAACATTATCCCAAAACTTCTCTAGGTCTGATGCCACCGAGGATCCTAGGGGAGCATATGCTACAACCATGAATACCTTGGTGATACCAAGTTTTATACGGACCCAAAGAAGTCAGGGATCATACATTCCGTAATCCTTCACACCTGAGGCCAAGCGAGAGGACAACAGTACTCCTACCCCCATGCTGGCTCGATCGCTCTGTGGTACACCAGACCACAGAGCCATCCCGCCACCAGGAAGATCGCAGGCGTCGCTGCCCCTTCGCTTGGTCTCTGTTACACAGAGCACGTCTAGCTGTTTGTCCGCCATGACGGATATCAGCTCGTGCAACTTACCTTCCACACAACCTCTTACATTACACGTGCCCACCCGGCACTCTGCTCTCCTCGACTCGCCTGACTGGGCAAGGCGTGATGGGTGGCGGCGCCCATCGCCGCAACTGCCGAAGTTCGTACCGACGGGGGCGGGTCGGTACGCGTCGCCTCCGGGGGACGCCCTAACCCGCATTGCGGTACGCATTTCGGTACGCATTATATATATATATATATATATATATTTATATAAGATATACAATGCGAAAGTGGAAGGATGTAGGTACCGAAGGAGATAGAGACTAACCTACCTAGACCATATCGGTCATGTACTGAAAGACGGTGGAGTATATGGCGTGATGATATGTATGTATGTATGTACCAAATACCCTTCAGAGAAAGGACGTATTTCAATATTTTTCAATTTTCATCATCTAAGGGCGTAAAGGTTCTCGAGAAAGGTTTGCGAGTAGCGATTGTTATCGGACTCAGATGTTGCAGTATGGGACAGTGGCTCGGATGTCGTATTGTGCAGTGGTGGCTTGGTGAAGGTGCCTGGGAGTCATTAGATTCGGGCGGCACAGGACCGCACTTTGTGGCGAAATATGAGGGAGGCCTACGTCCAACAGTAGATAATAAAAGGCTGAATGGTTATGATGAAGGGCGTAAATGGGGGATTGAATATTGCGATGGTACTTTTATTTGAATTATTTTGATTCTTAATAAAAAGCTGCACAAATAAATACTAGACAAATGGTAAAGGCATGTTCTGAAAATCATCCCCTCAGATTATATTCCTCCTTAAGGGTACAAAATTGGAACTGAATTTTGATTTAATATTTCGCTCCAAATAACGTTTGCCTCTGTCACATATGATTTATAGACGCTCGAAGTCGCGGGTAACAGCTAGTGTTATTTATAAACTAGAAGCGTCGATGAACTAGGTCGTAAATTTTCTAGATAGATGACGCAACAGAACCAAGTGGGTACATTAGGGTAATATGACTGTATTTTGTTGAGGCTTTCACGCTATCTTACGTCAGCACAAATAAGGCCCGTCGATCAAAACAGTCGTTTATTTCACACGACACAGGGTTTTCTTGAGTATTTGTAAGCTTTTTTCTTTATCTGAAAAAAAAAAAAATGTCCAAAAACTAAAACGTGTATTGTCAAAGCAAAGATTTTTACCCCTTTGGGGATAAATATGTAATTCTGTCAGCGTATATTTGTTCTACTAGTGGCTAGAATCATCATCATCATTCTCCTACTCTTATCCCAATTACTTGGGGTCGATAAAATATGTACTCTTGTTTCATAGTAGATATTGTAAAAGTTATTGGCAATAGTTTTATGACCGGCTACCTGCCAGACGTCAACCCTCTTTGGGAATGTAATTGTTGACTAAAAGGCATCAGATGGAGTTGGCTCAGATCGTTATAAGGGTCTTAGTCGCCTTTTACAGCATCTACGAGCAAAGTACGGGTTGGTAGTATTCTTACCCGCTACCAAAAAGCTAGTGCCTAGAATCTTCATCCATAATGATTATCGTCTTAGCTCCTATATGTCCCTCCGCTAGCCTCGAATCTCCTGCACCATTGGCAGAAAATTGACCTATTTTAATCTAGTCATCAAACGGGTTGCTATAAGATTTTATTTCAAATTTACGTCTCTTTCATAAATCTATCTTATATATCTTTTATTTCGTTATATTTCCACCTTATCTTTTTTTTAGAGATATTATATATTGTCCCTTTGTCATATGTGGGGTATTTATCTCGTTGCCCTAATTATATGTTGACTTAAAATATAATTCAAATTCAATACACCATTTTAAGTTGGAAAACTTAAAATAATGTTCTATACCAACCCATCTAAAGAGCGTGGTATAGCAAGTCAATTTCCCTTTCAACGTAGAGGAGGTTCGAACCTAGTATTGGGATGCTAATATACGTCCCATTGGCCACAGATGTTGATGATAATCTCAAGTCCAGCGAAGTGGAGGCATATTATTTTTTATTTCTCTAGCTTATTATCTCTATGATACTCTTATAACTTTAAAATACACCCTAACATTATTGTAACACCAACGTAATTTCGAGGAATACTTTTTATATACCTACATAGATCGTTCTCCTTATCTTTGCCTCCCTTATTATTGTTCTCCTTCTCTTATGTGAATTACTTGAAGTCTACGCAATATGTGAGCATCATCATCATTATCACAGCTCATAATGTCTCACTATTGGGCTCGGGACTCCTCCGTAATTGGAGGGAAATTAACCTACTATACCGCGCTGGTCTGACGTGTTGGTATAGGATTTTGTTTCGAGTATTACTTCTCTCGCATAGATATTATATGCGTTTTATATCCCTTAGTCGTCTCGTAAGATCACCCACGGGTAAGATATGGGGTGGTGAATAGTATTCTTACGCCGTCACCACACGGAAAACGCAATATGTACTCCTATATTATTATACGTATTACAAAAGTTATTGGCAATAGTTTTATGAACAGTTGCTTGACTGTCAGCAACCGGCCTTGGGAATATAATTGTTAACCAAACAACATCAAGTGAAGTTGACGCAGGTTGATATAAAGCTCTTAGTCGTCTTTTACATACATAGCCTCACGCCTGTTTCCCAGAGGGATAGGCAGAGAATAACGAGTGCCACAAACCATGATCCTGACATACCTCCATCGCTTCATTCACGCTCATCACAGTCTTCATACATCTCATTTAATTTCTCTTTCATTCCACCTTCTACGCGCAAAAGGCCTCCAAAGCGGCACTCCGTAGACCGCTTTTCGCCCTCATTGGGAACGAGACGTGAATGGTTGCGAACCGCATCGCCGTCATTTGGAATTTTAAAAATTTTAGTAGAATTCATAGCTTTACCACGAGTATTAGGGTATTAAACGGTCTACCCCCCACAGTGCCCTTGTGTAAAGGTAGGATGGAATTTCTGCTTCGTCTTTTACGCCATCAAAATATGTATTGGCAGTAATCTGCAACACAATCTTCAAATTATCTCTACTTTCCATATAATACTTATAATCCAATGCTATTAGCAGGGCGTTCACCTGCCAGTTATTATGAGAATATCAACGTTGTTATTAACTCGTGTAGCTCAATTACTTTCATCAATATGAAGAGAATATTTAGACTATATTGTATAATTTTCATATGAAATTGTATATACAAAATTATTTTGTATTATAATTAAGATATCGTTCACCGAATATATGCAAATTCCAAGGTTTTTATTTAAAATACAAATCATTTTCATCATTTGCCTGCCCTCATCCTACGCTAAGTGGGATCGGTACAAAAAAAAAATTCTTGCCTTCCACAATCTTGTATCAGCCGTCATATCTGCACTCACAACTTTCATACACATATCCTCGTTTATACAATCCATCCATCTCTTTTTGGGTCTCCCACGATTCTTACGCCCACCCACAAGCATATTGATAACCCTCCTTGTCACATGTCTTTCATCCCTCCTCATCACATGTCCATACCAAGACAATCTCGCGCTCCAAAACTTCTCTATCACTGGTGCTACTTTCAAACTTACCCTAATATACTGATTTAGAATTTTATTTAATCTTGTCACCCCACATATCTATCTAAACATATGCATCTCAGTAGCATGCAATCGTCTCTCATCCCTCTTTTTCAATGCTCAACATTCAGATATGTCCATACATAAGGACAGATTTAAAATATAAATATTTAACATAATTTGATAATATATGTATATAAAATACATATAAATTATTTTCTATTTTTGATAACGTTGCAATGGTAATTACTACTAGACTCCCCACTAGGTGAACTGACGACATTATCAAGGACGCAGGAAATCGCTGGATGCAGGTGGTATAGGACCGTTTTAAATGGCATTCTCGTGGAGAGACCTATGTATGTCCAACAGTGGACATTAACGGGTTGATTAATGGATGGATGGATGGTACTTCCTATGTCCAACAGTGGATGTCTATATACTGATAGATGGCTAGAAAATAGTGCAATATAATTCAAGTAAAATAAACCGCCAAAGGCATTGTAATCGTCAAAGCCGTCTGGTATAGTGAAAGAAACACTTTTTGCCTCATAATCTGCGGTATTGTATTTCTTTGGCGCTATTTGGACTGACAATTAATACTAGGTTATTGTCTTCAGTAACGTTTAATGATTGCCTGCCTTTTTATTTATTTATGTATTTATTTTAAAGTAAACTAACAGCTAAAAACATCACAATGACAACTTAAATAGCAACATAAAGCCATTTATGAGTCTCCACATATAACATTTTCTTAGAATATTTAAAAAAGAAAACAAAAGCCCTTCTATACAAATATAAAAGAAAAACAATAAAATATTTTTGTAAAATTATAAAAATTACTTAAAGCTAACAAAACCATATAACAAAGTAATTCCCTGTCTTGTAAATACACTACATTACAAATACTATATATATTAACTGCAAAATATAATCAATAAAATGTTTGAACAATCAATAACAAAAATCAGAGCTTTATGGATATAAGCCTATTCCTTAATGAGGATACACTCGTGTTCAAAATATCTATGTCGTTACTACGCAATATTTGGTTAAAATTTTGACAAGAACGATACAGAAAACTGTTTTGGCGATAATTCGTGGCAACCCGGTTAGTTGAGAAGAAGGGCACCGAACGCAATGAATGACTAGGGCAATATATATTTAATTGCTGTAAAAGCTCAGGACAGTCAAGAGACGTGGATGTTACAATTCGTGTTAGAAATAAAATATCAGCAATTTGACGACGTTTTTCTAACTTTAAGAGGTGATGTTTTTGACATGATATATTGTAATCCCATACATTTGAGTTCGTGCGGTAGTTAAGGTATCTGATAATTTTTTTCTGCACACTTTCTATTCTTTTGATGTAAACGTCATATCTTGGATTCCAAACCTGTGAAGCATATTCCAAATGAGGTCTTACGTACGAAGAAAAAAATATTTTTATTGTTTTAGCTTGCTTATAATCCTTAGACATCCTCATGATAAAACCAAGAATTTTGGACGCTTTTTTGACTATAGATACAATATGTTTATCAAAAATTAGCTTTGAATCATGCAGAACGCCCAGATCCCTAACTTCATCAACTTTGTTCAGAATGTGATTTTTTAAAAAGTAGTCGAATATTATAGGATACTTTTTTCTTGTATATAAAATACTTGAACATTTACTAGGGTTAAGTTCAAGCTGGTTCTCAGCGCAATTTATATATGGAAATCACTCAATTTTATAATGGAATACCCTTACAAATATTATTAGAGGTTATCTATTTCATCATCACAGCTCATATATGTCGCACTGTTGGCTCGAGCCTCCATCATAATAGGAGGGAATTTTGCCTAGTATACCACGCTGGTCAGACGTGTTGGTATAGGGTTTTGTTTCGAGTTTTCCATCTCTCGCATAGATGTTATATGCGCTTTATATCCCTAAGTCGTCGCGTACGATCACCCACGGGTAAGATTTGAGGTGGTAAAATGTATTCTTACTCCGTCACCACACGGAAAGTAATCTATTTAATGACTTCTAATGTTTACGCAAGTATTACATATTTTAAATAAAACTACTTTTACGGATTTTATCGTCATCGATCATGATCACTGTAAAGTTTTCGGAAATGTTGGGCAATTAAAAATCAAATATAAACGCGATAGAATCCGTAAAAGTATTTTTATTACAAGTTATGTATTTATTCATTTTCTCAGATTACTATGAATTTTATATAATATTTAGCCATATTTATACACATATAGATAACAAAAAAGTCCAAGATAAGTCAAAGCTTAATAATATTTACTTCGTCTTTCTAAAAACATATTTTCTAACGAAATTATGTGGCAAAAAAGTTTTTATTGTTTGGGATTACCTATTTTCATCATCTTTTTCTGCCTACTACAAAGTGAACATTACAAGATATAGGCCTTCCCATGAGAGGGATAACGCCATAATCACCACGTTTTGCAGGTAGTTTAATCACCGCAGTTACTGTTATTAGTTTTCCAGAAGACCACTGCTGCCCATTTCCCTGGAAATCCTTAAGCCAATTTTTACGATTAATGTACCATATAGGTAATTGAGCTGTGTGGTAGCGGTTACGAATACTACCAACCCTTACTTTGCTCTTGGATGTCGTAAAAGACGACTAAGAGCCTCATAACGACCTGGACCAACTCCACCTGATGCCGTTTGGTCAATAATCATCAGTCAGGCGGCCGGTCATAAAACTATTACCAATAACTTTTACAATATGTATTATAAAACAAGAGTACATACTGTATCGACCCCAAGTATTTGGGATAAGAGTAGGAGAATGATGATGTACCATATAGGTAACTATTTCATCAAATATTAGCCACATAATAAAAAATAAAAGAATAATGAATATGGTTGTATATATTCTCCGACAGCTATTATGAAACTTTTTAAATAATTTCAAAAACTGTTGCATATTTAAGTAGAAAGTTGCGTTCTTCAAGCGAATTAGTATTATTAAATCAAAAAGTTAGATGCACTCTGCAACAGAGCTGCACTAATTCAGTTTATATTTGAATTAAGTTATATCATGACGAATATATTCACGACTTTTATTCTCGACTAAATAAAATAAGTGAAAACTTCAATTAGTTTTTATTTTTAAACTATATTTCGTTTCATAAAGTGTTAATGCTTTTCGACGTTTGCGTTTTTATTATACGTAATAAAGAAAAAACACTTTACGCGTTTAGTCATAATTTATTTCTAGCTTCAGTTTCATCATCATCTTCTTAGTTTATATATGCTTCACTGCTGACCTAAAGTCTCCTCCATAATGTAAGAGATATTGATTTACTTATACTTGTGGGTGATCGTACGAGACGACTAAGAGATATAAAACGCATATAACATCTACTATGTCAGAGAAGGAAAACTCAAAAAAAACCCTATACCAACACGTCTGACAAGTGCGGTATAGTAGGTTAATTTCCATCCCACTGCGGAGGGATATTATAAGGGTAATTGTAATTGAAAGTGGGACATTTATGGGCTGTAATGATGATGATAATATATGGCCCAGGTAGATGTTAAAATCTTAGTCGCCTCTTCGTAATTGCCAGTACACAGAACTATCAATTACTAAATAATAATAGTTATGCTAAATAATTCAGACTTATTATCCTGCAATTTTTTAAATTTACGTCCAAAAGGGGGGGCTGTATATCATCATCTCAGCTCGTATATGTTCCATTGTTGGGTTCAATTCGCCTACATAATGGGAGGGAACCTACTAAATGCTGGTCAGCTGGTCATGTTTACGCGAGTATTACACATTTGAAATAAAACTACTTTTACGGATTCTGTCGCGTTTGTATTTGATTTTTAATTTCCCGACGCTTCGAACACTTTACAGTGATCATGGTCACGGGAGGACTAAGGTGTCGTACGTCAAAAAGTCATCGTTATTACAGAAATTTATATCTACCCGCTGCAGTATCAGTTATTAATTTCCTTCTCTTGCTTAGATGAAATGCATTTTATATTCCTTAATTATCTCTTACGGTTACCTACAGGTAAGATAAGGGTGGTGAATTGTATTCTTACTTCTTTACTACACGAAAAGGAGGTTCTGTATATATTAAATAGAAAAACGTAGAAATATACCTATAAACAGTATAAAAACTCGGTGAAAACCACTCAAAAAAAATGTAAAAAAATTCGTCCATCACACAGTGGAATTGATATCAAATATTCAGGTACAATACTTTACGACTGATTGCGTGAGCTCCATCCGTGACAGTGAAGTACGGCTTTCTGTAAATTGTAATACGCGCGCAAAAGAAAAATAGTTGGTGGATTTGGGAGTTGCGTAAAATTATATTATACGATATTTTTATTATACTATAGGGTATATGAATGAGATATTTTAAGGCCTTGAAAATTAATATAACATATGAAATCATTTCTAAAAATATTCTTATTATATTCCGTGTAGTGACGGAGTAAGAATACAATACAACACACCCTATCATAACCATATGTAATCGTACGAGACGACTAAGGAATACAAAACGCATATAACATCTATGTAAGAGAAGGAAAACTCTGAACAAAACCCTATACTAACGTGTTTGACCAGCGTGGTATAGTAGGTTAATTTCCCTCCCATTATGGAGGAGGCTCGAGCCCAACAGTGGGACGTATACGAACTGAGATGATGATGATATCTTTCGAATTTTTGGAAATACCTAATAGTAGTAGGGGCGTACTGTTGACAGTTTTTTGTCTACAGCCGTGGACCGATCAGTCCAGGGTATACCACACTCTTGCTGATAATAATCGACAATAGAGCAGCGCCAATGTGCTGATACGCTTAGTTCGGTGAGTAAGAGAGCCGGTTGGTTAAATTTCTGGATAGTAGGCAGTAGCCTAGCTGTATCGTTGCTATTTCAAAGGCTCCTGGATGACAGTACACTTACCATCAGGTGTCCTGTTTGCTCGTTTGTTACTATAAGCAATAAAAAAAAAGTGTGTGTGTCAGCTCCGACGCACGACTGGAGTTTACTCCTTAAGTATGATTATCAAAACAGGCGCAAAAAAGCTCATTTGACTATAAATAATATATATTTTTATTTACATTTTATTATTATAAAACTGTTCAGTGAAGTATTATCTCACGTCAGAAAATGAAAGGTGCGCGGAATAGGTTGCGCGCCAAAAACGTAACGAGGTCATTCGATCACTAGATTTTACTCCTCATTTTTTTCTCATACCGGGCGCCTTATATGAAAATCGATTCGTAAGGAGTAAATTACGGGTTGAGAGCCCTCCACGCTCACCCACAGTCCGAGTAAAGTTGTCATAGCCATCTGAGGCTAACAACTAAGGTACAAAAAAAAAAAAAGAGTAATCTCCAAAAATTGCTGTGATGTGATCGCTGCGGACACTACCAGTTCTTATGATGGTCGTGGGTATCGTAAAATACGATTAGGAGGTTTATATTAGGGGGTTATAATACCTAGGCCATCCCCATCTGATGCAATTTGGTCAATATATAAAAGAGGGTTGATGTTGGCCGGCGGCTGGTCTTCAAACTATTGCCAACACTTTACAATATGCATGTTGGTAGAAGAGCTCATATTGCGTCGATCTCAAGCAATTGGGATAAAGATGCAAAATTAGAGTATTAAATCGGTATAATATGTAATCAATGTCCGGTAGATGGCACACGTCTTTCATAAAGACAACAAAATAATATGAGCCGCAAATTGAATATCATATGTCTAAGTGGTAGAGCGATTGGAACGGATTCCCAATTGGCGAGGTTCGAGTCTCACATGTTACAATAGTATAGCTTTTCGCTCGAAAAAGAACTCTTGTTCAATTCTTCTTTTCTTGCATCGATGTAATCTGCATAATATATATAATAGCCATCTTTTATTGAATTGTATTGGTACCACGTCACTGCACGAAAAACTTAAAACACCAATAAATTAATCCTTACTAATATTATAAATGTGAAAGTAACTCTGTCTGTCTGTATCGCTTTCAACGGCAAAACTACTGAACCGATTTAAATGAAATTTGGTACACAGATGGTCTAAAGCCTTAGAAAGGACATAGGCATACTTTTTAATTATAAAAAGCGTTGTAAATGGTTGAAAATGGGGATGAAATATTGTAGGAGGAATAGTTACTTTGGATTAACGCTAACTTACGACTATTCCACGCGGACGAAGTCGCGGGCAGAAGCTAGTAATTAATAAAACCTTTACAATTTAATAAACTTAATTAATGGCTCAATACACATCGTGCCTGTTAATTTATTTATTAATACGATCGGCAGGTATCTCTTAAAATACAGACAACTTTTATGTAATAGGGTTATATCCACTCTATGCTATCTACGATCATAAAATGGAAAAGGTAATTGGTTTGTTTAAAGCAAACATTTGCTTTTAACTTTTATTTTATTATAATAATCAACAACTCTGTTTCCATCTGGAATATAGAACTAATTATTGTATTGCAAGGGATTTTATAAACGTATAATTTATACTTTAATTTAGAACAAACATTTATGGATCGTACAAAACGCGTGGGAATTGAACCCACGATGTTTTTTTTTAATATCAACCAACTTGTACTAAGTAAATAATCTTTTTATTTGTGGATTTGTTGATCACATAAAATATTTTCCTGCGTAGAAATCGCATTTACGGCATTGATATGGAACCAGCACGCCATCTGCGCAGTCGTATTTGGCACGAGAGTTTGGTATTTTAACTACTAAGTCATCGATTCACCTAATAGGGGAAATAGGGGAAATTGTGTCG
This sequence comes from Lymantria monacha, assembly GCA_905163515.2. Classification (NCBI taxonomy): domain Eukaryota; kingdom Metazoa; phylum Arthropoda; class Insecta; order Lepidoptera; family Erebidae; genus Lymantria; species Lymantria monacha. The sequence goes on from LR991102.1 coordinate 3,657,699, forward strand.
GCAGATACGTGGTCGCTATTCGTTGAACTTTTATTCGCCAGTGTTTGCATACGTCGAAGGAAATGCCTGTTCATTGCTAGTTTAGTGTACTAATTTTTGGCCAAAATAATCCCTTACAAAACAAAAAATTAGCGATTGTTTTACCCATTGATTTAAAAGCTCTTACAGAAAGCCTTCAAATATTGCAGGCACTATATCAAATAAACCACATAGCCTCAATTGGTTCGAAAAGACAATGTACGAATAAAATTATTCTTAGAGTCACCAGGTTAAAATATTCTGAAGGTCTTCATTCTGAGTTCAAGCATCAATCTTCACCAAACATTAATCTTAGAATAGTCATATTATCATTCATCATTCTCCTACTCTTTCATAGTACATATTGTAAAAGTTATTGGGAACAGTTTTATGACCGGTCGCCTGCCAGACGTCAACCTTCTTTGGGAATGTAATTGTTGACCAAACGGCATCAGATGGAGTTGGTCCACGAGCTAAGTAAGGGTTGGTAGTATTCGTAGCCGCTACCACACAGCGCAAAAAAAATGTTCAAAATGACAATGAACTAATAAAATGATTATTAGAGTCATCAGATTAAAAGATACGTTTGCGGCAATTTCTGAGTTCAAGAGTCAATCTTCAGCAAACATTAATCTTAGAACATTCATATGTATAAACATATTGTTGACATACCCAAAGATTGACATCTTATATTACCCTCCCTTATTTACTATCCACTTTAATAAGTAGAAATCTTTCATAATATATCTGAGATTACGTTATTTTGGACTATTTTATTTAGACAATATTAGAAATTGTGACCTATCATCATGTCAGCTCATATATGTCCATTGTTGGGCTCGAGCCTCTACCGAAATAGGAGGAAAATTCATCTATTATACCACACTGGAGCGAGGTCACACCACGTGAGGATGATGTCCCGACGGCGAAACTTGCCGGGACATCGACTCGAGATACCCGTGAGGGTAAACCGCCGGGCGGGTTACCGAAGACGAAGTACAGGTCCCGTGGCCCGCTTGCTCGGCGAAGAGAGGTACATGTAGTGCGGATCTATGGAGTCCCACGCCGCTTCTGTCGCCCCGGAAAGATTTAGCGGGGCGTGACCACTCCATAGCTCGCTGCCAAAAAAAAAAACTATAGCACACTAATCGGACGTGTTGGTATATGGTTTTATTTCGAGATTTCCTTTTCTTGCATAGATTTTATATGCGTTTCGTATCGTCTCTTACGATCACCCACGGGTAAGAATAGTGGATTGTATTCTTACTCCATTACCACACGGATGTAATTGAAATTGTGACTATTGACGTGGAATTTTTGTAAGTATTAAAGAGTTGCTTAAGTTCGGGTATTGATTTCATCCACAGAATCCTTAATGATGAATTAAGAAGTATGGTAGCGACGTTTGTCATTGATTTTAATGGAGCTACATATATTATTTATGATAGTTTTAACTGCGTGGTAACGGCTAAGAATACTACCAACCCTTGCTCGTGGATGTAGTAAAAGACGACTAAGAGGCTTATAATGACCTAGGCCAACTCCATCTGATGCCGTTTGGTCAACAATTATAATCCCAAGGAGAGTTGACGTCTAGCAGGCGGTCGGTCATAAAACTATTTCCAATAACTTTTACAATATGTGCTATGAAAGAAGAGTATATTTTGTATCGACCCCAAATAATTGGGATAAGAGTAGGAAAATGATGATAGTTTTCACGGCAATGGTTAGTGGTACACAAAATTGGATTAATTTTGAAGCTAATCATATGATTGATGATTTTCATCTGACCGATCGCATTCGTAATGACGACGTAAAAGAGCGAGTAGGTATGAAAGAGAGTATTGGTGTAAAGATGCGAAAGGGAATGCTCCGATGGTTCGGACATGGGAAAAGAAGGTCGAACAAACGTCTGGTTAAGAAGATATACAATGCGAAAGTGGAAGGATGTACGTACCGGGGGAGACCGAGACTCACCTACCTAGACCAGATTGGTCACGTACTGAAAGAAGGTGCAGTGAAGAGTCTCCTAAACCGGCGAGCGTGTAAAGAGAATTATGGATGTTGAGGCAGGAATTGAAGTATGCAAGGATAGAGTTCTCTGGTACTCTGTTCTCTCTGCGTACCCTGCAAGGGATATGGCGTGATGATATGTATGTATGTATGTATATTCCGCGAAGTTTATGAAAGAGTTTGCTTCACACGGTTCTACTATCTGCTGATAACACGTCGGGTATCTTAAGCACACGTTTCATTAAACGTTGCTTCAGTTGAAACTCTGAAAGGATTAAGGATCATTCACAACTGACAGATTTATATGTGGCGATTTAAGTGCTCCAAGACGGAGAGTATTCAAGAGAATAGGTTTTGTGGGGTATAGTAGAAGTTGAGTAACAAGACAGAGCTGGTCGTTCTTTCTGTATTGATCTAGTATTCATTGGTAGTACTAAGTCCGCCACCAAAATATTTTACAAAATACATATAATCTGGAATATGTCCTTTTAAGATATAGGCCATTTAATTTCAGATCTATATGATGAGCTCTGAACAATAAAAGGTCACCACTCTTAACTTTCGCATGTAAATAACAAAATGGGCTATGTCAATTATAAGATAAAAACACCAAATTCAAAATGGAATTCCCAATCAGTCTTTTTGATATACCTGGTTTGTTACATTATTCCCCTGGTGAGAAAATCTACATCCAACACTGGATATACGTAGCTGATTCACACTTTCAAACTAAGGGCTTACAAAAGAAATAAGAGTACGCTTTCTCTATGGTGATTAAATAAGAATACAATTCACCAACCCCTATTTCACCCATAGCTGTAGTAAAAGACGAGTAAGAGATATGCATATAACATTGGTGTAAGAAAAAGAAAACTTGAAATAAAATAGATATGTATCTATTAATCCTTCCACCAGCGTGGTATAGTAGGTCTATTTCTCTCCTATTATGGAGGAGCCTCGAACTCAGCAATGGAACGTATATTAGGTGAGATGATAAAGAGATATATCATCACTCTTCTGCTCTTATCCGAATTATTTAGAGTCGACGTAATATGTACTCCTATTCCATCGCACACATTACAAAATTTACTGTCAATAATTTTATGACCAGCCTGACGTCAACGTTTCTTGTGAATGTAATTGTTGACCAAACTGCATCAGGTGGAGTTGGTCCAGGTCGATATAAAGCTTTTAATCGTCTTTTACTACATTCACGAGCGAAGTAAGAGTTGGTAGTATTCGTAGCAGCTACACAACAAGATAAAAATACATGTAAAATAATAAAAATACTAAGAAAAATTGAAAGAAAATCCAAAACTAATGCCAAAGTGCACGCATTTCCATTACTTCTCTTGATCGATTGAACGAAGCGAATATGGAATGGGCCACTTGCGACATATTTCTAATACACTCCAATTTGAATATATACAGCAAGATAGTATTACGTCAATATCATTTTAGTATTTGTCATTCAATACAGCAAATGTGATGTTACTTATCAAAGATTAATATTTTTTTACATTCACAGTTCCTTTTTAATATTATTTGTAGAATTAAAACTATTTTTAGTTATAGACGAAATTCAATAGTGCAATAGTGGTAGGACCATGCTGAGAACAGTTCTGTGTCTACAGCCGCGGGCCGGTCCGTTCGGGGTAGTACCAGACTCTCGCAGAAGATTGACGTCTGAGATATGGCAATATGCTATTGCGCTTCGTTCGGTGAGCGAGGGAGCCGTAAGCCCAACTAGGTGGGTTTGGAGTTTGTAATGGTTGGCAGTGACCTAGTTGTATCCTTGGTATTGCATAAGTCCATGGGCAGCAGTGACACTTACCATCAAGTGTAGGTTACTTTGTTGTAAGTCTACAGTCGTGGGTTTATTCATTCGGGGTAGTATTACACTCTTATAGAAGTTCCACGTCTGAGCAATGGCTGTTGCGCTTCGTTTGGTGAGCGAGTGAGAGCTGGCAGTAAGATTTTGGGTGAATTTTGGGATTTTCATTGGTAGGCAACCGCTTAGGTTGTAGCCTCTGGTATTGTATAAATCCATGGGCGGCAGTTACAATTACCATCAGGTGTGCTCTTTGCTTATATGCCACAATAAATAATAAAGAAATCGACACGCATGGTATGGGTATACGGGAGGTGAATTGTCCGATCACCCGACGTGAGGCTACCGCGTGAGGGCGACGCCCCGACGGCGAAAGCTGTCGGGGCGTCGACACGAGAGGAACCCGTAAGGGTAAACCGCTGGGCGGGCCACCGAAGACAAAGATCGGGTACCAGTGGTCCGCTCGCACGGCGAAGAGAGGTGTTTGCAGGGTGGGTCCATGGGGTTGCGCACCGCCTCTTTTGTTGCCCCGGATGGATTCGTCGGGGCGCGACCACATCCAAAATAGGTATACGGGAGGTCAGACATGCGGGATCATGAATAGCGAAGAATATTATAAATGTCGGGCATGTACTTTTTATTGCAAAATGGGTTGTAAAGGGGGATGAAAAGTTGTAAGCAATTATCGTCACTTATACAGGCAGAAGCTGGAAACTAATTTTTAGGCTATTGATTAGATATAAATAAATATGACTTTAAATTTCGTAAAAAAATTACCCTTAAGGGGTTAAATATAAATAGGAGATGATAAACTTTAGGAAAATAACCTTTTACGCGGGCGAAGCCGCGGTCTGTCCGCGGCTTCGCCCGCGTACAGACCGCTACCGTACAGACAGCTAGTATGCTATAAATGACAATTTTAATGTATAAATACAGAGGAATGTATTTAATGTTAAATACATATGTAATTCATTATCATCTCAGCTCATCATATGTCCCACTGTTGGGCTAGAGCTTTTGGCTTGAGAATTAGGTAAGAAGTACCTAATACTGTATTTTTAAAAATAAGCTTCCTAAATAACCCATTATTTTATTCCTCCCGTGACCATGATCACTGTAAACTTCCGGAAATTAAAAATCAAATACGAACGCGATAGAAACTACTAGAGATAGCCATATACCATGTAGCACTATCATGACCCTGAATTATATTCCTACATCATCACTATAAAGAAAAGTTAGAATAGTCTTTGTAAATAAAATTAAATCAACTGAACGTCAGAGTAAACCGCTAAAAATCCTTTTTATTACGTTGTACAATATTTCAGGGGACCAAGATAATCCCGGATTACCAATAAAACCAAATAACAGGCACATATAAGGGAATTCCCTTCAATAATTCTACTTCTAATCGATAATAGCCATGGCGTTCTTTAGTGGCTTCTATCGTTATGTGGTGTAATAAAATGTCTTTAATAGGGTCTTGACCCTAGGGTATTACAGGCAATTTTACTTGAGGAATATTACAATAGATTGGAATATTTTGTGAGTATATTTTATTAATATTGGTGACATTTTTATTATTTAATTACGATTTTCATCTAAATATTCTTTATTTTCTCATAGGGTACCTAGATATAAAATTTCTGTTATTAAATTTAATTTTCCGTGTGGTGACGGAGTAAGAATACTATTCACCACCCTCTATGTTATCCGTGGGTGATCGTACGAGACGACTAAGGGATATAAAACGCATATAACATATATGCGAGAGAAGGAAAACTCGAAACAAAACCCTATACCAACACGTTTGACGAGCGCGGTATAGTAGGTTAATTTCTCTCCCACTACGGAGGAGGCCCGAGCCCAACAGTGGGACATTTATGGGCTGTGATGATGAATTTAATATCTTATAGATATTAAATTTAATATCTTATAGGGTAGATATAACATTTCTGTAATAACGATGACTAATTTGACGTAAGACACCTTAGTCCTCCCGTGACCATGATCACTGTAAAGTGTTCGAGACCTCAGGAAATAAAAAATCAAATACAAACGCGATATAATCCGTAAAAGTAGTTTTATTTCAAATGTATAACACTCGCGTAAACATTAAAAATCATTATTCTTTATTTATTTTTAATTTGGTCATATAATAGGAATACAATTCATCTCCCTCTTCATTATCCGCGAGTATCAAAAAAGACGATTTAGGGATATAATATTTATATAACATGGGTGAAAGAGAAGGAAATCGTAAAAGAAATTCTATACCAACCCATTTTATTAGTGGTGTATAGTAGGTTAATTGTCCTCATATTTGTAGGCGGCTCCTCCGTAGTAAGACATATACGAGTTGAGATGATGATGATGATAACAGAGTAAAAAAACAGTGACCACTCCCTTCTTTGTCCCTGGATATTGTGTTACTAAGGGTTTTTGATATGCATATAACATCTATGCAAGAGAAAGAAAACGAAGCATAAAATACTGCATCACTCTGTCTGACCAGCGTGGTATGATGATTTAATTTCTCTCCCCATGTGGTGAAGGCTCAGTGATGTCAGGCAACCGGTCGGTCATAAAGCTATTACCAATAACTTTTATAATATGTACAATGGATGGACCTGGATTATATATTACGTTGACCCTTTTTTTGCCATGGGATATGGTGTGGTCACACCCCGCCAAATCAGACCGGGGTGACAGAAGAGACGGCGCGCGACCCCATAGACTCATCCTCCAATGCGCCTCTCTTCGCCGTGCGAGTGGACCACCGGATTATTACGTCAACCTTAAGTAATTGGCATAAGGGCAGGATAATGATGGTGATAGTTAAATTATAATTAAAACAATGACTACATGAAAATTTAATGCAGAAAAAAAATGTAATAACTTTCCCACAAAGTTCATCAACTTGCGTCTTTTACCTTAGACGCAAGTTGATGAACTTTCCAAGCTACCATTTCGAATCGCAAGGATATGTTTGCAAATGAATATAAAATACATTTTATACTTTTTGAAGACATGTCTCGAGGCTTAAACATGCCTAAATTGAACAAATTCACATGTTATCCGTGACTTCTGAGTAATATAATAAAAACTAAAAAAATATTTACGAACTGGTTAGTTCATTATTGTACGAAGTTTAAAATTTTTTGATGTTTTATAATTCAATTTATCATAATTCCACGAATAAAATATATTAAACGTATATATTCTTTCCATGGTTAAGGTTAAGAAGATATACAATGCAAAAATGGAAGGACCTATATACCTTTGGGAACGAGACTAACTTACCTCCACCAGATTGGTCACGTACTGAAGTAAGCCAAACACGCGTAAATCCTTAGCATATTTAAATGAAAATTGGCATATCATTATCATCATCATCACAGCCCATACTTGTCCCACTGTTGGGCTCGGGCCGCCTCCGTAATGGGAGGGAAATTAACCAACTATACCGCGCATTTACCTAGGACAAACCAATTTTGAGAAAGAGTTCAGCCGACGAATCCAACTCGGCTGGGCAGCGTTCGGGAAACTTAGGAGGATCTTCTCGTCTAATATTCCGCAGTGTCTGAAAACAAAGGTTTTTAACCAGTGTGTAACACACACTGCTTAAGTAAGTCATCGCTGGTAACAACCAGCGATGACTTACTGCACTGAAACGTGGTCTCTAAATGTCGGCCTCATAAAAAGGCTCAAAGTCGTTCAGCGTGCTATGGAGAGGGCTATGCTCGGTATTTCTCTACGTGATAAAATTCGAAATACGGAAATCCGTAGAAGAACGGGTGTAACCGACATAGCCCGAAGAATTAGCACGTTGAAGTGGCAATGGGCAGGCCACATCGCTCGACGAACCGACAACCGTTGGGGAAAAAAGGTTCTCGAGTGGCGATCACGAATCGGACGACGCAGCGTAGGACGACCCCCCACTCGGTGGACTGATGACCTCATCAAGGTCGCAGGAAACCGTTGGATGTAGGTGGCACAGGACCGTTATAGATGGCATTCTCGTGGGGAGGCCTATGTCCAACAGTGGACGTTTACGGGCTGATGGATGGATGGATGACCGCACTGGTCAGACGTGTTGGTATAGGATACCAAAATTGGAAATTGGCACATAGTTTAGTTTTATTGCTTGTGGCGAGCATACAAACGAGCAAGCATACAAGGACCTTTGCAACACCAATAGTAGAACTAAGCCGCTGCCTGCCAATGAAAAAACACACCCACCTAGAAAATTAGGCTGCCGGTTTGAACGCTGCCTGGATTAACACATATGATACTTTTTATACTAGTAATAAATAAATTAGAAATTCTTGGGATAATAGTTTAACTTTTGGAAAGCCGTTTCTTATATGGAAAAAGCTGCGAACAGAAATCTAAAACATAAAACTATTTGAATATAGTTAGAAAAAATAATTTTAAATTTATTTTAAACACAATAAATTACAATCAAAATTCTTAATGCATACGACTTTATTATCAAATACATTAAATGCAAAAAGCCAATATTAGTAGCAAACATTTTCAAACTTTAACATATCACACCGCAGGCGACACCTGTCTTGTTACCAAACCAAAACTATTGTGTGCAAGCCACTCTCAGTCCGTTTAAAACTTTACACACTTTATACGCTTTGGGACACTTCGCTTAGATCTAAAATAGATATAACATTATTACATATAGAATAGATAATATAACAAACAAAATATTTCTGAATAAAATATTTACAAGAAATGACGTCAATTATTTAATATTGGTAGGACTACACTGTAGACAGTTCTCTGTCTACAGCCGCGGGCCGGTCCGTCCGGGGTAGTACCACACTCTCGCAGAAGATCGACGTCTGAGTAATGGCAATGTGCTATTGCGCTTCGTTCGGTGAGCCAGAGAGCTGGAAGCCAACTGGAGTGGGTTTGGAGTTTGTATTGGTAGGTAGCGGCCTAGCTATACCTTTGGTATTGCAAAGGTCTATGGGCGGCAGTGACACTTACCATCAGGTATGCTGCCTGCTTGTTTGCCACCACAAGCAATAAAAAAAATAATAAAACTATTTTTACGGATTATTGTTAAATGTTTTATTGTTTCTGTGTCAGTAATACGTGGTGACAGTAGGGTTGCCAACCGTACTATAATATATGGTATTCTACTATATTTTGGGTCTGCGTACTATATACTGTTAGAGAAATACGCAAAGTAGTACGCAAAAATACTATATTTTGATCACCGAACGAAATCTAATATTATTTTTCAGTTATGAATTCGAAATGGTGAGAAGAGAGTAACAAAATTAGTATCACATTAATAATGTACGCGCCCTTTATAATTTAAATAAAATATTAAAATACACTCCACACTTGACGCATTACAAAGGTACACAATCCTTATATACATTTCCGAACGCATCCTTTCTTGGCCACGCCCTCTCATATCCGCTTCCATAATAAAATAATTAATTAAAAAATGAAAATAAATGGCCGCCTCGCAAATCGCTCTGCTTTCAAAAAGTCTAATTGTACACCTAAAAACTAATAAACGCAATTGCGCCCGCGCCATACGCCTAAACTCATTAAATCAATATTGTTCGTGAAGTGTAATTTGTGATGAACTTTGTGTGGAAACATTACGAACAGCGAGCCTAAGGAAATTATGGATTGCTGCGATCAGTGAGGTATCGAAGGACATTACAGGTACCCAACCTTTCCTACCAAGAATAAGCCCACAGAAATAATAATAATTTATAAATACCCGATTACGAAACGAAAAATGATGTCACAAGCGGGGTTCGAACCCGCACCTATTGAGAATCCGGCCCAATCGTGCTGCCACTTACACCATCGTGAACTATTTTAGGACATGCAAATTTCGGTTCATATTATATCTTACGTCTTCAAGGTGACGTATGCCATCTACCGGACAATGTTTACACATTGTATAGGCTTAATACTTCTCTTTTTATCACTTTATATTAAATGCTAAAAATTTCAATAATTTGAATAATAAGGTTGTGTCATCGTTTAATACAATTCTAACTGTAAAGTTTGAAGTGAGGCGGCGACCGCGTCCCAGTTTCTGACGCTGTCGACCATCGCTTTCGCAACAGCCGGCAGCGTCAGGTCGGCACCGATAACAGCGACGAGGTCACGGCACTGCCCGTCCCAGCTCGGACATACCTCGAGCGTATGTTGCGCCGTGTCCTCGTCACTACTGCAATGGTGGCAGGACGGAGTCCACTCCCTATACGCGACCGTGTGCAGGTCCATTGAGCGGATCACCCCCGCATACAGCCGTCGGCCCTCGAAACTGGGTCCGCCCACGTTCGGCATGAGCCGGGATAGGACGGACGCCACGCCGACCAGCCGGGGAGCAATCCTGCGGAAATGCTGCGGGTGTAGGACCTTCGGGCACTAATGCACGCCGCACGAAGGTCCGCCAGTCTTGGGGACCACCAGTAGACCCCCTGCCTCGGAGGCAGACGTACCCTAGGCATGGCCGCATCGCATATCTGCGTTAACGCATCGCGAATGCGGCCAGCCTCAGCGTCCACTCCGTCCGCTGGGGGTGGTGAGGACAGCCACGTGTTCACGATGGCCGCCTCCACCAGTAGGTCCCTTTCCAGACGCCCCAGAGCCCACCGCGGAAATGCGGGAGCTCGATCCGCCCTATGACCCCTGCTGGGGTCCCGGCGGGGGAGACCTCCATCCGAATATACTGGTGGTCCGACAGGGTCTCCGCCTCCTCCAGGACACGCCAGTTCCTCACTCGTGGTGCGAGAGTGGGGCTAGTGAACGACAAGTCTACTATTGACCCGCCCCGCTGCCGCACACACGTTCACTGAGCCTCTGTTTAGTATACAGAGGCCCAGTGACGCCGCCCACTCCACGACCGCCAGCCCGCTATCGTCCGTCATAGGGGACCTCCACGCCGTGGATTTGGCGTTGAAGTCCTTTAGGACCAGGACGAGGCCCGGTGCCAATCGCCGTATCGAGGCCTCCAAATTGGCAAGTGAGGCCCCTTAAATCGTCCATTCTCCTGTTAGGGGAGAGGTAGACGCCGTAGAGCGTGACCCCTCCCCATTCCGCCGCAACAAATTCCTCGCCCCTATCCAAGAGGGACAGGGACGGGAAATGCTGCTGCATGGAGGTGACGATTGCCGCGGTTCCGTTCCGGCTGACTTGGCTGAATTGGGTGCAATTGGGGCGATCAGGCACGCAGTACGGTTCCGTGACTACAGCTGCACCAATCGACCACTCCGCCATGGATTGCAGAAGGAGATCCTGCGCACCGACGGAGTGGTTGGTGTTGGCCTGCAGGAGGTGGGTGGATTATGCAGCCATTTGTGGGCCGTATCCATCACCTCCTTGTTGGCGGGCGATCGAGCCGCGCAAGGAGCGGGAGCGGCCGTGGTCGAAAGGCCGCTCTTTGGGGCCGAAGCCGGAGGTCTGCACGCCCCAGAGCCCATGCGGTGCTTGGCAGGCTTATTGCCCGCCGTACACGCGGGGTAGTGGGGCGGGGCGGCGCAAGATGCCGCCATGTGCCCAGTCTGACCATAGCGGAAACAGAGTCCGCCGCAGTCAATGCAATTGGTGCATGTTGGCCGGGTATGCCCGACCGCCATGCACTTGAAACACCTCGCAAGCTGGTGCTCCAGCACGGTTAGTCGCGCTGAGCTCCAGCCCACGAGGAGCCTACCACTGCCTGAGCCGGCCAGTTGCCTGACCGACTCCACTGGGCACTGCACCCAGGCGGCACCTACGCCGCCCGGAGGGGGTCGGACGACGCCAACCCGGGGGCTTCAGGTTTTCGAGGCAATGGCCTCCCGGATGTCTTCCACCGTCACGGGAGTCGTCCAGACCCGCAATGCGCATTTCGGCACACTTCACGGGTCTGGCGATTTTAACGCCACCCTCCTCGGCGAACAGACCTCGTAACTTCGACACCACGCTATCGGCCATCCCGGTGACCTCGGCTCCAGGGAACTCAAGGATCCGAGCCCCTGTCCGGGCCTTGCGGGTCCTGGCTTAGCTCCTCCCGGGCTTTCCTCAGGACGGCCTCATAGTTGAGGCCCCTTTCTGCCGCCTCAGGCAGCACAGTGATCACCACTGTGGCTGTCTTCGGTGGCCGGAGCCCTTTGCACGGCCTCTTCCTCTTCCTCTCCCTTTTTTCGGCTCCTGCCTGGGGAGCGGCGACCTCAGCGGCGCGCTTGGCCGCCGCTCTCCTTCTCTGGCCGCGACTCTTCCTGCTGCGCGGGGCGGGGGCTGGTGCCGCATTTGGCCGCTTATCCTCGGCGAGAGGCGGCCGAACACGTGGTTCTGGAGGCAGCCTTGCCTCCAGAAGGGCCAAGCGCGCATCCACCAGATTACCGACGATGTCGATAATGGCGCGCAAGGCCTCGTCCAGTACGCCTCCCACCACGGGCAGCGGGGTCGGTATAATTGGCTGGGCCGCTGTCGGGGCCTGCTCCACGGCGTTGGGTGGGCTGGCACTGGTCGGCGGCGCACGCTCCGTGCTCGGAGGCGTCTTCGACGCGGTGGCGACCACTGGGCGGCCAGCACCTCGGGGCGGCTTCGGAGCGGCGACATCTCGGCGGCGAGCACTGGCCGGCGGCGCAGGTGGTGCGGCGGTACGAGCCGCGCCATTTGGGCCCTTAGCTCGGCCACATCCTTTGAGAGGACGTGGTTGGCCCTCCTTACCGCAGCCAGCTCCGCCTCTAAGCGGCGATTCTGGGCCCGCAGGCCTGACATCTCGCCACCAAGGTGGGCGTTTTCAGCCTGCAGGGCCTCCATATCCGGGGCGTTACCGCTCGCGCGGGCACCAGCGGCCGCCACTTCTGTGGGAGGGATGCCCGACAACACCCCCAGCACCCTCGCGGCGACCGCCTCGTCGTCGGCCCGCTTGCGAACTTCCGCCCCTCCACGCACTCCGCTGACCGGGGAGTGGGTCGCCCTTCCCAACGCCGCGGCCCCTTGCCCTCTGCGAGAGGCCGGAACTTTGGGAGGAGGCATGATGACAGCGCTCCCCTCGGAATCGGCGCCCGAGCTGTCCTCCCTATTCAGGGGGCGCTTCCGCAACTTCGAGGGGAGGGCCTCCTCTCTTACCATCAGTGCCGCGGTTAGGGCCACCGCCGCAGGACGCGGCAACGATCTGGCTGCGGCGGCTTCCTCAGCCGACCCGCTGGCCTCCTTGAACGGCTCTGCGGAATTATCGCCCTCGTCCATAATGGACGGCTCTGCGACAGTACTGTCGCCCTCGTCCATTGACGGCTCTGCAGTGGATCTGCCATCGTCCTTCTTCAGTTTGGTGGCATCCTTCTCTTGCTTTTTTGCCGCCGTCCGCTGCCTTTCGTGAGAGTTCGCTTCCCCATGTGTACCGGGTCCGGCGCTTCTTCTTCTTCTTCGAGAGGGGGGCCTCTGTTGTCGGTGCCGGGCTCTCGGTGGACGCCTCCAGTCCTAAGGACGAGGCGTCGTTTTGGTCAGTTTTACATTGGCTTGACGAGGCCGTGATGTGGGAATCTTCTGGATTCCCGTCTTGTGTTAATGTAGGTATAAGAAAATCCATGTTGATTACCACGAGTATGGGAGAAAAACCGTTGACCCGGGCAGAGATCCCTGTACCCGGGCAAGCCTACATTTACCAACTAGGGGGTCAGCCGGTACCCTGGCTGGAGCGTGCTAGGTACAGAACAGCCCATCTGCCATGCATCCTCTCGCCGCACGCCAGAACTTAGGATTCTGGGTAATTTCCGAATTCGAAGGTCCAATTCTTTATAGAAGTTGTCTTCCTCGCGGTCCGGGCGGTTAAGCCAAGACCCTCGTTCCTGAAACTACGCCTCACAACAATATGTCTTGAAGCAAGACATCAGGTTTACGATATGTCGGCGGTGGCATAAGCCTGCCCAGCCCTCAAATTATTGAGTGACGTCCGAAATTTCGCCTCCTGTACCCTCTACAACTAGAGGGTCAGGAGCGAATTGGTGCGCAACCCATTACTGGGGAACCCCCCCTCGCGCCAGAAATTCGCTGCTAGCGACAATTCAACAGAAGGATCTGGGGGACTGTCGCTCGCACCCAGAGTACACCACGTGGAGGTTTCTGGCATCGTACCCCATGGCATACGTCACCTTGAAGACGTAAGATATAATATGAAGCGAAATTTGCATGTCCTAAAATAGTTCACGATGGTGTAAGTGGCAGCACGATTGGGCCGGATTCCCAATAGGTGTGGGTTCGAACCCCGCTTGTGACATCATTTTTCGTTTCGTAATCGGGTATTTATAAATAATTAAGCATATTAAATGCTAAAAACTTCAGTAATTTGAATAACAAGGTTGTGTCATCGTTTAATACAATTCTAACTGTAAAGTTTGAAGTATTAAGCCTATACAATGTGTAAACATTGTCCGGTAGATGGCATACGTCAACTTGAAGACGTAAGATATAATATGAAGCGAAATTTGCATGTCCTAAAATAGTTCACGATGGTGTAAGTGGCAGCACGATTGGGCCGGCTTTCAATTAGGTGCGGGTTCGAACCCCGCTTGTGACATCATTTTTCGTTTCGTAATCGAGTATTTATAAATAATTAAGCATATTAAATGGTAAAAATTTCAGTAATTTGAACAATAATAATAATAAATTTAAATTTACCACAAAATACTATATTTTTTAGTAGTGTACTATATTTTTCATAGCTTCTTTTGAAAAATACTGTATTTCGTTGAAAAAATGTTTGCAACCCTAGGTGACGGTCCTCCCGTAACCATCAAGTCTGTAAGGTGTTCGAAATTTCGTGAAATTAAAAATCAAATACAAACGTAATGGAATCCGTAAAAATTTAATTTCAAATTTGTAATATTTGCGTAAACATTTAGAATTCTAAACGTTAGAGATGTTATTATTTTTAGCGTTTTTTTTTAAATTAAACCTTCAATTTTATTTGCGGTTTCTGGTGATTAATGATTAGATATATATTAAAAATTGTATGGTTATCGCTCATAAATTAATTTTCTTCAATGATAACGACATTTTATGCATTAAGGTACCCCAGGGTCGTAGGGACTTCAAAATTATACACTAACAGTATATACATGTAGACTGGTGGACTGAAATATTGATATTTTATAGTTATATGTTTGATTTTTGTTGCCTAGTAAGAATTTTCATAAGGTATTTTCAAAAAGTAAATTTTAATAACGTTGACTTTTTCCGTGTGGTGACGGAGTAAGAATACTATTCACCACACCCTATCTTATCCGTGGGTGATCGTACGAAACGAATAAGGGATATAAAACGCATATAACATCTATGCGAAAGAAGGAAACCTCGAAACAAAACCCTATACCAACACGTCTGACCAGTGCGGTATAGTAGGTTAATTTCCCTCCGATTAAGGAGGAGGCCCGAGCCCAACAGTGGGACATTTATGGGCTGTGATGATGATGATGACTTTTTGGACGTAAGACAAATTAGTCCTCCCATCAACATGATCCCTGTAAAGTGTTCGAAACGTCGGGAAATTAAAATTAAAATACAAAAGAGAAAAACCGTAAAAGTAGTTTTATTTCAAATAAGCTACAGTAACTGAGGTACGTATTCTCCTGTTTATTACAAAGCAAGAAAAGATATTTATTTACTAGTAACATTGAAGAAAGATATTCCAAACTCGACGAAAAAAGAACTACGAGAATCAGGTAAGTTTATTCGCCAACATTACAGAGTCGCAGTTATAAATCTCCTTCACAGTACCAGAATATATCATAGGCTTAACGGTGAAGGGGAATAATCGGACAACAAAAAAAAACCTACGCTAAATAAGGTAAGTTTCTTACGCCATCTTGGCTGTGTAAATAGCTTTGACTAGTATTATAATACAAAGTTATAAACCTTTATAGCAGTATTAGAATATTTCGGCAGCTTAGTGTTGAAGACAGATATGCCAAACTTAGTTTTTGGCAAGGTCTTGACTAAGTCCTACCTAGTGGTCAACAGCGAATTTCACTATAATTTAGTTTCATTTGCATTAGCTAAGTAAAATTTTATTTAATTTTAACTGAATTGTAATTAAATAAATATGAACTATATGAACATATACTTAGTCTGGCCATAAATACCGTTATAATTAAAAATAAACAAAATATTACATTTGAATTTAGAATCTGTCATTTTTATATGATTGTTCATTATGTTTTCTCATTTTGACGCCACTGGATTATGATTTATGGTCGGTTTTAGAGAGTACGGATTGCACTAAACGCCATGATAATTTGGAGTCACTAAAACAATCCATACGATTGGCAGTGAAGAATTTTCCCATGGAATGAGTGCATGCTTCTATTGACAACTAGCCTTAACGTTTAAAAGACTGTATTGCAGCCAGTGGAGACCGCTTCGAATAAGCTTTTTATATTTTAATTTTTTTTTATATTTATATATTAAACTAACACACTGTAAAAGTAATAAATGTTATTTGTAATAGAAAATATTTCTTTGATACATTATTTATGGCTAGACTGATGATATAGCACTAGCTTCTACCCGCAACTTCATCCACGTAGTAGGTATAGTCGCGAGTTAAAGTTAGAGTTAGCCCAAAGTAACTATTTGACGTGGAAAAAGTCGCAAACAGAAGCTAGTCATAAATACGCATGCAGTACTCGATCATTATTTTGCTCTGATGTTATTTCAAAACGGCGATATCTCCTAATATGTTTATTGAAATCAAATGATGTAAAGGGCAATTTTATTTAAAACTAGCTTTTGCCCGTGACTTCGTCCACGCAGAAGTCTTTGACAGGAGAATCTTTGACAGACTTAAATAGAGAAAGCAATGCAAAGTGTTGAAGGTTTGTCACTAGGACGATGATTAACAGCGTCAGAAACTGGGATGCGGTCGCCGCCTTCTGCGAGTTAGTTGTCTAACGGAATTAGGCAATAGGGTGGGTCCGAGAGAAAATACTCTACGTTAACACGCTCTACCGTCGGTGCTTTGGGCGGCGCAAGCGTGAGTACCTGTATTGAGGTTCACTGTATGAGGGCTTCGACTTGAGATGATACCCGGTTGCGGTGGACCGCCCGCATAACGTAGATAGATGTATGTGTACGGTGCGCTATGGGGTAACGCGTCACCTCGAATGGATTGGGCGCGGTGTGTCTCTATACCATAGCCGGTCACTAAAGAAAAAGGTTGTTCAAACTTCTATTCATTCTACAAGTTATATTGCCTTTAATATACTATCTACGGTATGACCATGAGATAAAAATATAATTATCGCCACCCTTTATTTGACTGTTTTGTTTCACCAGCAGAGTTGCGACCTCGTTAGATATGATTTATTATTTGAGTTATAAAATGAACATTTTTGTAGCTAAACTTAACTTAGTATTTTAAACCCTTAGTATACCCTACCCTAGTATGTATATCGTGTGAGCTCTCACGCCGGCACTGGTGCAGGGTTGATGGAGAGTGAGAGAGAAACACGTGTTTATTTATTTTTACCGAAGAATATTTGTACTTAATTTGAAAAGAATCGATAAAGAAATTTTCTCCCCATACACACATTGCCGCTTTGTTACACCCCCTTAGGGGCGGAATTCATAAAATCCTTTCATATTGAATCTCTATGTCATAAATAAGAACGTGCTTCAAAATTTTATGTTTCTAGCTTTAATAGTTTCGGCTTGACGGTAATGAGTCGATCAACCCGTTTCACAGGCCTAATTTACACAACCAGAGGGTGAAAATTTACAAATGCCGGATATTACCCTAGAATATTTGATTCAACTCGTAATTTGAAAAGAATCAATAAAGATTTTTTTCTCCCCATACAAACTTTGCCACTCTGCTCCACCCCCTTAGGGGTATAATTTCGTAAAATCCTTTCTTAGTAAATCTCTACGTCATATAAAGAAACCACTGTCAACATTTCAAGTTGCCAGCTTCAATAATATCGGCTTGGTGCTAATGATTTAATGAGTCGTCCAACCCGCTTTGCAGGCCTAATTTAGACCCCCAGAGGGTGAAAATCCAAAAATGCTGACACACCTGTTTATTTATTTTTACTGAGAAATATTTGTATGTAATTTGAAAAGAATCTATAAAGATTTTTTTCTCCGAACATTTTTTAAATTACCATAACTTTTTTATTTATAAACTAATTGACATGAAATAAAACCTAAATATTAAGTGAAGCTTACCACAATATATTTGCGGAAACCGCGTCTAAATCGGATAAGCCGTTTCTGAGATTAGCGTGCACAAACACACAGACAAACAGATAAACAGACAAAAATTTTAAAAATCATTGTTTTGTGTTCTATTAGTGTTGTTAAAGGTCCCAGTAAGATTTTATCTCATATATCTTCCATGTACAGACAGCGATCCGTTACATTTTTATTATATGTATAGATATAGATAAGTCTATGCTATGCGGATCAGCGATAAAGATAGTTACAATATAAATCAAAAAATATGGTGAACAATTTCGTTACACTGTTATGCAGTTTATGAAGAACGAGTTTTTATGGCTGTTAGGCTTAACCGATTCTATTCTATAGCTTTATGATAAAATACAACGTTTTTTTAAACATATACAGTTCAAGCATTTCTAATATATAGTATACTAGCTTCTGCCCGCGGCTTCGCCCACGTAAAAGGTTACTTACCTAAAGTTTTTCATACTCCATTTTTATTTTACCTCTTAAGAGTAAAATTTTTACAAAATGTTAATGTCAAATTTATTTATATCTAATCAATAGCCTAAAAATAGGTTCCAAGTTTCTGGCTTTAAAAATGACGATACTTACTTACAACTTTTCATCCCCCTTTACAGCCCTTTTTTGCATTAATAAGTAGCCTATGTCCTTTATCAGGCTCTAGACTATCTGTGGAACAAATTTCATTTAGATCAGTGCAGTAGTTTTGGCGTGAAAGAGCGACAGACAGACAGACAGAGTTACTTTCGCATTTATAATATTAGTAAAGATCACGATTCAGCCTTTACCCGTCCACTGTTGGACATAAGTCTCTCTTATAAATGAGTTGGCAGTACCGTACTCACTATTGGAATTTTTTTAAAACTTATTCGTATATAGGAATTTGATTTACAAGTGAAACATTATTGCCACACTTTGGATTTGAATCGATACAGGAAGTATGTGTGTTGTAATCTTAATCATGTCTTAGTCTATTCGAATGAGCATTACATGGCCGAGCATGACGCTCAGTCTCGTTCAATATTCACAAATCAAATGCACAGCGTGCTAATAAAAATATTCATTTCAACAGTTTACTATTATAAAAAATAAAAAAAAAACTACGTTTAAAAACACCGACTTCAAAAACTAAAAAGTACAAAATTACTTAAAATACTATCATTTGTATGTGCTATCTATTGATAGGTTTGAAATCGGTGCCAAGCCCTAAACAAAATTGTAAAAAACTTACTTACTGTAATGAAATTCCTACACTTAAGATACCGACACCGGCACCGACCTCAAACCTATCAATAGATAGCACACCCAAATGATAGTATCATATTTTAAGTTATTTTGTACTTTTCAGTTTTTGAAGTCGATTTTTCAAAGGTAGTTTTTTTAATTTTTAACTTTTTAGAGTTACAGACACACATAAATATGTTGTTCTATTAGTAGCGGGGCTCAAGTAACTCGTTAATTTGTCGCACACATACTTAATGCCAATTTTGGACTTATATGGTTTTCTCATGGGTGCCATTGTCAGAACTGGACCAAATTGAAATGAGACCATATGGAAAGCACCAGCTTTCAAATCAAAAAGATTAATTAAAATCGCTTCGCCCAGTCGAAAGTTATGAGTTAACAAACATAAAAAAAATACAGACGAATTGAGAACCTCTTCCGCTTTTAACCGACTTCAAAAAAGGATTTTGAAGTCGGTTAAAAACAGAAGAGTTTCTTTCATTGATTGAATGCGCAGATTTTAGGAACCAACACTTGGATTACAAAATATGTTTGTCCATAATTATATTGGCCATAATATAGCCAATATAATTAATGCCAGTTATCGAGAAAGTTTATAACCATAACGATGCGAAAAATAGCAGTGGAATAGTATCTGAATTTCTTCCGTGTGGTAACGGAGTAAGAATACAATTCACCATCCCCTCTCTTGCAAGTGGGTATTGTAAAATACAATTAAGGAATATAATATGCATATGACATCTATGCATGAGAAGGAAAAATTTAAACAAAACCCTATACCAACACCTCTGAACAGCGTGGTATACTAGGTCAATTTTCCTTCCCATTATGGAGGAAACCTAAGTCCAACAATGGAACAAATATGACCTGAGATAATAATGATAATAAGTATCCATATCATCATCATCTCATCTCAGCTCATATATGTCCCACTGTTGGGCTCGAGCCTCCTCCATAATGGGAGGGTAATTGACCTACTATACCACGCTGGTCAGACGTGTTGGTATAGGGTTTTGTTTAAATTTTTCCTTCTGAGCCTTTTTATGAGGCCGACATTTAGTGATTACGTTTCAGTGCCATATAACATCAATATAATAATTAAAACACTTAATATATAGGCTTTTTGCACGGACTAAAGTCTGTGGAACAAAACTTTATTATAAAAAAAAGGCACCGACGTAGGTCTGTATCCCTCTATTGTGTAGAATTAATTATTATGAAACATTCATAATCAAAATACTTATCTATCGAAGAGATTTTCTAGACTACATAAATTCAATATAATATAATTTTTCTATAAAGTTACTGCGATATGGCAATTCAAAAGATATACATATAATATCAAAGATTTTCACTAATACAAGAAAACTAGAAATTACAAGTGTATAATAGTATGTAAATAGATGTAAATTTATTGAACCCGGGAGTCTTAGATGAAAATTTTCGTAAGCATTAAATTTATTGTTAGACAGGCTGGTTTTAATTACAAGGCTTGAAAATAAGGTCAATTGGAATCAAACAGCCCTTGTACGAGGCTTATTCATTTGTTCTTACACAATACTAGCTACGCTAGAAGTTTCACTTCTCTCTTATATATTTATTTAATTTTATTATTTTGTTTAAACATCTAAATCATCATTATTAATATCCATAATATATTAATAGTTTTTTTTTATATCTTAGCAATTATTATGACAGAGCAACTGTGTAACACAGCCATTGTTATAATATTTTGCTCGATTTGTTAACAATTATGGATACTTCCGTGTGGTGACGGAGTAAGAATACAATTCACTACCACCTATCTTACCCGTGGGTGATCGTACGAGACGACTAAGCGATATAAAACGCATATAACATCTATGCGAGAGAAAGAAAACTCGAAACAAAACCCTATACCAACACGTCTGACCAGCGCGGTATAGTAGGTTAATTTCCCTCCCATTACGAGTCCAAAAGTGGGACGTGTATGAGCTGAGATGATGATAATGATGATGATGATGATTTCCGACTTTGAATTTGTTTGAAATTTTAATTAAAGATTATAAAGTAGCAAAGTATTTTAGTCTATTATATAATTCGCTTTCAACGCTAATCAAATGGTAAGTAAGAATTAATTGCCATAATTCTTACAAATGAAAAGCAGTCAATTGATTTTATTAGAAAAAAATTCAAGTACGCATTGATCTATGAAATGATTACGGTACGCAAACGAATAAAATTTCCGTAAATAAAACACGAAATAAAACAATATTAGCTAAACAAATGTGTGAAGAAAGAAGAAGAAAAGTGGTTTAAGTAGTGACCTATATCGAGTTTTGTGGGTTCCATTCCCGCATTGCACAGCTTTTTGGGCAATCCATAAATAATCCATGTGGTAATGGATTAAGAATACAATTCACCACCCCTATCTTACCTGTGGGTGACCGTAAAAGCAGACTAAGGGAAATAAAACTTCGCCACACAATACTTCGGAACGATACACGCAGGTGCGGTCCTACTATAAGCATAATCTGTGTCCATTGATTATGTTTTTAAAGTCACTTGCAATACACATATTAGTTCTTTAATATAAGCTGTCTTTTACGGTTTCTTTTACGGATGGATATGTATATAAATATGTATATGTACATATATACATATACAGTTATACAGGTTGGGTCATCAGAGGTCAAACAGCAACTGCTCCGTGCAAAGTAATTAACTTCGTCAGGTTAGACGAGATCACAGAGTTAATAAAATTTATTTGGCAGAGCTTGTCATTCGCTTTAATCTTTGAAAATGTATTGAGTTTTAAAACAATCTTAATTTAGTGGTAAATTTATTTGAAAGACAATAAAAATGTAGGTGCATTTAAAAATAGCAATATTTTCATTGTCCCATTCTTATCCCAATTACTTGCTCTTCTTTCATGGTACATATTGTAAAAGTTATTGGCAATAGTTTTAGGACTGGCCGTCTGTCAGACGTCAACCTTCCTTGGGAATGTAATTGTTGACCAAACGGCATCAGATGGAGTTGGCCCAGATCGTTATAAGGCTCTTAGTCGGCTTTTACGACATCCACGAGAAAAGTAAGGGTTGGTAGTATTCGTAGCCCCGACCACACAGCTCTAAAACAAAAGAAAAATTGCAATAGATAGGTATTTATTACTATTTTTTTTTTCTTTAGGACTAATTCTTTTCATGTGGTGACGGAGTAAGAATACAATTCAACACCCCCTATCTTACCCGTGGGTGATTGTAAGAGATGACTAAGGGTTTTAAAAATACATACAACATCTATGCAAGAGAAGGAAAACTCAAAACAAAACCGTATGATCTGACCAGCGTGGTGTAGTAGGTCAATTTCCCTCGTATTATCGAGGAGGCTCGAGCCCAAAAGTGGGACATATGTATATGAGCTGAAATGATGAATTCCACCACACATGCACGTCATTTGTAACTTCTGTAAGTGACCATCCACATTGGTTTTCATAACTGTCAAAATGTCACCGACGTTTGACCCTCGCCTAAGTCCTAGCAAACGCCTTTGATTATCTTACGCCCCGCACTGAATTTAAATAAAAAGAAAATCCAAGTTGAAAAAACCTACTTCTCTAATGCAAAACTACAGAAGATTTTTATTCTTGCCATATATATGCCATTTATTCCTTGCATGGTGACAAAAGGGTGGCGCATGGCCACTGATTCCGAATCCTTTATATCTGTGGCTAGCTAAAGGATGATACATCCTATTGGAGCAATCTGTACCTAATAATAGATAGTGATAGTCAGATGAATGAATAAAAGTAGATTTATTATTATTAAACCACATATGTGTCTTCTGTAAAATGGGCCAACTCCATCTGATGCTGTTTGGTCAACAATTACATTTTCAAGGAGGGTTGACGTCAGGCAGGCGACCGGTAATAAACCTCTTGCCAATAACTTTTATAATATGTGGGTACTATAAAAAAGAGTACATATTGTATTGACCCCAAGTAATTGGGATAAGAGTAGGAGAATGATGATGAAGTGTCTTCTGTAAAATATTTTGATTTTATCCCGCACAAAGTCCAATTTATAGGCACGTTTCAATTTAATTAAATTGAATTAAGTTAATTATACAAATCAAATGGCTCGCTGTACAAATCAGATCATTTATTTATCGTTCATTATTATGTAATTAATGTTAGTAATTAATAGTACACAAATGTTTTATGGAGTAAAAACTTAATTAATATTATATATTTTTAAACTATAAAGGCCAAGAGATTCGGATGCTTAACGCCACCGTATTTTTTTTTTGGGTGGGCTACGGTCAGAGCACTCCTCGCACCACTCCGTCCGGGGCGACAGAGGGGCGTAAGCACGCACACCCGTAACCCACCCGTGACACCTTGCCTTCGTCGTTGGACCGACCACCGGATCTGCGTGACTTCAGTGACTTCAGTGGCCAGCCCGATGGAATACCCCTAAGGGGTACCCTCTCCTTGACCGACGTCCTCCCCACTCGGGGAGGACGTCGGCCTTTCCTCACGCAGTGCTTAACGCCACCCTGACGAAGGTTTTTATTCTAAATCCAGGAGAAAAGTGCCGGGCCATCTCTATCATGTTTATTAAAGACTTTGGTATTAGGAGGATACGACGAACAACAGCAACCCATTCCTTTAAAAACATCATTTGTAACTTAATTATTAAAGTTACAATTGTGTTGACTATCTGATTCTTCCATCTTATTTACATTATAATTTTTTTTCTTATATTAGGCCCTTACATATGAAATTGGCGTTTTGTACGGTAGAAATATAGAGTCATTTTTTTTTGTAAAATATGTTTATTTAATCAAAGTATACACCGTTGTTATCTATGCACTTTTGCCATCTTATAGGCAGTCCATTGATCCCTTTACTAAAAAGCCATGGGGACGAGAATCAATAAACCCTTTGAAGCCGGTTTGGACTACCGTTTCAGAGTCGAATTTTTTTCCTTATAAGAAGTTGTCCAAATTCCGGAAAAAAATGGTAATCTGTTGGAGGTCTGGGGAGTAAGGTAGATGTCGCAGACATTCCAATTGTGCTGTATGGTTGTGTGTTATGTAGTGTGTGGTCTTGCGTTGTCGTGAAGCAGCAGTGGCCTAGAGCGATTGACCAATCTCGGTGATTTAGCAGCTAGTTCTTCCTTCATGGTTTGCAGTTATTGACAATAGATATCTGCCGTAATCGTTTAGTCAGATTTTAGAAAGCTGTAGGGAACAACACCAGTGCTAGTTTACCAAACACTTACAAGTAACTTTTTCTGAGTCAATTTTCGTGTAGGGCAGGTCTCCAGGGTTCAGCCATTGCGACGAGCGCTTCCGATTATCGTACAGTATCCACTTTTTATCACAAGTAATGATTCGATTTAAAATCCCTTCATTATTGTGTCGATTGAACAAAGTAACACAGCAGTCGACGCGTGTTTGCAAGTTCGATTCACTCAATTCATGAGGTACCCATCGTTCAAGTTTTTTACTTTCCCGATTTGCTTCAAGTGGTTTAATACAGTTTTGTCCCTTATGCCGAAGCCTGCAGCTATCTGATCTGATGAGTGCAAGTTGAGGATTAGAACGGTGTGGTCGCGTTTGTTTTGTTCAATAAAAAGTGAAAGTTTGCTATTAGTTCTTCAGACTATTCTCAGTCGTAACATCGTGACCGCTTGTGTCAAAGTGCCATACTGAATCTTTTCGCTGGCGAATATTAAAATACAAGGTCAAGAGTGCCGTGCGCTGAGGTAGGCTCCACCTCACCGCGAGTAAAAGAGACGGGCTGCGCGTTGTAAATAAATCGTCTCCCTCAGACAAGCGACAGTGGGCGCTGAACTTTGTACCTCACACGCCAGCTACTAGGTGCGATCGACGCTTCGAACAACTAACTTATAACTTATTATATTATTACAACAATACACATGGATAAAGTAAAGACACACGTAGAATGCGGTGCGTGCACCAAACCTATTCGTAACGTTAGTAGTAAGACTTCTTGCATTAAGTGCACGAAATGTCTCAATACATTTCATTTAGCATGCGTAAATGCAACTGACAAAAAAAGTCTTGATGACTCAATCTGGTTATGCCCGCTTTGCCGCTGTAAAGAGCCAAAAAGAGACAATACCAACACACCTGTACGCTCGATAATAACACAACTAGCGAGTCCCACTAGCCCTTCGCCCACGGAATCTTGTATGACTGCGATAATGGAAGAGATCAAGCTATTGCGCAGTGACATTGGCGAAGTTAAGTCTCAAATGAATGTTCTCTCGGACTTGGTAAAACACTGCGCCCAGCGACTAGATGAACAGGAAATTAAATTTACTGAGCTCACCTCGCGTCTATGCAAAGTAGAAAAATACGAAAAAGAGATATTGTTGAATCGAAGTAAAATACAAGAACTAAGACAAGAATTAGACTCGCGGGCCCAGGCCAGCCTTCGTAATGAAGTGGAAATTCATGGGATTAACGAGATTTCTGGTGAAAGTCCAATGCATATCATACAGACTATCTCGAATAAAATCGGGGTTTCATTGGATGCAAGGGATGTGGACTATGTCACTCGCGTTGGGCCTCGTAGGACTGTGGCTCCGTCCGACTCAAATGACAGACTACCCCCCCGCTTACAGCGTCCTCTGGTGGCCCGTTTTCTTCGTCGCCAAACTTGCGAGGAATTCTTGGCAGCCGCGAAAAGTAGGAGAAATCTTACAAGTGCTGATATAGGCGTAGGTGACACTCCTACAACTATGTATATTAATGAGCGCCTGACGCTTGTAAACAGACAGTTATTTCGTTCTGCCAGGCGTTTTGCTAAGTCGGCAGACTATAAATTCTGTTGGGCCAAAGGTGGCGCAGTATACTTGCGAAAGCGAGAAGGAAACCCAGCCATTCGCATTAAGACTATGGAAGATCTCGTTGGTAAGCACGGTTTCTCAACTTCTGGGGGCCCAGACGAACTTCATGAAGAATTCGGTATTTAAACACGCCTATATTTTAAGTATTTTAAAGAACCAAAAATTGCATTTATCTATAATTTATTTTGCCCTACTATATTGCTTTGTAATTCAATTCGTTAGACAAGAGTTAATTGTAATTATTTATTGTATTCTAACCTCATACATTGCACAACAATTACACATTTACAAAACATATCCACCACCTACAATACTATCTTACATTGGTTTGGAAATAGTTTATTCTATCCTACCCTCACTTTTCTTAATGAATACCAGCAGACCTGGCTCGCTTAAAAATTTCACATGTAAACACAATCCGTACACCACATTATTAACACACTCACATAATTATGGCTTTTTTATTAATATCAAGATAAAAAAAGGTTCTGTTGTTCTTATTACGACACTTCAAAATAAGAGATACGACATTGTTTTATTTAAATTCTACCTAGATGGCTTTACTTAACATAGCAAACGAGCTGGATGATGTCGTATCGATAAAGTGTCACACAGCAACCTCAGCTGAATTATGCCATAGTTTCCTGAAAAAAGCCAACGAGTACAATTTCAGGGTGCTAGCACTGAACATCCGTAGTTTTCATTGTAATTTCGATAAATTTGTTGTAACATTGCAACTCTTAAACGCTGATATAGATGTGATAGTTCTGTCTGAGTGTTGGCTTTCCGATGGTCAAATAATAGACGAAATACCAGGGTATATAAGTTTCCACTCCAAGTCACAGAAAAACAAAAATGGTGGAGTGGTAATGTATGCAAAAAAGTCCCAGATAACTTCAAGGCTCTCCCTTGAGATTGAGGACGCTGACACTGTCTTGATCGAAGTTGATCACAGCACAATAATACTTGGCATCTACCGGTCACCGTCAACAAGAAATTTTACGCCATTTTTTGACTCATTGGACTCTACTCTTCATTCCCTGAAGCAGTATTCGACAATAATAATAACAGGCGATATGAACATAAATATATGTGAAGATACGGATCAACAAGTGGCGACGTTCTTGAGTCTCATGGCGTCTCATGGTTTGCTCCCAGCTATCACCAAGCCAACAAGAGGTAAGTCTTGCTTGGACCACATTTTTATCAAATCTCCCACAGTCTCTTTTGGTCTAACCTGTAACTCATCTATTACCGATCATGATATTGTGATTGGTTGCATGTCTTATACCAAACAAAAAAAGCCTCACATAATTCACAAATACAAAATCAACGAGGACGCCGTGGCTACTGAAATTAATCTCGCTGACTGGTCCTCAGTTACATCTGAGACCTCCGTGAACCTAGCTGTAAAAGCTTTTAATAATATAGTGGCGACCTCTTTACACAAGCACACAAAAACTGTCAAGTTGGGACGTAGTTGGGTTAAAATAAAGCCCTGGATTACCACAGGGCTCCTCAGATGCATACGTCACAGGGACAAACTACATCTAGACGCTAGATATCACCCTGGGGATCCAGTACGCCATTTAATTTACACACGATATCGTAACTTCTGTAATAAGCAGATTAAGAAAACGAAGAACGAATATTACAATAAACAACTAACGGAAAACAAAAATGATACAAAGGAGCTATGGAAGGTAATTAAGAATATCTGTTATCCATCATCTAAATCTTTCGATTCTTCTGATCTCCTGCACATTGTTAAAAATAGTCCATATGATTCACTACAAGACTGTAACCGTCACTTTGTATCAGTCGGTAATAAACTTGCTGAGGAGATACTAAATAAAAATCACACCACGCAAAATGCATTAGTATCAGCTTACAAATCTACAGCTTGCTTCCTCGATTCTCTATTTATGGTCCCAACGGATTACTACGAACTGTCAAGAATTATCTCTCAGTCTAAGTCACACAGCGCACCTGGTCCTGACAAGATCACCATGTCACTGCTGAAAAAGTGTCTACCCTCGATCTCAACACCCTTACTGCACATATACAACTGCAGCTTAGCTACTGGCGTTTTTCCTGAGTGCTGGAAAACTGCTGCAGTGACTCCAATACACAAAAAGGGAGCCCAAAACCACCCAGATAACTACAGACCCATAGCCTTATTAAATATAGTATCTAAGCTGTTAGAGAGTATAGTGAACGCCCGTCTGGTCTCTTATTTGGCAAAGCATCAGGTAATATCTGACAAACAATTTGGTTTTCGAAAGGGCAGGTCCACTGAAGACGCTGTGACCCTCCTTGTAAACACGGTTTCGTCTCATGTGGAAACAGGACAAAAATGTCTAGCTATATTCCTAGATTTGGCAAAAGCTTTCGACAGCGTCTCTGTGCACCTGCTTCTTAAGAAGTTGGAGACTCTGGGCATCCGTGGAGTGGCTCTAAAGTGGTTTGCGAGTTATCTGATTGGGCGTAAACAGTTCGTAAAGGTAGGCTCCTACACCAGCAGTGATTTAGAGATCCAATATGGCGTCCCGCAGGGCAGTGTCCTTGGGCCCCCTCTTTTTACCATGTACATGAATGACATTGTAAATTGCACTCTGGTTGATGCAGACATCATCAGTTACGCCGACGATACTGTGATAGTTTTCCACGGTGAAACCTGGGACCAGGTACATCGCACTGCCGAGGAAGGATTAACCGACATTGCTTCATTGCTCGATAACAACTTATTAACACTAAACGCCAAGAAAACCAAATACATTGCGTTTTCAAAGACTAGTATCGGCGGCCCGAGCAATGACTTCTATTTGAAACTACATTCTTGCAGCTCCGTCAAATCTCAGGACTACAATAGATGCACTTGCACCCGAATAGAGCGCACAACCTCTCTAAATTATCTAGGTGTAACAATTGACGAACACATTAATTATAACGAACAAATCGCTTCTCTCGCTAACCGTGCAAGAAAAATGATATTCCTTGTGAAGAAACTTAGAGACTGCACGCCACCTGAAACAATGCGACAAATATATCTAGCGCTTTGTCAGTCGGTCCTTCAGTATTGCATCACGGTATGGGGTAGTGCCTGCAAGACCCAAATGATAAAAATTGAGATAGCCCAACGTGCCATATTAAAAGTTATTCTGAAAAGGCCTTTCAGATACTCCACGGATAGCATTTACGGTGAATTCAAAGTCCTTCGCGTAAGACAACTTTATATTTTGAATGCTACGGTAAAAACACATAAGGTACTTTTAAACCGCGAGGACTTTGACTCTCTTACAGCACGCCGAGTATTCAGGATGCCAACTCCAAAATGGTACTCTTCACTTGCTCGCAGAAGCCCGAAATTCTCCCAACCAAACACCTACAATAATGTGTGCAGGCACTGTGCGCTCCTAAATTGTAATGCACCTAAATGTAAAAAACTGATTACAAATTGGTTACTCACCTTATCATACGAGGCGACAGAAAATCTTCTGGAACATAAATCGCCCTACCTGTGAAACTGTTTGTAACAATAATGCCACCCGTACCAGTATTTACACACACTCGTACATTCACACATACACACTCGCAAACACACACACGCACACTTAACGTATTGCACAACCTTTATGTCATCATATCCACATAGGTTGATGTCTATTTAGTTATATGTTTTGTATTGTCTTTTTCTAAAATTTAAAATATCTTACCTATTGTTATTACGAGTTAGGATCAAATGTCTTACATACCATCAACTTGTGCTCTGAATCCCAAGATACAGGCTCTGTTGCCTAGTTTGGGAATCTTTGTTTATGTAATTTTTATGTAATGACTTTATTGGTAATAAACATTATTATTATTATTATATTATTATTATTATTATTATCTCTGAGGTGCTTTGTGATGGATCCGCTTCCACAACAGCCTTTAATTCTTCATTTTCCACTTTGGTTTCCGGCCATCCATGGGGTTGATTCTGAAGGTCGAAATTTCCAGAACGAAAATGTTGAAACCAAAATCGTACCATGCTTTCTTTTGCGACACTAGCGCCGTGCACATGATTAATCCTTCGAGCTGTTGCTGCAGCACTGGTGCCACGGTAGAACTCGTACTCGTAAATATACCGATATCTCATGTTTTCCATTGTGCGGTAAAAAGCGACGCCAAAGAAAAAAAAAATGAGGGAAAAACAAATGAATGACTGTTTTCAAAACTCAAATGTACCAGCTAAATAAATTTATAAATTGTAATTCTTAACCAAAGAGGAGATATTTCATACCAAAGTGGTGTACGACAAAACGCTAATTTCATATGTAAAGACTAATATTAGTTGTGTGGTAGCAGCTTCGAATACTACCAACCCTTGCTTTGCTCGTAGATGTTGTAAAAGACGACTAAGAGCCTTATAATGACCTGGGCTAACTCCACCTGATGCCGTTTGTTCAACAATTACATTCCCAAGGAGGGTTGACGTCTGGTAGGCGGCCGGTCATAAAACTATTGCCAATAACTTTTACAATATGTACTATGAAATAAGAGTACATATTGTATCGACCCCAAGTAATTGGGATAAGATTAGGAGAATTATGATGATGATGAATTTTATTTCTTATATTTATAACTGTTTGCAGGTTTTATTACAATTATATCTATTTCTATTATATAATATTACCAGCGGACGTGGCAAACTTCGTTCCGTCTAACGATCAATGTGTGAAAACTAAAAATCTTACAACTCGATCGCAGCGCCACCTACTGGGTCCAATTTCAAATCTAAACCATTCTCGTATCCACTTGAATACATAAAAAAATATCAACAAAATCCGTCCAACTGTTTAGGAGGAGTTCAGTGACATACACACATATAGTAGAATTATATATATTGACTAGCTTCTGCCCGCGACTTCGTCCGCGTGGATTGGTTACTTTGGGCTAACGTTAACTTCAACTCGCGAATTCGTTTACGTAAAAGGTGGAAATATTTTTAAATAATACATACGTTAAAGCTGTTTTAGGTACCTACATGACCCTTTTATTAGTAAGAGTAGAACATTTAACCTTAAGTAAAATAATAATAATAATAATAATCTTTATTGAAAACTAAATACATATGACAGTTGACATAGATGTCTTTGCCTCTTGAATTAGGTAATACCTGTGTTTCAAGAGACAGTTCCTTCCCGAAATACATAAATCTTGAACATCAAATTATTTTACAGTAACATACATTATAAATTATGAATATATATGTATATCTTACGTAATAAAGACTAATGATAAAGAAATCTATAATAAATGAATGAGTGAGAATTAACGTGTTAGTGAGCGCGCTCACACGTTGTGTGTGTGTGCATGTGTATGTGTGTGTTGTGCGTTTGTGTGTGTGTGTGTGTGTGTGTGTGTGTGTGTGTGTGTGTGTGTGTGTGTGTGTGTGTGGTGTGCGTGTGTTTGTGTGTGTGTTTGTGTGTGTGTGCGTGCGTATGTGTATGTGTGTGTGTGTGGTGTGCGTGTGTTTGTGATGTAGTGTGCGTGCATGTATGTGTTTCTTTTTTTTGTGTGTATTTGTAGTTACGCGAAATAAGTATTTAAAAGTGATTCAAGTTTGACGTAATCCATATAATGCAATGTAGTACCATATAAAGTAATGCAAGTAAAAGTATTGGGTCTTATCTATACTTTCTATAGATATATACAATGTATGTATATTATACATACAAACTTACACTTACGCCTATTTACGATTACACATACTTTTAATGTGTATGAAATCGCTGTGTGGTAGCGGCTATGAATACTACCAATCCTCACTTTGCTTGTGGATGTCGTAAAAGACGACTAAGAGCCTTATAACGACTTGGGCCAACTCCATCTGATGCCGTTTGGTCAACAATTACATTCCCAATTAGGGTTGACGTCTGGCATGCGGCCGGTCATAAAACTATTGTCAATAACTTTTATAATATGTACTATG
The DNA here is from genome assembly GCA_905163515.2 of Lymantria monacha. NCBI lineage: Eukaryota > Metazoa > Arthropoda > Insecta > Lepidoptera > Erebidae > Lymantria > Lymantria monacha. The sequence goes on from LR991102.1 coordinate 3,689,869, forward strand.
AATGAAGAGTACTTATTGTATCGACCCCAAGTAATTGGGATAAGAGTAGGAGAATGATGATGATGATGACCTCTCGTGAACAAATCGCCAATTTGGTCCAGAAAAGGTCTTCCCCTTGTATTCGTCCCATTCATGATTGCTTTATATGTTTGCTTCGTCAACCTCTGCCCACTTATTATTTCTGCCACTTCATGTCCAACCCACCTCAGCATACCAGCGCTCTTTTATAACATTATACCTAATTTTATCTTTCATACTTACATCACACACAGCTTACGAAGAGCTGTCAGCTCTACAGCATTTATTCTATTTTCATGTCTTCCCCGCCAAATCTAACTTTCACTGCCATACGTGAGGGCAGGCACTAATACTTCCTATACTTATTATTATTATTTAGGATGTGTAAATCCGACGGAAGGTCATGAGAAGAAAACAAAACTAAAAATGTAGTGTGTGCAGAAGTACTTTGAAATAACATTAGTTTGAGTTTTTTTTTAATATAAGATTATAAGATCCAGTATTTTTATCGTAAATGCGCGCCCAGTACTTGATCATTATTTTGCTGCGATGTTATTTTTAAACTGCGATATTTCCTAAGATATTCATCGAAATCAAATAATGTAAAGAGCAATTTTGTTTTAAATTAAATACTTGTGATGAATAACTCATTTATTTGGATAAGGATTAATATTATGTTTATAAAAACACCTTCGAAAATATCACATTATTTTAAAACAAATTTGATTAGTGTATCCGACTCTAGGGTCCTCTGGTGACAATCACTTACTTCACTTCGCAATAAAACTTCTTGTACTGTTGTAAGACACGATTTATTGACCTTTTTGTACACTATTTAAATAATCTAAACAAATATAAATCGACATTCGTGTAACGAAACCATAGTGAGTTTTAATATTTTATATAACGCCATCTAGCGAACTCAAAAGTAAATTACAGGCGTAGACATACCGCCCACCAAGGACATAGTGACAAATATGTCCTTCTCTACGGTAAATCACGCACCTTTGTTATTGGATAACTATGAACAATTACAAAATTATCTTAATATTAACAAACTACTTAATTAGTTACTGGCAAAACACATATCTTTGAAACTGACCTCTTAACTATAGAGTTCTTGGTACGAATAGTGACAACTCTCGTGATTTTATCAGGACCTGGGTGTTTCTGTTCGATTTTGCCTAATAACCATCTACCCGGTGGCAAATTGTCCTCCTTAACTAGAACAACGTCACCCAACGATGGTTCCGAGCGAAGGTGAGCCCATTTACGACGCTGCAAAAATTGATGTAAATAGTCTTGCGACCAACGTCTCCAAAAGTCTTGTACCATCCTTTGAGTGAGTTGCCAACGTCTCAAAGTAGTAATATTAGACTTCTCAAAATCCATATCTGGTGCCAAAACAATCGGTTCTCCCACCAAAAAATGTCCTGGAGTCATTATCGTCAATTCGTTTTGATCTTCAATATATGAGAGTGGTCTTGAATTAAGACAGCCCTCTATTTGGGCTAGTACTGTCGCTAATTCTTCATATGTTAACGTCGCTTCTCCGATCACTCTTTTTAGATGATATTTGGTGGATTTTATTCCCGCCTCCCACAGGCCTCCAAAGTTTGGGGCATGAGGGGGAATAAAATTCCATTGAGTGCTATTATTTGCAAGCGTCTCAGCTATTTCGGGTATAAAATTGGATTTTTCTTCATTGAATAATTCTTTTAATTCCCGAGCCGCTCCCACGAAATTTGTGCCATTGTCGCTGTGTAATTCCTCGCAATGCCCTCGTCTCGCTACAAACCTCTTAAAAGCGGATAAAAATCCCTTAGCAGTCAAGTCGCTGACTGCCTCCAAATGAATGGCACGTGTAGCCATGCAGACAAATAAAACAATATATCCTTTGTAAGATTTATTTCCCCTGCCTTTGGACACCCGAATGTTGACCGGACCAGCATAATCTACCCCGCTACGACTAAAAACCTTGCTAGGTGTAACACGTGAAACTGGTAGTTGGCCCATCAATTGAGGTCTTACCTGGTTAGCATATCTAATACATATCAAACATTTTCTATAGCAAGCTCTCACCAACGACTTTACGCCGATCACCCAATATTTAGATCTCAAATAAGTAATCATAGCTTGCGGACCTCCGTGCATAGTTTTTTGATGAGTGTCATCAATAAGGAGATTGGTTATGAAAGAGTATTTAGGGATTAATATGGGATGCTTGCGATCATAGTCTAACCCTGACATTTCTAATCGCCCTCCGACTCTTAACACTCCTTGTACATCTAAGAATACGTTCAATGATGTCAAACCTTTTGGTTTCTCTATAGAACCCTTTCTTTTAAGTTCTTCTATTTCTTCGGACCATTCTTCTAATTGGCATCTTTTAATACAAACTAATATTGCTCCATCCAGCTCTTCTTTTGTTAAATACCTCTTGTAGGCAATCTTACCTTTGACCGTCAAAAATCTCCTGCAGTAGGCCACAACGCGAACCATCCTTTGCAGTGAACTAAATCTATTCCAAAACGAAATATCCAATATACTTGTATGTACCTTTACTTCTTCTAGTTTAGTAATCAAGTGCTTGGGCTTAATAAACTGTATGAACGATTGCTTTAAGAACTCTGGGCCTTTGAACCACAGCTTGTGCTCAGCTAGTTCCTTTGGAAACACACCACGAGATGCGCAATCAGCTGGATTTTGTTTAGAAGGTATATGTGACCAGTGTTTTGTATCTAGAATGCCCAGGATTTCTGATACTCGATTCGCGACAAATGTTTTCCAACGATTTGGGTGACTGTTCAGCCAAGCGAGAACCACTTCTGAATCCGTCCAGGCATGTATTTCAACGTTTCCTAATTCCATAGTTTTTGCTACTTCGGTTATCAATTTAGCCAAAAGAACGGCACCGCAAAGTTCTAATCTGGGTATGGAGACCTGCTTAATTGGAGCTACCTTTGTTTTTGAGGTAAGTAAGTTTACATAAATGTTATCATCCTCGTCCACTACTCTGATATAAACTACTGCAGCGTAAGCCATTTTTGAGGCGTCGGAGAAGCCATGCAGTTGTACACTCAAATTCTTCGAATTTATATTAATCCAGCGTGGAATTTTAATATTACCTAAATAAGGTAAATCCTGACGGTAAGAAATCCATTCTCTTAATAAAATATTTGGAACAGCTTCATCCCAACTTATACCTGTCAACCATAGCTTTTGTATAAGTATTTTAGCTAAAATTATGCTTGGGGCTAACCAACCTAAAGGGTCGTATAATCTCGATATGTCGGAAATAATTTTTCTTTTACTTACAGGTTCCATCGGTAGAGGAAGTTCTACAGCGTATCTGAAGACGTCGGCCCGAGGATCCCAGGTAAGTCCTAAAATTTTTGTAGTTTTATCTGCCTTAATTTTCATAAGATTTTCATCCCTTTCACCTTTTCCTTCCCTTATTTTCTCTAGTAATTCACCACTGTTACTTATCCATTTTTGCATCTGAAAACTCGCTTTCGCTAGAATAGCCTTTACATCACTATAAATTGCATACGCATCCTCCACATTTTCAGCTCCTGTCATTAAATCATCCATGTAAAAATCTTGACAGATGATTTTCGAGGCTACCGAACTAACCTGCTCTTCATCTTGAGCTGCTTGCTGTAAGGTACGTACAGCTAAATATGGCGCTGACGCCATGCCAAAAGTGACAGTAACCAATTCAAAATCTTTTATTTCCATTTCAGGTCTGTCCCTCCACAGAATACGCTGAAACATCGTGTCCTTTTCATCAACCAGGATCTGTCTATACATCTTAATTATATCACCGCTGATACAGATCTGGTGTCTTCGCCAGCGCATAATCGTATGCCTTAGATCAGCTTGAATGGTTGGACCAACCATTAGTTTGTCGTTTAATGACACTCCATTACTTCCTTTACATGACGCATCGAACACGACACGAGTCTTGGTAGTCTCTTTGTCTTCCCGAATCACGGCATGGTGGGGTAAGTACCAACCTATTTCCTTATTATTTTGAGATATCGGAACCATGTGTTTAAGTTTTATGTACTCGTGTATTACACTCGTGTAATTTATTTTTAATTGTGAATCCTTTTCTAGCTTAGATTCTAAGTTTCTAAATCTTCTTTCAGCTATGACTCTAGAATTGCCATCTTCACAGCTGCGATCGCCGTTCCGAAACGGCAACTTCACTATATAACGACCGGTTTCATCTCGCTTGGTGGTGGCTGCATACAGTTTTTCACATTCTATTTCCTCACTGCTAAACATCCTTTCAGTATTAGAAGGTTCCTGTTCCAACTCCCAAAATTTCCTTAATAAATCTTCCTCCTTTTCAACACTGGAATGCATAACAGTGATATGATTAGTATTTAATTTACTATTCTCCGCACTTGCACCGCCAGAGACAATCCAGCCTAAAGTGGTGTTCTGAGCTACGAGCGACTCACTTGCACTCTTTTTTAATCCTTTTCTGATTATTTGGCTGAATATTTCAGCACCCAATAAAAGATCGATTTTATTAGGTTTATGATATTCAGGGTCGGCCAATTCATCACCCTGCAAATCCACCCAGTCTACCTTCGTTATCTTTGTCACTGGAAGAAGAGAAGTTATAGACTTTAGTACATATGCGTGGACATTTATAGAAAATTCTGGCACGACTCTTGACCGTAATCTTACCGAAACGGTAGACTTTGATACCGCGGCATTGCTGCCTCCTACACCGTACACAGTGTGTTTAGTTGAAACTCTTTTTAATCCCAAATACTGAGTCATAGACTCTGTAATGAACGATCCTTGTGATCCTTGATCTACTAAAGCTCGAATCCCGCGATAGGTTCCATCCTTGCACTCAGCTTTCACCACAGCTGTAGGGATTAAAACCATATCATTGCATTTACCTGTCGAAAGACAAGAAACTATTGTCTTCGATTCCTCCGCCTTTATAGCGGCCTTGCACACGACTGAAGAGTCTTCCATGTTATCTTGACTATCAGTGGTTGTCAACGTGTCCTTCCTAATCTCACCATTGGACCCAGAACCACCGTCAGGGTGGAGTAAAGTATGATGGCGTCTTTTGCACACCTGGCATTTGATGGTGTTTCTGCATGTTTTAGCAGAATGGTTATTACCTAAACATATGTAACATAAACCTTTTTGCTTTGTAAAATCGCGACGAGCGTCACTATTCTTAGTTGCAAATTTTTTACAAACAGTTATCTTATGAGGGGCCAAACAATAATTACAAGAATAATCACCTTTATCTTTTCCTACCTGACTATGAAACGATTGCGGATTCTTTGAAACATTTGTTTTAGTCTCTAAATTTTCCAAGCCTCGGAAACGCCCTGTTAAGAAATTCGTAAATTGATCATATGTGGGTAACTCGTCGGTCTGTTCTGACGACACATACAATTCCCAGGCTTTCCTTGTTTCTTTGTCCAATTTGGCACTAATAATATGAATGATTAAAATGTCCCAAGATGATATATCAATGCCTAAATTTTTTATTGAACCTAGACAGTCTGATGTAGTGCTCACTAACCTTTTTATTTCGGTACCCGATTCTACTGTTAAACACCTTTGACTAAACAAACGTTTCAAAATCCCATTTGACAAAAATCGTTTATTATTGTACATAGACTCTAATTTCTCCCAACTAGCATTATAATTACTTGATGTGACACTTATGTTTCTTAATAGGTACTCGGCATCCCCAGTCAAGTACCCCTTAAGATAGTACAATTTTTGTGCTTCATCTAGCCTTTTATTATTGTGTATAAGTCCTACATATAAATCCCTAAAAGTCTGCCATTCAACATATTTACCGGAGAACACAGGTATCTTAACTTCGGGCAATTTAAAATTATGAACTTCTGAATTATCCTTATCATCCCTAGAACTATCATTTGATTCTTTAAATTTATTTAATGCATCTTTCAATTCGCTTTTAAATTGTAAGTATATGTCTTCAACTTCCTCATAAATACAATCCTTATAATACGCATGGCTATTTAATTCGGACTTCTTAATTTCGGTTAATATTCTGATGTGTGTTTCATGAAATAACTGCCATTGTTGCTCTAAATTTTGTAAACGTGATTCTATATAAGAAGCAGAAAGTCGATCTTTTGGACTCTTTTTAAAGTTAATTTTTGCCTTTGTAATTTTTAACCTTATATCTTCCTGTATACAACTAAACGTTTCCATTTTAATAATATAATTAATAATACAATTAAAGTTACAATGTAATATATAAATGTAGTTTTAAACTAATGGCACAATAATGTTTATTCTATACTTAAACAGTTCGTTAAATACTTCATCAGCCGATGTTCACTTGGTATCACACTACTGAAATTTTTCTAAGTCCAAACTGAATTTGTAAAATTTTACAAGTGTTTAAGAACTGCACTTTAATTCTGAGCAAAATCAGGCATAGGTTCCCCGTTTCAACCACTTATTCCTTAAACTAATTACAAGTTAATATTGTCTTCAGCTTAAGGCTCTAATCACTATTAAACTATGCACTCAAACTATTATTTTTTAAAGTTGAAATTGTACTTACAATTTTTTAGCACATCACTCACAGACTTCAAACAACACTCGTGGCGCCCTCACGCGATGCAACCGCAAACCAGCTCCGCTTTTCGTTTCTTTCCGCCAGATGTCTCCACTTCGGTGATGCTGCCCTCGCTGCTCGTTCGCCTTTCCTCCGTCTGCAGACTCACCCGCAGAACGGCTCCCGTTTCCCTGTAGGGAGATGCTCTGACCAGCGATCCACTGGCCAGTAAGGCGACGCGGGTGATAACAAGATCACCACCGACGACTGGAACCTCGAAGAAACACCACCGCGCCTATCCGACTCAGAAGGACCATGTATCCGACTCTAGGGTCCTCTGGTGACAATCACTTACTTCACTTCGCAATAAAACTTCTTGTACTGTTGTAAGACACGATTTATTGACCTTTTTTTTTTTTTTTTTTTTTTTTTTTTTTTTTTTTTTTTTGGTAACGCAGTGGTTAAAAATGCATTTGTCGCATACCCGCCCCGGGCGGGGTATGTGGGACTCACAGGCCCTGATGGGGACACTGAATACCCACTAAAACATACCAACTGCGAGCTGTTAGCCGAAGGGGCTTTTACAGCTTAACCGGACTGCGGGCGAGCCCGAAGGCTCTCAACCCGAAACGATTTATTGACCTTTTTGTACACTATTTAAATAATCTAAACAAATATAAATCGACATTCGTGTAACGAAACCATAGTGAGTTTTAATATTTTATATAACGCCATCTAGCGAACTCAAAAGTAAATTACAGGCGTAGACAATTAGCATAAAAAAGGTTATAGTGAGCCAATCTTAAAAGATAGACATATGCTGTCGCGGACTTTTATTTAGAACTTTGAAAGGGGAGCAATTATGTAGTACATAATTTTTGCGCAACTTTAACCGTTTACGCAGCGGAAGCTCTCAAAAGGAAACATAAACCCGATTTTTACACATTCATCATTGTTGCTCTGCTCCTATTGGTCGCAGCGTAATGTTATATAGCCTAAAGCCTTCCTCTATAAATGGACTATCAAAAAAAAAAGAATTTTTCAAATCGTACCAGTAGTTCCTGAGATTAGCGCGTTTAAACAAACAAACAAACAAACAAACAAACAAACTCTTCCGCTTTATAATATTAGTATAGATTAACTAATATTATATAATTTTTACATTTCATATATTTCTTTTTATTTTACTAATATTATCCGTGTGGTGATGGAGTAAGAATACAATTCACCATCTTACCTGTGGGTGATCGTAAGAGACGACTAAAGGATATAAAACGCATATAACATCTATGCAAGAGAAGGAAAAATCGAAACAAAACCCTATACCAACACGTCTGACCAACGCGGTATAGTCGGTTAAATTCCCTCCCATTACGGAGGAGGCCTGAGCCCAACAGTGGAACATATATGGACTGTGATGATATAATTTTATTTTGTATTTTGTGGGTTGGTTTTTAAAAATAAAATTTTATATTCGTAGTATTCATTACCTAAGTTTATAAGTCAGTCTCTAGCGAAGATTCGTGAGTAGTCCGAATAGTTACATATTTTAAACCGCCACTCGGAGTCAAAACAATCGTGTTAGGGTGATAATGGTATGTCCTTGGGTTGTAACCGAAAAGATAGCGAAGGTATTTGTATTGAAGCTAATGGTACTGATGGCACGCTCAATAGGGCGAAAGGGGTCCATTTTACTCCAACGAGAGGATCGCTATGGTATATGCAATACGGTGCAACAAGTAGGTAAATGGTAAGTGGGGGTACTATATAAATAAATATAAATGTTATAGGTTATTTTTACTCGGAAAGATTATTAGTGAACACCCTGAAGTGGGCCACAGCTTGTTTTGTTTCTCGTTAAAATTAGATTCTTTTATCTTAGAAGTAATTTTTTTTTTAGAGTTTACTCCTTAAGAATCGATTTTCATATAAGGCGCCCGGTATGAGAAAAATTTGAGGAGTAAAATCTAGTGATCGAATGACCTCGTTACGTTTATGGTGCGCAACCTATTCTGCGCACCTTTCACTTTCTGACGTGAAATAATACTTTACTGAACAGTTTTAATAAATGTAAATTAAAATATATAATAATAATAATAAGCCTTTATTTGTTCCTTGACTTAATTCTTACATAATAAAATACAATACAATTTAAAAGTATGTAAAAAAAGATTTAAGATAAATAATATTAAGTCATGGTCCCTCTCGGGTGTAGGCCTCCTCCAACTGTCTCCATTGTACTTTATCTCCTACTGTCTCCATCCAATTGTTACCCGCTATCTTTCGTAGGTCATCAGACCAACGGTCTATAGGTCTGCCCTGGCTCTCTTGCCTTTTGGACCTTTCCATGCTGTGACCAGTTCCGTCCATCGATATATATATATATATATGTGTATTATTAATCATCGATATATATAAAATAAATATATATATATATTATTTTTAGTCAAATGGGGCTTTTTTTGCGCCTGTTTTGATAATTGTACTTAAGGAGTAAACTCCAGTCGTGCGTCGGAGCTGACACACACACTTTTTTTAATAGTTTTAAACAATCCTCCTGTGACCATGATCACTATAAAAACGTCGGGCAATTAAAAATCAAATACAAACGCGATAGAATCCGTAAAAGTAGTTTTATTTCAAATGTGTAATACTCGCGTAAACATTAGAAATACATACATACATACATGCATATCATCACGCCATATCCCTTGCAGGGTAGGCAGAGAGAACAGAGTGCCAGAGAACTCTATCTCTGCATACTTCACTCACTTCCTCAACATTCATAATTCTCTTCATACACGCTCGCCAGTTTCGGAGACTCTTGACTCCACCTTCCTTCAGTGCATGACCGATCTGGTCTAGGTAGGTTAGTCTCGGTCTCCCTCGGTACCTACATCCTTCCACTTTCGCATTGTATATCTTCTTAACCAGGCGTTCGTTCGGCATTCTTTCCACATGTCCGAACCATCGGAGCATTCCCTTTCGCATCTTTACACCAATACTCTCTTTCATACCTACTCGCTCTCTTACGTCGTCGTTACGTAAACATTAGAAATCATTAAGCTTTAAACAAATAAATGTTTTTTTTATTGCCAAGTATGCTAACGCTGGCAGAGGGAACTCGTGACCTATTTAAATGCACCGATAGACGAGTTTGCTTTCAGTACACTGCTATTTTTGTATAATTTTCATCTGTCTATCATATTTCATATTGCAGTTAATTTTAAGGCTCACATATAGAGCCTTTAAACGCTATCGTATCCAAGGTACTGTCAATTTTGTTTCATATTCTCGCTTTGCATAGAATAGAACAAGAATGTTTCCAACTTTTCCTGTTTATATTTTTGCTAATTGAATTTGTTGTATTCTAATATAATTAAAAATATTTACCGTGACTTTTGGATGGTAAAACATCGCTGTTAATTTGGGAATCATTGTAGTTTCTGACGTAAACGTGATACAACTGCAGGGGCATGCGTGATGAGATTTGAGACAAGCGAAGTTCACTATTGTGTCTAAATCTAATCGTAAGGGAAAATATAGCCATAATTGCCATGCTTAGCATTCAGGCTGGCAATCGAAGTTGTTATTATGAACTATCCAAGAGAGTACCCCTACATATTCCTGTGGTATTCCCTTAGTCAGTTTATATACGATATGTGCAATTACGGGGTGACCTCGCATTATGGTATTAACCACGGAGCAAATACAAAGAGGAGCTGTTGTAATGAATATTTTCTATGAAACAATGCGTGTCATTTACAGGGGGTGAGGGGGACGCTGCTAATGGAGAAAGTGAGACAAGTAATAGTACTTGTCTCACTCCCTCCTTTATGTCCATCTACCGGCTATTAGCACAACTACTAATTTCGTATATGGTATGCAGTTGAGCTATCTTGCATTAGATGTCAGTAAATGTATGGTATAACAGGGACGTACTCAGAATTTACCTATATCAAGGAGTGCTAATTTTTTTTATTTCAAAGATACAAACAAATCTTATTAGCTGTTTGCTCTATTCAAATACAAATGTAAACATTTGTAACACACACACACACACATTTATAATCAAATAATTCTGCATAGCGAATAGGTGTACGACTACTGTTTTTAACCGAAAATTTCTTTATAAGGCTTGTCAGCATTGTTCATAATGTTAATATTTTATGAAAAATCCATCTTTTCTTTACTGTCATTCTGATAAACTTAGAAGTTTAAAAACCTTTTTTTCTTCATATTTGTGTCCTTTTCATACGACCAAGTAATACAATTATTTGTTTGGGTTTCTAACAAATTGTCGAATGAAAGTAGTTAGACTTTTAGTAAATATGTTAGTTACACGGTATTATTTCTTTCCTTTTTGTCTTTTCCATATAAAAAAAGAATCAAACCACTCTATTAAAATAAGGCTTTATATAATTGATAATGCAACAATGATGTCAATGACCAAGACATGTAAAAGAGTGTTTCAAGCGAGCAGACCAGCCCCCCCCCCCCCTGGTAGCAACCGTTTGATTGACGCACGGGCCATCTAAAACTTAGCCATGCCAAAGGTAACTGGAAGACCCGGTCTTCGACGCCACCACCATTTTGAATATTTTTGTGACGTGCTCAACCTCGTTAATCTTATCAAGAAATTGCATCGAGTGCAATTACATTATTAATAAATAAAGGAGAAAGGGTGACATTGGTTCCAATAATAAAAATGAAATACTCTTTTGTATCATATATTTCTTGAGCTATACCTAGTCTTGCCCTAAATACTGTAACAAAGAAAAACCTTTTTCTATTGCAAAAAATATTTATGACTTTTACAGTGTTAGTTAAATACATAAATATAAAACAACTTAAAATATAAAAAGCTTGTTCGAAGTGGTTTCTATTGGCTGCAATACAGTCCTTTAAATCTTCATTGTTAAAATGAGAAGAACAAATCTTTGTATATTTCGTAGGAGTCCAGTTTTTCTATTAATTTTTGAAATCCATTGCTTCTAACATCGACATTGGACGGTATTCTAAAACGTACAAAATTTACAGTTTAATTATAATAGGTTCATTTAAAGTAGTGTAAAAAATATATTTCTTTGATGAAAAATTCGAATGTTATAATTATATTCTAATTACGACCCTGGATTTTTGACACTTTTATAGTTCTTCATAGTTAACGACAGCTGGCGTATTGCTTACAAAATAATTATTAACTACATATAAAACTCATATTTTTGTTGAGGTAAAAGGCTTTGGGTATAAATTTTAATACTCATGGTTATTAGTTATTACAATAATCTTAATAGTTTGAACTGTATGTGCTTTTATTGTTCTAGGTCCTATTACGAAAAGTGGTGCCATCTAACGTTGAGTAAAATTATTTCTGAACATGATACCGTCAAAAGAACTTTCTAGAAATTATTTTGATAAATTATGAATAAATATACTTACAAATGGAATGTGATTCTTTCCATAGCATCTGTACATTTATTGGAGTAGTTTTTACATTATAAAACACAACACTTCATGGTTTTCTTCGTAATAACATAAAAATACACCAAAAATATAATTTTATGCACCGTACGAACACCGTCAGCGACGACAGAAGACTAATAGGCCACGCCTACTATTGATGTTAACGTGATGGCGTCAGGGCCTACTTGAGAATCACAGTGCACAGTTACTTAGGCCGTCTCCTCTTTGTATTTGCTCCGTGGTATTAACCTATCGCCATACAGGACTTTAATTACTTAAAAGATTTACTTTATTTTAATTACTTAGATTTTTATAAGGAATATTAGATGTCCTATCTAAAATTATTCAACTTTACCAAAGTGTATTTCTTTAAGATATTGCATTGGTAAGTAACGCTTTAATTCCGTGGGGTTACGGAGTAAAAATACAAATGACCACCCCCTATCTTACCCGTGGGTAATCGTAAGAGACGACTAAGGTATACAAAAGGCATATAATATCTATGCAAGAGAAGGAAAACTCGAAACAAAACCTTATACCAGCACGTATGACCAGCATGGTATAGTAGGTTACTATCCCTCCCATTACGGAGGAGGCTCGAGCCCAACAGTGGGACATATTATGTGCTAAGATGATGATGTTGATGATGATGAACGCTTTAATTAAATCTCGATCGGGAGAAAATTGTTTAAAATACGTTTTATATTCTAGGCTATAACTGCACAACCCAACCGCGGTCTCAGACGATGTTTGCAAGGCTTCATTATACCATTCTTAAGCATTTTAGAAGAGAAAATGATGGATTAAATTTATATCTGGCTTTTGGACTACAAAGCTCAATACTTATTTATAATACGCTATTTAAATATTAAAATAACTAGCCTATTAAACATTTTAACTTAACAATTAAATTTTGTTAATAAAATATTTTAATAAATATTTTTTGAACGTTGTTCAAATAACGAGTGCGAGAATGCGAGTATTTTGAGTAAATTCAAATTAATTTATATGGTATGCGGAACTGTGTATAATTTATTACAATAAAATGGGTGGCCAGGCTGTCGACTGAGTGAGTGTATGTAGTGTAGTCCCACAGGAAAGTTAGGAGACGATCATGCAATGTATTTTTAATTTATCACATGTGTTGGATACTTTTTATTATTGCATAACCTCATAACGCGAAACCTTTAAAGTAATGTTATACTATAGCATTTTTTTTTTTTGGGTGGGTTACGGTCGGCGCATTCCTTGCACCACTCCATCCGGGGTGACAGAGGGGCATAAGCACGCATACCCGTAACCCACTTGTCTAACTCGCCTTCGTCGTTGGACCGGCCACTGGAGGAGCGTGAACTTGTCGTCAGTGGCCGGCCCGACGGAATCCCCCCTCTGAGGGGTACCATCTCCAAATATATATATATATGACGGCACTTGCGTTTATTGCACGTGCTAAAACATGTTACAACGTGTTAACATATTCACTGACCACGCCTCCTAGCGCGTCATGCATTCCCCGCCACGCAAACTTGTTATAAAAAGAGGCGAGCGCGCGGTTTAGCGAGTCTAAGCCCGCGCGTGCCACGGTGCACATGTCGTGCGCTAGTCGTGTAATTTATTTGTTTGTTGGTCTGTTTAATCAGTTTAAGATCGAGCGTCTTCCGATACCGTAGCAGGGTTCATCTATTTCGCTTGGAAACGATGCGGTCCACGACTGCACGTTTCCGACGATCATTTCTCCTACGTACGTGCGAGATCTGTAGTGAACTATCTGTTGTATTTCCCAAAGGAAGAACTGCTGCTCATTCTTTTGGTGAACTTCTGGCCAAGGATTCCACATGCAAGTAAAAGAGTAGTGACAATTGTGATCTTGTCCCATAGTCACACGGGGAAGTATTATCTATCAGTTACTATGTCATCCTTAGTACTACTGAACTGATAGCAGTTTACTGTGTCATCCAGTGTCACCATGTAGTCGTTTGTGCAAAGGCGATTGCCTGGGACTGCTTTGTGTGTTCACTTAGTGTAAATTGTAATTGGTATATAGTTGTGAAAGTAATTGTGATTACTTGCAGTACGAGAATTTACGACTTTGTATCCACATTATTGTTCCTTATGTCTGACATTTTCCCTACATCAGAAGTGGGATAAAGTATCCAAGCCTACAACCACCTTGCTCAGTTTGGTCATCTACATTTAAAATGTTTCGTTTTCATATAACAAAGAATCTACCCTACAAGATTAATTTTGTGTGCGCGTGAAGTGATACCAATATGCCGACGTCGCATAGATTACGTAATCGTGTACGTCGAAAGTTGAACCTGTATCGTAAGATTTTGTACATCGAGTGATAATTTTGAGCATAGATTTTTAATTTTTGCATGATATATGAATTTGAAGGTAGTCCAATATAAATGATGTATAAAGAAATATGTCTAACGTGATTACTAAGTGTTGTGAGTTCTCGTTATCTTTACAGTGGCTCTATTGTAGTAGTAGAACTACTAGTTTACGAAATTTTTACGATTTATCAAAAAATGGTTTTGAAAAATGATTGTAGGTAACGAAGTGATCACGCTTTTACGCCTATCCTCTCCAAAAAAAAATTATATTAGTTAGCTTAAACAACTTTCCTTTGTTATTTCATGAGCTTGGATGTCACATTCAGACGTGATAGTCAAGACACCTAATCCTGCAGAAAAGTAAAGCAGTAGTCCAGTGAGGGGCCGCTGCAATCAACTGTGTTATCTGACACTTTGTCTGTTAACACTTTCCTTGTATATTCTGAACCCTTAAATACGGAGACATGAGGTAGTCGTATACCTAATGACTAAATATAAAAAGAGTCCATTAAAATCAAACTATAGTTTTGATAAAAAAGCAAAAGTAAAATATTTTAAAGTAGATATTTTAAAGTAGGTTATTTTAAAGGAGTAACGTTTTATTAAAAAATCATGAACGAAATGAAAAGTTAAATTCTAAATTGATAGGACCTGGTACGGTTTCTGCTTGTTAGTTACAGAGCTGCTCGATGGTGACAGGTACGTGTTGAAGATATTGTACTCCAATGTGACGTCCAAGCAAGTCCATGATCGCTTAAGTTTTATGCGTGAGTGCTGTGTTCCTTTGGAATTGAATCCTGGACTAGATCTTTCTTCAGAATTAGATGAGTCTGGATACACCGTTAACGGCGGTGGTAAGTTAACGGAGGTGGTAAGCATCAAACTATGTGTAATACACATTAGCCTGTGTGACGTTGACTAGCCTGTATGGTATGGACTAGACAATGTATAGCCGTCTGCTCTGTGAGGACTGCACTGACAGATCTGTACGAGACAGTATCTTTAAAATTATGAGTTGTGTTTAAGTTAAGCGAAAGTGGTAATTATTGAGCGTTAGCTCTTTGTATAACCTCTTCAAAGTAGGAAGTGGTTTATTAATTGGTCAGGTTGACCGAGGCGAGCTTAATGGTAATCTGTCTGTTGCCTAAGGATGAGAGCATTGCACACGAAGAAGTGTGTAAATGCAGGACGGCCGTAACGGCATGAATAGAGTTTTTATTAAATAGTCATTTATTTTGTGTTGGTATTTTATATAATCAAGTCAAGCAATTTTAGTACTTCTAGTTTTTGAAAGCGGGTAATCTCGAATGGGTTTATAAGTCTCGCAGTTGCAATCGACGAGTAGTCGGTCGTTGGTGTTAATCAGTTAGTTGTTGCAGTGAATTGTTGCCACTAGTTAATTGTGGCAGTTATTGAGTGAGTTGTTGCCACGATACGATCGGACTATGTACGGGTGTAACCCCATTGACTCTTAGTCGTAAAATAAATCTTTGTGATTTATTGTTGATTGGTGTTAACGTGTGAACTGTGCTATTGAAAAAGAAAAGAAAATAAAAAAAAGTAGTAAGAAAAAGGGGCCTACCATCATTGTAGGGCTTGAGCCGGTCCAATGATATGGCTAAAGGGAATGACAAATCCGGTCTAGCTTGCTATAGAGAATTGATCTGGTCTAGCTTGCTATAGAGAATTGATCTGGTCTAGCTTGCTATAGAGATCAATATCTGGTCTAGTAAAATCTGTAACTGAAGGGTCTGCTGACTGGTCCAGTACGATCTGAAGGGTTAATGTGAACCGGACCAGACATGATAAGATGTTAGTTTATAGAAAATATTGTAATTAAAAAATATTGTTGTAAAAAATTTTGGTAATTGCTATACCTGGAACTTGCCAGGATGTTTGTTTATTTGTTCCCAGATGACTAATGAAGACGCGTACGAGGACGTACGCACGTCAGCATGGCCGTGACGGCACTTGCGTTTATTGCACGTGCTAAAACATGTTACAACGTGTTAACATATTCACTGACCACGCCTCCTAGCGCGTCATGCATTCCCCGCCACGCAAACTTGTTATAAAAAGAGGCGAGCGCGCGGTTTAGCGAGTCTAAGCCCGCGCGTGCCACGGTGCACATGTCGTGCGCTAGTCGTGTAATTTATTTGTTTGTTGGTCTGTTTAATCAGTTTAAGATCGAGCGTCTTCCGATACCGTAGCAGGGTTCATCTATTTCGCTTGGAAACGATGCGGTCCACGACTGCACGTTTCCGACGATCATTTCTCCTACGTACGTGCGAGATCTGTAGTGAACTATCTGTTGTATTTCCCAAAGGAAGAACTGCTGCTCATTCTTTTGGTGAACTCCTGGCCAAGGATTCCACATGCAAGTAAAAGAGTAGTGACAATTGTGATCTTGTCCCATAGTCACACGGGGAAGTATTATCTATCAGTTACTATGTCATCCTTAGTACTACTGAACTGATAGCAGTTTACTGTGTCATCCAGTGTCACCATGTAGTCGTTTGTGCAAAGGCGATTGCCTGGGACTGCTTTGTGTGTTCACTTAGTGTAAATTGTAATTGGTATATAGTTGTGAAAGTAATTGTGATTACTTGCAGTACGAGAATTTACGACTTTGTATCCACATTATTGTTCCTTATGTCTGACATTTTCCCTACATATATATACAAGGTGGAGACGACCATACGACAATAATTTTAATCTAGTGTATCTGATGACTTGCCCAGCCTGTATACAGACTTTGAATACAATATGTCGTATAGTTTAGCCGCAGGACATTACTTTGTATTATTAACAATTTCCACACTCTGTATAAAAATTAAAATTATTCGCCTATCAATGAGCTCCCGCGCCGCATCGGTATAAACTAATATGAAACTAGTACCTACATATCGCCATGTTTACCAGTTCAAGTCTTCCCCAAACGTAATACAAATCAATGCATATTATACCTTATTCCTAAATCTTAAGATCCATACATATAAACCGTGTCATCAGACTTAGATGAGAAATTTAAAACTACCTAATGCGGCTTAATGAAAGAAGACCTCGGTCTCATGTTCAAAACTATTATAATAGGTCTGTAGGTCAGTGTGCCATCGTGATCCTGTGACGTGAATGTGCGTAATTAGACGCTTACTTTGTGTTAGAATAGTATTTCTTTCTCATTTACAATGCCTCGTTATAATTACACAGCTTCGGGTATACAGATATGATTTTAATTTATGGAGAATATCACGGAAATGCAGCTTTAACCATACGTACGTACCGAAAGAGATATGGAAACACACGTGTTTGTACTACCAATGGCCGGACTATTGTGCAAGCTGTCCAGAGGTTACGGGATAATCAATCCTTACTGCCTCATATGGATAGTGCTCCTTCGCGTGTAAGAGTCACCCTTTTTTTTTTGGTGGGCTATGGGTGCGTCTCGCCCCGCCAAATCGGTCCGGGGTGACGGAGAAGGCGGCGCGTGATCCCATAGACCCACCGTAAAATCCTCTCTCTTCGCCGTGCGAGCGGACCACCGGTACCCGATCTTTGTCTTCGGTGGTCCGCTCGGCGGTTTACCCTCACGGGTTCCTCTCGTCGACGCCCCGACAGATTTCGCCGTCGGGGCGTCGCCCTCACGCGGTGGCCTCGCGTCGGGAGACCGGACAATTCCCCGGTCCGATCACCCGAGGCCTGGGTTAGGGCGGCATCAGGCGCAGGTATTCGCGCCTGCGCCGCCCCGGCCGCTGGCGGCGGCCCGGGTCGCGGGAGTCCTCCCTGACTCGTTCCGCCGCCTCCTTCCGCGAGATGACAGCCTCGCAGAAGGCGGCGACCGCGTCCCAATTCCTGACGCTGTCGATCATCGCCCTCGCGACAGCCGGCAGCGCCAGGTCGGCACCGATAATAGCGACGAGGTCGCGGCGCTGCCCGTCCCAGCCCGAGCATTCCTCGAGCGTATGTTGCGCCGTGTCCTCGTCACTACTGCAATGATGGCAGCCCGGAGTCCACTCCCTGTACACGACCGTGTGCAGGTATTTCCCGAAGCACCCGTGCCCCGTCAACACCTGCACCAGTCGGAAGGTGAGGACCCCGTGCCGCCGCTCCATCCATTTCATCAATACGGGCCGGAAGGCTTCGACGGTCACGATACCGTGTCTAGGCCTCTCCAGCCGCGTAACCCAACGGGCGATGACGTCTCGGCGGGCGTCCTCGCGCCAGGTGGCTATCTCGCTCAACGATGGGGAGCCACCCTCCTCGCGCACTGAGGTAACCCGCCGGTAGAGGTCGGAGAGCATCTCCGCCTCTAGGTCCCACGGGGGTGTCCCGGCCAATAGGCACGCCGCCTCTGTCGACACCGTGCGGTACCCGCGAATGGCTCTGACCGCCATGGCTCGCTGTGGCCTCCACAGAACCGCCCTGAGCTGGGCGTTCAGAGCCCTCGCCCACACGGGTGCGCCGTACATGGCCATCGAGCGGATGACCCCCGCATACAGCCGTCGGCCCTCGAAACTGGGTCCGCCCACATTCGGCATGAGCCGAGAAAGGGCGGACGCCGCGCCGACCAGCCGGGGAGCAATCTGTCGGAAATGCTCCCGGAACCACCATCGCCCGTCGAGCACCAGACCCAAGTACTTCATATGGGCCTGGATGTTGATCTGGTAAGAGTCACCCTAGATGAACAAATTTTAAATTAATTTTCTCGCAAATTTGACAGAGGTTGATAATGTGGAGAACTTAAAAAAAGGAATTGTACGATCTTTCGACAAGTTAAAATACATCGCCGTCAATGGCGACCTGTTAACAAGAGTTCGAAATAATATTTTAAGACGATATAATTTGTGCGTTCGGGTCCATGGCGCACATATCGAAAATTTAAAAGTTTAACGACCAAGTGAATTATTAAAGTTATCGTGATTATTTTAATAAAATAATCAAGTGAGAATGAATAGCGCCCAAACATTAAGTGTATGTATGTATTTACCTACGTTTCGAAGTTGTAACATATGATACCACAAGGTCACTCGCCGCTTGCCGACCATAAGTTAGTGAACTAATATTTACAAACAGTGTTCTATTTTGTTTCAATATTTATGATAAAAAGTTTGTTTGAAAAAATTGTTTTTTAAATATGCATGCGAGGACTTTTTTAATAGTTTCAAAATACTCCTACACACTAGTATTGACGGTGTTTTCATTTATTGTCGTATTGACGTCTCCACTCTGTATATATACTAGCTTTTGCCCGCGGCTTCGCCCGTGTAAAGAGTTACTTTCCTAAAGTTTAGTATTTTTTTATCCGTATATTAAATAAGAGAGAGCACGAAACAAACATGCACCGTCACCAACAATAGGGACGACAGTACATTCTTCAACTTCTCCATTAACGTTCAGATTTTCTTTAGCCATTTTAAAAAGTCTAACCGACAAAACCTATACTTAAACCAAACGAAAACTTATCTGACATATGACAGTATGACTGACATAGCGATCTATCAGCGCACAGCCCAAAAATTAAAAAATTAATCCTTATTTTTTACACACGCTAAACAAAAGTAAAACCGCAAAAACTATACCTAATTAATAATAATACTCCTTAACGCGAGCGAAGCCGCGGGCAAAAGCTAGTCATCAATAAAAATCCACTAGATATATTCTCTATGTACTATGCACAAAAATGGTTAACTCAAAGTTCTCTCCAAAATAACTCAATGTAGATGGCGCTAGCATACAGAAATTTGTATATTTTAAACTGAAAAGTTACTAATCTTATATAGCCTGCATCTCAAAATCCTTTCTTAGGGGATGCCTACGTCATAGCAGCTTTATACAAAGCCAAAGCAAAGTCTCAGCCCGATCGGTTTAAAATTGACAAAGTTTCATACAAACTTTCATCCCCTATTTTATCCCCTTGGGGGTAGAATTAATCAAAATCCTTTCTTACCGGATGCCTACGTCATATCATCTACCTGCATGCCAAATTTCAGCCTGATCCGTCCAGTGGTTTGGGCTGTGCGTTGATAGATCACTATGTCAGTCAGTCACCTTTGAGTTATATATATTTAGATACTATAGCCTTATCGGAATCAAGCATTAGTTCAAAATAATATTGTCTCAATTCTATTTCTATCGTACTTATTGAATAATATTAGGCAAGTTAAAAGAAAATATTCGTTTTAATATTTTTGATATATAACAAATAAAGTATATTTATTTTACATACATACATATCATCACGCCATATAAGGGATATGCAGGGTAGGCGGAGAGAACAGAGTGCCAGAGAACTCTATCTTTGCATACTTCCCTCGCTTCCTCAACATTTATAATTCTCTTCATACACGCTCGCTATATATATTTATTTTAATTAGTGTAAAAAAAAAAGTGATTAAAATTAAAGTTCTGTAGATGTCCAAATGTTTCTATTTATATATCTGGCACTATTACTCCCTTAAAACTTTATACATAACGAGACTTTTTTAAATTACCTTTTGCATTTTAGTACTCTGTGGCCCATTCTAAATATTTTCGTAATTTACTGTTGTTTAGATAAAATTAAACCTCTCTCTCTCTCTTGCCTTTTTTTTTTTTTTTTTTTTTGGTGGACTATGGATTAGTCTCGCCCCGCCAAATCGGTCCGGGGTGACGGAAAAGGCGGCGCGTGACCCCATAGACCCACCGTAAAACTCCTCTCTCTTCGCCGTGCGAGCGGGTCACCGGGACCCGATTTTTAACTTCGGTGGCCCGCCCGGCGGTTCACCCTCGCGGGTTCCTCTCGTCGACGCCCCAACAGATTTCGCCGTCGGGGCGTCGCCCTCACGCGGTGGCCTCACGTCGGGTGACCGGACAATTCCCCGGTCCGATCACCCGAAGCCTCGGTTAGGGCGGCATCAGGCGCAGGTATTCGCGCCTGCGCCGCCCCGGCCGCTGGCGGCGGCCCGGGGCGCGGGAATCCTCCCTTGCCCGTTCCGCCGCTTCCTTCTGCGAGATGACAGCCTCGCAGAAGGCGGCGACCGCGTCCCAACTCCTGATGCTGTCGACCATCGCTCTCGCGACGGCCGGCAGCGTCAGGTCGGCACCGATGACAGCGACGAGGTCACGGCGCTGCCGCTCCCATCCCGGACACACTTCCAGCGTGTGTTGCGCCGTGTCCTCGTCACTCCTGCAGTGGTGGCAGGCCGGAGTCCACTCCCTATACACGACCCTGTGCAGGTACAACCCGAAACACCCGTGCCCCGTCAATACCTGCACCAGCCGAAAGGTGAGGACTCCGTGCCGCCGCTCCATCCACTCTATCAATACGGGCCGGAGGGCCTCAACGGTCTCCACACCGTGCCTAGGCCTCTCCAGCCGCGTAGCCCAACGGGCGATGACGTCTCGGCGGGCATCCACGCGCCAGGTGGCTATCTCGCTCAACGATGGGGAGCCACCTTCCTCGCGCGCTGTGATAACCCGCCGGTAGAGGTCGGAGAGCATCTCCGCCTCTAGGTCCCACGGGGGTGTCCCGGCCAACAGGCACGCCGCCTCTGTCGACACCGTGCGGTACCCGCGAATGGCTCTGACCGCCATGGCTCTCTGTGGCCTCCACAGAACCGCCCTGAGCTGGGCGTTCAGAGCCCTCGCCCACACGGGTGCGCCGTACATGGCCATCGAGCGGATGACCCCCGCATACAGCCGTCGGGCCTCAAAACTGGGTCCGCCCACATTCGGCATGAGTCGAGAAAGGGCGGACGCCGCGCCGACAAGCCGGGGAGCAATCTGTCGGAAATGCTCCCGGAACCACCATCGCCCGTCGAGCACCAGACCCAAGTACCTCATATGGGCCTGGATGCTGATGTGGATGGAGTTTACCACTATCGAGGCGCCGATGGGCAGCCTCACACGGGGCCCATGGAAAAGTAGGGCCTCCGTCTTGTTTAGGGCCACCCTGAGCCCCAGCGCCTCGATCCGCCTGACCATCTCCTCGGTGCCGAGAGTGGCCAGGCTCGCCGCCTCTTCGAGTGTCCTGCCCCGGGCTGTGACGAGCGTGTCGTCAGCGTAGCACACCAAGCTCAGCCCGGGGGGAGACTCCCTCTCAACGCCCAGTCGTACCCGATGTCCCACAGAGTCGGCCCCAGAACCGACCCCTGTGGAACGCCGCACGACATGGGCGTCCGCACAATGTCCCCTGCGGGACCCGCGCAGAGGATACTGCGGCCCTCCAAATAGTCTGCCACCAGCCGCCTGAGGTACAGGGGCACTCCATGGAACCGGAGCGCCTCCCTGATGCAGCCGAATGGCAGACTATTGAATGCGTTGGCGATGTCCAACGACACCGCCAACAGCACTCCCTTCCCGGCGACGGCCTCCGCGGCCGCCTGCCTCAGGCGTAATAGGGCCCCGATGGTCGAACGCCCCCTCCGAAACCCATACTGAGCGTCCGACAGATCGGGCCCCACCTCCTCCAGGTGTCGGACGATGCGGGCAGCGAGCACACGCTCCAGCAGCTTACCCACATCGTCGAGGAGCACGATGGGCCTGTAGGCCGACGGCAAATCCGGGGACCGTCCCGGCTTTGGCAGGAGAACCAACCTCCCTTCCTTCCAGCACTCAGGGAACCGTCCAGACGTCAGACAGGCGTTGAACAGCTGCCTGAGACGAGGCTCGAAGTGCTCGAGGAGCGACGTCAGCACCCGGACTGGAATTCCGTCCGGGCCGGGGGCCGTGGTGGCGGAACGAATCTTCGCCACGGCCGCCCCCACTTCCGACTCCGTCACGGGCGGAATACTCTCGTCGTCGTCGGCCTCCCGGTCCTGATCTGGCGGAGCCATGACCGGGGGCGTGTGTTCCGACTGCCGTGGAAACAGCTCCTCGACCACCCTACGAAGGAAGTCAGGCTGGAGGGTCTCGGTGAGGGGGGGGGCCCGCGCGCGAAGCTTGTTCAGCGCCGCGCGATATGGGCGACCCCAGGGGTCACGGTCGAGACCGTCCAACATCTCCTGCCAACTCGCGCCCTTGGCGGCTCGGATGGCCAGCCGAAAGGCAGTCCGCGCACTGCGGTACGCCTCGTACAGCTGGCCCTCCCGCTCGACGTCGCGGTGACGCCGCCGGCTGCGGGTGTAGGACCTTCGGGCACTGATACACGCCGCACGAAGGTCCGCCAGTCTTGGGGACCACCAGTAGACCCCCTGCCTCGGAGGTGGACGCCGCCGCACTCTGGGCATGGCCGCATCGCAGATCTGCGTTAACGCACTGCGAATGCGGACAGCCTCAGCGTCCACTCCGTCCGCTGGGGGTGGTGAGGACAGCCACGTGCTGACAATGGCTGCCTCCGCCAGTAGATCCCTGTCAAGACGACCCACAGCCCACCGCGGAAACGCGGGAGCTCCGTCCGCCCTGTGACCCCTACCGGGTTCCCGGGGGGAGACCTCCATCCGGATGTACCGGTGGTCCGACAGGGTCTCCGCCTCCTCCAGGACACTCCAGTTCCTCACCCGTGGCGCGACAGCGGGGCTAGCGAACGACAAGTCCACTATCGACCCGCCCTGCCGCCGCACACACGTGTTCACCGAGCCTCTGTTCAGAACACAGAGGCCCAGTGAAGCCGCCCACTCGTTGACCGCCCGCCCGCGGTCGTCCGTCGTAGGGGACCCCCACGCCGTGGATTTGGCGTTAAAGTCCCCCAGGACCAGGACGAGGCCCGGTGCCAGTCGCCGTATCGAGGCCTCCAAGGTGGTGAGTGAGGCCCCGAAATCATCCATCCTCCTAGTGGGGGAGAGGTATACGCTGTAGAGCGTGACCCCTCCCCACTCCGCCGCGACAAATTCCTCGCCCCTATCCAAAAGGGACAAGGACGGGAAGTGTCGCTGCGTTGAGACGACGATTGCCGCGGTACCGTTTCGACTGACCACCCAATTGGGGCGATCAGGCACGGCGTACGGTTCCGCGACTACGGCTGCACCAATCGACCACTCCGCCATGGATTGCAGGAGGAGATCCTGCGCTCCGGCGGAGTGGTTGGTGTTGGCCTGCAGGAGGAGGTGCATGGATGGTGTACCCATTATCGGGTTGTATCCATGACCTCCTCGCCAGCGGGCGATCGGACCGCGCTAGGAGCGGGAGCGGCCGTGGTCGTAGGGCCGCCCCGCGCCTTTGGGGCCGAAGCTGGAGGTTTGCACGCCCCAGAGCCCATGCGGTGCTTGGCGGGCTTATTGCCCGCCGCACACGCGGGGCAGTGGGGCGGGGCGGCGCAAGATGCCGCCACGTGCCCGGTCTGACCGCAGCGGAAACACAATCCGCCGCAGTCGAAGCAATTAGTGCACGTCGGTCGAGTGTGTCCGACCGCCATGCACTTGTAGCACCTCGCGGGCCGGTGCTCAAGCACGGTTACCCGCGCCGAGCTCCAGCCCACGAGGAGCCTGCCTGAGCCGGCCAGTTGCCTGACCGACTCCACCGGGCACTGCGCCCAGGCAGCACCTACGCCACCCGGACCGGGACGAATGGCACCGACCCGGACGGTGTCTATGGGACACCCGGTTTTCGAGGCAATAGCCTCCCGGATGTCTTCCACCGTCACTGAATCGTCCAAACCCGAAATGCGCATTTCGGCGCACTTGACGGGCCTGGCGATCTTGATGCCACCCTCCTCGGCGAACAAACCTCTCAGCTTCTCGGCCACGCTGTCAGCCGTCTTGGCGCCCTCGGCCCCTGGGAACTCGAGAATTCGAGCCCCCGTCCGGGCCTTGCGGGTCCTGGCTTCGACGCCTCCAATATCGGAGACGTCTAGCTCCCGCCGGGCCTTCCTCAAGACGGCCTCGTAGCTGAGGCCCTTCTCGGCCGCCTCGGGCAGCACAGTGATCACCACTGCGGCCGTCTTCGGCGACTTGAGCCCCTTGCGCGGTCTCTTCTTCCGTCCGGCTCCTGCCTGAGGAGCGGGGACCTCAGCGGCGCGCTTGGCCTCCGCTCTCCTCCTTTGGCCGCGACTCCTTCTGTCGCGTTCGGCTACCTGCCAACCCTGTTCGAGTACGGCAGTCGTGCCGGACGCGGAAGGCCTCGTCGCGGCCTCGCTGGTCGTCGCCGGCGGTGTTGTTGCGGGCGACTTCAGCGGTCCGGCAGGAGCCGGAGCCGTCTTCCTCCTCAGGGCGGGTCCCTTCGGAGCTGGGCCGGGGCCTTTGGGCTTAGGCCCGGCCGCGGCCGCGGCGTAGCTCCCCACGCGGCCACCCTGACAAGGCAGCGGGGCGGGGGCTGGTGCCACATGCGGCCGCTTATCCGCGGCTAAGGGCGGTCGGACACGTGGTTCTGGAGGCAGTCTTGCCTCCAGAACGGCCACACGCGCATCAACGAGTTTGCCAACTGCGTTGATGATTTTGGCGAGGGCCTCGTCTGACAAGCCTCCCACCTCCAGCGTCGGGGTCGGCTGAGCCCCTCCAGGGGCCTGCTCCGCGGCGCCTGGCGGCTTTGGCGCCGCAGGGGCGCTAGCCGGCGGCAAGCGGTCCGCGGGGAGAGGCGTCAACCTCACCACCGGGACACCGGGCGCGCGCTTCGCGGCGGCAGGCGTCTTCCTCGCCGCGGGGACGGGTGTGACCGTGACGCCATCACCCAACGTCGTCGGCGCCGCAGCGCGAGGCGGCTTTGGCGCCGCAGCGGCCGCCGAGTAGCCGGTCCTGGCCGATAGCGCGGCTGGCGCGGGTGACACGAACAGCGCCACCTGCGCCTTGAGGTCGGCCACGTCTATCAACAGCTGGCGGTTTGCCCGACGCATTTCCGCCAGCATGTCGCCCAGGTTCCGGTTTCGGGTCCGCAGGCCTGACATCTCGCCTCTAAGGCGGACATTTTCGGCCTGCAGATCCGTGGCCTCGCCGGCGCGGACAGCGACCGCCGCCGCCCTTTCCATGACCGAGGTCCCTCGCCCTCTTCGGGAGGCCTGGATCTTGGGTGGAGGCATGTTGGCCACGCTCCCCTCGGTTTCGGCGCTCGAGCTGCCTCCCTTACTCAGGGGGCGCTTTCGCACCTGCGAGGGGAGGGCCTCCTCCTTCTTAGTCGCGGTCGCCGGCGGCGTCTTTGCTGCTAGACGCGCCGATGACCTAGTGGGGCCTTCACCAGCCGACCCACTGTCCTTTTTGGACGGCCCTGCGGGAATATCACCGCCCTCGTCCATTCTGACGGTAGATCCGCCGCCCTCGTCTTCGGACGGCTCTGCGACATCGCTGTCGCCCTCGTCCGTCGACGGCTCTGCTGCGAGTCTACCGTCCTTCTTCTCTTCAGCGGCGGCAGCCTCCCTGCGCGCTCGCCGCTCCTCCAGCCGCCTTTTGTGGCTCAGGCCGTTGCCCCGAGACTTTCGAGGCGACCTCCTCTTCTTCTTCTGGGCCTCCACGGTTTGTGCCGGGCCCTCGGCGGACGCCTCAAGTCCTGAGGACGAGGCGTCGTCTTGGTCAGTTTTTGATCGGCTTGACCGGGCCTTGGGGTGAGGATCACTGCGATCCCCGTCGTTTTTTAATTTTAAATTTGTAGTATCCATATTTATACCCACGAGAATGGGAGATACAAGACGTCGACCCGGGCAGAGATCCCTATACCCGGGCAAGCCTACATTTACCAACCAGGGGGTCAGCCGGTGCCCTGGCTGGAGCGTGCTAACGACAGAACAACCCATCTGCCATGCATCTTCTCGCCGCACGCCAGAACTTAAGATTCTGGGTGATTTCCGAGTCCGAATGTTACTTCGAACTCTTTATAGAGGTTGTCTTCCTCGCGGTCCGGGCGGTTAAGCCAAGACCCTCGCTCCTGATACTACGCCTCAAAACAACGTGTCTTGAAGCAAGATACCAGGTTTACGATGTGTGGGCAGTGGCATGTGCCTGCCCAGCCCTCAAATGAATGAGTGACTGAGCCCGTCCCAATATTTCGCGTCCTATATCCTCTACTACGACTGTAGTAGAGTAGGAGCGAAATCGCGCAGATATTCGCTACGGACGACAGTACAACAGAAGAACTGGGGACCGCCGCCCGCACCCAGGGTACACCGCGTGGAGGTTTCTGGGATAGTACCCCATCTCTCTCTCTTGCCTGTGGGTGTCGTAAAATATAACAACTATAAAAGTGAAGGAAGTAGTAAAACCCTGTACCAGCCCTTCTGATTGACATTGTACCTTCTTCTTCTTTGTCGGTATCACTCTTGACAGAGTGGTCGTGGTTATCATTTCAGGTATTGGTGCTACGCTTCACAACACGCCGCCACTCCTCTCTGATGGCTGCCTTCCTTGTGCATTCATGTAGCGACATCGTATAGTACATCAATTAATGAAGGAGGCTCGAGCCTAACTGTGGAGGAGCCATATGAGCGGAGTTGCTGATGATGATGACGAAACTATATGCTAAAGTATAATAAAGAATTTTCACAAATTTCTTCAACTGTGTTTTCTATTTAGCATGTAGGTACTTTTTTTTATTGCTTCAAGAAAATACAACGGCGTCAAATAATTCTTGAGTCTAGAAATTGCTTCAGGCAATTTTCTCAGACCGCTTCAAGAGCAGAATTTATTTTTGGTGAAATAAAGTTTCCAGACATATTTTAATTTTCTCTTAATTAGAGAAAAGAAAATAATTATGAGTAACTATGGTTCAACGTGCTTTTAAATGAGTAATGTGTTTTTTAATTTTGATTTTTTCTTATAAGTTAAAAAACTTTTTATTTTTATATAGGATATATATATACTTTTTACTATATATATATATATATAATGCCTATCCTACGATACTTTGACCGACAAATTTCCATTATATTTTTCATCGTCTGCTCCAATATTTTTTCAATTTATAGGTGTATGGGTTTCAAAAAGTTAAGAGTAGAGTATCTGAAGGTCTCTAAATAGACCTGTGTCTATCCTTTACCAGCGATGGCACGAAAACATGATTTCTTGATATGGCCCTGGTAACTAGACTCAGAGTCACTCAGCGTACTATAAAGTAGACCATGCATAAAGTGGAATATGTATAAAGTAATTAAAATAAGGAAGATTATGCTTGGCATTTCTTTGTGAGGTATAGCCCAAAATAGCTAAATTCGTAGAAGAATGGGTATTACCGACATAGCCTGGAGAATTAGTATATTGAAGTGGTAATTTGTCCACGGTGGTGTAAGTGGCAGCACGATTGGGACGCATTTCCAATAGATGTGGTTTCGAATCCCACTTGTGACATCATTTTTCACTTCGTAATCGGGTTTTTACATCTAAAGTAGTTTTCACTTCAAAAATTAGTAACTACGAATACGATAGTATGAAAGTCACTGATTGCTGAATAAATTGTGTCTTTACCAACACCCCAAAACGTACTTTACAAGACCTATAAGAAAAATAGGAAACTAACAAACTCCATTAATTTCTTAAGAGCGAAGTAAATAGCTAAAGAAAATAAAGCTACAATAAGACTTGACGAGTTTTCTTTCTGTAAATAATAAAAAAACTTGGGGGGGAAAAAAACCTTCGTTTTTGACCGTACCGCGCGTTAAATCTTAATATTAATTCACAAACTTGAATTTAACAAACCAAAAACTTTTTGATGCAAATTACTTTAACTTTTGGCGTTTTCATTTAAAGTATTGTGCATTAAAATTGTATTAGTTTAAGGTTTTACTTTAATTAAAATCGGTATAATTGGGTGAAAGTTTCAACATTCTTTACGGTTTGATTAATTTCTTAACTGTAATTACTTATTTCAATAATTTATACGAAACTACCTTGACTATGTCTCTTCTTTGAATCTGAATGACAGTATGACTGAACAGAAGAAAGAAATATATCGGCAATGTAAGAATGACACCAAGGCCTTAGTGAAAGAGAAACGTGATAGAGCAAGTATGAGTGCAGAAGATAGGCTGACTAAAAACTTCGAGGGTAACACCAAACTCTTTTGGAGGGAGGTGAAGAAGTCTCGGGGTGGTTGGTCAGCCTTCAGAATGAATAAAATAAGGTCTAAAGGTGGAGACATTCTTACACAAACACAAGACGTGTTAAGCCGATGGAGTGAATATTTTGGCGATATGTATGCGGATGCTACGGTTGGCGCCGGTGTTGGATGTGGTTTAGTAGATCAACATTCGACAACGGCGTCCTCCGATGGCATCAGTATGGATGAAGTTGAATGGGCGATAAGAAGTTTGAAAAATGGTAAGGCAGCGGGCATTGATATGGTGTCTGCCGAGATGATCAAGCTTGGTGGCTCTTGTGTCTGGGAGGCGTTCCTGTTGCTCCTCAATTTATGTTGGAGCTCGGGAATGGTTCCCAGGGACTGGAATAGCGCAGTCATCGTGCCTTTGTTTAAAAACAAGGGTTCACGTTATGACTGCGCAAATTACAGAGCCATAAGCTTGACCAGTTTGGCAGCAAAACTGTATGGAAAAATTATTGAAAGGAGAATGAGGATGGTGTCCGATGGTTTACTGTGTGAGACACAAGGAGGTTTCAGGAGTGGAAGGGGATGCATGGATCAAGTGTTCTCTCTGCGCAACATTGTGGAGAAGCATCTGGCTCTAGGTCAGAGGGTTTTCTGCAGTTTTGTGGATCTGGAGAGAGCATTTGACACGGTTGTACGAAAGGAACTTTGGGACATTTTACCGGAGTATGGTATTAACGGTAAACTGCTACAGGCTGTGCAGTCCAGTTACATGGGCTGTAGAGCCTGTGTGCGGCTGGATGATGGAATGTCGCCTTGGTTTGACGTCAATATCGGCGTTAAGCAGGGGTGCGTTCTGTCAGCCAGGCTGTTTATCATATATCTGGATAAATGTCTCCAAAGGTTGAACGATATGAATGTGGGAGTCCAGATGGGCGACTCAGTGGTCACTGCTCTGCTTTATGCAGATGATGCAGTCCTGCTGGCACAGTCAGCGATTGACCTGCAGACCCTAGTCGACACAATGACAGAAGATTGTAAGAAAAGGGGTCTACGCGTGAATGTGAGCAAAACCAAAATAATGGTCTTTGAAAGAGATAAAACCAGAACAGATGTAAGAGTAACAATAGGTAATGATGTACTAGAGCAAGTGGATGAATTTGTATATCTTGGATGTGGATTTAGCCGAGATGGAAGGTACACCACTGATATAGAGCGAAGAGTGAATGCGGGAAATAGAGTGAACGGAGCGTTGGGGCAACTTCTCGGCAGCCACCACCTCAGCCAGAAGGCACGTGTAGCAATACATAACGCAGTGCTTGTCCCAACATTACTGTATGGAAGCGAGAGTTGGGTATGCAGAAAAGAGTATGATAGTAAAATTAATGCGGTCGAAATGCGATCTCTGCGGAAAATCTGTGGAGTTAGGCTGACCGACCGCATTCGTAACGACGACGTAAGAGAGCGAGTAGGTATGAAAGAGAGTATTGGTGTAAAGATGCGAAAGGGAATGCTCCGATGGTTCGGACATGTGGAAAGAATGCCGAACGAACGCCTGGTTAAGAAGATATACAATGCGAAAGTGGAAGGATGTAGGTACCGAGGGAGACCGAGACTAACCTACCTAGACCAGATCGGTCATGTACTGAAGGAAGGTGGAGTCAAGAGTCTCCGAAACCGGCGAGCGTGTATGAAGAGAATTATGAATGTTGAGGAAGCGAGTGAAGTATGCAGAGATAGAGTTCTCTGGCACTCTGTTCTCTCTGCCTACCCTGCAAGGGATATGGCGTGATGATATGTATGTATGTATGTATGTAACTACCTTGAAATTTTTTGGTCATTTTTTCAAGCTATAATCTGATCACGGCCTGCTAAACCGTCCTGGGTGACAAAAGGGTGGCCTCAACACATTATACTACACTACCCCCTTTTTGTTTCGCTGGCTATGGTCTAGACATACGCCGTCCATTCCCTCCAGGACGACGGAATTGCAATACCCCTAACCATTAATTAAGGCAATATCAGCAAAAAACAAAACTTTAAATTATTTACTTTTATTTTTTGGATTATTCATAATGATTTCTGATGCTTACGCGAGTATTACACATTTGAAATAAAACAATTTTTACGGATTCTATCCCGTTTGTATTTTAATTACCCGACGTTTCGAACACTTTACAGTGTTCATGATCACGGGAGTACTAAGAAGTCTCACGTCTAATAAGTCATCGTTATTACAGAGACATTGGGTAATTATTTTTGCTTTAATATTATAAGTAGTGTAGATAGTTTTGGAGGCCCCAAATGGACTCCACCCCTGGCGTCCTCTATTTATTATATGTCTTTATTGGAACAATCGGAGATCATTATTATTATGTTATTAATCAAACTATTGTACCAATATGTCAGTAGATCAGACACAATTGTAGTTTTAGTGTCTACTCTGTTGATGTTACCTTTATTTTAACTTATTACTTCAATTTGGTAATAAACGTATAACAAAACGCAACTGACAGCTCATGTAATGTTGTCTTTGGTTTGAAAATACCGCAAAACGTTGAAATTATAGTTGAACGGTAGATGTGTTTGTGAGTGCGAGTTGCGAGTGCTACGAGGTTTTTCGATTATTATTATAATAAATATAATTATTATAATAATATATATACGATCTCTGCGGAAAATCTGTGGAGTTAGGCTGACCGACCGCATTCGTAACGACGACGTAAGAGAGCGAGTAGGTATGAAAGAGAGTATTGTTGTAAAGATGCGAAAGGGCATGCTCCGATGGTTCGGACATGTGGAAAGAATACCGAACGAACGTCTGGTTAAGAAGATATACAATGCGAAAGTGGAAGGATGTAGGTAACGAGGGAGACCGAGACTAACCTACCTAGACCAGATCGGTCATGTACTGAAGGAAGGTGGAGTCAAGAGTCTCCGAAACCGGCGAGCGTGTATGAAGAGAATTATGAATGTTGAGGAAGCGAGTGAAGTATGCAGAGATAGAGTTCTCTGGCACTCTGTTCTCTCTGCCTACCCTGCAAGGGATATGGCGTGATGATATGTATGTAATGTAATACATACGTAATGTAATACATACGTATTATAATAAATCTCATTGTGTCTATTTATTTCTTTATTTAAGGAAACTCAACAGCTTTTTAACAAAAACAGTTTCACATATATGAATATGCAAACAGACTCAGCTGTTTGCATTTACAATAAGCAGAGCCAATTACAGAGTTCCACGACAAGACAATTTGAGGTGATACAAAATAGCAATTTATTAGTTATAATTATTCAAAATATTAAACAGCAGCAGTAAAATTTAAACATAAAAATTAAAAATAAATGTTTAAAAAAGAAACAACAAACAAATAAAGCAAATAAAGGACAAAATAAAGGCAAATATAATATTTACAACCTATTCTTGGATTGTGGATTGGCGTAACCGCCACGACCGACAACAACAACAACAACAACACTACAACTGACAACTGTATTAATGTTGTCAAACCTGTCATTATAAGTGCGAAGTATTCTGGGAATAACTGAGTTACAAACATAATTTGTACGCTGGTGGGGTACAGTAAACAATGGAGTGTTCCTGGTTCGTTTTCTAGGTGTATTAAAACTTATAGAGGATACTAGTGATGGGGAGTCAAGATCACCGCGTAAAATATCGAACAGAAGACACATATCCTGCCTAATACGTCTATCAGTAAGCGGTGTTAGTTGATAGTGCTTACAGTCGTTGACATATGTATCGTGGCATCTATGGGTTTTATAATTTAGATGTTTTATGAATCGTCTCTGAATACGCTCTATTTTTTTCGACATACGCCATATACTGAGGGCACCAGCTGGGACTACAGTATTCCAGGATACTCCGAACGTAGGCGTAGTATACTGTTTTTAAGGTACTGGCCTTTTTGAATAGCGTACATGTACGAATAATAAAGCCTAGACTGCGAAGTGCTCTAGCAGTGATAGTCTCAATATGCTCAGAAAGTATCATCTTGGAGTCCAATTGAACTCCCAAATCTCTCACCGATACGGTTCTTCTAATAACATTGCTATTAAACTTGTACAGATATGAGATTGGGTTAGCTTTCTGAGTAAAACTAATAACTTGACACTTCCCAATATTGAGTAATATATTATTTTTATTAAAATAGGTCCATAAAGCATTTAACTCACGCTGTACCATTTTGCAGTCCAAGCGAGAGCGTATTCTCATGTACACTTTTGTATCATCAGCATATAGAAGATGATTAGAGTATTTAAAACATTTATCAATGTCATGCAAGTCGGCACAGTAGAAAAGTGGACCCAGGTGCGATCCCTGGGGAACTCCAGAAGAAATACTAATAAAATCAGATTTGAAACCCCCAAGAACCACAGCCTGGGAACGGTTAGACAAGTATGACTGAATCCACCTCAGCAAGTCACCCCGAATACCAAGTTTGTATAATTTTCATATTAAAATGTCATGATCAATGCGGTCGAACGCCTTTTTAAAATCGGTATAAATTACATCAACCTGACCCGAACTCTCTATTTCACGCAGCACGTAATTACTAAAAATCGCCAAATTTGATATTGTAGACCGACCTCTCATAAAATCATGTTGATCATGGGGTATAGCGGATGACATAATCGGATAAATGTAGCTATAAATTATCTTTTCAAAAAGTTTACCTAATGTGCTAAGTATGGATATGGGGCGATAATTCTCTATTTTAGATTTAGATCCATTCTTATGTAGCGGTATAATGTAAGCCTTTTGCCAGAAATGTGGGAAAACAGATTAAGACAAGGACATGTTGAATAATAGCGTGACAGGATACGATAAACTTTTGGCATAATTTAGGAGAAAGACAGCAGGAATTCTATCACAACCAGGAACTTTACTTTTGTCTAGTGACTTTAGAAACTTAGCAGTCGTTTCCTGCGTAATGGTCATCGTCGCAATGACACTGCCTATGTCCATCCCATCCTCGCTAGTAGTTACGGAGGCATTGGATGGCACAACAAAAACACTGCCAAAGTAGTTGTTAAACGCGTTGCTGATACCGTTGCCCTCCTCATAGTTTACGCCCTTTAAAGTGAGTGTTTTTAGATAATGGCTACTACCACGTTTCGACTTAAGGTATGACCAAAAAGCTTTTGGCTGTCTACTGATTAAGTCTTCAGTGTGCTTATTATATTTCATTAGGAGTTGTTTCTGCATCGAATGTATTTGTGTCCGAAGGAGAGAAAATTCTACATAATTGGGTTACCAAATTTCTTCCAACGTCTGTGAAGTTTGAATTTCTCTCTAATTCGATTTATAAGAGCGCGGTTATACCATCTAGGAAATTGTGTCTACTGCGGGTTTTTCTAAATCGAACGTGATACTCGACGCAATCGTTATAGCACACGATAAAAATTGTCCACTGCATCATTCAAAGAATGCCCTGATGGTAGGGAATCCCAGTCTACTTTATTTAGATACAAATTAATAGCCTCATAATCGCATTTGTGAAAATTACGGCGAGTAGAGACATTCTCTTTAAAGGGAGAAAAAAATAGATCAGTGCATTCAATCGAAAGAGAGGGATGGCGACTATCCTCAAGCAAAATAGGGTTCATGCATCTATCTACGACCATGTGAGTATTAGAGAAGACCAAGTCGAGTGTTCGACTCTTTGCGTTCAAAATATAGTTATTCTACAGGAGACCCAAAAATGAAAGATTTTCAACAAAAGACTTGGCACTACGTTGAAGATCCTGAGGTCCAATAGGGTCTACATAATAATTGTTTTGCAACCAGCGTAAGCAGGAGAGATTAAAATCACCGACGAGAATGAACGTCTGATTAGAACAACTTTCAATATACGTCGTAATGTTATGGTTTACGTCATCAATGAGGGATGGTATATTAGCAGTCTCAGGAGGAATATAAACCAAGATAATATGTAGGTCCACACTACAACCGATTCTATTGCCTGGGATCGTCACAACCAAAAGCTAAGATTTCACTCCTGAAACGTTATCCGTAATATTAGCCCCTAGTTCACGTTTCACGCATATCATTACTCCACCACCCGCTTTCTTACCTGTCGATATGAGGTCACGGTCACGACGGAACACTTCGTATCGACTGTCACAAAGTTCAGAACCCAAGATATCGCTCTGAAGCCATGTCTACATAAATAAAAGAACGTCATAGTCGTTGCATAATATTGCATTATACAAGTCAGTGCACTTCGAACGGAGGCCACGTACATTCTGGTAATATAAGCTTAACCTGTTAACCATCGTATTTGCAATATTTACAAGAACAGCACAGTATGAAATATTGGTACATAAACACTCCCGCAGTGACAGGATAGAAAATTTCAAAAAAGGTTTAGTTCATGAAAACAAAGTAAATATTTCTCTCGAGTGGGACACAAACCCATGACATTTAGTGCGGCAATTATTATTGATGAGCCAATCGCGTATACTTTTTTGTGATATGTATTATTCATTCTTATATAGTAACTCATTATACCATACATACATACCGCGCATAGCCCAGTTAAAAATATACTCAGTACCACCTTTGAGAGTGCAATATTAGTGAATAACACATTATCGTATCCACGACGCCACAAATCAACCCGGCCGAATACTTTTCATGCACAGAAATTTATTTCATTATAATTAAAAACTATGTCAGACCTACCACCAATCCATTGTAAGTAGAAACATAATACACCACAATTATACACGCATATAATTGTATTTGAAAATAATTTAATTATAATTAAAATAATCATCCAGCCAGTTGTGATATTAAAATTAAAGTTTACATGATATTTAATGGGATAAGGTCTAAATCGCATTCCAATCAAAGTTGTAATTCGCAATAACAGTTTAACTTTTATCGATAACACTGTGAAAATAAATATTGTAAGGTTGTATAAAAATATTACATGCAAAAACTCCTTATGATTGAATACAACTTTATATAAATACAACATACACAGTACAATAATATAACTATGTTATTGCATTGACTGAAGTACATCTTGATTGCGTATATAAACTGCATCAGATGTTTCTGTTTTTTTCATAAAAATACGACCGCCGCGTACCCATACAAATTTATATTGTAATTGTTTGCCACGTAGACGAGCCGCAGCATGTAGGGCCTTGTTCTCCGGTGATAGATTTTCTACGACATACACAGGCGATTTACTAGTGCCAAAGCCTAGGTCGCTAGTATTGAGCTTGTCCTGGGAATGTTTCTTATTGTAAGCCACCACTGCAGCCATTAGTGAATCCCGAATGCGTGGCAAGCTCATTTTTACAAGAATAGACCGTGGCCGTAGACTAGTAGAATTAATCTTTGCAGTTCTTACGCAGAAGTGGATCTCATTAACGTTGATATTAAAATTTACAGCGCGACCCAGTTGCTTTACAATATTTATTATATTTTCATTTTTATTTTCTGGTACGCATAAGACTTCTAAATTAGCAGCACGAGATAACTGGTCTATTTGTAGTAACTTATGTGACAAATTAGAACTCTCGGACCGTCGGTTCTCATTTTCTTTACGAAGAGTTTTTATTTCGTCTTGACATGCATTAAAATCTTTGACCATGTTGTCATACTGATCACTCAAGAAGTTTACCGACTCTTTAAAAGAACTGACCTGATCTTGCATTTCGTGTAGTTTATAATCTGAGGTAATCTTAATGTCCGCCATGCATTCTTTAACTACTGAGCGCATCTCCTCGCGTATAATTTTGCGTAATTCCGAGCGCATTACATAGTCAGATGTCGACGGCGTAGGGTCGGGCTTATGTCCTTTACGGTGAGTAACGTTGAGACTTGCGTGTGCCATAGATGTTGGCGTAGATGGCGTGTTCAAGTTACCACTTTTATGTTGTTTAGTTAGGCATTTAGGACATGACCAGCGGCTCCTATTTGCTGGATTAAGAGATTTCACATCTTGAGGTTTCAGGTTCAAACAGAAATAATGATAACTGTCTCTGCAATGTACGCATTCAATAAAATTATCGTTTTCCAAGTCATTCGAACAATTCGCAGCGCAGGACTTCATTGTGATATACCTGCAGTTAATAACAAACAGGTTTCGTGCGCCAGATGTTAGACAGAGAGAGCAATTATGCCGAGCTATCCCTTATCGTAGCGATGAAGTGTGCGGGCCCCCCGCAAGCTGCTAGTGTCCGCGTCTCGTTTATTTTACTGATTTATTAAATTAATTGCACTTTTAGTTTTCACGATAATCACTGTTCACTAGTTAACAATAGTAGTCAGCATTGTATGCCAACTAATCAAACTTTGTGACAGCAACAGTGTACACGTCCACCTCGTAATATAGTTTCAATGAATCAGTGAAATGTGAATGAATCAGTCGAAATTATTATTAACAAATTTTTGACCAAGACGATCTAATTTTTCTCTACAAAGCCGTTATGTAATTAGGATTCTAACCATTGCGAATAAAACCAATGAAGAAGAACGATACGTGAA
Source organism: Lymantria monacha (assembly GCA_905163515.2). Classification (NCBI taxonomy): domain Eukaryota; kingdom Metazoa; phylum Arthropoda; class Insecta; order Lepidoptera; family Erebidae; genus Lymantria; species Lymantria monacha. The sequence continues at coordinate 3,727,682 of LR991102.1, forward strand.
GAGTGCCGCGTTAATATGGCCCGACTTCGTGCTTCTCAATCACAAGAGCAAAGTGAGGCAGGCCGTGAAACGGCTCGGTTGATAATGCGAAATCGTCGAGCAAATCTCAGAGATCAATAATTAGATAATTATTAACGTGCAAGAAGAAAAAAAGTGCTTATTCGTCTTGCTGGCATGTCATTAAAATACTTGATTTTTTAAATTTATATCATATTATCATAATAAAAAAGTATCTTAATAATTTTGAATTAAGCTCAGCTCATTCATTGTCTGTTAGGCGAAACGAAGTGTGCCGAGTCGGCTAGTTATGAATATATTTTTATATCTTAATTAAAACCAAACTAAAGCATTGTAGATTACTTTAGCTATAAATTCATTTTGGCTAAACCGCTGCAGTGGCTGAGGTTGCAAACCACAAATTGCCGTGTGCAGTCCCTAAGTTATATCAGTGCCTAAGTTATAAGATACGTAGCTATAGCTGTTTAGATAGAGCTCGCTGGTCTACATTCGATTATCTCTCTGATCAAGATTTTAGCCGGAATATGGTAATAGAATGTATTGGATTATATTCGTTTCTGTAGTTTTATAGTGTTATATTAAATAATTTTGTGTGTGGTATTTTATTAAATGACGAAAAAAACGTAGAGGTTCTCAAGTCGAAGAGTATGTTTTTTTATTTATGACCACGTACAACCTTTTATAGAGTAGTCCGATTTTGATCTCGTTTGTATTTGCTTTCTAATTTCCTGACGTTTTAAACACTTAACTGCGTACATTTTTTATTTTATTATTTATTTATTCAAAAATAATGTTACACAATTCATTCAATATTTATAAATACGACAAAAGCCTATGTTAGCTTATACGCGTATTAGATTCGTCTTAGCAATTAAATTAAAATATACAACAATGTTTTAAAATAAAGATAAAAATGCCCGCATAAAAACAGCAAACACAAAGAGAGAGGGTAGTTGAAAAAATAATCTTTGTATTAATTGATAAGGAATGTTAATACAGATTGTTTCAATTAATGTTTTTTTTTTTACGAAATTTATTCAGTTATTTAAAGTGCTAATAAAATGTTGTCTTAGTTAATAATTCTTTTTTTATTGGAAAGGGTATACCTCAAATTTCATTCCATATAAATTTGGAAAAAAAACCCATCCCTAAGGGTAGGAAAACAGGAGATGATTTATTGTCCATTCACAGCCAAACTAACAATGAATAATGATCACTAAATTACATCCGACGTCGACTCAAAATCACTTCATCATCATCATCATCATCACAGCCCATATATGTCCCATTGTTGGGCTCGGGCCTCCTCCGTAATGGAAGGGCAATTAACCTACTATACCACGCTGGTCAGACGTGTAGGTATAAGGTATTGTTTTGAGTTTCCTTCTCTTGCTTAGATGTTATATGCGTTTTATATCCCTTAGTCGTCTCTTACGAGTCAATAAAAACAAAGTTTATTATTTTTTACTTTTTAGTTTTTTGGACGGTTTAATTTTTTTGTTAAAAAGTTTTATATAATAATAATACAGATAAAATGCTAAAGTACAACGAATATGATATAATAGTGATTTACGTGTATTTTCATGTTCTGCCAAAGTGCCCAGGCAATTCATTAATTTGGTTTTCAGTGCCTAATTAATGGTTATGATTTGACTTACTGACTGAATATAATAAGACTATAGCTATTCAATATGAATAAATGGTAAATAATTTGTGAAAAAATGCATAAGACTTGGCCATTTTTATCAAGCTGGTTGGACTGATATGTAGGTTTTATTTTGAGTTTTGGTTCTCTTTTAGTATGTCTTCTTACGTCCTGTATGGTGGTGCTGCAATCCATTCAGCGGTGTCAAATCGACCATCGTTATATAGAAGTGCTGTAGTGTTTGTATAGGAACGCCATAATATCAGTCCGTATCCGGGATAATAGTACGAAACCGATTCAGTTGCAGAAAGGCGTGAGACAGGGAGATGTCATCTCTCCGAAATTGTTCACCACTGCACTGAAAGATATCGTCAAGCTCTTAGAGTGAACCGGATTCGGCATCAACATCCAAAGCGAATAAATCACTCACTTTCGATTTGCAGACGATATCGTCGTTATGGCAGAATCCATGGAGGACCTTGGCAATATGCTCAACGATCTCAGCAGAGTATCCCAACTAGTGGGTTTACGAATAAACATGGACAAGACGAAAGTCATATCAAATGCCCATGCCATTCCTGTACGGGTCCTAGTTGACAATGCGATTCTATTGTCGATAATTATGTTTACCTTGGACAAACAGTCCAGCTGGGTAGAGCCAATTTCGAGAAAGAGGTCAGCCGTCGATTCCAACTCGGTTGGGCAGCGTTCGGGAAACTTAAGACGATCTTCTCATCCAACATACCTCAGTGTCTGAAAACACAGGTTTACGACCAGTGCGTGTTACCAGTGATGACTTACGTCACGGAAAAGTGGCCCCTAAATGTAGACCTCATAACCAAGTTCAAAGTCGCTCAGCGTGCTATGGAGCGGGCTATGCTCGGGATTTCTCTGCGAGATAGAATCCGAAATACGCAAATACGCAGAAGAACGGTTATAACCGACATAGCACGAAGAATTAGCACGCTAAAGTGGTAATGGGCAGGCCACATCGCTCGAAGAACCGACAAACGTAGGGGAAGAAAAGTTCTAGAGTGGCGACCACGAACCGGACGACGCAGTGTAGGACGCCCCTCAACTAGGTAGACAGAGGACCTGGTGAAAGTTGCTGGGAGTCGTTGGATGCAAACTGCACATGACCGTATTCTGTGGCGTAACATAAGGGAAGCCTACGTCCAGCAGTGGACGGTGATAAGCTGAAATGATAATGATGATGAAAATATATATTTTTATGTAGTATAAATTTCAACGGAATATCGAATATTAAATGGTTCTTTGATTACCTCTTCAGAGAAAAAATGAATAGATATTTATTAGTAGAAATACCTTATCTCTATAGCTTATTATATCTATTCTCCTAGGGATTATTCATGCAAATATACCTTAGAATAGGTCAAACACTTTTTCAAGTTAAAGCGGCCCTTTATTTAATTGTGATGTTTGAATATCCTCAACTATTTATTCATACAAAACTCTCTATAACATCGAGTACCACGTCCGCTAAATTCAACAGATTAATATTAATTGAACGCCGGGATTTTACTGCTCATATTTTATGATAGCGTATATTTCAAGTTGTATTTCTAAATAAAATATATTGCTTTCGAATTTTACATAGGAGATATTAGTCTCTTGATGTAAAGGCAGAGTATAAAACCGAACTATCTATAATAACAAATAAACTTCATATTTTTACTATAGTTCATCTAATCTAAGAAGTGCATTTTGACGTTTTGCATTTTTTAATACACAATAACCTCGGTCAAACGTATACATTATTATTAGTATTTATTATACAGTATTCTTGTACAATAATTTAATGTTGAAATTCGTAAAACTAATTTAAAATAAAAATTACATGGTAAATAGTAATTGTTAATGACGACCTAACAATGTCACGTCATCACGTTCTATACCGTAGTGCTTGACAACTTCCAATTCACGAATATCCAAACAATCGGTAAAAATATTAGAATAATACTAATTAATCGAATAGAGATTTTGGCAGAGATGTACATTTCGACACTTTGATTGATGAGGAAATAATTATTAATGTTCGTGACGCTGATAATTCAAGAAATAGTAGTAATTCTTAATAAATAGCTATTTTCAAATTCAGTTTTTTTTTTAATTAACCTAATCCTACTAAATATGATGAATAGATTCTATGCTGAAATAATTAAATTTGTTTAGTACTAATTTAGCACTTAATTTATTTATTTCCTTTTTGAAAAATAAAAATAAACCGATTATTAATTATAAAGAATCAATATCGATTTCTCAGTAAAATTGGATATTTTCGATAGCGATTATTTGGTTCACATACCTAGACAACTTACTCCGACAGCTGTCAAAGTGCACTTCTTAGATTAGATAGACTATAATTAATATACAAATGTACATATGAGTCGATCATCGCATACAACACTTAATAACTCAATAGTGGTCCCTACCACGCTGTGGATAGTTCTCTGTCTACAGCCGCAGGCCGGTCCAACCGGGGTAGTACCACACTCTCGCAGAAGATAGACGTCTGGGTAATGACAATGTGTTATTGCGCTTCGTTCACTCGCTCACCAAGAGCGAGTGAACCGGCAGCCCAACTGGGTGAGTTTGGGGTTAGTATTGGTAGGCAGCGGCCTAGCTATACCCGGAGTATTACAAAGGTCCATGGGCGGCAGTGACACATATCATCAGGTGTGCTATCTGCTCGTTTGCCACCATAAGCAATAAAAAAAAAACTTTTATCACACTATTTTATCGCAATAGGAGGTGAGGTAATTTGACTGACTGTACCAGGCTGATATGGAAATATATTTTAAGTTTGCCTTTTCTTGATTGATTATATTATTTATATATTATATACTTTAATCGTATTTAATAATACTCATAGGAAAGGCAAGGAGAGGTAAATTATATTCTCACCATAAAAAAAAATTCAACCAAAATATAGCTTCTCTTGCTTTGCTTTTCTAGCAGGTAATAATAATAACGCGTATTATTAATGTAATAACTATTCTAGTTGGTACAGGGTTGGTATAGACTCTTATTAAGAGTTTTCCTTCTCTTGCATAACAATCTGCATTATATCCCTTGGTCGTCTTTTATGACACATACGGGCAAGATGGGATGAATTGTATTCTTATTCTATCAACATACGGAATCCTTAGTTATCATTCATAAATAAATCATCATTCTCCTGCTCTTATCCCAATTACTTGGGGTCGATACAATATGTAATCTTCTTTCATAATACATATTGTAAAAGTTATTGGTTAATACATATTGTAATAGTTTTATGACCGGCCGCCTGCCAGACGTCAACCCTCCTTGGGAATGTAATTGTTGACCAAACGGCATCAGATGAAGTTGGCCCAGGTCGTTATAAGGCTCTTAGTCGTCTTTTACGACATCCACGAGCAAAGTAAGGGTTGGTAGTATTCGTAACTGCTACCACACAGCTATATATTGATATTACTAGTTTATTTATAAATAAATAAACTGGTAATATCATCATCTCAACTTATATATATATATATATACATACCTCACTGTTGAACTGGAGCCGCCTACATAATGGGAAGGAAATTGACTCATAATGCCACGCTGGTCAAACGTACCATCAACCACGAGCAAGATAGGTGGTGGTGAATTGTATTCTTATTCCGTCATCACATGAAAAAAATATCTTACTTTAGTTATCATATATTCCGTGTGGTGTCGGAGTAAGAATATAATTCACCAACCTCTATCTTACCCGTGATCCGTTACCCTGATCGTAAGAGTCGACTTAAGGATATAAACCGCATATAACATCTATGCGAGAGATGGAAAACTCGAAACAAAACCCTATACCAACACTGACCAGCGTGGTATAGTAGGTCATTTTCCCTCTTATTATGGAGGAGGCTCGAGCCCAACAGTGGGACATTTGATGAGATGATCAGTTATCATTTACGATTAAATAAATTTGTAATATATTATTGCATATTTTTATAATATACAGTTAATAAATAATTTGAAAAAAAGAAATTTTATATCATCATCATCTTGCTCTTATCCCAATTACTTGGGGTCGACGCAATATGTCATCTTCCTCCATACAGTCCTATCAGATGTCATCTCTGCATTCACTCCCTGTCTATCCATGTCATACCTCACACAGTCCATCCATCTTTTCTTTGGTCTTCCTTTACCCCTAAAGCCTTCAACATTCATCTTTAAAACTTTCCTCACAACATTTCTTTCATCCCGTCTCATCACATGTCCATACCATGTTAACCTTTCACTCCTTAACTTTTCCGTCACTGGCGCAACTTTCAAACTTCCTCTTATATGCTCATTTCTTATTTTATCCAATCTCGTCACACCACACATTCATCTCAACATTCGCATCTCCGCTACATGCAGTCGTCTCTCATCCGTCTCTTTTGTCGCCCAACATGCTGATCCATACAGTACAGCAGGTCTTATTTGGGTTTTATATATTTTACCCTTTAATTTAGGGGGTATTTTGGGGTCGCATGTTGTACCCGTGACCTGCCGCCATTTCATCCATCCCACATCCATTCTGTGTTTCACCGCACGAATCAGGTCGCCATCGCTTTGGATAAGAGAACCGAGGTATCGAAAATCCGAGCATACTGGTATAGGTATTCCATCTAGGGATATGGTGTAAAATTGGAGAGACCGCCGAAATCGCAGAACATGTACTCCGTTTTAGGTCTGCTGATTTTCAAGCCAACATTCTTCAATTTACAGCGCCACTTCTCCAGCATGCTCTGTACCTCAAGTCCTTCTTCTCCGACGAGAACAATGTCATCAGCGAATAGCATGCACCAGGGTGCCTCTTCCTGTATCTCCGATGTTAACGCATCCATTATCAACAGGAAGAGATTAACCTAGTATACTTCACAGGCACACTTTTCTGTTTCAGTGCCCACCACAAAACTGTTCTCGGTATCCTGTCGTAGGCCTTCTTGAGGTCAACGAATACCATATGCAAGTTTTTATGTGCACCACGATATTTTTCACAGTTGGCGCAGTGCAAATATGACTTCCGTTGTCCCGCGGCCCGGCATAATACCGAACTAGTTTTGGGTGATCTTGCTTTCTTCTGGCAATCGCTTCTCAACCACTTTTTTCTACACTTTCATACTATGTGACATGAGCTTTATTCTTCGATAACTGCCGCAGTCCTGAACATCACCCTTGTTTTTAAAAACGGCATCAGATGGTGTTGGCCCAAGTCGGTGTAGAGCTCTTAGTCGTCTTTTACGACACCCACAAGCAAGTAAGGGTTGGTAGTATTCTTAGCCGCTACCACACAGCCAAAAAAAAAAAAACATTTAAAAAATAAAATTATAAAAATGTTTTTAAATTAGTCTATTATAAAAATTAATTTAGTCTATTTTAAATATTATTTGAGCAAACAAATTATTCGCTTAGAATATATAATAAGTAATATAGTATTTTATTTCAAAGCAGACATTTTCTAGAAAACTTTTCATATACCTACTATTCGTCTCATCTTGTAATATATTCCGCTGGCTATTTATTCAGAATTCCTACAGAATGAGCTCCAATTTATTCTAGTATTTTTTTATGCAATTCATTTTATCTCAATATTCTTGAATTTTTATCTCTGCATAGATTATGAGCTTGAATCCTGAATTATGAATCCTATTTGTCTGTATAAACTCCGCATTCATGCAATCCGTCGAGAGCTGACTATTTTATTGGATAATTTATTAGCCAATCTTTATTAAATGAGGTGGTTTATCCTCTTCAGTGGATAGTAGTTTTGCACATAAATTATTTAATTAAATTATTGGCTTTTAACTTAATTAGATTAATTGGAATTTTAGTAAAATTTTGATTAGTTTATTAATACAGAAATGTTTTTTTTTAAATAAAAGACCTTATTTATATTTACTTATAATGTTAAAACCACAGTGTTGACAGTTCTCTGTATACAGCCGCGGGCAGTACGTCCGGGGTAGTACCACACTCTTGCAGAAGATCGACGTCTGAGTAATAGAAATATGCTATTACGCTTTGTTCGGTGAACGAGAGAGCCGGATGCCCAATTGGGTGGGTTTGGGGTTTGTATTAGTAGGCAGCGGCCCTAAAGGTGGGCAGTAACACTTACCACCAGGTGTGCTGCTTACTCGTTTGCTACCAAAAGTAAATAAAAAAACAAATTAAAAATAGCGATTTTGGGGTTGAACCTATATTATGACTGCATAAACGGCATAGTGGTTGAACCGATCTACCGTGCAAGTCTCGTGGGTCAATGGTTTTCACACAAGAGAACATTTTGTGCCATCAACAAATTATTGATTGTCTGGTTATAATTAAAAAACATACATACAAACATACGTACATACATACATATAATCATAACATACGTACAAACATACATACATATAATCTTGGATGTGGATTTAGCCGAGATGGAAGGTACACCACTGATATAGAGCGAAGAGTGAATGCGGGAAATAGAGTGAACGGAGCGTTGGGGCAACTTCTCGGCAGCCACCACCTCAGCCAGAAGGCACGCGTAGCAATACATAACGCAGTGCTTGTCCCAACATTACTGTATGGAAGCGAGAGTTGGGTATGCAGAAAAGAGTATGATAGTAAAATTAATGCGGTCGAAATGCGATCTCTGCGGAAAATCTGTGGAGTTAGGCTGACCGACCGCATTCGTAACGACGACGTAAGAGAGCGAGTAGTTATGAAAGAGAGTATTGGTGTAAAGATGCGAAAGGGAATGCTCCGATGGTTCGGACATGTGGAAAGAATGCCGAACGAACGCCTGGTTAAGAAGATATACAATGCGAAAGTGGAAGGATGTAGGTACCGAGGGAGACCGAGACTAACCTACCTAGACCAGATCGGTCATGTACTGAAGGAAGGTGGAGTCAAGAGTCTCCGAAAGCGGCGAGCGTGTATGAAGAGAACTATGAATGTTGAGGAAGCGAGTGAAGTATGCAGAGATAGAGTTCTCTGGCACTCTGTTCTCTCTGCCTACCCTGCAAGGGATATGGCGTGATGATATGTATGTATGTATGTTATAATTAATGTCCATTAAATTGTATGTTTGTAAAGTTCCCCGTAATACAGGATTATTTCCTTAGTACAGGATATTGTCTTTTATGATAAAAAAATAATTAAAATTTATTTATTTATTTGGAACAAAAAACAGTTATACAGTGTAACGTTAAAAAAGTGACTTAAATAACTAAATTGTAAGAAAGTATAACTCACAACATTGTTCACATATACACATTTACGCAATAAAAAGCAAAAACAATGGACATGCCCTATAAGTTTTATCCATGTTACAAGTACGACTAGAAAAAACCCAGATTTGTAAATTGAGTTAATTACCATCCCAGGCCTTGTCACTCTGATCTGCAAGCACAGCAATAGCCATTTTTTTAAAAACTAATTCCGAGAAAGCGAATGAATGAAATGTATCGTAAATTATCAAATATTGTTTAATTAAATGGTAAATGTAACAGTGCTCCCATTTTAAAGACTCATAAGGTTTGTGAAATTAGATTCAGATGTTAAGTTAATATATAATATCTGTGATTATACATCATCATTCTCTACTCTTACCCCAATTACTTGGGATCGATACAATATGTACTCCTCTTTCATAGTACATATTGTAAAATTTATTGGCAATAGTTTCATAACCGATCGCCTGCCAGTCGTCAACCCTCCTTGGGAATTTAATTGTTGACCAAATGGCATTAGATGGAGTTGGCCCAGGTCATGATAAGCCCACCCTGGAGGTATGTCCCGCCTGGGGGCCTCAGCGCCACGACCTGTCGGCGGTCATTGGAGTGGACCTGTCGTCGTCGACCGTCATCAACTAGATGCTTGACAGCGACAGGCATTGGACGTCGATGGCCTCCTTTTGCGAGGAAGTCATCTCTGCAAAGGAGGCCGCGGAGCGGGAATGCGAAGCACTCGCGTCTGCGAACTCGCTCCGCCGGCGGCGACCAGGGAGAGGGAGGCGCCGCTACGCGCACCTCCTCCCACCGCCTTGACTGCTGACTGGTCGTGGCCAGATGACCAAGCGTAGGGGTGTCGGGGATAGAATGTCATTAAACCATCTCTCCGGCATCCCGTAAAAGCGCGGAAGGGACCGCTGCTGGTTTTAGTGGGTATTCCGGCCGCCAACATCTATGGCCGGCCGAGTCCCACACACCCCTCCGTCTGTCACTGGCGGGGGATAGTGCGTAAAAGCATTTCCACAGCGTAAACAAAAAAAAAACTAAAAAGCTCATTCAAATTACTGAAATTTTTAGCATTTAATATGCTTCATTATTTATAAATACCCGATTACGAAACGAAAAATGATGTCACAACCGGGTTTGAACCCCGCTTGTGACATCATTTTTCGTTTCGTAATCGGGTATTTATAAATAATTAAGCATATTTAACGCTAAAAATTTCAGTAATTTGAATAACAAGGTTGTGTCATCGTTTAATACAATTCTAACTGTAAAGTTTGAAGTATTAAGCCTATACAATGTGTAAACATTGTCCGATAGATGGCATACGTCACCTTGAAGACGTAAAAAAGGTCATTATAAGCCTCTTAGTTGTCTTTTACGACATCCACGAGCAAAGTAAAGGTTGGTAGTATTCGTATCCGCTACCACACAGCTATATAATATCTGTGACTGTATATATAGAGTTTTTTTTTGGTCCACATAAGTCTCACTATTGGTTACGCGCTTCTGCCAAAGAAAGGTAATTAGCTTATTAAACCACACTGAACTAGCAGTTTGGTACCACGCTTTATTTCAATATTTCTTTCCCTTTCAATGGTATTATCTGCTTCCATTTCTTAATCGATTTCAGCGAAATACAGGGATAATTTAATTAGTAGTACGACTACTCTGTTGACAGTTCTCCGTCTACAGCCGCGGGCCGGTCCGTCCGGGGTAGTACCACACTCTCGCAGAAGACCGACGTCTGAGTAATGGCAATGTGCTATTGCGCTTCGTTCGGTGAGCGAGAGAGCCGGAAGCCCAACTGAGTAGGTTTGGGGATTATAATGGTTGGTAGCGGCCTAGCTATTATAGCCTTGGTTATAGCAAGGGTCCATGGGTGGTAGTGACACTTACCATTAGGTGTGCTGCCTGCTCGTTTGTATGTTCATTCGTTATATTTTTACTCCGATAACATAACAGCAGCAGTCATTACATTGAATCATCAAAACAAATTAGTTTCCGAACATGATAGGAGATAAAACAAATAGCTTCTATATCAATTCATTATACGTGACATACTCGTACCTATGTGTTTGTATTGTTGAAGGAGCGTAGTAGTCAGTTCCTTTACGGTGCATGGAATAGTCGACATCTGTGAATTTTATTACATAGTTAGGTGGACTACAACCGGCTGCGTGTGGTTTGCAAGCTCAGCTGTTGCTCCGTTTTATGCCGAATAAATTTATAGTACAAAGTGAATTGGATTTATATATTATATTGATCATCTCTGGATATATTTATAAGATCTTTGATGAAATGATTAAGAGTTAATAAAAATAATTGAAGGTAAAATTAAATATTTTATATTAATCCATGATGAATTGATATTATGAATTAATTTAACGTATTTCTTTTGAAGTGAAACTTCTTTATCGACTTATGAGAGAAAAAAAATGTAACGACCTTCTTCATTCTTCTTTATCTTTATTTCTAAATCACATTTTTCCGTTACGCACCATATTTATTTTGAATTGAAACTTCTTTGCGCACATGAGGGTAATTTTTTACATTTTTTGTCATTTCATTTTTTAAAAAATGAAACGTTACACTAGAAACGCGGCACGAGAGATAGAGAGAGAATACACGCCATTGGTTGATGTATGTAAACGAGATTTAAAATTAGTTTCCCAATGTTTTACTTCTGATATTTGTACTTTGTACACACGCATAATTTTTGTCGTATTGGCAAACATCTACTTTAAGAGCCAATTTTGCCAGTGCTGAGTTCAAATTTTTTTTACGTCTTTAATATCTTCACGTTAGTTCCAGTTGTTGTCCGCCAGAATGTCAAATAGTCGCCTTAAACAGTGAGATGGCCACACTGTTAATAGTAAATTATGTAAATTCTGATGGAAAACGAAAACGTTATAAAGCATTTTTATATGATATTTACTACATCCCAGCAGTTACGTCGCATTACATTACGTAAACGTACGCAATCAAAATTATTTAATATAACACGTTAAAACACTAAGATATCGAATGTAATACAAAAGCACCACATGACGTTTCCAGATGCCCGCCAAAAGTCCACTTGAAAACTTGTTATTATACTTTTGAAGTTAATCCTCTTTAGGTTCTACTTAGGGATAACTGATTTTTTTTTGTACCATTTTAGAAGTGACGTTTGGTAATATCAAAACACCAGCAGTCGAGTTCGTACTGACGCGAGACGTTTGTGACGATTTACTAACACACGTATTGTTTTATTATTATAGATAGGCAAATGGATATGGACACTTCTTTTTTAACCGACTTCAAAAAGGAGGAGGTTCTATGTTTCATTCTATCTACAGTCACAGGCCATTCCGTCCTGTGTAGTACCAATCCCACACAGAAAATCTGAGTCGTCTGAGTAGTGGTAATGTGCTGTTCTGTGTGCATAAGAGCCCGAAGCCGAAGGGGGGTTTTGGTACGTAGGCAGCGGCCTAACTATAACCCAGATTTAGGGGCGATAGTAACCCTTACCATTAGGTGCGCTTCTTCCTCGATAGCCACCATAACAAATAAAAAATATCTGTGGCAATATCATTCATTGATATTGCCACGCACATTTTCTTTAATCGAGTGTGATGGTTATATCTTTTTCTTTTAAATGGTAGTAAACATAACAGTTATTATTATTACTTTACTGTTTTCAAAAGGTTTTTATTATTTATAAAACTCGTTTACGAAACGAAAAATGATGTCACAAGCGGGATTCGAACCCGCGCCTATTGGGATTCCGGCCCAATCATGCTGCCACTACACCACGGTGACTTATTGTAGGACATGCAAATTTCGCTTCGTATCATATTTACGTCTTAAGGTGACGGTATGCCATCTACCCGACAATGTTTACACATTGTTATAGGCTTAATACTTCAAACTTTGCAGTTAGAATTGTATTAAACGATGACACAACCTTGTTATTTAAATTACTGAAATTTTAGCATTTAATATGCTTAATTATTTATAAAACCCGATTACGAAACGAAAAAAAAGGGTTTTTATTAAGTAAATCTTAGAAATTTTCAAAATGAAAAGAATACAAAAAAAATGTAAAAACTTAAATAATAATAATTAAAGACATACTTGAAACGAACAAAGTTAAAAATAACAGAACTAATAAAATTTATGAAATAATTTGCATCAAAAATTACTACTTCGATGTACCCACAAAGTAACCAAATTAAAATAAAATTTTAATGACGTTTTTGATAACAAAATAAAGTTTCAAAGTTTTCTATTAATAATTGTACGGTATGCACAGCCTGCAGTGGACTGTATGAGGTAAGTTTACTGAACTAGGTGAGGAACTGATATTATCCTATCCCTGCAAGCCGCGAAGAAGTAATTAAAAAATACTCCACCAACCTTTCATCCACTTTCGCCGAGGGCAGTAGTGTCGTCGCAGTAGGCTCGCCAAACCGCGCAGTCAGCTTCACTATATTCTATACAACTATGCAGTTCACAGCACCACAAAACACTATTATGGTGGTTCCAACAGTTCCGTTAAACAATGTCCTACCAAGGATTAAGCAGGTGCGGCGATTACGAATACACCGAGTGGCACAACCGCCTGGCGGACCGAGTTGTCTCAAATCTTCTACTCAACTCTCATAACGACGGTTGCAGAATCGAAGTTGTGAAGTTTCTCCAAATACCCTCCACATAACTTGCAAGGACCGAACATACCCCTCACCGAATTCAACATGATGAATTCCCCATTCTAAATTAAAGAGCAAGTAAGGGATATACAATCCACTAACCTATGTAAACAAAACACATAGAATAAATAAACCTTTAGTGAGGTATATTTTTGAAAAAAAAGAATAATAATAATTAATTAATCTAGATAAACAATAAAATTTAACCTAAAAAAAAAAAAAAAAAGGTAATTAATTTGCATACGGTAATGGACAAATTTTATTCACCGGTCTCTTAATTAGACCATTTTTAGTTCTCAAAGTAACTACACGAATAATGCCATCAACGCCCTCGTGTGTTGTTTCAATTCTACCAAGAGGCCACTGCAATGGGCGCGTCAAATTTGATTTCAGTAAAACTAAATCACCAATCTTTACGTTAGGAGGTGAGGCAAACCACTTCTCTCTTTGTTGCAGAGTATGAAGATAGTCATTTGACCAGCGCTTCCAAAATAACTGTGATATTTTTTGAATTGACTGCCAACGAGATAATCTATGTTGAGGAACGTCCTCATAATTATATTCAGGCACAGCCACTAAGCTTTGTCCTATCAGGAAATGACCAGCAGTTAATACATCGAACTCGTTTGGGTTTTCAGATAGTGTACATAAAGGGCGTGAGTTTAATACAGCCTCTATTCTGCAGAACACAGTTGACAACTCTTCCAGAGTGAGACTTCTATCACCTACAATACGTTGTAAAATGTGTTTCGTACTTTTTATCCCGGCTTCCCAAAGTCCACCCATGGAAGCTGCGTTAGGAGGATTTGTCCTCCACTCTACTTGCCGCGCGGTTAATCCTACGAGTACCTCGTCATGAATCTTATTACCATTTAAAAATCTAAGTACCTCCTTGAGATGCTTGGCTGCCGATACATAATTCGTCCCGCAATCGGAATATAAACAAGTACTTAATCCGCGACGGGCCACGAAACGGTCATATGCAGCTAGAAAACATTCAGCTGATAAATCAGTTAACACCTCGCAGTGTACTGCTTTTGTTGAAAAACATACAAATAGGCATAGATAAGCCTTGTATATTTTTGCGTTACGACGTGTACTTTCTTTTACAAGGAATGGACCACTTATATCTGTACCTACATGGCTGAATACCTTATCAACCTTAAGTCGGGACATGGGCAACGTACCCATTTGAGGTTGTAATGCAGTAGGTCGGCATTTAAAACACACCTTACACTTTGTCAGTACCGATCGAATGATGCTACGAGCACCAACGAGCCAATAGTTTTGACACATTAGACCTTGTAATGTACGAGGCCCTACGTGTAGGTATTTTACGTGCAAATATTCGATTAATAATTTACTTGTACGGCATTTTGGTAGCAAAACCGGGTGCTTCGTATTGTACGGAAGGTCAGATTGTGAGATACGACCCCCCACCCTGAGGACTTTATTTTCAACGAAGGGTGATAGTTTACGTAAAGAGGCTACAAACTTACCCTTTTCTAACGCTACTATTTCAGATTCAAAGTGATTTTGTTGAATAATTCTAATAATTGAATCATGACCTTTGCGCAACTCAAAGGTCGTTAGAGGGCCTAAAGACCGATTTGAAATTTTACACTGAAGATTTATAATAAATCTATGACACCATGAAATAATACGCTGTAATTTATTAAAAGAAGAACACTTATTAAATATTTCTTCAAGGTCATTTTTAATTTCAACCTTTAGAGAAGAATTAAAACTAAATGTTGCACTATTTGATTTAAGTTCGGGAATCTTGAAGTTATGATTTAATAAATATGGTTTTATAGGCCACTTTTGTTGGTTATCATATAGCCAATCGGGGCCGTGAATCCACTCTGTAGCTCTTTCCACGAAGTGAGCAGGCAACGTTCCACGTGAACATATGTCTGCAGCGTTATTTTCGCCCTTCACGTGATACCAACAACTAGGTGGTACTGCGGCAATAATGCGACTAACATGGTTAGCCACAAAAGTTTTTAACGTGTATGGTTGTGTATGTATCCAAGCCAAAACATTTTTCGAATCGCTGAGCGCAAATATAGAAACAGATAAATTATTATCGCTTAAGTTTTGTACGACAAAACTTACAACCTTCGATAGCAGCACGGCTGCTTCGAGTTCGAGTCTAGGTATAGACAAGAGTGGGTTTAACGGCGCAACCTTTGACTTACTAGTCAGCAGTCGAACCTTCACTTCACCTATATTGTTTATACTACGTATATATAAGCACGTTGCGTATCCACGGGATGACGCATCGCAAAATGCTATTAATTGTATTTCACTAAAATTAGGTATTAAGATGTGACGCTCAAAACGCAATTCAGTCAAAAGTGGTAGATCGGAGATGAATCGATTCCACTGTGAGCACGGCTCAGGTGGTAGTTGCTCATCCCATGCGACTCCCATCTTCCAGAGATCTTGCATGATACACTTTGCGACAAACGTACATGGTGAAATAATACCTACAGGATCGAATATGCTCGCCAGTAGTTTTAAAACTGATCGTTTGGTCTGTTTATTATCAGTCATGTTATAGGAAAACGCAAAACTGTCACAGGCAGGTAACCATGTCAACCCTAACACCTTAAGGGAGGATGATAACGTATCATCTTGAAAATCGATGGTTACAACTTGATTTGACTGCATATGAGTAAGTAACTCGGGACAGTTGCTAGCCCATTTTCTTAAATCAAAGCCACCACTTTTAAGAAGTGTCAGCAAATCATCCTGCAACGTGCAGGCCTGTTCTAATGATGGGCAGGACCATAATTCGTCATCAACGTAGAAGCCTTGTTTGAGCACCTTTGCAGCCTCTGTACGCGGACGTTCAGCATGAGTGAGCTCATCCTCAGCTAGCTGATGCAGCGTGCGCACAGCTATGTAAGGTGCACTACGGAGACCGTAGGTATTCGTTCGAAGTTCGAAGACGCGAACTGGCTCCGTTGCAGATTCTCGCCAAAGAATGTGCTGGTACTTCCTATCAGCAGGATCAATCAGAACAGCCCGATACATCTTTGACACATCAGCAGTGAAACAAACTTTATATAACCGAAAGCGAATTATAATCTTTAGTAAGTCTGGATGTAGTTTTCTACCTGTCAAGAGTGCATTGTTAATTGAAATACCATTCTTAGGTTGTGCTGAACCGTCGTAAACAACGCGCAGAGGTGTACTTACGGACGATGGACGCAGAACACAATGGTGCGGTATATAATATCCTGACTGCTCAGGACCTTGATATAACGCCATGTGTCCAAGAGATTCATACTCTCGCATGAAGTCAACATAAGACTTATGAAGGTCTGGCGATCGCGCCAGGCGGCGCTCGACCTGTTTAAGCCTAGTTATAGCCACATCATAAGAATCACCAATAGGTGCATGGTGTGGGTTTAATAAAATGGGAGAAACATAACGACCATTCTCATCACGACAGTGTTTTTCTGTGTACATTTTTTCGGCTAACTCCTCCATAGGATCCGTTGGAACTTCACACGGTAAAGATTCCAACTCCCAAAACCGTTTAAGTGTATCATTTAAATAATTATTTTCAATTGTGTACGACACAAATGACGTTGCACACGGTACAACATCGAGACTGCTAGAGCAATTTTTTAACCCTAGTCTCCCAGTTATGACGTAACCAAATATGCTCCCCAATGCCACTGGTACATCTTTATTTATTATAAATTTTGTCCCGTCATAAATATAGGGAAACACTTCACCCGATAAAATAATGTCAATCGGGGACGTTGTATAAAAATACGGATCAGCTAATTGTAAATCTTTATACTTAGTAATCAACTTATCGGGAATAAGTACGTTTGGCAAATCGGATGTAATTTTAGGTAAAATTACAGCATCAATGTTAAACACCGGCGTGTTATTGTAGCGCGGCTGAATAACACACGAAGCCATTCCATAATTTTTTACATATTCGCCACCTAGTCCGAAGATATTATATGGACATTTATTAGCTGATAATCCTAACCGTTGAAAACAATCTAACGTAATAAAATTACTTTGCGCCCCAGAGTCAATTAATACGCGCACGGGCTGATAATTATTAAACGCGTTCAAAACATTCACAACAGCTGTTCCCAAGATAACTGTACAGTTAGAAGTATGCGTAGACGTCAGATGACACACCGTACTGATAATTGATTGTTCGTCTCCCTTGCACGGCGCAGGAGCGGTCTCAGTCGAAATCAGCTGATTCGAACACGGTTTGTTATTATCTATCGCGCTAACTTCACGATGTAACAGAACATGATGCGGTAAATTACAGATTAAACATTTAAAATTACTTTTACACGCCTTAACGGTATGATTTGATTTTAAACAATTATGACATAATTTTAATTCATTCGCACGGCGAATACGTTGCTCATTAGACAATTTACGAAATTGTTCACAACGGAAAATCATATGATTACTATCACAATGTACACATAAACCCTTTAACCCAGAGCGTGTAGAAGATAGCGAATGCTTTTTTGTATCCTTTTGTCGCGAATCATTTTGTTGATATTTATTAGAATACACATTAGAATATGACGCAGAATGATCTAGAACTTTTATTTGATTATGTATAAATAATGCTAATTCATCGAAGGTAGGAATGGAATTTTGATCTAATTTTTGTTCAAAATATTTTCGAGTTTGTGGATCTAATGCCCTTAACGCAATATGACACATTACATAACTGCTTAAATCTTTAATATTAAGTGCCTGTATTGCCTTATACGAATGTTCGAAGTTCTCAATAAACATGTTCAAATCAGCAGACGATTCCTTGCGTAACGGTGAAAAGTTTAACATTTTATCTAGGTACCTACCAACTAACAATCTATTGTCTCGATATTTATCAATTAAACTCTGCCAGACGAGATCGTAGTTATTGGCGGATATCGGTACACTTTTAACCATATTTAATGCAGAACCTTTCGTGCAAGACAATAGATAATGAAATTTATCAATTTTTGGAATGTGCGGCTGATCATGTACTAACGAGCAAAATGTTTCATAAAATGTATTAAAATTCTCAATATCCGAATTAAATGTAAATAATTCAAGTTTAGGCAGGCGAGGGCGGGACTCCATGGTAACCAAGCGATTCTCACCGTTATTGCCGATGCGTGCCGAGCTATATTTCGAAGCACATAATTTCACTCGAAAATATAGTTCATCAAAACTTTGTAACTCTTGACTTCTAAGTATTGACTCAGAATCAACTAAAAGTTCTTGTTCGAATATATCGAATATTATTTTTTCGAATGAACTACGTAGGTCACTAATTTCAGAGACGTGCAATAAAAACAATTCTTTCGTATCAGAATTCGATAAATCGTGGGACATATCATATACCTTTTGCATTTGTGAAAACAAGAGTTGTTTTCGTTGAATTAACACGGTTAATTCTTTGGGTAATGGATTTTTCTTATCACTAGAAGTTTTTGCTTTAGGTGCCGCCATCTTGTGAAACAACACACGTAGCCCAATGAAATTATAAAATTAATAATATATTACTTTCACTAATACTTGTTACCTATACAATTTAATTATATAACACTTAGCTGAATAATTGTACGACAAAAATAATTTATGTGTTTTGTTTATATTGTATACTTCGTATAGTGGAGAAAAGTAAAGTACATAAGATATGTATAGAACGTCTACACAATGAAATTATAATTTCATTAAATAATGGGGAATAAGAAGTAATTGGCACGGCCAATATAAATAAATTATATGCTAAGAACGTCTTAACATATATGATATTTATTGGGAGGTATTCTAACACGGTTAGAAATAACGGTACAGAACGTCTGTACTGTCTAAATACCTGGGAATTACGAATTCCTAGGTGAGGTATGAGACCTTAGGAGCGGTATCCGGCTCGAAGGACCAAAAAAAGACTGTACGGTATGCACAGCCTGCAGTGGACTGTATGAGGTAAGTTTACTGAACTAGGTGAGGAACTGATATTATCCTATCCCTGCAAGCCGCGAAGAAGTAATTAAAAAATACTCCACCAACCTTTCATCCACTTTCGCCGAGGGCAGTAGTGTCGTCGCAGTAGGCTCGCCAAACCGCGCAGTCAGCTTCACTATATTCTATACAACTATGCAGTTCACAGCACCACAAAACACTATTATGGTGGTTCCAACAGTTCCGTTAAACAATGTCCTACCAAGGATTAAGCAGGTGCGGCGATTACGAATACACCGAGTGGCACAACCGCCTGGCGGACCGAGTTGTCTCAAATCTTCTACTCAACTCTCATAACGACGGTTGCAGAATCGAAGTTGTGAAGTTTCTCCAAATACCCTCCACATAACTTGCAAGGACCGAACAATAATCCATCATCAACTTTTTAATTTTTTTATTTTTTTTTATTTTTTGGTAAGCTATGATCCGGTCACATGCCGCCCGTTCCGTCCGGGGCGGAAGAGCAACACGTGACCCCATAAAAAGACCGCCCTGCTCTAAGGAAATAATCGTTGTATTGCGGGGGACTTTACAAACATTTAATTAACGCATACAAATTACACCCAGACTCAGAACAACAGTTTGATCACACAAAGTATTGTCCTGAGTAGCAATCTAAACCGCGACACTGACACAGAAAGTCGATATCTTAACCACTACGCCATCTGTGCAGTTATATAACACTAACTAATTATTCATAAAAGTCAGAAGTTAAGTGCGAATATTGCGCAGCATTTTTGGGTGGTAAAACACCATTTATAATTTTCTAACTCGCCCGTGGATGTCGTAAATTTATTTATTTATTTATATTTAATTTAATTATTGCTAACAGCGTGCCATACACAATAATAGACAATATTTTTATACAAACTGAGGAGAATAACTTATTATAAAAGATGTATTGAATAATTACAGTAAAGATAAAATATAATAAACTTGGATCAACATATACTACTGCTAATGGTCAGTGCCTCCACATACTTCTCAGCTACAGACATAAAACATCTCTCTGTACAAGAAAATAAGTCTAGTGAAGGTTCAGAGGAAATAATAATAAGGTTCAGAGGAAATAATAATAATAAATGACGTCTAAGGGATATATAAAGTGTAAGACTTCACTTAAATAGATTCCATATGCATATAAAATGATATAAGGAATTCTTTCAAGTTGAAGAAATCAAAGACTTGAAGTGAATCCTTATATCAAAACCATCAAACCAGCATCGTATATTAGGTCAAATTCCCTGGTATTCTGAAAACCGCTTGCGTTCAGCTATGAGAAATATATGAGCCGAGATGATGATGATAATGAAAATGATTTATTATTTATATAACTAAAACCCCCAAGAATTTTCTGTGTGGTGACGGAGTAAGGATACAATTCATCATCCCCTATCTTACCCGTAGGTGATCGTAAGAGACGACTAAGGGATATAAAATGCATATAACATCTATTCAAGAGAAGGAAAGCTCGAATCAAAACCCTATACCAACACGTCTGACCAGCGTGGTATAGTAGGTCAATATTCCTCCCATTACGGAGGAGGCTCAAGCCCAACAGTGGGACATAAATGAGCTGACATGATGATGATGATGAATTCCCAAGAAATTGAGGTAAATGCAGAAAAAAGATGACTATATTATATTTATACTAGCAGACCGACATACATTAGCAAATCTATCGCAGTTCTACCTCATCATGATCATGATCATCATCATCACAGCCCATATATGTCCCACTATTGGGCTCGGGCCTTCTCTGTAATGAGAGGGAAAATTAACCTATTATACCACGCTGGTCAGACGTGTTGGTATAGGGCTTGGTTTCGAGTTTTCCTTTTCTTGCATAGATGCCATATGCGCTCTATATCCATTAGTCGTCTCTTACGATCACCCACGGGTAAGATAGGGGGTGGTGAATTTTATTCTTACTCCGTCACCACACGGAAGTTCCACCTTTTTTTTTTTTTTGCGGTGGGCTATGCACGTCGCACCCTGCCAAATCGGTCCGGGGTGACGGAAGAGGTAGCGCGCAACCCCATTGACCCACCCTGCAAGCACCTCTTCTTCACCGTGCGAGCGGGCCGCCGGTACCCGATCTTTGTCTTCGGTGACGGCAGTTCCACCTACTGAATCTAATTGTTAAATTGTTAATCTAAATCATTATTGAATCCATCTGAACACAAAAACAAAATCGATAACATACAGATACATTAAAGAATTATATAATAATTATACAAAAATTTTCAATTTTAGTCAATTTAGTCTGTTTAGTGGTAGGAGCACGCTGTTGACAATTCTGTCTATAGCCGCGGGCTGGTCCGCCCGGGGTAGTACCACACTCTCGCAGAAGACGACGTTTGAGTAATGGCAATGTGCTATTGCGCTTCGTTCGGTGAGTGAGAGAGCTGGAAGCCCTGGGTGGGTATGGGGATTGTAAAGGTAGGCAGAGGCCTTCCTCACCGAAGACAAAGATCAGGTACCGGTGGCCCACTCGCACGGCGAAGAGAGGAGTTGCATGGTGGGTCTATAGGGTCACGCACCGCCTTTCCCGTCACCCCGGACCGATTTGGCGGAGCGAGACGCAGCCATAGTCCACCGTAAAAAAAAAGTCTAGTCTGCTATTAGTTATACCCTTGGTATTGCGAAGGTCTGTGGGCGGTGATTCAATGACACTTACCATCAGGAGTGTTGCTAGCTCGTTTGCCACCAAAATTATACTAGTTACTAACAACTACTGCTTTCAAATTACTGAAATTTTTAGCATTTAATATGCTTAATTATTGATAAATACCCGATACGAAACGAAACGAACACTAAAAAACGAAACTACTGCTTTATTTATCGCGTTATATATATCGTTTGTATTTGCTTTTTTAATTTCTCGACGTTTCAAACACTTTCCAGCGTTTGTGGCCACGGGAAGACTATTTATCGTATCTCACATCCAACAAATCACCGTTATAACAAAGATTTGAATCTAGTTATAGGGTAGATATAAATCTCTAATAAGATAGATCTCTATCTCTATTAATATCTAAATAAGAGCGAGTAGGTATGAAACAGAGTATTGGTGTAAAGATGCGAAAGGGAATATATGCTCCAATAGTTCGGACATGTGGAAAAAAAATGCCGAACGAACGTCTGGTTAGGAAGATATACAATGCGAAAGTGGAAGGATGTAGGTACCGGGGGAGACCACTAACCTACCTAGACCAGATTGGTCACGTACTGAAGGAAGGTGGAGTCATGAGTCTCCGAAACCGGCGAGAGTGTATGAAGAGAATTATGAATGTTGAGGAAGCGAGTGAAGTATGCAATATGGATAGATTTCTCTGGCACTCTGTTCTCTCTGCCTACCCTGCAAGGGATATGGCGTGATGATATGTATGTATAAATCTCTGTAATAACGATGACTTGTTGGACATGAGACACCTTAGTCCTCTCGTGACCATGAACGTTGTAAAGTGTTCAAAATACATACATATCATCACGCCATATCCCTTGCAGGGTAGGCAGAGAGAACAGAGTGCCAGAGAACTCTATCTCTGCATACTTCACTCGCTTCCACAACATTCTTATTCTCTTCATACATGCTCGCCGATTTCGGAGACTCTTGACTCCACCTTCCTTCAGTACATGACCGATCTGGTCTAGGTAGGTTAGTCTCGGTCTCCCTCGGTACCTACATCCTTCCACTTTCGCATTGTATATCTGAGAGAGCTGGAAGCCCAACTGGGTGGGTATGGGGATTGTAAAGGTAGGCAGAGGCCTTCCTCACCGAAGAAAAAGAGTGTGTCCAGTGTTCAAAATGTCGGGTAAATTAAAAATCAAATACAAACGCGATAGAATCCGTAAAAAACATTGTATTATTTCAAATGTGTAATACAAGAAGTAAACATTAGTTATAATCATTAATATATTTTATATGTTTTATTTCATAAAGTTTTTGTATAACAATATAACGGGTGTTGTTGTAGTAAAATGGTAATTTATTCGGTCTACAAGTCTCGAGGCGCAAACGGGGCCCTTATAGAGACTGAGGACCTCATTTTTCCTCCCAATTTACTGTTATAAATAGATGTTGCTTTCATGTTATTTGTTCAATTTGGCCTTTGATTTATTTGTGACTTAGTGATAACAAACTTGTAGATTCTATATTATAAATATAAAGCTACTGAGGATTAGACCCAGGTTCGAAATCTAAATTAATTATAGGCATAAAATTTAATTAAGTTATTGTAATATTTTTATAATACATGTAAATTTAAAACTTATTCGATAATAATTATAAACATATACGCAATTAAAGAAGTTTAAAATTATTATTTGGGTCGTATCATATCACCTTCTCAACTAAAGAATAGACTATAGTGGTTTATTTCAGATCCAAATTAGTATGAATATTGTGACATTGAAGTAATTATTGTCTGTATTGCATTAGCCGTTTAATTATTAATATTTAAATGTAGCTTTTTAAGCTATTTCATAGCTTTTATCGTGGGCTTTGAGCGCGGCGACCGTATCAAGAAATTCCGTAACGAAAATAAAACCTAAGATTGTATGGTTGAAAAGCAGCAGTTAATTTTGCACAGACTATACGCAGGCAGCGTGACCGAGTGGTCTAAGGCGCTGGTTTTAGGTACCGTATGCGTGGGTTCGAATCTCACCGCCGTCAAACTCTTTTTGCAATTTATTTTTGCATAATTTATTTATAATAATTTAATAATATTATATATAAAACAGTTTAAAAACGTGTATTTTAAATGTTTTAATAAATTAGTAGTTTTAATAAATAGGTGTAACTAGAATTAATATAAAAAAAATACTGCATAAATAAGAAAAATAAAAAAAAAATAATTGCATAAGTTGATAAAAAATGCTATGCAATAGCTTTACCGTGGCAGTCCCCGAGTGCCACATTTAATTTTTTTTTTCTTTTTTTTTTATATTAGGTAGGGTATGGTTCGGACACACGCTGACCGTTCCGTCCGGGGCCATTCGGCCGGCCACTGGTACCGCTTCCTTGCCATCCGTAGCCAGCCCGGCGGAAATTTATCTAGCTTAATGAAATGTCTGCTGTAAAGACGATAACGCAATTCATAATTTGTTTACGTAGTTAACTACACTGGCCTAATTGATAAAGTATTTGAAATAGATTTTCAATAGATAAATTATTAAACTTTAAAATTATCCAACTCCAAAAACGTTTGTCATAAATATAGATAATATGAGTCATAATTTAGTTGATTTACGTAACTACACTGGTCTAATTTGTAAGGCGGTTAAAACAGATTTTCGTAGTGGCAGGACCACTGTCGGCACTGTTAACAGGTTCATTTGAGGTATTAGCATACTTGCAGAAAGTCGAGATCTGAGCTGTGGCAATGTGCTATTACGCTTTGTTCGGTGAGCGTAAGAGTCGGCAGCCCAACATTCCAGTCGGATTTTCGTTGGTAGGCAGCTATTAGCCCTGGTATTGCAAAGACTGCCGCATTGGCAGTAACATATTATTCATAATCTATTGCAACCTTTCTTAATAAATATCTATGTTAAAAATCCCCCGATCTAATGATTTATTCATTAGCTCATTGTAAAACTTGGAAGAAATAACAAAAATGTACCACAAACAACTATATTATTTGCGCATAAATAAACTTTTAGAAAAAACTACGCTTGTTGAATTTCAAATTACATAGTAAGTGCTAAGGACTAGACTAATTTTATCATAATGTGGGGCAAATCTCATGAAAGACGTTATATGAAAACCTAGATTGCTATTTAGGTAAAAATTACCCAAAAATTTGATTTCACAAGACAGTCTAGCTCAGGTGTTGATAAGGCTTAATGTGATATAAAAACGTACTTACGTTTTATGATAATTGAACAAAAAATTGCTTCGTTTGATGATGTTTTAAAAATATAATAAATAGCAGTCATTTTCTTTACTTTCCTATGGGACTTTAGTTAGGTGTAGTATCTTTGCTGAATATTCCATCCCATTTTTTCATAAAATTTCCCTAAAAGTCGCTACGTGTTGGACCCATGTCTCCATGTATGTGCTATCCAAAGGGCGAGGCATCAGCTTTATTGGATAATCTCATGAAAAGAAGCGTAGAAAAATAAAAAAAATATTTTTTCTATCTCTCAGCGGCCTTTTGCTTGGATGAAATTGAAACTTTTCTTTTCGTATCACTGACAAAATATATATATTAAATTTCAAGACGATTAGTTACTTAGGTGAGCTGTAAAAACTTAATAAACAAATTCACATCAGAATTTATAATATTAATTTGGATATTACAGAGTTTAAGAAATAAAGATCTAGAATAAAATTGCTTCAGACAAGCAACGCCTTAGTGACGAATGACCTCCAGACGCTTCTGAGGGTTGCTGATTAATTTACATGTTAACTGAACAATTTATTACAACGAGACGTATTTGAAACTGACATATCTAGCATGAAAATTAATATTATACATACATATAAAAACATATGTTTCTCTGTTTATTCTCTACTTAATTCATTCTCCTACTCCTAATTACTTGGGGTCAATACAATATGTACTCTTCTTTCATAGTACATATTGTAAAAGTTATTGGCAATAGTTTTATGACCGGCCGTCTGTCAGACGTCAACCCTCATTGGGAATGTAATTGTTGACCAAACGGCAACATATGGAGTTGGCCCAGGTCGTTATAAGGCATTTTACGACATCCACGAGCAAAGTAAGGGTTGGTAGTATTCGTAGCCGGTACCACACAGCTTATTTATTCTCTACTTATTATCTATTACTATCTAGACCAGATTGGTCACGTACTGAAGAAAGGTGGAGTCAAGAGTCTCCGAAACCGGCGAGCGTGTATGAAGTGGATTATGAATGTTGAGGAAGCGAGTGAAGTATGCAAGGATAGAGTTCTCTGGCACTCTGTTCTCTCTACCTACCCTGTAAGGGATATGGCGTGATCATATGTATGTATGTACTTAATTATAAACCATTAATTGCATCAAATACTCTATGAGTTGTCCTTTACATAATATATGTATAGATTATATTTTTTTAAATGAAAAATATCATTTGAATGATGGATAATAAATAAAATATATACAGCCCCTTCTTTTTCTGTCGATGTTGTATGAAATGGGAAGACAAAAGCAGATAACGTTAATGCGATTTAAAAAAAAAATACTTTTTTTAAAAAAACAATTGCCACCATGTTAGACAAACGTATTATATACTATACTCTTTTTTTGAGTGCGGGCTATCGATCGATATAGCGATCACGCCTCGCTGATCCATCCGGAGCGACAGGAGAAGCGATGCTCTACCCCGTAGACCCGTCCTACAACATACCTCTCGACGCCATGTGGGTGGGCCACTGGAACGCGTCTTTTTCTTCAGTGGCCACCTGAGTCTACTCCAATTCGATATTCTATGCCAACACGTCTGACCAGCGTGGTATAGTAGCTCAATTTACCTTTCATAGTCGATGATGTTTTTGACGAACAACGGCTTAGACTTAGAAAAAAAAGACTTATGAAATGAACATGATGCTATAAATACTAAATTACTTGATCCTCTAAAGAAAATACGAACGAATCTGTTAGCGTAGCTAGCACCGAATAATATAATGAAATTTTGTATTCTTATTATATTAATTAATTCATTAGACTCCAATATTATTAAGAATGTTAGACAATTTGTTATTCTAACGTGCTAAAGAGTCAAGACTATACAGTAAAATTAATAATTTAATCAAATTATTCTTAACTAGCTTCTGCCCGCGGCTTCGCCCGCCTAAAAAGTTACTTTCCTCAAAATTTTCATCCCCTATTTTTATTTTCCCCTTTAAGGGTAAATTTTTTACTAAATTTTATTGTCATATTTATTTATATCTAATTAATAGCCTAAAATAAGTTTCAAGCATCTGGCTTTAAAAATGACGATACATCCTTACAACTTTTCATCCCCCTCTACAACCCTTATTTTGCATTAAAAAGTAGCCTATGTCCCTTATCAAGATCTAGACCATCTGTGTACCAAATTTCATTTAGATCGGTTCATTAGTTTTGGCGTGAAAGAGCGACAGACAGACAGACAGACAGAGTTACTTTCGCATTTATAATATTAGTAAGGATTAATTTATATGTACCATCGATCCATAAGCATGTAGACGTCCACTGTTGGAAATAGTTTTTTCCACGAGCAGTGCCACTCACAAGGGCCTTGTACTATCTGTATTCAATGGTTCTCTACAGGTTATATAATATTTTCAGCGCAAATCCGCCCGAGTCAAATTTGTGATCTTTAATCAAGGTTCTTTCTGTCCTTCGACATGTAATGTGGCTTATTCGTAACTAATTCAGTGTGCTAATTCTTAGACTTAATTCGATTACAGCTATTATACGGATTACAAAACGTAGGATTTTTTACAGAGATATAGCCAGCGAAGCCTTCGTCATATATTGCACCCTGAGTGACTTTGAGCTTAGTTATGGGAGTATATTTCAGTTCTATAAGTCATCGCTAGCAATACACACTGAGTCATCATCATTCTCCTGCTCTTATCCCAATTATTTGGGGTCAATATAATATGTACTCCTCTCTCATAGTACATATTGTAAAAGTTATTAGCAATTGTTTTATGACCGGCCGCCTGCCAGACGTCAAACCTCCTTGGGAATGTAATTGTTGACCAAACGGCATCAGATGGAGTTGGCCCAGGTCGTTATAAGGCTCTTAATCGTCTTTTACGACATCCACAAGCTAAGTAAGTGGCGATAGTATTCGTAGCCGCTACCACGCAGCTTTAATACACACTGAGTAGATAGACCTTTATGTGATTCAAAGGATTTCCTAAACACCATCAAGCCATTGTGAGTTAAGACGCGCTACTAAGAGAGTGTTGCTGCTTGCTCCTTGATAAGACCCTTTGTCCATTTTTACGATTCCCACAAGCATATATAGGATGGTAACTATTGTATTTCAATCTTGTCATCACATGGGGTTAATTTGCTATATACACCGTGCAATCTAATTGGCTGTTTTCCCGAAACGTATATACTCAGTTAATGATATAGAATCATAATATAGCATTTATTCAATAAAATAAAAACATAAATTTAGTCATTTGCAATCCCGGACGTTTCCTTAAAATATCATTTTTGCATAACTGTAACATGTTTTGTCTAATAATTTTGTTATACCTACGGTCGCTTGAGAGCATCGACCGTAGGTATCAATATCAACCTACGATCAATGCTCTTACCTTGGTTACCTAATTTCTTTAATTACTTTAAAACGATGACTCCATTTTCTCAAGAATTTCTTCTTCTAATCGATCAGAATGTCGGCGACACCTACCTCTCCGACTCTACCTCTAGCCTGAGCATGTGTAAGCACTCAAAATTGCCTGTGAGTTAGTAGACGTTGTGTGGCTGATAAAATTATCGCTGTTGTAGGCACAGTCGGATTTATACTGCCACATCTTCGTAACGAATCCAGGTGTTCTGGCTGAGCGTACAGACATATAGCCTTCGCCAAGTTGCCTCTCGCAATCGCATAAAAACGAACCATGTCTAACCACTCTACGTCAGAATACTGGTAATGACTTGTCATTTTGTCGCACTTACTAGCACTCGCGTTCGGGATTTGTCATAATCATATGATATACGTCTAAGCCGTTTGGCAAAAAATTGCAAACTGACCTATTAAAACATAGACCAAGGTCGCGCGGCTCGGGCGCATCAAAAGCAAGGGGTGCGTGCGGGACGCGAGCGACTATGAGCTACAATGCCTAAATATTTTTTTACCTATTATTGCGATTTAATTCGAATGCTATGTCGTAGGCATGTTGGGAACAATACCGTTGCATATCAGACAATCTTAAGAACGCCTATTTATCAGAATTTTTTTTCCAATGTATTATGTTTTTAGTTATGTGGGGATATTAAGAATGATTAACTGAGTACATACATTTCAGGAAAACAGCCAATTAGATTCCATAGTGTATATATACATAATACTAATCCAGTAAATAGCTGAGCTCTCGACTATTTCTCAAGGGATATTAAGTAAATGTTTAATAGATTTATTTCTAAGAATATGTTGAACTTAGGATGTTTATATAATTAGGTTATATCTGACGTTTTTAACCCCTAAAGGGACAGTCAAAATATAGCGAGTAGTGTTATTACCGCTCTTGGATCTTTGCAATACCAGAGGTAACGGCTAGGTCGTTACCAATCAGTCAAAGCTCTTCCAAATAATTGGGTTTCTGGCTCTCTCGATAAGTCCTTGCCTTTATCTATAGATGTATGGCACACCTACTAATATTATATCCCCTTATGGTAAAACAAAAAAAAGTCAAGAGTCTCCGAAACCGGCGAGCGTGTATGAAGAGAATTTTGAATGTTGAGGAAGCTAGTGAAGTATGCAAGGATAGAGTTCTCTAGCACTCTGTTCTCTCTGCCTACCCTGCAAGGGATATGGCGTGATGATATGTATGTATGTATGTAAAAAAACAAAAATGATAGCAAATTGTATCAATAATCAGGATAGAAACCGTTGTATTTATTTCCTTTTTTCACGGGATCTTCCATAGGGAAGATACCCGGTCCTTTGGGAGGCTTACATGGGGATATGGATCCAATACGCAGAGGCCTTTGGAGAAATTTTATCTAAATATTGGGATGGGACATCTACCGATGACATTCCACGTCTGCACATAACATAGGTGGACTGCCAGCGGTAAGTGTAAAACTATTGTGTGATTATGGTAGCTAATATCTGATTATGGGAGTGGGTGCTTAGTGGACTGGTTCATCTTAAATCTTTGAATTTTTAACTGTCGTCTGCCTTCAAACCCATATTGAGAGATGAATGGTGGCAGACGGTGACTCGCCAACTCACTGAATGGGCCCCCTAAACAGTTGCCACAGGCGCACAAGCCGGGCAAAAGGGGGCAACATTGGTGTAAGTGGCTAGGGGTGTCGAACGGTGCGGCGCCGGTTTTTCCATTGAGTCTGTGATAAACAGAGCCATGGTTTCCCCGTAGTTATGCCCTTGAAAATGACACTTCCACCCCCGAGCATATAGCTCTGGCGACCCCTCTCTGACCAGCTGTTTAAGGCAAGCCAGAGCTGAGAGTCCTTCGGGTACTCTTCGGTTTCCACTTTAGCCAGCCAATAAAGGCCAGCTGGAGACGAGACCCTGATCCACTCTCTGGAGTATTCGGGACCGCAGTGTCACCACTCACATTCAGCTCGCCACAAGCTGCCCTGCGGTTTATTGGCTTTCCTGTAAATCTTGTGATACATTTTTTTTTACATCAAAAGAACTTAGGAAGCCGTATAATGTTCCTCCGAGTTTTGCGTTAGCCTCATGTTGAGGTAACGACTGGCCCGGTATTTATTTTATTATTATTATGAACAGAAAATGAAAAAAAAATAGATTCAAGAATGAACACGATGGTGATGCCATTATCTTTGTGCGTCTATCAACATCTAATATTGAAAATAATAATAAATGTATTCTATTCTGACATACATCTCCTTAGGCAGGGGGTTAATACCACCATTCAAATATTTGGCAAATGGATGGTGGTTATTGTTATAAGTCTTCCAAGGGCTGCACAGATGGCGTAGTGGTTAAGATACCTTCCGTGCCAGTGTCATGGTTTCGATTCCCATGCACGACATTACTTTGTGCGATCCACAATGGGTTGTTCGGAGTCTGGGAGTAATTTGTCTGCGTTAATTGCTTGTAAAGTCCCTCGCCTTACAAAGATTATTTCTTTAGTGCATGGTGGTTATTTAAAAAAAAGAAAAAAAAAGGAGGTCTGCCGTCCAATATCCTAGTGCTTTCTTAGCTTCTTTTTATTATTCTCATAGGAAAGTAAGGGTAAGACAGAATGCAATAAAGAGCTGTACGCAGCCTGCTTTAAAACTTTGAAGATATGGGGACACGAAAAATAGGGTAGATTAGTTTCAAAAAATATGTTACAATAGGCTCGAAGTATAGTTTTAAAAATACATTACAATATTAATAATATTTACTGTTAACATAATAAAATCACCTTTAATTAATAACACGATGCATATGCAGAGTTTCATTAATTAACGAAGCACGAAACCGCAGTATTACGCCAGCATAAAAATAATTTCACGTACACTAAGTGCTTTTTGAAGCTTTGTAATTAAAAAATTCTCTTAGTCACCTCGCCTCTGATTTACTGTTTGAATTATTGCTTATGATGAATAACTGAAAAAAAAACAAAAAATAATTACCGTTTAGTTAATGAAATTTTTGTTCCTATAATAGCTATTCCTATATTAGCTGTGTGGTAGCGGCTACGAATACTAACAACCCTTACTTTGCTCGTGAATGTCGTAAAAGACGACTAAGAGCCTTATAACGACTTGGGCCAACTTCATCTGATGCCGTTTGGTCAACAATTACATTCCCAAGGAGGGTTGACGTCAGGCAGGCGGCCGGTCATAAAACTATTGCCAATAACTTTTACAATATGTACTATGAAGGAAGAGTACAAATTGTATCTACCCCAAGCAATTGGGATAAGAGTAGGAGAATGATAGGTAGATATTCCTATAATTACATCTTTATTTCGTTCTTTTGTTTAGTTAAACGTGCTTTTTTTGGAATGGAATATTAAAAAAAAATGAAGGAGAGCCAAGTTCTTAGGTAACTTTTTACTGAAAATTAAAGAGACTGATTGGTCGTTGTAGTTATTGGTTTATATGTATATCTCTCGAAGCATGAATTTGAGAGTGAGTGTTTGAAAAAAAAAACAAAGAAGAGAAAAGAGACGCCCACAAAAGTCATCATAGCACGATAGTAAATAAGGCTTAAAATATGTTATTTGTATAAGAGACTGTTTATTACCAAATAAATTAAAGCGTTTTATAGTAAAGGTTTTTCACAAGATAGGTGATATGAGCGACATCAATAACTGTCAAGCTATCACAATATAACCAATATTTTTAAATTAAAAATAAAATAATAAATGAAAATTGACTTCTTTTTTTTTAATTTAAAAATCAGTTATAAAAATAATACAATAACATAGCGAAACATTCAATTTAACAAATAAAAATTACACCCAGACTTACAACAACTATTTTGTCAATTAGTACTACGCAGGATCCGAACTCGTAACGTGGCACGGCGTGTCGGTATCTTAACCACTACGTCATCTCTACAATCTAATGATGAACGGACAAGGGACGCTTACTAAGAATGTATCGTTGGGATTCTTAATCTATGAAACATTTTAAACTAATCTGCAGTCTCCAATATAGATATTGGCTTCCCATTCCTCAATCTTTATATTGAAGAAGATCCATCATTCTCCTATTCTTATCCCAATTACTTGGGGTCGATATGATATGTACTCTTCTTACCTAGTACATATTGTAAAAGTTGTTGGTAATAGTTTTATGACCGGCCATCTGCCAGACGTCAACACTCCTTGGGAATGTAATTGTTGACCAAACGGCATCAGATGGAGTAAACCCAGCTCCAGCTCTCGTTATAAGGCTGTTAGTCATCTTTTAAGACATCCACAAGTAAAGGTATGTAGTATTCATAGCCACGACCACACAGCTGCTTATATTACAGCAGCTTATATTGAAGAAGAATATGTATAGAAAACTTCTCCACATTCGTTTTCACACACAAAAAGTATGACGTTGAGGTGTATCATCATTTTACATTTAAGTTTTTTATTATAAGAAATTTTTGTTCTGTAAAATTAATAAGCTCCCTTACAAGCATCTTAAAATCCTTTTATATATTAAATTTATACTTATATTTCAAATAAGCACATATTTTCTGTACAATTTAGCTTTAATATATTCGAAATATAATGATTAATAAAATATTATATGAGCATAGCTCTAAAATACTACCTTCAGAGGAAAATATACACATTTGTATAGATAAATATATAATTTTGTATACATTATTACAGTTTATTATCAATAAAATATGTTTTATGTATATTACGACTATGTTTAGGATGTAATGAAGGAATATAATAATGGTTTGTCAGTTACTTAGAATGTTATAGCGTAATATAAAGTACGGTATTATGATATAAGACTTTATCTATAGGCCTTTTTGATGTCTGGTGGAGAGAATACAATCATATATCCATCTGTCAATCAGCCTGTAGACGTCCACTTCGACTGGAAAAAATGGATAACCACGAGGGTAAATCGTTGGACGGGCCAGCGAAGATAAAGACCGGGTTCCGGTGGCCCCCTCGCACGGCGTAAATGAGTACTTAAAGGGCGGGTTTATGAGGTGGCGCACCATTTCTTCAGTCACCCTTTTTTTTTTTATTTTTTTTTTATTGGTGGGCTATGGGTGCGTCTCGCCCCGCCAAATCGGTCCGGGGTGACGGAGAAGGCGGCGCGTGACCCCATAGACCCACCGTAAAATCCTCTCTCTTCGCCGTGCGAGCGGACCACCGGTACCCGATCTTTGTCTTCGGTTTCTTCAGTCACCCTAGACGGATCCGCAAAGAAAAAAACGTTCAGTGATGAAAAGGCACCTCAGAATGCTACTCAGAATAATCCAGTGCCAACTGCATCCAACGGCTTTCTGAGACTTTTAAGATGTCATTCGGAGTTAGTCTTACGCTGCATCGTCCGACACGTAGTCGCTACTCGAGAGTAGATATTTCTTACCAACGATTGTCGTTTAATAAGCGATGTGGTCCCTTCTCTCCCCTTTTATCCTTTTAACTCAGAATAACTGAGTCTGGGTGCAATTCGGCTGCGTTAATTATATGTTTGAAAAGTACCTCGCAATATCAGGATTATTTCTTTAGCGCATGGTGGTGGCCCGCTCGCACGGCGAAGAAGAGGTGCTTGCAGGGTGGGTCACCCCGGACCGATTTGGCGGGGTGCGACGTTCATAGCCCACCGCAAAAAAAAAAAAAATGGTGTGGTGTTTACAAAAAAATTGCGTGTGTTTATAAATTACCATTTCGTGATAGGATAAGAATACATTTCACCACCACCTGTCTTCACCGTGGGTATTGTAAAAGGTGACTAAGATATAATATGCATATAAGGTCAATACAAGAGATGGATTATAATGCGAAAGTGAAAGGATGCAGGTACCGGGGGAGACCGAGACTAACCTACCTAGACCAGATTGGTCAAGCACTGAAGGAAGGTGGAGTCAAGAGTCTCCGAAACCGGCGACCGTGTATGAAGAGAATTATGAACGTTGAGGAAGCGAGTGAAGTATGGAAGGATAGAGTTCTCTGGCACTCTGTTCTCTCTGCCTACCCTGCAAGGGATATGACGTAATGATATGTATGTATAGGTATGTATGCAAGAGATGGAAATGTCGAAATAAAACCCTTTACCAACCCATCTGGCCAGCATGGTATAGTCGGTCTATTACTGTCCTGCTTTGTATAAGGTTCAAGCCTAACAGTGCGACATATATGAGCTGTTTAAAAAAAAAAATTATACTATTTAAAAAAAAAAAAAAAAAATATGAGCCAAGATGATTATAATTATGATAATCCCTACTAATATATAAATGTGAATGTAAGTTTGTTTGTTACGCTTTCACGCTAAAACTACTCAACCGATCATCATGAAACATTGTACACATATTCTTGGAGGTATTAAAAGTAACATAGGATACTTTTTATTAAAAAAAAAATCAAATTTTTTTATATGAAAAATAAAAAAATTGTTTGTCAAAAAATCTCAAAATCTAGCTTCTTCAACGCCATCTAGCAGTCCAGTAATGCAGTTCCAACCCTGAATATTGTAAACCATTGCACTGTATTACCGACGGTCAAAAATAAAAATAGGGGATCAAAAACTTTAGGAAAGTAACCTTTTAAGCGGGCGAAGCCGCGGGCAGAAGCTAGTATAATATACTTTGTTTTAATATGTCATTCCAACCATCAGCACATAGACGTCCACTGTTCGACACAGGCCTCTCTCTCTCTTTTTATTAGTATGAATATATATAGAATATATATATATAGAAATGATCCATCAATACTATTTTACTAATCATCATCATCATCACAGCCCATAAATGTCCCACTGTTGGGCTCGGGCCTCGTCCACAGTGGGAGTGCAATTAACCTACTATACCACGCTGGTCAGACGTGTTGGTATAGGGTTTTGTTTCAAGTTTTCCTTCTCTCGCATAGATGTTATATGCGTTTTATATCCCTCGGCCATCTCGTACGATCACCCACGGTTAAGATATGGGGTGGTGAATAGTATTTATACTTCGTCACCACACGGAAAATTAAAAAAAAAATTATTAATATCACAGTTAATCCACAACCATTTATTTAAATTAATCATTAAATATCCTTACTAATATTATAAATGCGAAAGTAACTCTGTCTGTCTGTCTGTCGCTCTTTCACGCCAAAACTACTGAACCGATCTAAATGAAATTTGGTACACAGATAGTCTAGAACCTAACAAAGGACATAGGCTACTTTTTAATGCAAAAAAGGGTTATAAAGGGGGGTTTAAATAGTTGTAAGGAAGTATCGTCATTTCTAAAGCCAGAAGCTTCAAACTTATTTTTAGGCTATTGATTAGATGTAAATAAATATGATATTAAAATTTTGTTAAGGGGTAAAACAAAAATAGGGGATGAAAACCTTTAGGAACCTTTACCTTTTACGCGGGCGAAGCCGCGGGCAGAAGCTGGTACTCAAATATATATATTAATAAAATTCATTCGTCATCACAGTGATAATGAGAAAATTTAATTATTCCACGAGGAATAAACATTTTCTGTGTTAATTTTTCGAGTTAATTAACTAAAAGGACAGAGGATGTCATCAATCTTCACTTGCTTTTATAATTATTCTTTGAGATTATGATGAGAATTGTATATACCTATATATATATTATATATATTGAAATAGACAGACTCTCGGTATGGCCTTGAGATAAGAATTCAAGTTTCTGTTTTGCCTTAATGCGATAACACTAATTAAAAAATCTCTTCTACTTTTTTTTATGTTTTTTAATGCTCATGGTGGCAAACGAGCAGACAGCACACCTGATGGTAAGTGTCACTGCCGCCCATGGACCTTTTCCAATGGTATAGCTAGGCCGCTGCCTACCAATAAAAACCCCGAATCCACCCCAGTTGGGCTTCCAGCTCTCTCGCTCACCGAACGAAGCGCAACAGCACATTGCCATTGCTCAGACGTCGATCTTCTGCGAGAGTATGGTACTACCCCGGACGGACCGGCCCGCGGCTGTAGACACAGAACTGTCCACAGCGTGGTCCTACCACAATTGTGGTAGGACACAACCTACACAATTTTAAATATAAATAAATACTGACAGCTGTTTTTATTGGTAATGTCTGGCATTCTCTTACTCATAATTCGAGGTTATGGAAAGTCAGCGTGGGTTCTATAATGTACAGCGACTGCACAGATGGCTAAGTGATCTAAATGTAATTCTTTATTTTCTGAGTTTCTGTAATTAGCGTCCATTAATTGAATATTTGCCAAGTCCCAAGCGATACAAAGTTTTATTATATACTAGCTTCTGCACGCGGCTTCGCCCGCATAAAATTTACTTTCCTAAAGTTTTTCATTCCCTATTTTTATTTTATTTAGATCTAATCAACAGCCTAAAATAAGTCTCAAGCTTCTGGCTTTAAAAATGACGATACTTCCATACAGCTTGTCATCCCCTTTTACAACCTTTTTTGCATTAAAAAGTAGCCTATATCCTTTATGAGTCTCTAGACTATCTGTGTTCCAAATTTCATATAGATCAGTTCATTAGTTTTGGCGTGCAAGACCGACAGACAGACAGAGTTACTTTCGC
The DNA here is from genome assembly GCA_905163515.2 of Lymantria monacha. Classification (NCBI taxonomy): domain Eukaryota; kingdom Metazoa; phylum Arthropoda; class Insecta; order Lepidoptera; family Erebidae; genus Lymantria; species Lymantria monacha. Next base: position 3,765,182 of record LR991102.1, read on the forward strand.
ATTTATAATATTAGTAAGGATTTAACTCTCTCTCTGACTAGAGTCTGTGCCGTTATTTGGTGTCGGCCTTCCTGGTTCTCATCTTCCATTAAGCATGATCTTGTACTTCTTCTGCGTTTAACGTATCACCTTTCAGGTCCTTTTGGACCTTTATCTACCATGTGGCGGGTGGTCTTCCGTTTCATCGCAGGCAAATTTAGGACAAGCTTCACCATATGTTCACCTGGGTGTCTTTGAGTGTGACTATACCCACTATTCATCGTCATCATCATTATCACAGCCCATAAACGTCCCACTGTTGGGCTCAGACCTCCTCCGTAATAGGAGGCAAATTAACCTACTATACCACGCTGGTCAGACGTGTTGGTATAGGGTTTTGTTTCGAGTTTTCCTTCTCTCCCATAGATGTTATATGCGTTTTATTTTCCTTAGTCGTCTCGTATGTAAGTACCCACGGATAAAATATGGGGTGGTGAATAGTATCCGACACCACACGGAAAATACATATACCCACCATTATCGCTTCTAAAATGTGTCAAAATTTGCCTAAGTAAAACAGTATATCTTAAATTTTAATGACTACATAAAAACTTGGTCATAACTATGAATTTTATGAATATTATATAGCATAAACATTACTTACTGCCACGTATTATATTACTCAGTAATATAAAATGTACGGTACAGATGATGTAGTGGTTAAGATGCCTTGCTAGTATCATAGATTCGATTCCAATGCAGGATAATATATGAGCAATAAATTGTTGTTCTGAGTCTGGGTGAAATTTGTTCTTGTTAATTATATGTTTGTATAGTCCCTTTCAATGCAAGGATTAATTTCTTATTGCAAACCTTTGGTGCCGGACCGGCCACGGACGTCAAAGAATCATTACCATTGGTCCAATTCTTTACATGATTTTTTAACTGACCGCTATTGCACTTCAAAAATATCTATCACATAATTGAAAAACAATATCTTCACTACTATAACAAAAGACAAAGAAGTAGACAAATAATAAAATAAAATAAAATAAAAAACGTAATAAGACTTTTTTGCTTGACCGAGAATTCAAATCTATTTTTCAGTACCTCACGATCAGTAGCATCCTTACGCTATGAAATCAATAACACAATATTTTTGCCTTATGTAAAATATCTTTGAAAGACTTATAAATATCTTTCTTCAAGTCAAAATTACAATAATTGATTTTATTTCAACTAAAACTAAATTTATGATCTATTTGCTTTAATATATTTCTGAGATTTTAATAAAACTTACAAAACTGTAAATGATGAATGACAATTTTATTCTCAGCTCATAATAGTCCTTATAGTTAAGTCCGTCTACTTATTGATGAAAGGAAGTTAGTTTATACATCCATATTAACAAGATAGGGTTTTACTTCGACTTTGTACTTTTAGTACTGATTTTTTAAGACAACTCTATTTTGTTTTGCCGTTGACTATAGATGTGGTCGCGTCCGCTAAATCGGTCCGGGGCGACGGAAGAGGCGGCGCGTGACCCCATAGACCCACCCTGCAAAGCGCCTCTGGTCGCTGTGCGAGCGGGCCACCTGTACCCGATCTTTGTTTAAAGAGGTAAGAGTAAGAGGTATTCCTTGTATTACGGGGGACTTTATAAACATATTAATAGCGGACACAAAGTACCAGACTCCAGCGCTTTCTTAGGAAACTCGTAAAACTAACCACATGCGTAGTGTGTGCCAAGCTTATTTATAATAACATTATCGCCCATTTGTGGGGAATTAAATGTCTAGTAGTAGATGTTAATAGGTTATTAGATGAATGGATTCATGTATATAATGAATATTTATTTAATTTAATTTATATTTTTTCTGCCGAACAAACGTCTGGTTAAGAACATATACAATGCGAAAGTGGAAGGATGTAGGTACCGGGGGAGACCGAAACTAACCTACGTAGACCAGATTGGTTACGTACTGAAGGAAGGTGGAGTCAAGAGTCTCCGAAACCAGCGAGCGTGTATGAAGAGAATTATGAATGTTGAGGAAGCGAGTGAAGTATGCAAGGATAGAGTTCTCTGGTACTCTGTTATCTCTGCCTACCCTGCAAGGGATATGGCGTGATGATATGTATGTATGTATGTATATCTTTTCCCGAAGCGTAAATGGCAAATGCATAAGTGTAAATTATTTAAAACATAACCACTCTTATATCATAGAGACTTGAATAAGATTATGTTGAGTATATATATTTATTTTTGCTATGGTTTGGTCACAAACCGCTAAAACCGTCCGGGTGGTAGATGAAACGACTAGCGACCCCATAAACCCACCCTTTTTTTTTTTTTTTTTTTTTTTTTTTTTTTTGTGGTGGGCCATGGACGTCGCACCCCGCCAAATCGGTCCGGGGTGACGGAAGAGGCGGCGCGCAACCCCATTGACCCACCCTGCAAGCACCTCTTCTTCGCCGTGCGAGCGGGCCACCGGTACCCGATCTTCGTCTTCGGTGGCCCGCTCGGCGGTATGCCCTCTCGGGCTCCTCTCCTGTCGACGCCCCGACAGATTTCGCCGTCGAGGCGTCGTCCTCACGCGGTGGCCTCGCGTCGGGTGACCGGACAATTCCCCGGTCCGATCACCCGAAGCCTCGGTTAGGGCGGCATCAGGCGCACCCATAAACCCACCCTGCAATGTATCTTTCCACGCCGTGCGAGTGGTCCACTGGAACTCGGTCTTTGTCGTCGGTGGCCCACATGGCGGTCTCTCCTCGCAGGTATCCTCTCGAGTCGAACCCCCGTCATCTTGACCAATAAGTCTTGGTATCAGGGCGTCGTCCTCACGCGGTGGCTTCACTCCGGGCGACAGGACTAATTGCTGGTCCGGTCACCTGACCTCGGCTAGGGCGGCATCAGGCGCAGATATATATTGAGTATAATACCAAATTCTATATGAATCAATGTAAGGTTAGAAAAAGCTTGAATCCAACGAAAATCACTACAAAACAAGAACCAATTGAAACAAAAACCTTTGAAGTTGAAATTATATGTCTTTTTCTATTTTTAAAATGAATCAGAATTGAGCCTATTAGTAGACTTATAGATATAAATACAGATGAAGACACTCTTAAGTAATAATTGACTGCACGGATGGTGTAGTGGTTTAAATACCGACTTTACATGCCAGTGATATGGGTTCAATTCATACGTAGGAATTGTCCTGCTTTGTGCTATCCACAAAACCCTTTTTAAAAGTTTGGGTGTAATTTGTCTGCTTTAATTGTATATTTTTAAAGTCCCTAGTCAATTCTGGAGTCAGTTTCCAGAGTCTTATAAAAAAAGAAAATAATAAATAAAGAAAAAGATAGCTACAGTTGCTAACAATAGATCTTCCAAATCAAATAGGTTATTTCTGTTAAAAAAAAAAAAACTTTGGTGACGGAATAAGAATACAATTCACCACCCTTTCTCTTGCTTTTATCATAAAAGACGTCTAAGGTATATAGTAAGCTTATTATTATTATTATTTTTTTTTTTTAAAAAGACACCGAGGAAACAGGAAATAATCCTTGTATTGCGGGGGACTTTACAAACATGCAATTAACGCAGATAAATTACACCCAGACTCAGAACAACACTTTGTGGATCGCACAAAGTAATGTCCTGCGTGGGAATCGAACCCATAGCACTGGCACGGAAGGTTGGTATCTTAACCACTACGCCATCTGTGCAGTCATTATATATATGCAAGAGAAGGAAAACTCAAAATAAGACCCTATCTCAACACGTCTGACTAGCGTGATATAGCAGATCAATTTCACTTTTGTTGTGGGCGAGGCTCAATCTCAGCAGTGGGATATATATGAGCATATCTGATAATGACTATGACAAATATGAGCATCAAATATTCTACAGTAATTGTTATAACATTGCAAGCACCTATCTAAGGCAACAATCTAGATATAAATGTATATAGCAGAGTCCGCCCACGCAGCGACTAATGGAAATACAGCAATAAAGGGCGCTCTGTATCGTAAGAGGACGGAATATAAGAGGCCCTAAATTAGTTATTTCCTTAACTCTCGGGAGACGAAATAGTTCAGAGTAAGATTGACTGTCGCAGTTTTGGCATTATACAAAACTTGTTCAGATAACTTAGTTTAGTTATATTTCTTCAATTTGTTAATAGGATAAATGATAATATTTAATAAGAATAATGAATTTCTAATATTAATAATATATATAATTATTCATAATGATATAAATATGAGCAGAGAATAGTAATATGTGCTATATAGTGGCGGCTACAAAGTATTACTATAATATAAATGACCCTTAAATTTCACGTGGATGTCGTAAAAGACGACTAAGGGATAAAAAACGCATATAACATCTATGCAAGAGAAGGGAAACTCGAAACAAAACCCTATACCAACACGTCTGACTAGCACGGTAGTAGGTTAATTTCCCTCCATTGCGGAGGAGGCCCGAGCCCAACAGTAGGACATATACAGGCTATGATGATGATGAGTATGAAATTTGATTTAATTTATATAAATTTGAATACGAAATCAAATTTTACTTTTTTTTTTATTTGACTTAAACTTTATCAAATTTAATTAAAGTTAATTTGATTTAATTTAATTTTCATTTTGTGATTATATAACTTATAGTTTTTCATTTTTAATATAATTTTGATCTCGTTACTTACCACAATACGTCTGAAGCGCCATGATAGTCAGCATTTAGACTATAGATATTGAGAAAGGTTGCTACTGCTGGGGAGCTCCTTTGACTAAATATAACTCTTAGACCAAACCTGATTGTAGTTAAAGACTGATAGCAAATAACACCTCAAACAAAAAATTAATCGGCCAAGTGCGAGTTGTACTCGCACACGAAGGGTTCCGTAAAACTAAATAAACGGCGAAAACCTCTTTTATTGTATGGGAGCCCCCTTACTTATTTATTTTATTTTATTTTAATTAATTATATTTAAAGAGTCCATAACACTAAATATTCTGTGAATAGTTAAAGCGTCTACATATCACCGTTATATCGAGGAAGAAACGGTAAAAAAGTCAAGTTTGTTGTATATGAAATTTAAATATTTTTAGTATTTTTTGTTATAACGGCAATAGAAATACATCATCTGTGAAAATTTCAACTGTCTAGCTATCACTGTTCTTGAGATACAGCCTAGTGACAGACGGACGAACGGACGGACAGCGAAGTCTCACTAATAGCGTCCCGTTTTTATGCAGACCTGGGCTATTATTATCCGTGTGGTGACGGAGTAATAATACAATTCACCACCCCTATCTTACCCGTGTGTAATCGTCAGAGACGACTAAGGGATATAAAACGGATATAACATCTATGCAAGAGAAAGAAAACTCGAAACAAAACTCTATACCAACACGTCTGACCAGCGTGGTATAGTAGGTTAATTTCCCTCCCATTACGGAGGAAACCCGAGCCCAGTAGTGGGACAAATATGGGCTGTGATGATGATGAATCATCATCAGATGAGACCTGGGCTATATCAATCTGATGATGTCTGTTCAAAAATTATATTATCAAGAACATTTTATGTCAGGCAAGTCACAAAAGTATAGCTATTACTTAGGGTCCACGCGATATGTCCGCCTTTCCATCTCACATATTGCAAAAGTAGTACTGGCAATAGTTTTATGACCAACCTGATGTCAAACCTCATTGGGAATATAATGTTAACCAAACGGCTTCAATGGAGTTGGCCCAGGTCGATATAAAGCTCTTAGTCATACATACATACATATCATCACGCCATATCCCTTGCAGGGTAGGCAGAGAGAACAGAGTGCCAGAGAACTCTATCTTTGCATACTTCACTCGCTTCCTCAACATTCATAATTCTCTTCATACACGCTCGCCGGTTTCGGAGACTCTTGACTCCACCTTCCTTCAGTACGTGACCAATCTGGTCTAGGTAGGTTAGTCTCGGTCTCCCCCGGTACCTACATCCTTCCACTTTCGCATTGTATATCTTCTTAACCAGACGTTCGTTCGGCATTCTTGCCATATGTCCGAACCATCGGAGCATTCCCTTTCGCATCTTTACACCAATACTCTCTTTCATACCTCTTAGTCATCTTTTACGATATCCACGTGAAAAGTAAAGGTTATCATATCACTAGTTGCCGCTGCTACCACGCTAGAGCAAATAAGTAATAAAATTAGAATATGAAAGTAAATTTGACCGCTGTCCATAATAATAGATTATTTTTTAATATATAAATATCATCATTCTCCTACTCTTATCCCAATTACTTGGGGTCGATACAATATGTACTCTTCTTTCATAGTACATATTGTAGAAGTTATTGGCAATAGTTTTATGACCGGCCGCCTGCCAGACGTCAACCCTCCTTGGGAATGTAATTGTTGACCAAACGGCATTAGATGGAGTTGGCCCAGGTCATTATAAGGCTCTTAGTCGTCTTTTACGACATCCACGAGCAAAGTAAGGGTTGATATAGCACACAGCTACACACAGCGAATGATAAGTACATATTAATTCTTACTAATATTATAAATATGAAAGTAACTCTGTCTGTATGTCGCTCTTTCACGCCAAAACTACTGAACTGATCTAAATGAAATTTGGTACACAGATAGTCTAGAGCCCGATAAAGGACATAGGCTACTTATTAATGCAAAAAAGGGTTGTAAAGAGGGATGAACAGTTGCAAGGAAGTATCGTCATTTTTAAAGCCAGAAGTTTGAAACCTATTTTTAGGCTATTGATTAGATATAAATAAATTTGACATTAAAATTTTGTAAAAAAATTACCCTTAGGAGGTAAAATAAAAATAGGGGATGAAAATCTTTAGAAAAGTAACCTTTTACGCGCGCGAAGCCGCGAGCAGAAGCTAGTGTTTAATAAATATATGAATGAACTAAAATGTACGATAACAAATCTTCATTGTACACCCCTAGCACTTACGTTGACATTATGTAATACATCCTCAGTAAATGGCACCCGAAAGTCGCTCAACTTAAGGACTCCAGCAATTAAGCTAATTGTCTTTATTATAACGTTCAACGCTTTTATCAAAATGCGAAATATTAACGGTAATGGGCACAGCGGCGATGGTGAAATTGTGATAATGTTTTTTTTTCTTTCTTTTTTTTTTAACAACATTTGCTTCTTATGACGTAAAGCTGTTTTCATATTTATGAAAAAGAATATTTTGAATCATTCTGCAATTTTTATTTAGATTTTTAATGTTTGATGTTCCAATTGGATTTTAAATGTGCTGTTATATTTATACTGTTTGGAAGGGAAAATAAAATGTTATTAATAAAATCTTCTTGTGAAATAAAATCTATTTATTCTTTATAATATTAGTAGTTAGGATGCCGTCAAAATCAATATCAAAGTTCTAACCGTTTTTACGATTACCTAGTACAAACAAACATTTTTTTTTTGGCAGACTATAGCCTGGATACGTGCTGTCCATTCCATCCGGAGCAACGGAAGGGCGGTGTATGGCCCCATAACCCATCATATTTCTTCCCCATCACCTTTGAACCGGCCACTGGTACCGATTCTTAGATATCCATGGCCAGCCCAGCGGGTTACCCTTTCGGGTACCATCCCCTATCGACCACCCTGGCTTGCTGCCGGGGCATCGCCCTCACGCGGTAAGCCTCTCAGGGGGTGACGCACTGTTCTCTGGTCCAGTCACCCGCAGCATCGGCTAGGGCGGCACTCACATCTGTGCCACCCGAAGAGGATTTAATAATGGAAATTTATCTATAATTCTACTCTAGTGTGACGGAATGATACAGGGCTTCATATTAAATTTACCTTTTCTTAAACATGCTTGGAAATTTTACCATTATTTTGACAACCTTCTTCGAGATAAATCGAAATTGCTGTACTGATCAAATACATGCGAGCAGCGGCCGACAAAAAATGTATGAAAATCCGTATCTGTCGTATTTTAGCGGCCAAATAAATATATATGTAAATTCATATCTATCGTGTATTTTAAAAATGGAAAGATTTGTTACTTCAAAATATGGTAACTAAATAGGCAACTTATCAGAGTTTTATTTAAATTTCAAACTGGCTTGAATAAGAAACCTGTTTGATAATGAAAAAAAAAAAACCAAATGAACCCTTTAGCACGTGATAAATGTTGTTCGTTGTTCGTCATGTATATAGTTCTACTTAGTATTACTGAGTTTTAATTTTCGCGCATTATTTGAGAAAAGTATTATACAAGCCTTGGCCACACCTAGGAATTGATGGAGGTACGTATGTGTGCCTCGGTTACGCCTCAGCTCACATTTATACGTTCGTCCATCAATCCCTCTTTTGCTGGCCGCTGCAGTAATATACTATTTATTACTATGAAATTACCTGCATATGATATTAGTCCCTTAGTCGTTCCGTGGGCAAAATAATAGGTGATGAATTCTTTCTCCGTCACCACACAAAGACTTATCTTACGATAGCTAAATTATAATCGAATCTATATACTGACACTGGCAATTTATTCCATCCCTTTGCGTCTATCTTGTAATTGCAAACTGGACAAACTGAATTACAATATCAACTTCAGTAAGATGAATTTATTACTTCTTTCTTAGATCTAGAGTCTTATATATTCAGTTCTTACGCCAAAGTTTTAAATTAGAATTTTAAATTGAAGAGGTTTGTTTATTTTGTCTTTACAATAGAAAATTGTTATCGTGAATTGTTTGAAATCTCTTTGTCAATAAATACAGTTGTAAAAAAAGTATCATTCGCATAATTCGATGATATTTTTTTTGGATATTTTTTTTTTTTTATCACAGTAATTGTATTTTTTATCACAGTAATATATGATGAGTGAAGAATAAAATGTATTAAACATGCTTTACCCATCCATCCATCCTTGGGATTCTTAAAGACAAATTAAAGGTGTAAAATGAAACTTATTACAACAAATGTGATCATGGCATTTTTCTCCTTTGCAAGAATGACTACGTTCATCAATAGACACTTAAAATGATGATTTATATTTTATCATTCAACATATATTTTTTTTAAAGATGCCGCCTTTTTTGCTTTGGTCTATTGTGGTGGTCACGCCCCGCCAAATCGGTCCGGGGCGACGGAGGCGGCACGCAACCCCATAGACCCACCTTGCAAAACGCCTCTCTTCGCCGTGGGAGCGGGCCACCGGTACCCGATCTTTGTCTTCGGTGGCTAAAGATACCACCCTGCATTAAGGAAATAATCCTTGTATTGCGGAGGACTTTACAAACGTATAATCAGCACAGACAAATTACACCCAGACTTAGAAGAACAGTTTATGGATCGCACAACGTATTGTCCTACGTAAGAATTGAACCCACGGCATTGGCACCGAAGGTATCGTATGGTATAGTATCTTAATAACTATATCATTTGTGCAGTCGAATTTCTCTTTACATGGAATATACGTACCATTTTAGTAAAGGTTATGTTTGCTTATGTTTCCTTAAAAAGTTAGGAACTACAAAAGTATACAATTAACAAATACAAATTACGTATTTGTTTGGTGAGGGACTAAGAATACAATTCAACACCCTCTCTCTTCATCTCATCATCTAAGCCCATATATCTCCCACTTTTGGAACCGATCATTTTAAGAGAGAAATTGATGTATACCAAACTGGTCAGACGTCGTGGCAAAGAATTTGCCTATCCATCCATGTTTCACGCAGTCCATCAATCTTTTCTTTGGTCTTTCTAAAGTTTTCTTTTGGCATACCACATAGATATATAGATAGATATTCACATCCTCTGGGTGTGCAGTTTCTGGCAAAACGAGGGCGATCTTATGTTAAACAGTCTGCAAGTCGTGTCTGGGGTTATATAGCCTCTGAACCTTCACTAGACTTATTTTCTTGTACAGAGAGATGTTTTATGTCTGTAGCCGAGAAGTATGTGGAGGCACTGACCATTAGCAGTAGTATATGTTGATCCAAGTTTATTATATTTTATCTTTACTGTAATTATTCAATACATCTTTTATAATAAGTTATTCTCCTCAGTTTGTATAAAAATATTGTCTATCATTGTGTATGGCACGCTGTTAGCAATAATGAAATTAAATATAAATAAATATTATACGGGTCTTGTAGCAACTAGAGAAAATTTTCGTGCGTTTAGGCGATTCTGCCATACCTACTATTCTAATCAAACTTAAGGCTTACATATAGGCCCCATAAGCTCTGTCATATCCGTGGTGCTGTACTGCTGCGCTTCACGTTTCAGTACATCCTCTTATCTATTGAACTATTAGTCAATTTTGCTTCATGTCTCCTGCTTTGCATAGGAGGGAAGTGGAAATTCATCAATTCCTGTTTTTCTTTTCTAATTAATTTTGTTGTGGGTCCCAAGACAATTAGGAGCATTTCCTGGGACTTTCTGAGGGTCAAACATTAGTGTTTTTTTCTAATTAAATTCGTTGTGGGTGCCAAGACAATTAAAAGCGTTTAACGGGACTTCCTGAGGGTAAAACCTCAGTGTTTTTTATGGAGACCATTGTGGATCCTGGATTAAAGGAGTTACAGTAGTAGGAATGTGTGGTGCGATTAGTCCCAATAAAAAAAATGCTAAGGTATTAACCACTTATAGTAAAAGGGAGCAAATCTCTTAAAGTAACCAATATAAACAGCTAACCAACCGTAAAACCATAAAAATAAAGTATTTTATCATTTCAAAAAAAGAAACATTGCCACATCGTTGTGAGTAGTAAGCCTCCCTGTATTAAATTAGATGGAAACTCAATAAAGATAACATTAGACATAGCACTGAGAGGTGCGTAGCGTCCAGCGATTGTTTAAAATGGAGAATATATTATGGAGAATATATTCATCATCATCACAGCCCATATATGTCCCACTGTAGGGCTCGGGCCTCCTCCGTAGTTTTTTTATGTTGTGAATCAAACGTATTTCGTATCCGTATTCCGTCGGGCCGGCCACTGACGACAAGTTCACGCTGCTCCGGTGGCCGGACCAACGACGAAGGCGAGGTTCACGGATGGGTTATGGGTGAGCGTGCTTACGCCCCTCTGTCGCCCCGGACAGAATGGTGCAAGGAGCGCGACAACCTGACTGGACCGGGGAATTAGTCCGTCACCTGCCGAGAGGCTGACCGCGAGGAGGGGATGTCGCTCAAGAAGAAGGTACCCCTCGGGGGGTATTCCGTCGGGCCGGCCACTGACGACAAGTTCACGCTGCTCCGGTGGCCGGTCCAACGACGAAGGCGAGGTTAACGGGTGGGTTATGGGTGTGCGTGCTTACGCCCCTCTGTCGCCCCGGACAGAGTGGTGCGAGGAGCGCGACGACCGTAGCCCACCCCACAAAAAAAAAAAAAAAAGGAGCGTGACGACCGTAGCCCAACCCCACAAAAAAAAAAGCGAGTAAATATAAATCTCTGTAATAACGATCACTTGTTGGACGTGAGACACCTTTTTCCTCTTGTGAGCATGCACGCTATAAAGTGTTTGAAACATCGGCAAATTAGAAATCAAATACAAACGCAATAGAATATGTAAAAATAGTTATATTTTAAACTAGCATTCGCCCGTGGCTACGCCCGCATGGATTGTCTTCAGTCGTGCAGAGTGTCACTCGGCGTCTTTTAATTTTGTTCATTCCTTTTTAACTAAAATAAAAATAAACCTAATTACTGCTTATAACATCAGCTACATTCCAGTGAAAATCCCGTTAAAATCAGTCCAGCCGTTTTAGAGATTCCAGCTGTTTTAGAGAGGAGCAGAAAGACAGACAGAGAAAATTCTTGACAATTGTTTATTTTTACAATTGTTTCAGTGAAACTGTTAATTTGAAAATAAAAACAGACACATGAATTTTATTTATATCTATAGATAAATCTATGTGGTGACAGAGTAAGAATACAATTCACTCCATATCCCTTCCATCCCTTGTGAATAAAAGTGATATAAAACGCATATAATATCTATGCAAGAGAAAGAAAACTGAAAACAAAACCCTATACCAACACGCCTGACCGACGTGGTATAGTAGATTAATTTCCTTCCCATTACGAAGGAGGCTTACGCCCAACCGTGGTATATGTGTGTGTGTATATATATATATATATATATATATATATATATATATATATATATATATATATGTATATATATAAATATATCGCTATGTGGTAGCGGCTACGAATACTACCAAACCTTACTTTGTTCGTGGATGTCGTAAAAGACGACTAAGAGCCTTATAACGACCTGGGCCAACTCTATCTGATGTCGTTTGGTCAACAATTACATTCCCAATGAGGGTTAATATCTGGCAGGCGGCCGGTCATAAAACTATAGCCAATAACTTTTACAATATGTACTATGAAAGGATGAAAGGTGCATATTGAATCGACCCCAAATGGTTGGGATAAGAGTAGGAGAATGATGATGATATATATATATATATATGTGTGTGTGTGTGTGTGTGCGCGTGTGTGTGTGTGTGTGCTGAGATAGACAAATAATATATACAAATAGCAAGTGTATCATAGAATAAGCATTACTATACATATATTTTAAAGCTAGATATATTTTACGCTCCGCAGTTCTCAATTTGCAACCTAACATTGATCTCTAAGTAAAAACAATCTCTTTGTAATGGCTGATAGAAAATTGAAATAAGAATAATATTGGAATTGTGGCTTTGTAAATAACGATTCAGTACAATTGTTTATTTCTTATCTATCTTTATTGACATTAAAAGGAATATATTTTTAAGGCATTACTTTTACATAAAACAAAAATATATCTCGTAAATTTATCGATAAGAAAACTTTAGCTATGTCAATCTTTATTACTTGATCTAATGGCTTTTGTTTTAGATAAATATATTTACTATTATATTACATTATAACTACATATTATGAAACAATAATATCATTTTAATTATTAGTTTTTTTTTTAAATTTAATTGTCACTGAAATAATATCTTTTTAATTTTAGTTTTTTTTTGTTGACTTAATTGTTAATTAGAGGTCAACAATGGGACATTTATGGGCTGTGATGATGATGAATTGTTAGTTAGAGATGGCTATGACAACTTTACCCGGACTGTTGGTGAGCACTGAGGGCTCTCAGCTGGCGTAATTGTTAGTATTATTGGAGCTACTTATATTTCCATGTGGTGATGGAGTAAGAATACAATTCATCACACCATATCTTTGCCGTAGGTGATCGTAAGAGATGGATGCCTAAGTGATGTAAACTGCGCATAACATCTATGCAAGAGAAGGGACACTTTTTTTATTTTTGTTGCGGTGGACTACGGACATGGTCTCGCCCCGCCAAATCGGTCCAAGGTAACGGAAGAGGCGGCGCGTGACCCCATAGAGCCACCATGCAACTCTCCTCTCTTCGCCGTGCGAGCCGGCCACCGGTACCTTTTTGTCTTCGATGGCCGAGAGAAGGACACTCGAAACAAAACTCTTTTCCAACACGTCTGACCAGCGTGGTTTAGTATTATCTACTTATATTCCTTAGTTATCTATTACGCTTACACATGGAAAAAGAAGGTGGAATTATATTCTTACTCTTCTACCACACAAATAAACCACTTACTAAGAATTTCTAATGTTTACGCGAGTATTATACATTTGAAATAAAACTACTTTTACGGATTCTATCGCGTTTGTATTTGCTTTTTAATTTGCCGACGTTTCAAATACTTTACAGTAATCAAAACGTCGGGAAATTAAAATCAAATAACAACGTGATAGAATACGTAAAAGTAGTTTTATTTCGAACACTTACTAAGGAAATTACACATTTCCACCGGCTGGCCGCGGACGGCAAGGTACGAGTGGCCGGCCCAATGATGGGGAGGAAATACAGTGTGTTATGCCTTGGGCTGCTCTGCCGTCGCCCCGGATGGAACGTGCGGCGTGTGTGCGGGCCACAGCCCTCCAAATAAAAAAGGAACCTACACATTACTAAACAAAAAATATCTATATTGCATGAGATTTTTGCGAACAAATTTTGTCTGCGTTAATTATATGTTTGTAAAGTCCCCCGCAATACAAGGATAATTTTTATAGTGCAGGATGTTATATTAAAAAGAAAAATAAAGGAATTAACAAACAGAAATTATACACAGACTAAGAACAACTGTGAATCTAGAAATATCCGGCATGGAAATAAAATCCTCAACACTTTACACTCGATTAGTATAAGTATTTACCATTTTTTTTAGCGGCGGGCTATGGTTTGATCGCACCCCACCAGATCCGTTCGGGGTGACAGAAGAGGCAGCGCGCGACCCCATAGACCTACCCCGCAATGTGTCTCTCTTCGCCAAGCGAGCGGGCCACCGTAACCCGATCTTTGTCTTCGGTTTAGATATCAAATCGCCATTTACGTTACTGAATTATTAAGTGCTAGCAAACCTAGGCCGTTGGTTTCTTTCTGGAATTCGATATAACGCAGCACCGCCTGGTGGCGAGTTATATCAATAAGGAGCACATAAACCTTCTCCTTGAATAAATACACATACATACCAATTTTCATAATGATCGGTCAAATAGTTTTCTGAGTTTAGCGATGTCATATACAGGGTGGAAGTGGACTGCTCCCGAAAACAAAGACAAGTGACTCTACTAGACCTACTTGTAATGATAGGCTAGAAAAAAAAAATCGATTTCGATGAAAAAAAAAAAAATTTTTTTTACATTTTTTTTTTGCGTTTTCCTACATTTCATCATATTAAGAGAGTGCCGTGTAATGATAATTTCATAAAAAAATACGTAACTTTACTCAGATGAGAAAAAACGCAATGTATTCAATAATCAAAACATCTGTTCGGCCGATACCTACACGCGCGCGGTCACTTACGGTATCATCACGTCTGGAACAGCTGATCTGAGTTTTGAATACATTGCGTATTTTCTCATCTCAGTAAAGTTACGTATTTTCTTTTAAATTATCGTTACAAGGCACTGTCCTAATACGATGGTGTGTGGAAAACTTCCAAAAATTGTTGTAATATTTTTTTATTTATCCCAATCGATTTTTTTTCTAGCCTATCAAATCAAATCAAATCAAATCATTTATTATGCATAAGCCCTAAAAGGGCACTTACATATTGTCAATAAAACATACAAGTATCATTACAAGTAGGACTAGTAGGGTTACCTGTCTTTGTTTTCGGGAGCGGTCTACTTCCACCCTGTATACAAACATCCTCTTTTATAGATATATTATGACAACCTTACATTTATCTTACACTAAAGTAACAGAAATATCAATTCACTGAAAACACGACCCCTGTAACACCCAGCATTAAGTTACTTTACAACAAATACGTTTTACATATCTTAAAAAAACCGGGCGCGAAGCTTACTAAGGATTCACCGCGCGCAAAACTTCGTCACTTAAATCTAGAAAACGACACCTCTGCGCAATAAGCAAAACTCATTTTGTCACGGGAATAAAGAAGACGGTCTTTATACGAAATTCGAACACAATGGGTAGACTTTGGATAACGAATATATGTAAGCGAAGTCACGAGACAAGCCAAATCCGTTATGACGTCGAATGGAACTCATATTGGATTAGGATGCGTGTACACTGATGCGTAACCGATTATGACAAGTCACCGTGGACCAGAAATCCACTCTTACATAAACAGCCTATTTAAATCTTACGCTTATATGTTTGTTATAAAAATAGACGGATGAACGGATAATATTTTAATGCACAGATAACGTAGTGGTTAAGTTAACCACGTGCCAGTGTCGTGGGTTCGATATAGTGAAATTTGTTCTCAATCTGGTTGTAATTTGTCTGCGTTAATTGGATATTTGTAAAATCCACTGCACTACAAGGATTATTTTTTTAAATTATTGTCTTGAGCTGATGTGCAATATTAATTGCCGGATACTGTACGTCTTACTCCTGGGCTTGAGCCTCTTTCTTCTCTGCTCTTTCATCTGAGCTCTCTTTCTTCTCTTTCTCAAAATGAGAGGAAAATTGACTTGCTTATACTACGCTGTTCAGACGAGTTATTATAAGGTTTATTTAAAGTTTATCATCTTTTGCATAGATGGATATACAATAACCATGGGCTCGATAGGAGATAGTGAACTGTATATTTCTCCGTCACTACACGGGAAAAATGAAATAATACTATACAGAGTGGTTATTCCTTTGTAGTGTTGAGTTTGTTAACATTCCAATGGTAGTTCCTCAGATTAATGCCTTAAATATTTAATATATAGTGTCAATCGTTTCAAAAACACATGTGTGAGACAATACCTGTCCTGCCAGTACAGTGAGTATAAACCTTTAATAAATACAAAGACCGCGTTCCTTAGTTGAAAGCAAACCTTTATTATTACCACCAACGGCGAATGGCTTTGTGCTTAGTTACTTAAATAAAACATCTACAACACTGACAGGCTTTGAAAGAAAAGAAAAAAAGGAAATTTATAAGCTCTGGTATCACGCGAAATGGACTAGCGCTGTCATTCTCTTAATTTAATAAAAAAAAATCGAACAATGGTTTTATGCAGAAATTTTTCCTTAGAAGAAATTCAAGGTGATGGGCTGTCAGACATTTTTTATTATTTCTAGAATATCATATGTCTTTAGTAGTAGTGTTTTTTAGTGAGTGATATTTTTTCTAAGATAATTTCTTTTTTAAGCCATATATGTATATTCTACTATTGGATTTAGGTACCTTTTAAAATGGGAGGAAGTTTGACTTAATATATCACGTTGGTTGTATATGTTGGTCATATATAAGTAAGTCCTAAAGTAAAACAAATGTATGTTATGCGTTATATCACCTTAGGCTCTACAAAAAAAAAACGCGAAGCAGTTGTGAAAACTATCGACAGAAAAGAAAACTTAAATCTAGGAAAAAAAACCTATTAAAAAAAACAAATACAAGAAAAATAAAGCGTGCCCCAGATAATATGTATGGGTGTGGCCATACAATAAATACATATATTAAATATATTAAACATATTATATTATTACTTCCTCTCGTACGGTATACTCTCTCTTCGTCTTACGAATTTTCGATCAGGTCACGTGTCCTGATGCGAGTTTAATATTTTTTACCCATTCCAAAAAAACTGCACAGAGCCGCTATAGAAGTTTTCACTTCAAATATTAATATTAAAATTACTAAGAACAAATATAAATAGATAGATATATCGTTGCAGCTAGCGATAGACCAATAGGATTTATGAAATGCTATTGCATATTAATTTTTAATATCACATTACAGTATTGTAATATATGCATAAGGTGAGTCATCACCATCTCAGCTCATATATGGCCCACCGTTGGGCTCGAGCTTCCTCCATAATGGAAGAGAAATTGACCTAATATACCATGCTGGTTAGACGTGTTGTTATTAGGTTTTGTTTACAGTTGTCGTTCTCTTGCATAGATGTTATATGCGTTTCATATTCTTTAGTTGTTTCTTACGATCATAACGTGAATAAAAATTAAAATATAAATAGAATCTGTTAATAAATAATTTTGCTTCAAAGAAACAAACACATCGGCTTTATAATATTAAATAAACAAATAAGTAAACTCTATTCAAAGTTCACAAAAGTTTATAGAATATAGTTTGTTGTCCTATTAGACAAACATCGTTATTTCCAGAACATAAAATCGTGTTTACTTATCAAGAAACAAAAAATAAATAAAAACCGTAAATAAGAATGAATTCATAAATCAAAATATTAAATAATATAAAATTATTTTTAGTTCGTAGCTCTGAAATTAGTTTCACATTTATTTCATACGCAGAGTTTATACAGGATACTCGTATGCAAATGCCAATATCCTTGGGAAACCAATTTTGTATAGAACGAGTTGTTTTGTAAGCCCAACATGTTTCGCTGATCCAACTGAGAAAATAAAATAATATAGCAACGTTGAATATTCTTACTTGGAACAACGTGTTTTAATATTTGTTTTATGTAACTATATCAGCTAAGGAATCACTATTAGGTAGAACTTACTTTTGGAGTATGTAATACACGGGATAACTCAAAAATAATGAGTTTGTATGAAGTTTATTTTTTATCATTGAATTTTAAAGTGATAATTTCATATGGTAGGGTAAACCGCTTCGAGAAGTCATCGCCCGTTGGGCTACGCGGCTGGAGAGGCCTAGATACGGTGTTGTTACCGTTGAGGCCCTCCGGCCCGTACTGATGGAGTGGATGGAGCGGCGGCACGGAGTCCTCTCTTTCCGGTTGGTGCAGGTCTTGTCGGGGCATGGTTGCTTCGGCAAGTACCTGCACACGTTCGTGTGAAGGGAGTGGACTCCGTCCTGCCACCATTGCAGTAGTGACGAGGACACGGCGCAACATACGCTCGAGGTGTGTCCGAGCTGGGACGGGCAGCGCCGTGACCTCGTCGCTATCATCGGTGCCGACCTGACGCTGCCGGCTATTGCGCGAGCGATAGTAGTACAAAATGTGTGTTTGAAGTGATGGGACAATTTATTTCTTTGTATGGACCATTTGAAGTGGCTTATGTACTAGTTAATTACTACTAATTTGGAGAGGTGATATATCTTCCCGCGTCGAGAATTAAGCTTCAACGTCGATGAAATATTGTTCTCGTTCCATCGATGAGGTTGATTTGAATGGCATGATGCAGGCACTAATGATTTAAAAATTATATCTCGGAGATTAATTTGCCTTTTTATTGAAAAAAAGTTGCCTGTAATTCTTTTCTTAGATTTATTTCTCATCAACATCATTATTTCATCATCAACATTTCAGCCTATCACCGTCCATTGGTGGATCTAGGCCTCCCTCATATTACGAGAGTGCGATCCTGTGCCACTTGCATCCAACGACGCCCAGCAACCTTCACCAGGTCGTCTGTCCACCTAGTGGAGGGGCGTCCTACACTGCGTCGTCCAGTACATGGGCGCCACTCTAGAACCTTTCTTCCCCAGCGGTTGAACCTCTCTTCGAGCGACAATTGCCACTTCAGCTTGTTAATTCTTCGTGCTATGTCGGTTATACCCGTTTTTCTGCGGATTTCTGTATTCCGGATTCTATCTCGCAGAGAAATCCCGAGTTTAGCCCGCTCCATAGCACGCTCAGCGACTTTGAGCTTAGTTATGAGGCCTACATTTATGGACCACGTTAGATTTATTTCTCATACAAGCAAAATATTTTAATAAAAGAGAGTCCTGTTAAGATGCAACAAAAAAAAATAAGAAAACGTTTTTGTAGTAAAACGTCTGCAATTGCAAATAATAAAATTTTTAAAGAGATCTTATATTTTATATCATTTATCTTATTCTAAACTAAATTTTTAAAGAGATCGCTAAAAAAATAATTGCTGCTTCACGTGATCAGAGGGCTGGCCTATATTTTGCACAAAAGATTAGCATTGCCATTCAACGTGGCAATGCTGCCAGCCTTCTGGGCACATTACCGGTGGACAGTGATGCGGAGGAATTTTTCGATGCCTCATTGCGCTATTTGTTTCTTTTTACCCGACTGCAAAGGAGTGGTATTGTGTTTAACAGTCTATGTATGTATGTATGTATATATGTATGTATGTATGTTTGTATGTTCCTTTGAAGCACTATATATACCAAACGCCTGGGCCGATTTTTATGATTCGCACGTCAATCGATTCCTCTTAATCCGGCGAGTGTCACTAAAGATATGACGTTATTGAAAATTCAATATGGCGACTACTGGACGCCATATTGTGAAAAAAAAAAAATTAAAGTCAACAAACTATATCGAGTGGGGTATCGTTAAATAGGTATTTAAAAATCATTATTAGTTATTTGTTTTTATGCCTTATTCTATTTTCTTATATTTCTCTGTAAATATTTTAATTTAAAACTTAGCGTTAAATGTACATATTAATTTAATTAACGAAGTCTTCAGTGAAGGAATCTTTGTCTGGATTAAAATCAAGCTTTGAGGAGAGAATGGCAAGTTTTGAAGCTGAACTATTAAAACGAAGTACAGGTTCAACCAGTACCTCTGGTCTTACTGAAGAGTTTGCCATCTTTAAAGCATTTGTAATGCAATCACTGAAGGCCCTCCAATCACAATTAGAATTAATTGTTAGAGATGTGGATAATTTAGAGATGAGGAGTCGTAGAAAAATGTTACTCTTGCATGGTGTGGCTGAGGTTAAAAATGAAGATACCGTTGATGTTGTTGCTAATGTTTTGAAGCAAAGTCTTAACATTACTTCTTTCAGTACTGAAGATATTAAGCGCTCCCACAAAATGGGCAGGCTATCATCTACCGGGAAACCTCGCCCCATATTGGTAAAATTTCATAGTATTACAGTAAAACAGAATGTCTGGTTCTCAAAGACAAAATTGAAAGGCACTGGTATAACATTGTCAGAATTCCTAACTAGGTCCCGGCATGAAGCTTTTATGGCTGCACGAGAGCAATTTGGTATTATGAAGTGTTGGACTCGAGAAGGCTCTGTTTATGTGGTGAGCTCAGATGGCATACGCCACAGAGTTACAGGGCTCGAGGATTTAAATAAACTAAAATCTGTTAGCGTTGAAGAAAAGACTGTACCAACAAAAAATGTGGTACACAAATCAAGAAAGGTTACTACTACCAGAAAGTAATGAATTTGTAACTCATAATATTGTGTGACCAACCTACTTCTAACACTGTATTGGATTTGCTGTTATTAGCACTGCAATGCCTTAGTCAACATTGTATAGTGAGAATATTATTAGACTGCTAAGGTAATCTTTATCACAAGCATCATATATCTATCTCATTTCTTTGTTTTCTTTTTTCTTTCTGTAGATTAATAAATATTACACTATAACATTACTGCTGACATACAGGCATTATGGCTGTCACATGTATACGTAATACTTATTTCTACCCTTGCTTTTATATTATTTGTACAGCCTAAACTGAAATAATATGTTATCATTTAAAAGTTCTTCTTAATGAGCATGCCTCTGTGGGTGATTAACAGCAGCTTCGCCAATGTAAAGTAGAATAAGTTTAAAAAATTATAACAGATTTGTATTTTAGTTGTCAGTCATGTCGGTTAAAGGTTTAAAGGTCATGTTAATTATCGATATCATTTAATAAGTTATAAGTTATGACAAGTGATCTATTGGTGTTTTGTTTACTTTTATTCTGTCAAAGTATAAACTGTCAAACATAGAGTAAAAATTAGCAAGTGCGTACTGCCTACAAGTTGCGTTTCGTTATTGTGTTCGATTGACTATATCTTATAATGGGTCATTTTGCAAAACTATGCATCTTATTGTATTATTAGTTATTATTAGCACTTATTAATCACTTAATCATTACTGAAGTTTGGTATGGTATTGCAGTGTAATAAATTCTGTAGTTACAGTTATATGTTATGAGATACAGAGTTATATCTTCTACCTTTGTAATATACAATTCTTTTATTTTCTTTTTTAAACATCACAGAATCGGCAGATGGTCATTACACTCAATTTTTTTTTTTTGTGTTAATTGTATATTCTTATTTATTTTGTTATTATTTTAATTTTTTTTTTTTTTGTTTGTTAATTGTAAATTCTTATTTATTTTGTTATTATTTTAATAACATATACTATATTATCTCTTTTTATTTATTTATTTTTTTATTTTATATATTATTATTATTTTATACTATATATTTATACTATTTACATTTTGTATTATATATACATTTATGTGTATGTGTGTGTGTATACATATATATTGCTTTTTATACTATATATAACTTAGTATTTATTTATTCTATTATTTTATATAACACTAGCTGACCCGTGCCCACTTCGTTGGGCATAATGTTAACAATCCTTTTTTAGTACAGAGTGTTATGTTTTAATTTCTAACTGCCAAAAGGAGGGTTATACGTAGGTATAGTTTGTATTTGCATGCTAATACAAAATTCGAAAGTAACTCTGTCCGAAAGAAAAAACATTTTTTGCGGGATTTGCGATAAACGAATTCCATGAGGACCAAGTCGCGGGAAAAGTTAGTTTGGTTATGGTAATTTTAATTGTTCAAAACTTCTCTGTAAACTATATTGGATGTAATGTTATCATTTGGTAGCAAAATATATTGTCTATCAGGAGTTCCAACCCGAGATAAGCCAACATATAACTGCCCATGGGAAAAACACGGCTTTCTCAGGTCAATGCCCACCAGAGAGAATGTTTGACCTTGGGACTTGTTAATAGTGAGGGCAAAAGAGATCTTCACTGGAAACTGTAGCTTTTTAAACGGTATGGGTAAATCAGTGGGAATCATGGGTAAATCAGTGGGAATCATGGGTAAATCAGTGGGAATCATGGGTAAATCAGTGGGAATCATGGGTAAATCAGTGGGAATCATGGGTAAATCAGTGGGAATCATGGGTATCCGCGGAATATAAGCCAGTTGTCCCACTGCTGGCCCTGTGAGAATGGTCGACACGATTATATTGTCCCGTAACTCTTTTGTAAGCAGCCTTGTCCCATTACACATGTTGGGGGGCTCAAGTTTCTTAATAGCATGATAGGAATGCCAACTTTTAACACAAGGTCGTGAGGAGGTAAGCCAGAAGGGTTCAAAGAATTTAAAAATTCTTGGGGATAGTGCACTGTATCCTCAATATTACACACCGTATCAATAGACTTATAGTGTTTGACCTGGAAGGAATTTTCTCTAAAATGAGTTTATTTATTTCATTCACTGTATCGTTTCTGAGTGACACTATTGCCCTAGAACAAAGCCAATGATAATCTCTCTCCAATAAATTTTTGGACATTGAGAAATTGAGGCTTCTCGTAGAGTGTTTTCCCACTGGTTATCGTCTTCTAACAAACCTCTCTCACGGCAAGCAGCTTGGTATGTTTCTTTGACAACTCCTTTCACAGTTCTTAAGTCCTGAAATGAGGTGGGGCCACGTACGTGGTTAAGCAAAACTCGAAGAAAGAAACACTCCGATTGAGAAGGGTGCACACTATATACTCTTCCCAAAGCAGGATCTTTTTTTATTCCAGGATGACCGACCACCGAAGACAAAGATCGGGTACCGGTGGCCCGCTCACACGGCGAAGAAGAGGTGCTTGCAGGGTGGGTCAATGGGGTTGCGCGCCGCCTCTTCCGTCACCCTGGACCGATTTGGCGGGGTGCGACGGCCATAGCCCACCGCAAAAAAAAAAAGAAAAGGATGACCGAGTTTACTTATTTTCATAAAGATTCATAATTTTTGATAATATGACTAATAAATATGACTTAACGATTTAAATTATTTTATTAATATTAAAAATAAAATTATCTATACTAATATTAAAAAAACTACTTTTTGTAACTTAAATATAAAAGTTAGACATATGCTGTCGTTGACTTTTTTGTAGGCATTTTCAAGCCCCACATCTTTTCGCTAGAACTCAAAAATATATCTTTCATAGTTAAGGCAGCGTTCGTAAGAAACGCTTTCATTCGACCGTTTTTTCTCCGATTCACTTTGCAAAACGGACTACCACGTAAAAGCCTTTTCACTTTTCGGTTTTTTATATAACCTATGACACTCAACAATAATGTGGCTTTCTATTGGTGAAAGAATTTTTAAAATCGGTTCTGTAGATCCCGAGATTACCCCTTACAATTTAACAAATATACAAACACACAAACTTTACTTCTTTATAATATTAGTATAGATGATAAATTCGGACGCTAGTGATAATGATAGTTACTTTTCTGCAAACAGTAGTGATAGCAGCTTTTTAAGTTTACCACCCCTGGATGACGCACTGCAATCAAATTTCTCGGATGTACCCGGGAATTTTAATGTGGTTCACTTGAACGCTCAAAGTATTCCTGCCCATTATTCCGATATGTTGGCTAATCTCCGCGACAAGAATATCCATGCAATTTTAGTTTCCGAATCATGGCTAAAACCATGCCTGTCGTCTAATTTATACACCCTTCCAGGATTCGAGCTGATCAGAAACGACCGAATGGCGGGTGGTGGCGGTGGTGTTGCTATATACCTGCGTAATCACTTACCTTTCACTCTCGTTAGTGTGTCACCACAACCGCTGTCAGTAAATACCGCAGAGCATCTCTTCTTGTCTGTGGAACTTAGTCACACCAAGATTCTATTGGGTGTGTACTACTGCCCATCGCTTCGAAATAACTATTTTCCCTCCTTTGAACAACTATTAGAAGAAACGGTACCTTCTTATAATCATACCATAATAATGGGCGACTTTAATACGTGTCTCCTAAAAAATGATGCCCGTTCCACATTGCTTCATTATACTTTAGAATCACATAATCTGACTATCTTACCTCTTAATGCTACTCATCATTTCCCAAACTGTAAACCTTCTCTTCTTGATTTAATTTTCGTTTCTTCACCTAGTCATGTTGCTAAACATGGCCAACTCTCAGCTGATGCCTTTTCGTATCACGATCTGATCTTCCTGTCATATAAAGTACGCCCACCAAAGTGGAAGCCTAAAATTCTTCTGCAGCGTAGTTTTGGTGGTATGGATATAAGTAAGCTCCGTAAAGATGCTGGGGAAATAGACTGGAGTTCTCTAATTGACTCTCATTGTGTCGATGCCAAAGTCAATATACTGACCTCAAAACTTATTCATTTGTATGACGTACATGCTCCCATGCGCAAAATTAAGCTGAAGCACCTACCATCTCCTTGGTTGACCGACGATATAAAAGTCATTATGGCTAAAAAATCTGCGGCTAAAACACGATACAAATACAGGCCAACTCCTTTAAATTTGGAAAAGTATGTTGCTATACGAAATCACTGCAATAGGTTATGCAGAAATGCACAACGCCAACACATACACAGTACGATAGAAAATGGAGACCCAACTAAACTTTGGAAGTTCTTAAAAACATTGGGAGTTGGCAAAACACAAGAAGATTCAATTCCTACAAACCTTGACATAAATTCACTGAATTCTTATTTTTCATCTTCACCCAATTTTAATAGGACAATTAAGGAAACTACCTTACGATACCTTTCGTCACTTCCTCCTCTAACACACTCATCTTTTGTCATAAACTCATTTACTGCTAGTGATGTGAAAAAGAGCATACTATCTATTTCTTCAAACGCAGTAGGGCATGATTGCATAAGTCGAAATATGATTATTCCTATATTAGATGCAATTCTGCCTATTCTGTGTCATATACTAAACTATTCTATCTCTTCTGGCATCTTTCCATCTACATGGAAAGATTCACAAATAATTCCTTTACCCAAAAAGGCAAAACCTTTATGCTCCGCTGACTATCGTCTAATATCTATACTACCTTTTCTTTCTAAATCTCTAGAACGCTTTGTTCATACTCAACTTAGCACCTTCCTCTATACAAACCAACTTCTAAGCCGCCTTCAATCTGGATTTCGCCCTGGGCACAGTACTACCTCAGCGCTTGTTCACATTACTGTCGATCTCAGATCAGGCATGGAAGATGGACATTTAACTGTTTTATCTCTTTTAGATTTTTCCAATGCTTTCAATAACGTTGATTATGACATTTTACTTAGTGTGTTACGCTCATTTAATATATCACCATTGGCAATCGATTGGTTTCGAAGTAACTTGTATGGCCGCCGGCAACGTATATGTGTCAAAGACTCCTTTTCTTCTTGGTGCAATACCCATGCAGGTGTACCACAGGGAGGAGTTTTATCTCCTCTGCTCTTCACAATTTTCATAAATTCTATCTCTGATCAATTAGTTTCTGCCTACCACCTTTACGCAGACGATCTACAAATTTATACACAAGCTCCCTACGATAAACTTTCAGACGCAGTTATGACTATCAATACAGATTTAGCACGAATAGTTAAGTGGAGTAGAGATTATGGACTTATGGTAAATCCTACGAAGACCCAAGTTATAGTTGTTGGCAGTTCCAGGATGTTGTCTAAGATTGCTTGGTCAGAAATATCACCAGTTGAATTTGATGGACATATTATACCAATTAGCAAAAAAGTTAAAGATCTAGGCATCTATATTGATAGTACGTTATCTTGGAGTCCACAGATACAAGAAACTAGCCGCAAACTGTACGCGTCAGCTAAAGCCTTGCGGAGGATACGAAATTTTCTACCAATCGCCACCAAGATTATGCTAGCAGAAACTCTCCTACTTCCTATTCTTGACTACGCTGATGTCAGCTACCTTGATCTTACGGAGGCACAACTTGACAAATTAGAACGTCTCCAAAATTTCTGCATACGCTTTATTTATGGATTACGTAAATATGACCATGTCTCTGAGTTTCGGGATAAGCTCAAGTGGTTGCCCATTCGCCTTCGCCGGAATATTCATATACTTACATTTTTATATAATGTTCTATTTAACCCAACAACTCCCTTCTATCTTAAAGAACGATTTAAGTACTTACATGACACACATGCGAAATTCCTGAGGTCCTCTGAAAATTTGAAGCTGAAGATACCAACTCACTGCACAGATTTTTTTGCTAAGTCGTATACTGTAAAGGCCACTGTGTTGTGGAACGCATTACCCGTTGCTATTCGCCAAGCGAAAACTTTACCTATATTTAGAAAAATGTTGACGGATCACTACTTGTCGTTATAATATACCAACTTATTTCAGGCGTGCAGATTTCTGTAAATATATGTGTATAACGTGTTTATGTATATGTGTATGTATGTATCTGTATGTGTGTATGTATGTATCTGTATGTGTGTATGTATGTATCTGTATGTGTGTATGTATGTATCTGTATGTGTATATATGTATGTCTGTGTGTTTCAGGCGTGCAGATTTCTGTAAATATATGTGTATAACGTGTTTATGTATATGTGTATGTATGTATCTGTATGTGTGTATGTATGTATCTGTATGTGTGTATGTATGTATCTGTATGTGTGTATGTATGTATCTGTATGTGTATATATGTATGTCTGTGTGTGTATGTATGTGTGTGTGTTTATGTATGTGTATATGTATGTATATGTGTAGGTATATGTATGTGTATATCTTATTTTTTATTTTTTTTATGTATATATATATATATTTTTTGCCCTTTTATATTTTAAACCAGTAGCAAACTACCTACCACATCTCTTTTCTGTCAGCTTCATCCTGAGGTTGCCTGGAAGAGATCACCGAAAGTGATAAGGCCGCCCTTTGTACATTACATAGTAGACTAGCTCTTAAGTGAAGTTTTTCATTGTAACTGGTGTGCAAATAAAGAATTTTCTATTCTATTCTATTCTTAACGAAAAAAAAAAAAATAAGAAAACGTTCTTAAACTAAAATTGCTTTAAGGTGTAACTAAATATTGTGAAATGAAAATGCCGGAAGCGATGTTTGATAAAAAAAAATCTAGTAGTCAATTGCATACTCTTGCGAAACGCTCAGGACGATTTACCCAAATGTATTTCGATTTATCTTTGGAATGTATGGAAAGAAAGAGTGACGAACCGATTTTTTCATCCATCACCTTTTACTTATCAATTTTTTCCTCGTTTTATTTATATTTTCTTTTTTACATGTTGAATAAAAATACAATTCACTATTCTTGTTTTTATTTGTGATTGTCGTAAAAGACGACAAAGAAATATGATATGGAGAAAATATCTATGAAAAAGAAGAAAAACTAAAATCCTATACCATCCCGTAGGATCAACGTGATATAGTAAGCCAATTCCCCTCTACTTGTCTATAATTTAAATAGTATTTTATCTCTTTTCTTCTATTGACTAATCAAATTACTGAAATTTAGCATTTAACATGCTTGATTATTTATAAAAACTTGATTACGAGCGAAAAATGACTGTCATACATACATAACTCCACCTGTTTGGACAACAATAACATTACCAAGGAGGGTTGCCGTCTGGCAGGCGGCCGGTCATAAAAATAATTGCCAATAACTTTTACAATATGTCATCATCATCATCTCAGCTCATATACGTCCCACTGTTGGGCTCGAGCCTCCTCCATAATGAAAGGATAATTGACCTACTATACCACGCTGATAAGACGTGTTGGTGTAGGGTTTTGTTTCGAGTTTCCCTTCTCTCGCATAGATGTTATACGCATTTTATATCCCTTAGTCGTCTCGCACGATCACCCACGGGTAAGACAAGAGGGTGGTGAATTGTATTCTTACTCCGTCACCACACAGAATAATGATGATGATTGGCAATTTGCTTTAAAAAATAAACCCTAATAATATTCAGCATTTTATTCTAATAATATTGACGCCATACATTCAATGATATTAGTGTTGCCATTTGGCTTATTATTATTCATCTCGACCCTTGTCAGATTCGCATTTAAATAGGAGCATATAAAGTTTTTCATTTGGTTTCAAATACAAATATGTATTTGGTATTAAATTGATTTTAGAAGCAGACATATAATTTTCATATATATATGGGTATATTAACTGCAACGATCGTGCACTGGTTAAAATAACGACTTATGTTAGGTGCTGTGGATTTGCACCGAGGAGATCATCAGGCGGATTGAGGCGCTGGGGTTGAGGGTGGTACTGGACAAAACGAAGGCCCTCTTGTTCCATGGGCTCCGCATGGGCCCTCCCATCGGCGTCTCGATCATCGTCAATTCGGTTGACATCAGCATCCTGGCCCATATGAAGTATTTGGGCCTGGTGCTCGACGGGCGTTGGTGGTTTCGGGAGCATTTTCGCAGGCTCGCTCCACGGCTCGTCGGCGCGGCGTCCGCCCTTTCGTAGTTTATGCCGAATATGGGCGGACCGAGTGCTACGTGCCGACAGCTGTACGCGGGGGTCATCCGGTCGATGGCCCTGTACGGCGCACCGGTGTGGGCAGGGTCCCTGACCGTCCGACTCAGGGCTCTACTGTGGCAACCATAGAGGGCCATGGCGGTCAGGGCCATACGCGGGTACCACACGGTGGCAACGGAGACAGCTTGCCTGTTGGCCGGGATTCCCCAGTGGGACCTGAAGGCGGAAATGCTCGCCGATTTGTATCGACGGGTCTCGGGGGTGCGAGCGGAGGGCGGTGTGTTCTCATTGAGGTTTTGACGGGGCATGGATGCTTCGCCAAATACCTGCACACGGTTGTTAGGAGGGAGAGTACACCGTCCTGCCACCACTGCAACTGCGACGAGGATATGGCGCAGCATACGCTCAAGGCT
The DNA here is from genome assembly GCA_905163515.2 of Lymantria monacha. Classification (NCBI taxonomy): domain Eukaryota; kingdom Metazoa; phylum Arthropoda; class Insecta; order Lepidoptera; family Erebidae; genus Lymantria; species Lymantria monacha. The sequence continues at coordinate 3,794,379 of LR991102.1, forward strand.
TGTGCCGCTAGGGCAAAGCAGCGCCGTGAACTCGTCGCAATCATCGGTGCTGACCTGACGCTGCCGACCATCGTCAGGGCGATGCTCGACAGCGTCAGGAACTGAGACGCGGTCGCAGCCTTCTGCGAGGAAGTAGTCTCGCGGAAGGAGGCGGCGGAGTGGGTGCACGAGGAGCGTCTCCTCGATGACGCGAGCCGTCACCGGCGACTAGGGCGGCGTAGGCGCGATTACCTACGCCTTATGCTGCCTTAGCCGAGGCCGCGAGTGACTGGACCGGGGGAATTAGTCCGTCACCCGCCGAGAGGCTGACCGCGGGCAAAAGACCGACGTCCTCCCCGAGGGAGGGGATGTCGTTCAAGAAGAGGTTATCCCTCGGGGGGTATTCCGTCGGGCTGGCCACTGACGACAAGTTCACGCTGCTCCGGTGGCCGGTCCAACGACGAAGGCGAGGTTCATAGGTGGGTTATGGGTGTGCGTGCTTTCGTCCCTCTGTCGCCCCAGACAGAGTGGTGCGAGGAGCGCGACGACCGTAGCCCAACCCACAAAAAAAAAATGGTGCTGTGGATTTGATTCCCACGTAGGATAATACTTTGTGCGATCTACAAAGTCATTTGTGTCTTTTTATTATATGTTTGTTAATTTCCTTAATTTATAAGATTACTTGATCACATTCAGCTGCAGCAGCAGCTGTGTGGGAGCGGCTACGAATACTACCAACCCTTACATTGCTCGTGGATGTCGTAAAAGTCGACTAAGAGCCTTATAATGACCTGGGCCAACTCCGTCTAATGCCGTTTGGTCAACAATTATATTTCCAAGGAGGGTCGACGTCTGGCAGGCGGCCGGTCATAAAATTATTGCCAATAACTTTTACAATATGTACTATGAAAGAGTAGTACATATCGTATCGACCCCAAGTAATTAGGATAACAGTAGGAGAATGATGATGATGATGACTTGATTATATTCAGCTATGTAAAGTCAATAATGTGTTTTAAATCTTCATCATCTTTAAAATTTAAATCGCCAATTACAAGATTCTAGAATAAAACCTTGTCTCAAGAACCTCCAAATGCAACAATAAGGAATTTTACTAAAAAATATTTTTCTTTGATGCAGAAATCTTTTTACAATTGTATTGTTGGAGTTTTATAATGATGTTCACGAATTTTATCGTATTAGACATATGTATTTTAGGTGCGCGGCGGGGACTCGCAGATGCAGTTGTGCACTCGCCCTGATGTTAGCATCTGATATGCTCAAAACTCGGGTCAACATAAACGATTCTAACGCGTGAGTATTGGTGTAAAATACATTTGTCTAATATGACAAACTCACGATAATTTGTATCCAGTTTGTATATAATGTTTACTGTCCTTTTTTTTTGTTTTATTTTTTTTGCGGTGAGTTTTGGACGTGATCGCGTCCCGCCTAATCGGTCCGGGGCGACGAAAGAGGCGGCGCGTAAACCCATAGACCCACCCTGCAAACACCTCTCATCGCCGTGCGAGCGGGCCACCGGTACCCGATCTTTGTCTCCGGTGGCTAATGTTTACAGTCCTGAGGTTTAAAATTCTTTTCAGTGTATGACTGTGAAAGAACTAAAGTGTTTCACGTCCAACAGGTCATCCTTATAACAAAGCTTTTATATATCTTCTATAGCGTTAGTTATAAAACATTAGCTCTAATTTAAATTTAGTATTTAACATACTTGATTATTTATACAAACTTGATTACGAGCGAAAAATGAATGTCACACATGGGACTAGACTTTCGCTCGTATTCAAGTTTTTTATAAACATTAGCCCAAATTTTTGATACAAAGTTATTGCCAGAGAATAGATTGTTTTCCCCGTTTTTTTTTTTCTACGGGCAATTAAAATAGCAAAAATGTGAGTCAAAATTAAATGAATAATATTGTAATTCTCTGCAAATTATAAAGATTTTTGAGAATTTTCATAGAAAATTATCAATGACAAGTCTTAAAAATTAAAGTTATCGGTAATACCCCCTATAATTTGGGTATAAAAGTAAGTGATGCAATAAGTACTAATCCTATAAAATTCCATATATTGGAAGGACTAATTTCATGGAACATAAATTTCTTCTTATTTTTAAAAAAATCAGCCTATATTATGGATGGAGCCCTTCTATTGCTGGGGTTTGCAAACATAATTCATCATCATCATTTCAGCTCATATATGTCCCACTGTTGGCTCTGAGCCTTCTCCGCTGGTCAGACGTGTTGGTATAGGGTTTCGTTTCGAGTTTGCCTTCTCTTGCATATACACTACCGTCCAAAAGTTTGGAAGCACACCTGTTTTCAAACAAAACAAATAAATGCCGACTAATAGCGGTAAAAATTAGCAATAATCTTAAGTTTTACAACCTTTTACGACTGTCTACACAAACACAAAAGGATTATTATCCTACATTCATCAAGTTTTATGGAATTCCTTAATATTGACGAAACACGTGTTTTATGACTTAATCCGTCGGCTACTTTATCCTATGCAATGGTGTAGTTTTATTGATAATGTTTGCTGGTTTTAACTTTTTTAGACCTTATTCAGTCGCACTTGAGCATTGGCACGTGAAAGTTGTGATATTAACATTGTCTGTATTCGAAAGATATCGGCTACTACTTTGACCGTATTTTTTCTTCTGAAAATGGCAAAACGCAAGCAAATCACGCTTGAACAGCGAAGCGCTATTTGCACTCTACGCGAGGAAGGATACAGTGAACGTCAAATCGCAGAAAGGCTCGGAATTTCTTGTAAAGGTGTCCACTATACCCTTGCTAGAAAACAAGAAACGGGGAAAAATGAAGATAGAAAGAGATCTGGTAGGCCCAAATCCACAACAAATCAAGAGGACAACTTCATTAGAGTTCTTTCTAAACGGAATCGACGCTTAACTGCACCACAGATCACTGCAGCTCTGAATGATACGCGAGAAACACCCATTTCAACAACTACTGTTAAAAGACGCTTACTGTCTGCGGGATTAAGAGGATGTGTTGCTGCTAAAAAACCCAAACTAACAAATCGACATAAGAAAAATAGACTAGAATGGGCAAAAGCGCATAAAAACTGGACTATAGAACAATGGGAAAATGTCCTTTGGAGTGACGAATCAAAATTTCAGATTTTCGGATCCAATAGACGTGTCTTTGTACGCCGGTCAAAAGAAGAGAGGGCTTCAGAGGCATGTACAGTGCCTACCATCAAACATGGTGGTGGTAATGTCATGGTTTGGGGGTGTTTTGGCAACAGTAAACCCGGCAATCTTGTGAGGATAACCGGAAAATTAAACAAGGAAGGCTATTTAAAAATTCTCCAAGATTCTGCCATACCCAGTGGACTAAGTCTCATTGGTTCTGGATTCATTTTTCAACAGGATAATGATCCTAAGCATTCGTCTAAATTGTGCCAGAACTTTTTAAACAAGAAAAAAGCTGAAAACATTTTAAACATCATGCAATGGCCATCTCAATCCCCTGATCTTTCTCCCATTGAACTTGTTTGGGATGAACTTGACAGGAGGGTGAAAAGTCGTTGTCCTACGAGCTCAGAACATTTGTGGCAGCTATTAGAGAACGAATGGAACAAATTAGATAAAGATTATTTTAAAAAATTGATTAATAGAATGCCCAGAATATGTGAGAAGATTATAAAGGAGAAAGGTGGACACTTTGATGAAGCTAAAATTTAATCTAATTTACCATTGTATATTATTTTTTTATTTTGTTTAAGTTAGTTTCTGTTTGTTCTTTATTTTTTTATCAATACATTTAAATTTAAATGACTTAGTTTGGTTTTATTCGATTTTACCTTGCTGCTTCCAAACTTTTGGACGGTAGTGTATGTTATATGCGTTTTATATCCCTTAGTCGTCTTTTACGATCACCCACGGGTAAGATGGTGAGGTAGTGAATTATATTCATACTCCGTCACCACACGGATAATACATAATTAACAGACACAAATTACATATAGAATCAGCACAACGATTTGTGGTTGCACAAAATATTGTTTTCCATTAGGACGTCATACTTGCACTTTTAAGAAAGACTCTTATCTCTCTTATTCGTTTTTGAGTCCATTTCTCATCATAGATGTAAATCTTAAGTCAGCTCAGATATATCCCAATACTGGGCTCGATCTTTGTCCACAATAGTAGAGACATTGTTATATACTTTATTCGTATTTTACGGGTATCCAAGGTAAGATAGACGGCTGTAAATAGTAATTCTCCTTCACCAAACGGTAAAATACAAGTTTCCTCTAAAGAAAAAGTTGTACATACATACATACATAGCTTCACGCCTGTTTCCCAGAGGGGTAGGCAGAGACTACGGATTGCCACAAACCACGATCCTGGCATACTTCCATCGCTTCATTCACACTCATAACAGTCTTCATGCATACTCTACGATTACGCTTACTCTTAATATGACCTCTCGTCAATACATCGCTAATTTGATCCAGAAAATTATGACGAGGTCTTCCCCTTGTATTCGTCCCACTCACGCTCGCCTTATATATTTTCTTCGTCAACCTCTCTTCACTCACTCTTTCTAAGTGTCCAAACCACCTCAGCATACTCTTTTTGATCTTTGTCACTACTTCTTCATTCACACCGAAGAATTCACACAGAAAAAGTTGTATAATATGAAATATATTTCAAAAACATTGTTCATCCTTTTATTTATTGCTTTTGCTGGCAAACGAGCAAGCAGTACATCTGATAGTAAGTGTTACTGCTGCCCATGGACCTTTGCAATACCAAGGGTATAGCTAGGCCGCTGCCTACCACTATAAACCCCAAACCCACCCAGTTTGTAGTTAACAACCATACAGAAAACGGCCGAGTAAGCTAGCTATAATATAAACATGAATATATTAATGTTTAGTACCTTACGTATTGAGTGATAAAACTTGCCTCTTTTCAATTATGTTTTCATGGTCGATGAGCTGAACAGTCGGGGTCTGATTTCCCTAGAGTTCAAGAAGATCTAAATACATAAATTGTAGATTATTCATTCTACCTTACAACTTTGTTGAATTAATCATGATAATTTTTGAATAAATAATATGTTTATTTGACCTTTATACAATTATAATTTAACTAAATATTGTATTTCCTTTTAATATTCTCCGTTGGTGACGGAGTAAGAATACAGTTCACCACCCCCTATCTTACTCGTGGGTGATCGTAAGCGACGACTAAGGGATATAAAACGCATATAACATCTATGCAAGAGAAGGAAAGCTCGAAACAAAACCCTATACCAACACGTCTGACCAGCGCGGTATAGTAGGTTAATTTCCCTCCCATTAAAGCCCGAGCCCAGCAGTGGGACATTTATGGGCTGTGATGATGATGATGAAATATTGTATTTACTTTTAATAGGGTTCAATAGTGGTAGGACCACGCTGTTGATAATTCTCTGTCCACAACCGCGAGCCGGTCCGTCTGGGGTAGTACCATACTCTCGCAGAAGAACGACGTCTGAGTAATGGCAATGTGTTATTGCGCTTTGTTCGGTGAGCGAGAGAGCCGGAAACCCAACTGGGTGGGTTTGGGGTTTGTAATAGTAGGCAGCGGCCTAGCCTTGGTTATAGCAAAGTTCCATGGGCCATAGTAACGATTACCATCAGGTGTGCTGTTTGCTCGTTTGCCACTATAAGCAATAATAAAAAAAAATGGTTAAAGAATTTATGGTGCTATATTTTTGTAGACATGGCTTAATGGGCACGAATCGAATATGGCTAAGAGATATAACTCTAAATAAAAACCTATAATAACCCGTACAGTACAGTAACCAGTACAGTATATTTCCCTTCTATTTTAGAGGAGGCTCGAGCTTATCAGTCAATCGTAATTGGGCTGATGATGATGATATATCAATATAAAAAGGATGAAAGCTGTATTGATTAATGAAAAAAATATAATATTTCATATTTAAGTAGTTACCAGTATTAGAGTTTTTATAAACAGACAGAGCTATACTGAGAGATGACGTCATACTTGCAATTTCCATACTAATATATTGTTGCGAGAAAAGGATAATATATTCACCTATACATAAAATATTGATAGTTTTTAATCATTATAGCTTCTGTAAGTTATATAATATACTAAAAAAAAGAAGGCCCGTGTAGCAATACATAACGCAGTGCTTGTCCCAACATTACTGTATGGAAGCGAGAGTTGGGTATGTAGAAAAGAGTATGAAAGTAAAATTAATGCGGTCGAAATGCGATCTCTACGGAAAATCTGCGGAGTTAGGCTGACCGACCGCATTCGTAACGACGACGTAAGAGAGCGAGTAGGTATGAAGGAGAGTATTGGTGTAAAGATGCGAAAGAGAATGCTCCGATGGTTCGGACATGTGGAAAGAATGCCGAACGAACGTCTGGTTAAGAAGATATACAATGCGAAAGTGGAAGGATGTAGGTACCGGGGGAGACCGAGACTAACCTACCTAGACCAGATTGGTCACGTACTGAAGGAAGGTGGAGTCAAAAGTCTCCGAAACCAGCGAGCGTGTATGAAGAGAATTATGAATGTTGAGGAAGCCAGTGAAGTATGCAAGGATAGAGTTCTCTGGCACTCTGTTCTCTCTGCCTACCCTGCAAGGGATATGGCGTGATGATATATATGTATGTATGTAAAATAAAGTTAGTAATAATTCATTATTTTGATAGTAATCGCCTGCCCAATTGTTCTGGATATAAAACGATTTGAAACGTCCTCAGGGTAATCAAATGAGGTTTTAATGTAGCGATAAGAATTGTCAATTAGACATTCAGCGATTTAATTCAAAGCTAAACAATCAATTAGTATTCCATTGTCAATACAAAAACTTACTCTCAATTTTCTGTTATCAACAAAGATATCTAATTTCGGTATACGATAACCTTCAATTGTTAACAAAAATAACATTTTGTAGTAATTTGAGTATAAATATTCAATCCGTTGAAGGATCGCTGTATTTAATGGTTTTAAATTATAATGACTGCTGATGCCATGGGTAAATTGGATTTATATCGTAAATTGGTTCCTTGACCCAATTGGTATAATAAAATTATTTTCGTTGTAGAATGTTGGTATACTCTTTTAAATAGGTACAGTGTAGTGTTAGGTTGCATTTTCCTTTTTTTACATCGGATATTATCTGTACATGGTATTCCTTATCTTATATGGCAAGCACGGACAAGATGGGGTAGTGAATTGTATTCTTACTCCGTCATCATACAGAAATGTATACTTTTATTTTACAAAGTTACATCAGAGACAGTAACACTTACTATCAGGTGTGTTGCTTCCCGGCCCGGATGGAGTATCCGTCCGGGTATTAATGTTGCTCTTCGAGCAGCTGAAACCACGCCTCGGGTAACTGTACAACGCCTGTCTAGCGGCTGGACAGTTTCCTGAGTACTGGAAAGAGAGGGGTTGGTTCTCCTGCCAAAAACGGAACGACCTCCGGATTCACCGTTTGCCTACAGGACTATCGTGTTCCTGGATCATGTGGGCAAGCTGCTGGAGCGTATCCTCGCAACTCGCATCGTCCGGCACCTCGATGAGATGGGGTCTGATCTGTCGGACGCTCAATTCGGTTTTCAAAGGGGGCGTTTGACTATCGGGGCTCTGCTGCACTTGAGGCAAATGGCTGTGGAGGCTGTCGCCGGCGGAGAAGTGCTGTCAGAGGTATCTTTGGACAACGCCAACGCATTCGATAGTCTACCATTCAGCTGCATCGGGAAGGCGCTCCGATACCACGGGTTGCCCTTGTACCTGAGGCGGCTGGTGGTAGACTATTTGGAGGGACACAGTGTCCTCCGCGCGAGTCCCGCAGGGGACAATGTGCGGACGCCCATGATGTGCGGTGTTCCATAGGAGTCGGTCTTGGAGCCGACTCTGTGGGACATCGGTTACGACTGGGCGTTGAGAGGGAGTCTCTCCACCGAACTAGGCTTAATATGCTATGCTGATAACACGCTCGTCACAGCCCGGGGCAGGACACTCGAAGAGGTGATGAGCCTGGCCACTCTCGGCACCGAGGAGATGGTCAGACGAATCGATGCGCGGGATTTAGGGTTGCCCTAAATAAATTGCAGTTCCCTTTGTTTCATGGGCCCCGCATGGGGCCGCTTGTCGGCGTCTCGATTCAGTACGCGGCGAGGGTGGCTTCCTATTGCGCAGCGAGCTAGCGACCTGGCGCAAGGATGCCTGCCGCGACGTTACCGTCCGTTGGGTTACTTGGCTAGAGAGGCCTCGATATGGTATTTGTACCATTGAGGCCTTCCGGCCCGTACTCATAGAATGGATGGAGCGGCAGCACGGAGTCCTCTCTCTCCGGCTGTTGCAGGTTTTGTCGGGGGATGGTTGCTTCGGCAAGTACCAGCACACGGTCGCGAGGAGGGAGTTGACTCCATCCTGCCAACAGTGCGGCAGTGACGAGGACACGGCGAAGCATACGCTCGAGGCCTGTACAACCTGGGCTCGGCAGCGCCGTGACCTCATCGGTGCCATCGGTGCCGACCTGATGCTGCCGGCCGTCGTGAAAGTGACGGTCGACAGCGTCAGCAACTGGAACGTGGTCGCCACCTTCTGCGAGGTTATCTCTCAGAAAAAGGCGGTGGAATGAGTCCGGGAGGGTTTTCTCTACTGGGACTCGGGCCGCTGCCAGTGCCTTGGGCGGCAGGCGCGGGGCATCAGGTTATCGGACCGGGGATTATTCTGTCGCCCGAAGTGAGGCCACCGCGTGAGGACTCGAGAGCAACCCGTGAGGGTAAATTGCCGGGCGGGCCACCGAAGACAAAGATCAGGCTCCGGTGGCCCGCTCGCTCAGCGAGGAGAGGAGTATTGCGGGGCGGGTCTATGGGGTCGAGCGCTGCATCTTCAGTCGTCCCGGACGAATCTGGCGGGGTGTGACCAGACCATAGCCCGCCGTAAAAAAAAGGTGTGATACTTGCTCTTTTGCCATTATAAACGTTTAATAAAAAAAAAACAAAACAACCCCAACATATCTACATATAAAAGTTTCTATCTATATAATAATTTCTGAACAGCAAAATAAAAAGTATAAACGTCTGTTGCAAGACTAATGGACTTTTAAAACCACTTCACAAATAACTAATTGCTGTTTCCCAACGGCTTCTTTGCAGCGAACTATTTGGCAATGACTTTGGTTGTGTAAAGTAGACAATTAAAATCTTTTACATTTAATATATTAAACTTTAGTATCTTATCTTGACCTAAATTGCGTTATCCAAAGGGCTATTTATTACAATTTTGCCATTTTTAACAGATATAAAAAAAAAATATATTGTAAATTATTAATTACTTTTATAATATTCGAGATACTTCTTTTTGATAGTCGTTAGTATCTTTGAGTTTTGGCGGCAAAATGAATGTATCGATGATCTTAAATTTTATTCAATATTTTAGTGTTTTATTGTATTATCCTTACTAATATTATGAATGCGAAAGTAACTCTGTCTGTCTGTCTCTCTGTCCCGCTTTCACGGTAAAACTTCTGAACCGATGTAAATAAAATTTGGTACACAGATGGTCTAAAGCCTGAGAAAGGATATAGGCTACTTTTTAATTGGAAAAAGCGTTGTAAAGGGTTGAAAAGGGGGATGAAAGATTGTACGACGAATAGTTACTTTGGATTAACGCTAACTTACGACTATTCAACTTGGACGAAGTCGCGGGCAAAATCTAGTATTGAATAATATGGTTAGTATTTTATGTAATATAATACAGATAAAGTGTTAAAGTATAGTGAGTATGATATAATAGTGGTTTACGTTGCTGGCAGCCATTTAAATATACTATAGAACAAGTTAATTTTTTTATAACTTATACGTAAATAAGCCTTACTTTGCTCGTGGATGTCGTAAAAGGCGACTAAGAGCCTTATAACGACCTGGATCAACTCTATTTGATGCCCTTTGGTCAATAATTACATTCCCAAGGAGGGTTGACGTCTGGCAGGCGGCCGGTCCTAAAACTATTGGCAATAACTTTTACAATATTTACTATGAAAGAAGAGTAAATATTGTATCGACCCCAAGTAATTGGGATAAAAGTAGGAGAATGAATGAATGAACGTAAATAAGCTACTGATTTATATTGAAATTAATTAAGATTTATTGCACTTTAGCAATATTTTATAGGACTTAGAAATTCAAAATTTTGCAAACGATATATTGTTAGAAACAATATAGAAGCGATTAAATTTTCATTTAACCTGATCTGCTGTTACCTCCTCAACCGTATATCAATGCCAATTTAAAGAAAAAACACTTGTCAGTGTTCTGTCACTGAGCTGGTATCGATTGCACGTTGAGCATTATGCCACATAATGCGCTCTAGTGCTGTAATTGGAAAACTACCATAGCTATCTATCAAATGGCTTCTTCCAATAAGAGAATCTGTCAATTATAATATTATAACTAAACGATTTGGTATAAGGTATTAATTTTATTATATCCACGGGAAGGGTAGGGCCACATAATTTTTTTTTTTTTTTTTGCAAGTTGGACCATGGATGTGGTCGCGCCCCGACAAATCGGTCCGGGGCGACAGAAGAGGCGGTGCGCAACCCCATGGACCCACCCTGCAAGCACCTCTCTTCGCCGTGTGAACGGACCACCGGTACCCGAACTTTGTCTTCGGTGGCCCGCCCGGTGGGACACATCATCATCATTCACCTACTCTTATTCCCATTACTTGGGGTCGACGCAAAATGTATTTGTAGATACCGAAAAAGTTATTGGTGATAGCTTTATGACCGACTGTCTACCTGACGTCAACCTTCCTTGGAAATGTAATTGTGGATCATACGGCATCAGGTGGAGTTGGCCTGTATAGAGCTCTTAGTCGGCTTTAACGCCATCCACAAAGTAAGGGTTAGTAGTATTCGTAGCTGCTACCACACAGCACAGAGGTTAGAAGGGACTTCATTCTCCTACTCTTATCCCAATTGCTTGGGGTCAATACAGTATTTACTCTTTCATAGCACATACTGTAAAAGTTATTGGCAATAGTTTAATGACCGGCCGCCTGCCAGACATCAACCCTACTTGGAAATGTAATTATTGACCAAACGGCATCAGGTGGAGTTGGCCTGTAAAGAGCTCTTAGTCGGCTTTTACGCCATCCACAAAGTAAGGGATGGTAGTATTCATAGCTGCTACCACACAGCACAGAAGATAGAAGGGACTCATCATTCATCATTCTCCTACTCTTATCCCAATTGCTTGGGGTCGATACAAAATTTATTCTTTCATAGCACATACTGTAAAAGTTATTGGCAATAGTTTAATGACCGGCCGCCTGCCAGACATCAACCCTACTTGGAAATGTAATTATTGACCAAACGGCATCAGATAGAGTTGGCGCAGGTCGTTATAAGGCTCTTAGTCGTCTTTTACGACATCCACGAGCACAGTAAGGGTTGGTAGTATTCTTAGCTGATACCACACAGCAGAGAGGAGATAAGGGACTGTAGCCGATATATTTTTACAACGTCACGATTACAAGATGAACTTCAATATACTAGAAAAGATACTAAGATATTGCGATGCATAAAGTAAAAAATAAAACAATAATGTTTTCATTTCGACAGAAGATCGTAAAAACCAACATAAATCACTTGAGTAAAGTCGACGTACACCATACAAAATAACATAGACAATATCTTTTATAACTCCATGCATAAAGATGACTTATTTCATGACATTTCACCGCAAATCATTTCTCCTGCCCTTTGAATTGCCGTTGAATATCTACTTTATTTTTTTCTTTGTAGGTGAAGTAGGTGACTGCACATATATCGTAATGGTTTAAATAGCTATATTTTATATAGATTGTTATGAATTCAAATTCCACATAGGGTTTCTTTTCGAGACGTCATTGCCAGTTGGGCAGTCCGGCTGAAGAGGCCTCGGTTCGGTGTGCGTACATGACCGTGGATGCCTTCCAGCCGGTGCGGATGCAGTAGTTGGAACGGCGGCACGGGATGCTCTCCTTCCGACTGGTGCAGGTTTTGACGGGGCATGGATGCTTCGCCAAATACCTGCACATGGTCATCAGGAGGGTGATTACACCGACCTGCCACCACTACGATTGCGACGAGGATATGGCGCAGCATACGCTCGAGGCTTGTGCCGCTTGGTCAGAGCACCGCCGTGAACTCGTCGCAATCATATGTGCCGACCTGACGCTGCCGACCATCGCCAGGGCGATCCTCGACAGCGTCAGGAACTGAGACGTGGTTGGAGCCTTCTGCGAGGCAGTAGTCTCGCGGAAGGAGGCGGCGGAGCGCGTGCGCGAAGAGCATCTCCTCGACGACGCCAGCCACCGCCGGCGACTGGGGCGGCGTAGGTGCGATTACCTACGCCTGATGCCACCCTAAATGAGGCCGCGGGTGCCTGGACCGGGGAATTAGTCCGTCACCCGCCGAGAGGGTTAGCGTGAGGAGAGACCGACGTCCTCCCCGGGGGGACGTCGGTCAAGGAGAGGGTACTCCTCAGGGGGTATTCCGTCGGGCCGGCCACTTACGTCAAGTCACTCTGCTCCGGTGGTCGGCCCAACGACGAAGGCGACGTGTCACGGGTGGGTTACAGGTGTGCGTGATTACATCCTCTGTCGCCCCGGACGGAGTGGTGCGAGGAGTGCGCCGACCGCACGTTTTCCGCAGGATAGTAGGTACTTTATATAATCCACAAATCATTGTTCTAAGTCTGAGTGTAATTTGTGATCTTATACGTCTCTCGTTATATTTGCGTCCGCGATAAAAGGTTTATTTTCTTAGCGCAGGTTTTTTTTTTTTTTTTTTTTGAAAAATACACCGAAGGCATAGATCGGGTACTGGTGCCCACTCGCACGGTGAAGAGCGGTGCTTGCAGGGTGGGTCTATGTGGTTGCGTGCCGCTTCTTCCGTCGCCCCGGACCGATTTGACAGGGCGCCACAATATCCATAGAAGCAAGCAAGCAAGAAAAAAAAAGAAAAAGAGAGGGTTTTTAAAACGAATGCATTTTTAAAGGCTGGTGAAGTCTTGTATATAATGTTAGAATATCAATCATCTATCTATAAAATATAGTAATGTAACTATCAATTTTTATTCTAAAGGTTCTGCTTATAAATACAATCATCGATGCAGCGATATCAGAAAGTCGTAGGGGAAAATTTCAGTATCCTACCGATGACGAAGATCGAGTACTAGTTGCTCTTACATATGGCATATTAAGATATACATACCACATTATGAGGTTAGACATCGTCTCTTCAGTCACCCCAGGCAGATCAAGCAGGTGTATCTAGGCTACAACCAGTCTCAAAAATAAAAAAAAATATAAAAGAAAAATATAATTCAATTTTATCGAGAATAAAAATGGCTATTGGCTTAACTAGTGCTATTTCGTTCAAATGAAATAGCTTTGATATTTTTTTTTTTTGTGTCTTAGTTGTTAGCCTCAGATGGCTTTTCTTTTTTTTTTTTTTTTTTGGCGGCGGGCTACGGTACGTCAAACCCCGCTAATCCGTCCGGGGCGACAGGAAAAGCGGCGCAAGACCCCGTAGACCCGCCCTACAATATACCTCTCGACGCCGTGCGGGTGGGTCACTGGTACGCGGTCTTTTACTTCAGTGGCCCACCCGGCGGTCTACCCTCACGGGTATCCTCGCTGTAATGTCGACGCCCGGACAGTTTGCACCGTCGGGGCGTCGTCCTCACGCGGTGGCCTCGCTAGCCTCAGATGGCTATGACAACTCTACCCGGACTGTGGGTGAGCGCTGAGGGCTCTCAACCCGTAAGCCCTACTGCGTGGGTTTAGAGTTTATATTGGTAGGCAGCGGCCTAGTTATACCCTTGGTATTGCAAAGGTCTATGGGCGGCAGTGACACTTACCATCAGGTGTGCTGCTTGCTCGTTTACCACCATATGCATTAAAAAAAGTGCAGGTGAGTAAATATGCGGAACGGTGTAAGTAATTTTGACAAAAATATTTTGCTTATTTCTTGCAGTGATATTGTCTAGTGTATCTGGGACAACAGATGAAGCGGCGTGCCCTATAAATCCGCCCCACAATGTACGCCGTGCGAGTGGGCTACCGGAATCCCGTCTTTGTGGTTGATATTTGTGGTCATGGCTACGAATACTACACCAACCTTTACTATACTCGTGAATGTCTTAAAAGAGGATTACAAGCTCAAGATACAAAAAAATAACAAGTCAACGCAATATATAGTACCATCGTATACGTTAGCTATAGTTATTGGCAATGACAATTTTATGACTGGCTGTCTGCCTGACGTCAACGCTCCTTGAGAAGGTAATTGTTAACTAGGAGCCATCAGATTTAATTAGTCCAGGTCGATGTGAAGCTTTTAATAGTTGTAGTAATTGTAGCTGTCACCAAGGAGTTACAAAATATTCAGGTCATCATCATCATTATCATCACAGCCCATATATGCCCACTGTTGATCTCGGGCCTCCTCCGTAATGGGAGGGCAATTAACCTACTATACCACGCTGGACAGAGGTGTTGGTATAGGGTTTTGTTTCGAAATTTCCTTCTCTTGCATAGATGTTATATGCGTTTTATATCCCTTAGTAGTCTCGTACGATCACCCTCGGCTAAGATACGGGGGTGGTGAATTGTATTCTTACTCCGTCACCACACGGAACAAAATATTCAGATAATATTAAATAATTATTAATATTCTGATAATATTCAGTAGCTGAAGGACCATGCCGACAGTTTTCTGTCTACAGTCGCAGGCTGATCGATCTGGAGAAGTATAGTACTACACTCTGCCAGCATATCGACATCTGAACAGTAGCAATATGCTTTTGTGCTTCGATCAGTGAGTAAGAAAACCGGTAGCTGTACTTTCTGAGGTTAGTCTTGGTTGGCAGCCAGCCACTTAGCCTATACCCCTGATATTGCACAGTGGTAAGTGTTATTGCCACCCATGGACCTCTGCAATATGAGATTATAGCTAGGCCTATTAATGAAAACCCCAAACCCATCCAGAAAGTTGGACTTCAGGCTCTCTCGTTCACTGAACAAAGCACAGCAGTTGCCGCTACTCGGATCTCAATTTTCTGCGAGAGTGTAGTTGCTACTCCGGATTGATCGGCCCGCAACTGCAGACAGAAAACTATCAACAGTTTCACCCTATCACTTTAAGTTCGTTAGCCATCATAACCAAATATCTGGATGACCTAGCTTACGCTCGGTATTTTCTTTTTAGTGTTTTTTGAAAATATATTTAAATATAATAAAAACAATTGAAACAGGATCCGAACTGACCTTGATTTGACTGCCCGATTATCCAATTGAAGTGTCATAATATTGAGGCCAGGGGACCCTTGATAAAATACCACCTATCATACTCAATGGTATACCACTACAAAGAGTCTTCAAATTTAAATATCTTGGTCACATATTGACCCCTGACCTGGCGAACATGCTGGCCCGCAGGTTTGCACGATGTTCACTTAATGTCAAAATCACACTCTTCCGAGCTTACTGTACAAGCTTTTACACGTGCAGCCTGTGGGCTAGGTGTGCAAGGGGATCATACGGCGCACTCCGTGTCCAATTCAACAATGCGTTCAGGGTGCTGGTGGGGCTGCCCCGCTTCTGTAGCGTATCAGGAATGTTTGCCGATGCACACGTAGATTGTTTCTACGCTACAATGCGAAAGAGATGCGGTTCTCTGGTGCGCAGGGTGCGGGCCAGCCTCAACAGTATCCTGAAAATGATTGCGAGCAGGCTTGACTGCATTTATTTAAGTCGCTGTAGTGCCGTCTCCCATGGGATGTCGCAGCGGTGACAAATGTAAAATGTAGTTAGATATTATTTATTTATTTTCTGTGTGTGTATTCCTTTTATGTGTTCGAATGTTTTTGTATGTATAATAACCTAGTTGTAAGTCGTACTAACACATAATGAGTCATTGTTACTTAATCCAATAAAATTTATTATTATTATTATTATAATGACAGCGTCAAAATTTGCGTTCATATTTTAATAGTTGTCAGCCAACGCAAAATTATATTTTTTCATTGCCTGAAAATATTAACAAAACAATATTTTCTACAAATGAAACTTAGCTAGTTCGATTACTCGTCCCCGGAACCCCTGCATTCTAAATTTCATGAAAATTGTTTGTGCCGTTGCCGAGATTCGGAAAATATATATACATACATACATATCATCACGCCATATCCCTTGCAGGGTAGGCAGAGAGAACAGAGTGCCAGCGAACTCTATCCTTGCATACTTCACTAGCTTCCTCAACATTCATAATTCTCTTCATACACGCTCACTGGTTTCTAAGACTCTTGACTCCACCTTCCTTCAGTACGTGACCAATCTGGTCTAGGTAGGTGATTCTCTTGTCTCCCCCGGTACCTATATCCTTCCACTTTCGCATTGTATATCTTCTTAACCAGACGTTCGTTCGGCATTCTTTCTACATGTCCGAACCATCGGAGCATTCCCTTTCGCATCTTTACACTAATACTCTCTTTCATACCTACTCGCTCTCTTAAGTCGTCGTTGCGAATGCGGTCGGTCAGCCTATATATATATATATATATATATATACAACAATGGCACGTTTAAAGATATTAGATAGATAGATAGATAAATAAATAATATCAGATTTAATATCTGTTATTATCTGAATATTTTATAAACATACTATGTATGTAAAGAGTTATGAGGTTAATAATGCTAACACTGAAAGCTAACTATAAATTCGCCTCGTATTTATAGTTAGTAACCTTTTATTTATAGTTAGTGAACGGGTGTCATAATCGTCAACCCCAACGTATCCGACAGGCCCGTCGGTACAGCGAGATAAGCCCGAAGAATTAACCAAACGATCATAATAAACAAAATATATTACAACATTAGGCTTTCATGGGTATACATATTAAAAACGATCGATGGTTGATTTACGTTTTGTACAAAAATTGTTATGATGTTTTGAAATGTGTCATCATCATTCAGTTCTTATATATATTAGTTAAACGCTTTTGACGGGAATTTGAAAACGTCATGTAGTGCTCTTGTATTGTATTCAATATCTTAGTGTTTTAACGTATTATATTAGATAATTTTGATGGCATTTTATGTAATATGATGCAGCGGAACTACTGGAATGTAATGAATATCATATAAAAGTACTTTACAACGTTTTCGTTTTCCATCAAAATTCCCACAAGATACCATTAACAGTGTGGCCATTGCACTGTTAATGGCGACAATTTGACTTAGACAATGACTAACCTGAAAGACTAAAAACGTGAAAATATTTATAACTTGAGACTGGCACCAATAGCTCGTATATGTAGCTGATTGCCAATATATAAGACGAAGAAGAAGAAGAAATTATAAGCGGGGTGCGAACCCGCACCTATTGGGAATCCGGCCCAACCGTGCTGCCACTTACACCATCGTGAACTATTTTAGGACATGCAAATTTTGATTCCTATTATATCTTACGTCTTCAAGATGATGTATGCCATCTATCGGACAATGTTTACACATTGTATAGACTTAATACTTCAAACTTTACAGTTAGAATTGTATTAAACGATGACACAACCTTGTTATTCAAATTACTGAAATTTTTAGCATTTAATATGCTTAATTATTTATAAATATCCGATTCCGAAACGAAAAATGATGTCACAAGCGGGATTCGAACCCGCACCTATTGGGAATCCACGATTGGGCCGGATTCCCAATAGGTGGGGGTTCGAACCCCGCTTGTGACATCATTTTTCTTTTCGTAATCGGATATTTATAAATAATTAAGCATATTAAATGCTAAAAATTTCAGTAATTTGAAGAAGAAATTAGTTAAACACGGCGCAATACAATAAATATATATTTATTCTAAATAATATTTATTCTTTCATTGCATATATTGTAAAGGTTTTGCCATAATTTTATAAACGGCCTGCCTGATATCAACCCATAATGAGAATGTAATTGTTAACCAAAAGACATCAGATGGAATTAATCCAGGTCCATGAACAGCTCTTAATCGGTTTTCATGAAACCAACAAGCTATTTTTATAGATTCCATCGCGTTTGTATTTGATTTTTAATTTGTTGACTTATTGAACACTAGCTTCTGCCCGCGACTTCGCCCGCGTAAAAGGTTACTTTCCTAAAGTTTTTCATCTCCTATTTTCAAATTACTGAAATTTTTAGCATTTAATATGCTTAATTATTTATAAATACCCGATTACGAAAACGAAAAATGATGTCACAAGCGGGGTTCGAACCCGCGCTTATTGGGAATCCACGATTGGGCCGGATTCCCAATAAGTGGGGGTTCGAATCCCGCTTGTGACATCATTTTTGGTTTTCGTAATCGGGTATATATAAATCCCCTATTTTATTTTACCCCTTAAGGGTAAAATTTTTACAAAATTTTAATGTCATATTTATTTATATCTAATCAATAGCCAAAAAATAAGTTTCAAACTTCTGGCTTTAAAAATGACGATACTTCCTTACAACTTTTCAGCTCCCTCTACAACCCTTTTTTTTGCATTAAAAAGTAGCCTATGTCCTTTATCAGGCTCTAGACTATCTGTGTACCAAATTTCATTTAGATCGGTTCAGTAGTTTTGGCGTGAAAGAGCGACAGACAGACAGACAGAGTTACTTTCGCATTTATAATATTAGTAAGGATAGTAAGGATTTTACAGCGTTCATGGTCACAAGAGATTAATTTTAAAGGTTGCTAGTATGTGTAGCCAACACCACAAAACAAATGTTATATTTTCAAAATTGAGATTTTAATCCAATAAATCAAAAAAATCTCTTAGAAATATCTAATAATCGCATAATAATAACAAAATATTGCAGTAAGTGTTATTTGAAGCACAAAACGTTATTCATTCATACTCATTTCACTGCCCACGACTATTACAAGGAAACGTGAGTGTTCAATGAAGCCGATTCGCTGCTGATCACACATACACGTAACGATGCCGAGTAATCAGCTGAATACGTGAATTATTATAAGGCGTTAACCACTAAATCGATGACCTAATTCGGTTATGTTGTAATTGCTAGCGGGGAGCGAGAGCAATTCGCTGTTCGCAGCTCTTAATGCCCCACTCTTGGGCCACTATAGGCTCCTTTAAATGGAAAATAGTTCAAGAAAATAAAACCGGTTGCCTTTCTTTTACAGTTAAACTCGCAACTAGCAACTATCAATAATAATGATTTCATTGTTATCTATTTTGATATGCCTATTTTAAAATAGCTCATAAAATTAATAAAATATTAAGTTGTGATTAAAATTATTATTAAAAAAAAAATGAAGTAGTATACTGTTACTACTATACTGTTGATTATAATATTAACAGTATATGAATGTTGAGGAAGCGAGTGAAGTAGGTATGCAAGGATAGAGTTCTCTGGCACTCTGTTCTCACTGCCTACCCTGCAAGGGATATGGCGTGATGATATGTATGTATGTATGTAATAATATACCTGGTGCGTAATATTGGTTAAGCATTTGCACTGAAAAAAAAGGTTTTGATGGTTCTTTTTTATTTAAAAAGACAAGACACCGCACTATGGGAGTTAATAAACCATGTATTGCGCGGTACTTTATAAACATATAATTTAATGAACACAAATTACACCTAGACTCAGAACAACAATTTACGGATCACACAAAGTACCTATTGTCCTGCATGGGAATCGAAACCGTGATGCTGGCACGATAGCTCTGTGTATTAATAAATTCGCCATCTGTGCAATTAAATATTCTACTAACTGTAGAAAAAAGCAGTAGATTTGAGAGAAACACATTCGGGACGATACTCAGAAGTATATGTAGGTATTTGAAAGGCCAAGCACCGAGTAGGCCAATAAACTTAAGTACTTTATAAATAAACGTACTTTATAATAGACGAATACTTTATAAATAAAACTGCTTTTACAGACTCTATCGCGTTCGCTATCGCGTATCGGGAGACGGTCCTCCCGTGACCATAATCACTGTAAAGCGTTCGAAACGTCGGGCAATTAAAAATCAAATACCTACAAATATGATAGAATTTCAATTGTGTAATACTCGCGTAAACATTAGAAATTTAGACGAATATTGGCATGGCTTGTTATGCCTCCTGACTTGCTAAGAGTAGTAATTCTTATATTATCCTTTTTTTTTTTTTTTTTTCGCAAGGTGGGACCATGGATGTGGTCGCGCCCCGGCAAATCGGTCCGGGGCGACGGAAGAGGCAGCGCGCAACCCCATGGACTCACCCTGCAAACACCTCTCTTCGCCGTGCGAGCGGACCACCGGTACCCGATCTTTGTCTTCGGTGGCCCGCCCGGCGATATACCCTCTCGGGTTCTTCTCTCGTCGACGCCCCGACAGCTTTCACCGTCGAGGCGTCGCCCTCAAGCGGTGGCCTCACGTCGGGTGACCGGACAATTCCCCGGTCCGATCACCCGAAGCCTCGGTTAGGGCGGCATCAGACGCAGATACTCGTGCATGTGCCGCCCCGGCCGCGGGCGGCGGCCCGGATCACGGGAATCCTCCCGGACTCGTTCTGCCGCCTCCTTCTGCGAGATGACAGCCTCACAGAAGGCGGCGACCGCGTCCCAATTCCTGACGCTGTCGACCATCGCTTTCACGACAGCCGGCAACGTCAGGTCGGCACCGATGACAGCGACGAGGTCACGGCGCTGCCCGTCCCAGCCCGAACATACCTCAAGCGTATGTTGCGCCGTGTCCTCGTCGCTACTGCAATGGTGGCAGGACAGAGTCCACTCCCTCCGCACGACCGTGTGCAGGTACTTGCCCAAGCAACCGTGCCCCGACAAGACCTGCACCAACCGGAAGGAGAGCACTCCGTGCCGCCGCTCCATCCACTCCATCAGTACGGGCCGGAGGGCCTCGACGGTAACAACACCGTGTCTAGGCCTCTCCAGCCGCGTAGCCCAATGGGCGATGACTTCTCAATTCTTATATTATCCTGGATAATCAAAGTGGAGTTAAAAATACAAAAAGATTAATCTCGCTAACACTATGACCCCAACCTATAGTTCCGCAGTAAGTTCGTTCCACGTGCGTACAGCGTTTAGTGATAAATCGCCATAAGTTCTTACGTTATGATCTAAAATTAACCAAACACATAAATTATGATGCGTACATGCGTACCCGCAAGCACAAACATTTACATAGTTAAATATTATTAAGCTAATATTGATTTATTTTGGTAACTTGATATAACTTGGTTTATTCCTGCATGGAAGGATTAAGAATACAAACTGTATTACCTCGTATTTTGCCGTAGAGGTAATAAAATAAGTTAAAACATCATCATCATCATCATCACAGCCCATATATGTCCCACTGTTGGGCTCGGGCCTCCTCCGTAATAAGAGGGAAATTAACCTAATATACCACGCTGGTCAGACGTATTGGTATAGGGATTTATTTCGAATTTTCCTTCTCTTGCATAGATGATGCTTGCGTTTTATATCCCTTAGTCGTCTCGTACGATCATCCACGGATAAGATAGGGGGTGGTAAATTGTATTCTTACTCCGTCACCACACGGATTGAAAACATAACCAGCATAATTGACGGCATTACTCTATTAGGAAACAGCCTTAACTGCAATTAATAAAGTTTAGTTTCTTCCAATGCAGAGGGGTAAGAGCTACAAAAAAAAATGTACCACATCATATTTTTCCGTAGATATAATAAAATCAGTTGAGGAATCACTATAATAATTGACGGCATTACTCTTATGGGAAAGAGTGGCAACTGCAATTGATAACTCGTCTGTCATATGTGGTGTTTATAGTTGTTTTAAAACGAAAAACAAATACGTTAAAAAAAGGAAAGTTACATTTTCTTTTAGACTAATCAGATCATACCTCGTTTAATATTATAAGATGACAACATGGCGGTTGGGGTAATACTCTAGAATTGCGATCGTTGCTTAGTGGTTGGTTGGTAAATCATTACCTACTGTAATTAGAATGGAATGGAGGTAATGCAATGAGCACTGTAAAGAATAGCCTAAGAATACAATTCACCAACCTCCGTTTTACCCATAGGTTACGTAAACAACTAAGGTATATGCACTTAAAATCTATGCAAGCGGAAAACGATATAAAACCCTATATCAGAATATTTGACCAGCATAGTATCAAATCAGCTCATATATTATATCGCATTCGTAACGACGACGTAAGAGAGCGATTAGGTATGAAAGAGAGTATTGGTGTAAAGATGCGAAAGGGAATGCTCCGATGGTTCGGCCATGTGGAAGGAATGCCGAACGAATGTCTGGTTAAGAAGATATACAATATACAATGCGAAAGTGGAAGGATGTAGGTACCGAGGGAGACCGAGACTAATCTACCTAGACCAGATTGGTCACGTATTGAAGGAAGGTGGAGTCAAGAGTCTTCGAAACCGGCGGGCGTGTATGAAGAGAATTATGAATATTGAGGAAGCGAGTGAAGTATACAAGGATAGAGTTCTCTGGCACTCTGTTCTCTCTGCCTACCCTGCAAGGGATATGGCGTGATGATATGTATGTATATATCATCAATGTTCGGTACCAAGCATTTTTATTAGAGTTTAATTAATACCATGTAGGGTAGTTCATAATTTTTTGGTTCGCGGTTGGCTCGCAGCCGGAAAAAACTTGCGTTGGAAGTAACGGTCGCGTATGCATATATTTTTGTAGTCGCTACGCCTTTTGTTAGCTAAAGCCTTCACGGCTTTAGCTAACAAAAGGCATCTTAGTATTTATAATATCGCGCGCCACCTTTTGTTTTGTGTGCCGTTAATGTACGCGCGTTGATTAGAACTATATATTCGTGAACATTTATAATAAGTTGTGTGTGCAAGTAGCAAGCCCGAAGCCCTGAGTTGTACGAGGCCGCTGTCGTCACCGCGCCTTTGGATAGAAAGCTAAGTGACCCCTCAGTTAGGTTCTATTTGTCTGGCCAGACCGAACGCTGAGTTAGGTTACGTTATAGCTATCTCCGCGGTACCTACTTGTAAGTTTTACAATTATCGGTTTTTGTACTATAATATTTAACAGAACTTTAAATAGCCTTGTGAAATCGCAAGCCATTGTTATTACCCATTTTGTTACCCTCACTGACCTGGTGTTACCTTCCACTGCGCATCCTAGGTCAGTGGGGGACGGTAGTGAACAATCAATGTTAAGCTCGAGATACCTCTATAGTAGGAGGGAAAATTTACCTACTGCACTACTTTAGTCAGGCTGGTTGGTATAGAGTTATATTTGGTGTTTACCTTCACCTCCTCCTTGAATGTATAGTAGGTCAATTTGCTCCAAGTTAGGAGGGAGCTTGGGCCCATCATTGGAACATATATATGCCGAAATAGTGTTTTATACTCGCGTAAACATCAGAATCTTTATAAGTTTAATATTAACGTAAGACTTCAGCAAATGAGATTAAGTATATCAGTTTCTTACCAGAACATTTCAAGCCTTATGATTACTTTATCTAACTGCACAGATAGTGCAGTTTTTAAAATACCGACCATGGGTTCGATTCCCTAGCAGAATAACATGTGTGATCCACAAAATGTTGCTCGGAGTCTGAGTGTAATTTGTCTGCGTTAATTGTATATTTGTAAAGTCCACCACAATACAAGGATTATTTCTTTATTACAGTCTTTAAAAAAAAATAGCTGTGTGGTAGCGGCTACGAATAATACCAATCCTTACTTTGTTCGTGGATGTCGTTAAAGACGACTAAGAGCCTTTTAACTACCTGCGCCAACTCCATCTGATGCCATTTGGTCAACAGTCATTCCCAAGGAGGGTTGACGTCTGGCAGACGGCCGGTCATAAAACGATTGCCAATAATTATTACAATATGTACTATGAAAGAAGAGTACATATTGTATCGACCCCAAGTAATCGGGATAAGAGTAGGAGAATGATGATGAGTCTTTAAAAAAAAAAAACGAACGACAAAACATCCTAACTTAGATAATCGATTACTGATAGATAAAAAAGAAGTCTCTTTAGAAAGAATGACATGCCTCTTACAATTTTACGACGTTAAATTTAAGCCTCCAAGATCATAGCTTCAGGGTATACTAACTAAACTCATTTGTTTTCGATATTGGGTGTAAAGGCTCGACTACATTTTCTTCACTTCATTCCCTTCACGGGAAATGGTTTTCGTAAGATACGTTGCGACAAAGATTAATATATTTACAGATAGTACTAAATATATTTATAATAGGAAATTGAATTATACATTCATTCACATTTATGAATCTGAAGCTTATTAGTGGTAGGACCATGTTGTTGACAGTTCTCGGTCTACAGCCACGGGCCGGTCCGTCCGGGGTAGTACCACACTCTCACAGAAGATCGACGTCTGAGTAATGGCAATGTGCTATTGCGCTTCGTTCGGTGAGCGAGAGAGCCAGAAGCCCAACTGAGTGGGTTTGAGGATTGTAATGGTAGGTAACGGCCTAGCTAATACCCTTGGTATACCAAAGTCCATGTGTGGCAGTGAAATTTACCATTAGGTATGCTGCCTGCTCGTTTGTCACAAAGAATACAAAAACAAAAACCAAGATAAGTTTTTATATAAAATAATTTTATTTTTGTACTGGCAATATTTTCTTATAAAAACTAATCTTTTGTACTATGTTTTCCTAATACACATTTTTGTTACATGTCTTCATACTTACAGCCTTTCATCCATAACATTATTAATGAAAGCCAGTCAATTTCTATTTGATTTTGTTTTATCCTTCAGCAGGTATGGTTAAAAAAGGTATGATCCTATAATGATAGATTAAATGATTTTAATTAAACAATTTGGACGAAAGAAGAAGTTTAAGTAGTGAAATATTCACTTTCAAAATAATTCACAGTACCGTCACGTTAATAGGGGACATTGATTGTTTTACCTTTTTAACGTCCCTGCTCCTGCAAGAATCTCTGGAAACTCGATCACATCACTTTATCCACCTCACAGGTGAACAGTTTTGGGTACTAATTTTCTGTATGCTAGGCTTTGCAAGGTTGGCCACCGAAGATAAAGATCGGGTACCTATGACCCGCTCGCACGGCGAAGAGAGGAGTTGCACGGTGGGTTTTTTGGGATACGCGGCGCCTCTTCCGACACCCCGGATCGATTTGGTGGGGCGAAACGCATCCATAGACCACCGTAAAAAAAAGGCTTTGCAAGGTTATTCATAGCTGCAGCGATGTAATTCAATTACACTTTAAATCTATCTCGTTCATTCTCTTTTTCAAGTGAAATTTAATATATCTAACTGTCTTTCTGATGGTTCTCTAAATGTTTTATAATAGCTATGTTATTTTTATTGATTATGGTGGCAAACAAGCAAACAGCACATCTGATGGTAAGTGTTACTGCCGCTTATAGACCTTTTCAATAACAGGAGTACAGCTAGGCCGCTGCCTACCAAATAAAACATAAATAAATTAGACTCTTTCCTTCCATTTCGCCATTCATATCTAGAGCTTTTCAGGATCTTAGTGGTGACGGGGTAGGAGTACTACTGTCTATTGAATTCTTAAAAATTAGCAAGCTGTGGTCTGCACACTCGCCATCCATTTCGTCCAGGGCAATGCAAAGTAGGCTTGTTGCACCATAACCCACCTTGTTCCCTCATCATCATCATTGGGTCCACCAATGATACTGGTTTCTTGAAATCTGTGCTCTAACCGACTATACCGATATCCTCAAAAGCATCTGAAGACTAAATTGTAGGCAAAATAATAATATTAAATAAAGACGATTCTACAACACTAGTCTATGTATAAGCGCTTCGCATCACCGAATTGTCGCTATGCGGAGTAATATAGACACGTAATGGGGAACTCCACAACGCACTACGAGTATGTAAATGATACGTGTATTTTGTACATGTAGGAACGTTAATATAAGCTTCAATTCACTTGTATCTACTAAATAAAATACCACTGTACGATGACAGAGTAAAAATATAATTCATTACTCCTTTTCCTACCAATGGGTATCAAAAGAGACAACTAAAAGAGATTTTATGCAAATAAAATCAAGGAATGTGAAAGTGGAAGGATGTAGGTACCGGGGGAGACCGAGACTAACCTACCTAGACCAGATTGGTCAAGTACTGAAGGAAGGTGGAGTCAAGAGTCTCCGAAACCAGCGAGCGTGTATGAAGAGAATTATGAATGTTTAGGAAGCGAGTGAAGTATACAAGGATAGAGTTCACTAGCACTCTGTTCTCTCTGCCTACCCTGCAAGGGGTATGGTGTGATGATATGTATGTAAAATCAAGGAAATTTTTAAATAAAACTATATACCAACATGTAAACATTTCTCCAGAATCTAGAATGAACTACCTGCCGCTGTATTTATCGAGCTCTATAATATGTTCTTCTTAAGAAGAGCACAATCTTCCCGGTAGGCAGTGGCCCGGCTGTGCCTCTGTTATTGCTAAAGACCATGTGCTTTAGTAACAGCAACCATCAAATGCGCGTTCTGCTTGCTCATTTGCAACTATAGGTAATAAAAAAAGTCCGACCATCATGGTAGGTGATAGGTCAATATCACTACCATTTTAGAAAAGGCTCAAACTCTGCTAATGGAAGTATATAAGCTGAGAAGACTTTATAAAATATATGTTTACTGAAAGACTCAAATACAATTTCTTTTTTGGCAGCAGCGGGCTATGGAGTACTGGTCACATCCCGCTAAATCCATCCGGGGCGACAGAAGAAGCGTCGCGCGACCCCATAGATCCGCCCTACAAGTACCTCTCTATGCCGAGCGAGCGGGCCATTGGAACCCGGTCTTTGTCTTTGGTAGACCGCCCGTTGGTTCACTCTCGCGGGTATCTTAGACTATTAGAAGAGGATGTCTATCCCTGCATTCATCTAGATATCAAAGTTTAAGGATAGATGTGGGCCTCCTCAAAGAGAGCAAAAGTTAGTGTTGATAGTATTTATGTCCGCTAACACATAGTACTTCCAGCGTGGTAACGAGTTAAAAATCCTATATGTCACCACCCCTTAAGTTTTCGTGGAATAACTGAGTAAGGAATCACCAGAAAAATGAGGAGCAATAATCTTCAGAAAATTTAGAACGTTTTTATTTCTGATTTTTTTTTTTACAAGACAGCCTTGCATTAAGGAAATAATCCTTGTATTGCGGGGGACTTTACAAATATATAATTTTATGGATACAAATTACACCCAGACTCCGAATAATAATTTATGGAACTCACAAAATATTATGTAGGTACCGGGGGAGACCGAGACTAACATATCTAGATCAGATTGGTCACGTACTAAAGGAAGGTGGAGTCAAGAGTCTCCGAAACCGACGAGCGTGTATGAAGAGAATTATGAATATTGAGGAAGCGAGTGAAGTATGCAAGGATAGAGTTCTCTAGCACTCTGTTCTCTCTGCCTACCCTGCAAGGGATATGGCATGATGATATGTATGTATGTACAAAATATTATGTTGCGTGGGAATCGAATCCACGACAATGGCACAGTACGTCTGTATTTTAACTACTACGCTATACATATGAAAATAAATCTAATATTTATGCGTAACATATTTGAAATAAAACTATTTTATAGTGTTTTAATTTGACTTTTAATAAGACTGCTATATATTTGACTTTTACTTAGACTGCACAGATGGCGTAGTGGTTAAGATACCGACTTTCCGTGCCAGACGCCATGGGTTCAATTCCCACGTAGGACAATTGACTTCATGCTATCCACGAAGTGTTGTTATGAGTCTGTGTGTAATTGTTTGCATTAATTGCATGTCTGTAAAGTCCCCCACAATACAAGGGTTATTTCTTTAGCGCAGTGTGGTGTCTTTTTTTTTAATTCTCCTCCCGTAAAAACTGTTTTATTTCAAACTTAACACCATTGCAATCATATCTGAGCAACATAGCCACCATGGTATAATCCTTCCTTGTCTTCCTTATATTGGCCGTCTATATAATGGATAAATGAGATTTTCGGCTCGTATTATATTTTTGTCTTCAAAGGAGACGTGTGCCAATCTACTCGACAATGTTTACACATTATACAAATTTAATACTCTAACTTTGCAGTTAGAGATGTATTAAGTGATGAAACGACCCTGTTATTTAAAATTACTGAAACTTAGCATTTAATATGCTTGATTATTTATAAAAACTTTATTACAAGCGAAACTCCCATATGTGACAATCATTATACGCTCGTAGATTAATTTTTTATAAATAATCAAGCATGTTAAATGCTAAATTTCAGTAATTTTGGATAAATTAGAATCATTGGCCTCTTTATATCCAATAGAACATCTAGTCCACATCATTTTGACTGCACAGATGGCGTAGTGGTTAAGATACCGACCTTCCGTGCCAGTGCCGTGGGTTCGATTCCCACGCAGGACATTACTTTGTGTGATCCACAAAGTGTTGTTCTGAGTCTGGGTGTAATTTGTCTGTGTTAATTGCATGTTTGTAAAGTCCCCCTCAATACAAGGATTATTTCCTTAGTGCAGGGTGGTGTGTAAAAAAAAAAAAAATCATCATTCTCCTACTTCTATCCCAATTACTTAGGGGCCAAACCATATGTACTCTTCTTTCATAGTAAATATTGTAAAAGTCATTGGCAATAGTTTTATGACCGGCTGCCTGCCAGACGTCAACCCTCTTTGAGAATGTAATTGTTGACCAAACTGCATCAGATGGAGTTATCTCAGGCCGTTATAAGACTCTTAGTTGTCTTTTACGATATCCACCAACAAAATGTTGGTAGTATTCGTAGCCGCTACCACACAGCTGTCGAGTCCACAGATTAACAAATATTAGAATATAAACAAAGCGTAAAGCCAACGCATTAAAGTATCTTAATGTTTCAGGAATATATAAATAAGGATATTCTATGTTTAATATAGTGGTTTCAATTTTCACCCTTGTTAAATTTCTATACCATTAACAAATAGTTGTTTCCAATTTGTGTGTGTATTTTGAATCCGTCAATAATTGTAAGTCATACAATATAATATTTGACTTTGTTTACAAGTTATATAAGTTCAATATTCGAGTGCGACCCAGACAAAAGTTATCCGAAGTGCCTTTGGTAATTTGACACAAGAAAATTATAATCACAGATTTAATATTATCTAACATACGATTTTATAGATTTAGATGAATGCGAAATGGAATACAATCTTGATTATATGAATATCGATTATATGCACCGATTTTAAGGATTTATATGTCCCATCTCTACTATTGCATGACGCAGTGATTTTTGCTCATAGTTCTATAATTTATAATTTTATTATCATCATTATTCTCCTGCTCTTATCATAATTACTCGAGACCGACAAAATATATACTCTGCTTTCATCATATTGCAAAAGTTATTGGCAACAGTTTTATTGGCAATTTATTTATTTTATTTTATTGAAAAAAAAAAACAGTTGTACAGTAAATTATCTATCCCAAAAATAATCCTATGTATAAAAAAAATAATAAGAAAAGACGACAACCAGCGACGTTTTTATAGCTTACAATAGATTATATAAATATTACATAAATATTAAATAAATACTAAATAAATAAATATTATACATAGTTTAAAAATACAAAATTTTAAAACTGATCCCTATGCTGTGTAGTAACTACGAATATTACCAATCCTTACATTCCTCATGAGTAGGTATCGTAACAGAGAAGATTGTATCTAAGAGCTTAACATCGACCTGGGTCAACGCCGATGCTGTCTGATGCTGTCTGATCAACAATTGCATTCCCAAAGAGGGTTGATGTTAGGCAGGCGATCGGTTATAAAACTTTTGTTAATAACTATTTACAGTATAAATGCGATATGTGTATGTGATGTAAGAAAAGTACATGTATAACAAATGGACTTAGAGTAATTAAGATAAGAGTAGGATGATGGTGATGATGATCATATACTATGAAAATAATACTATTATCGACTGCACAGATGGCGTAGCGGTTAAGATACCGACCTCCCGTGCAAGTAACGTGGGTTCGATTCCCACTCAGGATAATATTTTGTGCAATCCACAAGCTGTTGTTCTGAGTCTGGGTGTAATTTGTCTGCGTTAATTGCATATTTGTAAAGTCGCCGCAAAAAAAAAAACTGAAGATTTTCATACAAATGTGTATATAAACTGGCCATGATTAAAGATAATAATAAAAATCATTCAGCTATGATGTTAAATCTTTTTTTTTTCACGAAAATAAGTCTAGTGATACATCAGACTGTGATTTTATTAAGAATCCCTTTTTTTTTCAATTATGTCTTCTAATTGCTCTGTCGCTATTTCCTTAATTATATTCACATGTAATTTCTTTCATCTCATTATTCTAATGGTGTCTCTAATTAATGCAGTTTGGCTTACAGTTCTGATCATATATCTCTTTCTTTTGCTTAGCGAGACAGTTTGGCAGCATTCACAATAGCAATATTTTTGCGTCGCAGGCAAAACTGTTCTACGAGCGTCATTCCTTTTTCCGAGTTCACATCGCGATACAATCTCAATGTACTCATCGTTTAAGAGGTCACTTTGTGACTATCTATGATCAGGATTAGTTATTTACTGTTAATTAAATGTGAATACTTAGATGTTATAGTAAAACAGTGTTCATTATCATTCTCCTACTCTTATCCCAATTACTTGGGGTCGATACAATATGTACTCTTTCATAGTACATATTGTAGAAGTTGTTGGTTTTATGACCGGCCGCCTGCCAGACGTCAACCCTCCTTGGGAATGTAATTATTGATCAAACGTCATCAGATGAAGTTGGCCCAAGTCGTTATAAGGCTCTTAGTCGTCTTTTATGACATCCACGAGTAAAGTAAGGGTTGGTAGTATTCGTAGCCGCTACTACACAGCTATGTAGTAAAACGGTGTTGCAATAAAAATAAAATCAATAATATTTGTGAGTGAAAAATGATTACCATATATGGAATATGAACTTATATTTATTGTACAACCGTTTTGGACACCTTATTAATTAGGCCAGTGTTTACCCTACGTATAGTAATTGTGATTCGCATTATCGTCTTTACGGTAGAAGTATACCACGCTATCTATTTGAAAATGTTCTTATTTAATATTCTAACATTTCAACGAGAATTGATTTATTATGTGGCATATAATTATTATTCACACGCAAATAAGATTCTATAGACAACCTAACACGTTAAAAGACAACAAAACCAATAAAATCGTTTTTTTAACTTATAATATTAATTACTAATTATTTTAATTCACTACTAATTATATTTTCCGTGTGGTGACGGAGTAAGAATACAATTCACCACCCCATATCTTACCCGTGGGTGATTGTACGAGACGACTAAGGGATATAAAACGTATATAAAATCTATGCGAGAGAAGGAAAACTCGAAATAAAACCCTATACCAACATGTCTGACCAGCGCGGTATAGTAGGTTAATTTCCCTCCCATTACGGAGGAGGCCCGAGCCCAATAGTGGGACATTATGGGCTGTGATGATGATGATGACTAATTTTATTCTAATTACTCGGGGTCGCCGCAATTTGTACTCTTCTGCCAACGTTAACATGTCAAAAATTCTGCCAGCCGACAGCTGTATATCTAAATGCAGATTTCTATACCAAATCTACAGTTCTTTTATGAAATATACTTCTTATATTGCACGCCTCATAAGCGAAGCGTTGAGGTCTTGCTCTACTCTCGACATATAAAAATCAAGCACTTTTCAAACATAAAAATGATTGTATTTTTCTCACATTGCACTTATAGGATAATATTATAATACATATGTCAAGAAAAAACATTCGTTTAAAAGTATTTGATATTTTTAAAAAGCAATTATTTTGTTTAAAGTAAGAAAATAATTGATTAAAAAAATAAAAAAAATATTCGAGGACGTCGGATAAAATATTTTGTATCTGGCAGGATCACGACCGTAAAAATTAATGTATCAACATATTTATTTTTTAAAATCTTCATAATCGCAACGCGCTGTTTCCTTTCGAAAATGGCTTGGTAATTCTTTGTTCAACGAATCAATTAAACGAATTGCAATTAATAAAACACTAAACTGCTTAGTCATTATTGTATGTATACTTTATGAAAATTGGGTTCGTTTACATTTTTTGTCCGTCCCTTGGGACATGCGAAGGTAATAGATCGCATACAGCCTATTGTAAACGAACAGCTATGTTTAGTACTACGTCGAGAATGGCACGAATTTTTTCTTACATTTTCATTTATAGCATTGACTAACAGTAAATGATAAATTAAATAATAAAAAATTGTCTCAATATGTCTGTTAACTTCAGTATCATAAAAAAATTGTATTCTGTTTTAGTTTCTCTAACTTTTTGAGGTGAAACTTTTTTATCGACGAATGGGATAAATTTTATATTGTAACGTTTTTCTGTTACGCGCCATATTTATTATGAAATGTAAAGCGCATTAGGGTTATCCGTGTGGTGATGGAGTAAGAACAAAAGAGAAAAAGCGAGAGAGAGAGAAAAATAGAGTGAGAGAGGAGAAAGAGAGAGAAATAGAGGAAGAGAGAGAGGAGAGAGAGAGAGATAGCGACAGAGGAAGAATGCAGTTGATTTCTGATACTTTCGTGACTAATACACAATTAAAAAATTAAATAATCAAATTTATTTACAAATTATACAGTAACTATTGAAATATTATCTTATTAAACTTTGCTTAGTTGGCAAGCCGAGGAGATTAATCCAAATAACACCAAATCGACTTGCGATTTTCGGTTCGTATTATATTTTCGTCTTCTAAAAGAAAACTGAATGTCATACAACAGCTCATACTGGTATAAGTGTTAGCACGATTAGAACGAATTTCCAATAGGTATGGGTTCGAATCCCATATGTGACAATCATTTTTCGCTTGTAATCAAGTTTTTATAAATAATCGCTTGATTCACATGCTTATGTTAAACGCAAAATTTTAGTAATTTGAATAACAGGCTCGTGTCATCGTTTAATACAATTCTAACTGCAAAGTTAGAGTATTAAATCTGTATAATGTGTAAACAATGTCGGGTAGATGGCATACGTCTTCTTTAATGATAAAAATATAATACGAGGCGAAGATTGAATGTCATACAACAGTTCACGTTGGTGTAAGTGGTAGCATGATTGGAACGGATTCCAATAGGTGTAGGTTCGAATCCCATGTGACAACAATCATTTTTCGCTCGTCGATCAAGTTTTTATAAATAATCAAGAATGTTAAATGCTAAATTTCAGTAATTTGAATGACACGATGACACCACCCTGTTGGTCGTGTCATCGTTTAATACAATTTTAATTGCAAAGATAGAGTATTAAATTTGTATAATAACGCTGTTACTAATAATCTTTTACAAGCGACGTATACCGGGGTTATAACAACAACGTTACCAATAAACGCTATTTGACAGTTCGTCTGTATACGTCTGTTATAAGGATTGCGTAAATTCTTTTGAATTTTATACAACTGTTACTCATCCTACGACCCTTGTTTAACTAACGGATAACCTCGAATTTCTGGACTATATACTGCGTTTTAAAAATTTATATCTACAGATAATGGATTATTTACAATATTTCGACATATTTGATGAAATAGACAGTCAAGAACCACAAAGAAAAAAAATCCTACATAAATCGTTATGATCCTTTTACATTAGAGGAAAAGGAATTTCGAGCGAAATATAGATTTAGCAAAATATACACAAGAAATATTGTAGAATTAGTTAGATGCGACATTGAAAAAGAAAATCGTGGGAGTGGATTATCTGCAGAAATTCAACTGCACTCAGAACGTGGGCTCGATAAGAAGTACAAGACGATGCAACAGACAGAAGAATAACGAATATTCAAACAACCTTATTATCTGTTGTCATTTGCGTTCGAAACCTTCCGTTCGTAAACGCGAAGTACGGTTGGTATAATGCAAGACTTATTAATAATAAGGAAAATAATAGCCTTCGTCTAGCGGCAAACAATAATTTAGATTTTTTTTTTATTTTTCAGTATTAAATAATTAAATTTAAGAGAATTTTCACATATTATTAAATTGAATAGTATTGAGGAATTATAGTTTTCGAACGTTAGTAGTGAATGTTGCCAGTAAACGTTGATTAGAAAATTTTTAAGTATCCTAGGCTTACACACTGATTATTAGTAAGAGGGGTGTGTAACGGTTATTCAAAGCTTATTCATTGAATAAGAACACAGCTGTTAAACACTTGTTTTAAACATTTTTATTAGTAAAGCAGTAAGTATTTAAGTTATTCTTTTAATAGAACAAGAATACAAGAACGATGTAACAAGCTTGCATTTTAATGCATAAAAACATTTTAAGTTTACAATGCCACAAAGCATAACCACTTTAAGCTCTAGTGGTTATTTCCTCGGCTTAATGGCGTCCGTAAAACAATTGTCCGTCCATCTTTTATTGCTAACTTTATAGCATAACAGACAAAGAAAGTTACTTTGAAATATGTCTGGAATATTTCACTTTTGTTTCAAAAATATGATGCAACTATGTTGATTATATTTTTGTGGGGACAACAAAGAAGGCCAAGTTTTACATAAGTTTTTGTCAATTCTACTATACTTCCTCTATATGACAGTTAAAAAATGTAGCGGTCATTCAAAATTATTCCTTTTTTTTTTCTAAGTCATCATAAACTTAGTCTAAATTACCTCTGACTTGATCAGGGACCTAATCCATCCATCCATCAGCCCGTAAACGTCCACTGTTGGACATAGGCCTCCCCACGAGAATGCCATCTATAACGGTCCTGTGCCACCTGCATCCAACGGTTTCCTGCGACCTTGATGAGGTCATCAGTCCATCGAGTGGGGGGTCGTCCTATGCTGCGTCGTCCGATTCGTGGTCGCCACTCGAGAACCTTTTTTCCCCAACGGTTGTCGGTTCGTCGAGCGATGTGGCCTGCCCATTGCCACTTCAACGTGCTAATTCTTCGGGCTATGTCGGTTACACCCGTTATTCTACGGATTGCCGTATTTCGGATTTTATCACGTAGAGAAATACCGAGCATAGCCCTCTCCATAGCACGCTGAGCGACTTTGAGCCTTTTTATGAGGCCGACATTTAGAGACCAGGGACCTAAATTAGTGCGATAATTTATTAGCAGTTACAATAAAAGGTAGAAAAAAAATTAATGAATACTTAGCAACATTATAAGAATTAAAATAAATTTAACAAAGAAATATGAAAAATAATTATACTAAGAGAGAAGTAATAAAGTAGTTAAAATGTAAAAGAGAAAATTAATAGCACTTAATAAAATATAAATAATGAAACTATTTATATATAGAAAAAAAAAAAACAAGTACTACTTGTTGATACATATTACAAAGCTTTTATTTGAATGTGAGATTTTGCTAGCTTTTATTTGAATGTGACATTTTGACTAAAATTCGAATACACTATAATAAATTTAACTGTCAAACATTAAAAACTTAAATGCTATAAATAGCTTCTAAACATCATCCTATCTGAGATTTATGTACAATTCTAAAATTATTCTGTCACCGTATTTCAGATACTTTTCGTCTCCCAACCAAAATAATTTGTATTATAAGTTTCAAAATTTCTTTCTCTCTTGCATTATAGCTTTGAATTGAATGACTAATTTTGATTTAATATACTGTATTTGAAAATTTAATAGAAGTAGATTTGTCTTATATATTTCTGGAAATTCACGCATTTTTTTTTTTTTTTTAATTTTTTTTTATTGCTTTTGGTAGCAAACGTGCAAGCAGCACATCTGATGGTAAGTGTTACTGCCGCCTACGGACCTTAGCCATACCAGGAGTAGAGCTAGGTCGTTGCCTATCAATATAAACCCCAAACCCACCCAGTTGGGCTTCCGGCTCTCTCACTCACCGAACGAAGCACAACAGCATATTGCCATTGCTCAGACGTCGATCTTCTGCCACAGTGTGGTACTACTCCGGACGGACCGGCCCGCGGCTGTAGATAGAGAACTGTCAACAGCGTGGTCCTACCACACTCTCGCACTGCTATACTCAGATTTAGAATAACTATTTGGGGATCACACAAAGTGTTATTCTGCGTAAGAATCGAACTACGACACTGGTACGGTCATCATAATCTCAGCTCATATACGTCCCACTGTTGGGCTCGAACCCCCTCCATAATAGACGGGAAATTGAACTACTGTACGTTGGTCAGATGTGTTGTTACATGCATTTTATATCTCTTAATCGTTTTTTACGATCACCCACGGGTAAGTCACCAAATGGAAAACTGGTAATATATCATCATCATCATCACAGCCCATAATGTCCTACCGTTGGGCTCGGGCCTCCTCCGTAATGGGAGGGAAATTAACTTACTATACCGCGCTGGTCAGAGGTGTTGGTATAGGGTTTTGTTTCGAGTTTTCCTTCTCTCGCATAGATGTTATATGCGTTTTATATCCCTTAGTCGTCTCGTAAGATCACCCACGGGTAAGATATGAGATGGTGAATTGTATTCTTACTCCGTCACCACATGGTAAATGGTAATGTATGTCAGTATTGTAATCACTATGCCATCTGTGCAGTCATTCATAGTGATGGATAATAGTAAACTAATGTGCTCTAAAGACACATCTATAGTATTTTTTAATAAATAATTTGATTCAATAACATCTTTACTTATAAAAATACCCGATTATTAAATGCTAAAAAATTCAGTAATTTGAATAACAAGGTTGTGTCATCCTTTAATGCAATTCTAACTGTAAATTTTGAAGTATTAAGCCTATACAATGTGTGAACATTGTCCGGTAGATGGCATACGTCACCTTGAAAACGTAAGATATAATATGAAGCGAAATTTGCATGTCCCAAAATAGTTCACGATGGTGTAAGTGGCAGCACAATTGGGCCGGATTCCCAATAGGTGCGGGTTCGAACCCCGCTTGTGACATCATTTTTCGTTTCATAATCGGGTATTTATAAATAATTAAGCATATTAAATGCTAAAAATTTCAATAATTTGAACATCTTTACTTTTTTATCACCTAAAAGTTATGCTTAAAAAAGCGTACCATCTGGAACCGATATCTTTTCTAGCAATAAGATTTCGAGACGTTTTTCATACATAAATGTGTAGACTACAAAATTAACTAACTCTCTACTACTACAATAGACTCTCTACGACTACAGAATGAAAAAACTTGTCTCATATAATATTCGAATATAATAAAATATTATTTTATAAATGAATCTTTGTAGTTTTCTTTATATTCATCAATTATTTACTATTATTATTAGGCTACTTACCTAATGGTTTATATTTTGCTAAAGTTGTATATAAAGGAATCAGTTATATCTAACTTAACCACTAAATGTAGTCTTCCCGTGATTATAAACGTTGTTAAATATTCGAAACGTCGAAAATTTAAAATCAAAAACATACATACACATCATCATGCTATATCTCTTGCAGGGTAGGCAGAGAGAACAGAGTGCCAGAGAACTATATCCTTTCATACAAATCAAATACAAGCACGATAAAATGTATAAAATTAATTTAACTACACAGATGGCGAATTGGTTAAGATGTTGACTTACAGTGGTAGTGTTATGAATTCGATTTCCATGTAGGACAATATTTTGTGTGATCCATATATTGTTGTTCTGAGTCTGAATGTAATTTGTGTTCGATAAATTATATGTTTGTAAAGTCCCCCGCAATACAGGGATTATATCCTTCGTGTAGTCTTTAAAAAATATATACATATATATATCAACAATATGATGAAAAATCGCTCTTAATAATAGTATTAATATTTGTGGTTATTGTAATACGTTTTTTTTTCTAGTCATAAAACCTAATTTTCTATGTCAATATATAAAAGAAATTATGAATCAAATTTGCAATACTGGGACTAAATATTTAAAAAAAAATCATAATGATCATCTCAGTTCATAGACGTCCCACTGCTGGGCTCAAGCCTCCTCCACAATGAGAGGAAGTTTGACCATGCTGGTGAGACGTGTTGGTATAGGGTTTCGTTACGAGATTTCCTTCTCTAGCATAGATGTTATACGCATTTTATATCCCTTAGTCGTCTCTTATGATCACCCATGGGTAAGATAGGGGGTGGTGAATGGTATTCTTAATCCATCACCACACAGAAAGAAATTCAAATTAAAAAAAAATCAAGTGTATATATACTCGCGTAAATATCAGAAATCGTTACATCATATGTATTTGTAGAAAATTTACGCTAACTAAAAACGATGGTAAGTGAAATTAGAGTTGAATATAGAAGAATTAATTTTGTAAACGCCCACAATTGACAAGAAACCAACGGAAAGTCTCCGAAACAGGCCTAAAAGACAATTAATTCTCAATCCCCGCTTTACTTTAGCGAAGTTACAAATCAGGGATCCTACGGCACTTGCCTAATGTCGTTTGCCGGGATTCCACGGAAACTTTGGCCGTTCCGTCGTCCCCAGGACAGATATAAGGTATTTGATGAATATTTAAACTTCGATAGTTTACTTCATTGTCTCTTGAGAATCATTATTGTGAAAGATCCCCCCATTGTTCTAGTTTTGAAATTTAATAAAATCTTATTTTTGGATAATACGTCGTTTAACTTGGAAAATTCGAACTATATATTTGTCGCACAATATTGCCAATGTTAAGTAACAAAATTAGCTGCACGTATTTTGTATGTGATGCAGCTGTGTGGTAGCGGCTACGAATACTATCAACCCTTACTTTACTCGTGGGTGTCGTAAAAGACGACTAAGAGCCTTATAACGACCTAGGCCAACTCCATCTGATGGCGTTTAGTCAAGAAGTGCATTCCCAAGAAGGGTTGGCGTCTGGCAGGCGACCGGTCATAAAACTATTGCCAATAACTATTACAATACGTGATAAGAAAGAAGAGTACATATTGTATCGATGCTAAGTAATTGAGATAAGAGTAGGAGAATGATAATGTATATTGTATGTGAAGATAAGGGATATAGAAAAAATGTAAGGAAATATAAAAAGTGTATAAAAATTCATTGATTTTATGTTATATATATATAAAGTTCCAAATCGGTTCATAATTTCTCGATCCATCAATGGATCTTGACAACCAATATAATCACCATTATCAGTGTCTTACACTACATTTCAATGTCTCTTTTTCATGTTCCTCGCAATGAGTTATGACACGAACATGTAGTCTCTAACCGACTATATATTGCATTACAAAATGTGGGACAGCCCAGCCGGCCGTCTCGTGCTTTGTGGGTTTTTATTTGCGTGGCAAAAAGCATTCTTATCGCATGTCTACCTCTAAGGAGAGAGATGGGGTATACAGCGCCACTGCCTGATAAAAACCACACACTGTTCCTACCTCCCAGTTACGGCGAAGTCATGGAAGAGTTCTCAGACGTGCCACAAATACTTAATGGGTAGATCGACTGGATAGGTGGATTAACGGCTTGGTGAAAGTCTGGTAATTATTAGATGCGGGTGGCACAGAACCGTGTATTTTTCTAGGAAGATCCACATCAGGTAGTGCATAGTGAAAGCCTGAATGATTAAATATGCTGCCGTCCAATTAAATTAAAAATTCAAGATTGTCGCCAGTTTTATACGAAACGACTAAACCAAATATGGCATCCTTGTGGTGACGGAGTAAAAATACAATTCACCTCTCCCTATTTTATCCATGGATCTCGTAAAAGAATGACTAAGGGATATTATATGTATATAACATTTATACAAAATAAGTAAAATCCGAAATGAAATCCTATACCGATTCGATTCACCAGCGTGGTATACTAGATCAATTTTTCTCCTGCTGTAGAGAAGGCTTTAGCCTAGTGAAATGTATGGGGTAATGGTGATGATGACAGCGAAATTTATATGTGAAATACAAGCTTTATTGCCTTAGTGCCGAGTGAGTTGCTTTTTTTTTTAAATATAAAAATACGGAGGTGGCTCGAGCCCGGTAGTGGAATGTAGATATATGAGCTCAGATGAAAGGCAAATAAGAAAATAACATCAGTGACAGAAAATAAAATACTTGAAAAATTATCATATCATATGAATTCGTGTGATGACGGAGTAAGAATACAATTCACCACACCCTGTCTTACCCGTGGGTGATCGTAAGAGACAACTAAGGGATATAAAACGAATATAATATCTATGAAAGAGAAGGAAAACTCAAAAGAAAACTCTGAAAACCAACCAATCTGACCAGCGTGGTAAAGTGAGTCAATTTCCCTTCCATCATGGAGGAGGCTCTAGCCCAACAGTGGGACATAATAGCTGAGATGATGAATATTATATACTGGCATTGTTTGAACAGCGTAATAGTCAATATTCTTTTTATTATGAAGGTAGCTCTTAAATAACTGTGGAACACAAATGAGCTGAGAAGAAGATGTCAACTTTTATTTCATTAATATTTCTTATTTAAATTTCAAACACTTATTACAAAGATTTGACATTTTTACGCTCTACTAAGAATATTAAATAAAAAAAATACCGGTTACATCTCGATAAATCATATCAAATATTAATTAGTGTCTGTCGAATAGCTGTCACTTCCAAACGAATCAGTGTAGACATTTTCTTTAATTATAATAGCGGCTGTACACACTCGACGAGACACCCCGAGATGGGCCGAGAGCGAGTATGTACATGGTACTCTCGTCTCATCTCGCGTTCTCGTTCTCGTCTTGCTTAGCCTCGGTCACCTGTCGGTTTTTCGCGCCCGAATCAAAGGGTCTCGTTAAGTCTCGCTAGGAAAACGAGACTGAGCATGTCTTGTCACAATCGATCGCTTAGTTGTCTGCTGACAGTGTTTTACATGTTTCTATTGCGATGCATAGTAATCATCCACCATCATATTTTTCTACATGGCTTACGAATTTTTTTTTTAAAGTAAATGTTTAAATAATTGTGATAGCTCACGGCACAAAGACAAATAGCAGCAGTAGTTTCCACGTCCATTGTCTCGGGTGTTTACAGTGCAACTGGCATAACGAGTGTGTACATGGCGTGCTCTCGCCTAGAACCTCTTGGACGAAACTCTCGGCGAGTGTGTACAGCCGCTATAACAGAAATTCTTTTTCAATTTCCTAGAATGAGTGAATATATAAAATTAAAAATCATTGTTAATAATAACTAACGATTTGATATATTTCTGAAGTTGAGTTATATAAAAATAAAATACTAACTAACATGACAGGTTTTTTTTTGTCGCAAAATTAAAAAGATTTTTTTTTCAGTCTGCAAATTTATGGTTATTATATTTTTTTGATACCCACATAACAGGAAAGTGTTGTGAAATATATTTCCTCATAAAAAAAGATAGAAACATTAAATATTAAAATATGTACTTTTAAAGCCCACCACCCGCAGAGAGACCAAGAGTGTGAGGGCGACACTCTGGCAATACTGTTGGTTGTTGCAGGGGCATCAACGGGTATGATACCCGATGGGGTAACCCACCCGAGCTGCCAACGAAATTCAACGTATCAGTCAGCGGTCGGCCTAATAGATATGGTGAAGAGAAGGGTTAAGGGCAGGAGGTGGAAAAATACGGTGGCTCCATATCCCCACGCTGTCTTATCGTTGCCTAATGGATCTAAATCTTTTTAAAAAAATTGTTCATAGATTGACAAATAAAATTTTAAAAATCAAATACTTCTTTGCACACCATAAAATACACTATAATGATATATTCGAACCTACCTGCTAGAATTTCATCTTTCATTTTCTCAATCACTTTAGATTAGAGCAAAATGTGTTTTTATTTGTCATTTCCATGACTGTGAGAGCCATTTTGTTTCAGAAAGGATTTAGAAGAACCTTAAGTATTCTATGCTCCCCAGAGAAGCTCCTCCCACGTGGGTTACGTCCCAACAACATTCATTGTTTGTTACCGGGACGTCGACGAGTATGGTATCCGAAAGTGCAACCTACTGGGCAAGCCACCGAGATCAAGGAATCAGTGCTGGTGGTGGAAATGTCATGATCATTTATAACCACAAATTTACAGGGGTATTCGTATATACTGATTGATACATCACACCTAAAAATAATCACCAACCTAGTGTAGTAGTAACTCAAATGCAAGATCAAGACTCGCTGCAAGAGTCTCACAGTGCTTCCATTGGCAGCATTTAACGATTCCATTGGCAAAGAAAGGATTGTCAACATTTTGTATTTAAATTACTGAAATTTAGCATTTAATATGCTTAATACATACATACATATCATCACGCCATATCCCTTGTAGGGTAGGCAGAGAGAACAGAGTGCCAGAGAACTTTATCTCTGCATACTTCACTCGCTTCCTCAACATTCATAATTCTCTTCATACACGCTCGCCGGTTTCGGAGACTCTTGACTTCCCCTTCTTTCAGTACATGACCGATCTGGTCTAGGTAGGTTAGTCTCGGTCTCCCTCGGTACCTACATCCTTCCACTTTCGCATTGTATATCTTCTTAACCAGGTGTTCGTTCGGCATTCTTTCCACATGTCCGAACCATCGGAGCATTCCCTTTCGCATCTTTACACCAATACTCTCTTTCATACCTACTCGCTCTCTTACGTCGTCGTTACGAATGCGGTCGGTCAGCCTAACTCCACAGATTTTCCGCAGAGATCGCATTTCGACCGCATTAATTTTACTACCATACTCTTTTCTGCATACCCAACTCTCGCTTCCATACAGTAATGTTGGGACAAGCACTGCGTTATGTATTGCTACACGTGCCTTCTGGCTGAGGTGGTGGCTGCCGAGAAGTTGCCCCAACGCTCCGTTCACTCTATTTCCCGCATTCACTCTTCGCTCTATATCAGTGGTGTACCTTCCATCTCGGCTAAATCCACATCCAAGATATACAAATTCATCCACTTGCTCTAGTACATCATTACCTATTGTTACTCTTACATCTGTTCTGGTTTTATCTCTTTCAAAGACCATTATTTTGGTTTTGCTCACATTCACGCGTAGACCCCTTTTCTTACAATCTTCTGTCATTGTGTCGACTAGGGTCTGCAGGTCAGTCGCTGACTGTACCAGCAGGACTGCATCATCTGCATAAAGCAGAGCAGTGACCACTGAGTCGCCCATCTGGACTCCCACATTCATATCGTTCAACCTTTGGAGACATTTATCCAGATATATGATAAACAGCCTGGCTGACAGAACGCACCCCTGCTTAACGCCGATATTGACGTCAAACCAAGGCGACATTCCATTATCCAGCCGCACACAGGCTCTACAGCCCATGTAACTGGACTGCACAGCCTGTAGCAGTTTACCGCTAATACCATACTCCGGTAAAATGTCCCAAAGTTCCTTTCGTACAACCGTGTCAAATGCTCTCTCCAGATCCACAAAACTGCAGAAAACCCTCTGACCTAGAGCTAGATGCTTCTCCACAATGTTGCGCAGAGAGAACACTTGATCCATGCATCCCCTTCCACTCCTGAAATATGCTTAATTATTTATAAAAACCGATTACGAAATGAAAAATGATGTCACAAGCGGGATTCGAACCCGCGCCTATTGGGATTCCGACCCAATCGTGCTGCCACTACACCACCGTGACTAATTGTAGGACATGCAAATTTCACTTCGTATCATATTTACGTCTTAAGGTGACGGTATGCTATCTACCCGACAATGTTTACACATTGTTATAGGCTTAATACTTAAAACTTTACAGTTAGAATTGTGTTGCAAATTTGCATGTCCTACAATTAGTCACGGTGGTG
This sequence comes from Lymantria monacha, assembly GCA_905163515.2. Classification (NCBI taxonomy): domain Eukaryota; kingdom Metazoa; phylum Arthropoda; class Insecta; order Lepidoptera; family Erebidae; genus Lymantria; species Lymantria monacha. The sequence continues at coordinate 3,838,286 of LR991102.1, forward strand.
TAGTGGCAGCACGATTGGGCCGGCATCCCAATAGGCGCGGGTTCGAATCCCGCTTGTGACATCATTTTTCATTTCGCAATCGGTTTTTATAAACATTTTGTATTCTTAATACCCAGTACACGGGAAAATAATTTGATGTTATTTTAAACATGATAGTGAGGTGTGATTAGCCCCACTCCTATTAAGTGGTACCTAATTATTTATAGCTGTACAGTTAGTGTGATGAATGAAATTTCATTAATTTAGTTGCATTTTTCATTTCTGTGTGCTTACGCCAGGTGGCTATCTCGCTGAGCGATAGGGAGTCAACCTCGTCGCGTACTGAGGTAACCCGCTGGTAGAGATCGGAGAGCATTTTCGCCTCCAGGTCCCATGGGGGTGTTCAGACCAATGCACATGCCGCCTCGGTCGACACCGTGCGGTACCCGCGGATGGCTCTGACCGCCATGGCTCTCTGTGGGCGCCACAGAAAAGCCCTGAGTTGGACGGTCAGCGTCCTCGCCCACACAGGGGCGCCGTACATAGCCATTGAGTGGATCACCTTCGCATACAGCCGTCGGCCTTCAAAGCTGGGTCCCCCCACGTTCGGCATAAGCCGTGATAGGGCGGACGCCACGCTAACCAGCCGGGGAGCAATTCTGTGGAAATGCTCCTGGAACGCCTGTCGAACACCAGGTTCAAATACTTCATATGGGCCTGGATACTGATGTGGATGGAGCTGACGACTATCGAGGCGCCGATAGGCGGCCTTATGCGGGGCTCATGGACATTATGTCGACCCTAAGTAATTGGGATAAAAGCAGGATAATGATGAATTTCATTGTGACATGCCATAGAGTTAAAAATTGAAATGTATTTTGTATATAATGCGTTTAAAGTTTTAGTAGTATTCAATAGTAAAAGTTATAATTGTATCAAAAGTGGAGGAACGCTTTAGGGAAAATTGAGTTAGCTATATCGTATACGCGACAAAAATGGCTTGTTAGTCTAAATTCATTCAGTAGCTTAAGCTAAATAGTTAAGTATGTGAGTAGCTTAAGCTAAATAGTTAAGTAAGAGAGAAGCTCACATGCTTAAGTATGTGACTTTTGATTATTAATTATTGAACTCGGGACTAGTTCGAATGCTGGATCACGCTAAAAAGATACTGAGGAAGCTGCTACAGATTTTTTTGAATAAAACCTAAAGAGTAAGTTATATATTTTTTGTCAACAATAAATATCACATTAATTAGAGATGAGACTTTTACGCAATGTTAGCGAAATTGAAATATAATAAAAATAGGTTAATGTATAGTATAATTCCTCATCAGCATTCAGTCTTTTGTTATCCACTGCTGGACATACATAGGTCTCCCTTATATTTCGCCACAAAGTGTGATATCGTGCCGTCAGCATCCAACGACTCCCAATCAACCTTCATCAAGTCGGCGGTCCACCTAGTGACCAGTAAAATTTTGATTTTCCTTTATTGAGGTTATCTTCTAAAAAGATAATCTCATAAAAGATATTTTACGATACGTCCGTGAAAAGAAGGAGTGAAGAAAAGCTATTATTATCCTTTATCATCCACTCCAGGACTTAGAATTCCCACGTAGAATACCACATAACTCTGTCATCCATTAATAGTTACTCAACCAGTTATTGCAAATATCGCCACGATTAGCAATGGGGTTGGTGATGACTGTAAGGTGTTATAAGTTACCCAGCACAACACTGCTAGACATTTTACTCGTGCAATCTCAGTCAAATTTTAAGATTTTCTCGGGCAAATAAGAGCTGGCAAAAACTATTGACTGCACAGATGGAGTAGTGGTTAAGATATCGACCTTCCGTGCCAGTGTCGAGAGTTCGATTCCCACACAGGACAATACTTTGTGCGATCCACAAAGTGTTGTTCTGAGTCTGGGTGTAATTTGTCTGCGTTAATTGCATGTTTGTAAAGTCCCCCGCAATACAAGGATTATTTCCTTAGTGCAGGGTTGGTGTCTTTTTCAAAAGATTCTTATTCCATTGCCACACAGAAAAGTGGAGTTATAATAATTGGAATGTATTATAACATGTGTTCAAATATTTATATACGAAGGTCAAGGTGTAACTCTAAAAACATAGATTACACTTATAAATTAAAAGAGGCGAGGAAAGCAAATTTCTATTTAATACCGAGGTCAGTTAAATTCAAGCGCCTTGTTGAAAACTCTCTCACGTTCATTCATTTATATATCAAAAGTGGGATGTTGCGTCTCAATTTAAATAAATGTTGGTATTAATATTCAAATCAATGTTCACGCCAAAAATTTTTGTATAATTTGTTGAAATATTACGGTCATTTAATTTTTATAGTGATTCTTTAGATACGAATAAAGTAAAATCAGAGTAGAAATCAAAAAAGTCAGCTACATTATTCTTTGAATCAGCATATTCATAATTTTTAATTTGTTTCTATATGGTGATTGAAGGGACTTGATTCTACAAGGTCTAGAGTTCGTTAAAAATAATTTGTATAGTACATACATACATACATATCATCACGTCATATCCCTTGCAGTAGGCAGAGAGAACAGAGTGCCAGGGAACTCTATCCTTGCATACTTCACTCGCTTCCTCAACATTCATAATTCTCTTCATGTACGCTCGCCGGTTTCGGAGACTCTTGACTCCACCTTCCTTCAGTATGTGACCAATCTGGTCTAGGTAGGTGAGTCTCGGTCTCCCTCGGTACCTACATCCTTCCACTTTCGCATTGTATATCTTCTTAACCAGACGTTCGTTCGGCATTCTTTCCACATGTCCGAGCCATCGGAGCATTCCTTTACGCATCTTTACACCAATACTCTCTTTCATACCTACTCGCTCTCTTACGTCGTCGTAACGAATGCGAATGTATAATCTTATTGGTGAAAAATTATTACCATGCGTAGAATCCATTCTAACCGCATTACCAATTACCAATGGATACTCGCGTTTGGTAACCAACTTGTGACTCACATTCTCTTCCTTATACAATGTTTCGCTCGCAAATAAATTTTAATAAATAACCTGAGCTAAACCAAAAGCATATAGCTATGTAGTCTCAGTAATTTAGAAATTATATTTTTTAAATATGTACATCATTTCATCATCATCATTTGAACTCATAGTATGTCGAGCCTTCTTCGTAATGGGAGGGCAATCAAACTTCTATACCACGCTGGTCAGACGTGTTGACGTGTCTCTTGCATAGATGATATGTGCCTTTTGTATCCGTCTCTTACGATCACCTACGGGTAAGATAGGGGTGGTGATTTGTATTCTTACTCCGTCACCACCGGATAAAAATATGTACATATTCCCAATGCATTTAAAGGTCAAATTTGGTACAATATTGAAAAAGTTATCAACATTGAAATGCACAATAATGAAATCTTTGGTGATAGTCTATGGACTTTTCACACCTCGCAACGTGTGCAACTCCACAGCCTGCCTTATATATATCTATCTATTATAATTTTAGTGGATCATCGGCCCGAATCCTTGTCTTTGACGGTACAGTCTTACCAATATTCAATATTATGAGTTTTTAGGGTTCCGTACCCAAAGGATTAAAAACGGGATCCTATTACTGAGACTTCGCTGTCCGTTCGTCCGTGCGATTTTCACAGATGATGTGTTTCTATTGCCGCTATAACAACAAATAATAAAAATAAAATAAAATATTTAAGAGGAGCTCCGATACAACAAACTTGATTTTGTAACGGTCTCTTGCTCGATACTAATAACGGTGACAGGTAGACGCTTTATCTATTTACAATATATTTAGTTTTATGTTCTCTTTAAATATAATTGCATAAGATAAAATAAATAATTGAGGGGAGCTCCCATACAATAAAAGAGGTTTTTTTTTTATATATACAATAATGATACGGAACCCTTCGCGCGCGAGTACAACTCGCACTTGGCGTATTTTTTTATTACAATAATAGTGCCGTAAACAAATCTCTGAATTTTAAAGTCACTTTGAATTAATACTTGTTTTACAAAATATACGTGTGCTTAAAATAAATTTGTGTACAAAATATTATTATGTAGACTAAAATAATACGTGATTTTCACGAATGTTTTTATTTCCTACATTAGCTATGCGAAACATTGCAGTGTTATTATTACAGGTTAGTTTTAACAATGTCTATATTTACTGTAATTACTGTAATATGTTTTTAATATATTGTATCTTAAACTTTAGCTGTGTGGTAGCGGCTTCGAATACTACCAACCCTTGCTTTGCTCGTGAATGTCGTAAAAGACGACTAAGAGCTTTATACCGACCTGGGCCAACTCCATCTGATGCCGTTTGGTCAATAATTACATTACCAAGGAGGGTTGACGTCAGGCAGGCGGCCGTTCATAAAACTATTGTCAATAACTTTTACAGTATGTACTATGAAAGAAGACTACATATTGTATCGAACCCAAGTAATTAGGATAAGAGTAGAAGAATGATGATATTAATACAATTCTAACTGCAAAGTTAGAGTATTAAATCTATACAATGTGTAAATATTATCGGGTAGACGGCACACGTCACCTTTAAAGACGAATTTTATAATACGAAGCGGTAATTGAATGTCATTCAAACATTTCACGCTGGTGTAAGTGGTAGCATGATTGGAACGGATTTCCAATAGGTGTGGACTCGAATCCCAAGTATGACAATCATTTTTCGTACGTAATCAAGTTTTTATAAATAATAATAGTATTAATTATTAATTCGTAACAACGACGTAAGAGAACGAGTAGGTATGAAAGAGACTATTGGTGTAAAGATGCGAAAGGGCATGCTCCGATGGTTCGGACATGTGGAAAGAATGCCGAACGAACGTCTGGTTAAGAAGATATACAATGCGAAAATGGAAGGATGTAGGTACCGAGGGAGACCGAGAGTAACCTACCTAGACCAGATCGGTCATGTACTAAAGGAAGGTGGAGTCAAGAGTCTCTGAAACCGGCGAGCGTGTATGAAGAGAATTATGAATGTTGAGGAAGCGAGTGAAGTATGCAGAGATAGAGTTTTCTGGCACTCTGTTCTCTCTGCCTACTCTGCAAGGGATATGGCGTGATGATATGTATGTATGTATATAATAGTAGTTAGCTCGTGATCAGGTACCACTTCCTCAGGGATCTGGTCCAGCCACAATCTATTACATTGTATTTGAATTTGAAATTATATCCTGGTTCACAGAGCATCACACTATAGCTAATTATTACTAAACATGTTGTACATTTCCTTATAAAAGAGTCAGTAAAGAAAATATTAATAGTAGACAAACCAGTTTTTTTTAAATACTCCACCTTGCACTAAGGAAATAATCCTTGTATTGAGGGTGATTTCACAAACATGCAATTAAAGCAGACAAATTACACCCTGACTCAGAACAACACTTTTATGGATCGTACAAAGTATTGTCCTGTGTGGGAATCAAACCCATGGCACTGGCACGGAAGGTCGGTATCTTAACCACTACGCCATCTGTGCAGTTAGATCGCCATCGTTGAGTTTCTTGCCGAATGTTCTCAGTAGCTGTTACATTCCGATTCTATGGTAATTTATTGTATTTATTTAAAATGTAATGTTGACAGTATATAAATGTCATATGGTTAATCCTTACTATTATTATAAATGCGAAAGTAACTCTGTCTGTCTGTCTGTCGCTCTTTCACCCCAAAACTAGTGAACCGATCTAAATGAAATTTGATACACAGATACTCTAGAGCTTGACAAAGGACATAGGCCACTGTTTAATGCAAAAAAGGGTTGTAAAGGGGGATGAAGCGTTGTAAGAAATTATCGTCATTTTTAAAGCCAGAAGCTTGAAACTTATTTTTAGGCTATTGATTAGATATAAATAAATATGACATTAAAATTTCGTAAAATTATTACCCTTAAGGGTAGAAGCTAGTATATAATAAATGAATTTATATCAAAAATTAATCAAAATATTTTTAATAGCTGGCTAGTTATCAACCGCTGGCTCTTTTACTGATACGTCAATCTGTTAACGTTCAACGCCAATATATTGAAAATCTCTCACAGGCTTCTTTTTCATTCACGCAGTCAACATTATAATGAGATTAAAAAAAAACTGTTAGATATTTTAAATTTTCTTTTATCAATTTATCCTGACTGTAACAAATACGAAAAGGAAATAATTATTCAATTTGGTGCACTCGTTTAGATTTTATGCGCGTACATACATTTCAGATATTAATTTTTATTTATATAGATTTTCTTTGATAATACCCGCTCCTGTTCCAATGACATATAAAAATAATTAACTCATTTACTCATAAATGTAATTCCCTAAAAAAAATATATGTGTCTATGGTTTGTTTTGAATATACCGCAAAACGTTGAAATTAAAGTTGCCCGGTAGATGAGTTTGTGGCCTTTGTGGGTACAAGTTGCGAGTGCTAGTTTTATTATAATAAATCTTATTGTGTCGCAATTATTATTAACAAAGCTTTTACCAAGAGGATCTAATCTTTCTCTAGAAAGTTGTAATGCAATTAGAATTCTAAATATCGCGAATTAAACCACTGAAGAAGAATGATATATTGCACGTGAAGAGTGCCACGTTAGTAGGGCCCAACTTCATGCATCTCAATCACGAGAACAAAGTCAGGCAGCCCATGAAACGGCTCGGTTGACATAACGAAATCGTCGAGCAAACCCCAGAAACAACACTTAGATAATTTTCAACATGCAAGAAGAAAACTGTCGTATATCAAAAGTAGCTTCTTCGTCTTGCTGGCACGTCAATAAAATACTTGATTTTAAATTTATATTTATTATTATAAGAAAAAAAATAACTTACTAATTTTGAAATAATCGAAATCTGCTCATTCATTGACTGTTAGGCGGAACGAAGTGTGCCGAGTCTGCTAGTTCTTTATAAAAAAAATATCTTAATAATTATAGTTCTATTCATTAAAATTGCTGATATTAATGTGCAATTTTTTAAGTATCTACAATAATTATTCAATTAATGATGTACATAATATATAAACTAGCGTTTAATTGATGCGCCATCACAGTTGAGGACGCGAATGGAAAAATGAAATCGATACTTGGGTTTTTAGATTTACTAATACTATTTACTAACTGCATTTTTCAAGTGCTCCAATATAATTGAGGTAACCTATCCCATGTATTATTTATTGATATGAATTAAAATTTTATTATTTAATATAATTAATACTAAATTTTATTTAATGATTACATTAGGAGTATAAATTCTCACGCGCGTATATAAATACACGCACCCATTTTTTTTTAAACAACAGTGAGTACCCCTCCATCTTCTTCTCTCTTTTATTGGAAGAAAATTTAATTCATTATTTCACACATTATTTTTTTTAGGTGTCTTTATTAGGATTTTTTATCCTTAATAAAGGAACTCTAAAACACCATATAATTATATGACCTTCACCCATATAAAACTGCATTAATTGCAGTTAATAATATAGGTATATTAAGTATAAATTGAGAACATTATTGGAATATTATTTCAACGTTTCTTCTCTTCAATAGTCTTAATGCTAGTTTGTTAAATTCTCAACAATGCAATGGATAAAAGCAACATATTTACTAGACGACCCTGTGAAGTAAGATATATTTTATATATATAAATTTTATATCTTTTAATTCCAATAACCTTATTGATATTATAATATAACGATCATTATAATATGATCATTTAAATGCGATCTCTGCGGAAAATCTGTGGAGTTAGGCTGACCGACCGCATTCGTAACGATGACGTAAGAGAGCGAGTAGGTATGAAAGAGAGTATTGGTGTAAAGATGCGAAAGGGAATGATCCGATGGTTCGGACATGTGGAAATAATGCCGAACGAACGTCTGGTTAAGAAGATATACAATGCGAAAATGGAAGGATTTAGGTACCGAGGGAGACCGAGACTAACCTACCTAGACCAGATCGGTCATGTACTGAAGGAAGGTGGAGTCAAGAGTCTCCGAAACCGGCGAGCGTGTATGAAGAGAATTATGAATGTTGAGGAAGCGAGTGAATGCAGAGATAGAGTTCTCTGGCACTCTGTTCTCTCTGCCTACCCTGCAAGGGATATGGCGTGATGATATGTATGTATGTATGTATCATTTTAATATTTAAAACAGGTTGTTTTATTTTAAATTAAATTAGATGGTGAAATAATTATTCTTTATTTCACTAGCATCTCGATGGACATATGCCACTATTTAAATAGTTATATATGCTGAAATGTTTTCTTTTTTTTATTCCTTATGGTCACAAACGCACAAGCAGCATACACCTAATGATAAGAGTTACTACCGTTCTTGGACCTTTGCAATAACAAGAGGATAACTAGGCCGCGGCCTACCAATACATACCCACACAGTTGGGCTTCTGGCTCTCGTTCACCAAATGAAGCGCAATAGCAAATTACCATTACTCAGACGTCGATCTCCTGCGAGTGTATAATATTACCCCGGACGGATCGGCCCGGCGCTGTAGACATAGATAATATACTATAAATTATAGAATACTGTCAACAGCATGGTCCTACCACTGGTAAAATGTGACATTGGTCATTGCTTGATATATAGTTATTTTTTTTTGTATTTTTATGGCCATTACTAGCAAGTGGTGGAACAATAAAAGGTAGAAAGTCCATAGAAAATTAATAATTCGGTGAGTTGCTATCAAATCACAACGTACCTGCAACAACATGCAATATTTACTAGAGATTATACTTGGATGGTCGGTTCGATGGGTCATATAAAGCAAATGTTTGATCATCACGACAAATATTAATGAAATTTTATAAAACGCATGTGCTTTTAAAAGTAGTTTTTACCTTTTTCTTACATACGTAACTCTAATGTGCTATTTTGTCTTTATTTTTATATCAATATCATGAAGGATGAAGATAAGCCCTACAAAAGAAAACAGAATCTGGTTTACCCAACATGGTATGGTAGTAGGCTTTTTTCACCTTGTTATTTTAGAGGAAGCTCATACCCAACAATAGGAATGTATTATCCGAGATTAATAAGGACAATTCAAATTATTGAAATTTAGCATTAAACATCCTTGATTATTTATAAAAACTTGATTACGATCAAAAAATAATTGGCACATATGGGATTCGAACCCACACCTATTGGAAATCCGTTCTAATCGTGCTAACACTTACATCAACGTGAATTGTTGTATGACATTTAATCTTCGCCTCGTATTATATTTTTGTCTTTAAAGAAGACGTGTGCCATCTACCCGACATTACGGGTTGAGAGCCCTCAGCGCTCACCCACAGTCCGGGTAAAGTTGTCATAGCCATCTGAGGTAAACAGCTAACTCACACAAAAAAAAAAACTACCCGAAATTATTCTAATATTTATTCTAATATTTTACACATTATACAGATTTAAAACTAACTTTGCAGTTAGAATTGTATTAAACGATGACACGACCATTTACACGTTAATCAAGTTTTTATAATTAATAAAGAATTTTAGATATTTAGGTATTGATAAAATATTAAACATATTTTAAATATTTCAGAGCTAAAAAACCAACAGACGTCAGTCATTTCAAAACTTTACGTTTCCATTTGAATATATTAAATTTTTGGCCGGGAGAAGAACTCGGAGAAGATACATCAAAGTATAAAAAACTTCTATCAATTGCGTATATGGTTATATTATTAAGTGTTTTTATCGGTGGTATAATGTACATATCATCGAGAAACTTAACTTTTCATGAATTGGGACATATATATATTACACAACTTTTATGCGCTGTCGATATAGTAAGTATTGTTTTCTATGTATTTTAGTTGATTTAAAAACAGGTTACTTGATATCTAGAGTCACCTGTAACATCTCGACGTCTGATCTAGTCCCAATATCTATAAAAACCCGATTATGAAGCGAAAAGTGATGTCACAAGTGGGACCCGAAACCATACCTATCGGGAATGCGGCCCAATCGTGATGCCACTTACACCACCGTGAACTATTGTAGGACATTCAAATCTCGATTCGTATCATATTTACGTCTTTAAGGAGACGTGTGCCATCTACCCGACAATGTTTACACATTGTATGGGCTTAATACTTAAAACTTTGCAGTTAGAATTGTATTAAACGATGACACAACCTTGTTATTTAAATTACTGAATTTAGCATTTAAAATTTATGAAAACCCGATTACGAAGCGAAAAAAATATAAATATATTTTACTGATTAGACTAGAAATTTGACTCCTATTAGATTGAAAATAATGAAAATTCTATGAAATACAAGCAAGAATATACAAATATATTTACTACACACGAATATAGTACCGCAGAAAGTATTCTATGTAGTGAACTGTCTATCCAATCCAATGATTGCTATTTTAGTGAGCTCACTCTTTGAGCTACGTGAATGATAATAGTTCTACGTATGATAGTTTGTATTTTAATAGTCTTCTAGATAGTCCACTGAATGCTACTGAGTATCCTGCAAATATTTAGACACCACGTTTCTGTGGCATGAGTCACTTATTATAAGTAATAAGTCCGTGCTTAGATACACTGAAACAAGTTTCTCGGCTCTAACCTCCGCTACTAGAGAGGGCAAATTGACCTACTATGCCACGTTGGTCAGATTAATTGGTCTTCTGGTCTTTTACAAGGTCTTTTACAAACGGTAATGAATTCATCGTTAAAATTAATCCTATTTATTCAGTTCAGGTTTAGTATGGTATCACTATCAAAGAGATGTAAATGCGTATTTTCAACGTTCATAAAGGAGATTCATTTGTTGTATTACAAAGATAATTCCGAATATGCGATGCAGGTCAGTCTTAACGTATAATTTGTTGATGACTTATAAATTCTTCCATTATATTTAATTTGCATACAACATAGTATTCTATATTGTCTACAACAATATATTATATTAAAACAGGGTGAAAGTGGACCGCTCCCGAAAACAAAGATGGGGTTCCTACTAGTCCTACTTGAGATGAGAGGCTAGAAAAAAAATTGATTCGGAAGAAAATTTTTTTTTTTTTCACCACGCGAGGTCGTTCTACTCTGGAACATATGATCATGAATTTTGAAAAGATTGCGTCTTTTCTCATCTGAGTAAAGTTACGTATTTTTTATGGAATTATCGTTACATGGCGCTGTCCTAATACGACGGAATGTGAAAAAAAAATTCATTGGGAAAAGAAAAATGTTTTTCATCCTAATCAATTTTTCTTCTAGACTATCATCACAAGTAAGACTAGTAAGATCCGCTGTATTTGTTTTCGGGAGTGATCCACTTCCACCCTATATATACCTGTCTATACCTGTCATGCGGCACACAGAACGCCCTTCTTTTCATTCGTCTTCCCTCACATTTCCTTATAAATAAAGCCTTCGACAGCTCTAAAATATTCTTCATCAAAGTAATGTTACTTTCACCTCATCACATGTTCATACCACATCGGCTATTTACTTTTTAATTGGCAAAACACTGTATTGTTGTATATTTTTATTCGTAGTATATTTTTATTCGTAGTAGTTCGCTACTGATCCTTCAGGCTGGTGTGCTATTGTAAAACTGATCACTATTTCTTTTATATTTTTTTTATAAGTAATTATTATTATTTTCGTCTTTTTTCTTTTCTATTAAATGTAAATTTTGTTCTTGGTCTCTATATGCTAACTGTCTTGGCCTTGTTTTTCGCCATATAAATGCATTTTCTTTCTATTCTTTCTTTTATAACATTGCATTAAAAATAGAGAATAGAGATAAATCCTGAAAAGAGTTAGTTCTCCACAGGAGGAGTCCTTAGTCAAAACCACTTAACGTTTTGTCGGGTTCAGTTCTGTCAGCACCGCTTATAACCCGGGCAAAACTGTTAAATCTATTTGCAGTTAACAGGGAAACACAAAAAGAAAATTAAAAAAAACATCCATACAATAAAATTATGTGGCCAAAAAAAAAATATACGAAAATATTTTAAATTGTGTTGTTTTAATTTCAGATATACAAACAAGTTCATAAGATAACCCATTTTTTCTCATTAAGCCTTATAACTGAAACATTCTCTGGTTTAGTCCTATTTAGTTTGATTCCGGTATACAGAAACTACTCTAAAGGACTCTTCAAAGAAAAGGTTTTGTATAACGCTTCATATGAGCATGCGATATACTATGAATTCCCTTTAGATATACATGGGTCATTTAATGCCTACGTGTTCACTGTACCTGTCAATTTGTAAGTATTATTCATATTTATTTTATAAGCTTTTATGTTTTAATATTTATTAACATTCATTATGTATTTTGCACTATGACGGTAGGTTAAAAAAGCAAAATAACAAGTTTTTGTCGCCATATACGAGTTGCCGATTTAATTAGTAGAATCCTTGAAGGGTGTGTATTAGACCATGATATATTATCCAATCAGTAAACAAGAATAGTACCTAAACTTTGATTAAATTGCCTTACTGATAAGCGGTCAATACACTTGTACTATAAAAATTCGATGTAGGCATATACTCATGCGTGTGACACTGAACTAGTAGGCAAATAGCCCCGTTCGCGCTGCGCTCGCCAACACACAGCTGGGTCGAAATGTACCTACAGGTCAATGTACTGTAAAAAACCTACTGTTTTGATAAGAAACAAATCACTCTTTCTCGGGATTGGGCAGATCTAGGAGTCTGCAACTATCTTTAATGTTTTTTATGACGTCATTCCTACACCTAGTTTAAGTTATTCTAGTAATCAAATCGGCACCCTGTATCGATGGTACAGATAGCTAAGTGCCAATCTTCCATAACGAAGAGTCTTGGGCTCAATCCTATGCAGAATTATTACGTATCTGATACTACTGTAGACTAATTGTTTTAAGTCTGTATGTTTTGTGTTTCTTGTGCTATGTGGTAGCTGCTATGAATATCACCAACCCCTACTTTGCTCGTGGATGTCGTAAAAGACGACTAATTAACTGCAATGTTAATTGATTGTATTAGTATCGTTTTGTAAGGAAGGGCATAAAAAGTAAAAGTATAATGTGTAAACATTGTCGGGTAGATGGCACACGTCTTCCATAAAGACGATAAAATAATACGAGCCGTAAATTTAATGTCATATCAAGTCATATGACATCACACACTTGTCTAAATAGTGGGACGATTCGAACGGAATTGCAATAGGTGTGATTATTCACTTGTAAACAAGTTTATTTTTTAAGTAAATGTATTCTATTCTGAAAGAAATCAAATTGAAGCCGTGAGAAAATTATAATATGAATATATTTCTATTACAGATACCTCTCATATCTTAATTCGGCATGTTTTATTATAGTGGACCTATTACTAACAACTATGGTATTTCATCTTTGGGGACATCTTAAGATACTGAATCATAACCTTAGATCGTTTCCATTGCCAAAACGTCAAGTAATTATAACAATAAACAATGAAAATTACGAAATGAATGATATGTATTCTGATGAAGAATCAGCAAGTATAGCAAAGAGACTGGCGGAGTGTATTACTTATCACCGTTTCATTATAAAGTAAGTTAAAAAATATATCAATATTATATGGAATCACTTTCGTGTAGTGACGGAGTAAGAATATAATTCACCATCCCCTATCTTACCTGTGGGTGATCGTATGAGACGACTAAGGGATATAAAAAGCATATAACATCTATGCGAGAGAGGGGAAACTCGAAACAAAACTCTATACCAACACGTCTGATCAGCATGGTAGAGTAGGTCAATTACCCTCCCATTATGGAGGAGGCTCGAGCCCAACAGTGGGACATATATGAGCTGAGCTGATGAGATGATGATACGGAATTAAACACTTCAATTTTCATCTGTACATATATGTATATTAAAATGTTTATGTATACATATGAAGTTTTAAATGACGATCTTTAGAATATATTAAATACTAGCAACCCACCCTCGCTTCGCTTCGGTTACGTCAGTTCAGTTGTGTAGTTTACTTTCACAACGTAGAATTCCTTTCCGAGAAGGAATTTCTTTAAATCCTACTTCATCTGACCTTCACAAGGCAGAAAGAAAGTCCACAACATATTCCAAGTCTGTAGGGGCAGTACTGGAAAATGTGAATTTTTTGGGTTAACACCTACGCAATCCTCTTTAAGAGTGGATTTTTTAAAAGCCTTTCTTAGTTTACTTCTGTATCGTAACACAAATATGCCTAATGAAATTTAAATCTGTAGGAGCTATATTTAAAAAATGTGATTTTTACACTCCTCCCTTTATGGATGGAATTTCGTAAAATCCATTCTTAGCTGACCTTTACTCTGCAAAAAGAATATTCCTACCAACGGTACTCTACCCGTAGTACTTCTTCTCGTATTGTGAGTAGCACTTACATTTGTTCCTGTCGACTAGTGGTGTCACTGAACATTTTAGTAAATTTGTTCTTACTGCTCGCCTTATATTGATAAATATAACGCAAGAACTTTACAAGACAAGACAAGACGTCTACTGGTGGTCAAAAATTATTGCTAACAAATGAGCTCAAGTAATTACGACAAGCACAGAATGATGATGGGTTTATCAGAGATAGAATTACTCTAATATTGATACATAAGAAATTAAAATGCTCGGGTAGCGATGGATTAAAATACACTGTGTGACCACCCCTTGCTGAGTGACGTACAAATTAACTTAAGGATTCACCAGGAAAATGATCAGAAGCAGTCTTCTAGAGAATTTATTATACTAACTGCGTTCGTAAACTATTTACTATCTGTTGCAGTTATGTCAATATTACCAACAGCTGGATCTATGTCCAACAATCAATAATGAAAAGTTGATTAATGAAAATGATCCTATGTACCTATGTTATTCGGAAAAGTAACGTTTGTTTCAATATTATTTGCTAAATTATTATTCTTATGTAAAGGTAAATTCCATTTCAGATTCGCCGACACACTTAGTAAAAATTTTGGACCTATGCTATTGGTTTATTATATTCTCCATCAGGCGACCGGTTGTTTGCTTCTTCTGTTGTGTTCTCAAATGGTTAGTTGCATTATAAATATTTTTAAATATAATAAGTTTGTAAAAAGATTTGATCCATAATAATACAACATACGAAAGGCAATTTTCGTAAGTTCTGGCGCGATACAGCTAAAGTTAATATACGAACTACCCTTCCTGTTAGTGTCGCGGGTGTGAGTGATCCAAGAGATGTTGCTAAAATATTTAGAGAACAATTTTTAGTTAGATCACCATTGAGTCCGTCAGCGACTGACCTGCAGACCCTAGTCAACACAATGACAGAAGATTGTAAGAAAAGGGGTCTATGCGTGAATGTGAGCAAAACCAAAATAATGGTCTTTGAAAGAGATGAAGCCAGAACAGATGTAAGAGTAACAATAGGTAATGATGTACTAGAGCAAGTGGATGAATTTGTATATCTTGGATGTGGATTTAGCCGAGATGGAAGGTATACCACTGTTATAGAGCGAAGAGTGAATGCGGGAAATAGAGTGAACGGAGCGGTGGGGCGACTTCTCGGCAGCCACCACCTCAGCCAGAAGGCACGTGTAGCAATACATAACGCAGTGCTTGTCCCAACATTACTGTATGGAAGCGAGAGTTGGGTATGCAGAAAAGAGTATGAAAGTAAAATTAATGCGGTCGAAATGCGATCTTTTCGGAAAATCTGTGGAGTTAGGTTGACTGACCGCATTCGTAACGACGACGTAAGAGAGCGAGTAGGTATGAAAGAGAGTATTGGTGTAAAGATGCGAAAGGGAATGCTCCGATGGTTCGGACATGTGGAAAGAATGCCGAACGAACGTCTGGTTAAGAAGATATACAATGCGAAAGTGGAAGGATGTAGGTACCGAGGGAGACCGAGACTAACCTACCTAGACCAGATCGGTCATGTACTGAAGGAAGGTGGAGTCAAGAGTCTCCGAAACCGGCGAGCATGTATGAAAAGAATTATGAATGTTGAGGAAGCGAGTGAAGTATGCAGAGATAGAGTTCTCTGGCACTCTGTTCTCTCTGCCTACTCTGCAAGGGATATGGCGTGATGATATGTATATGTATGTATGTATGTTTATTGTTCTAAGTTATCATGAACTTAGTCTAAGTTACACCTGACTTGATCAGGGACCTAAATTAGTTGCGAAAATGTATTAGCAGTAATTGTTAGTTTTTTTAAATAGTAAATTGCCACAATATAATAATTATCATAAATTAAATGTTTAATAGTAACTGATCATAAACAATATGAAGTTTTATATATGGGATCATTTTCTTTTTGTACTGGCAATGAATTTGTACTTAAAATGTGGATCATACTTTAATAAATGATTAGACTAGACTAGATCATGAATAGACTGTGAGCCCACAGGCTGTGAGAAATTTAGAGAAATGGGAGGATTTTCACATCTTAAAACATAACTCTATTCGATTTCTAATAACGGTTATTCGATCTATAATTTTTTATCCTATGAGACAATAATATTTATTTTCAGACGTTAGATTCGTTAATAACTTATGGGCCATTAACCGTTGTATTATACCAGTTATTAATACAATTGTCGGTGATATTTGAGCTAATCGGAACTATGGTAAGATACATTTAAGTTCAATTTCAATTTTTAGTTAAAAAATTCCGCCCAACTGGTGATCGTTCTGTATTACGCATAGGTGCAGTTCTGGTATCATTCAGAAAGAAATTACACTTCACACTTCAACTCACTCACGTCACACTTCACTTCGGGCTATTTAATTCATTTGATATTTCCCATCAAATTTCATCCTCGCTTTTCTTTATATATATATATATATATATATATATATATATATCGACAATCATTACTAAACTCATTTTTTCCGTATGATGACGGAGTAACAATACAATTCACCACCTATCTTACCAATGGGTAATCGTGAGAGACGACTAAGGTATGTTAAAATATATATAACATCTATACAACAGAACACATATTTAAAAAGAATACTATACCAACACCAGAGTGGTACACAACACCAAAGGGAAATATATGAGCTAAAATGCTCAAATTCATTTAAAACTAATTCTAATCCTAGCATTTATAGAAATCGTAGGTAATAAGTGTAAATAAATGCATTCTCCGTGTGGTGACGGAGTAACAATACTGTTCACCACCCCATATCTTACCCATGGGTGATCGTACGAGACGACTAAGGGATATTAAACGCATATAACATCTATGCAAGAGAAGGAAAGCTCGAAACAAGACCCTATGCCAACACGTCTGGTCAGCGCGGTATAGTAGGTTAATTTCCCTCCCATTACGGAGGAGGCCCAAGCCCAACATTGGGACCTTTAGGGGCTGTGATGATGATGATGATGATTAAATAATTTTCAGAG
This sequence comes from Lymantria monacha, assembly GCA_905163515.2. Taxonomy (NCBI): domain Eukaryota; kingdom Metazoa; phylum Arthropoda; class Insecta; order Lepidoptera; family Erebidae; genus Lymantria; species Lymantria monacha. The sequence goes on from LR991102.1 coordinate 3,855,706, forward strand.
TGAGAAGTTAAAGGATTCTGTTTATGGTTTGCCTTGGGAGTACATGAACACATCCAATAGAAAAACAGTTCTCATATTTCTTATGAGAGTGCAGGAGCCTATACATGTAAAGGCCTTAGGTGTCGTTGATGTTGGAGTCACCACAATGGCTGCAGTAAGAAATTGACATGTTTATCGAAAAATATTTTATATGTATGTTCTTGGACATATTTCGTTTGAACTGATATGACTGAAAAAATGGCAACGCTATCTTTATTTTTTTTTTTTCATATTCTTTATTCATAATTTCTTGTTTAATTTTATTTGAAGTTTTTTAACATTAAAAAAATAACTAACAATTTCAAAAATGCTTTGATTTTATGTACTTATTATATTGGCTTATTTGTTATCTAAAATTTAGTATATCTTACCCTTATTTTTTTGTTTTTTTGCAGTGGACTATGGACATATTCGCGCCCCGTCAAATCGGTCCGGGGCGACGGAAGAGGCGGCGCGCAGCCCCATAGGCCCATCCTGCAAACACCTCTCTTCGCCGTGCGAGCGGGCCACCGGTACCTGATCCTTGTCATCGGTGGACCGCCCGGCAGTATATCTTACCTTAAAGTGTGGAGCACCTCTATGATAATTTAAAATCCGACGTCCGCAGCACGTGATCGACAATGACGACGGCCCTGTCACACTCGCTCAATTAAAAGCTAACGCGGCCCGCGAAGTCATTACACATAAATATCCGCGGTTTCGTTCTCGCCGTCGAGGTGCGAAATCGCGACGCGCAAAAATCATAAATCCAAACGTAGTTACGCCCACCTTGCCACCATCGACGGCCTAAGCCGAGGTCCGTTCCACACAAAGGGAGCCCGTCAAAGCCATCTGCGGCTAACAGCTAAACACATACAAAAAAAACGTCTTTATGATAATTTGTTTTATATAAATATTGTTATATTGAATCAATGGAAATAATTTATATCATTTATTGTTATATAATCAAAAGATTTGTTTGCCATTATTAAGACAAACTTGGCATAGTGTCTATAACATTTTTACACTCTTCTTGAGTTATAGCGCTCCATTCTAGACGGAGGTATTTTTAAGCTCTTATTTAGTAATAGTTGTGTGGCGCCTGACCTTATACTTTAGAATTCAGGTCGGGTGACTGTGTAGGCCACTCTAGGAGGTAAACCAATTTTTTTCGAAACCAAAGTATTGAATACGATTTAAGGCTGGCGCGTTATCCTGCTTGAATCCAACTTCGGCCATATTTGTATCTGTTAATAGAGATGGAAACAAAGGTAGTAGAGCTGATTTCAGGGTCATGTAGTCCCAGACGCAATATGTTGCAACAGATGTCTTACTGTTATCTGTTAATTACATTATTTCTTTACAACCATTTTTAGAAACCGCACGGTAGGTATGTATCATACCTATTCTAATAGGTATTGTGTTCTATCGCAAATTCTGTGCGCGTGTAGTTCCTATAGGCTGCTCCATACTTTTGGTCAAGGCTGTAACTATGTAGGAGTCCTTGGTAAATACGGATGAAAAACTTTCTTCTCTTTTTCAGATTATAAAAACATCCTTAAGTTACTACATGTTTCTTCGCACTTTTTAAAAAAAAATACTCATTCTTAGTATATTTATGACTGCCATTTAATATTTTTCAAAGTAACGATGACAGATATACTTAATATTGTCAGTGAGTGAGTAATTTAAGAAAATAACTGAACCCTGAAAAGTTACCGGCCGGCGACATTGAAAAATGAAAAGGATATGACATCATGGGGAAGGTGTATTTTACGTGTGATTAATATTACCTTTGATTGATTCTTAATTTTAAAAAATGATTATAATATTTATATTCTAAATAATTTATTTAAGTCCTAAACAAATAAATGACAAAGCTTAGCTATGTGACGTAGTAAAATTACCTGATCATTGCTGTGCTTCGACGAAGTGCAATAGCATATAGCCGCTACTCAAACGTCAATTTTTTGCGAGAGTATGGCACAGCCCCGACGGACCTGCCCGCGACTGTATACAAAAATCTGTCCATACCGTAGCCCTACAAAATTTTGAATTTCCTTTTTTTCCCTACTATAAATTTATTAATTGCCTTTCAAATTTATTCATCTACGTACACTCAACAGTACGTACACTCAACAACTCACTAAGATCCAGAGGATAATACTAATAATTCTGCTTATTGTTATTCCAGACCCTAAATAAATTCTGGAATTCTCTTTAGTTTTATTATCGACTAAAACTTCAATCTTTATTATGGTTGAAATATGACAACTTTATTTGGATCAGTATTAATGTAAGTTGAGTCCAATAGTTTTAAATATTGTCATTCAAAATAAACAATGCACGTGTAACTCTCCCCGTTAGAGTTAAGACTCTGAATAGATACTAAAGCTCAGTAGCGATACAGCTTCCTATAAATTTTTATTTCCAGTTATTTTACTCTTGCATTCATATTATCTGTTTTTATTACGTTTTTTGGATCAACTATAGACCTGTCACACCTTTACCAAAAAGATTCGAGTGGATCTCGATAACTTCTCGACAAAGTTTCCTCAAAAAATACGAGTAAATCGCCCCGTCACGGTGGGAACTCTTTCTTCTGTTTACGTTATTTTATTATCTTTCACGAAATCTGCAAGTGGTATGATGGTATTTTTACTGCATCACTAGCAAAAAAATTGTAGGCTATATGGTCTGGACACACTCCATCCATTTTGTCCGGGTCAGCGGAAGGCATGTGGCCCCATAACCTGCCATGTTCCCTCCGAACCGCGATTGAGCCGGCCACTAGTATATTAAGTACAATATTTATGATATTTTGGAAGGCACAAAGTTTCATGAAATTTTATCTTTGTAATTATTAAGTCTCAGCAATAAAATGATTTATCTTTAAAGCATGTTTTTTTTTTGATAAAATTTTAATGAATTCTCTTGTAAGTAGTTGGGTCAGCTGGTTTTGAAGCCGCCGATCTTGCCACCATTGTGGCCTTCCACCCTCACCGAGAGGTCTTTGGCGAAATCATCTGCACCACCCTCTCCTCAAAGTTGAAATCTGCCACTCTTACTCGGGGTGTGCTTTTTTCCTTTAAGGAGAGATCCAGCCTGATTTCTAAAGTTGTGGGCAGACTCACCGTAGCAGGGCGTGATGAAGGCGATGGTTGGAGCTCTGTAGCCAAACTATCACTTTCATCACCTGGAGACAACAAAATTTGCCATTCGTTGACCTAACGAAGCCGGTATCTGAACGCAACTCACGCCCCGATATTGGTGCGATGAGGGACTCCCCGGCGTGCTTAGAACTTTTTGAAAGATATCCTGTATGTAATGCATCTGTCATTTGTTACCCCATGCCTTTTTGTCTCTCTAACCGTTGACTCTGCGACCAGCCATGTATCCCATCGCCGAGGAAAACTTGGGATCTAGAGTTGGTTTTCGGGAGGATCCTTCGCAAAACAGATGCTGGGATATCTCAAACTGAGGGTTGCGGATCGAGCTAGAGGGTCTGCCATTCGCGAGAGCGACTGATCTTCCATACCCTCTGGAAAGGGGACAGCATGATTCTGTCTTCTCGTCTCACTGGTCACCCGTAGCGTGTTCTGTCTAGCAGAGCTTTACCGAGACTCCTATTGCCGAAATCTTAGCCGTCTAAGTGACGATACCAGGGTGCAGCACGTGGAGGTGTTTCGACCACGCACACTATTTCTACATCCCTTAGTTGTCTTTTATAATACTCAAAGGTAAGAAAAAAAATTATGAATTGAGTTCTTATTTCGTCACCATACTAATAAATTGCCGATATTTAGCCATCACCGATAATTTTTAAGGAAATATTAAAAAAGAATAGCATCTGAACTAGAAATCAAACGTCCACGTCAAAATTAGATGTCCAATATTTGGATCAAAGCTGTATCTAATAAAAACTATTATTGATGGCAATGAGAGAAATTTGGAGCTATAAAACTTCTATAACGACAAGCCAATGGTGAATACGTGTCAACTTATTTACGTGACAGTCAACGTACGTTAGATTTTTACAACAGTATAATTTACTTCCTTTCGATATGTGTTTCTTTTTTTCTAGTTATATGTCGTCGAAATGAAGTCCCAAAATATATAAAGTTCCCAGTTTATTATGTGATTCCTCGTGTGCTGGTGGCTAGTAATACTGCAAACCTATACTTTGCTCGTGGATGTCTTAAAAGACGACTAAGATCTTTATATAGACCAAAGCCAACTCCATCTAACGATATATGGTCAACAATGACTGCACATATGGAGTAGAAGTTAAGATGCTGCCATGGGTTCAATTCCCATGCAAGACAATATTTTGTGTGATCCACAAAGTGTTGTTCTGAGTCTAAGTGTAATTTGTCTGCGTTAATTATATTTTTGTAAAGGATCCCTCAATACAAGAATTGTGTTCTTAGTGCAGGGTGGTGTATTCCTACTCTGTCACCACAGGACGTCGACGACGAAAAATTTCAAACTCACAATAAAGTCACGGTCTTGCGTTAATTTATAAAATATATTCTTTATAAATTATTAATTAATAATTATTATACTTTTATTAATTAAAATTGCTGACATCAATGTGCAATTTTATTATTTAAAATTGCTGACATCAATGTGCAAATTTAATATTAGGAATTTGCCAAAATGCTTTGGATAAATCTATACTAGACAGATATCTAGCATCCCGTAAATTATCAAGGATTTCGGCAACATATGGGATGCAATAAGCATCTTTTTTAGTAACTGAGTTTAATTTTCGGCTATCTAAACAAAATCGTGATTTGCCATCCTTCTTACCTACTACTAAAACGGGCGAGGACCAAGGACTCTCACAAGGCTCAATGACCTCCGATGACAACATCTCATCAACCTGTTCGGTAATAATCTTTTTTTTTTCTGGAGACATGCGATAATAGCGTTGTCGAATTGGTTCTGTATCACTAGTATCAATAGAGTGCATAATAATATCAGTTCTACCTAAACCTCTCTTTTCAAATGAAATAGATTCATATTTGTTTACTATATTATCCGCTATCGGTTTCTCTTTGTCATTTAAATTATCATAGCTTTGGAGAATACCATCTTGAGAATCAGGCGATATTTTAAGAAGAGAAAGGCAATCAGAGGCCAAGTAATTTACACTACGGTTAAGATATTTGGGAAGAATTTCAAACTTAGTCCAAAAATCAACTCCAAGAATTAAGTCCGAATCTACATCTGGAATAATGTGCGTTTTTATAAAATGTGATTGGTTTTCAAATACTAAGGGCAACATCATGTAGCCTAAAGACTGCAACTTTTGCCCACCAGCGGCATTCACAGTAATTTTAATGTCATCATACAGGGGATAACCAATTTTTAAGAAGTTTTTATAGATATGTCGACCTAGAATACTGACTACAGATCCTGAATCTAATAAACCAAAAATTTTCAGGTTGTTATTACCACCAATCACTACATGTATGTACGGTCGCGGGTCATTACTCGGCTTTGAAGTGAAAATCGAAGCAATGTTATATGATGCGAAGAAATTTTTAATTGTAAGCAACCAATTTTGCCAATCCGAGCTATCGAAATAATTGGTTACTCCTTTGCTGCGATTTTCGTTTATTAGTTTTTTGAATTGGGAATTACAGGCTTAGGTATATTACAGTTAGGGCACTCCGTTGAGCGCACGTCCTTTTTACCACATTTAAAACAAACTATTATACGCTCAGCAGTACATTCTCTCATGCTATGGGTATTTACACGACAGCGGACACAAAATTTTGGTTGAGAAATGGCAGATACCTTATTATTGAAATTGTTGTTGGAGTAGGGCTTAGAGTTGGAATTGAAATTTTTTGAATAAAATTTACTATATGTTTTGTAAGCGAATTCTGGGGCTAAGGTCTTAGAGATCGCTGCAAGAGGTTCTTTAAAGTTACTGCAACGTGTTTTAACTTTTTCGTAATTACGACACAGATCCTGCAATTCTTCAATTGAAGAAACGTCAGCACGGCCGGCAAGCAAATTGGCATAGCAAGGACGAATATTGTGAAGTAAAATTTCAAGCTGGTCTCTTTCGCTCATAGGTGCGCCAAGACGAGAAAACATGCCCTTCATTACGGATAAGTAAACAGTAACATTCTCGGATTCTCCTTGTGTGCGATCACGTATTTCAGTTATCATACGATAGTCATAATCAAATACGTCAAAATCTTCACGAAGCCGATTAATCAAGTCTTCACGAGAGCTTATATTATCTTTAACCGCGCGAAACCAATGAAGTGCATCACCTACAAAGATTTCATAAGCGAATGCCATTAACTTTTCATCGGAAATCTTTTTGGCTATACGAAATTCCTCAAGTCTCTGAATGAAAGATCTAACGCACGTTGTTCCGTCAAATTTTAATTTCGAAACATCCGAGGAAAGACCACGATCGCATTGTACGTTTATATTTAAACTATCTAAACTAGAAATATTTTTCTCAATGGTATTAGAAGTACCTTCATAATCTTTTGTGGTACCTACAGGCTTAGTAATTTTTGAGAATTGGTGGTAAAAATCGTCGAAAGACTTTAGAGTTGCTTTTAGTTGAATAAGATTTTCTGGGTTATCCGGCTGCATTATTCTACGAAGTCGATAATGAATATGATTAAGCAGGGAGCGAGTACGATCTGAAAGATTATCATCAAACTCCGTTTGTAGGGTCTCTAAATTAATTTTAATTTTATATAAGGAATCTAATATACCCTTAATATCATCACTAAAATCCAAGCAAGAATCTGCAACATCATCAGGTTGATAAAGTTGAGTTAATTTACAGACCTGACGTCGTAATTCCAGAACGGTGCTGGCCGGTATCTCACCTCTGATAACAACTTCGTATTGTAATTCGGATTTTTGTAAATGTAAAAATTTTATAGGGTATGACATATTGAAAAAGAAAATAAGGCACTAGATAAGTTGTGTAAAAAATATTACATAAAGGCAGCAAAACAATAGCACAATTTAAAGAAAAATAAATAAAGCACTTATTACCGTTCTGTCACAAGAATAAATTTGATTGAACGATGTAGTAATATTAGAAATTACGCATACAAAAGAAATTAAAAATAAAAATAAGCAAAACCAGAAAATCAAAGTAGTTCAAATTATGTACCTCACAAATGTAGGTAGGTTGTTTAATTTGCTTATAACACTACTAATAACTACAATACGCAAAATATGATACAACACTCTGTTATAACCACTATAGATCAAAACTAGTACATATTTTGAACATTTAACTATCATCGTTTTACATAAATAACATGCACACAACCGACACCAGAAGTAAAGGAAAAGCAACTGCTGTAGAACAACTCAAACCTTTACACAATAAAGTTGCAGGATAATAATATATATATATGATAAGCAGGACTTTAATGAACAATATTATTTTATGAAATAAAGTTTAATAAGTTTTAACAAAATCAAGGTCTCAGTCGCGGGTAGGTTCGGCGTTCTACAACAGCATCAATATAACCCACTCTCCTGTGCTTTATTCTTCGTTGATATACCCCGGCCTGAAGTGGGCACCAGATCAGAGCTGAGACGCCAGCGTCCAGTCCACGGGGAGTTCCTGCGTAGACGATATTAAACTTATTTTAGCATTAAGTGGGTAAAATCATGTAGTGCCACTATCCCAAGCGGATGATCTTCGACATGATGAGTAGCGAGCGAAGCCGGATGAAGTTATTAATAAGCACGAGGAGCAGAGGATACAGTTATTTAAATATTACAGCTGGGTGGAAGTGGCAGTTAAAAAAAACATTCAGTAACGGTTTTTAGCTGTAGGTACATGGATGAATAGCGTAAGCATCTAAATGAAAACAATATCTACTAAAGTGTTTAAATAGACTGATAGGCTCTAAATAGCTACGTTACATTAAATCATAATAATCTACAAAAATAAATTATACACAACTTACCCAGTACGGGAATTCAACACTATTAAAATATAATAGCACAGTGATAGAAAACAATACTTTATAACAATACTATATTAATCAGTTTAGTAATCTATATCTACTGCCGCTTAGTATTAATTAAAAAAAACGAATAACGGCTATATATTGAGAAGAACGGCCGGCTTCTCCGTGAGCCACGATCGAATGCCGCAGCGACCCGAGCTACCGATATCTGGCGATAACCGGTTTAGCGAGCGCGGAGACCGAAGGAAAGCCATATATAAATAAATTAAAAATGTTTGCGTGTATGTTAAATCCACATCCAAGATATACAAATTCATCCACTTGCTCTAGTACATCATTACCTATTGTTACTCTTACATCTGTTCTGGTTTTATCTCTTTCAAAGACCATTATTTTGGTTTTGCTCACATTCACGCGTAGACTCCTTTTCTTACAATCTTCTGTCATTGTGTCGACTAGGGTCTGCAGGTCAGTCGCTGACTGTGCCAGCAGGACTGCATCATCTGCATAAAGCAGAGCAGTGACCACTGAGTCGCCCATCTGGACTCCCACATTCATATCGTTCAACCTTTGGAGACATTTATCCAGAAATATGATAAACAGCCTGGCTGACAGAACGCACCCCTGCTTAACGCCGATATTGACGTCAAACCAAGGCGACATTCCATCATCCAGCCGCACACAGGCTCTACAGCCCATGTAACTGGACTGCACAGCCTGTAGCAGTTTACCGTTAATACCATACTCCGGTAAAATGTCCCAAAGTTCCTTTCGTACAACCGTGTCAAATGCTCTCTCCAGATCCACAAAACTGCAGAAAACCCTCTGACCTAGAGCCAGATGCTTCTCCACAATGTTGCGCAGAGAGAACAATTGATCCATGCATCCCCTTCCACTCCTGAAACCTCCTTGTGTCTCACACAGTAAACCATCGGACACCATCCTCATTCTCCTTTCAATAATTTTTCCATACACTTTTGCTGCCAAACTGGTCAAGCTTATGGCTCTGTAATTTGCGCAGTCATAACGTGAACCCTTGTTTTTAAACAAAGGCACGATAACTGCGCTATTCCAGTCCCTGGGAACCATTCCCGAGCTCCAACATAAATTGAGGAGCAACAGGAACGCCTCCCAGACACAAGAGCCACCGAGCTTGATCATCTCGGCAGACACCATATCAATGCCCGCTGCCTTACCATTTTTCAAACTTCTTATCGCCCATTCAACTTCATCCATACTGATGCCATCGGAGGACGCCGTTGTCGAATGTTGATCTACTAAACCACATCCAACACCGGCGCCAACCGTAGCATCCGCATACATATCGCCAAAATATTCACTCCATCGGCTTAACACGTCTTGTGTTTGTGTAAGAATGTCTCCACCTTTAGACCTTATTTTATTCATTCTGAAGGCTGACCAACCACCCCGAGACTTCTTCACCTCCCTCCAAAAGAGTTTGGTGTTACCCTCGAAGTTTTTAGTCAGCCTATCTTCTGCACTCATACTTGCTCTATCACGTTTCTCTTTCACTAAGGCCTTGGTGTCATTCTTACATTGCCGATATATTTCTTTCTTCTGTTCAGTCATACTGTCATTCAGATTCAAAGAAGAGACATAGTCCAGCCACGCTTTCTTCTTTTGCTCTACGGAAGCTGCCACTTCCGCATCCCACCATGCATCACCATTTATTTTTCTATGCTTCTTTGAACTTCCACATACTTCTTTCGCTGTATCTACCATACTCTCTTTCAATACTCTCCAGCATTCTTCATTGTCCGATTGCGGCTGGCTTGCCATCGTCAGCCGTTCTCGGACACCCTCTGCATACTTTTCTCTTACACACTCTTCTTGCAACCTTTCAACCTTTATTCTTTCAAGCCCTCCGAAGTGGACACGCTCCCGCCAGTGCCTCCACTTTCTGAACAGACCACTAAAGTCGAAGGAAGGAAGGAAAGTGTGGAAGGTACACCACTGATATAGAGCGAAGAGTGAATGCGGGAAATAGAGTGAACGGAGCGTTGGGGCAACTTTTCGGCAGCCACCACCTCAGCCAGAAGGCACGTGTAGCAATACATAACGCAGTGCTTGTCCCAACATTACTGTATGGAAGCGAGAGTTGGGTATGCAGAAAAGAGTATGATAGTAAAATTAATGCGGTCGAAATGCGATCTCTGCGGAAAATCTGTGGAGTTAGGCTGACCGACCGCATTCGTAACGACGACGTAAGAGAGCGAGTAGGTATGAAAGAGAGTATTGGTGTAAAGATGCGAAAGGGAATGCTCCGATGGTTCGGACATGTGGAAAGAATGCCGAACGAACGCCTGGTTAAGAAGATATACAATGCGAAAGTGGAAGGATGTAGGTACCGAGGGAGACCGAGACTAACCTACCTAGACCAGATCGGTCATGTACTGAAGGAAGGTGGAGTCAAGAGTCTCTGAAACCGGCGAGCGTGTATGAAGAGAATTATGAATGTTGAGGAAGCGAGTGAAGTATGCAGAGATAGAGTTCTCTGGCACTCTGTTCTCTCTGCCTAACCTGCAAGGGATATGGCGTGATGATATGTATGTATGTATGTGTATGTTGAAATATAATTATTTTTTTTACTATTTTTTTAATATTATTCAGAACATACATATTTTTATAATATAAGGATAACATAATATTTTTTATGTTACACAAGGTCAAAAGTTCGTAATAATCATCCCTCGAAGTGCGCTTCTGTAAAAAGAAATAAATTAAGAGTATGGGAGAAATAAATAAATCAAAGATATTAATATTAATTGTGGAGAAGATTTCAAGTTGTAATAAAACTTATTCTCGTTACAACGGATAATAGGCAGGATAAATATTCTTTAATTAATGAAAAAATGACGTTTGATAATTTATATCGCTCTTTATAAAATAATAAATAAATAACTAAGTAGATCAATTATTAAAGAGTCTGTTAATCAGATGAATGAATCAAATACAGTTCGAAAATTATTTTCTTTCAATCGTATAAAACTATATTCATTGATTGTATCATTTATACTGTTACCTGCAAATGATTTTCGATGAAAGAAAGTAAATTGTTTTTATGTGTATTCAAGATATCATTAATCTCATCATCTTCTGTACCAATGTCATATTTTAATTTGTCTATTTTTCCCATTCATTCCGAAATCTTACTAAAATTAATCGTTTGGACTATTAGTTGCAGGCCAAGCCACTTCTACTACATTTCTCAATATAATTTCAAAAATGTGATGTCTACAAGCCAAGTGCAGTAAATCTTTATTTAATTTTTCTTCTAATAAAACACACGCACCGCTTTTATCACCTTCAAAAGTAAAAGTTCAAAAGTACAAAAAGTAAAATTGATAATGTAATGAAAAAAAATAATTTGAAACAAAAACTTAAATTTAAACATCATAATTTGTAATTTTTTTTTCATTTTTCTACATTTTTTGTTACAAAAGTTACTGCAAGTTAAAAACTATGAGTCTGAAAGACTTAAGTTAAGATCTTTTTTGAAGAGAATCAAATTTTTTATAAAAATATGTATTATTTTTTCCATCTATAAATCAATTTTCGCTGTAAAAATAAAAAAATGTGCATTTTATTCGAAAACATAACTTTGACAGATGGTACCAGTAGACCAAAGCAGGCGACATTAAAATTGACTAAAAGGCATTTAAAGAGCGTGGAATCCTGGATATATTTCAGCAATCAGAATGCCAATGTCATTAAATGTGTCCGAGCATTAGAAATTTGAAAAAAAAAAAAATATTTACATGTATTTCTAATGGGAAAAAATCAAATTAAAACGGCAAGCACTTCATACTCGAATTAAGAGCTCTAACTTGGTGAAAATTTTCTTTTCAATATGTAGAACAAAATTTTGCTTGTGCACCTAAAAGAAAAATGTTTGTCGCAAATGAATCACCCTAATATATATATATATATATATATATATATATATATATATATACATATATATACACACTTAGTAAAAATTTTGGGCCTCTGCTATTGGTTTATTATATTCTCCATCAGGCGATTGGTTGTTTGCTTCTTCTATTATGTTTCCAGATGGTTAGTAGCATTATATTTGTAAAGAAAACTAGTCCATAAAATATCGCTAGATGGCGTTGAAACAAAAATAATTTACATTAATTTTTTTGGAAAATGGCACCATTCTTTAATATAATTCACTAGCTTTCGCCCGCGGCTTCGCCCGCGTGTTTTTGGATAAAGGAAGGACACACCTTCCCCAGGCCTCCGTTGAAACGTCATTGCTTAGGCCCGCAATACGCCCTTCCCATCTTATCGTGATATTTTCCCAAATATTGAAATCTACATTAAATATTGAAAGCGCCAATATCACTATTTAGATAAGAATTAACTAAATGCTCTAATTCCACGTGGTAACGAAGTAAGAATACAATTCACCACCCCCCTGTACCTGTGGGAGATTATAAAATATGACTAAGGTATATAAATGCATATAACATCTATGCAAGAGAAGGAAAACTCAACTAAATTACCTTATACCAACACATCTAACCAGTGTGGTGTAGTAGGTCAATTTCTTTTTTAGTGCGAAGTAGGCTCGAGCCCAACAAAGGGACATACATATATAAGCTTATAATTTAGGATATATTGGCTTCCATATAAAGAGTAAACTGTCGTAATTTTTTGTTCAGAACTATTTAAAATAAACTATACATTATCTTCGTGTGAATTCTACAGTTTAGGTAGCGCTCGCCAATGTAATTCAGATGGAAAGAATTATATTATATTGCTTAATAACTAATAGGTATTATTGTAAATACTAAAAAGAAAAAATAAAGCCGGTCTCCAAATTAACTTGTTATTTCTGTTTATTATTATAATTGACATTATACATATAAAAAAGAGTGAATTTAATTTAAGATTAATATTTAATTTTTAATGTCACACTTATGTTAGACAGCTATCCCTGTCATACGCGCGCACACACAAATGAGTAGAGAATAGCGGCGTAGTATCACGGCATGACATATTTACCTTAGTACCTACCTAATCTATCATTTCCTGTAGTCCACACAATTTTACTGCCAAGGCGCATAAAAACATGTTTCACAAACTTTCACTACCTATCTATATATACAGGTATAGTATGTTATTAACAAATCGATAGTGCTGTCAAAAATACAACAATCATCAACGATGACTGTCCTCACGCCTTTACTTGTATTCGGGTCGCACAATCGGCGATTATAGATTTCTAGCCATATTTCTGTAGTGCGCCCGGTTGCTGCCTGACCACAGCACTGCGCATTCTTTGTCTTTGGTCATTATTGTCTTAACTTTTGAAATATTGTACCAAACGACACGTGGTAAAAGGCAAAAAATATGTACTTTAAATATCGAAAGCAATAAAAGCATTTATTTCCATAAGAATCAATTAGTTACTATAAAACGTGCATCGGCAATAAATACCAAATTATTTTGTATTTTTAATGTACTATTTTAACGATAAATGTAAATGCTTACATATTAAAAAATAGATATATGCTGTCGCGGACTTTTTTGTAGAACTATTTAAGAGGTACATTTCCACAATACATATCATTCGTCTGAGTTTCAAGATCTTTGCAGCGTATGCAAAAAAGAAAAAAAGCTCGCAGATGGGAGATTTTTTCTGTCTTAAGCAATTCTTATCGTTATATTTTAACCAATTTACAAAATATCTTTATAAATTATAGCCTATATGTTATTCTGATGTGTAAGCTATATTACTATAAAGTTTCATCAAAATCCATTTGGTAGTTTTTGCGTGAAAGAGCAACAAAGATGTTCACATCTATACATTATTACAGACTTTCGCGTTTATAATATTAGTAGGATTATTTTAATTTAATATATACTCCGTTTAGTTGTTTCTTTGTAATTTTATTATAACGGCTCTTTTGAATCTTATATCCGGTGCTTAATATAGCCAGCTTGTAATTAACTGGTGACTTGAAGCGCATTAATCTATAAAACTATGTACGATTCAGATCATCTTGTTACACCTCTAGTTCTGAAGAGTAATATCGTCGTGGATCGAAACGTTGCATTATATTTAATATATTAAGGTATTATTCCACAACCTACACCGAGAGAAATCGTTATTCGTTACACTACGTGAAGTAGATGATTTTAATAACACACGTTTTCCTAGCAAGTTGATGGTCATATCACATAGTACTCGTTTTCCCAGCTTTTCATTACACAACCGAAGTTAAAATCGAGTACCGGTGGTCCGCTCGCACGGCGAAGAGAGAAGGTTTTACGGTGGGTCTATGGGGTCACGCGCCGCCTTTCCGTCACCCCGGACCGATTCAGCGGGGCGAGACGCACCCATAGCCCACCAATAAAAAAAAAAAAAAAAAAAAGCTTTTCATTACACAATTCTATTTCTTTTTACGAATTTACTCTTGCAGACTGTGAGAAATCTAGAGGAATGAGATAATTTTTCATATCTAAAAACAAAACGCTATTCGATTTTTAGTAACGCTTACTAGATCTATTATCCATGTATTTTTAATCTGTATTTTTTTTTTCAGACATTAGATTCGCTAATAACTTATGGGTCATTAACCGCTGTTGCATACCAGCTATTAATACAATTGTCGGTAATATTCGAGTTGATCGGAACTATGGTAATATACATTTAAATTAAATTGAAATGATTAGTAAAATTTTCGTACGAATTGTGATCGTTTTGATGTGTGTAACGTAGGAGAAACTGCAAGCAGTTTTAGTGCCTCGCCATTCGAAAAGATATTGTACTTCATACTTCAACCGGGCTACTTAATTCCCTCGATATTTGCCATTTAATTATGTCCTTATTTTTATAAAAACTTGATTACTTTAATATAATACGAGGCGAAAATTGAATTTTATACAACAGTTGCTCTTTGGTGGTGGCTATGAATACTACCAACCCTTACTTTGCTCGTGGATGTCGTAAAAGACGACTAAGAGCTTTATATCGACCTGTGCCAACAGTACCTGATGCCATTTGGTCAGCAATTGCATTCCCAAGGAGGGTTGATGTCAGGCAGGCGGCCGTTCATAAAACTATTGCCTTACCTGTGCAATCTGTAGAAAGAGGGATACATATTGCGTCGACCCTAAGTAATTGGGATAAGAGCAGGAGAATGATGATGATGACAATAGTTCACGTTGGTGTAAGCGGTAGCACGATTGGAACGGAATTCCAATAGGTGTGGGTTCGAATCCCATGAGTGACAATCATTTTTCGCTCGTTACTAAGTTTTTATATAATAAATAATCAAGCATGTTGAATGCTAAATTTAAATAATTTGTATGTCCTTTTTTTGTTTATTTTTCGAATATTATTTTTATATCTATAATTATCATTACTAAACTCATTTATCCGTGTGGTGACGGAGTAATAATACAATTCACCGATAGATCAGACGATAACGATGACGGGATATAAAATATATGTATATATATATATACAGGGTGTCCCAAAATTCAACGATAAGCCGGCACCAGCAGGTGCACCTATATATGACTACTCGAGAACAAAAAAGAAAAAAATTCTACCTTGATTTTTTTTTCATTACGACAAAAAAAACCGATTTCTTTAAAAATCGTCATCTTTTATTATATTATTAAGTGCCATTGCTACAATTTTACAAGTAATTCTGTGATTTTTTTTGTATTGGCAAGGTAAGTAGCACTACTATCGATCACAATCATTAAAAATTCCAGAATATCTATAGTTTTTACACAAAAATCAACCAAAACTATGTTTTTTTCATAAATTATGTAAGATTTTGACTTTCAGCTCACTTTCACTCATCACAGTGAAAAAAAAAAGTATGGACACTACTGTGGCAAATTATATTAAAAATTGGCGCAACTAACTACAATTCTAAAATGGTATAACATTCTAGGCAAACTAGCCACAAAAATATACTTAGGTGTACTATTTCAAAATAACAACCATATTTCGAAAATTGTTAGTGTTGATAGTAATCACTTCTACTATGTAGCCAAAATGTTTTTGTTGCAAGTTCTCAGAATTTGAATGAGACATGTGCGTGGTCCATAAGATAACATAAGTTAGACAGAGATAGAGAGATTATACGTTAGAGGGAGATAGATAGATGCTAATTGTTTAGTAACATTAATGCAGGTAGAGAAGTAATTAATGTCTTCAGCAGCACAGCAAGTCAGTACGCTCTACTTCTTTGTTTACTGTACACCGTTCTGTTTTAATTAAAGTGGCTCTGGTACTAACGACTTTGGATTGAATTAAGTGACCTGGAAATTGACCTGACTTGGCATTATTTTAGACTGTGATTTTGTGTTTTTTTAAAGAAGTTTTGCCTTATTTTCAAGTGTTTAGCATTAATTATGCCGCTACCATATACAGCGTTAGAATACGCTAATATGCACCTAATTTATGGAGAATGCCGATGCAATGTCAACGCTGCTAGCAGATTATATCGAGCAAGGTACCCTACTCTTCAAAGGTATCCGGATTATCGCGTATTTATTAACGTGCATCAAGCATTTTCGGAGGGTCGTATACCATCTGACAGGAGAAACGCTGGAAGACCTAGATCGGAACACGATGAAGAAGTTCTCAATGAAATAGAAAGCGATACAACTACCTCTGTACGTGCAATACAAGCAGCAACGGGAATTCCAAAAAGTACTGCACATAGAATTTTAAAACGTCACCAGCTTCATCCATATCATTACAGGCGCGTGCAGGCGTTATTACCGCGGGACTATCCACTGCGGGTCGCATTTTGCCGTGTAATGCTGCAAAAACACAGGGAAGATCCCCAATTCTTAGACAAAGTTTTATGGTCGGATGAAACAACCTGCAAGAAAGATGGCTATTTAAATCTTCACAATCTTCATAGCTGGAACAATGAAAATCCGCACTTGGTGAGAGAAGACAAATCCCAATATCAATTTAAGGTTAACCTATGGACGGGCATAATAAATGGAAAAGTGATAGGGCCCTTTGAGTTACAAGGAAACATAGATGGCAATAGCTATTTGAACTTTTTACAAAATGAGTTACCAGGAGTATTAGAAGACGTGCCCTTAAGTGATTTGCAAAACATGTGGTTTCAAAACGATGGTTGCCCAGCTCACTATGCCCGCCCTGTGCGAGAGTACTTAGACCAAGAGTACCCAGGGCGTTGGATCGGGCGACTTGGTCCTATCTTTTGGCCACCCCGTTCACCCGATCTAAATCCCCTGGACTTTTTCTATTGGGGTGGTCTAAAGGACAGAGTCTACTCAAAACCCATTGCAACCTTGGACGAGCTTCGCCAAAAAATAATTCAGGCTGTGGATCACATGAACAGAATCAGATATGCAAGAAAAATAAAACGTTCATTTTTAAGGCGATGTCGTGCCTGCATTACTGCCAATGGCAAACAATTCGAACATTTATTGTAATTTTAATAATATAGTAAATTCTAATCTCTCTATATCTATCTCTGTCTAACTTATGTTATCTTATGGACCACGCACATGTCTCATTCAAATTCTGAGAACTTGCAACAAAAACATTTTGGCTACATAGTAGAAGTGATTACTATCAACACTAACAATTTTCGAAATATGGTTGTTATTTTGAAATAGTACACCTAAGTATATTTTTGTGGCTAGTTTGCCTAGAATGTTATACCATTTTAGAATTGTAGTTAGTTGCGCCAATTTTTAATATAATTTGCCACAGTAGTGTCCATACTTTTTTTTTTCACTGTGATGAGTGAAAGTGAGCTGAAAGTCAAAATCTTACATAATTTATGAAAAAAACATAGTTTTGGTTGATTTTTGTGTAAAAACTATAGATATTCTGGAATTTTTAATGATTGTGATCGATAGTAGTGCTACTTACCTTGCCAATACAAAAAAAATCACAGAATTACTTGTAAAATTGTAGCAATGGCACTTAATAATATAATAAAAGATGACGATTTTTAAAGAAATCGGTTTTTTTGTCGTAATGAAAAAAAAAAATCAAGGTAGAATTTTTTTCTTTTTTGTTCTCGAGTAGTCATATATAGGTGCACCTGCTGGTGCCGGCTTATCGTTGAATTTTGGGACACCCTGTATATATATATATATATATATATATATAAATATATCTATATATGTATATATATATATATATATATAAATATATATATATATATATATATATATATATATATATATATATATATACAAGTGAAGTAGATCATTTTCCCTCCCATTATGTAGGAGGATCGAGCCCAACAATGGGATATATATGAATTGTGATGGTGAAACTCATTTAAAACTAATTCGAATCGTCAGTAATAAGTGTAAATAAATGCTTTTCAGAGTGAGAAGTTAAAGGATTCTGTTTATGGTTTGCCTTGCGAGTACATGAACACATCCAATAGAAAAACAGTTCTCATATTTCTTATGAGAGTACAGGAGCCTATACATGTAAAGGCTTTGGGTATCGCTGACGTTGGAGTCACCACAATGGCTGCGGTAAGAAATTGACATTTTTATTGAAAAATATATTATACATTTTCTTGAATATATTTCGTCTGAATTGACATGACTGAAAAATAGCAATCGTTATTTAATAAATAATTTCGTTTTTGATTTTGATTGATGTTAAATAAGATTAAAAATTTAACTAACAATTTAAATAACATTAACTAAGAATTTATTTACTTATATTGTTTTATGCAATGCGGGTTAGGGCGTCCCCCGGAGGCGACGCGTACCGACCCACCCCCGTCGGTACGAACATCGGCAGTTGCGGCGATGAGGGCCGCCACCCATCACGCCTTGCCCAGTTAGGCGAGTCGAGGAGAGCAGAGTGCCGGGTGGGCACGTGGAATGTAAGAGGTTGTGTGGAAGGTAAGTTCCACGAGCTGATATCCGTCATGGCGGACAAACAGCTAGACGTGCTCTGTGTAACAGAGACCAAGCGAAGGGGCAGTGACGCCTGCGATCTTCCTGGTGGCGGGATGGCTCTGTGGTCTGGTGTACCACAGAGCGATCGAGCCAGCATGGGGGTAGGAGTGCTGTTGTCCTCTCGCTTGGCCTCAGGTGTGAAGGATTACGGAATGTATGATCCCAGACTTCTCTGGGTCCGTATAAAACTAGGTGTCACCAAGGTATTCATGGTTGTAGCATATGCTCCCGTAGGATCCTCGGTGGCATCAGACCTAGAGAAGTTTTGGGA
Organism: Lymantria monacha; assembly: GCA_905163515.2. Lineage (NCBI taxonomy): Eukaryota > Metazoa > Arthropoda > Insecta > Lepidoptera > Erebidae > Lymantria > Lymantria monacha. Next base: position 3,874,945 of record LR991102.1, read on the forward strand.
CAATGTTAGGGAAGTTCTGGATATGGCAGAAACCAGTGAACGCGTGATTGTATGCGGAGATTTGAACGGATGGGTGGGGACCAAGCGTCCCGACTATGAGGACGTACTTGGTCCATTTGGTGGTAAGAGAGTGAACGACGCAGGTAGGTTCATAGCGGATGTATGCATGGAGAGAAACCTTATTGTGTCAAACACATTTTTCCAACATAAGGACATCCATATGTATACATGGAGAAGGAATGAACAGAAAAGCATAATAGATTTAATTTTGGTAGACAGTCGCGTCCGAAGCAAAATATTGGACGCAAGAGCCTACAGGGGCCCCACAGTCGATACGGACCACTATCTCGTTATTGCGAGATTTAGTGGTCTGTTCAGAAAGTGGAGGCACTGGCGAGAGCGTGTCCACTTCGGAGGGCTTGAAAGAATAAAGGTTGAAAGATTGCAAGAAGAGTGTGTAAGAGAAAAGTATGCAGAGGGTGTCCGAGAACGGTTGACGATGGCAGGCCAGCCGCAATCGGACATTGAAGAATGCTGGAGAGTATTGAAAGAGAGTATGGTAGATACAGCGAAAGAAGTATGTGGAAGTTCAAAGAAGCATAGAAAAACAAATGGTGATGCATGGTGGGATGCGGAAAGCGTGGCTGGACTATGTCTCTTCTTTGAATCTGAATAACAGTATGACCGAACAGAAGAAAGAAATATATCGGCAATGTAAGAATGACACCAAGGCCTTAGTGAAAGAGAAACGTGATAGAGCAAGTATGAGTGCAGAAGATAGGCTGACTAAAAACTTCGAGGGTAACACCAAACTCTTTTGGAGGGAGGTGAAGAAGTCTCGAGGTGGTTGGTCTGCCTTCAGAATGAATAAAATAAGGTCTAAAGGTGGAGACATTCTTACACAAACACAAGACGTGTTAAGCCGATGTAGTGAATATTTTGGCGATATATATGTGGATGCTACGGTTGGCGCCGGTGTTGGATGCGGTTTAGGAGATCAACATTCGACAACGGCGTCCTCCGATGGCATCAGTATGGATGAAGTTGAATGGGCGATAAGAAGTTTGAAAAATGGTAAGGCAGCGGGCATTGATATGGTGTCTGCCGAGATGATCAAGCTTGGTGGCTCTTATGTCTGGGAGGCGTTCCTGTTGCTCCTCAATTTATGTTGGAGCTCGGGAATGGTTCCCGGGGACTGGCATAGCGCAGTCATCGTGCCTTTGTTTAAAAACAAGGGTTCACGTTATGACTGCGCAAATTACAGAGCCATAAGCTTGACCAGTTTGGCAGCAAAAGTGTATGGTAAAATTATTGAAAGGAGAATGAGGATGGTGTCCGATGGTTTACTGTGTGAGACACAAGGAGGTTTCAGGAGTGGAAGGGGATGCATGGATCAAGTGTTCTCTCTGCGCAACATTGTGGAGAAGCATCTGGCTCTAGGTCAGAGGGTTTTCTGCAGTTTTGTGGATCTGGAGAGAGCATTTGCCACGGTTGTACGAAAGGAACTTTGGGACATTTTACCGGAGTATGGTATTAGCGCTAAGCTGCTACAGGCTGTGCAGTCCAGTTACATGGGCTGTAGAGCCTGTGTGCGGCTGGATGATGGAATGTCGCCTTGATTTGACGTCAATATCGGCGTTAAGCAGGGGTGCGTTCTGTCAGCCAGGCTGTTTATCATATATCTGGATAAATGTCTCCAAAGGTTGAACGATATGAATGTGGGAGTCCAGATGGGCGACTCAGTGGTCACTGCTCTGCTTTATGCAGATGATGCAGTCCTACTGGCACAGTTAGCGGCTGACCTGCAGACCCTAGTCGACACAATGACAGAAGATTGTAAGAAAAGGGGTCTACGCGTGAATGTGAGCAAAACCAAAATAATGGTCTTTGAAAGAGATAAAACCAGAACAGATGTAAGAGTAACAATAGGGAATGATGTACTAGAGCAAGTGGATGAATTTGTATATCTTGGATGTGGATTTAGCCGAGATGGAAGATACACCACTGATATAGAGCGAAGAGTGAATGCGGGAAATAGAGTGAACGGAGCGTTGGGGCAACTTCTCGGCAGCCACCACCTCAGCCAGAAGGCACGTGTAGCAATACATAACGCAGTGCTTGTCCCAACATTACTGTATGGAAGCGAGAGTTGGGTATGCAGAAAAGAGTATGATAGTAAAATTAATGCGGTCGAAATGCGATCTCTGCGGAAAATCTGTGGAGTTAGGCTGACCGATCGTATTCGTAACGACGACGTAAGAGAGCGAGTAGGTATGAAAGAGAGTATTGGTGTAAAGATGCGAAACGGAATGCTCCGATGGTTCGGACGTGTGGAAAGAATGCCGAACGAACGCCTGGTTAAGAAGATATATAATGCGAAAGTGGAAGGATGTAGGTACCGAGGGAGACCGAGACTAACCTACCTAGACCAGATCGGTCATGTACTGAAGGAAGGTGGAGTCAAGAGTCTCCGAAACCGGCGAGCGTGTATGAAGAGAATTATGAATGTTGAGGAAGCGAGTGAAGTATGCAGAGATAGAGTTCTCTGGCACTCTGTTCTCTCTGCCTACCCTGCAAGGGATATGGTGTGATGATATGTATGTGTATGTATATTGTTTTATTTGTTACCTGAAATTTGAGGTTGAAAGTGTAAATGAGTATTATTTTTTTATTTTCAAATATACTGCCTAGTATGGAGCACTCTTGTGGTAACTTGTTTTCTTTAGAAAGTGTTATAAGGAATCAATTAAAATTTATATAAGTTAAGAATATCATTTATTGTTGTATAATTTATATTGTGTTGGTCCATCCTTTGCCACTATCACAGCAGCAATTCGTCTTGGCATAGAGTCTACGATATTTTTATACGCCTCATGAGTTACAACTTTATTTTTTTGTTGCTTTTGGTGGCACATGAACAAGCAGCACACCTGATGGTAAGTGTCACTGCCGCCCATGGACCTTTGCAATACCAAAGAATAGCTAGGCCGCTGCCTACCAATACAAACCCCAAACCCACCCAATTGGGCTTCCTGCTCTCTCGCTCAGCGAACGAAGCGCAATAGCAGATTGCCATTACTTAGACGTCGATCTTCTGCGAGAGTGTGGTACTACTCCGTACTGACCGGCCCGCGGCTGTAGATAGAGAACTGTGTAGAGTGTGGTTCCACTAACAAAGCTATTCTTAGCGGAAACATCTTTTGAGATCCTTACGCTTTAGAATAACTTATAAATGTTTAATGGGATTTAGGTCTAGTGACTGTGTAGACTATTCTAGGAGATCAACTGAATTACCTCAAAACCAAAATCTGGAATATGATTTATGTCATGGCGCGTTGTCCCGCTTGAATCGAACTTCGTCCATATTTGTATCGCCAAAAGGGATGAAAACAAAGGTAATAGAGCTGATTCCACGTCGTTGATGTTCTTTGTAGATTCTATCCTACCTTCGCACACGAACATTTCGCCGAATCCTGATTGGGTCAAGCAGTCCCAGACCCAATGTGCTGCAACAGATGTTTTATTGCTATTTATTAAGTTCATTATCCCTTTTTGGCAGCCGCAGAGTAGGTAATGATACAATAGGTATTATTACCTACCTCATATTCTGTGCACATGTAGTTTCTATAGACTGCTTCATACTTTTGGTCAAGGCTTTAACTATGTAGGAGTTCTTGGTAAAAACGGGTATCAACCTTTTTTTTCTTTTTCAGATTATAAAAAACATCCTTAAGTTACTACATGTTTCTTCGTACTTTTTAAAAATATTAACTCATTTTTTTAATATAATTATCACTGTCATTTTTAATATCTTTCAAAATAACTATGACGAACATACTCAATGATGCCAGTGAATAAGTAATTTAAGAAGATAACCAAACGCTGGATTTGCAACTATGAATGGACATTGAAAAATGAAAAGGATGTCATGCGGACGGCTTTGTATTTTACAGGAATACGTGTATTTAACAATTAAGATTTGCCTTGACAGTATTAAATATCATTATCATCTTTAATAAAAGGAAATCCTGTATAAATGAGTGTCAAATCTTAGCTATATGACGCAGTAAAACGACTTGAACATTATTGAAAACGTGACTCCTGAACATGCAGACTCAAAATCCTCAATTAACATTTTTCTCCTGACCCATACCCTCAGGAGAGGGGACAGCATGATTGTGCCTTCTCATCTTACTGGGTCATCCGTCGCTTGCTCTATTCTGCAGAGATTTTCCGAGACTCCTTTTGCCGAAATCTTAGCCGTCTAACTTACAATTCTAGAGTGCAACACAAGGAGGTGTTTCGACCACGCACACTATTTCTACATCCCTTAATCACCATTTACAATACGTACAGGCAAGATAAAAAGTGATGATTTGTGATCTTTTTCCGTAACCATACTTATAAATTGGCAATATTAAAAAAATAGCATCTGACCTAGAAATCAAATGGCTACATCAAAGTTAGATGTCCAATATTTGGATCAAAGCTGTATCTAATAAAAACTATTATTGATGGCAATGAGAGAATTTTGGAGCTATAAAACTGCTATAACGACAGACCAATGGTGAATACGTGTCAACCTATTTACGTGACAGTCAGCGTACGTTAGATTTTTACAACAGTGTAATTTACTTCCTTTCGATACGGTTTCTTTTTTTCTAGTTATATGTCGTCGAAATGAAGTCCCAAAATTTAATTTTATTATGTGATTCCTCACGTGCTGGTGCCTAGCAATAGTACCAACCTTTATTTGCCAATTACTGAAATTTTGCATTTAATATGCTTGATTATTTATAAAAACCCGATTACGAGCGAAAAATGATTGTCACAAGTGGGATTCGAACCCACACTTATAAAAACCCGATATTACCGATTATAAATAATCAAGCATATTAAATGCTAAATTTCAGTACTTTGAATAACAGGGTTGTGTCATCGTTTAATACAATTCTAACTGCAAAGTTTTAAGTATTAAGCCTGTGGTGCTCTCCTTCCGACTGGTGCAGGATTTGACGGGGCATGGATGCTTCGCCAAATACCTGTACACGGTCGTCAGGAGGGAGAGTACACCGTCCTGCCACCACGGCGATTGCGACGAGGATACGGCGCAGCATACGCTCGAGGCTTGTGCCGCTTGGGCACAGCAGCGCCGTGAACTCGTCGCCATCATCGGTGCCAACCTGACGCTGCCGACCATCGCCAGGGCGATGCTCGACAGCGTCAGGAACTGGGACGCGGTCGCAGACTTCTGCGAGGCATTAGTCTTGCGGAAGGAGGCGGCGGAGCGCGTGCGCGAGGAGCGTCCCCTCGACAACGCGAACCGCCGCCGGCGACTGGGGCGGCGTAGGCGCGATTACCTGCGCCTGATGCCGCCCTAGCCGAGGCCGTGGGTGACTGGACCGGAGAATTAGTCCGTCACCCGCCGAGAGGCTGACCGCGCGAGGAGGGGCCGACGTCCGCCCCGGGGGTGGGGACGTCGCTTAAGGAGAGGGTACCCCTCAGGGGATATTCCGTCCAGCCAGCCTCTGACAACAAGTTCACGTTGCTCCAGTGGCCGGTCCAACGACGTAGGCGAGGTTCATGGGTGGGTTATGGGTATGCGTGCGTACGCCCCTCTGTCGGTCCGGACGGAGTGGTGCGAGAAGAGCGCCGACCATAACCCAGTGCTAAAAAAAAAAAAGTATTAAGCCTGTACAATGTGTAAACATTGTCGGGTAGATGGCACACGTCTCCTTAAAGACGTAAATATAATATAATGCGAGAATTAAATGTCCTACAATAGTTCACGGTGGTGTAAGTGGCAGCACGATTGGAACAGATTTCCAATAGGTGTGGGCTCGAATCCCACTTCTGACATTCATTTTTCGCTCGTAATCGGATTTTTTTAAATCTTTACTTTGTTACTCTTACTCTTACAAGTAAGAGTAACAATAGGTAATGATATACTAGAGCAAGTGGATGAATTTCTATATATCTTGGATGTGGATTTAGCCGAGATGGAAGGTACACCACTGATATAGAGCGAAGAGTGAATGCGGGAAATAGACTGAACGGAGCGTTGGGGCAACTTCTCGGCAGCCACCACCTCAGCAACCTCAATGTAAGGGTTGGTAGTATTCGTAGCCGCTACCACACAGCTTAAATGATATGATATTTCAATGTAGTTTCAAATAAAAGTAAAGATCTATTTCTAATATATCTGAATTACTATTTCACAGCTGTTTGTGTTAAAAATAATCTATTTTATTTACATATCAGTTGACAGACACAGTTGATAACATGTAAATTTCGCAGACTGAATATAATTTGCTAAAATCAATTCAGTTTCAATATAAATAGAAATTCAATTGAGACAAGTCAAGCTTTTTTTTTATTGGTGGTCTATGACCTGTTTCTTTTTTTGGCGGCGGGCTCTGGTACGTCAAACACTGCTAATCCATCCGGGGCGATAAGAGAAGCGGCGCAAGACCCCGTAGACCCTCTCTACGCTATACCTCTCGACGCCGTACGGGTGGGTCACTGGGGCGCGTTCTTTTCTTCAGTGACCCATCCGGCGGTCTACCCTCTCGGGTCGACGCCCCGACAGTTTTCACCGTCGGGGCGTCGATGGTCTATGCACATTGCCATTACTCAGACGTCGATCTTCTGCGAGAGTGTCGGACGGTCCGGCCTGCGGCTGTTGACAGAGAACTATCAACAGCGTGTTCCTACCAACTACTACTGTACTAAACTTAAAAGTCATCAAAAACCTTATTTTCTTCTTTTTCTGGACGGGATCATTTTGGGATCGGCTATTTATACGTTTGCTCCAATCGGCTGTGTCTGTTATATCAGCTGCTGTTGAAATAGATTCTTTTCTTTCACAATATAAGCATACTTTTGGGTGTAGGCCTCCACTTCCACCTTATTAGAGAGGAAATATAATATCACGCTGTATTCAGAAGGGTTGGCATTTAGTCTTGTACCATAGGTCTGAGGTTGATATGTTCCTCTTCTTGCGGTAATATGATTTATTTACATACATCACTGACATTGTAAAGAGAAAGCGAATCGAAATAAAGCCTTACACCAACCCCTCTGATCAGCATCACACTGGTATAGGAGGAGGCTGAAGCCCAGTAGTGGGACATATATGAGCTGAGATGATGATGATAAAGTACTTTTAATCCAACACCATATGGAATATTCTTCATTTGATCTTCTAAAAATATAAGAAGTCTATCCGGTAATACGGCACGGGGAGTTCTCTGAGGAACTTTTTGGCTTGGTAACGCTGTCACCGTTTTACCACCGTATCACTCGATACCGTAGCAGGGTTCATCCATTTCACCTACAAACGATACGGCCCTTGGCAGTACATTTTCAACGATCGTTTCTCCTACGTATGTGCAAGATCAGAAGTGAAATACTTGCTGCTGTGTTTCCTGAGCGCATGTCCTTTTTCAAATGAGGTTTATAATAAGCACTTTCTTCAAGGCAGTGACCTGGCTGTGCCCCTGGTGTTGCTACGGTCTATGTGCAGCATTATCACTTACCATCAGGTGAGCTGCTTACTCGTTTGCGACTATAGACTATAAAAAGGCTAGCGTTATATTTTTCATGTATCTATTATACATTTTACCCCTTCTCACACACAAATATTCTAGCTAGTCTTTCTAGCTTCTCTCTTCATCGTCATTATCATCATAGCTCATATATCTCCCACTGTTGTGTTCGAGTCTCCTCCATAATAGGAGGGAATTTAACCTACTACACCACACTCGTCAGACGTGTGTATAGGGTTTTATTTCGCGTTTTCCTTCTCTTGTATAGATGTTATATGCACTTTATATCCCTTAATCGTCTCGTACGATCACTGACGGGTAAGATATGGGGTGGTGAATTGTATTAAGTAGAGTTATAATAATAGAGTAAGACAATGCTAATGTTTATTTATTATCACGTGAATCAAGACAAGAGCAAATGTTTGGTGCCTCTACAAATTCGTTTAGAGCCAATAAAGTCCTTTTAAATTTAAAACTGCGAACAGCATATAGTTTTGTAGCTAGATATCCGCATAGTTTCTTTTTGTTGATATTTTTAGACAATCCTCTGTATTTCCTCTGGTTCTATGAGAAACTTCAACATCTGTATTTCACAGTAAAATTATAGAGCCATTATTATAAGATATACTTATTTTAACTAGAATAGGATCAAATATATATACCAAACATAAATATACATATAAAATATAAAATTTGTATTTGCTTTATATTAAAATATATTCTTTCATAATAAAATAAACGTTTCAAGACGCTTTGATCTGATATTGTAAAAAAAGTATTAATATTTACAGTATTTTTATAATCAAATTTAGACATTAAGCCACGTAAATATTTAAATCACAGACATCGATACGAAATAATTTATTGGTTTGCCGATTCCACGAAATATGAAGAATTTGCTTTGATGTATGTAGGTATATCAGCTTTGGTTTATAATCGTTGATCTGATTTATATGTTAGGAACCAGATTTTATTACATAGATTCTACACGTACCATCACAAGTATGAAAAATTTCTTGTGTCTAATAATCTCGGAAATGGCTCCAATTACTGAAATTTAGAATGTAACACTCTTGATTATTTATAAAAACTTGATTACGAGCGAAAAATGACTGTCACACATGGGATACGAACCAACACCTATTGGAAATCCGTTCCAATCGTGCTACCACGTACACCAGCGTGAGCTGTTGTATTACATTCAATTTTCGGTTCGTATTATATTTTCGTCTTTAAAGGAGACGTCTGCCATCTATCCGACAATGTTTACACATTGTACAGATTATTATATTTTTATAGTTTTATCAATCCTTACTAATATTATAAATGCGAAAGTAAGTCTGTCTGTCTGTCGCTCTTTCACACCAAAACTACTGAACCGATCTAAATAAAATTTGATACACAGATAGTCTAGAGCCTGATAAAGGACATAGGCTACTTTTTAATGCAAAAAAAGGGTTGTAAAGGGGGATGAAACTTTGTAAGGAAGTATCGTCACTTTTAAAGAAGAAGAAAGCTTGAAACAGAAGCTTGAAACTTTACCTTGAAAGGGGTAAAATAAAAATGGGGGATGAAAAACTTTAGGAAAGTAACCTTTTACGCGAGCGAAGCCGCGGGTAGAAGCCAGTAGTTTAATAAACGACTGTCTGCCTGATGTCAACACTCCTTAGTCATATAATTGTTGACCAGACGATTCACGCAGATTTATTTTTTACTCTTAATCGTCGCCATGATACCCGAAAGAAATGCAAGAATCTGTAGTATTCGTAGCCGCTACCACATAGTAAAGCAAACTTATGATCGAGTTTAACCATTTTAATTTCGTTTTCTTTTTTTTAGATTACCTATGGTCGAGCCTATATATTTTATTAATATTTTACACGGACATAAAAATCATACAAATCATTATCATCATCTCAGCCCACATATGTCCCATTGCTGGGCTCGGGCCTCCTCCATAATAGGAGGGAAATCGACCTACTATATCACGCTAGTCAGACGTGTTGGTAAAGGGTTTTATTTGGCATTTTCCTTTTCTTACATAGATGATATATGCATATTATATCCCTTAATCGTCTTTTACGATATTCACGAGTAAGAGAGGGCTGGTGAAGTGCTTTGTCCGTGAATTCTTACTCCGTCATAACACGGATATCAGACAAATAATTCCAAATAATTTCTGCCCACAAACATAACAACTATTATTACGTTCTTATTGATTATAATAATTTCAGCTTATATACGTCCCACTGCTGGGCTCGAGTCTCCTTCATAATAAAAGAGAAATTAAACTAAGTTGGCCTAGGGTTTTATTTCGATTTTTCCTTCCATCCATCTTTATTAATGACGTCTAAAATAGAGGTTAAAAAAGTCCGATTGTATAATTTTATGTAAGTATTTACTTCTTTATTTATGAACCAATTTAGTAGTCCCCTTTTTTATGTTGGAAAGGGTAGTAAAGTGTATTTTATTAAACTGGTTTATTTTACTGCCAGAGAAATGCATTAAGTTTTACCATCTGAAAGGATGCTGTCAAATACTAGCAGATTTAAATAAAAATAAATGCTTTTCCTTATTAAGATTATATTCCTTATATATTAAGATTTTTACGTAAGTTTCACCATTTCAGCAGATTCGGTGTTTATAATCTGGGGTTTTATCATTGAATTCGATATTTTCATTATCATGATTATTATTTCTGAAATTATTTAAATTTAGCATTTAATATGCTTGATTATTTATAAAAACCCTATTACGAGCGAAAAATGATTGTCACAAGTGGGATTCGAAACCACACCTATTGGAAATCCGTTCCAATCGTGCTGCCACTTACAGCACCGTGAACGTAAGACATTCAATTCTCGCATCGTATTATATTTAAAAATAGATAAAAGAAAATAATGAGTTCGAATCCCACTTTTAAAAATCATTTTTCGCTCATAATTGGTTTTTTTTTATAAATTATTATTTCTTTTGATATCAATTGCCAGATGTAAACATTCCACGAAAATGGCATAATGCATGGTATCTACTATTCCACTCGCACCCAGTGACTCGTAGAAACCATCACTAAGTTTTCGAAAACCAGGTGATTTTTGTCCGACACGGCATCCACTGATACGTGGTCGCCACTTTTTTTTGGGGGCAGGCAGTCACACCCATGTGGTCACCATTAGAATAATTACTTTGCCTTTGGAACGACGAATAAGTGGCGCGTGGCCCCATAACCTAATGTATGCCTATGGCGATTAGGCCAGCTACTAGTACCGAATCCTGCGGCTAGTCCGGCAGTTTACCCTTTCACCAACTGTCCCCATAACCATAAATGCTTCCAATTATTCGAAATGACAGCCACTATATTAAAATCATAATTAAAAAAAACTGTAAATTTCTTAAAATGGTTTTATTTCATATAAAACATAAAACTATTTAATGATATTTGTTAATAGTTTATAAGTTTTTTAATCATGTCTCTTTATGGCCTATAAAACAGCTTAGGTAATATAAGCTTAGGTTAATACATATATTAAAAGTGAAATGCCTCAATTAAAATAAAATGGCTCTTATAAATGCAGTGCTATTTCTTTCACTGCACTTGTTTAAATAAACTTTTTAGCGATGGACATTAAAAATGGAGAATGAAAGTTATATTATTTCATAATGCTTTTTTTAAATCGTTTGTTCAATATTATTTGTGTCATCGTTCGTTTTGCTGTTATCCTAATTAATTGAGCTCAACACAATGTGTATGTACTCCAATTCCATCGCTCACATTGCAAAAGTTATTAGTTTTATTTATAAGACTAGCCACCTGCTTGGCATTAACTCTCCCCAGGAATGTCCCCGTGGCCAGAAAGTATCAGATGGAATTAACCTAAGTCAATATAAAGCTTTTCGTAGTCTATAAATACCCGATTACGAAACGAAAAATTATGTCACAAGCGGGGTTCGAACCCGCACCTATTGGGAATCCGGCCCAACCGTGCTGCCACTTACACCATCGTGAACTATTTTAGGACATGCAGATTTCGTTTCATATTTCGTAATCTTTTATTAGCCCATGAGTAAAGTAAGTGTAGGTAATATTCGCAGCCGCCAAACACATAGTACAGTAATTATTAATGTGTATTTTATATAATTTTTCATTTCATATCATTCTATTCCTAGATAATGAGCTTTCTTAGTTAATCGAAAGCATTACACACCAGCAGGTACATTGAAGTTAAACAAGCAATCCGATGGCCCGCTCAAATGGCGTAATCTAAATACAAATTTTTACATACATATACATATCATCACGCCATATCCCTTGCAGGGTAGACAGAGAGAACAGAGTGCCAGAGAACTCTATCCTTGCATACTTCACTCGCTTCTTCAACATTCATAATTCTCTTCATACACGCTTGCCCGTTTCGGAGACTCTTGACTCCACCTTCTTTCAGCACGTGACCAATCTGGTCTAGGCAGGTTAGTCTCGGTCTCCCCCGGTACCTACATCCTTCAACTTTCGCATTGTATATCTTCTTAACCTGACGTTCGTTCGGCATTCTTTCCACATGTCCGAACCATCGGAGCATTCCCATTCGCATCTTTACACCAATACTCTCTTTCATAACTACTCGCTCACTTACGTCGTCGTTGCGAATGCGAATTGTCGAATACAAACTTTTCGTACCACGTATTACGAATTTGAACTCAGGACACCGGGTATGAAAGACAACTATTTAGATAACAATACAATCTGTATAGCCGATCATAATTATTACTATATTTTTTTTTTTTTTTATTGTTTATGATGGCAAAAGGGCAAACTGCACATTTGATAGTAAGTTGCTTATGCACATTTAATTGCTGTTGTTTATGGACCTTTGGAATACTAGAGATACAAATGAGCTGCTCCCTACCAACCAAAATTCACCCAAAGCGTTGGGCTTCTCATACACCGAACGAAACGCAGCAGAACTACTATTGCTTAGATGTCGATTTTCTGCAATGAAATAGTATTTCAGATAGACCGGACCTCGACTGTAAACAGAAAACTGTTAAGAGTTTGGCCCTACCACTAATAAATACTCATCGCTTTGTTCATCTTTTATGGGTGATAAAAGAAAAGAAAAAATACTTAAGATATAGTTTCTTAGTCTTCTTTACACAGTTAGTAATATTATATAATGCTTTCATTAACACTAACGGCTATATGGTAGCGGCTATGAATACTACCAACCCTTACTTTGCTTGTGGGTGTCATAAAAGATGACTAAGAGCCTTATAACGACCTGGACCAACTCCATCTGATGCCGTTTGGTCAACAATTACATTCCCAAAGAGGGTTGACGTCTGTCAGGCGGCCGGTCATAAAACTATTGCCAATAACTTTTAGAATGGACTTTTGACGGGAATTTGAAAACGTCATGTGGTGCTCTTGTATTATATTCGATATCTTAGTATTTTAACGTGTTATATTAGATAATTTTGATCGCATTTTATGTAATGTGATGTGCGGAAATACTGGGATGTAGTGAATATCATATAAAAGTGCGAAGTGTAATCGGTTTTCATATAAAAGTGCTTTACAACGTTTTCGTTTTCCATCAAAATTCCCACAAGATACCATTAACAGTGTGGCCATTGCACTGTTAATGGTGACAATTTGACTTAGACAACGACTGACTTGAAAGACTAAAAACGTGAAATAATTTATAACTTGACACTGGCACCAATAGCTCGTATATGTAGCTGATTGCCAATACATAAGAAGAAGAAGAAACTTTTACAATATGTACTATGAAACATGAGTACATATTGAATTGACCCCAAGTAATTGGGATAAGAGTAGGAGAATGATGATAATGATGACTGTGATTACCACAGCTAAAGAGCTACCAAGAAAAATTAAGATGCTGCAGATAATAACATGGACCCTTTACCACGACGCCTGATGGGCCATTCATATGATGTTATTAGTGGTCGATTAAAATCCGAAAAAGGTCACAGTATGAAGCCCCAAAACTTTCTGCCGTTAACTGAAATAGGTGAGTTTTCATCGGTTAAAGTTCTCAAAAATGGCTATAAAAGAAACTCCGTCAACGTTTTAACAGACCACTGCTGGATATAAACCTTTCATGAAGCCGGGATTATGCCACAACAGTTGCGCTACGCATGTGAGCTGGTATTTGCAGTTGTTGTTTAATATTTCCTAGAAACAGGAGAGAAACTATTCTCTTAGTAAGTTTTTACAATTTTCAGGGATATTTTTTTATTGGGAGCCATGCACTCTCATGGTCATGAGCACAGCATGGAAAATTAAATAAAAACGTGATAAATTCGGTATAAATATATGGTACATTATTCTCAAAACTCTCTATCACAAAAAGAAATATAATTTAAAGTTACAAGTCCAAACTATGATATTGGTATGGTAAAGTAGAAGGGTTTCACCAACAACAAGACCACCAGCGCCAAGAAGAAACCCCAAAAGACATGCTCAACATCTATGACACATGAATTGCGCTCTTCAAGCTTTAACCAACTTTAATAAAGCCACTTCAAGAACATTAATTTTATAAACAAACCACCATAATAATTAAATCAAACATAAAAAGAGCACGGACAAAAAGTCTGTGGAATAACATAGGTACACATAATAAAAAAAAAGCTAAGATAATGATATTGTATCGCAAGTTCAATTTCTAGGCAGGATAATGCTTTATTGTCTTAGCTCATATATGTCCCACTGTTGAGCTCGAACCTCCTCCATAATGGGAGGGTAATTGACCTACTATACCACGCTGGCCAGACGTGTTGGTAAAGAGTTTTGTTTCGAGTTTTTCTTCTCTCACATAGATATATGCGTTTTATATCCCTTGGTCGTCTCGTACGATCACTCACGGGTAAGAGGGGGTGGTGAATTGTATTCTTACTCCGTCACCACGCGGATAAAACTTTATACGATTTACTAATTATTGTTTTGAGTCTGGATGTAATTTGTGTCAGTTAAATGTTAATAAAGTCCTCCACTAAACAAAGATTTTTTTAAAAATCAATAGACTGTAAATAAACACAGATTACCATCAATTCATTTTCTTTTTAATACACAAGAGTAACAATTAAGTGCTAAAACATAACAAAAAATAAAAAAAAAATACTTAAACTATGTACATTGAAAATAATAAGAAACGACCATGTAGAAGCATAGTCCGCAATAAAAGTCCTCGACGCAACGCCGCTAACAACAGACAACTTTAAATTGTGTCAAAGTAAAGATTAATAAATATTTTATAAAACAGAGGAGACACTCCATTAACGGTAAAAATATATACAATATTATACCTTTTTATTTTAGCCGTGTTATGATGGTTTTATAAAAATAATGAGTCATCATTCCTTATTTTTACTTGTGGTATAAATCGATTAAGAGAGCAATAGATGAGTGGGTTGCAGCGCTTTTCAACATTGGTATAAATATCTACGTTTAATAATGAATGTTGATAAGCTGATCAATGGTGTATTTTTAATCTGCCTTTTTATCTGCCTTTTGTCTACCATAGCATTATAAACAAGCAACTAGAGAGATTTCGGATTTGTTACCGTGGTGAAAATTCTTATTCGTATTTGTCCTGATAATTTAGGATGAAACATATAGACTCAATATCTATTGCGTAGGGCTAAAACATTTTTTAAATAAATATATGTTAAATTCTAGATATATATTTAACCTTCAAAAAAGCGTGAAATGTTAAGAAATATGTAAAAATAAATAAACAACAATCCTTATAGTAACAGCTTTTACGGAATAAAATATTATTATTGTAAGGTAAAGGCCCAGCGTAACCGTTTACCGTTACAAAAATTGTAACGCCATCATTTTTTCCTCTTATGTTGAGCTTAAAGAAGTTTTACTTCAAAATACATAACGTGAAACACAGAAAATTAGCACAACTGTTTTTCTTTGTGTCACGTTATGGCTTGGAAACACGCTGGCCATCCTGTCCATAAGTGATGAAAGGTCGGTGTGCGGTCCCATAAGTCGCCGTATTCCGTGCCCAACGCCATTGGGTCGAACAGTGGGACGGAATCCATTGATAGTGCTCTGTACCCTCGAAACCAATAATTGGTGGCATGTCTATTGGAAATTTAATCTATGTTCCAAACAAAGGAATGTACAATTATAGTCTATAGCTATTAAAGGAATTATTTCTGTTTGGTCCCGCCAGGACTTAGAGCTGTTGGATGGTTGCCAACTGCGTGATAGTTACCCAAAGAAATTTATACCTACCATCTGAACTATGAATACTATTTGCATTATGAATGTGAATCAAGTTTAGATGCAACAGACCCGAGTAAATATAACGTACAAAAATTATTTCTATAACGGCGATTCATTTATCTAATAGATTTCGTATTAAAACAGTTATAGTTTATGGATATTTTTTGATGAACAATGGATAATTATTATTTTTATTTTTAACCGACTTCAAAAAAAAAAAGAGAAGGTTCTCAAGTCGCCTGTTTTCTGTTATATTTTTTTAATGTTTGTTACGTTAGAACTTTCCACTGGATGAACGATTTTGATGATTTTTTATATGAAAGCTGGTTCTTCCCGTGTAGTCTCAGTCCAGTGTCGATAATGGAATCCATGAGAAAACCATATAAATGTGATTTTTTTGGTTAAAATTTTATTTTCCATATGGTGACGGAGTTGAATACAATGATCATCACCTCATTTCCCGGTAAGTATCATGAGAATCAAATAAAAAATTCAAGTAGATATTGTTGCTGCAAAAGAAAAACGCTTGAAATGGAAGCGTATGATAATTCTTCAGCGTGGTATAATAGACTTAGTTTCGTGATCTATTTCATATAGATATATTCTAAGATATTTTAGGCCGCCAACTAGATGGACCGACAATTTGATAAAGGTTGCTGGGAGTTGTTAGATACGGGTGACACAGGGCCGCACTTTGTAGCGAAGTATGAGGGAGGCCTACGTCCAACAGTGGATGGTGATAAGTTGAATGATGATTGATAATTTTTCAAAATTACTTAAATAGTTAAAAATAAATAATTTGTATTTTAGCCAATTAAAAATAAATTTTAAATTTAATGCTTGTGATAAATATGGTTGGTTAAATATTTTCTTGGCTCTGGTATAAACTAGAGTTCTAGAATTCTCTGGCACTCTGTTCTCTCTGCCTACCCTGCAAGGGATATGGCGTGATGATATGTATGTATGTATGGTATAAACTATATTTTTATGCTAAATTCTCTATTAAATTATTCAGAGTCTATTACAGTCTTCTTTCGTCTTACAGTTTTTTTTACTAGTAGTAACCTAATTAATATCACGTTAAAATGTACTTATTCATTCATCATCATTGCACTGCTGGAAGTAGGCCTCCCTCATGTTACGCCACAGAGTGCGGTCCTGTGCCACTTGCATTCAACGACGCCCAGCAAACTTCACCAAGTCCTCTGTCCACCTAGTGGAGAGCTGTCCTATACAGCGTCTTCCGGTACGCGGTCGCCACTCTAGAACCTTTTATTCCTCAACGGTTGTCAGTTGGTTGAGCGATGTGGTCTGCTCATTGCCACTTCACCATGCTAATTCTTTGTGCTATGTCGGTTACACTCGTTCTTCTGCGGATTTCCGTATTTCAGACGTACTAAGTAGTTTGTACGCTCTTAATCGTGTGGTGACGGAGTAAGAATACAATTCACCACCCCCTATCTTACCCGTGGGTGATCGTAAGAGACGACTAAGGGATATAAAACGCATATTACATCTATGCAGGAAAGGAAAAGTCAGAACAAAATCCTATACCAACACGTCTGAGCAGCGTAGGTTAATTTCCCTCCCATTACGGAGGAGGCCCGAGCCTAACAATGGGACATATATGGGCTGTGATGACAAAGCTCTTAATCCTCTGTTTAATAGTTTGATAATATTAAAATCTAAACATAAAAATAATAATGAACATTTATTAGAAATAAATATAAATTTCAAATAAACTAAATAGAATTGTCTACGGCTTAAACAAAAACAATTATAATATGAATAATAAATATATTTCAATTTTTGTTTGATATTCAAACAAGGCTTATCTCGAGCTAAAAAAGTAAATGAGTATGTGGGTTGCTGGGGTGGTTTTAGTTTCAGTTACAAAATTTGTTTATAAAGCTTTTCAAGCGCCTGTCATCCTATATTTATTATGTTATATGAACATTTTTGTGATAATACATTTCTTTTTATTATCAAATAATCAGCTTAAAAGTGATATCTTTTTTATTATTCATGCAAATTTATTTTTGTAATAGATGAAATAATAGAATGATTTAATGAAGTAACTTTGTTTGTATATTTTTTTTATTGATTATGGTGTCAAACGAGCATGCAGCATAGCTGATGGTAATTGTCACTGCAACCCATGGATCTTTGCTATACCAAGGGTATAGCTACGCCGCTGCCTACCATTGCAAACCCCAAACCCACCCAGTTGGGCTTTCGGTCAGTTGAATAGTAAAGTTTACCACTGGTGACGATATCCCTTCATTTTCCGTCGTAAAAACTGGCTGAGGCATCATAAGGGAATGGATATTTACACCGTTCTGGGAAATTCATAACACCAAACGCGATCGCCAACCTAACTGTCAGCGTGGCGGTTAAAGCCTTTTCTTCCTTTTATAAGGAGGGCTGTGTCTTACAATGAACGGTTGAAAGTTTGATCATGATGAGAATAGTAAAAGATAATGATTGTACACCATTTAGTTCTAATAATATAGAAAATATTCTTAGTAGTGGACACAAACAAACAGCCTTATATATTTACTAGCTTCCGCTCACGGTTTAAAGTAACTTTGCCAAAGTTGAAGTTATTATCTCAAGGGAACATATTACCGGGATAAAAATATCCTATATTTTAATCCATGAAATGGATCTATAATTATGCTAATTTTCATTCAAATTCAATGAACGATTTACGTGTAATTGAGTAGCGAATATGCAAACATCTTAGCAAACTTTCACATTTATTATATTAGTAGGATGAAAATGTTTGTAGTAGAATATAAAACAGTAGTAGAAAATTTTAATAAAAATCTATTTAACCACTAGCTTCACTAGTAAATTTCTTTTCAAAGTAGGTTTTCTGCTGGGTAGTACAGACGTTTTGCCGAAATATGTAATTTTTTTCTTCAACTATAAATTAAGAAAGAAAAAGAATATTTATGTCGGTATCTAAAACCATCACCATCATCAAAGCTCATATATGTTCCACTGCTAGGCTTAAGCCTCCTCCATGGAAGGGAAATTAACCTACAATACCAAACTGGTCAGACGTGTTGGTATAGGGTTTTGTATCGAGTTTTCCTTCTCATGCATATACTCGTATGTTATATGCATTTTATATCCTTTAGTCGTCTCTTACGATCACCCAAGAGTGAGATTGGAGTGGTAAATTGTATACTTACTCCGTTGCCACGCAGAAAAAAACCATATAATAATTACCCATATACATAAAATACCGAAAATTTTCAAATTTAACGCTGTGTGCTATCACACAAGGCTACGAATACTACCAACCCTTACTTTGCTCGTGGATGTCGTAAAAGACGATTAAGAGCCTTATGACGACCTGGGCCAACTCCATCTGATGCCGTTTGGTCAACAATTACATTCCCAAGGAAGGTTGACGTCCGGTAGGCAGCCGGTCATAAAACTATTGCCAGTAGAAAAACAATACGTACGCCTATTACAATATGTACTATGAGAGAAGAGTACATATTGTATCGACCTCAAGTGATTGGGATAAGAGTAGGAGAATGATGATAATAAAATACCGAACCGCATCTCAACATAAGCTTTTTTTTTTTTTTTTTTTATTGGTGGACTATGTATGCGTCTCGCCCCGCCAAATCGGTCCGGGGCGACGAAAAGGCGCCGCGCGACCCCATAGACCCACCGTAAAACTCCTCTCTCTTCGCCGTGCGAGCGGGCCACCAGTACCCGATCTTTGTCTTCGGTGACCATCTCAACATAAGCTGCATCACAAACGTGATAGAGCACTGTTTTTAGCCAAAACTTTTAGAGATTGAGTACTCATAACATTATAGTGGGAGAACCACACTATTGACAGTTTTCTGTCTACAGCCACGAGCCAGTCCAGCCGGGATAGCATCACACACTCACAGAAAATCCACGTCTGAACAGTGGCAATGTGCTATTGCAATTCGTTTGGTGAGCGAGAGAGCCGGCAGTCCAAATTTTCAGGTGTGTTTGGAGTTTTTATTGGTAGGCAGTGACTTAGCTCTATCGCAAAGGTCTGTGGGCAGCAGTAACACTTACCATTTACTGTTTACCACTTATTACAATATAAACATACTTACAATAAACATACTTACAATAGGTAATGATGTACTAGAGCAAGTGGATGAATTTGTATATCTTGGATGTGGATTTAGCGAGATGAACGGTACACCCAGTGGTGTATCTTCGCTCTATATCAGTATATAGAGCGAAGAGTGAATGCGGGAAGTAGAGTGAACGGAGCGTTGGGGCAACTTCTCGGCAGCCACCACCTCAGCTAGAAGGCACGTGTAGCAATACATAACGCAGTGCTTGTCCCAACATTACTGTATGGAAGCGAGAGTTGGGTATGCAGAAAAGAGTATGAAAGTAAAATTAATGCGGTCGAAATGCGATCTCTGCGGAAAATCTGTGGAGTTAGGCTGACCGACCGCATTCGTAACGACGACGTAAGAGAGCGAGTAGGTATGAAAGAGAGTATTGGTGTAAAGATGCAAAAGGGAATGCTCCGATGGTTCGGACATGTGGAAAGAATGCCGAACGAACGTCCGGTTAAGAAGATATACAATGCGAAAGTGGAAGGATGTAGGTACCGAGGGAGACCGAGACTAACCAACCTAGACCAGATCGGTCATGTACTGAAGGAAGGTGGAGTCAAGAGTCTCCGAAACCGGCGAGCGTGTATGAAGAGAATTATGAATGTTGAGGAAGCGAGTGAAGTATGCAGAGATAGAGTTCTCGGGCACTCTGTTCTCTCTGCCTACCCTGCAAGGGATATGGCGTGATGATATGTATGTATGTATGTACAATATAACCATAATTCCAACATAACATGATAGAGATTAGATGTCAGCTTAATTTTACCTGAGTTCGATTGCCTAAAATATATTTTTATATCCCTCAGAAATAGTAGCTTTTCTGAATGGAAAGTTTTCCACTCCTATGTATTCTCTGACAACGTTTCATCTACGCACGAGTAGGCTTCGTATTGAAATACCTGCTGCGATATTTCATAAGTACAATGACATATCCTTCTCTAAACGAGGTTTAAAAAGAGTTATTTTGTCAGCGTAGGTTATAACCCTGGCATTACTAGACTAAACGTAGTCTATGAGCGAAAGTACCTCCAGCGACAGACCTCCTTCCCACTGGGAAGGGAATTGATTTACTATACCACGCTGATCAGACGTGTTGGTATAGGGTTTTATTTCAAGTTTTCCTTTTCTTGCATTGATGTTACATGCTTGTATCTCTTAGTCGTCTTTTACGATCACCCACGGGTAAGAAAAAGGGTAGTGAATTGTATTCTTACTACGGAGTAAGTGGGGTGACGGCACCACACTAAGTTAGTTAAGTAAATAAGTCTTGTATTGTGGGCGAGTTTACGAACATAAAATTACATACATACATACATATCATCTTGCCATATCCCTTGCAGGGTAGGCTGAGAGAACAGAGTGCCAGAGAACTCTATCCTTGCATACTTCCCTCGCTTCTTCAACATTCATAATTCTCTTCATACACGCTCGCCGGTTTCGGAGACTCTTGACTCCACCTTCCTTCAGTACATGACTGATCTGGTCTAGGTAGATTAACCTCGGTCTCCCCCGGTACCTACATCCTTTTACTTTCGCATTGTATATCTTCTTAACCAGACGTTCGTTTGGCATTCTTTCCACATGTCCGAACCATCGGAGCATTCCCTTTCTTATCTTTACACCAATACTCTCTTTCCTACCTAATCGCTATACCTAATCGCTCTCTTACGTCGTCGTTACGAATGAGATCGGTCAGGTATATAAAATTAATGGGAATAAATTATACAAGTATTGTCCTGAATGGGAATTGAGCTCAAGGCACTATCACAATAAGTAGATGTTACTCACTTCGCCATCTGCGAAGTCAGAATTATAATGATGTCATTCGTACCAACGAATTAAACCGCTCTCAACGACAACTATAAAAATCTGATTGGAATTAAATCTCTTGGAAGTTAATTATAAGAATATAGCTTATAGTGTAATATTTAAATAATTCTAATGAAGGAATATAGTAATACTCACACAGGATACTCGCTTACCCACCCAGCCACTCACACAAACATACGACGCACACGTACTGAGCTTTTTTTCGGGCAGGCTATGGTCTGTACACAGCCTGCCCATTCCATCCATGTTCCTTCTCCATCGTGATTGAACCGACCACTGGTAGCGCTTCCTTGACATCCGTGACCGGCCCGGTGACATAAACGATAAACAAGCAAATATAATGATGAGAATAATATGTTTATAAGCTATTATAAAAAAAACAAAAAACAAAATTTCGTGTGGTAACAGAGTAAGAATACAATTTACCACCCCCTATCTTACCCGTGGGTGGATCGTACGAAACGACTAAGGGATATAAAACGCATTAATATCTATGTGATAGAAGGAAAACTCGCAAACAAAACCCTATACCAACACGTCTGACCAGCGTGGTGTAGTAGGTCAATTACCCTCATTATAGAGGAGGCTCGAGCCCAAGAATGTGCCATGTATGAGTTGAGATGAGATAAAAAAAAAAACTTAATATTTAAAAAATAAAACACAAAAGGACTCTATAGTTGTATACTTTGCGTTAAAACTGTATTTTAGTGTGAGACATGAAAAAGTTTTGCAAATTAACTTTGACAATGTATAATAAAAAAGTTTCTTATGAATTTTGTTAAAGTTGGCAGTAAAGCTGTTTGCGTTATTGTTAATACACTTTATTGACAATATAACTTAAACTTACGTCTGGAATTTTGATCTAAGTTTTAACATAAAGCAATTTTTTGAGTTCAATAGAAGTGAAGGCTATTTGTTATCCATTGGATTATAGAGGTCAGATGTCAGCTACATGGTGAAAAGATATTCTTTTACATATAGGTTAGGAAATAAAAGCTAGGCAAATGATGAATAGCCATAATGTAAAAACGTTATTAAATGTTAAATACTGCGTGAAATCTTGGCCAGTTTCTCTATCTGTTTGTTACAAGTCATTTTATTTGGATATTATTGGCATATATGATCGACTGTATATTTTTTTATATATACAAATATATATATATATAGGATGTAGGTACCGAAGGAGACCGAGACTAACCTACCTAGACCAGATCGGTCATGTACTGAAAGAAGGTGGAGTCAAGAGTCTCCGAAACCGGCGAGCGTGTATGAAGAGAATTATGAATGTTGAGGAAGCGAGTGGAGTATGCAGAAATAGAGTTCTCTGGCACTCTGTTCTCTCTGCCTACCCTGCAAGGGATATGGCGTGATGATATGTATGTATGTATGTATGTACAATATATTTGCGAGCAAAAATTGCCTTAAATTGGGCTTAAAAAAACACATAGACTTATGATTGGAAATCCATTCTAACTGTGCATATTATCGCTTTTTTTATTGCTTATGGTGGCAAACGAACAAGCAGCACACGTGATGGTAAATGTCACTGCTGCTCACGGACTTTTGTTATTCTAAGGGTATAGCCTAAGCCGTTGCCTACCATTACAATCCCCAAACCCATCCATTTGGGCTGTCGACTCCCTCACTCAACGAATGAAGCGCAATAGCACATTGCCATTACTCAGGCATCGATCTTCTGCGAGAGTGTGGCACTACCCTAGACGGACTGACCCACGGCTGTAGACAGAGAACTGTTAACAGCGTGGTTCTACCACTATTTAATTCTTAATATAGTTATAATTAAAATGTTAGATTTCTGATGTTTAAGTGAATAATTTAAAATAAAACTATATTTATAACTTTTCATCATCAACATCATCATCTCAGCTCATATACGTACCACTGTTAGGCTCGAGCCTCCTCCATAGTTGAAGGGAAATTAACCTACTATACCACGCTGGTCAGATGTGTTGGTATAGGATTTTGTTTCGAGTTTTCCTTCTCTTGCATGGTCGATCACCCACGGGTAAGATATGGAGTGGTGAATTGTATTCTTACTCCGTCACCACACAGAAACACGCAACTTATAACTTTTATCGCATTTATATATGATATTTATTTTTAGAATACTTTACTTACTCGATTTCACATTACCTGACCGTGATAAAAGCCATCAAAATAGTTTTATTTCAAATGTGAAATTTTAGAGTATTTCTGATCGTTTTTTTTTATTGATTTGGTGCAAACGAGCAAGCAGCACAACTGGTGGTAAATGTTACTGCCGCCCATGGACCTTTGCTATACCAGGAATATAGCTTGGCCACTGCCTACCAATATAAACCCCAAACCCACCCATTTGGGCTTCCGGCTTTCTCGCTCACCGAACCACAGATTACTAAATAAACCGAACGAAGCCCATTGCATTGTCATTGCTCAAACGTCGGTCTTATGCGAGAGTGTGGTACTACCCCGGACGGACCGGCCCGCGGCTGTAGACAGAAAACTGTTAACAGCGTGGTCCAACCCCTATAAAAAGTAAATGTTAATGCCACTTGTGGAGTTTTGCAATATCAACAGCATAGCCAGGCTGTTGCCTACCAGCCCAAACCAACCCGGAAAGTTGAGTTTCCGGCTCATTCGGTAGATGGGTTCAAATCGCAGGGAGCTGTTGGATACAGGCGGCACATGGTCGCACTATGGAATAGTATTGGAAGAAAACCTACATCCAGTACTGGATTGCGAAAGTTTGATAAATGTATGGAAGGCACACCACCCTGATCAGATGGCACAAGATTTTATTTCGACTTTTCCTTCTTTTAAAGTGATTTGGTTTGCTTCTAACCATTTAGTCGTCTAAGCGTAGAAAAATTAGTAGAACTTTATATTTTTAATTATCATCATCATCACAGCCCGTGTATGTCCTACTGTTGGGCTCGAGCCTTCTGCATAATGGGAGGGAAACTAACCTACTATACCACGCTGGTTAGACGTGTTGGTATAGGGTTTTGTTTCGAGTTTTCCTTCTCTTGCTATAGATGTTATATGCGTTTTATATCCTTTAGTCGTCTCTTACGATCACCCACGGATAAGATAGGGGGTGCTGAATTGTATTCTTACTCCTTCACCACACGGATAATAAATTAATTATCATACGAACATTATTAGTTCTATTTATATTCACGAATCTATAAAAAGTGTTTTAACAAAAACCATCATACTATTTTTAAAACAACATTCTTTTCATTTGATAATGTGTTTATAAAAGTTCGCGTAGACGCGTTCAGCGTTCAATGACCAATGACTAGATGTCCGTTATTCACAAATAGGGTGTTGGTGTGGACATAACCACACCCCACTGTGGTTTGGACATAGGCAATCTTGGATTTAATTCTTTCAAACAGCATAAATATTTGGAGAATTTATGAATATTTGTTCTTAGTTTGCTTGTAATTTAAGTTCGATTATTGTATGGGAAACTACGAACTGCCATCTCATTATCATCATCATCTCAGCCCATATATGTGCCACTGTTGGGCTCGGGCCTTGTCCATAAAGGAAAGGTAATTGACCTACTATACCACGTTGGTCAGACGTGTTGGTATAGGGTTTTGTTTCAAGTTTTCCTTCTTTCGCATAGATGTTATATGCGTTTTATATCCCTTTGTCGTCTCGTACGATCACCCACGGGTAAGATAGGGGGTGGTAAATTGTATTCTTACTCCGTCACCACACGGAAAGGAACGAACTGCCAGCTATAATTTGTGAATTATATTCTCTAAAAATCTATTAAAATATTAATAATGCTAATTTATTTTTAAATTTTAAAACATATTAATTAATTTAATAACTAAAAAGTAAAATTTAAACACCAATTAAAGTAAAATGAATGAAAACTAAGCTCGTGAATAATTCCGAAATGTTTCACGACTATTTTAGCAACGACGTGTTTCACAATTGATTAGTATTTTTATCACGATTCGTTAAATCCTCTACCGTGACAATCCTTTTAATTAAACATTAAAACATTCCTCGTCGTCCTATTCCTGACTTCGAACGGATTTAACGTAAAACGAGCTTAATTACGTATATTTTCTCCATAATTTACAACTGCGTAACTCAAAGTGATAATGTTTTTAAAATAATTATCTGTTTGCTTAAAGGATTAACGTAATACGCAATACGGTCAAGGAATATTTTTATGGTGGTGGATCGGGGTAAATTTATGGTACCTATGTGGTAGGCAGAGGGGAGGAGAGGTCGACGCAAGCTCGCTGCCACAAGCTCTCTAGGTGTCGCGGGAAGCGATCGCGCGTAGTCTCGAATATAACTCCGCATCCGATACGTGAAGACGTTTTAAAAATTTTATGTTCTCTGTGACTTGTGTACGTGATTTGTGACTGTGTAGATTGATATGGGGTTCTGTGTTGTGTCTTTCTAAAGGAATCACGCGTTCCTTCCATGGTGAGTTAAAAATATATATATATTTTTCAAATTGTTGACATTCCTATCTAGATTATTCAACTGCAAATTAAACTGGTTATAAAAATGACTTCTAAAATTTAAATAAAATAAATTTCATAATGATAATTTTCTAAATATGTTGCCATTTATAATTTGAATGAAAACGTGTCTAAAATTTTATTTCGGTAAATATTAATTCGTGATATATTCTTGTGTTCGTTTCGTGACAGATCTGAGAGACGAAACCCTTTTGAGTTGTGAGAAATTGTTCTTAATGAGGTATATTATTATTGTTCTTGTATATCACTTTAGCTTCGTATATATGCTTGTTAGATAAGTATACACTTGTACGCTTAATTGTGCCAATTTCGTTCAGATATATACATTTTAAAAGCAAAGCTTCTTATTATTATCGAACTAATGTTTTAATTCAATAATAATAAATGTATTTTATTTATAATCAAGAAAAATATAGGATTCTTTTTTCTTTAGTGTTGAGAGATATTGAAGGTGTATAAATGCTTATATCTCTTTTCTTTATTGATATTTTTATTGTTATAAGAATAATCTTCATAAGAATAAAATTTTATATCGTGAATAATTATTTACATTTTTATTGCATCTGATATTATTGCGGTTTTTCTATAATTATATTTTTTTTTATTATTTACGAATCAAGGGATTGATTTATGAATTTCTAAAAATAATTATTTAAATATATTTCTAGATAATATATTAAATGAGATGACCAATTAATTGCTACCATTATTAAATTCAAGTTTCATTAAAACAATTTTTTTTAAATATTTATTTCAATAACCCTATTTGGGGAAATGTCTTGAGGAAACCTACATATGTAAAAAAAAATTCAAAGATATGTGAAATTAATGATGGTGAACGTTGAGCCATTATCCTCAGTTCTTGGGAATATTTATCACTTTCTATACGTAAAGTGGGAGTATATAAATGAAGATCAAAGAAAAATAGATGTATTGCGTGATGCATGTAATGAATAGATAGGAAGTGAATTCAGAGATGACACTTAATCGATTATTGTGGAAAAAGAGAACATATTGGAATCGACCTTAAATAATTGGTATAAGAGACGGGTGATGATAGTTCTATACATCATCTTAGCTCCTACATCTCATTGCTGGGCTTAAGCCTCCTCTAGAATAGAAAGGCCATTGACCTACTATGTCATATTGCTGAGAGGGGTTAGTAGAAAGTATTATTTGAATTTTTCCTTCTCTTGCATAGATGTTATCTGTCTATTATATTCCTACCATTTTTTACAATACTCTTGCGCCAGTAAAGAAGTGGTGAATTATATTTTGACGCCATGACTACCTATATAGAAAGCTCGAAACAAATATTCTATATGTCATCGTCACAGCCCATATATGTCCCGCTGTTGGGCTCGGGCCTCCTCCGTAATGGGAGGGAAATTAACCTACTATACCGCGCTGGTGAAACGTGTTGATATAGGGTTTTATTTAGAGTTTCTTTCTCTTGCATAGATGTTATATGCGTTTTATATCCCTTAGTCGTCTCTTACGATGACCCACGGGTAAGATAAGGGGTGGTGAATTGTATTCTTACTCCGTCACCACACGGATTCTATACGTAGAGTCTACTAATTTGTAAATTATTTGATGTTTGGTAAAAGTAAAGTATCGTTATTTGTCCGATCAATACAATCCCATATGGTTGATGTTCATGGAAAAAATTCAAATAATAAATAATAATAATACTCCTTTATTTAAGTAACAGAGACTCATTATTGTTAGTAATACTTAATCTAAATTGTTAGTAAATATTCATAATTAAAAATAGTAAATACAAATAATAATAAAAAAACAAAGACATCAAGAAAAAAATAAAAAAAAAATACATGCAAATAAAAATAATTTCTGCTAATACAAATCACTGCTATCTCACTCCGTGAGAGACTGCACAGCAGTGATTTATATATATGCAGTCCTAAATGATATAAGTTTCTTCAAAAAAAATATGTACTCTAAAATCTAATTCGATTAAAAAACTAATGCTATTTATGATAATAATGAATTTTATTTCTTTTATTTTGTTCATTTATGTGTTTAAAATAAAGTCTTCCCGTGACCATGAACACTTTAAAGTGTTCGAAACGTCGGGAAATTAAAAATCATCATCATTCTCCTACTCTTATTCCAACCATTTGGGTTCGATACAATATGTACTCTTCTTTCATAGTACATATTGTAAAAGTTATTGGCAATAGTTTTATGACCGGCCGCCTACCAGACGTCAACCCTCCTTGGGAAAGTAATTGTTGACCAAACGGCATCAGATCGAGTTGGACCAGGTCGTTATAAGGCTCTTAGTCGTCTTTTACGACATCCACGAGCAAAGTAAGAGTTGGTAGTATTCGTAGCCGCTACCACACAGCGGGTCGGGAAATTAAAAATCAAATACAAAAATGGTAGAATCCATAAAAGTAGTTTTATTTCAAATGTGTAATATTCGCGTAATCATTAGATATCTTTATCATTTATGTACTTTAGTTTAGAGTTATAATAATATTTTTGATATGTGTTCTTTATTAATAATCTTTGTTTTAACTAATTAAAAATATCAGTCACCTTTTATCTTTCTTTGATCGCGGTAAAGCCATTAAAGCTCTCTTACGAGTATAAGAAGTATATTTTCTTCGTTTGTTTATACGGTTATAGGACCCTAATTTGTGCCAATGGACCCTAATTTGTGTTTGTGTGTTGTTGCCTTCTTGGAAGCTGAAACCTAGTACACTTTATTACCTTCACTTGCCTTAAAAAATTAAAAAACATAAGATAACAGGACATTTTCTTTTTCGCCTATTTCAATCTACAGGAAATATTTTTGAATGTATGCTACAAAAAATGACCCGTTTTTTCTTGACTCACTGGCAGCAATCAAATATATATATATATATATATATATATATATATATATATATATATATATATATATATACTAGCAAGTAAGGTATGTATCAAGACTTATTAAAATAAAATGAACCTGAAAAAAATGTGACGAATGACGTCATTTCATTTTCTTTTTAGAAATATTTCGACACTTTCATCATGGAGTGTATGAAGAACACTGTTTATTCAAATTACGCTGTGTTCTCGGCGTTGAAACAGTAGAATACTTGCGAGTTATAAATTGTATTTTGTGTCAAAGAGTTTTGTAGTTGAATATTTAGATACACGAGTGCCACCTACGATAAGTCGGCAAACAGTTACCTACCTTATTTTTTCGTATTTTGCTATTTGAAATAAAACTACTTTTACGTATTCTATCACGTTTGTATTTGATTTTAAATTTCCCGACATTTTGAACACTTTACAACGTTCAAGGTCACGGGAGGACATCACATACCTACAAACGCGATAGAATCTATAAAACTAGTTTTATTTCAAATGTGCAATACTCGCGTATATATTAGAGATCATTACGTCTTTTGATAATTAAAATAAAGTATAATACTATTCTAAGAATTATTATTTCATATCTTTCTATTCCATAAGTTTTAATTGTTTTTTTTTGCGTATGGTAGATGGAATAAGAATACAATATACCTAAAGCTTGGCCGTGGGTATCGAAAAAGAGATCTAATGGATATGATATGCATATAACACCTATTAAAGAGAAGGCAAACTTGAAATAAAACTCTATATCAACACGCTTATTAATGAATTATAGTAGGATAATTGGCACAGAAGGCTCGAACCCTGCTATGGCAGAAGATGCTCGAACCCAGGAGTAGGACATATATCAGCTGAGATAATAAATAATGAAATATATTGAACTATATTGGCTTTCCAAGAAAAATACATCCGTATTAACACCAAATAAGAAGACAATGATCACCTCTTCATTTTCATGGATGATTATAAAAGACGGTTAAGGCATACAATCATATAAAAATAAGACGTACGTAAGTACTACAGTTTAACAGGTCTCAAGTTATATAAGCATACATACATACGTACATATCATCATGCCATATCCCTTGCAGGGTAGGCAGAGAGAACAGAGTGCCAGAGAACTCTATCCTTGCATACTTCACTTGCTTCCTCAACATTCATAATTCTCTACATACACGCTCGCCGGTTTCAGAGACTCTTGACTCCACCTTCCTTCAGTACGTGACCAATCTGGTCAAGATAGGTGAGTCTCGGTCTCCCCCGGTACCTACATCCTTCCACTTTCGCATTGTATATCTTCTTAACCAGAAAAGTTATATAAGCACTTATGAATTTGAATTTTTTTATTAATTTCTTTTGAGATTCTAATGTTTGTAACGTTTATTTTGTTTAATTTTATACTTTTATTCTGATAATCACAGGAAATAATGCAAATGCAAAATTGAACTTTTAAAATAAAATTGTTTTTACGGATTCCATCGTTTTTGAATTTGATTTTTAGTTTTTAGTTTTGAACTTCGAATTTGACGTTTTGAACACTTCGAAAAATGTTTTAAACTTCGGGAAATTAAAAATCGATTACCAATGCGATAGAATCCGTAAAAATACTTTTACTTCAAATGTGCGTAATTATCAAACATTATTAAAATCTAAGTTAGCATCAAATAATATATATCTACTTTTAATAATTTAATTAATTTTTCATTGAAATGAATATTATGATTCATGTATTACATTTATAAATGAGAAAATAATGAATTATCATTATGATTAATGTATTACTATGATTCAATTATTATTATGTTAAAAATATATATTTATAAATTACAAAAAATAGAGTAAAGAATTATTAATATGATTAATGAATTACTATAATTAAATTATGAGAAGAGGAACACGTTTATAAATTTAAAAAAAATGTTCAAAACAATAATTATTTTCTAATAATTATCATGCATATGTATGGATGTAAGAACCCCTCTTATATGAGGGTTAAGAAGTTTTTTTCCGTGTGGTAACTGAGTAAGGATACATACAATTCATCACCCCTGTCTTACTCTTGAGCGTTGTTGACAATTAAAGAATACTCGTACGCATAATTACAACATATATGCAAGAAGAAAACTCGAAACAAAGATTTATATAAAAATGTCTATTTAGCGCAGTATAGTAGATTAATTTCCCTCTCATTGTGGAGTTCAAGCCCAGTAGTGGGATATATATTTGTTGAAATAACGATTATGATAATGATGCATTTTTAATCAACATATAGAATATTATTAATCAAAATCTTTCAAATATATTTCAAGTTGATTCATTACTATAATGTGGCGTGTTCTTTTCTTTATATAATAGTTCTAATTTTATTCTTAATAAGTCTGCTTAATCCGTTACAATAAATAGAAAACAAACGACGTAGATAGTGCCCATTCAATGTATTGTTTGTCTAGTATATTCAATTAGCTCAGTAGATATTAAGTTATATTTTTAGCGTACATATAAATATCTAGACAAATAACATAGCTTTCTTTGTTGTAGTGGCTACGAATATTACAAACCACTGCTTTTGATGTCGTAATAAACAACTAAGAGCTTTATATGAACCTGGGCCAACTTCAACTGATGCCGTCTGGTCACCAATTACATTACCAAGAAGAGTTGACGTTAAGCAGGCGTCTGGTCATAAAACTATTGCCAATAACTTTTGCAATAGGCATATGACCCAAATAATTGGGATAAGAGCAAGATAATGATTATAAAAGCTGTGTGATAGCGGCCATGAATACTACCAACCCTTACTTTGCTCGTGGATGTCGTAAAAAGCGACTAAGAACCTTCTAAGAAAGAATATTGTCAATAACTTTTACAATATGTACTATAAAAGAAGAGTACATATTGTATCGACCCCAAGTAATTAGGATAAGTAGAATGATGAATGATTATGATAAAATTTAAATTAAATATATACAAAAATGTTTATATAATACAATGCGAAAGAAGAAGTATGTAGGTATCGGGGGAGACCGAGACTAACCTACCTTTTTTTTTATTTTTTTTTATTGGTGGGCTATGGATGCGTCTCGCCCCGCCGAATCGGTCCGGGGTGACGGAAAGGCGGCGCGTGACCCCATAGACCCACCGTAAAACCTTCTCTCTTCGCCGTGCGAGCGGACCACCGGTACTCGATTTTAACTTCGGTGGAACCTAGACTAACCTACCTAGACCAGATTGGTCACGTACTGAAGGAAGGTGGAGTCAAGAGTCTCCGAAACCGGCGAGCGTGTATAAGGAGAATTATGAATGTTGAGGAAGCGAGTGAAGTATGCAAGGTTAGAGTTCTCTGGCACTCTGTTCTCTCTGCCTACCCTGCAAGGGATATGGCGTGATGATATGTATGTATGTATGTAAAAATATTTGTCAAAAAAAAATCTATCAACAAGATAAGAAGCCAATCATCTCTCAAAAAAAAAATACAAAGAAAATACAACAGGCTCTCACAAAAAAGAAAATAACGCAACTGAATAAAAAAATAAACGCGTTCATATATTATTTATAAGTAACAAAACCACGAATGGAACATTTTTTTTTTTGATAAACAATATAAATTATGTGTATGTAAAAGGAGCCATTTTATTTTACGTGTTCAATCTTTATATCTTAATAAGACACCAACCACGATATTTTCTTCTATTGATTTAATTTCTATACACATATACATATGTATATACTTTACCTTATAATTTGTACTGCACAGATACAGTGGTTAAGATGCTGTATGGTAGCGGCTACGAATACTACCAACCCTTATTTTGCTTGTGGATGTCGTAAAATACGCCTTATAACAAACAACCTGGGCCAACTTCATCTGATGCCGTTGAATCAACAATTACGTTCTCAAGGAGGGTTGATGTTTGGTAAGCGGCCGGTCATAAAACTATTGCCAATAATTAACTTTTACAATATGTACTATGAAAGCAAAGTGCGCGTAAATGACATATTATGACGACGCGGTTTACTGGCATGACGTCATAACCTTTTGAGAACGTTGTATCTAAAATAAAGCTGTATAAACCACTAGCTTCTGCCCGCGGCTTCGCCCGCGTAAAAGGTTACTTTTCATCTCCTATTTTTTTTTTAAATTAAGGGTAAATCTTTTACAAAATTTTAATGTCATATTTATTTATATCTAATCAATAGCCTAAAATTAAGTTTCAAGCTTCTGGCTTTAAAAATTACGATAATTCCTTACAACTTTTGAATCCCCTTTACAACCCATTTTTGCAATAAAAAATGGCCTATGTCCTTTATCAAGTTAGACTGTCTGTGTACCAAGTTTCATTTAGATCAGTTCAGTAATTTTGGCGTGAAAGAGCGACAGACAGACAGATAGAGTTACTTTCACATTTATAATATTAGTAAGGATGATTACAATCATCACGAAAAAACGTGTTGAGTTAATAAAAAATGACTGATTAAAAAGGTCATTCAACAGAAGATGGTGTCTTAGAAAGAATTAAAACTAACAAAAGTAAGCGAATCTTATTTAATCTCCTATTTAAATATCAAACGGAAATTCCATTTTAATTATTTAAAGCAATTAAAAAAACAATCATTTTCCGGCGACTGAAGGCCTTCTAATAATAAAGAAAATTTTTAATCTACTTAAAATCTTACTGAATAGCCTCCTGGGGACCGAACACACCAAATCGATTTAAAACGATTCAAGAATTGATGATTTATCGTTTCTGATAATCGTTTTTGATATCATAATTATTTTAGGGAGGAAAATAAAGACTGAATTAAATTTATTTTATTTCCAAACATTTTTTAAAGGATATCGCCCTGTTTTTGTCGTTTTGCCCTTGTGTTGTAGTAGGTTAATTTCTCTCCCATTATGGAGAAGGCCCGAGCCCAACAGTGGGAAATGTTTAGGCTGTGATGATGATGATGATGAAGTCCTGGATATACGTTGCCTGATGCGTCCAGGGTGACAGAAAACAGCGAGTGACCTCATAACATGTCGTACCCATATCGCTAGCCCGCAAGAAAAGTGACACAACTTTAAAAAAATCAAATTTCATTATATTTAAAATTTAGGTGATGGTAGAGGATTATCATTATAAATTCTCCTTATCAACTATTTGTCGTCATATTTCTGATAATTATGCAAACTTTCGTGAATTTATATTTTCAGAAACTGTTTTTTCGAGTTGTGTCACTTTTCTTGTGGGCCAGCGATATCTCTCGTCACCTCGATGGTTATGTGAGCAGGCCACCCATCTTTGCCTTCGGTGGGCAAAAATAGAAGACAATACCCTGTACTGAAGAACTACACTTTGCACTACGGAAGACGTAACAAACATACGATCCACGATCGAATCGACGAAACTTTTTGGCAGGTACCTTAACCATTACAACTGCTGTGCAGTTATGTTAATAATAATCTATATACACCGTGACATTTATATCGTCTTATAAAAGAAGTGCCATAAAAGTACCCGACCAAAGAAACATATCTAACATATTTAATTGTTCAATAGAGGTAGTGATAAAAAAATAACAAATTAAAATAAATTAAAGTTAATATTTTGTAACAAACTGGTTATAATGTTTACATTTTAAACAAAAGAAATCATACGGCATTTCTCATGATAATGATTGGCTAACGTAATTACGTTAGCCATTCACAGGTACGAAGTCCACGTGGACTACTATTCCAAAACGTACCTACGCGTAGGTAGTACCTACACAGTACGTAGGTTATGTCGAGTAGGTAGCCTACCGCTCGCTACATGCTGTTCTCTATTTTAATTGGTAATTATTTATAATAATTTTTAGTAAAATATATTCCAGTAAATATTTTTTTTAACCTTTTAATTGTACGAATAAATAGTAGATACTAGATACGTTAACTGAACTGCTTTTGTAAGATTACATAAATGTCACCATGTATAGTAGCGAAAAATTTTCAGAAATATTTTTCTGAGATAATATACGATTTTCAACTATTTACCATGTCGTGATAGCTGTATATACTACAAATCCTTACACTGCTTATCAAAGTCTTAAAGGAAGACTAAGGACCTTTACATCAAAGTTTGACTAGCTCCATCTGATACTGTCTGATTAACAATTATTTTTCTTTTTTTTTGTGATGGTCTAGTCATACCCCGCTAAATCCTTCCGGGGTGACAGATAAAGCGGCGGCCGACCCCATAACCCGCCCCGCAATGTACCTCTCCACGCCGTACGAGTGGGCCACCGGAACCAGGTCTTCGTCGTCGGTGGCCAATAATTACATTCCTAAGGTTTGACTTCAGGCATTTCGGTCATAAAACAGAATTTATATCTCGAAATAACTTAAAAATAACAATTTAATCTCGCAATTTCTAATCAAAAAACAAATTCTTAAATTTGTTAATGAAAATAAGTATTGCGGTAAGCACCATTTGTTATTCGGTTGTTCGGTGTAGCACTTCAAAGGTGCCATTAGGGGTTTCATACAAACATGTATTTTAGACTTTTTCCATAATGTTTTTAAGGTAGAGCCACATAATGGCCCGCGGGTTGTTAAATAATTTTGTGGCAACTTTGGGTTGATTCAATTTAATAAACATTTATATATTACGTAATTTTATTAATTCCTCCAAGCATTTATAAAAAATTTTTAGTGCAAGCGGGCCACCGGTACCCGACCTTTGTCTTCGGTGGCCCAATAAGTTTAGCTTAGTACATTTTGTATGGTTCGCGAAAGAATTAAGAGTTAGATATCTCCTTTAAAGACGAAAATATAATACGAAGCGAAAATTGAATGTCATTGTAACAGGTCACGCTAGTGTAAGTGGTAGCACGATTAGAACGAATTTCCAATAGGCATGGGTTCGAATCCCATATGTCGCAATGATTTTTCACTCGTACCTAATCAAGTTTTTATAAATAATCAAGTATGATAAATGCTAAATTTCAGTAATTTGTAGAGTTAGATAGACAAAAAATATACAAAAAACATCAGAACGTATTCTGTCCATAATCTTATTGATTTAGCAGTGTAGTAGCGGCTACGAATACTACCAACCCTTACTTTGCTCGTGGATGTCGTAAAAGATGACTAAAAGCTTTATAACGACCTGGACCAACTCCATATGATGCCATTTGGTTAACAATTGCATTTCCAAGAAGGGTTGACGTCTGGCAGGCGGCCGGTCATAAAAATATTGCCAATAACTTTTACAATATGTACCATGAAAGAAGAGTACAAATTGTATCTACCCCAAGCCATTGGGATAAGAGTAGGAGAATGATGAATGATAAATCTTATTGATTTTTATCGACCTAGGCCAACTCCATTTCATAACGTCTGATCAACATTTACACTCTTAAGGAGTGTCGTCTTCAGGCGAGTGGCCGGTCTAAAGACTACCGCCGATAACTATTTATAATATGTGCGAATGGAAGAAGAATACATACTGGGTAGACTCCATGTCATTAGGATAAGAGCATAACGAAGATAATGATAATTATATATAATGTTTACGCGAGTATTACACATTTGAAATAAAAGTACTTTTACGGATTCTATCGCGTTTGTATTTGATTTTTAATTTCTCGACGTTTCGAACATTTTACAGTGATCATGGTCATGGGAGGATTAAGGTGTCTCACGTCCAATTAAGTCATACACATACATACATACCATCACGCCATATCTCTTGCAGGGTAGGCAGAGAGAACAGAGTGCCAGAGAACTCTATCCTTGCATACTTCACTCGCTTCCTCAACATTCATAATTCTCTTCATACACGCTCGCCGGTTTCGGAGATTTTTGACTCCCCCTTCCTTCAGAACGTGACCAATTTGGTCTAGGTAGGTTAGTCTCGGTCTCCCCCGGTACCTACATCCTTCCACTTTCGCATTTGCATATCTTCTTAACCAGACGTTCGTTTGGCATTCTTTCCACATGTCCGAACCATCGGAGCATTCCCTTTCGCATCTTTACACCAATACTCTCTTTTATACCTGCTCGCTCTCTTACGTCGTCGTTACGAATGCGATCGGTCTCCACAGATTTTCCGTAGAGATTGCATTTCGACCGCATTAAGTCATCGTTATTACAAAAACATCCGTAAATGTAATTTTATTTCAAAAATAAGATAATGATGATGATCTCCAATGTAAATATGTCTCAATTTTATTATAAGTATAAACAAAGCTTAAATATGTTTGAAATTATAAACAAAAACAATGAGATTTAATAGAATCTGCCATTTTAATTCAATTTGAAACTGTCAGATTACATAATACAAACCGCAGTACGTAAGCCGATGTACACTTCGTTACAAGCGGTCTTTCGGTTTGCCGCTTCGCGAACGCCTATTAGTGAAGTTTGTGTAAGCATTTATTTGTGAATTTTCATAATGCCTCTACATAAAAAGAAAGATATTGGCTGACATGTTTTTCCTTTAATAAGTTTGTCTAATATTACTGTGTATTATCATAATCTTACTGAGTATTTTTCTTTAAATTCACTCACACAGATCATCTAGTGGTTAAAATACGTTCTTTTTTTTTTTTTTTTTTTTTGTTGTGGTGGACTATGGACGTGCTCTCGCCCTGCCAAGTCGGTCCGGGGTGACGGAAGAGGCGGCGCGTGACCCCATAGACTCACCATACAACTCTCCTCTTTCCGCCGTGCGAGCGGGCCACCGATACGCGATCTTTGTCTTCGGTGGCCCGTGTTTAAAATACCTACCATGCTTGTACCATGAGTTCGATTTCCTTGCAGGATAATAATTTACATAATCTACAAATTATTGCTCTGAGTTTTGATCTATTTTCATCAACATCATTCTCCTACTCTTATCCCAATTATTTGGGGTCGATACAATATGTACTGTTCTTTCATAGTACATATTGTAAAAGTTATTGGTAATAGTTTTATGACCGGCAGTCTGGCAGACGTCAATCATTCTTGGGAATGTAATTGTTGACCAAACGGCATCAGATGGAGTTGGCCCAGGTCATTATAAGACTCTTAGACATCTTTTACAATATCCACGAGAAAGGGTTGGTAGTATTCGTAGCCGCTATCACACAGCTATCTAATTTACGAGTATGTCCAATAATTATGTTTTGTTTAGTCTCCCGCAATACAGATATTATTTCTTTAGGACAGGATTTTTTTAAAAAAGTATACCTATGATTCTTTTCTGTGATGATTCCTGTATATCTGATTTAACTCCTCCTAAACGACTGTATCGATTTTGATGAATTTTTTTTGTATGTTGAAATGGCTTCAAGAATGGTTTAGATTGTTTTTGATTTAGACTCAGTATGTGGCGCTGGGATCGATTGTAAGGCATTCCATATTTAATTTTTTCATATTGTGTTACATATTTATTATTTTAGTTAGTTAGTTATTATTATATTTAGTTATAATAGCTGTCTATCTTTAAAGTTCATCGTCATCTCAGGTCATAACAGTCCCACTGCTAAGCTCGAGCCTTCTTCACAATAAAAGGGGAATTCTCCCACCACAATGGTCTGACAAGATGATATGGGGTTTTATTTTTTATTTTACTTCTTATATTACAAATATTAGTTGTCGTGAATAACATTTGTGGACGAGAATTTGGTGGTGAATTGTATTACACGGAAAAGGTTTATAGTGGTAGGACCACGTTGTTGACAGTTTTCTGTCGACAGCCACGTCCCGATCCCGCCGGAATAATACCACACTCTCGCAGAAAATCAACGCCTGCTTCGTTCAGTGAGCAAGAGAGCCGAAAGCCAATTTTTATACGTTCACACTTGTAAATGATCGGGATTGTAACTACAAGAAGACGTTTACGTAAGTTTAGTGACGAAGTTAACTATTATTTTTAAAATTAACCGATCAGCTGATGTTAACCGTGAATAGACCGTGATGCCACTCAATCCATGGGTATTAGTAACACTTACCATCTGGTGTACTACTTGATCATTTTCGACCAAGATAAATAAAAAAGTAAGAGAGCGAGGAGGTATGAAAGAGTGTATCGGTGTAAAGATGCGAAAGGGAATGCTCCGATGGTTCGGACATGTGGAAAGAATGCCGAACGAACGTCTGGTTAAGAAGATATACCATGCGAAAGTGGAAGGATGTAGGTAGAGGGTAGGTACCAGGGGAGACCGAGAATAACCTTCCTAGACCAGATCGGTCATGTACTGAAGGAAGCTGGAGTCAAGAGTCTCCGAAACCGGCGAGCGTGTATGAAGAGAATTATGAATATTGAGGAAGCGAGTGAAGTATGCAAGGATAGAGTTCTCTGGCACTCTGTTCTCTCTGCCTAGCCTGCAAGGGATATGGCGTGATGATATGTATGTATGTATAAATAAAAAAAAAAAGATAAATTTGCAGTCATTAAGGATTTTCCTTTTATAAAATTAAATCATTTTTCGCTTGTAATCCGGTTTTTATAAATAATCAAACATATTAAACGCTAAATTTCAGTAACTTGTAAAATTAAATCATTTAATCGATATTATTCATTCCATAACCACATGCTATATGATGTGAAGTAGCGATTTAATATTTACCACGCCAAAACGACCACCAATTTATTTTTACAGCATTTTTTATTTGGATTATAATTTATAGTTTTGCTCTGATTCTATCAATTATGCAGTCCATCGCGGAAGATATGGGGTTTCTAATTTGCTAGATCGAGCGAGCTTCCTTCATAGTGTAAAGGGAAAAGTATCTGCTATATATATGTATATCCCTTGTAGGGTAGGCAGAGAGAACAGAGTGCCAGATAACACTATCCTTGCATACTTCACTCGCTTCCTCAACATTCATTATCATTCCTCAACATTCACAGTCATTATAATATAAATTATAACGACTGTATACCAGCAAACGTCTACCAAAAAGCGAAAAGAAATTTTGTTCCGACCGATTGTCCATAGATCTCATGTTTTTTTTTTTCATACTGTCACTGTGGTAAAGGAATGAGAGCATAATACAGTGCCATCTCTCTTTCTGGCGGATATCTGAAAAGATGAATCAGGATATGTAGATCAAACTGATGTAAAAGAAGAAAAACATTGACATAAAGTGCCAGCTCCTTTGATCAATGTGATATAGGTCTATTGCCTTCCTGTTATTAAAGTAGACCCGAGTCCAACAGTGGGTAATTATATACATCCCACTCTTGGACTTATTTTTTTTTAATAAGATATATATTATTGTTGCAACAATAACAATTGTTGTTACAAAAGCTAGCTAGCTAGCGACTACGAATACTACCAACTCTTACTTTGGTCGTGGATGTCATAAAAGACGACGAGCCTTATAAAGACCTGGGTCACCTCCATCTGATGTTATTTGGTCAACTATTACATTTCCAATTAAGGTTGACGTCTGGCAGGCGGCCGGTCATAAAACTATTGCCAATAACTTTTACAATATGTATTATGAAAGAAGAGTACATATTGTATCGACCTCAAGCAATTGGGATAAGAGTAGGAGAATGATATATTATTGTTGCAAATAAATTAAATCTTATTAAACTTAAGATAAGATAATATTTTATTTAAACAGTACACTTAAATGGAAGGTTTTAATAACGTGAAACGGTCCTGTCATGTTTAGCTTTGTGTTACGTACAAATTTTAGGCGGAAACGCTAAGAGTTATTACAA
The DNA here is from genome assembly GCA_905163515.2 of Lymantria monacha. Lineage (NCBI taxonomy): Eukaryota > Metazoa > Arthropoda > Insecta > Lepidoptera > Erebidae > Lymantria > Lymantria monacha. The sequence goes on from LR991102.1 coordinate 3,915,814, forward strand.
TATTGGACCGAGGATTAATCCGTCACCCGAGGAAAGGACGTCCGGGTGAGTTTGACGGAGCGTCAACTCGAGAAGGTTAACTCGCCGGTCATATATTGCCAGGGAGATATGTGAATGTCAGATTATGCGATCGTTCGTCATCCCCTCCGTGATTCTGGATGGATCGGGCGAAGTGTGACTGCACTATACAATGCCACCAGATAAAAATCTAATAATTTTGTCATTTTGTATCACTACTTTAGACCAAAATTGAAACAAATATATAATTTTATGTGCAAATAAAATTACAAATACAATTTATGATTGCACAGATGGCGTAGTGGTTTAAATGCCGACTTTCCTGAATGCTGTTCTGGGTTCAATTCCTAGATAGGACAATACTTTGTGAGATTCACAAATCGTTGTTCTAAATCTATAATTTATTTGAGTTAAGTTATATGTTTGTAAAGCTACCCGTAATACAAAGATTAAAACCCTTAGTGCAGGGTGTTATTTTCGGCCGGGCGGGCCATCGGACAAGACAAAGATCGGGTACCAGTGGCCCGCTCGCACGGTGAAAAGAGGTGTAATGCATAGTGGGTCTATGGGTTCACGCGCCGCCTCTTCCGTCACCACGGACCAATTTGGCGGGGCGAGACCACATCCATAGTCCACCGCAAAAAAAAGCGTGTTGTCTTCAATTGACCTGGACCAATACCACCTCATGCCATGTGGTCAACGATTACATCCCCAAAGGGAGTTAATGTCAGGCAGGCGGCCGGTCATAAAACTATCACCAATAACTTTTGCAACATTTACAAGTACGTATTGCGTCGACCCCAAGTAACTAAGATAAGAGCAAGAGACATACCGAAATTTCCAGAACGAAAACGTTGAAACCAAAAACGTACCGTGCTTTATTTTGCGACACCAGCGCCGTACACATCATTAATCCTTCGAGCTGTTTCTGCAGCACTAGTACCACGGTAGAACTCGTGCTCGTAAATATACCGATATCTCATGTTTTCCATTGTGCGGTAATAAGCGACGCCAAAGAAAAAACAATGAGGGGAAAAACAAATGAATGACTGTTTTCAAAACTCAAATGTACCAGCTAAATAAATTTATAAATTTAAATTTGGAATTCTTAACCAAAGAGGAGATATTTCAGATCAAAGGTACGTATTTCAGCTAACTTCACAACGTTCACACTGTTTACTTTGCTGCATAGCATGAATACCGCGCGCATGTGCTTGGGATCTACCGACTCACTCTCTTTCTCTCTCCTACTTTCTGCCTTTGTGTATCTTTCTCTCTCCCTCTTGCGTTGGAATATTAGACGCTACTCATTGCTAACGCTCGCGCTGGCCTGTAACAGGTATACTACGCGCATGCGTTCGAGTGCCATTGCGTTAAACGTTTAACGCAGGCCTGTTGGAAGTCCCATTAGAAGTTTCACTTCAGAAAGATTATTCGACCGATAGCCGTATGCTTGTATTGTTTAACTAATTAGGCAGTCACAAGCGGAATTCGAACCCGCGCCTAATGGGATTCCGGCCCAATCGTGCTGCCACTACACCACCGTGACTTATTGTAGGACATGCAAATTTGCGATTGGGCCGGAATTCCAATAGGCACGGGTTCGAATCCCACTTGTGACATCATTTTTCGCTTCGTAATCAGGTTTTATAAATAATTAAACATATTAAATGGTAAATTTTAGTAATTTAATTAGGAAGTATTGGATATAGTTATATATTATTCTTATATATATGAGATCTAAAGTAAGATAATGCAGCAATGATATACCTTATAAAGAAAGAGATAAAGATGAATTCCAATAGCGTTATTGGACAAATGCGTAGGATGATTAAAACTTAAAGGGGACCAATACGTTTCAATATTCGACGCCTCTGTATATGTTTAAACCATTTCAAAGGATATTTGAATCTTTGAATTCATAGTAAGCTCCTTGCTTGGTTCGATGTATGCAAATAATCTGTTAGTCTCCTTATACAGTGGTGAAGTCTTACCTCAACTGAACGTGAGGTTATAGGTTCAATTTCATAATTTGCAAAAAAAATAATATTCGCTGTTATTTTCAAGATGTTGCTGTTGCTTGGATTTTTTTTTAACTTTGCCTTTCAATGACAAAGTTCAAAATAAGTGAGTAAAAGAAACTAAAACCAATTATTTATTCATCGGATCAGAACAAAAAAAAATATACGTATATATATTTTTAAATACCCCCAAAATTAATAATCATTCCTTGCGTCCTGGGGTTCTTTTATGATTTTAATTCGAGAATATTCAAACATATAATTAATGATCAAGTATTACATTCTCCTTCGAAGCAAATATTTGTGGCAAAAAATATAATTCTTTGTGGAGATCGAACCTGCGCACTGTACGGAAGATCTGTACTTGGACCATATCATTATTTGTATACTTTACTACAACGACTTTCATATCTTTTCATAAATTGTCCAAACTAAAATCAAATATGAACCAGTTTTTGGGTTGCTACAATGCCTACTCTTATATCATTGTACATATTGTAAAAGTTATTGGCAATAGTTTTATGACCGGGCGCCTGCCAGACGTCAACCCTCCTTGGAAATGTAATTGCTGACCAATCGGCATCAGATGGACTTGGTCCCGGTCGTCAAAAGGCTCTTAGTCGTATTTTACGACATCCACGAGCAAAGTAAGGGTTGATAGTATTCTTAGCCGCTACCACACATCTTTTTTTCCTTTCAGTTCGGGAATATTCAAACATAATTATTAATGAAAAGTAATCTCACATTCAGAGCATATATTTATGGCTAGAACTGTCCTGTGTGGAGTTTGAACCTACAACACTGTACGGAAGATCTGTACTTGGATCATATCGTCATCTGTGTAGCCAAATATAATTAAGTAAAACAATGACTTTGATATCATATCACGGATAGTCCAAATCAAAATCAAATATGTATGATTTTTTTTTTTAATTTTAGAAGAAAGAAAACTAACTACTAATAATATAGATAGTACACTATTGCTATATTACTAGTTACTTTTTATATATAATGTAAATATAAAAGAATAATAAACTTCCACGTAGCTAATTTACTAAAAAAATACTTAATTTTACACTTTTTGACCTCATAATTCTCTAATAAAAGTATCGTTACTACAAAAAAAAAAGAACTTTCTTTTACACAGCCTTGAATTTCAACAAAAGTTTGAAACAATTTTCACCATTTTCTTTCGAGTTTATATAACGACCGCAACTTAAATCATTTCTTAATAATAAGATTAAAATCATTACTGTTTATAAGTTTCATCCAAAAAGATCAGAATTATTTTAAAGATGTGTTCACAATAAGAAAGAAAATATTTAAATTAGAATGGTATTATGGTGGTGAGATATTTTTTTGATTGCTTATGGTGGCAATCAAGCAGCACACCTGATGGTAAGTGTTACTCCTGCTTTTGCTTACTTGCCTACATTTGCTATTCTAGTGGTATAACTAGACCGCTGCCTACCAGTGAAAACCCCAAAGCCACCCAGAAATTGAGCTTCCAGCCCTTTCGTTCTCCAAACGAAGCACGGCAGCACATAGTCACTACTCAGACGTTGATATTCTGCGAGAGAGAGTGGAACTACCCCGGACGAACCGGCCCGCGGGTGTAGACAGAAAACTGTCAACAGTGTAGTCCTACCACGGATAGTATATGGTAAGAAATTAGTGTATTAGGGGAAACCTGCAAACGGCACCAGAGATATAGAAAATTAGGATCTTGAGATTGTCTTGGTATGGACATGTGATGAAAGGCATGATGACAAGGAAGATTATCAATATGATGGTGAATGAACATAAGAATCTTAGGAAACTCAAAAAAGATGGATGGATTATGTGAAAAAGGATATGGGTATGAAAGCAGTGAGTGCAAATATAATGGCTGACAGGTGCCTATAGAATGTAAGAATGTGTTCTAATCATCTAGTGTGGAATAAGGGCAGGGTAACAAACACGTACTTAACGGATACAAATTAAAACAAGGCATTAAAAAAAATTGTGGATTGCGTAAAGTATTATTCTGCGTGGGAATCGAACCCATGGTGAGTCCTTATCTTAACCGCTACGCCACCTGTGCAGTCGTATTTTGTTGTCATACATACATATAAACATACATACCATCACGCCATGTCCCTTGCAGGGTAGCCAGAGAGAGCAGAGTGCCACAGAACTCTATCCTTGAATACTTCACTCGCTTCCTCAACATTTATAATTCTCTTCATACACGCTCGCTGGTTTCAGAGACTCTTGACTCCACCTTCCTTTAGTACATGACCGATCTGGTCTAGGTAGGTTAGTCTCGGTCTCCCCCGGTATCTACATCCTTTCACTTTCGCATTGTATATCTTCTTAACCTGACGTTCGGCATTCTTTCCACATGTCCAAACCATTGGAGCATTCCCTTTCGCATCTTTACACCAATACTCATTATAACTTTTGTTGTCGTCCTATCTAATGGATTCAGATCTAGATTCTGTCTAGATATTATAAATATCACTCGACCTCGCTTTTGGGTTTTGCTGTTATTTAAAAAAAAATCCTTTTTTGCTAAGACTGCCGTAAGTTATTTGTTATCAATCACAATCAATATTAAAGCATTTTAATCATATTGAAAGAGACACAAAGTTTTATCATCTTTTAAAGTTAATATTGATTTAGAACTGCTCATACATTCGGCAGCAGTAAAGACGTAGCCTTATCAAAACGTTCTTTCTTCATAAAAACGTTAGGATTTCCCCGTTTAAGATTTAATAAAGCGGTCGTTTTTGGTATTTTATAAGGAATTTTATCAAACTTTATAGGTTGTTGGTGGTTTCTTTGAACTATATGAAACACGCTATTATATTTTTAAGCTGCAGATCATGAAATTATTACGGTTGTATGTTTTCATAACACTTGTGGTTATTTCATTTTCGTATTAAATTCTTTTTATTATAATGATTTCTGATGATTACGCGAGTGAACATTTGAAACTTCTATGGATTATATCGCGTTTGTATTTGATTTTTATTTCCTGACGTTCCGATTCGGTGGTAAATGAATAGTTTTCTCAGTTTTTCTAAAATTGTAAATTGCCATAATAATTATTATCATAAATTAAATGCTTTAATAATAATAAATCATAAACAGTATAAATTTTTTATATATAGAATCATATTTTTTTTTGTACTGGAAATGAATTTGTATTAATTTGTATTAAAAATGTGACTCAAAATTTAATATCTTATAGGGTATATATAAAATTTCTGTAATAACAATGACATATTGGACGTAAGACACTTCAGTCCTCCCGTGACCATGATCACTGTAAAGTGTTCGAAACGTCGGGAAATTGAAAATCAAATATAAACGCGATAGAATCCGTAAAAGTAGTTTTTTTATTATTTTATCATATTATTATCATCATAAAAATATGCGCTGTGTGGCTACGAATACCATCAATCCTTACATGGTTCATGAATGTCGTAGAAGACCGTTAAGAGCATAATATCGACCTGGGCCCACTATCTATCTGATGTCCTGTGGTCAAAAATTACATTCCCAAAAAGATTCAATAACTTTTTGCTATCTATACAATGGAAGAGGAGTACATATTGTTTCAACCCTAAGTAATTGTTATAATAGTACGACGATAATTATCATGAAGATGATGTAATATATACTTTCGCATGGAGATTAGTAAAGAAATATATGTCTGCCTCTTTCTACTTCATGTAAGTTATAAATCGCATTGGAGTTCTTGAGGAGGCTAATATTTAAACGTATTGAGGGATATACAGATAGATGATGTCTCTTAGATTTGTGTTATCATCATCATCATCATCATCACAGCCCATATATGTCCCACTGTTGGGCTCTGGCCTTCTCCGAAATATGAGGGAAATTAGCCTACTATACCGCGCTGGTCAGACGTGTTGGTATATGCATTTTATATCCCTTAGTCGTCTCTTACGTTCCCGCACGGGGAAAATAGGCTGTGATGTATTGTGTTCCGTAACTACACGGATAAATTTTATTTATGGTATAAAAGACAGAAATTTGAACCTAATATCTACGTAAGTGAAATTCTCGATTTTATTAGTACGCTTTCATCACTATGTACATATCCTGTATAGCCGGTCTCATACATGTTTTCATATCTTATTATTATAGACAGGATTTCCGTGTGGTAATGGAGTAAGAATACAATTCACCATTCCCTATCTTACCGTGATCCGTACCGGTGATCGTACGAGATGACTAAGTGATATAAAACGCACATAACATCTATGTGAGAGAAGGAAAACTCGAAATAAAACCCCATACCAACACGTCTGACCAGCGTGGTATAGTAGGTCAATTACCCTCCTATTATGAAGGAGGCTCAAGCCCAACAGTGGGACATATATGAGCTGAGATGATGATAGACAGGATTAAAAATGGAGGAAACAGGGAGTATGTATGTATTTTCCCATGGTTATTTAATATATCTCAAAAAAGTTAGGAATACGGGATAAGATCAAGTGGAAAAGAATTTAAGAAAAATCTTCTAATTTCTGTGTGATAAGCAACACTATCGATTCGACACGTGTTTTCTATAATCTGATTCCTTACATCCTATTTTACCTTCATAATATCTCCTATTAGTTCGTTTCTTGAGGCGGGCGTCCTTTCCTTTCTCCACATTTAAAATAATAATGGATATCCGTCAGATATCGCTAAATTCAATCTATTATAGATATAAATAGATAAAATTTTAACTATGTTAATTTATAAATCTTACACATCTAAAATAATAATGGTAGGACCACGCTGTTGACAGTTCTCTGTCTACAGCCGGGGGCCTGGGGTAGTACCACACTCTCGCAGAAGATCGACGTCTGAGTAATGACAATGTGCTATTGCGCTTCGTTCGGTGAGCGAGAGAGCCGGAAGCCCAACCGGGTGGCTTTTGGGGATTTTATTGGTAGGCAGTAACCTAAGCTATACTCTTGGTATTGCAAAGATACATAGGCGGCAGTGACACTTACCACCAGGTGTGCTGCTTGCTCGTTTGCCATTATACGCAATAAAAAAAATATTAGTATACCATTTTTACACATCTAATAAACACATACGTATCATCATGCCATATTCCTTTCTGGGTAGGCAGAGAGAACAGAGTGTCAGAGAACTCTATCTAACCCTGCATACTTTATTCGCTCCTTCAACATTCATAATTCTCTTCATACACGCTCGCCGGTTTCGGAGACTCTTGACTCCACCTTCCTTCAGTACGTAACCAATCTGGTCTAGGTAGGTGAGTCTCGGTCTGTCTCCCCCGGTACCTACATCCTCAAAATATATCCAGGAATAATATTGCGACATAACTGCTTTGAAAATAGAAAATTATTTATAACAATATATGTAATCTTTGCTGTACCATCGCTTTTCAGGTAAAATATTTTGGTTAATGAAGCTGAAAGGTTTGCCTGTGTGAACAGCTTAGATCCATTCCGCTCCACATAGTCCATACTGTACGCTTCAAAACATTACACGTATGTCAGCTTAAGTTTTGTACATGTTATTGATAAAAAATAAGCAAGACTAATGTAAAAAAAAAAGTAACTGCGTGTTTGATGAATTGCCAAAAAAAGAATACAAAGTATTCTGTAGATGCTTCTCATAAATGACGATTAAGAGCGTTATATCGACCTGGGCCAACTCCACTTCTCGGGCGGAGCAGGCGCGAATATCTGCGCCTTATGCCGCCTTAGTCCAGTCACCCGAAACGTGGCCACCGCGTAAGAACGAGACGAGAGGAACCCGAGAGGGTAAACCGCCGGGCGGGCCACCGAAGACAAAGATCGGGTACCGGTGGTCCGCTCGCACGGCGAAAAGAGGAGTCCTTGCAGGCTGGATCTATGGAGTTGCATGCCGCCTCTTCCGTTGCCCCGGACCGATTTGGCAGGGCGCGACCACATCCATAGTCCACCGATAAGAAAAAAAAAAGAAAAGGGTCAACTCCACTTGATGCCGTTTAATTAACATTTACATTCTTAAAGAGGTTTGATGTCATGCAAGTTTTCAGTCTTTCTATTGCCAATAACTTTTCTAATACCTTTGATGGAAGAAGAACATATTTCATCGACCACAAGTAATTATTTAAAATCTTAATAAATTTAAAAAATATAACGAAAAATATCCTTGAGTTATTCAAAACTAGAATTTCTGTAAGAAATAACCGAGACAGTAATGAAATAACGTGTAAGAAACGTTATATGACGTACATCGTTGAGAAAAATTGTAAGTACGTGATTTGTATCTAAAATTTAACTCAGATAATAACAACCTGAATATTTTAAGCAAACTTGACAGTTCAGGGTTATAATAAAAAACTATAATTGTTCAACTCCATGTAAGTGTTAAATTTAGTAGGGAGCTCTCGTATTAGACGTCGTGAATTCTCTCGCCAGTTAGAGAATAAATTTTATGTGTATGATTGATTGAGCCCCAGTATGATTTGTTTGCAAAGTATTTTGACTACCCTTGATTTGGTTTCAGTACTCCACTCAATAGATGGAGAAGGCACATACAAGTTATAATGTACTTGTATTTGTAAAAACGTCACAATACTATTATTTATTTCTTAATATAGGATCTTATGTTTTTAAATAATAAATAATAGGATAATAAATATATTCAATTAAATTAAGTAATATAATTCTCCACCACAATGGGAGAGGAAATGAAGATTTTTTCTACTTTTAGTCATCATCATCATCACAGCCAATAAATGTCCCACTGTTGGGCTCGGGCCTCCTCCGTAATGGGAGGGAAATTAACTTACTATACCCCGTTGGTCAGACGTGTTGGTATAGGATTTTGTTTCGAGTTTTCCTTCTCTTTATATAGTATTCTTACTCCGTCACCATACGGAAAAAACGACTTTTAGTACTCTTATAATTATATTTGCTTGCGTTTCTTAGTTGTCCTTTACGATTAACCAGGTGGTGATCTTACATTACCGTTTACTACTTAATATAGCTTCCCCCATAAAATAGAGTATAGTGGTGTTCACTACATTATTTTTTTACGGTGGACTGACTGTGGATGGATGTGGTCGCGCTCGTAAAATCGGTCCGGTACGATGTAAGAGGCGGTGCGCGACCCCATAGACCCATCCTACAAAGCGCCTCTCTTCGCTGTGCGCGCCACCGGTACCCGATATTTGTCTTCGGTGGCGTGTTCGCTACACCTGGTAGTCGGTTTGGCAATTGTCATTGATTTTCACAATTCTCACTAGTAAATAAGGGGTGACAATTATATTCTTATCCCGTCGCTAAATATTAAACAAAATAGTATCACTTTTAAAAATATTTGATACCAAATAATCTATTACAACTTAACATTAAAACATTGTATAATAAAACACACATTTATTAGGGTTCAACGTTGATTAATTACTAAACTTTATGTACGCTGTCGGGGCAGCCCTGTGACATTGCCGCTTAATTATTTTTCGAGTTACCCACAACTTCCTCGAGATTGTAAATCGAAATATTTCAACCTCCGGCTTGTGAACTTTTGATCATCTTTTTAAAGTAAATATTTGACAAGCTCGTAAAATCCCTTGTGCGGGGATCTTTCGTAATTATTTAGATGTTACCCATCTTTATAATGATTAATGTATTGTAAGCGAAACACCAACTAGCGATAGTGCTGTTAATAAAGTTTTAATAGAATAAAAAATAAATTTAGCAGAAATAATATATATATATATATATATATATAGGGAAGGTACAAGTAGAGGTAGCCACCACCTCAGCCATAAGGCACGTGTAGCAATACATAACGCAGTGCTTGTACCAACATTACTATATGGAAGCGAGAGTTGGGTATACAGAAAAGAGCATGAAAGCAAAATTAATGCGGTCGAAATGCGATCTCTACGGAAAATCTGTGGAGTTAGGCTGATCGATTGCATTCGTAACGACGACGTAAGAGAGCGAGTAGGTATGCAAGACAGTATTGGTGTAAAGATGCGAAAGGGAATGCTCCGATGATTCGGACATGTGGAAAGAATGCCGAACGAACGTCTGGTTAAGAAGATATATAATGCGAAAGTGGAAGGATGTAGGTACCGGGGAGACCGAGACTCACCTACCTAGACCAGATTGGTCACGTACTGAAGGAAGGTGGAGTCAAGAGTCTCCGAAACCGGCGAGCGTGTATGAAGAGAATTATGAATGTTGAGGAAGCGAGTGAAGTATGCAAGGATAGAGTTCTCTGGCACTCTGTTCTCTCTGCCTACCCTACAAGGGATATGGCGTGATGATATGTATGTATTTATGTAAAATAAATTTAGCAGAAATAATATATATAACTTTCTATGCAGAATAAAATAGATTTATTAAATCTTTCATTTTATCAAGAAAACATATAAAACATATCTATGCAGAATAATCTCACTGTGAAAAAATATTTTCAAGAAAACTCTGTTGTAATACACACGCGATGCCGCAGACTAGTTTGTTTACTGTTAAAACTTGTTGTTTTTCAATACAAATTTAAAATAAATGTAGATATACTCTTTTAGAGAAACCCCACCATAGTCTTTCACAGACCTATACTTACACGTAGAAATAACAAAACAATTATTTCTTGCTCAATTATCAAATATCTTATGCCGGAAACGAAGCTAGTTTCAGATCAACGGTTTAAGTTTATGTTTTATTGAACTGACTTGACTTAGATGGTTTACTAATCTAAATACTAACTTCTTGTGCCACTTGTGCCAAGTGTTAATTGTGTTTGACCCCAATATATGATCTGGACATTCCCCACCAATACCATCTAGGCTCACGAAAGAACGGCGAGCAGCTTCGTCTGGTCGATTACTAGATTCATTTCAAACAAAAGGTAAAATAGAAGACGTGTAAATGTCTAAGGGCTTGTGTACGTAATGTAATAAAGGCTGTAAATACGTCTGATTTGATTAATATAAGTTGAGAAAAAAATCCTCCTCATCTCAACTTATATACATTCCACTGCTTGGGACTAGCCTTCTGCATTCATCATTCTTCTACTCTTATCTGATACAATATGTACTATTCTTTCAAAGTACATATTGTAGAAGTTATTGGCAATAGTTTTATGACCGGCCGCCTGCCAGACGTCAACCCTCCTTGGGAATGTAATTGTTAACTAAACGGCATCAGATGGAGTTGGCCTAGGTCGTCATAAGGCTCTTAGTCATCTTTTACAACACCCACGAGCAAAGCAAGGGTTGGTAGTATTCGAAGCCGCTACCACACAGCTTAGACTAGCCTTCTGCATCATAGGAGGCAAATTAATTTACTTCACCATGCTGGTCAGACGGATTGCTATAGGGTTTTTTTTCTTGTTTTCATTTTATTTATCTGTTATGACACCCACAGGCATGACAACGGGTAGATTTTATGCATATTCTGTCACCACATGGCACAATTCATTACATTTTAATCAGTATTTATTTTTTAAAAAGTCACTTATTTTTTTTAAACACCGCCCTGCACTATGGAAATAATATTTGTATTGTGGGAGACTTTCATCATCATTATCTCAGTTCATATATGTCCCATTGCTGAGTTCAACCCTCCTCCACAACGGGAGGGAAATTGACCTATTATAACACGCTAGTCAGGCGTGTTGGTATAAGGTTTTGTCTCGAGTTTTCCTTCTCTGGCATAGATGTAATATACCTTTAATATCCCTAAGATAGGGGGTGGTAAATTGTATTCTTACTTCGTCACCACACGGATGACGATGGGGGACTTAACAAACATATAATTAACGCAGACAAATTACACCCAGTCTCACAACACACTGTGGGTAGCAGAAAGTATTGTTCTGCGTAGGAATCGAATCAACGGCATTAGCATGGAAGGTCGGTATTTAACCACTACGTCATCTGTGCAGTGAAATTTGTATGTAATATGTATTTGAATAATTGTTAAATATACGATTTCTCTATTGCACGCCTCATAAGCGAAGCGTTGAGGTCTTGCTCTACTCTCGATATATGAAAATCAAACACTTTTCAAACCTAAAAATTATTGCATTTTTCTTATATTAAATCATCATCATTCTCCTACTCTTATCCCAATTACTTGGGGTCGATACTATATGTACTCTTCTTTCATAGTACATAATGTAAAAGTGATTGGCAATAGTTTTATGACCGGCCGCCTGCCAGACGTCAACCTTCCCTGGGAATGTTTTCTCATATTAAATAGTATATTAAATATAAAACGCACTGTTCAAAGAGTTATAGTTTGAATAATTTTACTAATACATTTAAAACTCTTCGTTGTTTAAAACAACTTTCAAAGCTATTTGAAGTTTTGACAAATTTATTATCTTACTGAGACATTATTGAGTGTCTATAAAAAGATATAATGTATGTTTTGCTGTTCTCAGTGATTTTGAGAAAAGGGTTTTATTTAAAATATTATTTTTATTATGAAAAAGTTTTGGGGAGGTAACTTTTCCGTGTGGTGACGAAGTAAGAATACAGTTCACCACCTCCTTCTTCATCTTGCACGTAGGTGATCTTAAGAGACGACTAAGGGATATAAATCGCATATAACATTTATGTAAGAGAAAAAGAACAAAACCCTATACCAATACGTTTGACCACCGTGTTTATAGTAGGTCAATTTCCCTCCCATGATAGAAGAGGCTCGAGCCCAACAGTGGGACATAACTGAGCTGAGATGATGATGAACTTTACTGTAAGGCAGCACGATTTTATATTAGACAGTTTGCATATCACGTCTGGACTATATGGAAATTGTAGAAACTCGAAAAATTTTCAATCTTACAGACATTTGTGCCATAACCATAATCTATTAAAATTTTCTTTTTAATTAATTTTATAAATTATACAAAAAAAAAAAATAACAATTGTTTGCTTACAATATTAAAAATAAAAGTGTAAATGCGCACTTTTGCTGTGCACACTGTTTTTGAGGAAAGGGTTTTTTAAACTAGATAGGTTACCAAGATGGCAACCCAACATGGCGGAGTAGAAGAATTCATGCGATTAGAGTAATTCTCACGCATGGTAACAGATAGACAAGGGAATACCGCGAATTATTACGCGTTTGCCTAGTAAAGGAGCATGTTTAAAGGCTTTTCGAAAAAACGGTCAAATTACTGAAATTTAGCATTTAATATGCTTAATTATTTATAAAAACCCGATTACGAAGCGAAAAATGATGTAATCGGGTTTTTATGAATAATTAAGCATATTAAATGCTAAATTTCAGTAATTTGAATAACAAGGTTGTGTCATCGTTTGATACAATTCTAACTGTAATGTTTGAAGTATAAAGCCCATACAATGTGTAAACATTGTCGGTTAGATGGCACACGTCTCCTTCAAAACGTAAATATAATACGAAGCGAGATTTGAATGCCCTACAATAGTGAACCGTGAACTATCACGGTGGTGTAAGTGGCAGCACGATTGGGATGGATTTCCAAGAGGTGTGGGTTCGAATCCCACATGTGACATCACTTTTCGCTTCTAATCGGGTTTTTATAAACAACGGTCAAGTTCATTGCCATGATGGCAGAGTACGTTTAGGCTTAGTTTGCTTAGAAATTTTATATTTTATTTCATTGAAGATATGTCCACTAACGTTTATATTCTATAAATACCACTTTTATAGTTGTAGGTTTGTACAACTCTAGATTAGTCAAATTTTATGATAATTTCGGTATAGCTAGATATCTCAGCTCATATGTAGAGTGGTATAGGTTGGCCACCAAAGACAAAGATCGGACACCGGTGGCCCGCTCGCACGACGAAGAGATGAGTTTGCGTGGTGGATCTATGGGGTCACGCGTCGCCTCTTCCGTCACCCCGGACCGATTTAGCGGAGCGCGACAACATCTATAGTCCACAGCAAAAAAAAAGTTGGTATACGTTCTTATATCGAGTTTTCCTTGTCTTGTATATATGTTATCTGCATCATACTTCTCTTATCCGTCTTTTACAACACCTATACATAGTAAACGGGGTGATTTATTGCATTTTTCCTCCATGTGGAGAAAATAAAGCTAAAGAAAGATATCATTAATTAAATTGTCCGTATAACTATCCATCAGCCCTTAAACGCCCACTGTTGGAAATAGGCCTCCCCACGAGAATGCCATTTGCAGCGGTCCTGTGCCACCTGCATCCAACGGTTTCCTGCGACCTTGATAATATCATCAGTCCACCGAGTCCTCCGTACAACTGATGTAAGAAAACTTAAATTTAAAACAAAACATTAAATCACAATTTCTCTTAATATAGCAAGGTCAGCGTGCTATAGTTATTTTCTTTTCTTTCTTTCTTTTAAAACACCATCCTGCATTAAGGAAATAATCCTTAAATCGCGAGCGACTTAACAAACACACAATTAATGCAGACAATTTAATAGTATAGGACCACGCTGTTGACAGTTCTCTATCTACAGCCGCGGGCCGGTCCGTCCGGGGTAGTACCACACTGAGCAGAAGATCGACGTAATAGCAATGTGCTACTGTGCTTCGTTCGGTGAGCGAGAGAGCCGGAAGCCCCATTGAGTGGGTTTGGGATTTATATTGGTAGGCAGCTGCCTAGCTATACCCTTGGTATTGCAACCGTTTACCACCACTAGCAATAAAAAGAAAGACAAACTACACCCAGACTCAGAACAAGCTTGTATATTGCACAAAGTATTATCCTGCGTGGGAGCTCATAACACTGGCACGTACACCACCTGTGCAGTCAATTGATTCACCATAGAGTGGACCATTTTCAATAGGAAACATATGTGGACTTTTAAAGAAGAAAATATACTTAAATACATAAAAAGACATCTAAAAAAAAAATTAACCCACTCAACGAGCAACCATTAAAATAATTTTTCATTAGACAAAATCATCTTTACACGTTACTTACTAATTTTTTTTATAGTTAAATAGGCAAGAGTTGTGTTAATTAAAATAGTACAAAGATTACAAAAGGAAAAAAGAAATCATATTCCGTACCTACCAGGAGTGTTGAATATTTTTAATTTATGAAATATAAAAATGTTTTCATTACAGCATTGAGTTGTTCCAACTGACTGGGTCGGCATCGCGAGAGCTTTCTTTGCTTCCTTTGTTGAAAAACTAATCTTGCTTTGTTCTTAAGGTAGGATAATTTGTAATTTAATAATTTACAAAGTTTTATTACAATATCTTGAGTTATTTTTCGTGTTAACATTGTAAAAAAAAAATACTAATACTGTTCCGTCCTTGCAAGTTATGTGGAGGGTATTTGGAGAAACTTCATAACTTCGATTCTGCAACCGTCGTTATAACACCTGAGTAGAAGATTAGAGACAACTCGGTCCGCCAGGCGTTTGTGCCACTCGGTGTATTCGTAAACGTCGCACCTGCTTAATCCTTGGTAGGACATAGTTTAACGGAACTGTTGGAACCACCATAATAGTGTTTTGTGGTGCTGTGAACTGCATAATTATATAGAATATAGTGAAGCTCACCGCGCGGTTTGGTGTGTCTACTGTAACGACACTACTGCCCTCGGCAAATGTGGTTGAAAGGTTGGTAGAGTATTTGTGAATTACTTCTTCGCGGCTTGCAGGGATAGAATTAATATCAGTTTCTCATCTAGTTTCGTAAACTCACCTCATACAGTCCACTTACATAGTGTATACCGTAAAAATACAATCTAAAGCAAATATATAAAAATACCGGGGAGACCGAGACTAACCTACATAGACCAGATTGGTCACGTACTGTAGGAAGGTGGAGTCAAGAGTCTCCGAAACCGGCGAGCGTGTATGAAGAGAATTATGAATGTTGAGGAAGCGAGTGTAGTATGCAAGTATAGAGTTCTCTGGCACTCTATTCTCTCTGCCTACCCTGCAAGGAATATGGCGTGATGATATGTATGTGTGTATGTAAATATATAAAGTGTGTTATTGTGAAATATACTTTATTGAGATTAGTTCTACCATGCCGGGCGTGCTACCGAAGATAAAGATCGGGTACCGGTGGCCCGCTTGTACGGCACAACGAGGCGCTTTGCAGGGTGGGAGTTTCCATAGGGTTGCGCGCCACCTTTACCATTGCTCCAGACCGATTTGGCGAAGCGTGACCACTCCATTGCCAACCGCAAAAAAAAAGACTAGTTGTACCTTACATTTCCATCATTGCAACGCCTGTAAGACAGAACTATAATGGTCTCTATAAATAGCACATGTAACCCTTAGGTAGTCTCAGTAAACGCTTTTAATTATCTTGAGACCCCGCAGCATATTTAATTAGAAAAGTTAAACAGGAGTAATTAATAATGATTGATTCCATTTCTCTTCTATGCAATGCAGGAGACATGAAACAAAATTGACTAGTCAACCAATAAATAAGAAGATGTACAGCTACGATACGTGCAGCAGTACAGCATCACGGATATGAGAGACCTTAACTGTGAGTCTAGCCATATCTGTAATAGTAGATATGGCAGAAACACTGGAACGCACGGAAATTTTCTCGAGTTACTACAAAATCTGTATAGTATTCTACTCCAGACGGAACTGGCAAACTATCTACGTAAGATCAATTCAGTACCGACATTGTGACACAATTTAAACAGATCACGCAACGGATATATTTTTTTTATTGTTTATGGTGACTAACGAGCAAGCAGTACACCTGATGGTAAGTGTTAATGCTGTCCATAGCGTCTGCAATACCAAGGGTATAGCTAGGCTGCTACTTAGCAATACAAGTTGCAAACTCATCCAGTTGAGCTTCCGGCTCTCTCGCTCACTGAACGAAGCGCAATAGCATAATGCTATTAATCAGACGTCGATCTTCTGCGAGAGTGTGGTACTACCCTGGATGGATCGGCCCGCGGCTGTAGACAGAGAACTGTCAACAGTGTAGTCCTACCACTATGAAATGCCCCGGCAAATCTTTTCATTAATGAAATAGCATGTAAAAATAAATAATATACAATGCGAAAGTGGAAGGATGTAGGTACCGGGGGAGACCGAAACTAACTTACCTAGACCAGATTGGTCACGTACTAAAGGAAGGTGGAGTCAAGAGTCTCCGAAACCGGCGAGCGTGTATGAAGAGAATTATGAATGTTGAGAAAGCGAGTGAAGTATGCAAGGATAGAGTTCTCTGGCACTCTGTTCTCTCTGCCTACCCTGCAAGGTATATGGCGTGATGATATGTATGTATGTATGTAAATAGCATGTCATATCTCACACCTTTTTCTTTTTTCGCTGTGGAAACGCATTTACGCGCTAACCCTTTCCCGCCGATGTTGTGACGGTAGGGAGTGTGTGACTCGCCGGCCGGCTAGTTCAACCGGAATACCCACTAAAACCACAGCGGCCCCCTTCCGCGCTTTTACGGGACGCCGGAGAGATCATCTACGGACATTCGATCCCCGACGCCCCAACGCTTGGCCTTCTGGCCACGCCCAGTCGGTCCTCAAGGCGGTGGGAGGAGATGCGCATAACGGCGCCTCCCCCTACCCAGCCGCCGGCGGTGGAACGATTCAGCGGGCGCAAGCCTCTCGCGTTCCCGCTCCGCAGCCTCCTTTCTGTTTATAACGGCCTCACCATCGACTCCCAGCACCTGTCGCTGTCGAGCATCGTTGAGATGATGGTCGACAGCGACAGGTCTCCTCCAACGACCGACGTCAGGACGTGGCGCTGGGGCCCCCAGGCGGGGCATACCTCCAGAGTGTGACGCGCATCATCTACTGGCGCGCCACACTCGTGACATCCTGGGGCCCCTTCTCTTCCAATTTTATGCAGGTACTTACCGAAGACCCCGTGTCCGGTAAGCACCTGCACCACCCTGAAGGTTAGGCTGCCGTGCCCCCTACTAATCCAGCGGTGGAGATGCGGCGCGACCGCCTCCACAGTCCCCCGCCCTGCTACGGGGGACTCCAGATCCTCCCGCCACCGCCAAATTACTCCCCTTCGGGCCACTTCCAAAGCTCTGCCCAGTCTCCTTGTGGAGACTTGCTCGCCGCTGGCGCGCGCCACAACGCGCAGCCCGTAGGCCTCCGCCAAGGCCTTAGCCATATGCGGCCAAGGCGGGTCGCCCGCCAGTCATATCTCACACCTAAGATTTCAAATTATCATGGTCATCATGGTCATTGTCGACATTATGGGCAACTACATACCATGTAATTTACTAACTGGTTTTCGATATTGCGTCATTGTTGCGCCATGATCACAGAAGATTCCAGAACCTTCAAGGTTCTTCTGACACATAGTGAGATAGAACATTTATTTGTGGTAGGACCATGCTGTAGACATTTTCTGTCTACAGCCGCGGATTGGTCCGTCCGGGGTAGTACCAGACTCTCGCAGAAGATCGACGTCTGAGTAATGGCAATGTGCTATTGCGCTTCGTTCGGTGAGCGAGAGAGCCGGAAGCCCAACTAGGTAGGTTTGGGGATTGTAATGGTAGGCAGCGGCCTAGCTATAGCCTTGGTTATAGCAAAAGTCAATGGGCAGCAGTGATATAGGTGTGCTGCTTGCTCGTCACTAAAAAAAATATATAAATTCGGTTAACTATAATTTCGTAAATAGAACATATTATTCCCCGCGTAACCCATTATTTTCTGAACCTATCATCACACAGGTAAAAGTAAAATGTAACTCTATAAAAAATGTGATTAATTCCACTTTATTGTTCAATGGTAATAAATTAATAGAATTGGCTGTATCCATATTTTTTCAGTGTCTATCGTAAACTTAAAAAAAAACACAGTTGCTTGTCTATTTTGACGGCTGTTCTTGGATGTTCGCCAAAGCGATGTATAGATGAACGATTCGATAAATTTAACTGCTGTCGTATATAAGTCTATTAAAATTATTTATTCCAGTTTAAAATTATTTATATTTTTAAAATATAGTTTAATCTTTGAGGTCAATACCATTGACGTATACTGCCTAAGGTAACTAAATAATTAAGAATGGAAATGCTTTATGGTGGCAGTGATGTTCAATTAAAGAACATCAGCAGTCAAAACGAATTAAATTTTAATAAATCGAATTTGGCGTATCGCGACAGTATGCACTTAGCTGTTGGTAAGTAGGACCCGTTGGTATAACAACAGATAAAGCAGATCAGAACCTTGATTCGCTATGCCAACGAAGATTTCTTGTAAATATCGTAACGTCATATAATCGTTGTAATCACTTCGTTATAATCTTCATTCAGCCCTTTACCACCCACTGTTGACACTAGGCCTCCTCTACAAGTAAGGGTAATAGTTCCGTTATCGCTGCACATGGCGATCGCAGTGAAGTATTCATTTCCCAGGCAAAAGCTGTTATTCTCTTGAATACTTTGCATCAGTTTTCATAATTCCCACGAGCAAATAAAAGGTGACCATAATTGTATCTCATCCCGTCGCTACATGAGGAGCTTGATAATAAATATTATTAATATAATAATTATTGATATTTACGCTAGTATTATTTGAATTAAAACTATTTTTACGTATTATATCGTGTTTGTATTTAATTTTTAATTTCCTGGCGTTTGGAACACTACAAAGTTCAAGGTCAAGGGAAGACGATTGCATTCTCCCGTGACCATGAACATTGTAGTGTTCGAAACGTCGGGAAATTAAAAATTAAATACAAGCGCGATATTATTAATATATCTAATAATAATATTGCTATCATTATATTATCTAAATGCCATATTTTTAATTTATCTTTTTATTATTTATTAAAGATAACATCTTTATCTATAGATCTAATTAAATTGATTACATAAAGAAATTGATTGATGTTGATGTCTGTACATTATGAATATTAAAAAAAAACTTAATATTTCTTAATTAGAGTAATAAAAGTCAAAACAATATTTTTCTTTTTTAATTTTTTATCTGTCAGTCATGTTTGTATACGAATGACACAAAAACTACTATATGGAATGGAATGCAGTATTCACCGATGTATTATTAGAGTTTTAATTTAAATATGGTGTCATTTAGCATAAAAATATCAATAAATCTCAGATTAAGTATTGGTAGGGCCACTTTCTTGACAGTTTTCTGTCCATAGCCGCGAGCCGGTTGTTTTGGTTTTTAGGTAGCCTACCAGCTAGCAAAGATCCATGTGCGTCAGTAACACTTACTATCAGATGTAATGCTTGCTCTTTTGCCACCATAAGCAATAAAAAATAAGAAATGATAAATATCTAAATAATTGTATGTTAAAACAGCGGATACAATTAATAACTTTTAAAATTCTCATAAGTATCTTTTTTTTTTAAATTAATTGCTATATCTGTCATGATGTCAATAAATTTTACTTCCACCGTGTCTGACGAAACGTAGTCTCTAAACGTCGACCTCATAAAGAGGCTCAGATAAAATTTGGAATACGGCAATCCGTAGAAAAACAGGCATAAACTATATAGCCAGAAGAATTAGCAGGTTGCAGTGGCAAAGGGTAGGCGACATCGCTCGTCATACCAGCAACCGTTGGGAAAAAATGGCATTTTCTTGGGGAAGTTTATGTTCAACACTGGACATTTACAGTCTGATGGATGGATGGATGGCGTCTGAGAACTTTAAGAAACTTTTTTTACATAGTAGGTTTATTACCCTATATCTGTATATCTGGTTTATTATCCTATATCCTATATCTGGGGCAACTTCTCGGTAGCCACCACTTCAGCCAGAAGGCACGTGTAGCAATACATAACGCAGTGCTTGTCCCAACATTACTGTATGGAAGTGAGAGTTGGGTATGCAGAAAAGAGTATGAAAGTAAAATTAATGCGGTCGAAATGCGATCTCTGCGGAAAATCTGTGGAATAAGGCTGACCGATCGCATTCGTAACGACGACGTAAGAGAGCGAGTAGGTATGAAAGAGAGTATTGGTGTAAAGATGCGAAAGGGAATGCTCCGATGGTTCGGACATGTGGAAAGAATGCCGAACGAACGTCTGGTTAAGAAGATATACAATGCGAAAGTGGAAGGATGTAGGTACCGGCGGAGACCGAGACTCACCTACCTAGACCAGATCGGTCATGTACTGAAGGGAGTTGGAGTCAAGAGTCTCCGAAACCGGCGAGCGTGTATGAAGAGAATTATGAATGTTGAGGAAGCGAGTGAAGTATGCAAGGATAGAGTTCTCTGGCACTCTGTTCTCTTTGCCTACCCTGCAAGGGATATGGCGTGATGATATGTATGTATGGTGAAGAAGTAAGAATATATTTCATGCTTATGAATGCTATAAAAGTTGACTAAGGGATATAATATCCAGACAACATATATGCCAGAGAAGGAAATCTTTAAGTGGTATACTAACCTCTTTAACCATCGCGGTATATTTAGTTAATATCCCTCCTATGGTGGAGAAATCTTAACCCTAACGGTGAAATACATCAAAAAGTTTGGTTCTTTCATCAGTTCCGATAATAATTAAAGTTGGGATGATCAAATCAATTTTTTTTTGGCGGACTATGGATGCGTCTCGCCCCGCCAAATCGGTCCGGAGTGACGGAAAGGCGGCGCGTGACCCCATAGACCCACCGTAAAACTCCTCTCTCTTCGCCGTGTGAGCGGACCACCGGTACCCGATTTTTGACTTAAGTGGCCCAAGACTCCAACCACCCTGCACTAAGGAAATAATCCTTGTATTATGGTCGATTTTACAAATATATAGTATAATTAACGCAAACAAATCACACTCAGACTCAGAACAACACTTTTTGGATCACAGAAAATATTATCATCATCACCACAGCCCATAAATGTCCCACTGTTGAGCTCAGGCCTCCTCCGTAATGGGAGGGAAATTAACCTACTATACCGAGCTGGTCAGACGTGTTGTTATAGGGTTTTGTTTCGAGTTTTCCTTCTCTTGCATAGATGTTATATGCGTTTTATATCCCTTAGTCGTCTCGTACGATCACCCACGGGTAAGAGGGGTGGTGAATAGTATTCTTACTCCGTCACCACATGGAAAGGTACACAAAAGGAAGAGATACAAAATATTATACTGCGTAGGAATCGAATCTACGGCACTGGCACTGAAAATCGGCATCTTAACCATTTAATAATCGGATGATTTTTATGATGAAGCTATTCTAAAATCTTTACTTATGTATATTACCGGCCTTGATTAATGCCCGTTCAGATTTAAAGTGTTACTGAATAAAGATTGGATATGTGTCAAGACCAGACGCGTATACTGCTTACGCAGATGGCCTCGTATCGAGTTACATGTGAGAAAATATATGTACTATCCATATTTTTTTCTTTTTCTTTAATAGTGGTAAGACCACGCTGTTGATAGATATCTGTCTACAGCCGCGAACCGGTCCGTCCGGGGTAGTACCACACTCTCGCAGAAGATCGACGTTTGAGTAATGGCAATGTGCTGTTGCGCTTCGTTCGGTGAGCGAGAGAGCCGGAAGACCAACTGGGTGGGTATGGTTTATATTGGTAGGTAGCGGCCCAGATATACTTCTGGTTTAGCAAAGGTCCATGGGCGGCAGTAGCACTAACGATCAGGTGAGATGCTTGCTCATTTGCCACCAAAAGCAATAAAAAAAAAACCATTGTTTAGAGTATATATATATGTCATTTATGTCTGTAATTGTATGTTTATAAAGCCCCCTATGATACAAGAACATATACAAATCGATCGGAACGCGACAACACTGAGAAATATCCGTCAAGAAAACTCAGAGGGTATTCTAATTGATTTTTAAGATATCGCTTACTTAAACAAAAACATAAGTGGTTGGGCCAGATCCCAGAAGCAGCACCCAACAATGAGTTAACTACTAGAACAGCCACTCCACGTAGCTACTGTAAGCAGAGACCTTTTCAATGAGCAGGACCACATAATCTATATATTACAAACAGCTTAGATATATAAATACATAACTCTTTAGGCAAAACACGCTACACTGTACAATTATGTAAATACAAAAATCGGCCAAGTGCGAGTTGTACTCGCGCACGAAGGGTTCCGTAAAACTAAAAATCTCGTTTGGTCAACAATTACATTCCCAAGGAGGCTCGACATCTGGCAGGGGGCCGGTCATAAAACTATTGCCAATAACTTTTACATTATGTACTATGAAAGAAGAGTACATATTTTATCGATCCCAAGTAATTGGGAGTTTTTTTTTTTTTTTTTAGGGGTGGGTTATGGTCGGCGCTCTTCTCGCACCACTCCGTCCGGGGCGACAGCGGGGCGTACGCACGCATACCCGTAACCCACCCACGAACCTCGCCTACGTCGTTGGACCGGCCACTGGAGCAGCGTGAACTTGTCGTCAGTGGCCGGGCCCGACGGAATACCCCCTGAGAGGTACCCTCCCCTTGAGCGACGTCCCCCCCCCCGCCCGGGGTGGACGTCGGAAGTAATTGGGATAAGAGTAGGAGAATGATGATGATAAATTCAAGTTTCTTTTTTCTTTGATATTAATTCAAGTTACACCTAAATTAATAGTAAATAAAATTTAGTAGTTAACATAATGACTTCTAATGTTTACGCGAGTATTACACATTTGAGATAAAACTACTTTTACGGATTCTATCGCGTTTGTATTTGATTTGTAATTGCCCGACGTTTCGAACACTTTACAGTGATCATGGTCACGGGAGGATTGAGGTGTCTTACGTCCAATATGTCATTGTTATTACAGAAATTTATTTATATCTACACTATAAGATATTAACACACATTTGAGATAAAACTACTTTTACGGATACTATCGCGTTTGTATTCCCTATAAGATATTATAGATATAAATAAATTTCTGTAATAACAATGACATATTGGACGTAAGACACCTTAGTCCTCCCGTGACCATGATCACTGTAAAGTGTTCGAAACGTCGGGAAATTATAAATCAAATACAAACGTGATAGAATCCGTAAAAGTAGTTTTATCTCAAAATTAGTAGTTTTAATAAATATTAAAACTACTAATTTTTAAAACATTTAATGAACACGTTTTTAAACTATTTTATTTATAATATTATATTATTAAATTATTATAAATAAATTTTGCAAAAATAAATAGCAAAACGAGCTCGGCGGCGGTGAGATTTGAACTCGTGTCTACGGTATCTTAAGCCAGCGCCTTAGACCACTCGGTCACACTGCCTGTTCATAGTCAGTGCAAAATTAACTGCTGCTTGTTAACCATACACGTTCAGGTGAAAAGGGGTAGTGAGTTTAAAATGATTAAAAATATTTTTTTTATATGATGTAATCAAAAATTTACAGTTTTCACAATTTTTCCTTAATCTGTGCTATAAGACGTTGCTTCGTTTCTAATTTCAAGATTCTGAGTTCACGGGAAGTACCCTGTAGGTTTTGATTCACTTCCGAGTGACGAAAATTTGCAGAAATTTGCGACATAAATAGCTGTATCTTTTGATTGCGTTAGCTTAAAAGTTTGATTTTTCACAGCTCTAAGGGACAGTAGACCTGAGTATTTGATATAAATTTCACCTTGATACCTCCACGCGTTCCTGAGAAAAAGAGTCTTGACAGACAGACAGACAGACGGACAGACGGACGGACGGACAACAAAGTGATCCTATAAGGGTTCCGTTTTTTCCTTTCGAGGTACGGAACCCTAAAAATAAAATACAGAGTTCAAACGACAGTGAGGATGAGCGCCAAATGACGTAGTATCTTATTATTATATTTATAGTCTAACGCTATTTATTTGTTAGTTATTGCCAGTTGAAGTTTCAGTAACCCCGATATGCCTTTTCTCCACCGTTTAGGGTGACAGCAGGTAAGCGGCCGTCCATTAATCACGCGAGATTTGAAATTAAGGGGTTTGACAAAAATAATGAAATATTCCAAGGGGGAGGGTCACAAAGTCATACTACACCCCGTAATAAGATATCACGTGTATTTATTTAAACGCTGAGATTTCTAAACTGAAAAGCGGCGTATAGTGTGACTTTGACTTGCCGTTGCCAGGCAACGAACGTTTAAAGTAGGTGATCTGTATAAAGACCTTTTTGCGAAGTATAAAAAAGCAGAAAAACCGAGAATATAATGAGCTGTGGGCTACTTCTTTGTAGGTACTAAAAATTCACGTGATGTTGGTGGGGGAGGGGGTAATAGTCTTAAACCTCACCACGTATCACCAAGAGATAGGGGGTTTAAAATGCTAAAAAAAAAGATGACGTGATTAATGGACGTCCCCTAAGCGGACCAGGAGACCATTATCAGCAGATATATTTAAATTGTTTAGTAACTATATCTCATAAAATAAATAACGATTTACGCTTTGTTTTAAGTTAGATATTGTAATAATTTCTAATGTTTACGCGTGTATATATGTATGAATGTATATATTTGAAATAAAACTAGTACTATGGATTCTACCGCGTTTGTATTTGAACGCTTTAAAATGTTTGAAATGTCGGAAAATTTAAAGTAAGATCATCATTCTCCTACTCTTATCCCAATTACTTGGGGTCAACACAATATGTAGGTACTCTTCTTTCATAGTACATATTATAATAGTTATCGGCATTAGTTTTATGACCGGCCACATAACAGACGTCAACCCTCCTTGGGAATGTAATTGTTGACCAAACGGCGCCAGATGAAGTTGGCTCAGGTTGTTATAAGGCTTTTAGTCGTCTAATACGACATTCACGAGCAAAGAAAGGGTTGGTAGTATTCGTAGCCGCTACCACACAGCTCAAGGAAAATTTAAAGTAAGATATTATCTTAAAATATATAAGAATAAATTTCCGCCACATAAAACGAATAAAAGTTTAATCTTAAAATTTATAAGAATAAAACATTGTTTGTTTACTTAAATATTTTTCACAGTTCAACGGATTATCGGA
This sequence comes from Lymantria monacha, assembly GCA_905163515.2. Classification (NCBI taxonomy): domain Eukaryota; kingdom Metazoa; phylum Arthropoda; class Insecta; order Lepidoptera; family Erebidae; genus Lymantria; species Lymantria monacha. Next base: position 3,941,734 of record LR991102.1, read on the forward strand.
TTTGCCCAAAGTAATCGAGTATATTATCGAAGTGTGGGCGAAGCGTTGTTTGTGAAATAGTGGTATTGCGAAATTGAAATTTTACGTCGGCAATACTACAGCCACGAATAATGCACGCCATTTTTGATATTAAAGTGAATAGTTATTTATTTGATCCTCATTATAACTGCTAGTACTTCGTCCGTGATTGTTGGCTTTCTATATTGATTTGGTACAATAAGACTGTTTTATGTACAAATTAATTTGATTGCACATATGATGCAGAGATTAAGATATCGATCTGCTGCGCAAAGTGTCACGGTTTTGATTCCGAGGCAGGATAATATCCATCATTTGTTGTTATTGTAATTTTTATCCGTAAATTGAATGTTTTATAAAATTACCCGTAATGTAAAAAAATAGTTCTAAGGAATTATTTTTTATATTACGGGCAAGATCATGCATTATGATTCATGATGTTGCCTTAAAATTAATATTGGTTAATTTTAAATTTTTTACTTTTACATTGATTACTTGGGTCCTTTAACCATCTTTTACGCTTACGCGTGGGAAAATAAGGGATGGTGATTAAAGGACATTGGATTCTTATTCCGTCACCACACGCAAAATGCCTTTTAATTCCTTAATTAAATTCTTACCATTAATTGAGTATAATTACAAAGAAACAGTACTAAGTACAGCCATATTGTTACCTAATCATCATTCATCATTCTCCTACTCTTATCTCAATTGACTTGGTGTCGATACAATATGTACTCTTCTTTCATAGTAGGTACATATTATAAAAGTTATTAGCAATAGTTTTGTGACCGGCCGCCTACCAGACGTCAAACCTCGTCGGGAATGTAATTGTTGACTAAAACGCCATCAGATGGAGTTGGCCTAGGTCGTTATAAGGCACTTAGTCGTTTCCACGACGTCCACGAGCAAAGTAAGGGTTGGTAGAATTCGTAGACGCAACCACACAGCATTGTTACCTATATATCTATTATAATTACCAAAGAAATAGAAAATGGCTATGGCTTGTTAACGAATAATTAATAAAGTTATTAACATAAATAAATATTAAACAACATAGGCTTCAATTAATCAAACATGTACTTCAATTAATAAAACTAACATTTTAATTGAAATAGCAAATATAAATATCGCTTTGAACTAACCAAAGATTCAGCAAAAGAAGCAGTATAAACATTAAAATAATTAAAGAGTATTCGTCGTTATAGGTTCGAGACTCATAGTCATAGAAGAAGGACAGGACCCTTAACAGAGGGAAGGATACTGACCTGCTATACCACGCTGGTAAAACTCTATAGTATATGGTTTCATTTCCTTCTCCTGCACAGGTTTTGTATGCTTATAGTCATTTAGTCACCTTTTACGACATCCATGGAACAAATAAGATATGGTAAATTATATTTCTATTCTACACCACATGGAAAAGTTAAAGATCAGAAAATTATTTCTCTGGTGATAGAGTCATTTCCCTAGATGATTGTAAAAGACCATTAATGAAGTCAAACAAATACATTAATTGCAAGAAGAAGCAAACATGAAATTAAATTTCCTATAGATGAATTGTAATTTTACTGACACTAATTTTTTGTAAATTTTATTGCTCATGCTGGTAAACGAGTAGACAGCACACCTGATGGTAAGTGTCACTGCCGTCCATTGTATTTACGCCACCTTTGCAATACCCAGGGTATAGCTAGGCCGCTTCCTACCAATATAAACTCCAAATCCATACCAGTTGGGCTTCCCGCTCTCTCGCTCACCGAATGAAGCGCAATAGCACATCGCCATTACTCAGACGTCGATCTTCTGCGAGAGTGTGGTACTACCCTGGATCGACCGGCCCGCGGCTGTAGACAAAAAACTGTCCACAGCGTGGTCCTACCACGATTGAATAATATATAAGATTAATTAATCATATAGATTGCCTTAAGTTTTACTTAAAATTTAGATATCACATGCACAAAGGGACTAATCTTGCATTGAGGTGGATTTTACAAACAGAACTAACGAACACAATTAAAATAACAATTTATGGATCTCACATAGTATTGTCCTGCCTGGGAATCGGAACCCACGACACGATACAATTGGTCGTTATATCATAGCCACTAAGTAATCTTTGCCGTAGTACAATAAAATCTACCACTAAAACGCCTGACTCAACGTCAATTAACGTTTTGACTTAATACCATCAATAAAAGATTAACCTAATGTGTTAATCCCTTTCAACTTAATTAAGTTAAATTTACCTTGAGTCTTAATTATAGTTTTAAGTTACAATTGAAACAACCTTTCGCCTTAAGAGATACCTAACAATAGCGGTTAAAATACACATACATACATACATATCATCACGCCATATCCCTTGCAGGGTAGGCGGAGAGAACAGAGTGCCAGAGAACTCTATCTCTGCATTCTTCACTCGCTTCCTCAACATTCATAATTCTCTTCATACATGCTCGCCGGTTTCGGAGACTCTTGACTCCACCTTCCTTCAGTACATGACCGATCTGGTCTAGGTAGGTTAGTCTCGGTCTCCCTCGGTACCTACATCCTTCCACTTTCGCATTGTATATCTTCTTAACCAGACGTTCGTTCGGCATTCTTTCCACATGTCCGAACCATCGGAGCATGCCCTTTCGCATCTTTACACCAATACTCTCTTTCATACCTACTCGCTCTCTTACGTCGTCGTTACAAATGCGGTCGGTCAGCCTAACTCCACAGATTTTCCGCAGAGATCGCATTTCGACCGCATTAATTTTACTTTCATACTCTTTTCTGCATACCCAACTCTCGCTTCCATACAGTAATGTTGGGACAAGCACTGCGTTATGTATTGCTACACGTGCCTTCTGGCTGAGGTGGTGGCTGCCGAGAAGTTGCCCCAACGCTCCGTTCACTCAATTTCCCGCATTCACTCTTCGCTCTATATCAGTGGTGTACCTTCCATCTCGGCTAAATCCACATCCAAGATATACAAATTCATCCACTTGCTCTAGTATATCATTACCTATTGTTACTCTTACATCTGTTCTGGCTTTAAAATACGGCGGTTAAAATAAATTTATAAAAACGAACAAAAATGAATAAGTGTTTATATTCCTAAGCCAAACTCAATTAGTGGTGGAGTTTTATAAAGTTAATAAAAGATTAACCCAGTATTGGTAACAAATTGGGTTAAATACACGTGTATTGTATAGATTGGGATGTATTTGAATTTGTATTAACTTGATATTGGGTGAAGAAATTAATTTCTTGTTGTCTTGTGGGAGAGAGTTTATTTCAAATGTATAATAATTGTGTAAACACTAGGAGTCTGATTATTTTGATTGACACGTGGCGATGGGATGTGAATGCAACTGTCGCTTCACCTTATTTACCCGTGGTAGAATACTCACGAAAATTAGTAGAGTCTAATTAAGATGGGGTAGCAGTTCTCTTTTAGGAATTGTAACTCATGTCGCTGTGTTTGACAACACACCTGCTGGTGATTATGGTACTGCCTCGTTATTTATGGGGGGGGGGGGGGACTACTTCTGTGAAAGGCGGAGGCTGAATGATGAATGAAAATTCTCTAATAGCTCTTTAATCCATCAGCTAAACATATAAGTTTTTTTATTAAATATAGGTTAAATTTAAAGTGGGATAAATGCTTAATCATTATTACCTTTGGCAGGAAAACTGCTGATTATAGAGGCTGTTATAGGTTTTCGTCAGAATTCTACTGCCTATTCCACTATGCTTCTTTTTACCCGACTGCGCAACGCAAAGGAGTGGTATTTTGTGTTTAACAGTCTATGTATGTATGTATGTTCCTTTGAAGCACACTCACCATATAGACCAAACGCCTGGGCCGATATATATGATTCACACGTCAATCCATTCCTCTTAATCCGGCGAGTGTCACTAAAGACATGACGTTAGTGAAAATTCAAAATGGCGACTACTGGACGCCATATTGTGAAAATAAAAAAAAAATTAAAGTCAACAAGCTATATCAAGTTGGGTATCATTGAATAGGCATTGAAAATTAGATTTGCTGTCGAATAATGGATCCCGACTGTTCAGTTGTTGTGTTCCATTATTAAAATATATATTATTTTCTGCAATAGTATTCATTCAATAATATATTATAGAATTCTAGATCACCGGACATCTTAGTTGTTTTTTTTTTTCTTTTCAGTTTTTTTTCATTGTGTACGTAATTTGGTGCACTTTTTTTTTTGTTTTTTTTTTACGCAGTTGGGTTTCTTGATTTTTTTAATTATTGTTTTTATTTAGTGTCTCATGGGCTAGTAAAATTTTAGGATTATAGCTTTTTCTTGTGTATGTAGTGGCGATGGTATTCATCTCAATATACTACCTAATACTGGGCTCGGGTATCCGCCACAATAGGTGGAAAATTGACCTATTATACTACACTGATCAGACGTGTTAGTATAGAATTTTATTTCAAATTTTCCTTCTCTTGTAGACATATTATCTGCATATTAGCTCCCATAATAGTCTATTATAACATCCACACCTTTAGTGGTAGGATCACGCTGTTGACAGTTTTCTGTCTACAGCCGTGGGCCGGTCCGTCCGGGTAAGGGCCTGTGCACATCACGTTTTTTAAACGCGCCGTCGACGCGCGTCTTAGAAACGCGCGTCGACGGCGCGCTTTTATCCTACAGAGCAGTTTGTTGTCGTTTGTATCGATACAAACGCGATGCTAACGCGCGTTTGTATCGATTCAAACGCGCGGTCGCATTGGTGTCCAATACGACCGCTAGCGCGCGCGCCTTCCCTACGGGCAGGGTTGCCCCCGCAATGAGGGAAGTGTGAATCAGTGAAAAAAGTGAGTTGTTGTATAATGTCCACACAATCTTCTCTCGCTTGTAAATGGGTGTACCCAAAAACGACGACAATTTTTCATCTTCCTCTTTTTAAAAATTATTAACAAAGCGCAAGCAAGGTGGCGTCGGTCGAGACAGCATTGATTGCATATCAATGCTGTCTCGACCGACGCCACCTTGCTACTGTTGACGAGGTTTTGCTTAAAAACGCAAAATGCCAGCGCGTTTGTATCACGTCTGTATCGCTACACATGCGCGTTTGCATCGCGTTTGTATCGATCCAAACGCGTATATGAATTTATACAGGTGTGCAAAGATCTACAGGCTGCGTCTGACTTGCGTGCGTATCGCTACAAACGCGCGTCGACGGCGCATTTAAAAAACGTGGTGTGCACTGGCCCTAAGTACCACACTCTCGCAGAGGATCGACATCTGTGTGTGCTATATATAGCGAGAGATCCGGAAGCCCAACTGGGTGGGTTAGGGATTTGTATTGGTAGGCAGCTGCCTAGCTATACCCTTGGTATTGCAAAGATCTAGGGGCGGTAATAACACATATCATTAGGTGTGCTGCTTGCTCGTTTACCACCATATACAATAAAAAATCACATTCAAGAAATAGAAAGACATAGAAGTGGTGAAGAACAAGGAAAACCACTTAATATTTAACGATATATTCATCAGAAGTTAAGCGAATTCTTTCCAAAAAACAAACATTAAAAAATATACAATCATTATTATAAAATTGCGTAAGAAAACAATAAATTTCTAAAAAAATACCGGAGTACGTTTAAAAGAGTGAATCATTAGCAGTATTTTATGGCGAAGCTTAAAATATACTTTGGAACTGTGGGGTATAAGAGCGGCCATGGTGTAATTGGATGAAATGTAGTGTAATATCAACATTAAACGAGATCAGGGGAAATACAGCACTTAGTAAAATACGATGCAAGACGTTTTTATGAATCTATAAAACGTTTTATACATTATAATTATTACTAATATCAAAATTATAAAATTAAGGAGGGGAAGGAAGACCCTCCACTTTTCCACAGTTAATCAATATACCGTACACCTCAAGTAAGAAAGGAAGGAACACGGGATGTGCTGTGCATTTCACGCCGGATCATCCTGAGGATGCCTCGTTTAGAGGCGAAACAAGTGTGGAATTTTTATTCGAAGTTATGTGCAAAATTGCAAGTAGAAATTCTGGAGGCGGTGCTCATCACAGGAGTAAAATTTCCTTATATCCTATTCGACTTTGATCCCATCCCATATTCCTACCTTTCTTTCTTGAGGTGTATGGTATATTAATTAACCGTGGGAAAGTAGTGGGTCTCCCTTCATCTCCTCTATTTTATAATAATATTGGATTGCCGCCATGTATCGCCTAATTCAATCAATTATAATATTAATATATTAGTTTCTCCTGGTGATGGAACAAGAGTACAAATCATTATAACCTTAATCAACCGTGGTGTCGTAGAAGACTAAGAGATATAATATGCTGATAGCATGTCTATAAAAAACTGTGGGTGAAAAGGCGAAACGAAATTTTTATGCTTTTACTAGTATTTCAACGTCTACCTGGGTCATCAATTTTAGTACACTTAAAATCATATATACAGGCACATATCTGGTGTGTATATATAGTGCGCCAACCTGGGCTGACAGAAATACAATAGGCGCGGCACAGTTAGTACCAAAGCCTTACCAGTACTTGCAGGTGTGCTTGTATCTCTAGATACAAAGGAGCGCGTTATTGTATTACTCCACCAGGGAAAACATGAACACCAATATCCTTTTACCGCGCGATCGTATTAAAATTACCAGACTTTTTGCGTCGCAATCCGTCGTGTACGAAGAGCTCTTCACTCAAAAGCAGGAAAGGTAGGACTCATCAACGAAGGTCGAATTTTCTCCCATAAATCAATAAACAAGTTTCACTTCAAAAGAAAAAAACAGGTAATGCACGTGTACAATGCTTGAACGCCCATAACTAATTTTTCAACGCTATTATTACAATAATTAATAGCATATGTCCAAAACTTGCGGTTTTCTAAAACTATAATTTTAAAGAAGAGCAAAAAGAGTGTGTAAGAGAAAAGTATGCAGAGGGTGTCCGAGAACGGCTGACGATGGCAAGCCAGCCGCAATCGGACATTGAAGAATGCTGGAGAGTATTGAAAGAGAGTATGGTAGATACAGCGAAAGAAGTATGTGGAAGTTCAAAGAAGCATAGAAAAACAAATGGTGATGCATGGTGGGATGCGGAAGTGGCAGCTTCCGTAGAGCAAAAGAAGAAAGCGTGGCTGGACTATGTCTCTTCTTTGAATCTGAATGACAGTATGACTGAACAGAAGAAAGAAATATATCGACAATGTAAGAATGACACCAAGGCCTTAGTGAAAGAGAAACGTGATAGAGCAAGGATGAGTGCAGAAGATAGGCTGACTAAAAACTTCGAGGGTAACACCAAACTCTTTTGGAGAGAGGTGAAGAAGTCTCGGGGTGGTTGGTCAGCCTTCAGAATGAATAAAATAAGGTCTAAAGGTGGAGACATTCTTACACAAACACAAGACGTGTTAAGCCGATGGAGTGAATATTTTGGCGATATGTATGCGGATGCTACGGTTGGCGCCGGTGTTGGATGTGGTTTAGTAGATCAACATTCGACAACGGCGTCCTCCGATGGCATCAGTATGGATGAAGTTGAATGGGCGATAAGAAGTTTGAAAAATGGTAAGGCAGCGGGCATTGATATGGTGTCTGCCGAGATGATCAAGCTTGGTGGCTCTTGTGTCTGGGAGGCGTTCCTGTTGCTCCTCAATTTATGTTGGAGCTCGGGAATGGTTCCCAGGGACTGGAATAGCGCAGTCATCGTGCCTTTGTTTAAAAACAAGGGTTCACGTTATGACTGCGCAAATTACAGAGCCATAAGCTTGACCAGTTTGGCAGCAAAAGTGTATGGAAAAATTATTGAAAGGAGAATGAGGATGGTGTCCGATGGTTTACTGTGTGAGACACAAGGAGGTTTCAGGAGTGGAAGGGGATGCATGGATCAAGTGTTCTCTCTGCGCAACATTGTGGAGAAGCATCTGGCTCTAGGTCAGAGGGTTTTCTGCAGTTTTGTGGATCTGGAGAGAGCATTTGACACGGTTGTACGAAAGGAACTTTGGGACATTTTACCGGAGTATGGTATTAACGGTAAACTGCTACAGGCTGTGCAGTCCAGTTACATGGGCTGTAGAGCCTGTGTGCGGCTGGATGATGGAATGTCGCCTTGGTTTGACGTCAATATCGGCGTTAAGCAGGGGTGCGTTCTGTCAGCCAGGCTGTTTATCATATATCTGGATAAATGTCTCCAAAGGTTGAACGATATGAATGTGGGAGTCCAGATGGGCGACTCAGTGGTCACTGCTCTGCTTTATGCAGATGATGCAGTCCTGCTGGCACAGTCAGCGATTGACCTGCAGACCCTAGTCGACACAATGACAGAAGATTGTAAGAAAAGGGGTCTACGCGTGAATGTGAGCAAAACCAAAATAATGGTCTTTGAAAGAGATAAAACCAGAACAGATGTAAGAGTAACAATAGGTAATGATGTACTAGAGCAAGTGGATGAATTTGTATATCTTGGATGTGGATTTAGCCGAGATGGAAGGTACACCACTGATATAGAGCGAAGAGTGAATGCGGGAAATAGAGTGAACGGAGCGTTGGGGCAACTTCTCGGCAGCCACCACCTCAGCCAGAAGGCACGTGTAGCAATACATAACGCAGTGCTTGTCCCAACATTACTGTATGGAAGCGAAGGTTGGGTATGCAGAAAAGAGTATGATAGTAAAATAATGCGGTCGAAATGCGATCTCTGCGGAAAATCTGTGGAGTTAGGCTGACCGACCGCATTCGTAACGACGACGTAAGAGAGCGAGTAGGTATGAAAGAGAGTATTGGTGTAAAGATGCGAAAGGGAATGCTCCGATGGTTCGGACATGTGGAAAGAATGCCGAACGAACGCCTGGTTAAGAAGATATACAATGCGAAAGTGGAAGGATGTAGGTACCGAGGGAGACCGAGACTAACCTACCTAGACCAGATCGGTCATGTACTGAAGGAAGGTGGAGTCAAGAGTCTCCGAAACCGGCGAGCGTGTATGAAGAGAATTATGAATGTTGAGGAAGCGAGTGAAGTATGCAGAGATAGAGTTCTCTGGCACTCTGTTCTCTCTGCCTACCCTGCAAGGGATATGGCGTGATGATATGTATGTGTGTATGTATAATTTTAAAACGATTGGTGTCATCATCCCACTGTTGGGCTCGGGTCTCCTCCGTAATGGGAGGGAAATTAACCTACTATACCGCGCTGGTAAGACGTGTTGGTATAGGGTTTTGTTTCGAGATTTCCTTCTCTCGCATAGATGTTATATGCGTTTTATATCCCTTAGTCGTCTTGTACCCACGGGTATGATATGGGGTGGTGAAAAGTATTCTTATTCCGTCAGCACACGGAAAATATTTTATTTATTTATAATAAATTCCAATCAGTCAGCCTTCAGAATGAATAAAATAAGATCTAAAGGTTTAGCCGATGAGTTAAGCCGAGATGGAAGGTACACCACTGATATAGAGCGAAGAGTGAATGCGGGAAACAGAGTGAACGGAGCGTCGGGGCAACTTCTCGGTAGCCACCACCTCAGCCAGAAGGCATGTGTAGCAATACATAACGCAGTGCTTGTCCCAACATTACTGTATGGAAGCGAGAGTTGGGTATGCAGAAAAGAGTATGAAAGTAAAATTAATGCGGTCGAAATGCGATCTCTATGGAAAATCTGCGGAGTTAGGCTGACCGACCGCATTCGTAACGACGACGTAAGAGAGCGAGTAGGTATGAAAGAGAGTATTGGTGTAAAGATGCGAAAGGGAATGCTCCGATGGTTCGGACATGTGGAAAGAATGCCGAACGAACGTCTGGTTAAGAAGATATACAATGCAAAAGTGGAAGGATGTAGGTACCGGGGGAGACCGAGACTCACCTATCTAGACCAGATCGGTCATGTACTGAAGGAAGGTGGAGTCAAGAGTCTCCGAAACCGGCGAGCGTGTATGAAGAGAATTATGAATGTTGAAGAAGCGAGTGAAGTATGCAAGGATAGAGTTCTCTGGCACTCTGTTCTCTCTGCCTACCCTGCAAGGGATATGGCGTGATGATATGTGTGTGTATGTAAATTCCAATGTGACAAAATAAGAATACAATTTACCATCCCTTCTGTTCTTCTTCCTATCTTGTTAGTAGGTGTCGTAAAAGATGACTATGTGATATATTATACATATTATATCATATGTGCAAGTCAAGGAAAATTTGAAATCAAATTTTATTCCAACTCATATGAACCAGTGTAGTATAAGTGCTGTGTGGTAGCGGTTACGAATACTACCAACCCTTACTTTGCTCGTGGATGTTGTAAAAATCTACTAAGAGCCTGAGCCGATCTGAGCCAACTCCATTTGATGTCGTTTAGTCAACGATTAGATTCCCAAGGAGGGTTGACGTCTGGCAGGCGGTCGGTCATAAAACTATTGCCACTAACTTTTACAATATGTACTATGAAACAGGAGTATGTACTCCTGTTTACATGTATCGACCCCAAGTAATTGGGATAATAGTAGGAAAATGATGATGACGATCAGTGTTGTATAAGTCATGTTTAAAAGTCATTATCCCTTCTATTGTGGAGATGGCTCAAGGCCAGCAGTGGGACGTAAATGGACTGAGATGATTATTTAATATTAATTTAGAATCACGCAAATTTGTATAAGAATTGGTACCAATATCTCTATTATCTAAAACAATAGAAACAGCAAAAACTGTTTTAGAAGTTCCTTTTGTTAAGGTATTATTGAAATTAATCCCTTTTGTCTTCGAAATTAAACGCTGTGAGATCTATCACAAATGTACTGCAGGTTTGCAGATCATAATCAAATAATAGAACGCTTGAAAGGTGTCCCTGCCAAGGTTTTGGCAATTACGAAGTGGCTTTAGAACCAATCAGTTTACAACTAATCCTAAGTGAATTCAGTACATATATTTGAAAGGAGTTTAGCTGTGTGGTAGCGGTTACGAATACTTCCAACCCTTACTTTGATCCTGGATGTCGTAAAAGACGACTAAGAGCCTTATAACGACCTGGGTCAACTCTATCTCATGCCATTTGGTCAACAATTACATTCCCAAGGAGCGTTGATGTCTGGCAGGCAGCCGGTCATACTATTTCCAAGAAATTTTTAACAATATGTACTATGAAAGAAGAGTACATATCGTGTCGATCCCAAGCAATTGGGATAAGAGTAGGAGAATGATGATTTAAAAGCAGTTCAGTAACAGACTGACATATAAAAGAAATACCAATATACATATAGATATCGATTGCACAGATGACGTAGGAGTTAAGATACCGACTTTTTCGTGCCAGTGCCTTGGATTCGATTCTTACGCCGAACAATAATTTGTGTAGGTAGGTCTCGAAGGGCATGTCACTGGAGCTAATATGGACTAAACATGTATCCAATAATATTTATGAAAACATAATATAAAAAAAATGACGAGCTCGCTGAGTTTCTTGACGGATCTTCTCAGTTTGTGGCGGCTTTCCGATTCAGTGGTAATTTAATTTAAAAAAAAATATATGTAAAATTGACAATATGTAAGTGCCCTTATAGGATTCATGCATGATAAATGATTTGATTTGATTTGTAAACCACAAAGTGTTTTTCTGAGTTTTGGCGTAATTTGTCTGCGTTAATTATGTATTTGTAACGTCCCCCGCAATACAAGGATATTCGTGGTTTATCGATTGTCTTTTAAAAAAAGAAAGATATCCAGTCAAATGGTGAAACTAAAATATCTAATTTACAAACATTTACTAAAACGATCTAGATTGAGGCAAGAACTTAAAGCATCTATACCACGAATGCAATCACTTTAAGTGGCTAGATACTGAGCTAAGTTCTTAGGATAACTTAGCTGATATCTTTCACGAGATTATTATGATTCATCTGGTTTTTATTTATGTTTTATGAATTTAGTTTTCTTCTTCTTCTTATGTATTGGCAATCAGCTACATAAGTAGCTGATTGCCAATACATAATATATGAGCTATTGGTGCCAGTGTCGAGTTATGCATATCTTCACGTTTTTAGTCTTTCAGGTTATTTTTGTCTAACAATAAGTCAAATTGTCACCATCAACAGTGCTATGGCCACACTGTGAATTTAGGTTTTGTTTAAATTACTGAAATTTAGCGTTTAATATGCTTAATTATTTATAAAACCCGATTAGGAAGCGAAAAAAACAAGTAATCGGGTTTTATTAATTAGTTTTTTTTTTCACAGATGGCATAATATTCTAAGTAGCAATTTCTATCGTGAGTATTTCGGATATAGTTTAAAAGATCTTCTAAATCTTATCCATCATCATGCAAGACAAATCATTGCTCTGAATCGCTATGTGATTTATGTTTGTTGAAATATATATTCCCAAGTGTCAAGATTAAAAATATCTATAATACATTTACCACAAGAGAAAGAAAACTCGAAACAAAACCATATACCAATAGGTCTGACCAGCATGGTATAGTAGGTCAATTGCCCTCTCATTTTGGAGGAGGCTCGTGGCCAACAGTAGGACATATATGAGCTGAGATGATGATGATGATTTATCACAATGTTTGTTATCCCAGTGGTTGCTATGACAACAGCAACTGCACTTCTTTGTATAGCTTTTGATATATTTAGCCCCCGTTTATATTTATAGACACTTCTTTGCTTCTATTTGTGGCAGCATTACGTATTGGTCACAGTAATTTGTTGTAATTCAAATAATTGCTTATGATATTAACACATTCAAACACACAAATCCTTAAGCTTTATACAAACATACATATCATCACGCCATATCCCTTACAGGGTAGACAGAGAGAACAGAGTGCCAGAGAACTCTATATACTTCACTCGCTTCCTCAACATTCATAATTCTCTTCATATACGCTCGTCGCTTTCGGAGACTCTTGACTCCACCTTCCTTCAGCACGTGACCAAACTGGTCTAGGTAGGTGAGTCTCGATCTCCCCCAGTACCTGAAAATACCTGAGTACCTGAAAATAATAAATATTATAAATTAAAATAAAACAACAAGTACGTATTGAAGGAAGGTGGAGTCAAGAACTCCACCTTCCTTCAATACGTGACCAACCTGTTCTAGGTAAGTTAGCATCAGTCTCCACCGGTATCTACATCCTTCTATGAAAGAGAGTATTGGTGTAAAGATGCGAAAGGGAATGCTCCGATGGTTCAGACATGTAGAAAGAATGCCGAACGAACGTCTGTTTAAGAAGATATACGATGCGAAAGTGGAAGGATGTAGGAACCGGGGGAAACCGAGGCTAACTTAAGCTTTATAATATTAATTATAGAGTTTCGCTTTATAATCGGGTATTTATAAATAATTAAGCATATTAAATGCTAAAAATTTCAGTAATTTGAATAACAAGGTTGTGTCATCGTTTAATACAATTCTAACTGCAAAGTTTGAAGTATTAAGCTTATAAAAATGTGTAAACATTGTCGGGTAGATGGCATACGTCACCTTAAGACGTAAATATGATACGAAGCGAGATTTGCATGTCCTACAATAGTTCACGATGGTGTAGTGGCAGCACGATTGGGCCGGAATCCCAATAGGCGCGGGGTCGTATCCCGCTTGTGACATCATTTTTCGCTTTGTAATCGGGTATTTATAAATAATTAATCATATTAAATGCTAAAAATTTCAGTAATTTTAATTATAGAGTTAACTATTACCGTAAGATTAATGACGTACACACAAACTGTAATAGCTCTACCAAACCAACGGCGGTCGTTATTTCAACGCTTTAATTAACATCATTAGAAAGTGTAACACAATTGCTGGCTGTTAATTTAAAACATAAATTTACCCGCCATCTTAACGCCTCAATTATAGCGACACGTAAACGTTAGGCAATGTGCTGATGTAAATTTTGCAATTTAAGTACTATTGATATACTTGACTTAGTTATGTCTCTGATGTTAAGTCCATGAGATGTATTTATTACTGTCAATTAGGTTAATGGGTTGTATCAGCGAAGTTAAGGAATACTTAATAGATGGAGGGCGGAAATACGGCAAATTTTAGTACTTCATGATGACCTTGCGTCGAATTGGATGTTTACGGGTTGAGAGCCCTCAGCGCTCACCCACAGTCCGGGTAAAGTTGTCATAGCCATCTGAGGCTAACAACTATGACACCCAAAAAAAAAAAAAAAAAAACGACTTAGATGTCAGCATGTGACAGATCGTTGTCGTCCCGGCCACTGACGAGAAATTCACGCTGTTCCGGTGGCCGGTCCAACGACGAAGGCGAGGTTCACGGGTGGGTTATGTGTGTGCGTGCTTATCCTCTCTGTCGCCCCGGAAGCAGTGGTGCGAGGAGTGCGCCGACCGTAGCTCACCCCTAGAAAAAAAAAAAGCATGTGACAGATCGTAGCCGGTCAAAGAAAATGGGTAATATCTGCTGCTAGTGGAATGGTGTGTAATGAGAGGAGATAAAAGTAGTTATGAGGAAACCTTTTATTATGAATATCGAAGCCTTTAGAGGCAAGGGAGACTGAAGAAAAGATAGATGAATTGCTGATAACTGGATTGAACTATTAACTCTTGTGTTTCCCAACTGCTATGACATGTCCTTCTTTAAACGAGGTTTAAGAAGAGCACTTTCTTTACAATAACCAGCAGCGCAGCTGTACCACGCTATTGCAAAGATCCATGAATAGCAGTATCACTTACCATCAAGTGTGCTGCTTGCTTCATCATCTCAGCTTATATATATATCCCACTGTTGGGCTCGAGCCTCCTCCATAATGGGAGGATAATTGACCTACTATACCGCGCTGGTCAGACATATTGGTATAGGGTTTTGGTTCGAGTTTGCCTTCTTTCGCATATATGTTATATTCGTTTTATATCTCTTAGTCGTGTCGTGGTGGTGGTGGTGAATTATATTACTCCGTCACCACATGAAAGAAGCTGCTTCCTTAAATGTACAAATTCAAAAAATGTTGACCCAATGTTGACCTAATGTTGACCCAAAAAAGTGATGGCTGATCCATTACTATACAGTTAACACCGTTTCTATATATATATATATATATATATATATATATATATAGTAGTATAGTAGTAGTATATATATATATATATATATATATATATATATATATATATATATATATATATATATACTAGCGACCCGCCCTTGCTTCGCTTCGGTTACATCAGTGCAGTTGTCTAGTTTACTTTTGCTGAATAGAATTCCTTTCGGAGAAGGAATTTCTTAAAATCCTGCTTCATTTGACCTTTACAGGGCAGAAAGAAAGTCCACACCAAATTCCAAGTCTATAGAGGCAGTATTGGAAATGTGTTTTTTTTTGGGTTTACACCTACGCAATCCCTTTTAGGGGTGGAGTTTTTTAAAAAGCCGGTCTTAGTTTACCTCCGAATCGTAATACAAATATGCCTACCGAAATTCAAGTCTGTAGGAGCTATATTTAAAAAATGTGATTTTTATAACCCCAACAACTCCCGTTGCGGGTGGAATTTTGTAAAATCCGTTCTTAGCTGCCCTTTACTCGGCGAAACGAATATTTCTACCAAATTTCAAGTCTCTAGGCCTTATGGTTCCAGAGATATCGTGATGAGTCGATACATAAGTGGAAATCTCTTATATATATATATATATATATATATATATATATATATATATATATATATATATATATATATATATATGCTATTGCGCTTCGTTCGGTGAGCGAGAGAGCCGGGAGGCCCAACTGGTGGGTTTGGGGTTTGTATTGGTAGGCAGCAGCCTAGCTATGCCATTGGTATTACAAAGGTCCATGGGCGGCAGTGACACTTACCATCAGGTATCTGCTCGTTTGCCACCATTAGCAATAAAATATATATACATCATTTAGGTAAATTAGCATGTCAAGCATAAATAATGTTCCAAAGACAGCATTGTTCCCATCTCATTATTAACATTAGTGACCCATTTTGCTCAGTTGAATCGCGGAATTCACCCTCGGACTACGAACAACTGAAGTATTCTGTTATTTCTGTATTCAGAGCATAACAAGTATTGTAATGAAAGCATTGTATTATTTTTGTTTGTCAGTTGAACGAACATTTTTAGTTGCTTAGGCGTCTTGCTGTCTTGTATAATATTTATAAGACAGGAGTTGCCTCGCCTCAGCTTTGAGAAATACTAAATTATAAGCATTGAAGCTTATACGAGTGTAACACATACGAAATAAAACTATTTTTACATATTTTATGGCACGTTTTAATTTTGGATATGCTGTTCTAGTGAAAACAACGTTAATATGCTATAAAATTCATAGAAATAGTTTAAGTACAATAAATTTAAATTGCTATTTCCGAACTCAAATGGAAATGAAGAATTCTTGGAAATATCTTTTATGTCACGCATGGCGTCTTGTTTCTATATTGAGAATTTGATATTTTAAATTGTATATTATGTCATCATTTTATTTTCTGTTACGATTTAAAAATGTAATATAATTGTGTCATAAAGATGTAAAGATGCGAAAGGGAATGCTCTGATGGTTCGGACATGTGGAAAGAATGGCGAACGAACGTCTGGTTAAAAAGATATAGAATGCGAAAGTGGAAGGATGTAGGTACAGGGGGAGACCGAGACTAACCTACCTAGACCAGATTGGTCACATACTGAAGAAAGGTGGAGTCAAGAGTCTCCGAAACAGGCGAGCGTGTATGAAGAGAATTATGAATGTTGAGGAAGCGAGTGAAGTATGCAAGTATAGAGTTCTCTGGCACTCTGTTCTCTCTGCCTACCTTGCAAGGGATATGGCGTAATTATATGTACGTATATATATATTTTTTTCATTTATTTTGGCATATGGTCATATAGCATACAGTCATACAGAAAAATATTACAAGTTATACAATATTTAAAGTTGTAGACAATGAGTGCCTAATAATAGTTCTAAATATTACTCTTAAGCATTTATTTGACAAACAAGGCCATAGTGACCATAAAAACAGCAATTCATTTATTAACGCAAAACATGGCAAAATTAAACATTACTTATTATATATAAGTTTTTCAAAGATTATTTTTTTAAATGTATATATTGAGTTAGAAAATAAATCTAAATCAGATTTTTTTTTGTTATAGTTATTCAGACAGCGTGAGTAAAAATTATTAAGACAATAGTTTTTATGATGAAGCAGTGGTGCAAACATATTAAATGAACGTGAGGGGCGTGCGGGTATCCTGACTTTAGTGTTAAAATTAATCTTAGAAAGGATTACGTCAGAGTCAATAAGGTTATTTAAAATTTTGTAGAGAAATTTAAAATCAAATAAAATGTATGTGTATTAAATGTATTGTGTCATATGAAATGTCTAAGAACTGTTAGCAGATAAGAGCGTTGCAAGAAATGTTTACCGTTTAACCAATAGGATATAAGAACTAAAATGAGAGAATGTTATGGAAAAGGATTGCATTCTAAAGAAAAAAGTCGTGAAATAATTTAAGAGCTAACATTTTTAAGTAGTGAAATAGGAGATACAAGTTTTTAACTATAGGAAGTCAGTCGACCGAAAAGTTATAAATTCTAATATGATGTTTCAAATTATTTATATATTATCGGTATTCATTATATTGCTGTTTTGTAATTAAAAGTTTATTTTGTCTTTACCTAAACATTTTTTTAACTGACTACAAAAAAAGGAAAAGGGTTCTTCGATTTGACTGTATTTTTTTATGTTTATTACCTCAATACTTTTTACTAAGTGAACCGATTTTGATGATTCTTTTTTATTTGATAGCTGGTGTTTCCCATTTAGTTCACTGGTTACCTACCAGTTTAAGTCTTTTTTTTTTTGTTATTTTTTTTTTAAATTTATTTTCGTATAAATTTAAATGTTTAAAATCAGAGACAAGTCCGGTAATGTCCACTGCTTTTTTTAAAAAAATCCTTTCATGTTAGGACGATTTGTAACGCAGTATCAGATTATTAAATAAATTGAAGACGTATGTGAAATGTGTGTTTATATAAATAAAAGCCTATAATCGTACTAATATTATAAATGTGAAAGTGTGTGAAGATTTTTGGATATTTGTTAAACGCGTTAACCGTTAAACAGATTTTAAAAAAAAATTGGCCTTTTCCTGAATTAAAACATAGAATATTTTTTTATTCTGGTAATGTGTACTCTTGAAATAATAATTTAGTGATAAACAAAGTTACTTTTTATACGATCAAAAACGCGGACAGAAGCTAGTATACAATAAACCATTATAAACAAAAACATTTAGTAATCATTTATATTTTTTTAACGACACCCCACCCCCATAGATAATAAACCTTGCATTGCGGGGAACTTTACAAACATATAATTAACGCACACAAATTACATCCAGACTTAGAACAATACTGTGGATTGCACAAAGTATTGTCCTGCGTAGGAATCGAAACTATAGCACTGCCACGGAATGTCGTTATCTTAACCACTACATGTTATACAATATTTAGTAAAAACACTCGTGTTAGATAATCATTTAGTAAAGCCTTGTAATTATCATACAACGTCACTGTCATCATCATCATCATCACAGCCCATATAAGTCACACTGTTGGGCTCGAGCCTCCTCCGTAATGGGAGGGAAATTAACGTACTATACCGCGCTGGTCAGACGTGTTGGTATAGGGTTTTATTTCGAGTTTTCCTTCTCTAGCATAGATGAAAAAAAATGGATGTTATATGGGTGAATATACGCTATTTGAATTCCAGTGGTCCATAGGCAAATTTTATGTTAAACTCAATATATTATTATTTCTATATGCTTAAAAAATAAAGAATATAGTATATTATTTGGCCTACATAATCTATTCACGATAATTGTTTAATTTAAGGCATTAATAGTTTAAAATAGTTATAAATGTATTCTCCTCTGGCCTCCCCATTACTAAATTATAATGGTTTTATGACCAGATACTTTAAATATGTATTCCATTGTGTTTTTTTTACACATGATCATATGCTGTTATAAACATCGAAACATATTTTATCAAGAAAAACTATAAAAATATTTATTAATATAAAAAATAATAAATTATTTTCATGTCATGTTATAATAATGTCACTTCATCTGGCGAAACTCAAAGAAATAAAATTTGACTTAAAACCGCAAAGGTATGTTTTTGTCCTTGAACAACGCGCGTACAACAGTGTGAAGTCAGAAGCAAGCTAACGACGTTGAGCAAAACTCCATTAATATTGCGTCAGTTTGCGATTAACTGTAGGAAAGCGTGTTTGTGCCAGTCGTTGAAGTATTTCCTTTGGTAAGTATATGTTTTTGTATATTATCGTTACGAAATTGTATATTTGCACAATGCCATGTTTATTTTGTATAGATGTCATGTATTACTTTAAACTATGGTCAGAAAAGCGAGTGATATTGTTTTTGTAGGTTATGTGCGATTTTGTCACTTCTCTGGCGTCACTTCTCTGGCATATTTCATACTAGAAGAAATACATGAGCGCCAGGGGAGTGACAATTTTTTTTTGTTGATATATGGGTGAATATACGGTATTTGATTTTTTTGTGTCCCTGAAAGAAATGTAATCTGTTCCATTCAATATTGATAATTTCTCTATTTGACACAATTTTTAAATTTGTAATGATGAGGGCCAGAAGATTTTACATTATTTTTTAATTTTATAAGCACCAGAGGAAAACGTGTTACCAGGGGAGTGACACTATTGGCAGAATAGTGACAAATTAAAGCAGAGAAGTGACAGGCTAATGATTATTAGCTAAGAAAGGGGACTAATATTAAATAAAACATATATAAATTATAGTATTTGGATATTTTTAATATAAGAAATAAATTCAGTCTTTACAGTTTTGGTGTGTAGATTTTTCATGGTGTCCTGTAACAATCTCTTCTGTTTTTTTATTTTATTTTTTGTAATGCTATCTTTTATACCTGGGCATAATCTACTATTGCAATCTTCTTCAAAAAAACTCTGCGACTATTTTCTCTAACTTCGGATTCGTTTTATCGTTTCTTGTCTTCCGTGTCCTATCTAACAAACTCTTATTCGCAGTACATGACTGTCTTATAGGGTTCATATTAATTTGGTTCAACACTTTATACTTTTTGACTATTTTTGTAATAAGTGGTTTATTACTTTTTTAAATATCTTCTTTTCATTATAATTCCTTATCAAATTTATATTATCTTTGAGTTGGTTTTGGATCACCTCACTAAATAATAATTTTTTTCTTCACCTGTTCTACATTCTCTTTACTATTATTCTGTAAAAGATCGGCCACTTTTGAGTTTGGAGTCATTTTTTGTTTGCTAATGCGCCGTAGTTTCTTTTGACAATCACGTATCCTTTGACGTAACTGTTTAATTTCATATTTTTGTTTTTTTATAAGTTGATTTCGTCGTTTGCGCTGAATTTCTAATCGCCTTTTAGTAGCCAGAGCAATATTGTTTTGTGGAAGTGGAGGTTCATTATCAGACCCAGGTGGTGTTACTGGATAGTTTCTGGTAGATTGTAGCTTTACGCGATCTCTATGCTTTTTAGTCTTCTCTCTCCATATTTTTCTAACAGCCCTTTGTTCCCTCTTAGTCATATCATTTATGCTCTTAATCTGTCCCATTTCTTTTTCTTTTTATATCGCTGCTTTTCTTTTTCTTTTAATTCAGCATTTTTAACAGGATCGTTATTAATTCGTTGGTAGCGTAATTTTTCAGCTTGACGTTTTTTTTCTAACCTCTCTTCACTTGTTTGTTTCTTTTTAACATTCACGATGATGTCTGATGATACTCGAGTATCTAAAACAAATGAAATGAAGCTTTATAACATTATATATACATTTTATATCCCTTAGTCGTCTCGTACGATCATCCACGGGTGAGATATGGGGTGGTGAATAGTAATCTTACTTCGTCACCAAACAATAAAAAAAAAGTGTGTGTGTCAGCTCCGACGCACGACTGGAGTTTACTCCTTAAGTACGATTATCAAAACAGGCGCAAAAAAGCTCATTTGACTAAAAATAATATATATATATATATATTTTTATTTACATTTATTAAAACTGTTCAGTAAAGTATTATCTCACGTCAGAAAGTGAAAGGTGCGCAGAATAGTTTGCGCACCAAAAACGTAACGAGGTCATTCAATCACTAGATTTTACACCTCAAATTTTTCTCATACCGGGCGCTTTATATGTAAATCGATACTTAAGGAGTAAACACCAAAAAAAAAAAGAACGTCACTGTGCAATTGCAGAATTATAAGATTTCTAAAGTAACCTACAAATACCCTCCGTAAAACAAATACAGTATAAATTGAAGTACTTCAATGTAATGCGACGGTAAATTAAGGACGAACAGTTCAAGTAAATTTATTAACAGAATTTTCAGAATACGCACAGAGTTTTGTGCGAGCACACAAACACAACGTATGTGCTTTCGAAAGTAATTACATTAAAGGCAACTTCTAAACACGTTTTCATATACACTGTACACTCAATGTTAAACCTTTTGAATGGATTGTTTTCAAACGTTTTTGAAAACTTTGATTTAATATTCAATTTTAAATTACTGAAATTTAGCATTTAATATGCTTAATTATTTGTAAAAACCGCTTACGAAGTGAAAAATGATGTCACAAGCGGGATTCGAACCCGCGCCTATTGGGATTCCGGCCCAATCGTGCTGCCACTACACCACCGTGACTAACTGTAGGGCATGCAAATTTCACTTTGTATCATATTTACGTCTTAAGGTGACGGTATGCTATCTACCCGACAATGTTTACACATTGTTATAGGCTTAATACTTCAAACTTTACAGTTATAATTGTATTAAACGATGACACAACCTTGTTATTTAAATTACTGAAATTTAGCATTTAATATGCTTAATTATTTGTAAAAATCGCTTACGAAACCTATAATGGCCGGAATCCCAATAGGCGCGGGTTCGAATCCCGCTTGTGACATCATTTTTCACTTCGTAAGCGGTTTTTACAAATTCATTTTTAACATAGGATTATTCAGTATTAACCCTAATCTGTGGGGTGACAGAGTAAAAGTACAATTCACCACCCCATATCTTACCCGTGGGTGATCGTACAAAACGACTAAGGGATATAAAACGCATATAACATCTATGCAAGAGAAGGAAAATTCGAAACAAAACCCTATACTAACACGTCTGACCAGCGTGATATAGTAGGTCAATTACCCTTCTATTATGGAAGAGGTCCGAACCCAACAGTAGGACATATATGGACTGAGATGATGATGATGATGAACCCTAATTTAATGGGACTTCTTATGGGATCTAGATGTCTACTTCTAAAGATATGATTTTGGTTCATAGTTATTTATTTTTTATTGCTTATGGTGGCAAACGAGCAGTACACCTGATGGTAAGTGTCACTGCCGCTCATGGACCTTTGCAATACCAAGGATACAGCTTAGGCCGCCTACCAATAATATCCCCAAACCCACCCAGCTTCCGGCTCTCTCCGAATTCCAAAATAAAAATTATTATTATTTAGTATTAGTTTACCTTATTGATTGGGTTTATTAAAGCTGAAAGGTGGTTAATTCGTTTAGAAATTAAAAAAAAAAAACATAAAATACATATAAAATCCATAAAAATACTTTTATTTTTAAACTTACCTTTTTGGGGATGATAATATAAGTCCAATACAAAACTTAAGGAAATAAGTTACAAATAAAAGCCTTTAAGCATACTGTACACGTATTACTTAAGTAAGATATGATAGGTAGCGTCCCAGAATAAAAGGAAAATTGTCACATAACTTTATTGATGCAGGAAAATTGATTTCAGGGTCGTGACCCTCTTACAAAAGAGATACTGTTAGTAAGTGAATACAGGCAGACTGTTGATCCCAATAAATTTTCTGCAGTAGGGACATAACGCCTATTCTTATAATGAACCTTTTGTTTAAGTTCTCTTCTTTTCCCATAATTGGATAGATAAAAGTGGGGATGAAAGAAGACAGTATTCAAAGAAATAAAACTGATAATAAATCATATGCCTAGCCTGCGTAGTATCTTCTTTTCAGCTTGATGGCTGCACTAGTAGTTAACCCGTGATCGGATACCGCTTGTGGATCTGGTTCAACCATTTTTGATTTTTTTTTATTTTATATATTTTACTGGTTTAATTTTGTATATAACTTTTAAAAAATGAATCTTTACTCGAAGTGCATTTCACTGGAGCTTATATAAATTAAACATGTAACCAATTCGTGAAAATGTGTAATTTAAAAAATGACGAGCCAACTGAATTTCTTGTCGGATCTTTTAAGTTTGTGGCCGCTTTCCGATTCGGTGGTAGATTAATTAAAATTCATTTAAAAATAGTAATGTAATATTGACAATATGTAAGTGCCTCTACGGGGCTTATGCAAAATGATTTGATTTGAATCAGCAGTTTTGATATCAGTTAATATACTAACATTGTTACAGTCCTCCCACAGATGAAGGTAATGATTAGTCTATAAGCTCATGTTGCCAGATAAGTTGGCATAGATTGTATAATAGACAAATATCTCTCGCATCTGTGCAGAAGGATGTAAAATAGTCTAAATCATATCGGTTGTATAGAAGAAACTGTCTGAATTATATTATTCTTTTTTTATTTAAAAGAGAAAAAATAATAGCAAAGTAACCAGTGTGTGTTACCAACGATGACTTACGGAACTGAAACGTGGTCTCTAAATGTTGGCCTCATCAAAAGGCTCAAAGTTGCTCAGCGTGCTATGGAGAGGGCTATGCTCGGTATTTCTCTACGTGATAGAATCCGAAATACGGAAATCCGTAGAAGAACGGGTGTAACTGATATAGCCCGAAGAATTAGCGCGTTGAAGTGGCAATGGGCAGGCCACATCGCTCGATGAACCGACAACCGTTGGGGAAGAAAGGTCGTCGAGTGGAGACCACGAATCGGACGGCGCCGCATAGGACGACCCCGCACTAGGTGGACTGACAACATTATCAAGGTCGCAGGAAACCGCTGGATGCAGGTGGCGCGGGACCGTGTTGAATGGTATTCTCGTGGGGAGGCCTACGTCCAACAGTGGACGTTTACGGGCTGATGGATGGATGGATGGATGGATGGAAACTATTTTAGAAATAAAACTATTTTAAAAATTCTTTAAATCACAAAAAAAAAGAAAATTTTTCAATAAAAATTGGGTTAATTAAAAATCGAACCGGAGCTGATAAAGTATTATTTTTGTTATTTAAAAAAAAAAAAAAATACTAAACTGAAATTCGTTGTTTATAAAAAGAAATACTGCAGTAATGATTTTTGGCAAATGGACGATGTGTTTTCCGTGTGGTGACGCAGTAAGAATACATTTTACCACCCCCCATCTTACCTGTGGGTGATCGTAAGAGACGACTAAGGGATATAAAACGCATATAAATAACAACTATGTGAGCAGGGCCGGCTTTACCTATAGTGCAGAGGGTGCGGTGCACCCGGGCGCCGGGTGTTAGGGGGCGCCGAGAGCCGCTTGTAACCATCAACCTATTCCATTTTGTTCACCCACTTTGGTACAAGAGGGCGCCAGGTTATTGATTGCACCCGGGCGCTACATGTGCTTGAGCTGCGCCTGTATGTGAGAAAAGGAAAACTCGAAACAAAACCTTTACCAACACATCTGACCAGCGTGGTAAAGTAAGTTAATTGTCCTCCCATTATTGAGGAGACTCGACTCCAACATTGGGACATATATGACTAGAGATGGTATGTTTTTAAAATAAAAATGTTGTACTGACAATGTTTTTCTTTATGCTTGTATATAAATAATAAAGTTTCACCAGTTATAAATTCCCATAAAAACTCTCAGGTATAGGTACACCCGTAGTAACATAGGAGGGGCCGCAATGCGGAAAGTCAACAAACAAATTTCACTGAGCCAGATTTGGATGGCGTCAACAAATTCATTACGCTCTATGTGACGACGCGACTCATATTTTTAACTTTAACGTATCACATCTATTTACTATTTTTACAATGTTATTTTTTATTTATACATACATACCATCACGCCATGTCCCTTTCAGGGTAGGCAGGGAGTACAGAGCGCCAGAGAACTCTATCCTTGCATACTTCACTCGCTTCATAATTCTCTTCATACACATCTATTTACTATTCTTACAATGTTATTTTTTATTTATAATTTTATTAAATTTTTCATTTAAATATTAAAAAGATTTTTTTTTATTGCTTATGGTGACAAACAAGCAGACAGCACACCTGATGGTAAGTTTCACTGCTGCCCATGGACTTCAGCAATGCCAAGAGTATAGCTAGGCCGCTGCCTACCAATACAAACCCCAAACCCACCTCAGTTGGGCTTCCGGCTCTCTCGCTCACCGAACGAAGCGCAATAGCACATTGCCATTACTCAGACGGCGATCTGCCGCGAGAGTTTCAAATTTATAGATTATGGTGTGGTCATGCTCACTGAAAAGGTCTCTGCTTGCGGTAGCTACGTGGAGCGGGTCTCTCCCTTCCCTCCAATGTGGTTGAGGGGCGTGATGGCTGCTCTAATAGTTAACTCGTGATCGGGTGCCGCTTGTGGGATCTGGTCCAGCCATTTTTCTTTCTTTTTTGTTTATAAATATTCTTAGTTTAATTTTGTATTATATACAAAATTTAAAAAAAATAATCTTTACTCGAAGGGCATATCACTGGAGCTAACATAAATTAACCATGTAACCAAACTCTTTTGTGAAAAAATATAATAAAAAAAAAATGACGAGCCCACTGAGTTTCTTGCCGGATCTTCTCAGTATGTGGCTGCTTTCCGATCCGGTGGTAGATTAATTAAATTTAATTTAAAACACAATGTGAAATTGACAATATGTAAGTGCCCCTATGGGGCTTATGCAAAATAAATGATTTGATTTGATTTGAGTGTGGTACTACCCCGGACGGACCGGCCCGCAGCTATAGACAGAGAACTGTCAGCAGCGTGGTCCTACCAGTATTAAAAGTTGCTAAATGAAGTTTTTCTAATAATGACGACTTATAAAAGTAACGTATCATTCCTTATTTCATCATGACAGTTTTTAAACTGCACAGATGGCGTAGTTGGTTTAGATACCGACCTACCTTGCCAATCTTAATATAATAATAATAATAAAAATAAAAAGCCTTTTATTTCATGCATTAAATTAAATTTGACAATATTAACATTTTTGTTTTATGTTTTGCATATCTACATACGATTCGCTTATAATAATTAATTTTATAAGATATTGCTATGGTATTTCGTGCAAACTTCACATTTGTTAATTGCATATGCTGGTACTTCTTACTTAAATATCTACCTAGGTAAGAATATGGTTGCAATTGTGATACCTAATAATATTGAATATAATAATAATATAATAGCGTAACAATAATTAATAATAATAATATCAGTAATAGTAACATAATAAATGCCATCAACTGAACAGTTTAAATTAGATTAATTTTGCTATTGTATAATAATTCGATTGATTAGATTGTGTACAGTCAATTAAATACAGTACATTTAAATACATTGAATTGCGCTAAATTGTTATGAATAAATTAAATTAATTTATTAAATTTATTGAATTGAATTGATTCATTAAAATACATTTTGAATAAAATAATGACCATTATGATTGCCTTTGTAATAATAATAGCGTTAATTATTAAAGGTAATATGTAGTAAGACAATTATTATTTATAAAACAAAGAAAAATTTATATAAAACCATGCATGAACCCCTCAAGTAGTGAGGGTGAAGGCCTCTTCCAGAGAACGCCAGTTGTCTCGGTCGTTTGCTTTTGCTAGCCAGTCTTTTCCTGCTACTTTTGTGATGTCGTCGGCCCATTTGGTAATAGGTCTTCCTCTTTTTCGGGTACCCGCTGGGCCTGGCCATGATGTCGTGCGGATTGTCCAGCGATCGTCACTCATTCTCGCCACGTGTCCTGCCCATTCCCATTTTAACTTTAGAGCGTAGGTGAGAGCATCTGTAACCCCTGTCTTTTGTCTGATTGTCGTGTGACGAATTTTTTGACATTTTCTAATTTTTGTGATACTTCTCTCCATGCTTCGTTGGCAGGACCTTACTTTATTTTTAACCTTAGCGATGAACTTCCAGGTCTGACAGCCGTAGGTTAGAATAGGCAACAGACAGGTGTTCATGACCTTTCTTTTGATTTTCATAGGCATCTGGCTTTTTAAGACTTCCTTCAGGCTCCAAAACTTTTTCCATGTCGTTGTTATTCTTCTATCTACTTCGATATCATTGTTTTGTTTTTGGAAGAAAATATGTTTCCCTAGGTAGATATAGCTCTCAACGTACTCCACCGGTGTGCTGTCTAGACATATAGGGTTCTGTGCGGCATTTGTCATGAGTTTTGTCTTGCATAGGTTCATTTCTAGTCCTACCTCTCTGCTTGTTTATTGTAATGTTTCTAACATTGACTGCAGCTCGGCGCTATTTTCTGATAGTAGGACAATATCATCGGCAAACCTCAAGTGGCTGATGTATTTACCTCTTATACAGATACCGGTTTTTTTCCAATCAAGTTTACCGATAATCGATTCCAGTACTGCAATAAATATTCGGGGTGAGAGGGGGTCACCCTGTCTTACTTCTAATGTGGATAGGTAGTCCCGTGCTCTCCAGTTTGACTCTAGTGGTATTGTGCTCATATATAGTAAGTATTTTATGACTTGTATGTACCTTTCCTCCACATTTTGTGATCTTAAGACCTTCCATACCGCGGAATGGAGTACTGTATCGAAAGCCTTCTGATAGTCAACAAATCCTATATAGAGTGAACGTTGAAACTCCTGGTACCTCTCCACAATCATTTCCAAAGAGTGGATGTGGTCGATAGTGGAGAAACCGCTTCGAAATCCAGCTTGTTCGAGTGGTTGGCTTTTCTCTAAAGTAGAGCTGATTCTCTTCTCTATGGTCGAAGCAAATAGCTTATAAAGAGAAGGAAGGAGGCTGATTGGCCGATAATGAAATGTAATATATTTTAATAATAGAACAGGACAACTGAACAGTGGGGATCCATTGAAAAATATTTCATTTTCTGCAATAGTATTTATTCAATAATATATTATGGAATTCTAGACCACCGGACATCTAAGTGCTTGTTTTTTCCTTTTCAGTTTTTTTATTATGTACGTAGTTTTGGTGACTTTTTACGCAGTCGGGTTTTTTGATTTTTTTAATCATTTTTTTTTATTAAACAACAATATTATGTCGGACTCTGACCACTGTGTAGGTGTTGTAGAGGAGCTTAGTATTAAGTTGAATAAATGGGTTAAAGGGTCTACCAGGAAGGGACCTGCCAGTTTTAATGGCCTCGTTCGTTATTCTATCACGTCCTGGGCTTTTCTCTGTTTTTAGCCTTTTAATTCCCATTATAATTTCTGTTTCGTCCACTGGTTTTATCTCTATGAAGAATAAATCTTAATATACATATATAAATTACGCTTGACGTTGTTTATATATGTACTAGCTTTTGCCCGCGACTTCGTCTACGCAGAAGTGATCTCTGACAGAGTTAAATAGAAAAAGCAATGCAAGGTGTTGAAGGTTTATCGCTAGGATAATAATCAACAGCGTCAGAAACTGGGATGCGTTGAGGTGTTGATTCTGCGAGTTAGTTGTCTAACGGAATTAGGCAATAGGGTGGGTCCGAGAGAAAATTCTCTACGTTGACACGCTCTACAGTCGTTGCTTTGGGCGGCGCAAGCGTGAGTACCTGTATTTAGGTTCACTGCATGAGGGCTTTGACTCGAGATGATAACCGGTTGGGGTGGCCCGCCCGCACAACGTAGATGTACGTGTACGGCGTGCGTGTGTCTATATACCATAGCCGGTCCCTAAAGAAAAAGGTGGTTCAAAGTTCTATTAATTCTACAAATTATATTGCCATTAATATACTATATACGGTATGACCATGGGATAAAAATATAATTATCGCCACCCTTTATTTGACTGTTTTGTTTCACCAGCAGAGTTGCGACCTCGTTAGATATGATTTATTATTTGAGTTATAGAGTGAACATTTTTGAAACTAAACTTAACCTGTATCTTAAACTATTAGGCAAGAACCTATTGTCGTCTACTATGTGCATCGTGTGAGCGTTCACGCCGGAACTGGTCGCCACAATGGCACTGGTGCGGGGTTGATGGAGAGGGAGAGAGAAACACGTGTTTATTTATTTTTACCGAAGAATATTTGTACGTAATTTCAAAAGAATCGATAAAGAAATTTTCTCCCCATACACACTTTGCCGCTTTGTTACACCCCCTTAGGAGCGGCATTCATAAAATCCTTTCATATTGAATCTCTATGTCATAAATAAAAACGTGCTTCACAATTTAATGTTTCTAGCTTTAATAGTTTCGGCTTAGCTACCGCCAAACGTTTGAACGACTCATTACCATGAGTCGTTCAACCCGCTTCACAGGCCTAATTTACACAACCAGAGGGTGAAAATTGACAAATGCCGGATATTACCCTAGAATATTTGATTCGACTCGTAATTTGAAAAGAATCAATAAAGATTTTTTTCTCTTCATACAAACTTTGCCACTCTGCTCCACCCCCTTAGGGGTATAATTTCGTAAAATCCTTTCTTAGTGAATCTTTACGTCATATAAAGAAACCACAGTTAACATTTCAAGTTGCCAGCTTCAATAATATCGGCTTGGCGCTAATGATTTAATGAGTCGTCCAACCCGCTTTGCAGGCCTAATTTACACCCCCAGAGGGTGAAAATCAAATAATGCTGAAACACCTGTTTATTTATTTTTACTGAAAATAATTTGTACGTAATTTAAAAAAAATCGATAAAGATTTTTTTCTCTGAACATTTTTTAAATTGACATAACTTTTTTTTTATAAACCAATTGACATAAAATAAAGCCTAAATGTTAAGTGAAGCTTACCAAAATATATTAGTGAAAACTGCGTCTAAATCGGATAAGCCGTTTCTGAGATTAGCGTGCTCAAACACACACAGACAAACAGACAAACAGATAAACAGACAAAAATTTTAAAAATTATTGTTTTGTGTTCTATTACTGTTGATAAAGGTCCCAGTAATTTTTTTTTTCATATATCTTCCATGTACAGACAGCGACCCGTTACATTTTTATTATATGTATAGATATTATGATGCCCAGACGCCCAGGACTCCCAAAGTACTTAACAGATTTTAATCAAATATGCACTTTGCACATTAAAAGATAGGATAGCTATCATCTCTATTTACAGTAATATTATTTTATTGCAAATTATTTGTCTATTATAATTATCTGAGTCACAATTATTTCCAAACGATTCCAACAGATGGCGATATCTGTTGACTGGATTGAGTAAGTATTTAATAGATGGCGATATTTTAAACGTACAAACGTTTAGCTTATAGCTTGAATTTATTAGCATAACCACCACGTGTTACTGAGGCTACCTTAGCCACAGCAAAGCGTGGTCGAGTGTGCTAGTACTTTATACAATCCAAAAACGTATGTTCTGATTATAATTTTTATTCGTTAATGTTTTAAAAATCCCTCGCAATATAAGGATTAATTCCTTAGTGGATGTCGTCTTTTATAAAAGAAAAACAGAGTAAAAATATTCAGCAACTTCTGAAAAACTAATCCGATTACCTGTATTTGCTAACCCACCTAGTAAGCGTATTATTATGAATATCATCATTCATAGCAAGATTATGTCCAATACTAGATATCGTTGATACACTGAGGAAACATCTCTTTTAGGTATATACACGGCAGTATGGCAATGAAACCTTATTATTACCCTCCGCTCTTTTTTTTGCGGTGGACTATGGATGCGTCTCGCCCCGACAAATCGGTCTGGGGTGACGGAGGAGGCAGCGCGTGAACCCATAGACCCACCATGCAAACTTCTCTCTTCGCCGTACGAGCGGGCCACCGGTACCCGATCTTTGTCTTCGGTGGATTACTAAACCTGCCCATTCATTTATCAGTGGGCTGTTATTTCAATCATCATCTTTTCAACTCATATACACTCCTCCAAAAAAGGACATAATAAAAAATAAAGAATTTTTTTTTTTAATGGGACTAATCCTACCACACATTCCCACCACTGTATTTCTCTAAGCCAGGATCCATAATGGTTTTCGTAAAAGATACTGAGGTTTGACTCTGAGGAATTCCCGAGAAACGCTTTTAATTGTATTAGGACCCGCAATAAATTTAATTAGAAAAGAAAAGCAGGGGCAATTGAAAAAAATCCACATCCCTCGTATGCAAAACGGGAACATGAAGAAAAATTCGCTAGTAGAGCAATAGATAAGAAAATGTACTGATACGTGAAGCGTAGCAGTACAGCACCACGGATATGACAGAGCTTATGGGGCCTATATGTGAACCTTGAGTTTGATAAGTTAGTAGGTATGGCAGAAGCGCCTGAAGTCACGTAAATTTTCTCGAGTTACTACAATATCCGTACAATATACTACCCCAGACATGACTTGCACACTGTCTAACATAAGATCGTACTCGTATCGTATAAAAAATATATAATAATAAACATATTTTTTGGTATATTTTGCGAAATTTTAATACATGAGTATTAAACATTACGCAAAATATGTCAAACAGAATTTATTTAGTTATTAATGAAAATACCAACGATCTCTTAAAACTTCCTGTTTCCCTTGTCATTTGGCAGTTTATATAAGTACGAGATCCCGGATACGCGACGATCGGTTTGCTACTCGTATGTTCCCGGAATACGTTATATGAGAGCGAATTTGTACAAATATTTACAGGTAAATATACTCCTCTAATTCTTTTGTCGGATCAAATAATAAGGAAATAAAATAAGATGAAAACGATTCTTGAATGTCTCTTAAAACTGATATTGTTATAAGAAAATACATATTTATCCATTTTGTAAGAATTAAGAATAGAATATTGCCATCATACCAATTTATTTTCCTTAGGTGACCATAAAAGACCCGTGGGACCTAGAGGCGGAGATGCTCTCCGACCTCTACCGGCGGGTTACCTCAGTGCGCGAAGAGGGTGGCTCCCCATCGTTTAACGAGATAGCCACCTGGCGCGAGGACGCCCGCCGAGAAGTCAACGCCCGTTGGGCTACGCGGCTGGAGAGGCCTATACACGGTGTCACTACCGTCGAGGCCCTCCGGCCCGTACTGATGGAAATGATGGAGCGGCGGAACGGGGTCCTCACCTTCCGACTGGTGCAGGTGTTAACGGGGCACGGGTGTTTCAGGAAGTACCTGCACACGGTCGTGTACAGGGAATGGACTCCGGGCTGCCATCATTGCAGTAGTGACGAGGACACGGCGCAACATACGCTCGAGGAATGCTCGGGCTGGGACGGGCAGCGCCGCGACTTCGTCGCTATTATCGGTGCCGACCTGACGCTGCCGGCTGTCGTGAGGGCGATGGTCGACAGCGTCAGGAATTAGGACGCGGTCACCGCCTTCTGCGAGGCTGTCATCTCGCAGAAGGAGGCGGCGGAACGGGCCCGGGAGGATTCCCGTGACCCGGGCCGCCGCCCGCGGCCGGGGCGGCGCAGGCGCGAATACCTGCGCCTGATGCCGCCCTAACCGAGGCTTCGGGTGATCGGACCGGGGAATTGTCCGGTCACCCGACGCGAGGCCACCGCGTGAGGACGACGCCTCGACGGCGAAATCTGTCGGGGCGTCAACAGGAGAGGAGCCCGAGAGGGCATACCACCGAGCGGGCCACCGAAGACAAAGATCGGGTACCGGTGGCCCGCTCGCACGGCGAAGAAGAGGTGCTTGCAGGGTGGGTCGGTTGCGCGCCGCCTCTTCCGTCACCCCGGACCGATTTGGCGGGGAGCTACGTCCATGGCCCACCACAAAAAAAAAAAAAAAAAAGGTGACCATAAAAGATGACTAACACATTTGTGATATAGATATATTATGGATGGATTTACAGCTCACCACTCCCTATCTTACCCCTGAGTGATCATAAGAGACGACTAAGCAATTAAAAATGGGTATAACTTATATGCAAGAGAAAGAAAACTCGAAACAAAATCCTTTACCAACGTCTTTCCAGCGTGGTATAGTGGGTCAATTTTCCCTCTTATTATGAAGGAGAATTGAGCCCAACAGCGGAACATATAAGAGCTAAGATAATGATATTATTGATAAATAATATGTATTATGGATGCAAGTAGATACGATTACGGTAAGAATCTTTCTGCAAAACTCGAAATAAAACCCTATGCCAATCCATCTGATCGGAGTGGTATGGTCGGTTAAATTCTTTCCCACTATAGAAGAGGCTTGAACCAAGCAGTAGGATGTATACCATTTGAGATAATAATAATAATGCTTCATCATACATTTTCCTACTCTTATCGCAATTACTTGGGGCCGATACAATATGTACCCTTCCTTCATAGTACATATTGTAAAAGTTATTGGCAATAGTTTCATGACCGGCCGCCTGCCAGACAACAGACAAAAGAGTCAATCCTTCTTGGGAATGTAATTGACGACCAAATAGCATCAGGTGATGTTAGTCCAGGTCATTATAAGATGATAAGAATTATGCTTATTCAATTTATACCATCTCATTTATTACCTTCTTCTTTTCACTTCTACTGCAGGCTTAAACTTGTTGCTTAAAATCTTTAACGTCAGTGACTGGTACAGATGTAGATTTCTTTCTGCAGCTATAAATGATATGAGCCCTTCATGGTAATCCATATTCTCGCAGGAAATTGAGCTCTAAGTTGTAGCAAGTTTGCTATGCACTTCGCTAGATTGACCGAGAGAGGCGAAGGCTAAATACCAAAGTGGTCCATGAACGATCCA
This sequence comes from Lymantria monacha, assembly GCA_905163515.2. Lineage (NCBI taxonomy): Eukaryota > Metazoa > Arthropoda > Insecta > Lepidoptera > Erebidae > Lymantria > Lymantria monacha. The sequence continues at coordinate 3,975,664 of LR991102.1, forward strand.
TGCAAGATAAATATATGTAGGATTTAAAAATATTTCTGCTGATTCTAATTGCTATATTATTTACAGATTTGTTCTTGTTCGGAAATCTCACTGTCTCTTCCGATAAAGAAAAAAAAAAGGAATATATCTACGCCAAGTCCATTATAAATGTCAATTTTATTCGTATTCTGTGGTTCGATTGACTGTGTCGGACATTCTGTGTGAAGCTTTTCCTACTCTATATTCTGTTCTAACTTTTTTCTTCTTTGAAAATGTATTGTTAACCTAGAAGCAAATTAAACCACAAATTTCTAAAGCGAACTGGGTTTCATTATGTTAACAGACAGAATATAATAACCAATTTTAAATTATGGTACAAATTTTATTAACTAGATTACTTTGAATATCATATACCTATATATATATATATATATATATATATATATATATATATTACTATATATATATCCCTGCTTGGGGTCGATACAATATGTACCCTTCTTTCATACTACATATTGTAAAAGTTATTGGTAATAGTTTTATGGCAGCCGGCCGTCTGCTAGTTATACATATATACCTATATATACACATACACACACATATATAATATAAATGGGCTGGCCACATCGCTCGAAGAACCGACAACCGCTGGGGAAAAAAAGGTTCTAAAGTGGCGACCACGTACCGGACGACGCAGTGTAGGACGGCCCCCCACTAGGTGGACAGACGATCTAGTGAAAGTTGCTGGGCGTCGATGGATGCAAATGGCACAGGACCTCACTCTGTGGCGTACCATGAGGGAGGCCTACGTCCAGCAGTGGACGGCGATGAGCTGAAATGGTGAATGATGATGACACATATATTGTATATATATATATTGTATATATATATATATATATATATATATATATATATATATATATATATATATATATTTCCGTATGTATATATATGTATACCTGTTACAGAATATTCGATTACGGATAAAACAAATATATTTAAAGAGAACAAATATTTACCTCGACCAGTAATTGAATTCACAACCCTTATCACGGAAGAGGTACTTTTGAACTGACCTATTTAAGTCCTAAATACACGTATATACTCGTATTCTCTTTATCATTGTCTTTTTATTGTTATAGATTCATTTTAGAGGGGGTAGGTATGTAGATATCACATTTTGCTATGTAGATAGAATTATATTTTTGTAATGAGAGACTTGTCAGTTACCCCTGAGGCTTATTAGTGTCGCTGATAATACATTCATTCATTCATCTCTCTCTCTCTCTCTCTCCGTCTCTCCCCCCTCTCTCTCTCTCTCTCCCTCTCTATCTCTCTCTCTCTATCTCTCTCTCTCTCTTTCTCATACAGTGATTATTTTTAAAGACAAGCTTTAAAGATATAAATTTTTATATTGTGGATAATTTTATATGTAATTTATAAATATTATATCCAGAGATAAAATAATTTGTAGATCGCTCCAAGTATTGTCCCCAATCTGGGGAAAAATTCCTACTGACCTGAATTTTTGTATACACCTTTATTACGGTGTTATTATGAAGATGTGAAAAATCGACATCAATATCGTGCCAGCTAAAACAGTTACAAAGGTCAAAAGGTCACGAAAATCAATTTTTTGCAAATATTTCGCTCGGAGGTCAATAGAGATCATTATAAAAATTGTTCCTCATAAAATTGTCTACAAAACATGTTTTTGCAATTTTTCTGTAAAATTAACGGTTTTCGGATTAAAGCGAGAAAGCGACTACATTATGACTATGCACTCGTTTCCTCACCACCTTCGAGGTAGAATGCGAGGCGCCTTTTTTACATGGTTTCCCCCGTAGGCATAATCCATGATATCTTATGATACTGAAAGATTTTTTTATTCAAGAATAAATATTTTTTTATCTAAATTTTGAAAAATACAGTAAAAAAATTTTAGCGTATAATTTTTTTTTGTCATTCATTGTCGATATTTTCAGTTTCACTATCATTATTGGCTGCTGACAAAATTTCGAGTGGAATTACTTCTTGATTTAAATCTACATCTTCATAATTTTCATCAGTTGTTGACTCTGCGTTTAAGCATGACTGGCCACTGGCAATGTCCACGAATTTTTGAACATCTCAATCCAATTTTTTGGCATCCACATTTGCCACCTTTTGTACAATTACAAAAGATTGTGTTCAGTAGATCATTGGGTGCTGGTGTTAATAAAGTCGTTATTGGCTGTAGTATATAATTTTTTAACTCCCAACCCCACCGTTTTGGATCGATGTCTCTTCCTGGCCAGGTTTATATTTGGTAATACACTCGATAAATGTGCTGTTGAGCTGCTGAAGAAGTAGGTGGTAAAAAAGGAAAGTTTACACCTGTTCTTTGTCTTGTTAGTTTAGCAAAGCTACAGCATCTGTAATTATCTATTGAATGTTCTGATTATGGAGCACCGTATATTGCTAGTAGGAAATGTATTCCAGCATTGACAATGAAATCTCGACAGCAATTTTCTTGTTGGAATATTTCTGTACTATTGTTTAAATCCGGTCTTTTTTCAAACATCTTCATGACTTTCAATTTTCCTCTCCCAAAAATAGCTGATATTGTATCACATCCGGTCATGACGTGTAGAAACAGAATATTTTTCTTGCAATGTGGATACTTGTTGAGGCTATCAGTCGAGTATATTTTTGTTTCAACATTGTATTTGCCTGGATTTTAAAGAAAAATTAATGTAGGTTGATCAAGTATTTGAGTGCGTGCTATGAGAAGTACCAACAGATGTCTTCGCCAATGATAATTGTCGTATTATTTATGGATTTTTCAACGCTGTTTCAAGTGTTAAGACGTCAGCATCATCACGTGATTGTCTTGTAGCAATACCAACTTCTTCGAACTTCTCAATAAGCATTTCAATTAATTTTCTTTTGTTAAATCGATTCGATAAGATTTTTCTTGACTGATAGGAAATTCCATCGATTCGTTGAAGTGCACTTCACAAGATATAGAAACGGCAGCAGTTCGTCTTAGTTGTTCCATCGCATTGATATTTTTACTGGTATCAGAGTAACCATCAAAAATGACAACAGTATTTGTACTAAAATTATTTAATAAATAATTAATTTGTATCTCGCTCGGCTCGGCTCGCTGTTCGTAATGTTCCTTCGCAAAGTCTATCACATATTACACTTCACAAACAATATTAATTATTTAATAAGTTTTAATGTACAGCGCGGGCGCAATTGCATTTATTAGATTTAAGAGTACAACTCGACTTTATGAAAGCGTAGCGACTTTCGAGGCGACCATTTCTTGTTCTTCATATTAATATTTTTTTTATTATGGTAGCGTATAAGAGAGAGCGTAGAACTTTTACAATATATACTATGAAAGAAGAGTACATATTGTATCGACCCCAAGTAATTGGGATAAGATTAGGAGAATGATGATGATGATGATGGATAGGAGAGGGCGAGGCCTAGGAAGAAATGCGTTCGGCAATCTGAACAAGGATTGTGTACCTTCATAATGCGTTAAGTGTAATTATTTTTCAATATTTTATTCAAATTATAAAGGGAGTGTACTCCCACAAGCCAAACTAGGTAACGCAAGCCTCTTTAAGTGTAATTTGCATAGCATGAGATTATGTCGTTATTTAACTTTCGTGGGCAAACTAATAGTGAATTTGAATGGCCTCATAGATGGATGAATGGATGGAGAGATATTTTATTATGCCTGAATATATATTTTTAAATGAAATGTGCTGTATATCAAAAATCAATTATTTATTATTTCATAATTCAGCAAAGTTCAAAGTATGAACACAACATTTCAACACTCTAAATGAAATTGAACACTTACGCCACTCGTAAAAACCAAATAAACAGGATCATCGTGAATTTTTTCACAACTTTTCTTTCGTTCCGTTTACATAAATATAAGAAATCGAGGCAAATATGATTATTTTGATCTGATAAGGAGAAAAAAAACACGCATTTAATGAGAGACAAACCAAATAGAATAACATTAGTTGCGATATAATTTATGACAAATATTATTAGGCACATAATAATATCATTTGAAATAAAATTATTTTTACGGCTGTGTGGGCTAACCACATCTGTGGGTAGCCGCTAGGCTACAAATACTATCAACCCTTACTTTGCTCGTGGATGTCGTAAAAGACGACTAAGAGCCTTATAACGACCTGGGCCAACTCAATACCCGCAAAGTTTTAGTACTATAGGTGATAGAGAATAATAATACAGCAGGTGACCAGATCATCGGGATCTTAAAAAAATAATTATAAAAAAAAAAGTCATACTGTCGTTTATAAAAATCGCCTCAAATTGCTATAATTACAGTAATGAAGGTGTAAAAGAAAATATAGTGCATTGCATGTTTAACATGGTTTGCGAATTGAAGCCATTTCTCATTTGTTGAATGATAAAGATTGTTTCACGTTGTAAAGAGATAAAGAAATACAAGCGCTCTTGAAAATCTCTTTCGTGTACTTTTTTAAGAAAATTGCCTTACTAAAATGTTTTAGAGAATGTAAACTTTAGACTAGCGTAGTAATATTTTTATTATATGAAAAATATACAAATATCATTGATAATATATGTATATTTATATATATATATATATATATATATATATATATATATATATATATATATATATATATATATATATATATATATATATATATATATATATATATATAATTAAAGTAAATGTAAGCATAAAAGTTTTTTTAATTTTCCGCAATGAAGTTGTGTTGCCTTTGTATTGTGAGAAACATTACAAATAAGTCCTCTTAGTTTACATAAGTCCCACAATTTGGGCTCAATCTTCGAGAAATTGATCAGAATTGATCAGAAAATTGTCAACAATATAACGATACTTTTTTTTTTGGTGGTGAGCTATGGAGGGATCACACCTCGCTAAATCCGTTGGGGGCGACAGAAGGAGCGGCGCGGGATCCCATAGACGTGCCCTACATATAGCTCTATTCGCCGAGCGAGCGGGTCACTAGAACTCAGTCTTTGTCTTCGGTGGCCCGCCCGGCGGTTTACCCGCAGGGTATCCTCTCGAGTTGAATAACGAAACTACTACCACTACTTGTAGGAGTAGGGTCAATCCATCCGGGGTAGTACCACACCCTCGCAGAAAATCGACGTCTGAGCATTGGCAATATATTGCACTTCGTTCGATTAGCGAGAGAACAAGAAACCAAACTTTCTGGGAGGGTTTCTGATGCTTGTCAATATCATTGGTATTGCCATATCTACAGGTCTACAAGGTCCATAAACTACAGTAACACACGCAATAAAAAAATCTTTACACACTTATCAAGGACCGATAAGAATGCAATCATTTAAATAGTTTTTCTCCATTATCCTAGCAGGATTAGCGGTTTTTATTATAACCCTAATTGAGATATTGGCGCAACTCCTTAAGTGTCGCTATCTCTATTTGCTGCATCACACTTATTTGTTCCATTATCTAAAAAAAAGCGTATTATAGTTTTTTAAACTACCTACTATTTTTAATTTTCAAAATAGCGCCCGCACTAAGCATAAAACAAATCTTTAAAATGACTCCTATATTTCAATAACAATTATATACGGATTGTACTCATACGTATAACAATACTAGACGGGCATAAAACATTAACCTTTCTATTTGTGAGGGACTTTGCAAAAATACAATTAGCTAACATTTTTTTTTTTTTTATTATCTCTTAATTTATGGGGGTTTTTGTCCACATGGACACGTCAACCCCATTGTATCAAGGCACATTTATATCATATATATAAACTACCATAAAAATCAAGGCTAAAATTAAGACAGCAGCATTTTAAGGGTACAGTAAAGTTAATAGGCTGCACAAATGTTTTGCCTGTTCGGACTTAGGTTGACATAATATTGTTTGAACCAAACCAACATCTAAATTAACTAACATAAATAACATCCCAAACAATTACGAATATTTGTACCTCGTTGAAATAAAATGGACTTTCATATTCATCTTATTAGACAAAACGAAATTTAATATTAACGTATCACGACGACTTCTGAGAGTACTCCAAATATATTCTCACATTCTAACAAGGAAATAGCCCAACCTATTGTTCGAGACATAGGCTGCAATGTGTAAACTGTTAACTCGACCGTGTATATTGATTGCATATGCAGTCAGTCAGTACTTCAAATAACACTCAAGCGCCATAGTGGCGTTTCACTAAAATAATTAAAACCCATTACCTAGTTATCAACGATCAGTTTTATTAATTCCGGTATTACAAAACTGAATAATTTGCTCGATAAGTAAACGAGTCAATAACAGACAATTTAAACTATTGAAATGTCAATATTTGGTATAAGACAGTAGGCTATTTATAAAAACTTATTTGAGAGCGAAAAATGAGCAATGGACAATGCACTCACACGTCTTAAAAATGCCATCCAATGGCCTTACCAATTAGAGAAAAAAATGCCTTCCAATAGCCTTACCAGTATAGTTAAGTAGGTATAATAATCAAATTGTAAATCACATTACTTATCGCATAATTAATTTTTGATTCCATTAAGAATTAAACTTAAAATAAGTTTTTAATATCAGAAAAAGTAATATTGACTTTTAAAAAGTTTTTTTGGATAGTATTCATTATACATAAATATGTTGCTTCAAAATTAGATTAATTTATTGTTTTTTGGTCTCGTCAATATATCACTCTTTCGAAGTCGAATGGGTATATGCCTCTCAAGAGAGGATAATGCAATAACACCAAAAAAAACCATATGAAATATGTCTGGATATTTCAAATGGATCTTCTAATGATTCTTATAGTCAATAAGTCTAAGAAAAGTGTGATATTCAAACGTTCTCAAAACTGAAAAGGAAAATTCCAGTTATTCACGTAACAAAGAAATCGAACTGGATGCTTCACAATATTAGAGACGTGCAAAGGTGAATCGTTACGTTTTCTTTGGGGACCTCTTATAGCCAAACGAATCGAACCGTTGTCCTTGACACGGAAACTTCTGTAAATACAATGTTCTAAGAAAAAAAGGCATCAATATAAAACAAAGTGACACTCGAAAATATTAAAAATTTTGCTTTTTAATTCCGTTTTATTGCGCAGGGAGTGTTTTTAAATTGTTAAATGAAATGATTGCTATATTTTTTTCTAATTGAGATAAAAACAGGTTAATGATGATTGTTCAGATAAACCACCCAAAAAGGTTGTGTAAGATTTATTTATTTAAGATTTATATTATTTAAATATGGACATAACATTTTGATTTATAAAATTCGAATTATTTGTATATTTCATTTGTTAATTATATGTGAATGAACTAATTGGATGGCTTCAGTATCGACCTTTAGTGCTGAATGCCATGTTTCAGTCACCACACTGACAATTCTTTACACAATGCACAATTTATTGTTCCGAGTCTGGGTATGATTAGGTATGTTTATAAAGTTCCCTGCAATAGATGAATTTGTTCCTTAACGCGAATTATTTGTCTTTGTAAAATTAAAAATATAACTATCCATAAGCATATTCGTTATATAATTATAAAAAAATTGTTTGCGAATGAAAACTTATTATAATTAATCGATGTAAACGTTTTCTGAGAGGTCAGCCGACGAATCCAACTCGGCTGGGCAGCGTTCGGGAAACTTAGGAGGATCTTCTCGTCCAACATACCTCAGTGTCTGAAAACACAGGTCTACGACCAGTACACACTGGTGTGTGTAAGTCATCACTGGAAACACACGTTTCCAGTGATGACCTAAGGCACGGAAACGTGGTCCCTAATTGTAGGCCTCACAACCAAGCTCAAAGTCATTCAGTGTGCTATGGAGCGAGCTATGCTCGGGATTTCTCTGCGTGATAGAATCCGTAATACGGAAATCCGCAGAAGAACGTGTATAACCGACATAGCACGAAGAATTAGCACGCTGAAGTGGCAATGGGCATGCCACATCACTCGAAGAACCGACAACCGCTGGGTAAAAAATGTTCTAGAGTGGCGACCACGTACCGGACGACGCAGTGTGGGACGCCCCCCTACTAGGTGGACAGACGACCTGGTGAGAGCTGCTGGGCGTCGATGGATGCAGACGGCACGGGACCGCACTCTGTGGCGTACCATGAGGGAGGCCTACGTCCAGCAGTGGACGGTGATGAGCTGAAATGATGATGATGATGATGATTATGAAACGTTTTCTGATAAATTTCGTATGATACATCTCTCGTAAAGATGAAAATACGAGCAATAATTTGGTTATCATACATAACACCCACGCTCGTCTAATTAATACGCCTATTGAAATTAATTTACAATAAATAACGGTTCAAAGCTGTGTGGCAGTGGCTAAGAATACTACCAACCCTTACTTTGCTTTTGCTTATAACGACCTGGGCCAACTCAATTTGATGCCGTTTAGTCAACAATTACATTCCCAAGGAGAGTTGACGTCTGGCAGGCGGCCGGTTATAAAACTATTGCCAATAACTTCTACAATATGTACTATGAAAGAAGAGTACATATTGTATTGACCCTAAGTAATTGGTATAAGAGTAGGAGAATGACTGCACAGATGGCGTAGTGGTTAAGATACCGACCTTCCGTGCCAGTGCCGTGGGTTCGATTCCCACGTAGGACAATACATTGTGTGATCCACAAAGTGTTGTTCTGAGTCTGGGTGTAATTTGTCTGCGTTAGTTGCATGTTTGTAAAGTCCCCCGCAATACAAGGATTATTTCCTTAGTGCAGGGAGGTGTCTTTTAAAAAAAAAAAAAAAAAAAAAAAAAAAGAATGATTACGTTGATCGTGGGTATCGTAAATGACTATTAAGAGCTTTAAAGCGACCTTGACCAACTCTATCCGATTCAACAAGCAACAATTACATTCCCAAGGAGCGATGACATGAAGGAGACGGCCAATCATATAATTATTTGTAAAATGCATTATAAAAGAAAAGTAAACATTATATTGACCCCAAGTTTTTGGGATAACAACAGTATAATGATGATAATCTTGGAATCAAGGATCTTTACAAGTAATCTTGGAAATAAACTATTCTAATAAGTATCATCATCACAGTCCATAAATGTCCCACTGTTGGGCTCGGGCCTCCTCCGTAATAGGAGGAAAATTAATTAATACCGCGCTGCTCAGACGTGTTGGTATAGGGTTTTGTTTCGAGTTTTCCTTCTCTCGCATAGATGTCATATGCATTTTATATCCCTTAGTCGTCTCGTACGATCACCCACGGGTAAGATATGGGGTGGTGAATAGTATTCTTACTCCATCACTACACGGAGGATAAGTATCATTAGTGCTTTAAAATTACAGTGTCTTGGTTGTGCCTGATATTGTTGAGGTCCACTAGTGGCAGTTACTACCTGCTCATTTGCTACCAAAGACAAATAAAAAATCTATATACATGTAATTTGAATGCAAAGATACTGTAGTGGTTAAGATACTGACTTTCCGTGCCAGTGCCATAGGTTCGATTCCTACGTAGGGCAACACTTTGTGCGATCCACAAAGTGAGTTTTTTTGGCGCGAATGTGGAAATGTCAGGTCACGCCCTTGTATTATATTCACTTCTTTAGTGTTTTGTGGTGTTATATTGAATAATTTTGCTGGTATTTTATGCAATATGGTACAGTTAAAGTGCTGAAGTGTAGTGAATATGGTATAATAGTGGTTTACGTGTATTTTCATATTTGCCCAAAATTCCCAAAGAAAATTATTGATTAGGTTATCAGCGCCCGATTAATGGTAACGACTTGACTTACTGACAGACAATGACTATTAAGGCTACATAATATGAAGAAATGATGAACAATATATGAAAAATAATTAAATAAGACTTGGCTGTATGGGCTTTGATCCCTTCGCCTGTCCGAATGGACGAACAGAACCAAAAAAAAAATCCACAAAGTGTTTGTTCTGAGTCTAGGTGTAATTTGTGTGCGTTAATTATACGTTTGTAAATGCCCCCGCAATACAAGGATTATTGCCTTAGAGTAGGATGGTGTTTATAAAAATAAAACAGTATAAATGTAATTAACTATCCAATTTCATTTAACTTGACTTACAACCTTTACGTACATTTAACGTCCCAAGTTCAAGTATCTAAAAATGTTCTTCAAGGTCTCCATCTTAAATTTGGTCCGAACGTGACTCAATTTGTCGATTATAACATCTCTTCACCCTCGAACATCACAAAAATAAGGAAATCGATTGGAATTAATATAATGTGACCCGTTTCCTATTATTCGAAAGGTGTTGAAAATTTACTATCGGTACGTTTTGATTTCCCCCAAGGCTTAAAAACTGCTCGTAAAAATATATAATTTACTCTTACGGCTAAATATAAAATGGCGAAGGATTTGTTTTTGATAAGGTTTTGAATTCCATCCATTAACCCGTAGACAGAAGTCTAATAGTAGACACTATTGAAAATAGATACCTTAGTCCACCCGTGACCATGAATGATGGAAAGTGTTCGTTATGTCGGGAAATTAAAAATCAAATACAAACGCGATAGAATCTGTTATTTTTTTTTTAAAGAACCATTCTACCTGTGTAGGTTGAAGGAAAGAATTTTGAATAATTCTAACCAACGAACTCTATCTGATGCCACTTGTTCAATAATTACATTTCCAAGGAAAGGTTTAAAGAAAATTTTGCAATACTTATGACGTAAAAAAGTACGTATTACATCGACCCCAAGTAATTGGGTTATTTAGTATTCACGATGTAAAAAATGTACGTATTGCATCGACCCCAAGTGATTGGGTTATTTAGTATCATCTTCTCCTTTAATAGAATTTAGTTTATGATAACCTGATCGGATAAACTTATAAACAAAAAAAAATATAAAATATTAACCATAATGGGTAGTCAAATTACTGAAATTTAGCATTTAACATGCTTGATTATTTATAAAAACTTGATTACGAGTGAAAAATGATTGTCACACATGGGATTCGAACCCACGCCTATTGGGAATCCGTTCCAATCGTGCCACCACTTACACCAGAGTGGCCTGTTACTATGACATTCAATTTTCGCTTCGTATTATATTTTCATCTTTAAAGGAGACGTGTGCCGTCTACCCGCCAATGTTTACATATTATACAATTTTAATACAATTCTAATTAAAGAGTAAGAGTATTACATATACTCTAACTCTCAATCAAGTTTTTATACATAATGGGTAATTGACTCATTATTAAATTTTAATAATATGCTTTCTAAGTATTTCTTATAGCCGTAGAGCCACATTGTTTACCTGCGGCTGATGCCGCCTTAACCGAGGCCCCGGTGCGTGGACCGGGGAATAGTCCATCACCCGTACCGCGTGAGGGCGACGTTCCGGCAGCAGGTGCCGGAGCATCAACGGGGGATGCTACTCCCCCAGAAAGTTTAACCCACAGGGCTGGCCCAATGCCGATAGGAAGGGCATACGGTGGGTAATTGGGCTACGCGCCGCCCTTCCATCGCCCCGCATGGAACGGACAGCATGTGTCCAGATCATTACCTGCCAAAAAAAGGGCTATACTGTTTTCTGTTGAAAGTTTTCTGTCTACAGCTGAATTTTGGTTGGTAGGCAGCGGCCTAACTAACCTCTAGTATTGCAACAGTCCTGGGGCAACAGTAATACTGACCATAAGGTATACTACTTGTTCGGTTGCCACCATAAGCAATGAAATAGCAAAGAAAATAATATCATCATCATCTCAGCCCATATATGTCCCACTGTTGAGCTCTGGCCACCTCCATAATGAGAGAGTAATTGACCTACTATACCACGCTAGTTAGACGTGTTGGTATAGTGTTTAGTTTCGAGTTCTCCTTCTCTCATAAATATATAGAGATATTTTTGAAAATAATATATACAAAAGAAACCGAAAGAAAAAGAATGCCGAACGAACGTCTGGTTAAGAAGATATACAATGCGAAAGTGGAAGGATGTAGGTACCGGGGGAGACCGAGACTAACCTACCTAGACCAGATCGGTCACGTACTGAAGGAAGGTGGAGTCAAGAGTCTCCGAAACCGGCGAGCGTGTATGAAGAGAATTATGAATGTTGAGGAAGCGAGTGAAGTATGCAAATATAGAGTTCTCTGGCACTCTGTTCTCTCTGGCACTCTGTTCTCTCTGCCTACCTTGCAAGGGAGATGACGTATGTATGTATGTATATATACAGATATTTTTCAATTATTTAAAATTACTGTATAATTATTACGAGCTTTCGAATATTTAATAACATTCTTGACAACACTTTTTGTGAAAATACACCAATTTGATATGGAATTTCGAATAAGAATATATGAGCTTTAATAACAAACTCGACTTTTTTAATTACACTTATTAGTTTGAAATTCATAAGATTAATTAGTAATTTATTGAAAATTCCATGGCGTAAAGTAATTATAACTACTTAAAACGTAGATCTGAAGAATGTCTGGTTAATTAAGTGAAGTTTTATTAAGCTACGTGATCTATACTCACTACGCGATGGATTGTAATAGCTTAGTGTTTTGAAAACTAATTTACCATATCAAGTATGATGGGTTCGGTATACGAACTTGCAAACTAAAGATTACAACTCTACGTGTGTCAGTTAATTTTACGTATATTCTAAATTCTAGGTAACATAAATTTTAATTGGAATGTTGGTATTTTTATTATAATGTTTTATTAACTCGCTTTCTTGTAAGCTAAACTGGCTATGAATACTACCAACCCTTACTTTGTTCGTGGATGTCGTAAAAGACGACTAAGAGGGGATGGGACATATATGAACTGAGATAATGGTGAATATATACTACCTATCCTGTCTTGATATTTACATACATTAACAAAATCCATTTTTGTAATTTAAATAATAGCAGCACATATCTTAAAACGACAATTAATATAATATCATTTTTAGGAATCAAACTGGTCGTTACTAATAACATCGCTGTCATAGAATAATGAAGCTCTTCAGTTAAATAAAAGTAAAATATTTTTATCGGATAAGTAATACAAATATATTTATAGTCTAGATTATCTCATAAGCTATGTGACGACTTTATATAAAGCAAATGTAATGTAATGTAAATTTTTGTAATGATAGGACCACGCTGTTGACAGTTTTCTGTCTACAGCCGCGGGCCTGTCCGTCCGGGGTAGTACCACACTCTCGCAGAAGATCGACGTCTAAGTAATGGTAATGTGCTATTGCGTTTCATTCGGTGAGCGAGAGAGCCGGAAGTCCAACTGGGTGGGTTTACCCTTGGTATTGCAAAGGTTCATGGGCGGTAAATGTTACTGCAGTTATCATCAGGTGTGCCGCTCACTTGTTTGCTACCATAAGCAATAAAAAAAAATGTAATAATAACCAAAATCCAAAAAAAAAAATTGTTATGAGTATGATTCTTAACTAAAATAATACATTTTTAATCATCATCATCACAGCCCATAAATGTCCCACTATTGGGCTCGGGCCTCTTCCGTAATAGGAGGGAAATTAACCTACTATACCGCGCTGGTCAGACGTGTTGGTATAGGGTTTTGTTTCGAATTTTTCCTTCTCTCGCACAGATGTTACATGCGTTTTATATCTCATAGTCGTCTCGTACGATCACCTACGGGTAAGATATAGGGTGGTGAATAGTATTCTTACTCCGTTACTACACGGCACATTTTCAATACGTCGTAATAATTTTAACACTAAAGATATTTTATATCGAAGCACGACAGTTACATCGCCAAATCAAGCAAAATCGAGTTATAAAATCTCAGCAATGAAGTCCTCGATAAAAAAACTCTTCTAATTTAGGAGTAAATGACCACTAAGTAGCTATTAATAACAAGCATTATATCTGGAACTTTGAGACCAGGCCAATAAGCTTACATCTTTTCACGTGAAATTAAAAAAATCGTGAATTGCGATCTCTACGGAAAATCTGTGGAGTTAGGCTGATCGACCGCATTCGCAACGACCACAAAAGAGAGCGAGTAGGTATGAAAGAGAGCATTGGTGTATGCGAAAGTGAATGCTCCAATGGTTCGGACATGTGGAAAGAGTGCCGAACGAACGTCTGGTTAAGAAGATATATGGTACAATATGAAAGTGGAAGGATGTAGATTCCGGGGGAGACCGATACTTACCTACCTAAACCAGATTGGTCACGTACTGAAGGAAGGTAGAGTTAAGAGTCTCCGAAACCGGCGAGCATGTATGAAGAGAATTATGAAAGTTGAAGAAGCGAGTGAAGTATGCAAGGATAGAGTTCTCTGGCACTCTGTTCTCTCTGCATACTAGGGATATGGCGTGATGATATGTATGTATGTATGTAAAAAATTCGTGGGAATATGTACTATGCTTTTGCCTACCTCTTTGAGAATGAAAGCTAGATAAATATTTTAATATCTTGTTTGTTTTATTAATTTCATTTTGCAATGTAAGTAAATACCCTAGTTTGAAAGTAGTTCCAGGTCGAACCTCGTAAGTCCCCATGGACCAAAAGCAATAATAGTGTAACAAGATACCCCATCGGGTATTCTCGAGGGTCAGATAATATATAGTGGTAAATTTATAGAGTACGCATTAAGGTTCAATAACCTTGTTAGGCCAAATAACGTTAGAGTGTAATTGTTAATTAAAAAAAAAATGTTGGTCGAAATGTTTTAGGTTTTTAATTTAACGTGGAAACTTCAGAAAAGGAAGGTTCTGAATTTGGATGTTTATATATCTTTTCTTTTATTTTTGGTTCGGTTTTCACTGTCAGTACCTGTATCATGATTCATGTAGGGGCTAACGTGAAAATATTTTAAAAAGTTTTTAATTTACTTTTAATTATGTTAATATGTAAGTACTTATATAATTGTATTAATTTTGTGTTAATGATCCTGTTGTTTTGAATATAGTCCAGTCAATTTAGACATTCGAAGCTACATAAATTCCCAACAAGCTGAAAATCAGTAAGATTGCTTAAAATGTGATTAAAAATAAAATTTGAAGGTCCCTATCTTTCCCCTGTATGGAAAAAAAAAATATATTCAAGGTCAAAGGTCAAAAAAATGAGCTTTTCTTGATTTTCAGCAAATGGTAAGTTTCATCAAAAAATACTTCAGATAAAATTGTAGATAATAAAATTATCTACAAAAATGTATTATATATATTATATTTTTCCTACGGGCCACCGTTTTTGAGATATAACGATTCAAAGAGTTGTAAAAGTTGTAATAATAATAACTCCGTCGTATATATATATGAATGAATTTTCCGTGTGGTGACGGAGTAAGAATACATTTCACCATCCCCTGTCTTATCCGTGGGTGATCGTAAGAGATGACTAAGGGATATAAAACGCATAAAAATCTATGCAAGAGAAGGAAAACCTTTTTTTTTTTTTTTTTGCGGTGGGCTATGGACGTCGCACCCCGCCAAATCGGTCCGGTGTGATGGAAGAGGCGGCGCGCAACCCCATTGACCCACCCTGCAAGCACCTCTTCTTCGCCGTACGAGCGGGCCACCGGTACCCGATCTTTGTCTTCGGTGGCCCGCTCGGCGGTATGCCCTCTTGGGCTCCTCTCCTGTCGACGCCCCGACAGCTTTCGCCGTCGGGGCGTCATCCTCACGCGGTGGCCTCACGTCGGGTGACCGGACAATTCCCCGGTCCGATCACCCGAAGCCTCGGTTAGGGCGGCATCGGGCGCAGGTACTCGCGCCTGCGCCGCCTCGGGTCACGGGAATCCTCCCGGGCCCGTTCCGCCGCCTCCTTCTGCGAGATGACAGCCTCGCAGAAGGCGGCGACCGCGTCCCAATTCCTGACGCTGTCGACCATCGCTCGCGTAACAGCCGGCAGCGTCAGGTCGGCACCAATGACAGCGACGAGGTCACGGCGCTGCCCGTCCCAGCCCGAACATACCTCGAGCGTATGTTGCGCCGTGTCCTTGTCGCTACTGCAATGGTGGCAGGACGGAGTCCACTCCCTCCGGACGACCGTGTACAGGTACTTGCCGAAGCAACCATGCCCCGACAAGACCTGCACCAACCGGAAAGAGAGGACTCCGTGCCGCCGCTCCATCCACTCCATCAGTACGGGCCGGAGGGTCTCAACGGTAATAACACCGTATCTAGGCCTCTCCAGCCGCGTAGCCCAACGGGCGATGACTTCTCGGCGGGCGTCCTCGCGCCAGGTGGCTATCTCGTTGAACGATGGGGAGCCACCCTCTTCGCGCATTGAGGTAACCCGCCGGTAGAGGTCGGAGAGCATCTCCGCCTCTAGGTCCCACGGGGGTGTCCCGGCCAATAGGCACGCCGCCTCTGTCGACACCGTGCGGTACCCGCGAATGGCTCTGACCGCCATGACTCTCTGTGGCCTCCACAGAACCGCCCTGAGTTGGGCGTTCAGAGCCCTCGCCCACACGGGTGCACCGTACATGGCCATTGAGCGGATCACCCCCGCATACAGCCGTCGGCCCTGAAAACTGGGTCCGCCCACGTTCGGCATGATCCGAGAAAGGGCGGACGCCGCGCCGACCAGCCGGGGAGCAATTTGACGAAAATGCTCCCGGAACCACCATCGCCCGTCGTGTACCAGACCCAAGTACCTCATATGGGCCTGGATACTGATGTGGATGGAGTTGACGACTAACGAGGCGCCGATGGGCAGCCTCACACGGGGCCCATGGAATAAAAGGGCCTCCGTCTTGTTTAGGGCCACCCTGAGCCCCAGCGCCTCGATTCGCCTGACCATCTCCTCGATGCCGAGAGTGGCCAGGCCCGCCGCCTCTTCGAGTGTCCTGCCCCGGGCTGTGACGAGCGTGTCGTCAGCATAGCAAATAACGCTCAGCCCGGGGGGGAGACTCCCTCTCAACGCCCAGTCGTAACCGATGTCCCACAGAGTCGGCCCCAGAACCGACCCCTGCGGAACACCGCACGACATGGGCGTCCGCACAATGTCCCCTGCGGGGCTCGCGTAGAAAACACTGCGCCCCTCCAAATAGTCTGCCACCAGCCGCCTGAGGTACAGGGGCACTCCGTGGAACCGGAGCGCCTCCCTGATGCAGCTGAATGGCAGACTATTGAAGGCGTTGGCGATGTCCAACGACACCGCCAACACCACTCCTTTGCCGGCGACAGCCTCCGCGGCCGTCTGCCTCAGGCGTAGCAGGGCCCCGATGGTCGAACGCCCCCTTCGAAACCCAAATTGAGCGTCCGACAGATCGGGCCCCACCTCTTCCAGTTGCTGGACGATGCGGGCAGCGAGGACACGCTCCAGCAGCTTACCCACATCGTCCAGAAGCACAATGGGCCTGTAGGCCGACGGCGAATCCGGGGGCCGTCCCGGCTTTGGCAGGAGAACCAACCTTCCTTCCTTCCAGCACTCAGGGAACTGTCCAGACGTCAGACAGGCGTTGAACAGTCACCTGAGGCGAGGTTCGAGATGCAGAGAAGAAAAACCTGGAACAAAACTCTATACCAACACGTCTGACCAGCGTGGTATAGTAGGTTGATTTCCCTCCTATTGTGGAGGAGGCTTGAGCCCAACAGGGGGACGTATATGAGCTGAGATCGTAGTGATGATATACATGAATAGATAAAGTAATATAAATTTTTATTTTATTTAAAGAGGTTTACTGTGAAACGGTTTCTTTTACATTTCTTAAAGGTATGATGATGAGTTGCCGAGACAGGTCATGGTACTTTTTTTTTAATTATTTAGGGTTGACGCAATACACACTACACTTCTTATATACAACCCATGTCATGTTTCAGGCGGTCCATCCATCTTGTCTTTGCTCTTCTTTTACCCTTAAAACCATTAATATTCATACTCAGTACTTACGAAATGAAGATTTCTTAATCTTGGGTGATATAGGCTTTACTTGCGTCTGCCTTTTCTGGCACTTTTTAGGTACCTGATAATTATCTTTTTTTTTGGGTAGGCTATGACCCGGACACACGTCGCCCGTTCAGTTCGGGGCGACGAAAGGGCAGCGCGTGGCTCCATAATCCACTGTATTCCCTCCCCACTGCCGGCCACTGGTACCGCTTCCTTGCCATCCGTGGCCAGCCCGGTGGGTTACCCTTTCGGGTAACATCCCCCGTCGACGCCCCAGCTAACTGCCGGCTAACCATAAAATTCTCTTAACAAGATTTTTATTTATAATATGCGACCTAGAGCCTTAAAAAATACTCATTGTTTCAGTCACCATCATAGTATTACAAAATATACTATACTAAACTTACATCCAATCGGAATAAAAGGCAAAGGAAAATGATAATAATCGCAAAAAATATCGTTCAATATCCTTTCAATGAATACGCACGAGTATATTTACTGCAATATTTCTGAAAGAAATTGATGACTCATAGTTAATGAATTATTTATATCAGATATTGTATGCCGGCATAGTTTTATAAACGAGGGGCTGAACTTATTACTTAACGTTAGTGAAACTATAAAATCTATTATCGTTGAAACAAAACAATCGTATGGAATAAAAAAACGAATAAATGCATGAATATACTGCCTTAATAAGGATAAATAAGGGTCAATATACCTTTTGTGCTAAATTGTAACTATGTGTTAATCATCATTCTCCTACTCTTATCCCAATTATGTGGGATCCATACAACATGTACTCTTCTTTCGTAGTACATATTGTAGAAGTTATTGGCAATAGCTTTATGACCGGACGCCTGCCAGACGTCAACCCTCCTTGGGTATGTAATTGTTGACCAAATGTCATTAGATGGAGTTGCCGCAGGTCGTTAAAAGGCTCTTAGTTATCTTTTACGACGTCCACGAGCAAAGTAAGGGTTGGTAGTATTAGTAGCCGCTACCACGCAGCTATGTAACTATGTGTTAATATATACATTAAATCATCATTCTCCTGCACTTATCCCAATTAGCTGAACTCGACATAATATATACTTCTACATATTGCAGAAGTTACTAGCATGCTGTGTGGTAGCGGCTACGAATATTACCAACCCTTTACTTTGCTCATGGATGTCGTAAAAGACGACTAAGAGCCTTATAATGACCTAGGCCAATTCAATCAGATGCCATTTAGTCAACAATTACATTCCCAAGGAGGGTTGACGTCTGGCAGGCGGCCTATCATAAAACTATCATCAATAACTTTTACAATATGTACTATGAAAAAAAAGTACATATTGTATCGACCCCAAGTAATTGGGATAAGAGTAGGAGATTGACCAACCAGCGGTAGAATTGGCCTTTTTTTGCGGTTGGCTATGGATGCGTCTCGTCCCGCCAAAGCGGTGGAATTG
Organism: Lymantria monacha; assembly: GCA_905163515.2. Lineage (NCBI taxonomy): Eukaryota > Metazoa > Arthropoda > Insecta > Lepidoptera > Erebidae > Lymantria > Lymantria monacha. The sequence continues at coordinate 3,994,981 of LR991102.1, forward strand.
GCCTAGAGCGATATGAAACTAAGTCGTCTTTTACGACATCCACGAGCAAAGTAAGGGCTGGTAGTATTTGTAGCCGCTCCCACACAGATATATACATCAGGTAATTTATTACCCTGCTCTTATCCCAATTACTTTTGGCCAACGCAATAAGTACTTTTCTTCCATACAATTCTATCTGATGTTATCTCTGCGTTCACTTCCTTTTTATCCATATAATGCTTCACTCAATTCATCCATCTTTCTTTCGGTCTTCTCTTACCCCTACAGCCTTCAACATGTTATCATTGCGTTCACTCCCTTTCTATCCATATAATGCTTCACTCAATTCATCCATTTTTCTTTCGGTCTTCCCTTACCCCTAGAGTCTTCAACATTCATACTTAAAACTTTTCTTACAATATTATTTTTATCCCGTCCCATCACATGTGCATACCAAGTCAGGCGTTCACTTTTCAACTTTTCCGTCACTGGCGCCACTTCTAAACTTTCTCTTATACGCTATTTATTATTATACAGCTATGTATATATATTAGAAGAAATAATTAAAATGCTAGCGTGGCATAGTGGGATATTTTACTTTGTGAACATCTACAAAAAAACATATATAAACGAACACATTTTTTATAAGTGATATAAGGATTACATACATGGAAGGATCACGAAATAGAATTCTAGCTGAATTTTTCGCAAAAATATCCCTCACGCTTTCCACTTGAAAACTTATTCACATACCTGTCATACATTCTAAATCACGTTTTTGCTTCACCGACATAACGTCACGTGGAAAAATGTATTTTTAAGCTAAGTGCTTGGCGCTTGCATTTTTGAATAGTGTAGAAATATTCTGTTAATTCTATAATACAAGATACTGTGATAACTTTTACATCAATTTTAGCACTATTATATATTAAGTGTTAAATAATTTTATTGTAGTAGGACCACGCTGTTGACAGTTCTCTATCTACAGCCGCGGGCCGGTCCGTCCGGGGTAAGGTCTGAGTAATGGCAACGTGCTATTGCGCTTCGTTCAGTGAGCGAGAGAACCGATAGCCCAACTGGGGTGGGTTTGGGGATTGTATTGGTAGGCAGCGGCCCAAATGTCCATGGGCGGCAGTAACACTTACCACCAGGTGTACTACGTGCTTATTTGCCATCAAAAGCAATAAAAAAAAATCCTTTTATCTTCTAGAAATAACAGATCTTTCAGAAATAACTGCAAATACTGTTATTTGCAGTTATTTCTGAAAGATCTGTTGTTAATATACAATTAACTTTTTTTTGCGTGGGATAATACCTTTACATGCCCACCTCCCAGGAGAGAGATGTGGTATGTCGGATTCAGCGCCAACTAAATGTTAGCGCACTACCTGCTAAAAACCAAACGCTATTCCTTCATCCCGGTGTGTAATATACAATTAAACTAACGTGTGCGTCTGACTGCTTCACATTAAGAATATAATTAGCCACCCCCTATCTTACCAGTAGGTGATCATAAAAAACGACTAAAGAATAAAATAAACATATAACAAGATAAAAAAATCTCCCTCGTAGTGTGAAGGAGGCTCGAGCCCAACAATGGGATACATATGAGCTGAAATGAGATGATACAATTAACAGGCACCATTAACACTCAATAGATAGATGGATCGTACAAAAATTGTCTTGCGTGGTAATCAAATGAATGATACTAGCCATGAAAGATTGTTAAAACATCATTTGTGCATGTCTGTTGCAATTTATTTACGCAATTAGTACATAGAAATAAAATAATAAATAGCGAAGCTATTCACTGCAATTACTCCTCTCTGTATACCCACCAGAGAGAAAGAAATATCTCTATTAAGATAAAGAAAAATAACACATTTTTGTATCCACTAAAAACTTTTCCTAAACATCAAAGTGAAAATACAAATGTAACTGAAGCCCCTTTATTGAATAATACAAAAAATGGTTCCAAGGTAAGCCTGAAACAATTTTTGTTGAAAGAGAAGTTAAAAGTCGATGGTATCCGATCATAGCGATAGTCACAAATGAAAATCCTACCGTTCTTAAGAAAGGTTGGCTTTGCGAACAACTTACAAAAGTGATATAAAAGCTGTTTTTGCTTTTTCCTTTTTTCCTATTTTGGCCAATAGATTAAATACAAGTTTGCTATTGTTGTTTAGAGGAAAAGAAATAATTAGAACTTGGTAGGTTTGACAAGTTTTATTGTTATTACAGTTTTCGTTAAAAGTGTGATGTTTTATTTTGTATAGACTGATTTTTTTTTACTATCTATAAATATTTAAAAAGAAATTGGTATACTGATTTATCAACGCGAGTCAAAATTAATGAAACTAGAATAATTCAATTTTTATAATGTAGAGGCTTACTGACAAAGGAATTTTACCTCAAAAACTAGCATGTAGACAGACATCTCCTTTTTTTTTTTTTTTATTGGTGGGCTATGGGTGCGTCTCGCCCCGCTGAATCGGTCCGGGGTGACGGAAAGGTGGCGCGTGACCTCATAGACCCACCGTAAAACCTTCTCTCTTCGCCGTGCGAGCGGACCACCGGTACTCGATTTTAACTTCGGTGGGAGACAGACATCTCCTGGGTTAACACATAGAATATTTTTATCCCGGTAAGTTGTTAGCTTGGGATAATTTTGTGACAGAATTTTATGTCATAGGTCACTTTTAGAAGCTAGTTTGGTATAAAAGTGTATGCAATGATAATATAATTATTATTATCATCATTGCCTTGAGTAGTAAACGTATTTTATAATCAATATTCTGCTGTTATCCCAATTATTTACGAACGACGCTATATGTTCTCTTGACCACTCCATAGCTCACCGCAAAAAAAAAAAAACAAAATAAGTATTATATATATTAATATATTACTATAATCCTATCAGATGTCAACTTTGTGTCCCACCTCCTTTCCTTTTCACCTATGGATATAGGTGCTTCATGAAGTTCATTAATTTTTGCTTTAGTCTTCCCTTAGCCGTCGATATTTAAACTTAAAACTTTCCTAATACCATTTCATTCATTCTGTCTTGCCTTTACCCCTAAAGCCATCGATATTAATACTTTAAACTTTTCTAACAACATTTTTGCATCCGTCCCATCACATTTCTATTTTACGTCAGGTATACCGTCAAATCTTTCTCTAATACGTTTATTATTAATTTAATCCATTCCTGTCATACCACACATACATCTCAATAATCGCATCTCTGGTATCAGATACCTTGGTTTCGCAATGCATTAGTTTATCATCCGTTGCTTTTGCCGCCCAATACACTCATCCATATAGATATTTGACAAAAATACATACACAGCTTTACGAGTATTTCTTAGAGTGATTGCCATAAACCACTATCCCTTAATTTACACTCATCACAGCCATCAGGGATTGCTCTACAATTAGGCGCACATTTAAAACTTTTGCCAACACATCACACCAATAACTGAATCATCATTATCATTATCGCAGCTCATAAATTGCCCACTCTTGGGCTTGAGCCTCCGTAATGGAACGGGAATTAACCTACTATACCGCGCTGGTCAGACGTGATGGTATAGGGTTTTGTTTCGAATTTTCCTTCTCTCGCATAGATGTTATATGCGTTTTATATCCCTTAGTCGTCTCGTACGATCACCCATGGGTAAGATATAGGGTGGTGAATAGTATTCTTACTCCGTCACCACACGGAAATAACTGAATAAATTTCACAAAAAAAGACATATTTAGAAATGTTAACCTTTCTCTTTCGTTTATTACATCGCATATGTTTATCTCAAAATCCTTATGACAGTTAAAATGTTTTTTCACCCGGTTGCGTTGGCCATAAGACTTGACAGCTAACACGCCTACCTACATTATGCACATGAAGGGGATTATGTAAGTCTGACAGCGAGTGACTTCTGCGCCGCTTTCGTATCCTTCGTCATTCAAGATGATTAAATTATTGGTCACGAAATACGTTAACAGAATTAGTAATGAATCAACTAATTTATACAAAATGACAATATTTATGCAACTATTTTATTTAAAAACGTTTATTTTCAAAATTACTTAAAGGTACCTATTTTATTTTATTTAAAGTTAAATATATTCTTTTTTTTATCCTCAATATCCTTATTATAATTTAAATATTTTCCGTGTGGTGACGGAGTAAGAATAAAATTCACCACTCCCATCTTGTCCTTGGGTGATCGTAAGAGACGACTAAGGGATATAAATCGCATATAACATCTATGCGAGAGAAGGAAAACTCGAAACAAAAATCTATACTAACACGTATGACCAGCGTGGTGTAGTAGGTTAATTTATCTTCTAATGTGGAGAAAGGATGAGTCCAGCAGTGGGAAATATATGAGCTGAAATGATGATGATGTTCCTTAATATAGAATAAAACCAGTTTTGCCGTTCTAAAATTTCCATTATCCCTGTCGAGGTACCTTTCATTGCTGGACCTCCTTTAGAGTAGCAGGGAAATTAACACTATGAAGCTCTTCAGATTGGTTAGCATGTGCCTTTCTTTATGCCCACTTCTGGAGTCATGCTATTTTCTTACATTCTTTTAATCATAGTATAGGCAGCGGTGGTGAATTATATTCTTATCCTGTCACCACACATGATTATTTTACTACTTATTTACTGTACTGTTCTCTTAGTTTTCTCTTATGTAAATTATCCGTGTGGTGATGGAGTAAGAATTTCCCATCCTATATCTGTAGCCTGTCTACTATCCTGCCCGTAGATGTAAGTGATGAAGAAGCATAAAATGCAGATAACATATATAGTGAAGGAAAACTCGAAATAAAACCCTATACCAACATGTCAAACGATAAACAATAATCTACGTACCTAAACTGAATCAATTTTCGACATCACAATACTAAAGATATAGAGGGTGCTTTCGACCAAACCGCAATGTCCTTTAGGAAAGCAGGTTACGCCGCATAAACCCCATTGACTGCAAACTCTCTTTCTTACCTACCAACAAGATAGCAACTTAATGATTGCCAGCAACTGTATTCCAATTTGTTTACAATTTAGTCGCCTTCAAAATTAAATTGAATAGGTTTTTTATAAAGCTATACCTTTTACTGTTCCAAGAATATCTTTTATTATTTTCTTGTTTAATATTTTTAATCCACAATGGCAAACTTCACTTCACATAGGCATCTGGGATTATAAAAGGACGATGTAGGAATTGAGCAGACTGCCGATTTCTTCCTTGACTTCCGTGACTTGCCTGTAGTGATATCATTTGCTTATGCCTTTTCAACGGTCAACAGCCTTAATAATATTCTTATGAAGAAATATGTACTCTACTCTATGAGTTTAAGATATTTAATAATGAGAATTTTGAGCATTAGAAACATTTAACTATTTCCGGTGAACCCATCATCATTCTCCTGCTCCTATCCCAATTATTTGAGTCGACCCAATATGTACTCTGCTTCCATCGTACATATATCATAAAAGTTATTGGCAATAATTTTATGACCGGCCGCCTGCCTAACATCAACACCCTCCTTGGGAATATAATTGTTAACCAAACGGCATCAGATGGAGTTGGCCCAGATCTATATAAACTCTTAGTCGCCTTTTACGACATCCACGAGCAAAGTAAGGGTTGGTAGTATTCTTAACCGCTACCACGCAGCATAAGCATTTCCAGTGAACCCATTATCATTAAAATGAAGAACAACCACCAAATATCTGAACAATTAACACACTTGATCTCTCATATTAGTCCAGCCGTTTGGTCCTATTGGATAGACGAAAAAAAATGTGCTACACAGAGACGAATGAAGAAAATGTACATCATAGATATTTGATTTCATATATGTCTCATTATTAGGCTCGAGTCTCTTCCATAATAGAAGGAAATTGATCTACTATACCACGCTTTTCAGACCGATTTACCATCTCCTAGTCTTCTTTTAAAACCATAGGCAAGAGTCGTGATCAAAAGGAAAAAGTTAATAATTAATTATATAAAAACCACTACTTAGTTACCTTTGTATTCATTAAGTAAAACGTTTTAAGTCCATTAAACTGTTTTATTTTAAGTGATAAAGTGTCTTACGGTCGGTCTACTAAAAGCTAAAAGGTACATAAAAAGTTAATTGTCGAAGTGTAAATAAATTGTAGCCGAGTGCAAATCGTCATTAATGTTAATTAAATTCAGTGATTATGAGGGTGCTTGAACAAGTTGATTGGATAACAAAATGGATCAAACGTATAAATTAAGCCACTTCTATAAATATATATTATAGAGGCATTTTGGACTGTCGTTTTGTTTTGCAGATTAAATAGGAAAAATCATTTTTTTTTAATAAATTAAAAAAAAAGAGAATTCTCAATTTAATTGTTTATATTTTTATTCTAAGTTTTTTTTTATTGCTTAAAGTGGCAAACGAATAAACAGCACACCTGATGGTAAGTGTTATTGCCGCCCATGGAACTTTGCAATACCAAGGGTATAACTAGCCCACTGCCTACCAATACAAACCCCTAACCCACCCAGTTGGGTTTCTGGCTCTCTCGCTCACCGAACGAAGCGCAATAGCATAATAGCATGGCAATGTGCCATTACTCAGACGTCGATTTTTATGAGAATATGGTACAACCCCGGCTCGCAGATGTAAACAGAAAACTGTCAACAGCATGGTCTTACCACTAAACAATATATAGATAATTGAACGTTTTCTTTTTCTATAAGATGTTTTTAATTATGTACTTTCGTATGAAAGGTATTCGGTCTTGTTGCCAAAAGAGTAAAATTCCAAACGCCGTGTTACGCGCAGATAGCAAAAGTTTGAATCAAACAGATTGACGATTCTGATTGATGTTTCCGAAACATTCACGAACAATCAAAAGTTTTTCGTCTTTATTGTTATAGAAAGTATTTACCCTCCTCACTTAATTCTTTCAAAGTTTTTGACAGTTTTTCTGGAGAACTAAATAAATTATTAAATAAAATTATATCTATTTTATTTGAATGACTCAATTTCTTGCTTCTATAGTAAAGAATTTTTGCATGTAGTATGTGATATGATTTTGCAGAAACATAGATACGATAAGGCTATTAATAAATAGCTTTTTTATCATCAATGTCTGCTATTAGATATAGTTCAGAGGGAGATTATGCAAAAATTACCATGCTTGTCAGACGGGTTTCGGAATACGGTTGATTTTATTAGTCCTAAGGCCAATTCTCTAGCCGATTTTTACGACTTCCATAGGAAAGTAAGGGACCTCCTCTTGTATTCATACGCATCGTATTCTTCGCCCGTCATCACACGTATAAATAATGTATTCATAATTATCTAACAATTAATATTTGACCTGTTACATTTTATGCCAGTATTTGAAGAAAAATATGTACTTGACTAAAAATAATTTAGTAGTTTAAAAATTATTAGCAGCTTTTTTAGATAATTAATTAAAATCTACGATCATAATTATTTTGATCATGAAAATAATTAGCAGCCATCTTCAGCTATAGCTACTTTTTAAATGCTTAATTTAAAGAATTCCAAACTTAATAATTTTAGAATTTTGAGAGTTATTAATTTTTTTCTTAAGTGGTTTTCAGTTCATAAATGTTTTTAATGTTATCCATCCGTCCATCCACCAGCTCATAGACGTTGACTGTTAGATATAGGTCTCCACGAGAATGCCACTCAGAACTACCCTATGCCACTTACATCCAGCGACTACTTGCACCTTTTGAGATGTCTTCATACCATCTAGTGGAGATATAGATCATCCCACACTTCGTCGTCCGATTCATGATAGCCACTTGAGATTTTTCTTCACCAATGCCGAGCAATGTGGTCTATTCATTACCAGTTCAACCTGCTAATTCTTCACGCTATAATGGTTACCCATTCTACGCATTTGTATATTCCAAATTTTATCATGTAGAGAAATACCGAGCTTAGTGCTATAGCTAATGTTGTATAAGTAATGTTTTAGTAATAGTAGAGTAGATAGTAAAGTAATTTAAGCGTTGACCTCTCGAGTCGAATGACATATGTTCCATCCTAAGTAGGACATTTTTGAGATATAGCAATGACTGTGACTGTAATTTGTATCTATTATTATTTTTAAACACACAACAATACTTTGTGCGATCACATGTTTTTATTAGTCTGGATGTAACTTTTATAAAGATTAATTCCTTAGTGCAGGGTTATCGTCTTCTTTTTCACACCATGGCCCAAAAAAAGGGGGTTATCTTTTTTAACATAAAAAAACCCTCTCATTGTAAGAGAGGCTCTAGCCCAGTAACTGTGTGAGCGGGTCTACAGAGTCGTGCGTCACTTCTTCCGTCGTCCCGATGGACTAACCGAGCGTGACGACATCGTAGCTCGCCGCCAAAAAAAAGCCCAACACGACGTATATATGAGCTGGTATGATGGTGATAATAGTAAGGTGTCGTACACTATCAAGAAGAATAATGACGATACTTCATTATATTCTTATCCCGTCACTACATATTGGATAAATTTATCACAAATATATCAACATATACAAATGACAAATTCAATGACAAATATATAACTGTAATTAATATATTTTCAATGTTTCCAGAAGATTAACATCTATAGTTACGTCGAAATGACGGCCAACCTAAATAGAACATGAAAGAGGTATTGGTAACATCAAAGATAAATGTATAAATAACTTCAGCCGTGTTTATCACAACTACTGAAATTGGATTACTGACAGTTTAAATTTAAAAATAAACAAGTTTCACAGTTAAATATATATATATATATACAGGGTGTCCCAAAATTCAACGATAAGCTGGCACCAGCAGGTGGACCTACATATGACTACTCGAGAACAGAAAAGAAAAAAATTCTACCTTGATTTTTTTTTTCATTACGACAAAAAAACCAAAATCTTTAAAAATGGACATCCTTTATTATATTATTAAGTGCTATTGCTACAGTTTTACAAGTAATTCTGTGATTTTTTTTGTATTGGCAAGGTAAGTAGCACTACTGTCGATCACAACCATTAAAAATTCCAGAATATCTATAGTTTTTACACAAAAATCAATCAAAACTATGTTTTTTTCATAAATTATGTAAGATTTTGACTTTCAGCTCACTTTCACTCATCATAGTGAAAAAAAAAAGTATGGACGCTACTGTGGCAAATAGTATTAAAAATTGGCGCATCTAACTACAATTCTAAAATGGTATAACATTCTAGACAAATTAGCCACAAAAATATACTTAGGTGTACTATTTCAAAATAACAACCATATTTCGAAAATTGTTAGTGTTGATAGTAATCACTTTTACTATGTAGCCAAAATGTTTTTGTAGCAAGTTCTCAGAATTTTAATGAGACATGTGCGTAGTCCATAAGTCCATAAAATAAGTTGGACAGAGATAGAGAGATTATACGTTAGAGGGAGATAGATAGATGCTAATTGTTTAGTAACATTAATGCAGGTGGAGAAGTAATTAATGTCCTCAGCAGCACAGCAAGTCAGTATGCTCTACTTCTTTGTTTACTGCACACCGTTCTGTTTTAATTAAAGTGGCTCTGGTACTGACGACTTTTGGATTGAATTAAGTGACCTGGAAATTGACCTGACTTGGCATTATTTTAGACTGTGATTTTGTGTTTTTTTTAAAGAAGTTTTGCCTTATTTTCAAGTGTTTAGCATTCATCATGCCGCTACCATACACAGCGTTAGAATACGCTAATATGCACCTAATTTATGGAGAATGCCGATGCAATGCCAACGCTGCTAGCAGATTATATCGAGCAAGGTACCCTAATCTTCAAAGGTATCCGGATTATCGCGTATTTATTAACGTGTATCAAGCTTTTTCGGAGGGTTGTATACCATCTGACAGGCGAAACGCTGGAAAACCTAGATCGGAACACGATGAAGAAGTTCTCAATGAAATAGAAAACGATTCAACTACCTCTGTACGTGCTGTACAAGCAGCAACGGGAATCCCAAAAAGTACTGCACATAGAATTTTAAAACGTCACGTCGTCGTGATGAAACAACCTGCAAGAAAGATGGATATTTAAATCTTCACAATCTTCATAGCTGGAACAATGAAAATCTGCACCTGGTGAGAGAAGACAATCTCAATACCAATTTAAGGTTAACCTATGGACTGGCATAATAAATGGCAAAGTGATAGGGCCCTTTGAGTTACAAGGAAACATAGATGGCAATAGTTATTTAAACTTCTTACAAAATGAGTTGCCAGGATTATTAGAAGATGTGCCCTTAAGTGATTTGCAAACCATGTGGTTTCAAAACGATGGTTGCCCAGCTCACTATGCCCGTCCTGTGCGAGAGTACTTAGACCAAGAGTACCCAGGGCGTTGGATCGGGCGACTTGGTCCTATCTTGTGGCCACCCCGTTCACCCGATCTAAATCCCCTGGACTTTTTCTATTGGGGTTGTCTAAAGGACAGAGTCTGCACAAAACCGATTGCAACCTTGGACGAGCTTCGCCATAAAATAATTCAGACTGTGGATCTACGGACTACGCACATGTCTCATTCAAATTCTGGGAACTTGCTACAAAAACATTTTGGCTACTTAGTAAAAGTGATTACTATCAACACTAACAATTTTCGAAATATGGTTGTTATTTTGAAATAGTACACCTAAGTATATTTTTGTGGCTAGTTTGCCTTGAATGTTATACCATTTTAGAATTGTAGTTAGTTGCGCCAATTTTTAATACTATTTGCCACAGTAGTGTCCATACTTTTTTTTTTCACTATGATGAGTGAAAGTGAGCTGAAAGTCAAAATCTTACATAATTTATGAAAAAAACATAGTTTTGATTGATTTTTGTGTAAAAACTATAGATATTCTGGAATTTTTAATGGTTGTGATCGATAGTAGTGCTACTTACCTTGCCAATACAAAAAAAATCACAGAATTACTTGTAAAACTGTAGCAATAGCACTTAATAATATAATAAAGGATGTCCATTTTTAAAGATTTTGGTTTTTTTGTCGTAATGAAAAAAAAAATCAAGGTAGAATTTTTTTCTTTTCTGTTCTCGAGTAGTCATATGTAGGTCCACCTGCTGGTGCCAGCTTATCGTTGAATTTTGGGACACCCTGTATATATATATATATATATATATATATATATATATATATATGTATATATATATATATATATATATATATATATATATATATATATATATATATATATATATATGTATATATATATATATATGGGGTCGATACAATATGTACTCTTCTTTCATAGTACATATTGTAAAAGTTATTGGCAATAGTTTTATGACCGGCCGCCTGCCAGACGTCAACCCTCCTTGGGAATGTAATTGTTGACCAAACGGCATCAGATGGAGTTGGCCCAGGTCATTAGAAGGCTGTTAGTCGTCTTTTACGACATCCTCGAGCAAAGTAAGGGTTGGTAGTATTCGTAGCCGCTACCACACAGCTTATATATATATATATTTATTGCATCAAAGAAACCTACAGTATTATAATTAATTTATAATAAGAAAACAATTTTCCTTGTAGTGACGGAGTAAGAATACTATTCACCACCCCATATCTTACCCGTGAGTGATCGTACGCGACGACTAAGGGATACAAAAAGCATATAATATCTATGCGAGAGAAGGAAGACTCGAAACAAATACCTATACCAACACGTCTGACCAGCGCGGTATAGTAGGTTAATTTCCATCCCATTACGGGGAAGGCCTGGGCCCAACAGTGGGACATTTGTGGGCTGTGATGAAGAAAAAAAAAATAATTAACACTGTCACCAATGAAGTTTCTAATATTAATTAAGAGATTAGTAATTAAAAGTCTATTAGATGTTATATAGAATAAAGACAGATGATATATAATGATGGAGTTCGGCTGACCGACCGCATTCGTAACGACGACGTAAGAGAGCGAGTAGGTATGAAAGAGAGTATTGGTGTAAAGATGCGAAAGGGCATGCTCCGATGGTTCGGACATGTGGAAAGAATGCCGAACGAACGTCTGGTTAAGAAGATATACAATGCGAAAGTGGAAGTATGCAGGTACCGAGGGAGACCGAGACTAACCTACCTAGACCAGATCGGTCATGTACTAAAGGAAGGTGGAGTCAAGAGTCTCCGAAACCGGCGAGCGTGTATGAAGAGAATTATGAATGTTGAGGAAGCGAGTGAAGTATGCAGATATAGAGTTCTCTGGTACTCTGTTCTCTCTGCCTACCCTACAAGGGATATTGCATGATGATATGTATGTATGTATGTATATATATCACGCCACTCGCTTCCTCAACATTCATAATTCTCTTCATACACGCTCGCCGGTTTCGGAGTAGAGAGAGACTATATATATATATATATATGGCACAGAGGATATATATACATATATAGGTGACAGATAGGCGCCATGGGCTCATAACCTGCCTTCTTTCCCTTCACCTATTTCACCTATTGAACGTGGCACATCGATTTCTTAATCGATGACCGAACCAGTGCGTTACACTTTTGGATATCTCTCCTCATCATGAGTTTTAATATTGCATTTTTCAGTAGCCGCAATAAAAATGTGAAAATAAAAATTGTTTATAGTGCTACTTTTTTGACAAAATTGAAAGTAAAAGCGACAAAAATGGCTTCGTCATCTAAAGAGCAACATCTCGCCCTCTATGTTGAGATTCAAGAAAGAATCCTCTAGTTATTGTTCCAATACTGCATAAATGGCATAACTTAAAATATTGATACACTATCATTGGCGTGAGTTCGATTCTATGCAGAACAATACTTTTTTTGTGATTCAAAAATAATTGTTTTGAGTCTGTGATTTATGACTGTTAATTGTATTTAAATTACTGAAATTTAGCATTTAATGTGCTTAATTATTTATAAAACCCGATTACGAAGCGAAAAATGTTAATTGTATGTTTTTAAAGAATATAGGTATTCTTGGAAAATCGCCTGTAAACCCAGGTTTTATTCCATAGTACGGCACGTTACTTTTTTAATATAGATTCCAAACCAAACATAGAGAAATTCACTCATCCATCATAGCACACAAACTTCAAAGTAATAAGGAACAGAAAGGTCTATAGTAAAAAAACAAATGATTTGCTCCATATGATATTCTCACATCGCAGTAAAGATATACAGAACTTCACTTTGAGATATGTATTCTTCAATATTATGGAATACAGATTCGACACGTGTCTTGTTTCTGAACGACGCATTTACGAGACAACTTGGCAACAGATTTTCCAAGCACATGTATATTCTAAATATACATGAGCACGTAATAGTTTAGTAGTAGGATGAATTGACTGTTATACAAAAATCTTGGGTTTAAAAAACAACACCTCAAATAAAAACATAATTTCGAAACTATTTTTAAAATACTGGCAACTATGCAGGACAATACATTGAAAAATGGCACAAACTTAAAAAAATCTTTTTAATTGTTTAGCATATTATATCCGGCGTTATTATGATTTTATATTATAAAAAGGAACATGATAATTAAAAACTTGATTTTTGATAATAATTTGGTTGATGTTCTAAACGAAACCATAAATAGGCATACCCCTTTAGCATGCAAGGGCATTCCGGGGCGATTAATCGATCTAGCTAGGTTTCATTTGTAGAAAATTATGTTTTTCCAATATTTTCAGGCGGTGAAAAAATATAATTTCTCGTTGTTTGATACTGATAATATGAAGGTAAATTTTGACGCTGTCATTAATAAATAGACGTAGCTCATGGAGCAGTCTAATCGAGACATACCGGATCTCAGTTCGAATCCTTAGTTCCCGTTTTTTTATTATTTTTTGATTTTTAGTTTTTGTAAAATCCGATTACGAAATGAAAAATGATGTCGCAAGCGGGATTCGAACCCGCGTCTATTGGGATTCCGGCCCAATCGTGCTGCCACTGCACCACCGCGACTAATTGTAGGACATGCATATTTCACTCCGTATTATATTTACGTCTTAAGGTGACGGTATGCTATCTACCCGACAATGTTTACACATTGTTATAGGCTTAATACTTTCAAACTTTACAGTTAGAATTGTATTAAACGATGACACAACCTTGTTATTTAAATTACTGAAATTTTTAGCATTTAATATGCTTAATTATTTATAAAATCCGATTACGAAATGAAAAATGATGTCGCAAGCGGGATTCGAACCCGCGTCTATTGGGATTCCGGCCCAATCGTGCTGCCACTGCACCACCGCGACTAATTGTAGGACATGCATATTTCACTCCGTATTATATTTACGTCTTAAGGTGACGGTATGCTATCTACCCGACAATGTTTACACATTGTTATAGGCTTAATACTTTCAAACTTTACAGTTAGAATTGTATTAAACGATGACACAACCTTGTTATTTAAATTACTGAAATTTTTAGCATTTAATATGCTTAATTATTTATAAAATCCGATTACGAAATGAAAAATGATGTCGCAAGCGGGATTCGAACCCGCGTCTATTGGGATTCCGGCCCAATCGTGCTGCCACTGCACCACCGCGACTAATTGTAGGACATGCATATTTCACTCCGTATTATATTTACGTCTTAAGGTGACGGTATGCTATCTACCCGACAATGTTTACACATTGTTATAGGCTTAATACTTTCAAACTTTACAGTTAGAATTGTATTAAACGATGACACAACCTTGTTATTTAAATTACTGAAATTTTTAGCATTTAATATGCTTAATTATTTATAAAATCCGATTACGAAATGAAAAATGATGTCGCAAGCGGGATTCGAACCCGCGTCTATTGGGATTCCGGCCCAATCGTGCTGCCACTGCACCACCGCGACTAATTGTAGGACATGCATATTTCACTCCGTATTATATTTACGTCTTAAGGTGACGGTATGCTATCTACCCGACAATGTTTACACATTGTTATAGGCTTAATACTTTCAAACTTTACAGTTAGAATTGTATTAAACGATGACACAACCTTGTTATTTAAATTACTGAAATTTTTAGCATTTAATATGCTTAATTATTTATAAAATCCGATTACGAAATGAAAAATGATGTCGCAAGCGGGATTCGAACCCGCGTCTATTGGGATTCCGGCCCAATCGTGCTGCCACTGCACCACCGCGACTAATTGTAGGACATGCATATTTCACTCCGTATTATATTTACGTCTTAAGGTGACGGTATGCTATCTACCCGACAATGTTTACACATTGTTATAGGCTTAATACTTTCAAACTTTACAGTTAGAATTGTATTAAACGATGACACAACCTTGTTATTTAAATTACTGAAATTTTTAGCATTTAATATGCTTAATTATTTATAAAATCCGATTACGAAATGAAAAATGATGTCGCAAGCGGGATTCGAACCCGCGTCTATTGGGATTCCGGCCCAATCGTGCTGCCACTGCACCACCGCGACTAATTGTAGGACATGCATATTTCACTCCGTATTATATTTACGTCTTAAGGTGACGGTATGCTATCTACCCGACAATGTTTACACATTGTTATAGGCTTAATACTTTCAAACTTTACAGTTAGAATTGTATTAAACGATGACACAACCTTGTTATTTAAATTACTGAAATTTTTAGCATTTAATATGCTTAATTATTTATAAAATCCGATTACGAAATGAAAAATGATGTCGCAAGCGGGATTCGAACCCGCGTCTATTGGGATTCCGGCCCAATCGTGCTGCCACTGCACCACCGCGACTAATTGTAGGACATGCATATTTCACTCCGTATTATATTTACGTCTTAAGGTGACGGTATGCTATCTACCCGACAATGTTTACACATTGTTATAGGCTTAATACTTTCAAACTTTACAGTTAGAATAGCCTATAACAATGTGTAAACATTGTCGGGTAGATAGCATACCGTCACCTTAAGACGTAAATATAATACGGAGTGAAATATGCATGTCCTACAATTAGTCGCGGTGGTGCAGTGGCAGCACGATTGGGCCGGAATCCCAATAGACGCGGGTTCGAATCCCGCTTGCGACATCATTTTTCATTTCGTAATCGGATTTTATAAATAATTAAGCATATTAAATGCTAAAAATTTCAGTAATTTAAATAACAAGGTTGTGTCATCGTTTAATACAATTCTAACTGTAAAGTTTGAAAGTATTAAGCCTATAACAATGTGTAAACATTGTCGGGTAGATAGCATACCGTCACCTTAAGACGTAAATATAATACGGAGTGAAATATGCATGTCCTACAATTAGTCGCGGTGGTGCAGTGGCAGCACGATTGGGCCGGAATCCCAATAGACGCGGGTTCGAATCCCGCTTGCGACATCATTTTTCATTTCGTAATCGGATTTTATAAATAATTAAGCATATTAAATGCTAAAAATTTCAGTAATTTAAATAACAAGGTTGTGTCATCGTTTAATACAATTCTAACTGTAAAGTTTGAAAGTATTAAGCCTATAACAATGTGTAAACATTGTCGGGTAGATAGCATACCGTCACCTTAAGACGTAAATATAATACGGAGTGAAATATGCATGTCCTACAATTAGTCGCGGTGGTGCAGTGGCAGCACGATTGGGCCGGAATCCCAATAGACGCGGGTTCGAATCCCGCTTGCGACATCATTTTTCATTTCGTAATCGGATTTTATAAATAATTAAGCATATTAAATGCTAAAAATTTCAGTAATTTAAATAACAAGGTTGTGTCATCGTTTAATACAATTCTAACTGTAAAGTTTGAAAGTATTAAGCCTATAACAATGTGTAAACATTGTCGGGTAGATAGCATACCGTCACCTTAAGACGTAAATATAATACGGAGTGAAATATGCATGTCCTACAATTAGTCGCGGTGGTGCAGTGGCAGCACGATTGGGCCGGAATCCCAATAGACGCGGGTTCGAATCCCGCTTGCGACATCATTTTTCATTTCGTAATCGGATTTTATAAATAATTAAGCATATTAAATGCTAAAAATTTCAGTAATTTAAATAACAAGGTTGTGTCATCGTTTAATACAATTCTAACTGTAAAGTTTGAAAGTATTAAGCCTATAACAATGTGTAAACATTGTCGGGTAGATAGCATACCGTCACCTTAAGACGTAAATATAATACGGAGTGAAATATGCATGTCCTACAATTAGTCGCGGTGGTGCAGTGGCAGCACGATTGGGCCGGAATCCCAATAGACGCGGGTTCGAATCCCGCTTGCGACATCATTTTTCATTTCGTAATCGGATTTTATAAATAATTAAGCATATTAAATGCTAAAAATTTCAGTAATTTAAATAACAAGGTTGTGTCATCGTTTAATACAATTCTAACTGTAAAGTTTGAAAGTATTAAGCCTATAACAATGTGTAAACATTGTCGGGTAGATAGCATACCGTCACCTTAAGACGTAAATATAATACGGAGTGAAATATGCATGTCCTACAATTAGTCGCGGTGGTGCAGTGGCAGCACGATTGGGCCGGAATCCCAATAGACGCGGGTTCGAATCCCGCTTGCGACATCATTTTTCATTTCGTAATCGGATTTTATAAATAATTAAGCATATTAAATGCTAAAAATTTCAGTAATTTAAATAACAAGGTTGTGTCATCGTTTAATACAATTCTAACTGTAAAGTTTGAAAGTATTAAGCCTATAACAATGTGTAAACATTGTCGGGTAGATAGCATACCGTCACCTTAAGACGTAAATATAATACGGAGTGAAATATGCATGTCCTACAATTAGTCGCGGTGGTGCAGTGGCAGCACGATTGGGCCGGAATCCCAATAGACGCGGGTTCGAATCCCGCTTGCGACATCATTTTTCATTTCGTAATCGGATTTTATAAATAATTAAGCATATTAAATGCTAAAAATTTCAGTAATTTAAATAACAAGGTTGTGTCATCGTTTAATACAATTCTAACTGTAAAGTTTGAAAGTATTAAGCCTATAACAATGTGTAAACATTGTCGGGTAGATAGCATACCGTCACCTTAAGACGTAAATATAATACGGAGTGAAATATGCATGTCCTACAATTAGTCGCGGTGGTGCAGTGGCAGCACGATTGGGCCGGAATCCCAATAGACGCGGGTTCGAATCCCGCTTGCGACATCATTTTTCATTTCGTAATCGGATTTTATAAATAATTAAGCATATTAAATGCTAAAAAAATTTCAGTAATTTAAATAACAAGGTTGTGTCATCGTTTAATACAATTCTAACTGTAAAGTTTGAAAGTATTAAGCCTATAACAATGTGTAAACATTGTCGGGTAGATAGCATACCGTCACCTTAAGACGTAAATATAATACGGAGTGAAATATGCATGTCCTACAATTAGTCGCGGTGGTGCAGTGGCAGCACGATTGGGCCGGAATCCCAATAGACGCGGGTTCGAATCCCGCTTGCGACATCATTTTTCATTTCGTAATCGGATTTTATAAATAATTAAGCATATTAAATGCTAAAAATTTCAGTAATTTAAATAACAAGGTTGTGTCATCGTTTAATACAATTCTAACTGTAAAGTTTGAAAGTATTAAGCCTATAACAATGTGTAAACATTGTCGGGTAGATAGCATACCGTCACCTTAAGACGTAAATATAATACGGAGTGAAATTTGCATGTCCTACAATTAGTCGCGGTGGTGCAGTGGCAGCACGATTGGGCCGGAATCCCAATAGACGCGGGTTCGAATCCCGCTTGCGACATCATTTTTCATTTCGTAATCGGATTTTATAAATAATTAAGCATATTAAATGCTAAAAATTTCAGTAATTTAAATAACAAGGTTGTGTCATCGTTTAATACAATTCTAACTGTAAAGTTTGAAAGTATTAAGCCTATAACAATGTGTAAACATTGTCGGGTAGATAGCATACCGTCACCTTAAGACGTAAATATAATACGGAGTGAAATATGCATGTCCTACAATTAGTCGCGGTGGTGCAGTGGCAGCACGATTGGGCCGGAATCCCAATAGACGCGGGTTCGAATCCCGCTTGCGACATCATTTTTCATTTCGTAATCGGATTTTATAAATAATTAAGCATATTAAATGCTAAAAATTTCAGTAATTTAAATAACAAGGTTGTGTCATCGTTTAATACAATTCTAACTGTAAAGTTTGAAAGTATTAAGCCTATAACAATGTGTAAACATTGTCGGGTAGATAGCATACCGTCACCTTAAGACGTAAATATAATACGGAGTGAAATATGCATGTCCTACAATTAGTCGCGGTGGTGCAGTGGCAGCACGATTGGGCCGGAATCCCAATAGACGCGGGTTCGAATCCCGCTTGCGACATCATTTTTCATTTCGTAATCGGATTTTATAAATAATTAAGCATATTAAATGCTAAAAATTTCAGTAATTTAAATAACAAGGTTGTGTCATCGTTTA
Source organism: Lymantria monacha (assembly GCA_905163515.2). Lineage (NCBI taxonomy): Eukaryota > Metazoa > Arthropoda > Insecta > Lepidoptera > Erebidae > Lymantria > Lymantria monacha. The sequence goes on from LR991102.1 coordinate 4,014,424, forward strand.
ATACAATTCTAACTGTAAAGTTTGAAAGTATTAAGCCTATAACAATGTGATGATGATGATGATGATATGTGTAGTATTAGTTTATATATATATGTATAACGCGCACGTAATCCATTCAATACCATTCATAATTTATAGTATATAGCTATGAATATTCTTAATGCAAACATTAAATCAAATATATATGAAAAGTAAATAAACGTAAATATTTATGAAACGTTCAAAAAATCAGAGCTTTAATGTCATAATACGTGTATATTCGCATTGTTTTTGAACCAGCAGTTTAAAGAGGTCGATGCCCGGAATAGCCCGGTCGTATGGCGAGTTGCCAGTTGGTTAGTTACACGATTCAAACGTTACGCAATCTACGCAATTGTGGCATGCGGAATTGATAAGGAAAATTGTAAGCTAGAATTAGCTAATATAGACAAGATTAGAATCTAATCTGTTTAGTGAATAGAGGTCTAAGAAGCACAGAACACCTTTGTCTCAATAAACCAAAAGATTTTCTTCTTCTCAGACTCGCGTTTTATTTTTTTTTTGGGCATTCGTGTCTTTTATTACAAAAAGGGTTATTGATCAGCTAAACTACGCTGATCAAAGAGAAAGCATAGGGCTCTATGCTTACGGTCCTTAGTTATCTCTTAAGATATCCACAAGTATGGAGTGATTCATTAATAGTACAGCGAGTAAGGACTCGAAATGAGGCCGGGAATTTTAAGCCGCAGATATTAATTTTTAATCTACATATCGACAATATTATTATATATCTATATAAACTGTCAATTTAAACCTAGTATACCTTACCATCTTAACCCTAGATCACTAACCTTATTTTTCAACGCTTATTACTAACCTTCGTCGTTTCGACTACGCTGTCAAAAAAGTAGGTTTATAAGGTTTTATTTCATAAAATATTTATTTCTTTTACATTATTTTTTTATTATAATCATTTATTAAGCAAAATATAACATTTTTATTTATTTAAATATCATATTTATTACTTAATCAGCCTTTTTACTGAGACCATATTTTTCGCTCCAAATAAAAATATTTGTTTTTTTAAGTGCTTACCTATTAAAAACTAGAACACAGTACTTTGAAAAAAACTCAAATGATCAAAATTAACGTGTAGAATCAACGAAAAAAATAACATTTTGGTAAAAAAACTACGAACTAAGACATTTGTGACACACATCAAGTTTGTGTTCGCCACACAATGATTTATTGCACTTGTAGCAACTAGATTTCGTCATTCTTCGTTTTGCTGACGGGCATATGGTACAAACATTTCCTTTTTTTGCGATAGAATGACCTGTAGCTTCTCTTTCTTCAGTCCTTAGCTTTAGCGATGACCATTTGTGCTTATCTTTGCCGCGAAGTATGTTACGCGATGGTATAATAATCAATTCGTTACGCTCCTGTGCCGAAGTGCCAGGTCTGATCTTCAATTGATGGAGATGCATGCAGAATCGAATCTAAAATAAAAAAAATAATATACATCACCTTTTTGCTGTAAAAACTAAAAAATAAACTTAAAATATTACAAAATATAGAGAAACACAATAGTACAAAATATAACGTTAACACTAACCTTCGTCGATGCAACGAGCCATGGTCGCTGGTCCGGCGCTCACAGGCCTCCTGCACAAGAAACACTACCGTCTGTCGAGGGGACAAGGGATCAACTGAGATTACACGGGAGCTGAAATATGTGCGATCGCGCACTCAAAATTTACGGCACTTTTTTCGAATTCGCGTCGTCGATTTGACGAAGCTTAGTGTTCTAGGGTTAAAAAGTATTTTATTTATTTAGATTAAAATAGAAATTTGCGTTTAGAATACTCAAATTGAAAAACAAGATCAAAAGATCGGTGCAAACATATTGAAGCAACTATTATTTTAGAAAATATAAATTCTCATGAGAGAATTTTAGTACATTCTTATGTACTAATTAACACCCTTGATAATGAAGTAGTATATTAAAATTCTTTATTTCTTTCTCATCTGTGTGCTGTATGGTGGCGGCTGCGAATGCTTCCAACTCTTGCATTATTCGTGGATGTCGTACAAGACAACTAAGAGCTTTAATATCGACCCGGGCCACCTCCATCTGATGCTGTTTACTTAACAATTACATTCCCAAGAAGATTGACGTCAGGCAGGCGACCGGTCATAAAGCTATTACCAATAACTTTTGCTCTGGAAGACGAGTACATATTGCGGCGATCCCAAGTTATTGATATAAAAGCAGGACGATGATTATAACTTCATTATCATCCTTTTATGATTATCCACTGAAGAATACAGAAAACTGTCTGCTGCCACAAAAGAACCGATTTCTAACCACATTCTACATTTATTTTAATTCTTATAATGTTACTATGTATTCTTTTAATTTTTTTTCTACCTTTTATTGTAACTGCTTATAAATTATCGCAACTAATTTAGGTCCCTGATCAAAACCCGATTACGAAGCGAAAAATGATGTCACAAGCGGGATTCGAACCCACACCTATTGGGAGTCCGGCCCAATCGTGCTGCCACTACACCACCGTGAACTATTGTAGGACATTCAAATCTCGGTTCGTATCATATTTACGTCTTTAAGGTGACGTGCGCCATCTACCCGACAATGTTTACAAATTGTGTAGGCTTAATACTTCAAACTTTGCAGTTAGAATTGTAATAAACGATGACACAACCTTGTTGTTCAAATTACTGAAATTTAGCATTTAATATGCTTAATTATTTATAAAAACCCGATTACGAAGGTGGGCGGGTTTGAATCCCGCTTGTGACATCATTTTTCGCTTCGTAATCGGGTTTTTATAAATAATTAGGCATATTAAATGCTAAATTTCAGTAATTTGAGTCCCTGATCAAGTCAGGGGTAATTTAGACTAAGTTCACGATGACTTAGAACAATAAAAAAAACACATTCTACAAAAGTGACGTCTGAATAAATTTTTTTGATACCGCCCTTTGTTTAGTGAGGTGAAAAACTGTTTGCGATGGCAATTATCGTCAACATCACAGCCCATATTTTTTGTTTACGCTGTGGAAATGCTTTTACGCACTATCCCCCGCCAGTGACAGACGGGGGGGTGTGTGGGGCTGGCCGGCCATAGATGTTGACGGCCGGAATACCCACTAAAACCAGCAGCAGTCCCTTCCGCGCTTTTACGGGATGCCGGAGAGATTGTCTAATGACATTCTATCCCCGACACCCCTACGCTTGGTCATCTGGCCACGACCAGTCAGCCGTCAAAGCGGTAGGAGGAGGTGCGCGTAGCGGCGCCTCCCTCTCTTCGCTCTTCGCAGACGCGAGTGTTTCGCGTTCCCGCTCCGCGGCCTCCTTTGCAGAGATGACTTCCTCGCAAAAGGAGGCCATCGACGTCCAGTGCCTGTCGCTGTCAAGCATCTTGTTGATGACGGTCGACAACGACAGGTCCGCTCCAATGACCGCCGACAGGTCGTGGCGCTGAGGCCCCTAGGCGGGACATACCTCCAGGGTGTGACGCGCGTCATCGCTTTGCGCACCACACTCATGGCATCCAGGGGCCTCTTCACGTCCAATTCGGTGCAGGTACTTACCGAAGACTCAGTGTCCGGTAAATACCTGCGTCAGCCTGAAGGACAGGTTGCCGTGCCTTCGTGTCGTCCAGCGGTGAGGGAAATTAACCTACTATACCGCGCTGGTCAGACATTTTTGGTATAGGGTTTTGTTTCGAGTTTTGCTTCTCTCGCATTAATGTTAAATGCGTTTTACATCCCTCAGTCGTCTCGTACCATCACTAACGGGATATGGGGTGGTAAATAGTATTCTTACTCCGTCACCGCACGGAAACTTGTAGATATATATCAAGTCAAGTCAAGTCAAGTCAATTGACAAAAAAAAAACACGAGATTAACATAATATTCATTTTTGTTAGACATTTTTGTCATTAGGTCTACGCTCAGTCGCTTTTATTCAAAATATTCTTCACAAAATCCACATAGGATTTTACTTGGAAACATTTTCTGTGTATAATAGTAAATCTTTATTTCATTGATATTGGCCACAGTAACAGAAATGTGGTCAATAGACAAATATTATTCTATTCTCAGTAAGATCAAACAAGGCTCGTCAATTCGTTCTGGATGTTTACATAAGAGCGATCAACTTAATATGCGGCTGAGATTCTATTTGTAAAAGAATGGAACTTGACCCTGATTTGTCGAGAATTGTCTAAAAGTGTTGATACTGGTTACGTTTTTAACCTTCAACTTGTTTTAGAGCTAGTTGTTTAGATTCAGACAAAATGGGATGATGATGCAAACAGTTTTGTGGCGGGTAAACAAGATTTTTTAGTGTTACAACTCATGTTTTATAAGCCATTACATGCTTTTTAAGACTGAGATCGACGTCACTATTTTTCTACTTTTTTATGGCGGGTATTATGTTAGTCTTTATTTGTGACTAGTTTTATTATGTTGGCAGATTCAACTGCTTACCTACTTCTTAGATGGGTGTTGCTAAGCTCTACCACCAGCGAAGATTTGTTTTAAGTTTCCTTTCTCATATAAACATATGGTGAGCATAAATGTTGAAAAATTTCTCCGTGTGGTGACGGAGTAAAAATACAATTCACCGCCCCCTATCTTACCCGTGGGTGATCGTAAGAGATGACTAAGGGATGTAAAATGTATATAACATATAGATGTTTCCTTGCATAGACAAGGGAAGGAAATCTCGAAACAAAACTTTATACCAATACGTCTGACCAGCGGGGTAGGTTAGTTTCCCTCTCACGACGGAAGAGGCCCGAGCCTAACATTGAGACATATATGGTCCGTGATGATGATGATGATGATGAGCAAAAATGATGATTCAGTTATTAATTAATTTATAAAGCTAATTGCTTCTTTGCTTTTTATGATTATATTCTATTATCAGAAGTTAATTCGGACAGGCCGTTTCTTGCATGAAAGCAAATATTGTGACATTCTAAATTAAAATATAGAATACAAAACAAGTCAAATACCACTCAAACTGCCTACTGCATAATATGAGAGGTTATTAATCCTTCACCGCCAATGGAATAGGCTTCAAGTTCTAATTGATTGGTTGCAGTAGGTAAACCATTCAATGTGTTAGTTAACCTTTTAGGTAAAAAGAATTATTCGATGGATGTAAAATTGGCTAGGCCGCAATATTCTTAAAGTGAAATACCATTCGAGAAAAATTCAATTTTTCGAATGGCAACTATGTAGATTAATCAATATTAGATAGAATGATGACAAAGTAAAAGTTGTAAAAAGGCTTTAGACGCTTGCGGCAAAGACCTGTTTAATGCGGCGTTCTCTTGAAGTCTACTTGCAATAGTACCTCCCTACTCTGAATGAATGTATTCTTTTGTTTTTTTTTAATAAGAAAGCACCCTGCTGTAAGAAAATAATATTCGTATAATGTGGCACTTTATAAACATACACATAATGAACGCTAATCACACTCAAGCTCGGAAGAATTATTTATGTATCTTACAAAGTATTATCCTGCATAGGAATCGAACGTCAACACTTGGCACAGTAGTTCATTAATTTAACCACTACGCGATCTGTGTAATCGAATATAATGGATTGTGGAAGGAGTTCAAGCATGGCCGTGAAAATATTCTAGACTTAGAGAAGAAATAAAATTAACGATTATGCTTCACTAAAATGGTTAACAGTTTGCTGCGGCATGACTCCCTAAACATTAAGATTTCATTATCTGTACACTCAATAAGACTTCATAACAGCTTCAAATTACATCATACTACAAAACCGTAATTGGTTATCATCATCATCGTCATCGACCTGCTCTAATCCCAATTTATTTGGGGTCAACGCAATATGTCTTCTCTTTCCATGCAACTCTATCAGACGTCATCTCTGTGGTCACTCCTTGGCTATCCATGTCATGTTTCACGCAGTTCATCCATCTTTTCTTCGGTCTTCCCTTACCCCTTAAGCCTTCAACATTCATACTTAAAGCTTTCCTCACAACATTACTTTCATCCCGTCTCATCACATGTCCACACCATCTCAATCTTTCACTTCTTAATTTTTTACGTCACTGGCGCTACTTTCAAACTTCCTCTTATATGTTCATTCCTTATTTTATCCATTCTTGTCACACATCCATCTCAACATTCGCATTTCCGCTACATGCAGTCGTCATGGTTATCAAATAATTAAATTTAATTAAATAATAATTTATACAAATAGCAATTTAATAATACAAAATTCTTATAATATAAGATACTCGTACCGACCATAATTCTACCTTTGCTGAGGTCTGAAATTGGATTATATTTCTGTACTAAAAAACGACGCACCTGAGCCTTGCTCAGACAGAAATATCACAATATTAAAGCTAAATTTTAGGCGGTCTATGTATAGAGGCGGGTCGTATAAATCCCAAAGGCGAGACTACATAGGTTCTGCGGTATGTACCGTCTAAATAAACATGATTCAGATGCCCCTGAGCAACGATCGGAGGATTTTGATAGAGGCTACCGTTTGAACTAGTTTGTGACTGAGACCCCACTTGAGAATACATGCGAGATATTTCTAGAAAATTCTCAAGATTTTATGACAATGTAGAAGGTATTTCTATGCTGATCTGTAGGCATTAAAGTGTGGATTATGTTCGGGCGCAAACTGAATAAGTGTGAGTTATCGTCGAATTGGGAATAGAAGGAAAATCTTGGATTTTTTTAGCAGCCACATATTTGCGTCTGCACGTACTGTATGTACTTAAATATTATTACACTAAATCCTTTTGAGAATTTCCAACCACAAAGAATTTTGTTTTCGATGCTAACAAATATATTTGGTACAACTCTAAAATGATATGTTGATTTATCACAGAATATCCCAAAATTTATTTACCTTGTATATTTCAATAGCTAACTGAATTATTGGCATTTAGTTTAATATTTTTTTCCAATTGTTCAGTCAAATGACATCTCCGTATTTGTTGTATTATTTACTATTTTTAATTAATATGAGTAGTTAGCTGTGTGGTAGCGGCGACGAATACTACCAACCTTTACTTTGCTCGTGGATGTCGTAGAAGATGACTAAGAGCCTTATAATGACCTGGACCAACTTCATCTGTTGCCGTTTGGTCAACAATTGGGAATGCCAAGTAGGGTTGACGTCTGGCGGGCGGCCGGTCATAAAACTATTGCCAATAACTTTTACAATACGTACTATGAAAGAAGAGTACATATTGTATCATGTATGGATCCCAAGTAATTGGGATAAGAGTAGGAGAATAATGAATTAATATCAGTAGTATTAAAGTTCATTTATTATATTCTTGCCCCTGTCTCATTATAGTGCGTCTTTCGCATTTTGCGCTGCCTTTCTTACGTTATTGATCCACCTAGCCATGAGTCTCCAACTTATAACGTTCGGTTAGCGTATACACTCAAAGACCTTTAGCAAATATCAGTTCTATGACAAACAATCCTAGACTTTTACTGGATTTGCTCGCTAATTTTGTAATCTATGACTCCAATTCTTAATCGAATGAAAAAATTCTGACCACAGCTCATTATATCGCTTACTGAACCTCTTTAAATTTATAAACTAATTATATTATCAGAGTATATGCCTGATTATACATTATCTGAGTATACATGTCAATATATGCTATCGCATTAATTTGTTATAGTTTCTTTTTTTTTCATTGTGGTATAGACGACTTGCGATTGTGGTATAGACTTGTCATTGTGGTATAGGCGATTGTTGAAATGCAATCTCTACGGAAAATCTGTGGAATTAGGCTGACCGATCGCATTCGTAATATTTCATAGAAATATAAATACTTAACTAATTAGTGTAGTTTATTTATTTATTATATAACAATAATATATTGCTACTTTCTAGAATTAGAATATAGTAAAGTATATATATATATATATATATATATATAAAATATATATAAAATGCTATATGTATATATAAAATGCTAAATTTCAGTAATTTAAATATATTTATTAAATAAAAAAAATAGCGTTCGAATTGAGAACCTCCTTTTTTTAAGTTGTTTAATAAATAATATAAATTACTATAGGTTATGAAAGCTATGGCAGAAATATTTATAAGCTATCCTTCGACTCTATGGGTTGCTTATCCCGGTTTGTCTTGTGCTATCTATGTAAGTAACAGTTAAATATTAACAGACACTTAGAATAAAACAACACAGCTGGTACACATTTTCATACAATATCCCATTACGGAAAGTTCTTAAGCTAGTTTAGAAAACAGTCTTCTAATTAGCGCAAAACTTTTCTTGTTAAAGGTTTTATAAAATAATGCATAAGAAAATGCTTAGCTTTAACGTTATCTATTATGAAAACAATGAGCTTTTTGTACTTGGGTTGTAGATATTTAGGTGCTGATTATATAACACGATATTATTTTGCAGATGTTTTTATCAACGTTCTCTAAATTTTTGGTAACCCTCGAGGTAATTTATAATATACTAGCTGTCCCGGCAGACGTCGTCCTGTCCGGAAAAGCTTTAAGCGATATGCCGATAGCAGCGCCAACTATCGGGTCCAAATGTGTTTTGAAATCATCCAGGGACCCATTGGAACATACATAGAAAAGTTCATCCCAATCCGTCCAGTCGTTTGACACAGCAACAACGGCGCCACCTATCGGGTCCAATTGCAAATTTAAACCATTCTTGATTCCCCTCGAAGACACATAAACAAATTCAAGATAATCCGTCCAACCGGAGGAGGAGGAGTTCACTGTCAACACACGTACAGAAGAATTATATATATATATATATATATATATATATATATATATATATATTAATATATCCCTACTAATATATAAATGTGAATGTAAGTTTGTTTGTTACGCTTTCACGCTAAAACTACTCAACCGATCATCATGAAACATTGTACACATATTCTTGGAGGTATTAAAAGTAACATAGGATACTTTTTATTAAAAAAAATCAAAATTTTTATATGAAAAATAAAAAAATTGTTTGTCAAAAAATCTCAAAATCTAGCTTCTTCAACGCCATCTAGCAGTCCAGTAATGAAGTTCCAACCCTGAGTATTGTAATACCGTTGCACTGTATTACCGACGGTCAAAAATAAAAATAGGGGATCAAAAACTTTAGGAAAGTAACCTTTTACGCGGGCGAAGCCGCGGGCAGAATCTAGTATATATATAAAGATTGCTAGTATATATATAAAGATTCAATATAGGTATAGGGAGAGATGCTTTTATAAAATCTGATCCAGCCATAATGTATTCTGTTATATTTAATTATATATTAGTAAAAAAACTTATATCCTGGTTGAAGGGTATCATATTAACACTTATTACATATGTTCTATGTTGACTGTGCAGGTGATAAAGATATCTGTTTACTTCTAGCGCTAAATGTTATTGGTTCCAGCCCCACATCAATCCTACAAAGATACACCTTTGTAGGATTTAAAACTATTTTTTTCTGAGTGTAGGTGTTTAATTTTTTTTTTCCGTCGTACTTTAATGGCTGCATTAATTTTTTAATAAATATTGAATCGGATATCCATATGAAACTCCAGAATTCAAATATTCCTATTGCACGCCTCATAAGCGAAGCGTCTAGGTCTTGCTCTACTCTCGATATATAAAAATCAAGAACATTTCAAAGCTAAAATAATTGTATTTTTTTCATCACATTGCACTTATAATATTACGCACGGATAATATTATCATACATATGTCAAGGAAAAACATTAGTTTTAACGTATTTGATTTTTTTTTAAATAAATTATTTTTGTTAAATTAAGTTATTAATATTTTTTTTTTTTAAATTAAGAAAATAGTTGATTAAAAAAAATATTCGAGGTCGTCCCTATATTTATTCTGAATCTGGCACGATTACCACCGTAAAAATTAATGTATCAAAATATTTATTTTTTAAAAGCTTTAAAATCGCAACGCGCTGTTTCCTTTCCAAAATGGCTTGGTAATTCTTTGTCGTTTAATTGCAATTAATAAAAAAAAACTAAACTGCTTAGTCATTAGTGTATGTATACCTTATAAAAATTGGGTTCGTTAACATGTTTTTGTTCGTCCATTCGGACAGGGAAAGTAAACAAATGCCACACAGCCTATTATAAACGAACAGCTATGTTTAGCACTACATCGAGAATAGCATGAAATTTAAAAAGTATTTTTCTTTTATTTTCATTTATAGCATTGACTAATAGTAAATGATAAATAATATAAATTTATGAAACGTGCACTTTTGGATTTCCAAATTATTTTTTAATTTTGATTTCACCAATTTTTTTTTATTGCGAACTTAAGGATAGCTGAGATGATGATAAAGTAATATCACTTTGTGAACTCTGATTACTGTAGGTTACGCGTAAGATAGCAAGTATTTTCACATCTCAATTTTACATGGGAGTCGATCTGTTCTCCCAGAAGGAAATTGTTCTTCTCTTGTTTTCTTAAGAATAACTCACATCGCCTGTCAAGCGTAGTAAATTACATATATGGGAAAATCCGTATCGATAGATGGAATTCACCTACATCATCATCATTATCATCTTCCACAATGCCGTAACAGCCACAGCGAGTGGGTTTGTTGATCGCAGTTGGTGTTATAAGTTGCCCAATCAAGTGTTGCTGCCCAGTCTCCAAGTGGTGATGACATATTTAATTTTCAGCCCATCACCATTAGTGGAATGGATAAAATTAATACATAAGAATTTTTGAATGTATATGATGAAATATTCCTAACAAGTTCCTAGCATATATTCATTTTTACGTATTTCAGCGTACAATTTAATTGCCTATCAATCTAGTAGTTTCATTATAGTTGACATATGTTCAGAGTGTTTCTGTTATTGCACAACGTGTACGAATTTAAACCAATTTAATTTTGCCGAATGTATTGGGAATAAAATAGTAATTGCGTCATAATATCACATTCTTTATTATAAAATCATCATCATCATCATTGTGCTCAAAAGTTTTGGTAATAGATTTATTATGGGCCGCCTGCCTGACCTCATAATCGTCTTTGAGAATATATTAGTGGACCAAATTACGTCAGGTCAGTTGTTCCAGGTCAATGTAAAATTCTTAGTCGTATTTTACAATATCAACGAGCAATGTAAGCGAGAAATTGAGCGAGAATTGGAGAATTTATTTCAATAGTCTTTAATATCTACATAAGTATATTTATATATATATATATATACATATATATATATATATATATATATAAAAGATTTCCACCTATGTATTGACTCATCACGAAATCTCTGGAACCAGAAGGCCTACAGACTTTAAAGGTAGGAATATTACTTTCGCCGAGTAAAGTCAGCTAAGAACGGCTTTTACAAAATTCCACCCGCAAGGTGGCTTGTTGGGGTGTGTAAATCACAGTTTTTAAATATAGCTCCTACAGACTTTAATTTCGGTAGACATATTTGTGTTACGATACAGAGGTAAACTAAGAACGGCTTTTTTTAAAAATTTCCCCCCTAAAGGGGATTACGTAGGTGTTAACTAAAAAAATCCACATTTTCCAATACAGATTTAGAATTTGATGGACTTTCTTTCTGCCCTGTAAAGGTGGGATGAAGTAGAATTTTAAAAAAATTCCATCTCCAAAATGAATTCTATGTCGTGAAAGTAAACTACATAACTGAATTTATGTAACCGATACGAAGCGAGGGCGGGTCGTTAGTATAAATATATATATATATATATATATATATATATATACATTCGTGGACCATCACTATAATAAAATACTGAAAAATACAGTCACACAGATTTATTTATTCATACTCCACATTATCTTAACGTCTTTGATCTCCTTAGGCCTAAGTCGTAAAAACAAATCTACTAATCCATCAACGTTTCGTACCGACCCACGTTTTGTTTCATTCAACACTAAGAGAGTAAACATTAGTTTCGTGTTTATGTATACAGTTGAAATATTTGGAAGGTCGCTTGGATTTTGCTATGTAGGTACTAGTGAATATGTACGTATTTAAATTATATTTTAAGCGCTACATATATCAAGCGAAATATTACTTACTATCTATGAGATGAAACTTTTTTAAAGTGAAAACTTCTTTAGCGCCGTTGTGCACTTTTTTAGGATCAGTAAAAAATGTTACAATCGCGTCAGAACACGTGACCTGATTGAAAATTCGTAAGACGGAGGGAGAATAGACCGTAGGAGAGGAAGTAAAAATATAATATAATTGTTATGTGTATTTATTGTATGGTTACACATACATACTCCCTGGTGCACACTTTTTTATTTTATGTACTTGTTCTTTTTTCATAGTTTTATGTTTTCACTTCTGTCGTCACTCCCCGCGACTAATTTGCATTTTTATTTTCATATGACTTTTAAATTCTGATTTGCAATTCTTTGTGAGACAAATAGTTTGCAAGAAAAAGAGCGTAAGCGACTAATATGTTGCGTACTTATGTGTATTCATTACACACTATTAAACAGTTTTGGAATTTTAAATTCTTATTCGCCTTCGAGTTTTGGATAAGAGTGAGACATACGCTCTTCTATATTATGTAAATAATTTAATAATTCAACACGATCATTATCATTTTAGCCTATATGCGATCTACTGTTGGGCTCAAGCTTACTCCACTATGAAAAGGAAATTGACCATATATTCCACACTGCTCAAAAGTGTTGACATAGATTTTTATGTTGAATTTTCTTTACCTTAAATAGATGTTTTATGCAAATTATATTCCTTAGTCGTCTTTTAAGATATCCGCGGGCAAGAAATGTCTCTCTTTGCCAAGAGGTGAATCGTATTCTTCTTCCGTTACCACACGAACAAACATAAACTAGGCTTTATTATAAAATAGAGGAGAGGAAGGAAGACCCACCACTTCCACACGGTTAATCAATATACCGTACACCTCAAGAAAGGAAGGAATACGGGATGGGATCAAGGTGGAATAGGATATAAGGAAATCTTACTCCTGTGATGAGCACCGCCTCCAAAACCTCTACTTGCAATTTTCCGCACAACTTCGAATAAAGATTCGACACGTGTTTCGCCTCTAAACGAGGCATCCTCAGGACGGTTCGGCTTCAAATGCGCTCCGATTGACTGTACGCACGCCTTTTATACCCGCTCCACTATCAAACTACCCGCGTTGAGTCATTTTATTGACACGCAAACAACTTTAAAAGTGGGGATGTATTAATGTTTGTTTGTTCATTCAGCAATGTATGTTTGCCTCCAAAACCTCTACTTGCAATTCTCCGCACAACTTTGAATAAAGATTCGACACGTGTTTCGCCTCTAAACGAGGCATCCTCAAGACGGTTCGGCTTCAAATGCGCTCCGATTGTTTTTTTTTTTTTTTGGTAACGTAGTGGCTAAAAATGCATTTTTCGCATACCCGCCTGTATGGGGTATGTGGGACTCGCATGCCCTGAAGGGGACACTGAATACCCACTAAAAAACCAACTGCGAGCTGTTAGCCGTAGGGGCTTTTACAGCTGAACCGGACTGGCGCTCCGATTGACTGTACGCATGCCTTTTATACCCCCTCCACTATCAAACTACCCGCGCTGAGTCATTTTATTGACACGCAAACAACTTTTTTTTAATAATAATAATGGATTTCCGCCATGTATCGCCGAATTCAATCAATTATAAACTAGGCTATTCAAAAATAATTAATTAACGAATAAAACGACCTGTAACCTGTAAGACAGGAGTTTCACATGTAGTGTGGTGTACAATACACCTTATCGAGGTTTTTTTTCCGGCTTTAGAGGTTGACGAGCAGAGAGCCCACCTAATGGTAAGCAGTACTGCTGTAAATTAACCGCCCACAATACCAGGGGTATAGCCAGGTGACCACCTACCGCAAAACGGGTTTGGACCTTTGATTTTTTGCAAGAAGTAACCAGTTATAGGATGTAATTTAAATTATGATATTAAAAATGTAACACTCCCTATTCCTGACGTTTATCATCTTTCAATTTTCATTGTTGAACAAACTTTTCTCCAAGAAAGATAACGCTATAATTTTTGCCGGTAATCCTTTTACCAAGATAAAAAAAAATATATAAAAAAAAAACAATATATATCCTATGCGTTAAACCTGGAAACGGTCTATTTGTGTGCCAATTTTTTATTTATCTTTTTTTTTTAAATCTGTTCAACGGTTTACGCGTGATTGAGTAAGAAACATCCAACATTTTCATAAACGTTAAATTTTTTTATAGCTCTTGGTGGCAAACGAGAATATAGTACACTTGATGATACACTTATCATAACGTTACAATTCACTGCCGCCCATGAACCTTTGTAATATCAGAAACCCAACAGGGCCACTGCCTACTAATAAAAAACCCAAAACCCACCCAAAAAGTTGGGCTGCCGTCTTTCTCGTTCACCGAACGAAGCACACTAGCTTATAACCACTGCTCAGACATTGATTTTCTGTGAGAGCGTGGTACAATCCCGGATGGACCGGCCCGCGTCTGTAGATAGAACACTGTCAACTGTAGACAGAAAACAGACAACAGCGTGTTCCTACCACAACTAAATATATAATATTAGTAAAATAAGATGAGCTGTATGGTAGTGGCTACGAATACTACCAACCCTTACTTTGCTCGTGGATGTCGTAAAAGACGACTAAGAGACTTATAACGACCTGGGCCAACTCCATCTGATGCCGTTTGGTCAACAATTACATTCCCAATGAGGTTTAACGTCTGGCAAGCGGCTGGTCATAAAACTATAACTTTTACAATATGTACTTAGAAAGAAGCGTAGATATTGTATCTAATCCAAGTAATTGGGATAAGATTAGGAGAATGATGAATGATGATTAGTAAAATAAGATTAACTTTCTTTTTTTTATATTAAAATGATCTCAAACGTTCAACGTATGTGAATAATTAATTATTAGGATAAAAATCAAGCAATAATCATCATTATTACAAAGTAATTTATTGTAATGTCTTATTTGATTTATCCCTCACCCACAGTCTATTTAAAGTACGAGTGTTTATAAGTAATCCACTCAAGTTCGACGCCAAGTTTTGAACCCCTAAGTTGTTAAGATGAGTCTTAAAGATTATATTATCTGTTTGTTTTCGAGGTATTTTAAAGTTAGCGCGTTATTTGTGAGAGAGTCTCTATCGTGAGTTTATCTCTATTCAACAGCATCGCGCCACATCAGGAAATCAACCAACTTTACTTATTAGAACAAATTTGACTTAGTTATATATCGATTCCAATATAGTAATGGAGTAAGAATATGATTCATCCCTTGTCCGTGGGTTTTGTAAGGGATATAATATGCAGACATATATACTTCAGAAGGCAAACTCTACATAATATCCTATACCAACACGATATATTATATATATTTTTTTTTCCATTTTAAAAGAAGCCCAAGCGTAACAGTGATGCTTATGTGGGCTCATAGACTAAGAATACAATTTACTGTTTAGATGGCGTAGCAAATAAGATATTGAACTAATGTGCCAATGTAATGTGTTCGATTCTTACGTAGTTGTTAAACTGTTGTTCTAAGTATGGCTGTAATTTCTATCCGTTTCATCATCATCACAGACCATATATGTCCCACTGTTGGGCTCGGGCCTCCTCCGTTATGAGAGGGAAATTAACCTACTATACTACGCTGGTCAGACGTGTTGGCATAGGGTTTTGTTTCGAGTGTTTCTTCTCTTCCATAGATTTTATATGCGTTTTATATCCCTTAGTCGTCTCATACGATGACCCACGGGTAAGATAGGGAGCGGTGAATTGTATTCTTACTCCGTCACCACAATCTTTGTCCACCACTTGTCTGTCCGTTTAATTGTACGTTATATTTAAAATAATACCATAGATATTAATAATGCTTATTATCATTACAGTATCAAATTTCCCTATATTATCATGTTTCAAACAAAACAATAGGATATGTTAATATAATTTCAAAACGGAAATTGAACCAGCGATCCCTAGCACAAGTGATAGATATGCTACCACAGATCTATTTAGGTCAATGAATTTAGTTATAATCTCTATTTGTCATATATTAGTAGCTTTTGCCCGCGATTTTGTTTGTATAGAAATCATGTGTGACCTTCTCGTGCTATTTTCTTAGTATTTGCAGAGTGAAAATAAAAAAGAGAAATTCATCCTCAATTTTATACTCTTAGGGAGGATATGTTCTATGAGAGTAAATCCTCTAAATATTACTTTTCAATGAGTCTGTGCAGGTTATGTTTAGTTTATGTCTTTTGGACGACTGATCTTCAGAGTTGTCTCTTTTGATGGGTCTGTACGTCATATAAATAAGACGATGTCTAGTACTTATGCTCATTTATAATTCAAGAAGAAATCAAGCGAAAGTATTACCACATTTGATCCTCTATTATCTCTATCCCTTAGAGGATGAAAATTGACAAATGCTAAAAGACATGTTTATTTATTCTTACTGAATTATGAATATCTATGCTTAATTTGAAGACAGTGATTATGTTTTCTTTTATTTAAAACTTTGGTACTTTACGTCTGCGTTTCACCCCATATAGCTTGAAATTCTGATTCATTTCCTCTCTTATTGAGTCTCTATGTTACAAAAAGAAATGCATGTCAAAATTTCATATTTATATTTTTAATATTTTCTATTCCTAGACAATAGGTACGAATACACCATGGGTGGATGGTTATTAAATATGACTAAGGTATAAAAACAGATAACACCACTGTAAGGAAATATGGAAATATAAGTGCCATAAATATGGTGGCCCGTCTAGCCAACGTAGCATAATCGGTCAATCTAAGACTTACCAGTGGTATGCATGTGAATAAGCGAGAGATAAAGGATATTCAACTTACTTATCCGTGTGGTGACGGATTTAAAATACAATTCAAAAGCCCCTATCTTACATGTGGGTGATCGTAAGAGACGACTAAGGGATACAAAAGGCATATTACATCTATGCAAGAAAAGGAAAACTCGAAACAAAACCCTGTACCAATACGTCTGACCAGCGTGGTATAGTAGGTCAATATCCCTCCCATTACGGAGGAGGCTCTATCTTAATATTGGGACATATTATGAGCTGAGATGAAAGGATACTTTTAATTACATTACATAAGATGTTTATATAATGAAAGAAACAACTAAATTCAACAACTCTACTAAATTGGTGCAAATATTTCGCTTTTTTCTTTTATTCGTAGCAATTTTCTTACTTCACAATTGAGATGGGAGTTTTTATAAGGTAATATAAAATAGTAGTTTAGTAAAAATATTTTTAGTCATAATAAGATGCAAATCAGAAAATTATTCAAGAAAAATATAACAAAATTTCTCAAGACATTTTGTATTGCCAAATTTTAAACTGTGTCCAGTTAACCTTCTATAGACATTACATGGAGCTAAAATTACGTATTCATATATATATAGCACTTTATCTGAACCCTTCGTGGATCAAGCCAGTAACAAAAATAATGAAGTACCTACAATTTTAACCCATTCATATTTCGATTCAGTAAGCGCTTATACGGACACTATATTCAATAAAACTGTGAGAAAATCTCTGCGCTCAAGACCGGGTTTATTGCATTCTATTGCGATGAGGAAGAATCCCGAATGCTTGTGTGCAACCAATTGCCATTCTTCGCAATTCTTCGTGACATGTAATGCGTGCGGACGTCTAAATTGTCAAGCATATTGAGTGAATTACATTTGAATGACACTATTTGATATATGGGTATATAGGCATTTGATATGCCTATGGCACGTGATATTAATAAAATATTAAAATTATTCTATTCAACCTCTAATAAGGTTCCGTGTGGTGACGGAGTAAGAATACAATTCGCCACCAGCCACCATCTTACCCATGGGTAATCGTGGGATCGTAAAATATGACTATGGGATAAAATATGCATATAATATATAGATACTATATGCATATTTTTATCCCATCATCCCTTACTATCACTCACGAGCAAGATAGGGTGTGGTGAATTGTATTCTTATCCTGTCACCACACGGAAAAAAGACAGATCATTATGTTTAATGATCCATTCTGACCTTTGATTATTCCAGATTATATCAATCCATTGTACAATCTAGTTAAATTTATAGATGAATAGCCTGATATTGATTAGACCCCCGTAATCAAAAAATATATTATAATATATAAATACATTAAAGGTAAACTAGATAATAGAATCATAATTCTCCTATTCTTATCCCAATTACTTGGGGTCGATACAATATGTACTCTTCGTTCATAGTGCTAAAAAAAGACGATCAGATATGTTATCTTCTAGTTCTAAGTAAATATAACAATTTTTGAATTCATCAGATGAATATTTGTTTTTCATTTTTAACATGCGATATGTCCCCTCGCAAAATGAGAAATACTATGAAACATATGCATACAAAAATGATTACTAGTAACTTATCTAATGTCTCGTAATTTGATATAAATACCTAAGCTTGTTTTTAAAACAACTTTATCGTTCAGTACGACATTTAAACTTTTATATAGGATTTTTATTAAATTTTATCACAGTTTCATGTAAATCCCAATATTTTCCGAGGTGGTAATGGTGTTAGCTCCATGAGAAGTAATTCAAGCTAAAGTTTTTATATACCTTTGTATTATCATAAACCATTTATTATATGACTACATAGAATGTTACTCTTTGGCTATATAAAATTATCTATAATAGATTAGTGCGCCCCGTGTGGCGACGGGAATAGAATACAAAGGTCGTCACCCCTTACTTGCCCGTGGGAGTCGTAAAAATCGGCTAAGGGTCTCACCGGGAGATTGGGCAGCGGCTATCTCCCGGGAAACTTAATAACATCTACCGCGATCGCCAATCCGCTCGCCAAGCGTGGCGATTATGGCATTATTACCCCCCCAAAAATAAATATGGATGCGCAAAAAGTCACGGCCCCCAGTCACGGCAGTTCCGCTGTTCCACGGGCTCATTTTGGTAGCGGGCCTGTTGGTGGCGGGGCAGGGGGTGCTAGGAATCTCCGACGCAGCGTAGGACGACCCTCCACTCGGTGGACTGATGACCTCATCAAGGTCGCAGGAAACCACTGGATGCAGGTGGCACAGGACCGTTATAGATGTCATTCTCGTGGGGAGGCCTATGTCCAACAGTGGACGTTTACGGGCTGATGGATGGATGGATGATTAGTGCAGTGCACGCTACTCTATTAAAGATTCCACGTCATTTCATGAAAATAATCTGGGAATAAAATAATTATATTGCTTTTTTTTTTGGGGACAACAATAAGAAAATAATATTTGTATTGTAGGAGTGTAACAAAAATGTGCACAACGCCACTAAAGTAGTTTTCACTTCAAAAGTTCGTGAAAAATAAAGTAATTGAACAATCACTAAAGATTTATCTCTATAGTACATAGAAATAATGAAAGAAATACAAATAGTTTCCAAATTAAATTGATTTATTCTTTTTTTAGTTAGACCAAATTCGATAGCAAGGTAACACACGTATCTACCTCAAAATTATCATTCCAGACGTAAGAACAATATAATCTCAGCATCAAGAACTTCAGACTTTTTACCAAATGTAGTTCCAAGTTGTTCGAAGTCAAGTAAAGACTGCATGAGCAAGTTTGCAACTTGAGAATCCCCGCATCATTTGTTCTGAAAGTTTTAAAGGCAAATGCAGTTTGCGACTTATTTTCTTTAAATTGTGAAAACACAATTTTACTGGACAATTTAGTTCTATATTTATTTATTCCTGTTGTTTTCCAAGTTTCGTTTGTAGATTTATTTTAGTTAAATTTATTTCAATACTAATGATCTCTGATATTTACGAGAGTATCTGCTACAGTTTTGAAATATAACTATTTTTCCGACATTACAAACACTATTTGTTTACAGTCACAGGAGGATAAAAAAAATCAAATGAACACGCGATAGAAATCCGTATAAATAGTTTTTCTCAAATATGCTTGGAAATTTGACCATTATTTTGACAACCTTCTTCGAGATAAATCGAGATTGCTGTACTGACCAAATACATGCGAGCAGCGGCTGGCAAAAAATGTAAAAAAATCCATATCTGTCGTGTTTTAGCGGCCAAATAAATATATACGTAAATTCATATCTATCGTGTATTTTAAAAATAGAACGATTTGTTACTTCAAAATATTGCAACTATATAAGCATCTTATTAGAGTTTTATTTAAATTTCGAACTGGCTTGAAAAATAAACCTGTTTGATAATGGACTATACAAGCCTTGGCCACAACTAGGAATTAATGGACTTACGTATGTGTGCCCACATTTACACGTTCGTCCATCAATGCCTCTTTTGCTGACCGATGCAGTAATATACTATATTTTAAATCATTGTAATATTGTTTTGCATATTATTAATATTTAAACTAGGACATATGAAACCAAGAACAGTAATTAGGCCACTGTAGGTAATAAGAAAAAGGGATTTATGAACTAAACCAAATTCATTGCCGGTAGAAAAAGAAAGTGTTTTATATATTTTTTTTATTTTTTTTTATTGCTTATTGTGGCATATGAACAAGCAGCGCACCTGATGGTAAATCTTACTGCTGCCAATTGACTTTTGCAGTACCAGGGGTAGCTAGGCCGCTGCCTACCAATGAAAACTTCGCAACCCACCCATAAAGTTGGGCTAACGGTTCTCTCGCTCACCAAACGTAATACAACACCACATTCCCACTGCTCAGACGTCAATTTTCTGCGAGAGTATGGTACTACCACACCCGGTTGGCCCACGGCTGTAGACAGAAAATTGTAATATTTATATAGATTCATTTTGTCCAGCAATTAATAAAATTTTATTTGTAATTTAATATTACAATTATGCGGAGGCCTATGACCAACAGTGTACGTCTTTCTTTTTTTTTTTTTTTTCCCGCATGGTGGACCATGGATGTGGTCGCGCCTCGACAAATCCATCCGGGGCAACAAAAGAGGCGGCGCGCAACCCCATGGACCTACCCTGCAAACACCTATTTTCGCCGTGCGAGCGGGCCACCGGTACCCGATCCTTGTCTTCGGTGGCAACAGTGTACGTCTAGGGTCTGATGTGCATATGTATGTACATCATTTCATTTCAGCTCATATACGTCCCAATGTTGGGCTCGAGCCTCTTTCATGTCAAGAGGGTAATCGTGCTATTATACCACACTTATCAAATGGGTTGGTGCAAGATTATATTTTGGATTTTCCTTCTCTTTATCTCTTTATGTAATAATATCGTGATAAAATATGCAAAAATAATTTAAGTTAAATTTTTTAAATTTTACCAATGTTTATTTGTTTATTTATAAAATCCGATTACGAAATGAAAAATGATGTCGCAAGCGGGATTCGAACCCGCGCCTATTGGGATTCCGGCCCAATCGTGCTGCCACTACACTACCGCAACTAATTGTAGGACATGCAAATTTCATTTTCGTATTGTATTTACGTCTTAAGGTGACGGTGTGCTATCTACCCGACAATGTTTACACATTGTTATAGGCTTAATACTTCAAACTTTACAGTTAGAATTGTATTAAACGATGACACAACCTTGTTATTTAAATTACTGAAATTTAGCATTTAATATGCTTAATTATTTATAAAATCCGATTACGAAATGAAAAATGATGTCGCAAGCGGGATTCGATAGGCGCGGGTTCGAATCCCGCTTGCGACATCATTTTTCATTTCGTAATCGGATTTTATAAATAATTAAGCATATTAAATGCTAAATTTCAGTAATTTATTTGTTTATTTATTTATTTTAAGACAAACATGTAATTTAACCTACATAAATTACACCTACACAAAGTATTGTCTTGTATAAACCGAACCCAAGATAATAGCTCTTAACATTTACGCAATCAGTGCATTCACGTTCATCATATAACAAAACCGAATGAATATTTTTTAATCATTCTATCAAACTTCCAATAATTCATTATAAATTTATTCATAAATCATTTCGATTTGACCAATTTCATGCATTCCCTGTTTTGGACCTCATATCATATTTAAACGAAACCTCACTCCTCGGGTTCTACATTCTCAGCTGAATAAGTAAATTTATTTTCAACTCAACTCCGCAACACTAAACTTTAATAAGACCGAAGGGTCTTTTGATAGATATTATTGGAATTATTTAAAGTTAGTAAGTCAAAAGTTATTTTGGGACAGAATGTAGAGAACTTGACAAAGGGACTAATAATTTACTTATTAGTTTCTTTGGTATAACAATATTATAATATAATATAAGGGTATTATATACAAATATTTTGCTGTATGTGGATGTTCTAAAAGACGACTAAGAGCTTTCTATCGACCATTTTTTTTTCTTGCGGTGGACTATGGAAGTGGCCGAGCCCCGCCAAATCGGTCCGGGGGCGACGGATGAGGCGGCGCGCAACCCCATAGACCCACCCTGCTAGTACCTCTCTTCGCCATGCGAGCGGGCCACCGGAACCCGATCTTTGTCTTCGGTGACCCGCCCTGCGGTTTACCCTCACGGGTTCCTCTCGAGTCAGCTTTTTATCGACCTGGGAAAACTCCACCTGATGTTGTCAGGCCAAAAATTACATTCTCAAGGAGGGTTGACGTCAGGCAGGCCACTGGTTATAAAACTATTGCCAATAACTTTTGCAATATGCACGATGGAATTATGTACTGTTCAGGGAGTGGAATTTATTTGCGTCCATTTTTTCGTGATATTCTTTAGTACTTTTAGACACAAATGCGAGCAAGGCATCATTCACAAAACCACCCCCAGCTGATCCAGCGTGGCAGATTATTAAGCGTCCACCTTTTCCTATTGGCACTTTTGAGCAAGATGCTTTGGTATCGTCCGTCCACGACTGCGGCACGGTATGATTAGAGTTCAGCCAAGTCTCATCGACAAATATGACATTGTCCCAATTTGTGACTTTGTTCATTTCCCTCAAAAACGATACTCGGTGCAAAATTAAATCATATCGCTCCATCATAATTTTTCTCTTGTCGGTTTTCTTGTATTTGAATCCAATTTGCTTCATTATGGTTATTAAAGGTGTAACACTGCCACTATACAGGCCAGCCTCTCGTAATCTTATCAGCAATTTACTCACAGTTGGGTATTCATTTCTTGTGTAATAAGCATACACATGGTTTCGAATAGCGTCTGCGTCGAATGTATCAATACCTGTTACAGGTTTGCTTTTCTTCCTCTTTTTAGGCGTACGTAATGCATTTTCTTCAGTACCGGCAGGGCCATACTTTTGCTTTAAGATGCTTCGAATAGTTTTTTTGCCGATCCCAAGTGCTTCTGCAACGCGATCTTGTACTTGCGTTACGGCCAATAAAGGTCCACCATTAACTGATTCGCGTTCAAAGTATTCAGTTAACTTCACAACTAATTCGCGTGACTGGCTATTGATTGTACGTCCTCTTTTTGACATATTGAAACAGAGTTCGTACCATATAACAACAAACACCAAAATCTATTCCAAATCATAATATTTAAATCAATGTCCAATATAGAAAAGCCGAGGTCAACGTGATAGCAAACAGAAATAATCCAAAAGCAAAGCCGAGTCGAGAAAAATTATCAAATATAAACGCGCGCACAGTCAACTTCACAAAATGGCGAATGAAAGACTGCGCAGTGTGCGCGTGGGCGCTAATTTTTTTTTTTAGTTCTTTTCGTCCGTTTGCACAGGCAAAGGGATCAATGCTCATACAGCCAAGTCGTATTTAATCTTTTTCATATATTATTTATCACTTCTTCATGTTGTGTAGCCTTAATAGTCATTGTCCGTCAGTAAGTCAAGTCGTTACCATTAATCGAGCGCTGATAACCAAATTCGGTAAATAAAATAATACCGCGTATCGGCTGTCTTAGCGATAGTGGCAAAACTCTCTAAGCCATTATTTAAGGCTTTGAGCTCTAATCTCGGCTCATAATTTTAAGTAAAGATCACTACTCAGCTGGTGAAATTCAGTAATTAATTGATCCAAGCATTAGTATTAAAATTAATAAAACGCGCCTTAAAAAATATTTATCTTAATCGATTTATTTTTGTCCTTAATCGATTATTAATAGTCTGTGGACAATATGAAAAAATCGTTATGCACGACACTTAGCCAAGTGGGCGGTACCCATCAATGAAAAATGTAATTACGTTCCGAATATTTTGATGTGTAAAAAATAGAGAACTTCTTGGGCGTGAACTGTCAAATCGGGCCTTTTATTTTGTGATAAGTATAGTACATAACACTAACATTCGATACTGAGTACTGGTATCGAGAGGTATAAATATACTACTGAGTACTCATATGGTATCGATACTACTACTATGGTATCGTATAGGCAGTGACTCACCCGCACGGCGTTGAAAGACGTATATTGACAACCGCAGACATCCAAAAAATAAACGAGGTACACGGCACGACCGTAGTATTTGCTTCATTGTAAATACGCCTCCATTGTCTAAAGTATGGCAATACTCTCTCGTTTACTTTGTGTATTGCAAATTTATGAGTTCTCAAAAGTATAGATACTTTGATCCGATACTACTATCGAGTACTAGTATTGAAGAGAGAATAGTATCGTTTTATCCCTAGCTATATACTTTGATTCGATACTACTAGCCTACTACTACCCTAGCGATACTTTGATTCGATACTACTATCGAGTACTAGTATCAAAAAAGAATAGTATCGTTTCACAGTGCCGGATTAGCCACGTAGCAAGAGTAGCAAATGCTACGGGCCCCGCGAATTGGGGGGCCCCGCACTCCGACCGCGGCTAACCTAAAAAAACCGTAAAAAAATTTCAATTTAAATAGGAGTGTAAAAATATTTTTGTCTCACTTTGATGATATAGCGTATGATTTGCTTAAAAAAGTCAATATTAAAAGTCAATATTAAAAGTGTTAGCTCTAAATTCGCCCATATTAAATTTAAAAAAGTTTATTTGTAACAGTCTGTTTTATTTAGGTGCTAACCTTTAATTAACTTACCTAAAGTAAATCAAGAGGCCCTTGACAGAATTTGCTACAGGCCCCGCGCTGGGTTAATTCGGCACTATCGTTTCATCCCTAACAATATGTAAGTACTCTTGCAGTGTTTATACATAATAAAGAAATTTGAATTTGAAAATTTACAATTTACCACCTTTTCCTTACTCGTGGGTATCCAAAAAATGACTAAGCGATAAATTTTACAAATGACATCGATACAAGAGAAAGAAAACTAGTATGAAATCCTATGTCAATTCATCTGACTAGCGTGGTATAGTAGTTGAATTTTCCTCTCCCAGTGGAGGAGGCTCGAGCCCATTGGGTCGTATATTGTACAAGGCTTTTATTTCTTAACGTAAGTCTTTAAAATAAAACAAAAACTCACACAAATAAATGGTAAAGGAAATACGGGCAACAAAGTACAGGTCAAATTCCATTCACACAGCGAACACAAAAAACTTGTTCCTCCACGACTTGCGATCATGAATCATCCCGCCTCTTCATGCGTCCATTGACTAGGGCGTCCAGACAAGACAAATATCCTACTCTATGCCATTAATCCTTCTAATCTTGACAGAAAACCTCCGGAGAATTATATGGACGAAACTGTGGATATATTTATCAAAATCTTGGGTTCGTTTGATGCGTAAACGTATTTGCTTAATGATATGAAAACTTGCATTGTTTTTGGAGTAGATGTTTTAGATGCCTCAATGGATTTTTATTCATTCATCTCAGCTCATAAGAGTCACATTGTTAGACTTATACCCTTCTACAATAGGAGAGAAATTGACCTTTTTTTTCTTTGGCGCTGGGTTATGATATGGGCACACTTCATTAATTCCGTCCGGTTTGACTGAAAGAAAGGTGTGGGACCCCATAGACTCGCCCTTCATTTAAGTATTGACGACGAGCGATTGGGCCACCGGAACCCAGTCTTTGTTTTCGATGGCCCACGGGTATCCTCTCGAATCAACGCTCGGATAGCTTGCTGCCTCGGCTAGAGAGAGAAATTAACCTACCATGTCAAACAGATAATACGTATTAATATAAAGTTTTGTGTCAACGTTTCCTTCTCTTGTATCGATATCATCTGTATATCATATTTGTAGTCATCTTTTAAAACACCCACGGGCAGAAAAGGATGGTGGTAATTTGTTTCCTTACTCCGTCACCACACAAAATCTTATTCCATTATCACACGGATATTTTTTTTTATATTTTTATAATATAAATAATATGATTGTGCTGTATGGTAGCGGCTACGAATACTACTAATCCTAAAATTGCTCTTTGTCCGGGCGGAGCGGGCCACCGGTATCCGATTTGATTACTTAGACCATCGGGTATGGTGAACTGGTTCTATATGGATTTGTTATCTTCACTCACGTCACGATTCGCGTCATAGCATAGATACCAGCCAATTATTCTAATGACAACCAAAATTAATTGATACTATATAAATTTAATAATAGTTTCGATGTGATATTGACTACAGTTTAATTTTCATATATACGGGAATACATACCGGCATAAATTATTTATTTTTTGTCAAATTCAACACAATAATTTACAAATTTACTGAAACAAGCATCATACCGATCTTTATTATTCCAGAATTTTATATTCCCATTAATATTTTTAGTTTTAAGATTATCTTTTAAGATTTATAGTTTAATGAATTCGGATATAATGTTATTATATCTCTTTTTTTTTGTAGGCTATGGCCTGGACACAGTTTTTGTCCGTTCCGCCCGGGGCGACGGAAGGGCGGGGCGTGGCCCCACAGCTCATCATATATGCGCTTACTTGACATCCGTGACCACTATTATATCCCTTAAAATATGGATACAAATAAAGCCAGTAAATTCATTGTGCATAGATGTTTTCTGTATACTATATTCTTTTAGACGTCTTGTACAACACCTACGAGTAAGAAAGAGAACAGTGAATTTTATTCTTATTCTGTTACTATACGGAAAGAAAAATCTATGTAA
Organism: Lymantria monacha; assembly: GCA_905163515.2. Classification (NCBI taxonomy): domain Eukaryota; kingdom Metazoa; phylum Arthropoda; class Insecta; order Lepidoptera; family Erebidae; genus Lymantria; species Lymantria monacha. Next base: position 4,041,526 of record LR991102.1, read on the forward strand.
TATATGTATTTATTGCGTAGATTTTTCTTTCCAATGTTATCTGCACATTATAATCTCTTAGACATCTTGTACGGAACTCTCGATTAACTCTATCATAATTAGCTGTCGCAATACGACAGAATTTTTGTTGTCTAACCGATCGACTAAAGCGACAAAATTTAAACATCTTTTTGAATGAAGCTGTCCTAACAGGCAACCTGCACGGACGTGCAACATCGCGTTGGTTGGTTGGTAAGTTTGAATTTCAAACTGGTTCTATTTTGTCGTGTCGGTTTTAAGGGAACACGTGTTTTTCGTTAACAAAATGGGATAAAACCTACAATAATCGTATTTTGGCTGATTAACAATAGTCAATAGTAAAAAGCATTAAAAAAAAGCTATTTATGTGCTTTATTGTTTATTATTTTTACCATAAGAGTAACAAGAGGTAATGATGTACTAGAGCAAGTGGATGAATTTGTATATCTTGGATGTGGATTTAGCCGAGATGGAAGGTACACCACTGATATAGAGCGAAGAGTGAATGCGGGAAATAGAGTGAACGGAGCGTTGGGGCAACTTCTCGGTAGCCACCACCTCAGCCAAAAGGCACGTGTAGCAATACATAACGCAGTGCTTGTCCCAACATTACTGTATGGAAGCGAGAGTTGGGTATGCAGAAAAGAGTATGAAAGTAAAATTAATGCGGTCGAAATGCGATCTCTGCGGAAAATCTGTGGAGTAAGACTGATCAACCGCATTCGTAACGACGACGTAAGAGAGCGAGTAGGTATAAAAGAGAGTATTGGTGTAAAGATGCGAAAGGGAATGCTCCGATGGTTCGGACATGTGGAAAGAATGCTGAACGAACGTCTGGTTAAGAAGATATACAATGCGAAAGTGGAAGGATGTAGGTACCGGGGGAGACCGAGACTAACCTACCTAGACCAGATCGGTCATGTACTGAAGAAAGGTGGAGTCAAGAGTCTCCGAAACCGGCGAGCGTGTATGAAGAGAATTATGAATGTTGAGGAAGCGAGTGAAGTGTGCAAAGATAGAGTTCTCTGGCACTCTGTTCTCTCTGCCTACCCTGCAAGGGATATGGCGTGATGATATGTATGTATGTATGTATTTTTACCATATTGCGTAAATATGCCATTTTATTAGTTTTCTACAAAACTATAGTGTTTGAAAGATCAAAAAAAGTATTCTTTCTTCTATAGAATTAGCTTATCTTAAAATTTGCAATCTGGTGTATACATTTGACTCTTATTACTTTAAGAACATAATCAAATGTATCCGTCTTCATTCTAATGTACTGGTAAAATAAATTGTTATTTCGTCATAGCTGACAGTACAGATGGAGAAATTCCCCAAATTTCAGCCTATATTTATATATCTGTTGTACTTGTTCGCGTTTAAATGTTTCTTTTTCGCTAATAAATAATTTATAATAACAATTTTCACTTAAATAAAACACCAGAAATCAGCCTTTGAAAGATGACATATCTTAACGACTGACAACACTGCAGTTTGGATACAATGGTATCGTTGTACGACAGTGCGACCTACCGATTTTGTCGTAGAACGACTTGCCAATTGGTACGTAGGCTATGAAAGAGGATAGTGAATTGTATTCTTACTTTGTCACTGCACGGAAAGAAAAACCTTTACAATAATAGTACATTACTGCAGCGGCCAGCAAAAGAGGCATTAATGGGTGAACATGTAAATACGTAAGTCCATTAATTCCTAGTTACGACCAAGGCTAGTACTTTTCTCAAATAATGCGTGGAAATTAAAACTAAGTAGTACTAAGTAGAACTGTATATATGACGAACAATGAACGGGTTCATTTGCTGTTCTTTTCATTAACAGGTTTCTTTCTCAAGCCAGTTTGAAATTTAAATAAGACTCTATAAGTTGCCTATTTGGTTACCATGTTTTGAGGTAACAAATCGTTCCATTTTTAAAATACACGATAGATATGAATTTACATATATATATATATTTGGCCGCAAAAACACGACAGATATGGATTTTCATAATTTTTTTGCCGGCCGCTGGTCTCATGTATTTGGTCAGTACAGCAATTTCGATTTATCTCGAAGAATATTGTGAAAATAACGCTCAAATAACCAAGCATGTTTGATAAAATACAATATATTGCATAGATTTTTAACCTCTTTAATATTTATAAAAAAGCTACAAGCTAATATTTGTCACACTTAAAAGATGACTAGGAATAAATTCACGGATGTTATCGCTCGTAAAATACCGTACCTACTATTTTTATGTGTTCGAGGTACAGAAAACATTAGGTAAAAGTTGAATTTATATATTTATTTACGACACGGTAAATCCTATTCAGGAAATAAACAATATTGAATCTATGAATAATAAAATATATTAAGTTAATCGTCTTTGTTACAATTGACTGAATTAGTTGTGTAAGTTTCTTTTTATATAATAAATAAATAATAATAAATAAGCCTTTTATTATTTCTCATTTAACATGCAAATTATTAGTGTGATAAATTATATTATAAAGTATTTATACAATTTTTTTTTTTTTAATTCTATTTTGATTTACAAATTATACATTTAAAAATATAAAATTAATTTGAATTGAATTGAATTTTAGATATAATATATTATGTCACTTTTAATGAGAACCCCTCTGTAGGGTAAAGGCCTCCTCCATATCATTCCAAAGATCTCTGTTACTCGCCTTTGTCTGCCATTTATCTCCCGCTATATCTTTGATGTCATCAAGCCATCTTCTTATTGGTCTTCCCCGTTGTCTTTTTCCCTCGGGTCCTTTCCATTCTATGACATGTCTCGTCCACCTAGTATCTTCTATTCTCGCTAGATGTCCCGCCCATTTCCACTTCAGTTTCATAGAGTGGAGTAAGAAGTCTATATGTTTTGTTCGTTCTCTTATTTTAGTATGACGGATTTTATTTATTTTTCGAATTCCTAGGATAGATCTTTCCATGGCTGCCTGACATTTTCTTATCTTTTCTTTCACCTGTTTGGTGAATGTCCAGGTTTGTGAGCCATATGTTATGCAAGGGAGGATGTTACTATCCATGACTTTTTTCTTTACTGAAAGCGACATATCTCCTTTCATTATTTCTTTAAGGGCCCAATACTTTTGCCATGATATGTTTATTCTTCTAGTTATTTCTTCTGAGTTATTATTTCTGTGAAAAGATACTTGTTTTCCGAGGTATATATATGTATCTACGTAATCAAGTGATTCGTTTCCTATTTTTATGGGTGGCTTTGTAGAGTTGGTCATTAATTTAGTTTTTTGTAGGTTCAATTCTAATCCCACATATAAACTTTCTGCCTGCAGGTTTTGCAGCATTTGTTCCAATTGTGAGCTTGATTGAGAGAACAATATTATATCGTCAGCAAAACGGAGATGGCTGAGATATTTCCTGTTTATTTCAATGCCAACCTTTTGCCAATCAAGTTTTCTGAATATTGTGTCTAATACGGCAATAAAGAGTTTAGGAGATAACGGATCGCCTTGTTTTACGCCTCTTTGGATTTTTATTTTAGGTCCATTTATTTCTAAGCTAATTCTGGTACTCCTGTCATAAACATTTTTAATTATATTACAGTATGTTGTCTCTACGTTGTTTCTCCTTAGTGCCTCCCAGATTGATTTATGTGAAATAGAGTCAAACGCCTTTTGATAATCAATGAAGGCTAGGTAGAGTGGTTTTTGGAATTCCCTGTGTTTCTCTATTATGCTCTCTAGAGTTTGAATGTGGTCAACCGTTGAATATCCTCTACGAAATCCTGCCTGCTCTACCGGCTGATTTTCGTCAATTTTTGCAGATATTCGGCTTAGTATACATTGTGAGAATAATTTGTAGAGGCTAGGTAGTAAGCTAATAGGTCGATAATTACCTATATATTTCGGGTCTCCTTTCTTATACAGTAATATAATATTTGATTTAGTCCATTGTTCAGGTACTTTCTGCTCTTTGTTGATAATATTAAATAAGTGAGTTATTATTGGTGTCAGTAGTTTCCTGGCCAGTTTTATCGCCTCATTTGGGATACCGTCAGGGCCTGCACTCTTATTAGATTTTAGCCTCCTTATTTCTCGATCTATCTCTAATTCCTTCCAGTCGGTATTTGTTTCATGTAGAGTAGGAGAAAGCATGGTTTCAAATTTTTCATTGTCTTTAAAACTATATAGGTTTTCATAAAATTTTGTTGCTATTTTAATAATGTGCTCTCTGTAAGTTGATGAGGTACCATTTTCTAATAGACTGGGTATCCAGGTTTTGTGAGAGCGTAGTTCACTATAAGCTCGTTTGCAACTGCCGCTAGTATTTAAATGTTTCTCTATAATTTTACGCCTGTGGTTGTTATAATCTTTTCGAATCTTTTTATTTGTTAATTTATAAATAAAGCTAAGTTTTTCTTTATCTTCTCGACTTCTACATTTTATATTTTGTAGTTTATAACGTTGTTTCATTAAATTTAGTGTTTCTTCGGTGAGGATTTTATTCAATTTGCTTTTTTCTGTTTTATTATCTCTTTTCATACTTTCTAGTAAGCTTTTTTCTATTTTATTATATAGAAATTGGCTCGTATATATGTCATCCATTTTTATAGATTGTAACTTCTTTTCTAGTTTATTAAGATAATTACTTGCTTCATATTCATTATTCAGCTTGTAAACAGAGCTTTTATATTTTACACGACTCTTCTTTGATTGTAGAAATGATATTTTAGATCTTACCATTCTGTGGTCCGATGAAAACATGATATTATTTATTACATGTACATCTTGGAATCGGTTTGGGAAGTTTGTGAGTATAAAATCAATTTCATTCATGGTCGTCTGATTTGGAGACTTCCACGTCCATTTTTGATTAAACTTTTTCTTAAAAAAAGTATTCATTATGGATAAGTTATATTCTTGGGCATAAAGTATCAACTGTTGTCCTCTAGGACTCCTTTTACCATACCCAAACTTGCCAAGAAATTTGTTTTCTTCGGATTTCCTTACTCCTATTTTTGCATTAAAATCTCCCATAACTATAACATGTTGTCTTGAAATTTCATGCGCTTTATGTAAGGTGTTATAAAATAATTCTATTTCAGATACGTCAGAATCTTCAGTTGGTGCATATATTTGTATAATAGTGATTGGCAAACCATTTATATCTACATCTAAGAGCGCTACTCGGTCGGATAATCCTCTGAAGCATTTAATGTAATTTTTTAATTGTTTTTTTATAATGAAGCCGACTCCGTATCTTCCCTTCGTCTGTCCATTATAACATAATATAAATTCGTCGTATTCGTCAATGCCGTAACCCATTCTTCTCATTTCTGACAGACCAATAATATCGTATTTAATATTACTAAGCGCTTTTGTAAGTTCTATAACTCTAGCCGGACTTGACAATGTTCTAACATTGTATGTACCTATATAGATATAGTCTTTATTTTTCTTACATTCAATGATAGTTGACTGTATTTTTGGAGGGTTGTAGTCAAGAGAAAAACTGGTATCGTTCTCCTCCCCCGCGGTGACCAGCCGTGTTGGGTTTTGTGATGGTAGAGGGGTCTCCGTTAATTGTTAAATATCGGATAAACTATTTTCTTTATTTGTAAAGTGTTCAGAATCTTTTTTTGGCCTCATAAATGTTATAATTTTATTTTTCTTCGAGGCTTGCTTTTCATTGCATTTTTTATCTTGGTTTGGAGATATGTGTAAATTTCGTTTTTTTGAGTGATGTTGACTAATGTGGTTTTTGTTAGATTTATGATCATTAAGGATTATTAGTTTGTCATACTTAATAATTGCCTTTATACCTTCTGTTTTATATTTTAATACTTCACTATGTAATTGTTTCCTTTTCTCTAAAACTTTAAGTGGATAATCTTCTTTATAATATATACTGGTATTTTCAATGCTTTTCTTTTTCTGTAATAGTGTTATCTTTTTTCCTAAAGTACTGAACGTGACTGTAATCGGTCTAGGTTTAGATTTATCTCCTCTCTTTCCTAATCTTATTACTGATTCAATTTCGTTACGTTCGCATGAAATGTTTATTTTATTTATAAATTCTAAGATTTTATCTTCCAGCTCTTGATATGATTTTTCTCGTTCCTCAATACCAAAAAATACCAAGTTTTTCCTCCTTATCTGTCTCTCCATACGATCTAAAAATTTTTCTTGACTTTGAACTTTTTCATTCAATTTACTATAGTTTTGTTCCATTATTTTGAAATTTTCGCTGATATTTTTGTTAATGTTATTCGTAATATTTGTTTCCATTTCCTTCATTTCTCTTTTTTGATCTGATAGCTCAAATTGTATAGATTTTAAAATTTTCGTTATGTCTTCCATATTGTATACTTTTCGATAATAGATGGCGCTGTCTACCAATATATTTAATTGTTAGCGCCTAAATTCCTAGATTTACGAAATTTACTACTCGCTCCTAGATGGCGCTATGTAACAATTTAAATATTCGTTAACGAGTACTTTAAAAATTTGGTAGGTTATTTTAACACATATTTAGTCTTTATTTGCTCATTTAGATACAATTTACACTTCTCATGAATTATTTTCTGCTCTTCTGGTTAGATTTTTATTTCGCACTGATCTTCTACACTTTTAAATGTTAACTTAAGGGTCCAAAGTTTTGTTGTTTTATACCTAAAAAATTCTTAAATTTCACTAGTTCACACTTGTATTCGAATGTTTCTGCCTCATAGTTTATATTTTGAATGTTATTTAGATATTTTTAGCACTGATAACTATTTTTATTGCACTTTAAAATACGGAACTCGTAAAACAGCTTTTGACATCGCAACAGCGAACTACCCTCTGCTCTTTTGCCTCTGCTTCTTTTTATATATTCTATTGTTTTAGTACAGTGTTCTTTTTTTTTATATAGCTTTTGGTGGTAAACGAGCAAGAAGCACACCTTATAGTGAGTGTTACTGCCGCCCATGGTATTTAGCTATACCAGGAGTATAGCTAGGACGCTGCCTACTAATATAAACAAGTTGGGCTTGCAGCTCTCTCGCTCACCGAACGAAGCGTAGTAGCACATTGCCATTACTCAGACGTCGATCTTCTGCGAGAGTGTGGTACTACCCCGGACGGACCGGCCCGCGGCTGTAGATAGAAAACTGTCAACAGCGTGGTCCTACCATTATTATTATTATATATATTTTTTTTGTGTATTTTTTATTATATATTTATTTTGTGTAGTGGTGATTACGAATACTATCAATCCTTATAATGCTCGTGGTGAAAGGTGACTAAGAGTTTTACAATGATGAGATTCGATCTGATGCCGGCTGATCAACAATTATATTCTCAAGTAGAGTTGACATCGTTTCCAATTTTGTAATATATACAATAATAGAGTTGTGTGGTAACGGCTACGAATACTACCAAACCTTACTATGCTTGTGGATGTCGTAAAAGACGACTAAGATCATTATAACGACCTGGGCGAACTCCATCTGATGCCGTTTGGTCAACAATTACATTCCTAAGGAAGGTTGACTTCTGGTAGGCGGCCGGTCATAAAACTATTGCAAATAACTTTTACAATATGTACTATGAAAGCAGAGTACATATTGTATCAACCCCAAATAATTGGGATAAGAGTAGGAGAATGATGATACAATAATAGAAGAATTTAGTATTGAAATTATCCTGAGTTTGATATATATTAGAAATATGTTTAACCCGGCGTCATGTGGTTTGAGTCTGTGAGACCCGTCACATTTTATTTCGCTTCTAGTTCGGATACTAAGTGTACATATTTACTGTTCTTCTCAATAGCTGGAGCTGTTGAACTGTTCTATGTGTAGCAGTTAACAGGATAGTCATGGGACAGCTACAGTGGGAGCCATCCCCGCAGTTGATATCACAATTTTACGCCATTTTGTATAGATATTATTTTATTTATTATCCGTGAATTTATCCTTTTGTATTTGTTTTGTTATTTTTATTTACAATTAAAATTGCTGATATATAGTTCAAAGCATTTTATTTATGTTTTTTTGTAGGTAATTAGTAAAAAATGGATCAAGAAGAAGCAGAACGACGGTGTATTGTTGCGATTTTACGAGTCTGGCTCCAATTTCTGAGTCTGATTCTGGAGGGCCTAGTAATAAATAAAATTAATAATAGTTTAAAAAAAATTACTGCGTTTTATAAAAATCCTACGTTTCGGGCTAGTCATGGAACATCTAGAATTTCGCCATAATGTATCGGAGCTTCTACGTGTTGTAAAAAAATATAAAAATTTGTTTGTGAATCTACAAGGGAACTTCCGACAAATAGGCGAGTGTTTGCAAAAGGTACCGAGAGTGTCCAGCCAAGAAATACCATAAAACAAACTGCAGCTGCGAGAATTGCAATAAATATATTTGTTTAGAATATATTGTACCTTTTTGTGCTGACTGTACCAAATATAGTGATTAGGAGTAATTAATTGTTATTTTCTTCTAAAGATAATTTAGTTTCCTACAAAAAAGTGACGTTAAAACATTAAGAAAGATTGTTAATTAATAATAGACCTATATTTAAGAAGAAAAGAAAAAGTTTGTTGATATTTGTCGTTATTTTTTTAAAGCTCCAATAAATATGTTTAAAAGATATATACTATGATATTTGTGTTTCGTTTATTTACGTAAATACCTAAAAACTTAATACGAATAAATATGATATTAAATTTATGAAGTATTAGAATAATATTGATATCTAATGAACGGGTCTGTGAGACCCACCCCAACGTCTGTGTAACACTTTTCAACCCCCATGACCGCGGGTTAAACGTCAATAGACTCGTTAGGATCGATTATATTGACCCGGGTTCCTGGCATATCCGATGCTCATTATTAGAGCGAGTGCGCAGCTGCCTCTGTGGGCCTTCGGCGTGCACATCAATCGAAGCACATCAATGAGTTTATTGTTGTTTTTATCATCATTCTATTGCTCTTAGAGGGCGTCCATTAATTACGTGAGGTATTTTTAAGTATTTTCTTGACCTTCCCTCCCCCTTGGTGAGATGTCGTAAGATTTTTCTCGATCACCTCCCCCCTTCCCCGGTCTCACGTAAGATTTTTCTACTTGTACATGGGTATAAAGGTTTTTTAACTTTCGTTTAACTTTAATTTAACTTAACTTTCAAGAAGTTTTACACCATTTTCTACTAAATAAATTACATGATATTTGCTAAGACTCTCCCACGTAATTAATAGACGCCTCCTTATTATTTGGCAATAGTTTTATGACCGACTGCTTGCTTAATGTCAAAACTAGGGCATACAGTTGTTGACCAAATGGCATCAGATGAACGACATCCACGAGCAAAGTAACGGATGGTTAATATTCGTAGCCACTATCACATAAAACTAATCTGCTACTATTGATATTAAAAAAAAATTACATATTATGTGTAGGTACCCATTTTGTATAATATGAAGATCTCCAGTTTTTAATATAAAGTAATTTATCCTTGAAGATTTACATATATAGTGCTTACCCTCTATACATTATATACATATATATATATGTCTATGTTGGCAACTTAAGACTGCTAATGAAAATATTAATTCGACGTTATTTGCATAAACGTTTGACGTTTTTTTCCGAGTGGTGACGGAGTAAGAATACAATTCCCCACCGCCTATCTTACTCGTGGGTGATACGATCACAAAGACGACTAAGGGACATACGAGACTAAGGTATATAATACGCATTAATATCTATGTGAGAGAAAGAAAACTCGAAACAATACCCTATACCAACACGTCTGACCAGCGCGGTATAGTAGATTAATTACCCTACCATTATGAAGTAGGCTCGAATTCAATAGTGGGACATATATGAGCTGAGATGATGATGATGATTTGAATAAAACTGTATAGATGGCGTTGTGCTTAAGATATCAGCCAACTTGCTAGCGTCGTGTCGATTTTTACCCAGAGTAACACTGCGCGATCAAAATTGTTAATCGCATAAAAATATTGCCAATAACTTTTACAATATGTACTATGAAAGAAGAGTACATATTGTATCGACCCCAAGTAATTGGGATAAGAGTAGGAGAATGATGATGATGATGATTTAGTAAATAAATCTCTCATTATAACTAATGTGACGTATTTTTCTTTCACATCTCATATACATATTCTAATTTACAAAAAAAAATATCGAAATACCATTTTAAAATGATATTCTAACGATAAAATTAAAAACATAGCAGCTAGTCGTTTAGAAGACCATCAATTTCCAGGTGAGACTTGAAACTTCTCTATTAGCATAGGAGTAATTAATTCCTGTCAGAGGCTTGTGCTGTGTTGACTGCCCGTCGTCTATGTAGAGAGTGTAACTGACTAATGAAATTAGGATGGCTCAATTGTGGAACGTTGCAGTTAGTAGCATCTATTTCTATACATTATTTCCCAAAGGTGTTTTTAATCTATAGTCTTCTACTTTTGGGTATTAAATAATATTTAATTTTAGATGTTAAGTAATAGACCTTAGACAGAAATGTTAAGTAATAGTCGAATCGTAAATTCTGTCATAAATACATCTCGAAATAGTTTTTACGACTTCCGAAGTTTATGTAAAATATATACATGAATTATCCGTATGCGATCCGATGTCCGCGTGTCCGATGTTAGATTAAGAATACAATTCAAAACCTATCTTACCCGTGGGTGATTGTAAAAGCCGATTAAGGGATAGAAATCGCATATATCATCTATGCAAGAGAAAGAAACCTCGAAACAAAACCAATACGTCTGACCAGCGTGGTATAGTAGATTAATTTTCCTTCCATTACGAAGGAGGCTTGAGCCCAACAGTGGGTTATATAAAGGCTGAGATTATGAAGATGATATACATATAAACAAAATTAATAAAATTTTGATTATAATTTTATTAAAGTTATACGAAGTGTTATCTCTGATTTTGGATACAGCCAATCAACCTTCGAGACCAGTCGATCGTAGCGCGCAAAACATTCATGACTTAGGCACTACTTTAATTATGCTTTAATAGGCTCTAAACTCTGGTGATGCTTAAAATAGGCTTTTTCCACTAAATATTTTGTAATCTAATGGTTCCAAGTCTGGGCTGAAGGGTCATTGTACATGATGAAATTCATTTCTTATGCGTTCTTCTCTCTTCTCTTCTTATTCAGTCTGTATTGTGGCCATGCAGCACGATATACTAGGCCAGAATCTTGTTATAATATCCAAGTATAGGTTTTCGAACGTCATTAGAGAAAAAGGTTTCACAATGTTTTTTGGTACACAGCAGTGCTAGTTCTCACTGCATTTTCACAAAAAAAAATATCTGTCAGGACTGAATGTTCAAGCCAAATCATGATTCAAGAAGAGTACCTTATGTCCACTACGTATCTTTGAAATATGCTCGCCTCGCTTCTTCATAATTATAGGTGGTACACCATTATTTATTTTTTTTGTCCTAACTTTCTTCAATTATAAAATATTTTCGTCGGATAAAAGAATTTCGCTGTATTTTTATCCTGCGTAACGCTTTATCAAAATCTGGGATCTGTGGAGCCTTAACCTCTCCAGATGATCATTAAGAAAATGTCCTGTTTTAGACGATAAGCTCAGAGCCCCAGGTCTTAATTTAATACTTTTTTGAAAGTAGTTACTTAACTCCGACTTTTGTAACGCTAACATTTTTCGTTTGTAAACAGAATTTCGTTTAAATTTCGTTTGCACTGCTTTGATGAACGCTGGTACTCTAACCGTGCGTGATCAACTATTCTCTTTCTACTATCTTCGATACATACCAATCATCATTAAATCACTTAATCAATATATTTTAAAGTTATTTTAGATTTTATAAGACTTTGAAAATCTTCTTTAGCGCGTAACGTAGCAATTTAGCTCAATAACCGTGGCTCTGTCTACTTTTTGTATCCAATCAATTTGTATTAATCATTTTTTTTATTGCTTATGGTGGCAAACGACACACAGCAAGCAAAGCAGCACACCTGATGGTAAGTGTCACTGCCGCCCATGGACCTTTTCAATACCAAGGGTACAGCTTAGGCTGCTGCCTACCAATAAAATACCCAAACCCACCCAGTTGGGCTTCCGGCTCTCTCGCTCACCGAACAAAGCGCAATAGCACATTGACACTACTCAGACGTCTTCTACGAGAGTGTGGTACTACCCCAGACGGACCGGCCCGCGGCTGTAGACAGCAAACTGTCAACAGTGTGGTCCTACCACAATTGTATAATCTATTTGTTTTGAGATGATGCAATAGTCCTTCTTTTTTTATTGCTCTTGGTGGCAAACGAGCAAGTAGCACACCTCATAGGGTAAGTGTTACTGCTACCAAATAAAACCTCAAACACATCCAGAAATATGGGCTACCGGCTCTCTCACTCATCGAACGACGTAAAGCAGTATTTTCTTTCAGCATTGCCATTGCTCAGATGTCGATTTTCTGCGAAAGTGTGGTACTACCCCGGACGGACCGGAATTTCCAATCTATTATTTTATTCTTTGGACCGGCCCGCGGCTGTTGATAGAAAACTGTCAACAGTGTGGTCCTCCCATTTTCTTAATTTTTTTTTTTAAATCATTCCATATATTTATGGCCAGTATTTGGCATATTCATTTAAAAATATATGGCAGAATTTATGTCCCGACTAGTTATATTGAGAAAAAATCATCCACAGATAATAATATCGCACTCATTTACAAATATACAATAATGAATTAACGATTTTGAATTGTTTTTCGTTTGATAAGCCTGTTTTATAATATTTAGTTCCATGACAGTTGTTTCATGATATGGCCTCTAGGGCCTTCCATGACAGTTGTTTCATGATATGGCCTCTAGGGATGTATAAGACTGGATTTATTTCTGTCATAGTTTTATAACAAACGTAAAAATATAAAAGCTAAATCTATTTTCATTTTATGTATTGTCCAAGATCTGTGATACTTTCTTTTAGGTAATAACATTATTCTTTTTTTTATGGCTTAGGATCTGACTCTTAAATGCCTAAGAGTATTTCATCACTATTTTTCTGATTATGGTTGTGGTAAAAGATGATTAAGGGTTGTAAGCAAATAGATGACTACAATGCCAGTTAAAGAAATCTCATAGTAAAACCCAGGGGTTTTCTGTATTGTATTGTCATGGACCATGCTGGCTGTGTAGTAGCGGCTTAGAATACTACCAACCCTTGCTTTACTCGTGAGTGTCGTAAAAGACGATTAAGACCCTTATAACCAGAGACCTGAGCCAACTCCATCTGATGCCGTTTGGTCAACAATTACATTCCCAAGGAGGGTTGGCATCTGGTGGCGTTGACAGGAGAGGAGCCCGAGAGGGCATACCGCCGAGCGGGCCACCGAAGACAAAGATCGGGTACCGGTGGCCCGCTCGCACGGCGAAGAAGAGGTGCTTGCAGGGTGGGTCAATGGGGTTGCGCGCCGCCTCTTCCGTCACCCCGGACCGATTTGGCGGGGTGCGACGTCCATAGCCCACCGCAAAAAAAAAAAAAAAAGAAAAGGCTGCCGTTCATAAAACTATTGCCAATAACTTTTACAATATATACTATGAAAGAAGAGTACATGTTGTTTCGACCCCAAGTAATTGAGATAAGAGTAGGAGACTGATGATGTCATGGACTTAAGCATTGCATTGCTGTAATATAGATATTAGGTTAATTTACCTCTCATTATGGAGGGAGCTCTGAGACCTATATAAAATGGGAATGGGAGAAGGAAAACTCGAGACAAAACCCTATACTAACACGTCTGACCAGCGCGGTACAGTAGGTTAATTTCCCTCCCATTACGAAGGCGGCCCGAGCCCAACAGTGGGCTGCGATGATGATGATGAATATAATATAGAGCACTGTGTACTATAATATATGTACCCCATGACATTTTCACGTCGCGCCAAAACATAAAATTTGTTAGTTAATCTTCACATTTAGTTTTTTAAATATAAATACTTGTCCTCATTTAATTATACATACATACATATCATCACGCCATATCCCTTGCAGGGTAGGCAGAGAGAACAGAGTGCCAGAGAACTCTATCTCTGCATACTTTAATTATTTGCTTAACAAATATTTAACAATAGCATCGTCAATTTAATTTGCTTCCTTATTACTTATACTGTAACAAACCAACAAAGCCCGTAATAAACCTCGGCCGCATCCAATTAATCCTGTCTCTAATTAAATTAGTTCTACATCTATGTATGTGTGGTTATACGAAATTTAAAAAGATTCAAAACATTAAAATAATTAACTGATATATATGTAGGATTTAAATTTAATAACTTAATTTAGAATAATTGATTATTGTTTCTGAACGAAATGAAAGGTGTATTGTTGAATTCATGCTATGTGAAAGGGAAGAATGTACGTTTTGTCTCTGTCTCTAAAAAAAAAGAAACTTGGCTGTATGGGCTCCGATCCCTTTGCCTGTCCGAACGGACGAACTAAACAAAAAAATCTCTCTCTCTCTCTATCTCCCCCCCCCCCCACCCCTCTCTCGATCACTCTCTCTCTCTCTCTCTCTCACGACGCCGCCATTACGAGTTCACGACAAAATTGTGCTCTGTATCAAACAAAATAATTGTTAAAGTACAAATTCAGTGCTTTTGTTTAGACCTTCACCTACATATATTTACGTTTATTGCTAAGATAGTAGGCAACTATAGCTAAATAGTGAGTAGTGTAGTGGTAGTATTCTCTCAAGGCAAAAAATATTCGCGACTATTTAGTTATGAATTTGTAGTAACTGTTGGAGAATACTATAATTTATCCTGTACCTTATTCTCAATATAGTCCATTCACTGGCTATAATTTATAGAAGAATTACACTTGGATAGAATGTGCCAATCCAGTGACCAATGTGACGATCTAATGACCTCAAAGCCTTTTTTCTATGAGAAAAACCGTGTCTAATGGAAGAAATAACGCAAAATTAAGATGATGCTATTACGTGATCTGTACCTCAACTCTATTTCCAAGCAGAAAAATATTTGAATAATGATCATTCTTTTTTTTATACATACATACATATCATCACGCCATATCCCTTGCAGGGTAGGCAGATGGAACATTTTCTTTTTTTTATATATGGTTATAATTTAGTTCATCATCATTCTCTTACTCTTATCCCAAGTACATGGGTTTGATACAATATGTATTCGTCTTTTATAGTTCATATTGTAAAAGTTATTGGCAATAGTTTTATGACCGAACGCCTGCCAGACGTCAACCCTTCTTGGGAATGCAATTGTTGACCAAACGGCATCAGATGAAGTTGACCCAGGTCGTTATAAGGCTCTTAGTCGTCTTTTTATGACATCCGCGAGCAAAGTAAGGGTTGGTAGTATTCGTAGCCGGTACCTAACAGCTAAGCTAAAGGTTATAATTTACTTATATTCATTAATTTATAAGGTTCCCACGATACAAGAAAGAAAGAAAAAAGTTAAATAACGAGAAAATATTGATTATTTTAACTTTCTTCCATATATTCGTAAAAAGTTTTATTATATTCATAATCTAACCAACATTTATTTTTTCAAAGCGTAAGACCAAAGAATTTTGAATTTTATCATCACCTTAATTTGTATGAAATATATGTCCAGTCGTATTTATACTACAATTTATTACATTATGTAATATATAAAGTATATCCTCACTATTTTTATGAGGCCCCCAACACATGGATACTGTATAAGGTTTCATTTTACGGCATCACTCGCCAGCATCCGTGTCACGAATTAATGGAATTTACGATACCGTACCCTTGACCAAAATTTGTTGATACAAAAAGCTTTATAGCCAGTTTAACATAAGCCACCTGTTAGTAAAACACAAATATGATTTTGCTGTACGCACATATTGTATTTTAGGTCACGCATTGTTTTGCTAATTAAGTTTGATTAACGTAGCTATTTGTTGTTTCAGGCAGTCCGCCGATGTAAGCACAGAGTCGAAATGAGATGAGTATGCGTGTGGCGTGGGCCAGGTGGTACTGGATCGTGATACTGACAACGTGCGCCGCGAGGACCGCTAGCGACTGGCTTGATTGCGCCCACATCGCCACCTGTCGCTGCAAATGGTCTTCAGGCAAGAAAACTGCAACGTGTGCCTCCAGTGACCTACGCCGCCCGCCAGCTCTCTCATCCGATATACAAGTCCTAGATTTACACGATAATCCTTTGAGGAACCTCCCTCGAGAAGTTTTCACTATCATAGGCCTACATAATTTGCAACGACTGAATCTACGGGCGACGAATCTAAGGTCGATACACGTCGACGCCTTTCTAGAGTTAAGAATATTAATTGAAGTAGATTTAGGAGATAACGATCTATCCCATCTGCCAAAAGATATATTCAGAGGCAACGAGAGATTAAGATTGGTAGTACTGAGTAACAATCCTTTGACAACGCTTGTGGCAGATCAGTTCCCTCCTTTACCACACTTGCGAATGCTTATGTTAGATGGCTGTAGATTAAGATCTATACATACAAATGCTTTGAGGAATTTAAAATCTTTAGAAACCATAGATTTGCGTAGGAATCAGCTTACGTTCCTCCGTTTGATAACATTTTCTCTGCCTGCATTGAAAACAGTTTATTTGTCTGGTAACCCATGGCGATGTGATTGTAGACTACGTGAATTCAAGGATTGGTTCTTAGAAAGTAAATTGGGTACTGAAGATTTACTTTGTGTTGAGCCATCTACACAAGCTGGCAATAAGTGGCAACAGGTTTCTAGTGAGAGTATGACGTGTCCACCTGAAGTTAAATCGAGTACTCTAATTGTGCGAGCTGAAGTTGGATTGTCCACTTCATTTGGATGTTGGGTTCATGGAATACCAAAACCACAGGTAACGTGGCTATTCGATGGCGTTAATATACATAACAGCTCTGTGGATTGTGATATGGAGGAGGCAGACACGAGTGTTGAAGATGATTCAGAAGATAGGGTGCCGGGCAGTGTTAGGTGGGTAAACGTGACACTTTTAAATGTGACCTCAAGTGCAGCAGGAGAATGGACTTGCGTTGCTAAAAGTGTAGCAGGCGAGGCAAGAGCTATTATAAGTTTAGTCTTGCCAAGATCGCAGACAGCTACAGCTAGAACAGCACCAGGGATTCCACATTTATTGGGAGTTGTTTTCGGTGCATTAGGTATATTAGCAACGCTTGGATTTATCGCAGCTGTAGCCTGTTGGCATCTACGAAGAACAAATGTTCCACCAAGTAGAAGTTTTACTGATCAAGAAAAGAGGCTAATAGATGCATCAGTAGTCGTTAGCTGCGATCGTTCGATCGGCGATATGGCCTCTCCCTGCAATTTCGAATTGACTGAACGAATGTCAGAAGAGCCTCCTAGGGGTTGTGGTTTTGAACCGGTTCATATTACTATAGAAGGCACCCCGGGTGCTTTCCCACCTCCACCTGCAGAATTTGCGGTACCAGTTCCATATGGAAATATTTTCATATCTGTCCAAGTATCTGGTAGAGGAGAACCTGGGAAATACCCAGATTTACTTAGCGGCGGAGCAACATTGCCTCGAAGAAATCGATCATGCTGTGCCGCTGCTCCTGCTTATGATAACATGGGACCTAGAGTAACAGCCACAGGTAGTTCAACCTGGTCTCTACCAGGTGCAAGTACAGAGAATACTGAGGTATCAGAGACACCAGTATTGACCTTACCACCACCGCCGCCTGAGTTTGTTTCACTTTAGCCCCGGCCTTTGGTACTAGACCCCTCAGCTTTGAGGTGACCTGGTACCACCTGTCTCCCAGTCAATTAGACTATTACCCAATTGGAATGTAAAATATAATAATTTCAAAGTGATTATTAATTTTAATGTAAATAGTTATTGTGGACGATGTGAGACATCCGTGAGATAAATAAATACGTAAGTAAGATTGTTATCAATAATGTAAAATATGCATTTAAAGTGAACTTGTTAATATATTGAGTGTAGAAGTGAGAACGTTAGTCTATCTGAGTTGTTCCCTAGATATTCAGTTTGTGTATTTCGTGTAAGCGTCTTCCTACATGTTGGAATATATGGATAAACTTTGACCATATTCGTTGATTCAAAACTAAGCTATGAAATGATTTTCATATATACTCTCCACGTTAGAAATAATTGAGTTTATATACACCATTATGAAGATTATTTTCCTTCTTAATCAAGAAAAATAAGTGAAGATCTTACAATTAAAGTTTTAATTTCAAAAAAGTGTGTGTGTACTTATGTACACGCGTTAAACATTATACTTCTTTGGCGCAAGATAAAATATTTTTCAAAAATTTTATCTTTCGCCTTGTCTACGTTTGTAGAAAAAACGTCACTCCATCCATCCATCAGCCCGTAAACGTCCACTGTTGGACATAGGCCTCCCCACGAGAATGCCATCTATAATGGTCCTGTGCCACCTGCATCCAACGGTTTCCTGCGACCTTGATGAGGTCATCAGTCCACCGAGTGGGGGGTCGTCCTACGCTGCGTCGTCCGATTCGTGGTCGCCACTCGAGAACCTTTTTTCCCCAACGGTTGTCGGTTCGTCGAGCGATGTGGCCTGCCCATTGCCACTTCAACGTACTAATCCTTAGAGCTATGTCGGTTACACCCGTTCTTCTACGGATTTCCGTATTTCGGATTTTATCACGTAGAGAAATACCGAAAAAACGTCACTAACAATAGAAAAAAAGGTATTTAATACATTGAAAGTTTTATTATAACGCATTGTCTATTTATAAAACTCGATTACGCATTGTCTAGTTAAAAAACCTAAAATGTTGACTATAGCTAACTTCAGGGTCTCAGATTTTCGTGACGGTGTGCGCGCGCATCCTAAAAATTTACTCTCAACATTTTTCCCTAACGTGCCAAAAGAAGTATAAATTCAAAATTGCAATCGTATTAATACGCCGTTTAGAGATAATTGCTTCTCTTGTATCCTTTAAAAACATAGGCTGATAAATGTGTATAAATATACCCCGATTAAGTTACAGTTATATACATAATAAATCATCTACTAACGGTGTAAAATATTCACACAGTTTAGAAAGGGATTATTTAAGGTTATTAAAATCCATATGTTCCAACTGAGATCTTTTGTAAATATGTATCGTTTATTATACAAACTTCCCAAACATAAGACTGACCCTTTTTTCTTGTTTTTTCACATCTTTATAACTTTAACATTAATGCTCTAAGTACTACACAACTTAGTCGAACAGAATAGCTTAACAATTTTTTTCCTTCGAAAGTGAAAATATCTTATGTAAAGAATAAAAAAAAAAAAATAAACCGATCAAGTGAAATGATGAAGTTTTATTGATTTTGACTTATCGGAACAGTGCCTTTTATGATCCATTATCCAATGTGTGTTCTTGCCGTTTGATATTATTGGCTGGTTATTTTTACAAAGAATAATATATTACTTTTATCTCTGATAGTAAGAATATAGAACAATAAAAACTTATTATAATAATTTAATATAATATATCCGTGTGGTGATGGAGTAAGAATACGATTCACCACCCCCTATCTTGCTCGTGGGTGATGGTAAGAGACGACTAAGGGATATAAAATACATATAACATTTATGCAAGAGAAGGAAAAAATTAAACTAAACCCTTTATCAACACGTCTGACCAGCGTAGTGTAGTAGGATAATTTACCTTCCATTACGGAGGAGGCTCGGTCCCAGCAGTGGGCCATATATGAGCTGAGATGATGATGATGAAGGGATATGAAATTAATGAAGGGATATAACATCTATGCAAGATAAGGACAAATCGAAACAAAACTCTATACCAACACGTCTGACCGGCTTGGTATATATAGTAGGTCAAGTTCCCTCCCATTACGACGGGTTGAGAGCCCTTAGCGCTCACCTACAGTCCGGGTAAAGTTGTCATAGCCATCTGAGGCTAACAACTAAGTCACACAAAAAAAAAAAAAAGAGAAAAAAAAAAAAAAAAACCTCCCATTACGAAGGAGGCTCGAACCCAACAATGGGACATATATAAGCTGAGATGATGAAAGATGATAATTTTTTTGTCAATTTTATTATTTATTTATTAATATTTATTTTTTATGGTGGCTAACGTGCATGCAGCTCACCTGATGGTAAGTATTACTGCCTCCCATGAACCCAGGCAATAGTGGTTCAGCTAGATCCCTACCTACCAAAGAACATCACAAAAACCAACCCAGAAAGTTGGGCTGCCGGTTCCCTTGCTCACCGAACGAAGTGCAACAGTGGTGGATTAGCAAATGAGTTTCCTCTTTTCCTTCTAGTGTTCCCTTCCCATAAGTTCCATTAAAGAAAACTAATGTAAACAGATAAAATCACTGTAAGGTGTGGAAAACTGAAAAGTTTCTGTGTAGTGACAGCGTAAGAATACAATTCACCACTCCTAAGATAGAACAAGAGACGAGAGAGACCGGTGACGAGTAAGGCAAAAAATATAATATCTATGCAAGAGAAGCAAAACTCGAAAAATATACCAACACGCCTGACTAGCGTGGTATAGTAGGTCAATATTCCTACCATTATGAAGGAGGCCCGAGCCCAACAGTGGGACATATATGAGCTGAAATAAAACCCAATTCAAAATAGGCTCAATGATGAGATCAATATAGGCTGAAAGAAGTATAAATAAAAAAAAAACTATGTAGGTCTTTTTAAGGTAAAGCAACAGACAAACTGATCCGCTTAATACAATGTCGTATAATAACATCTATGTACGGGAAGGAAATCTTGAAATAAAACCCTATAACAATCCGTCTGATCAGCATGGTAGATTAATTTCTCACCTATTATGTTGAAGGTTTAACTCCAGCATTGAGACGTAAATGAGCTCAGATGATGATAAAAGTAATGTAAACTTAACTTTGAAACCAATTTCAACTCTTAACCTATATATGATCACGGCTGAACACACTTTTTGCTGTTAACCCACAAGAGTTGATCTTGGTCGACCGCGGATGTCAAGGATGCTGTACCAGTAGTCAAGTCAGGTGATGGCGATGGAACACGGAGGATTATGTGATTATGGAGTCGCACGCCGCTCTTGTGCCATTTCGAATGGAATCGGTGGGGTGTTTCCAGACCATAGCTTGCCAAAAAAAAAACCAGAAAAGCTTGGAGTGCTGCTATCTATTCTGCCAGTGATCCCTCAGCTGGCTAAGTTTATTATTTTAATACTATTATGAAACGGCCTTGTATGGTTTACTGGAACAGTGATTCATAAAATCTGGTTAAGGGACTAGCAAGAAAAATGCAATAATTATTCTCCTTATAACACAACCACCGAAACTTATAACACCAACTATGATCATCAACCCATCGGACAAGTGTAGCAATTATAGTATTATCCCCCGAGGGAGTTCAGTAGGATATTTTATATAATAGACTCATCTAGAAAAACATACAAATATGTATTACATCGAAGAGTCACACGCATAGTGGGACTGCCCATAAGAGAAGTCGCTAATAACAAAGGATTTTGTTCGTTTTCTTTTTAGAAGAGAATATCCTTTTTATGCAAACTGTGTTTTAACGCTATCCATTTAATTTGAAACAAAAAAATCGCGGGGCGCGTTCACATAACCCATAATATTTTCTCCCGGCTTTCGGTTATAACCAATAATATCACTGTTTTTGCTCCCGGTTTTCGTGCGGTCGGCGCAAATGCGATGCTTTTGAACGACTCTTTGTCACCCGTCGACACATAGCGCTCGGTCTGCCCACATTCAGCATGAGTCCATAATGCGTGGATGACGACAAGCCACTTAGCAAGTCGGCAGAAATGCTCCCAGAACTCCAGCACCTCGATCCACCTGACAATGTACTCAGTCTCGAGAGTTACAAAGAATTGAGTCGGCGTTGAGTAAGTTTAGCACCACGTAATAGGGTCACGCTTGAAGCTGTTCAGCATCTCCTGCCGTCTCACGTTCTTTGTGTGTCGAATGGCCAGCCTGATGAGGCAGATCATGCACTGCGATAAGCCTCTTACAGCTGGCACTGCCTTTAACGCCGCCGAGTACGGGTGTTGAAGCTTCCAGAACACCAACCAACATAACCCAGAAATCTACTAACTTTCTTTGAGGGCAGAGCACATACAAGGAGCAGGACCGCATCACAGATCTGCGTTATTGGCTTCGGCATCCACCCCGTCCACCGAGGGCGTTGAAGATAGCTACGCATGCACGATGGCTGCCTCCGCCAGTACGTCCAAATTCAGTCGACCACCATCAGACAATACCCTGCACTAAGAAAACAATCTTAGTATCGCGGGGAGCTTTACAAACATATAATTAACGGATACAAATCACACCTAGATTCAGAACCACAATTTTTCGGATCTCATAAAGAGGAAAAGTAGTCTGCATGGGAATGGAACCATGAAAACTATCACGGTAGGTTCAGTATCTTAATAACTTCGTCATCTGCGCAGCCATGCTTTCAATTTTATCAATGCGGTCTTTGTAATGCTCAATTAATTGGAAACAAAAACGATATAAGAATTCCTACGAAAAATATTTATATATAATAAATACAGCTACATACACATACATACATATCATCACGCCATATCCCTTGCAGGGTAGGCAGATAGAACAGAGTGCCAGAAAACTCTATCCATGCACACTTCACTCGCTTCCTCAACATTCATAATTCTCTTCATACATGCTCGCCGGTTACGGAAACTCTTGACTCCACCTTCCTACGGCTACATAATTATGGCATATTAAAATTTTAGAAACGTAGAAATATAATAACCAATTTTAAATCGAAACTCTGACTCTCGTACATTTTCATATCTCCTTAAAATCTGTAACAAATTCCACGAATGTATTCAATTAAACTTTTCTTATTAGCATGGTAATTTCACTGCGTATGTACATTTCATCAAAAAATATATTTATTAAAGCAAAAAAAAAAAGATTATACATAAAATATATTTCACAGAAATGCTTTTGCAGAAATCGTAAATTGTTAAATCGTTCATTGGCTGTACAAATATTCATTACTTGGTGTAAACGCCAAAACAATATTCATTGTATGTATTATCTCTTTGACCCATTTTCAATTTGGAGCAATCAATTTGTGTAATAAATTATATCTTGCGATTTTGATTATATTTGAATAAGGGATTTCAATCCTTCATTAATACGCAGCTGCGTATTTTTAATTGACATTGTTCGGGAATACTTACAACACAAGCACCAAAACGCTTGGCTTGGCAAGCGGTTTGGTGCTTGTGTTGTTATATTTTTACTACGAAAGCATTAATGCCTCATAATCCCTCAGACCTTTTTTTTTTAATTTTCATGAAAACATAACAATTGGCGACATGGTAACATTATAGATTACCCATGATATATTACTGCTTTTTAAAATATTCAAGGTTTCGATTACATATAGTAGAGATATAAGACTATTCTTTTAGAGTTCCATTCCGAAAGGGTAAAACGGGACCCTATTACTAAGACCCGAATGTTCGTCCGTCTGTCTGTCACCAAAGGGAGAAGTATTTTAATTTACTAACCTATATTAACTAGTCTTTAACTGCACAGATGGCATAGTAGTTAAGACACCTTCCGTGCCAGTACCGTGGATTCGATTCCCACACAGGACAATACTTTGTGCCATCCACAAAGCGTTGTTCTGAGTGGCTTTTGAATTGAAATAATCTGTTTATTTCCCTCAATTATTTTCACAGTATTTATCGTAAAAAAAAACAATGATAAAACAATATATTCTTTAAACGTTTCAGTTATCCACCTAAAAAAATCCTTTTCCAACGTTATTCAAGCTTCCGAATATCACGCTCTTCTGCAACCAGTTTTCCGCTCATTATGGGTTGTAGAAAAATTATCTCATTCCCGTACAGAATGAGATCGTAAGCCGAAAGTTCTTATATAATTGAAATCATTACCGGAAAGCGGCCGTTGATTCCCCTAAATGGGAGGGATTTATGAAGCTAGAGAACTCTTTTGTTTCCCCATTTTCCTCATTTATAAATATAGAAGTGTATGTAATTATTTTGTAGCTGGTCATATCTTTTTTTATTTAGTGGTTAGATAAGAACCATTCGACTTCATTCCTATATGCAAAAAAGCTTTTATTTTTAATTTAACATCCCGAATTGAGGCAGATATCCCTGTATCAAGGAGGACTACACATAAATAAAAATAAAGGGGCATAAAGCGGACCCAAACTCGGAACAATAATTAATGGAAATAAATATCCTGCATGAGGATTGAACCTATGACACTCGGGATGAAAAGTTGGTACTAAACTCAACTCCTTTGATATATATATAATATATATATATATGCCTAGTTGTGGTATAGTAAGTCAACTTACCGCTCATCTTTGTTTTCGTTTTTTTTTAAAGACTGTTATTAAGCTAATAACTACTATAATATGTGAATAAAATATGTGAGAAAGAAATATATGTTTAATTCATTGTCCGGTTTGATACTACTGAGTTACTGAGCTAATATGTAAACGAACTGTGTACTGGATGTGGGAGCGAGACTTGTATTAGTAGTTCACTGTTCAGTCCAGTACTACAATTAGTCAGCTAATAAGTGACATAATATGTGAACGAATTATGGTATCTAAATATGAGAGAGAGACATGTATTAGTAGTTTAGCTTTTCTGCTCAGTACTACTGTGTTACTGAGCTAATAAGTGATATAATATGCGAGCGAAATGTTTGATCTATAGTCTATCTAATCTAAGAAGTGCACTTTGATAGCTGTCGGAGTAAGTTGTCTAGGTATGTGAACCAAATAATCGCTATCGAAAATATCCGATTTTACTGAGAAATCGATATTGGTTCTTTTTAATTAATAATTGGTTTATTTTTTATTTTTCAAAAAGGAGATGAATAAATTAAGTGCTAAATCAATACTAAAAAAAAATATTATTTCAGCATAAAATCTATTAATCATATTTAGTAGGGTTAGGTTAAATAAAAACAAAAACTGTATTTGAAAATAACTATTTATTCAGAATCACTATTATTATTTGAATTATCATCGTCGCGAACATTAATAATTATTTCCTTATCAATAAAATTGTCGAAATATACATCTCTCTCAAAATCTCTATTCGATTAATTATATCATTCTAATATTTTTACCGATTATTTGGATATTCATGAATTGGAAGTTATCAAGCAATACTGTATAGAACGCGATGATGTGACATTATAAGATCGTCAATAACAATTACTATTTACCATGTTATTTTTATTTTAAATTAGTTTTACGAGTTTCAACATTAGATTATTGTACGAAAAAGTCACCCGCAACATTAATTATATTAAATAAATAATTTAATAGTTCTTTAAAATTTCAGATTTAGTGTTTGCAATCATGTTTATACGTTTGACCAAGGTTACTGTGTATTAAAAATGTAAAACGTCAAAATGCACTTGTTAGATTAGATGAGCTATAGATGTAGTAAGGAGTTATGTTATAGTATCATCATCGTAATCGTATCTAAATCGTAGTGATGATCATCGTCCTACTCTTATTCTAATTAAGTCTACGTAATATTTACTTTTTTTTTTTTTTTATGGTGGACCATGGATGTGGTCGCGCCCCGACAAAACGTCCGGGGCGAACAGAAGAGGCGGCACGCAACCCCATGGACCCACCCTGCAAACTCCTCTCATCGCCGTGCGAGCGGGCCACCGGTACCCGATCTTTGACTTCGGTGGCACGTAATATGCACTCCTATTTATAGTGTATATTGAAAACGCCATTAACAATTTTATGATCGCCGTCTCTGCCTGACCTCAAACCTCCTCGGGAATGTTATTTATTATAGACTAGAAGGTATCAGATGAAGTTGGCCTAGGTAAATATGAAGATCCACGGAGGTCAAGGAAGCGGTACCAGTGGCCGGCCTAATGGCGTTGGGGAGGGATTACGATGGGTTATGGGGCCACACGCCGCCCCTCCGTCGCACCAGTCGGAATGGACGACTTGTGTTTAGACAATAGCCTGCCTAAAATAAAAATGTAGATATGAAGTTGTTAATCATCTTTTTTTTTCGACATTTTTTTTAGTGGTAGGACCACGTTTTTGAGAGTTCTCTGTCTACAGCCGCGGGCTGGTCCGTCCGGAGTAGTACCACACTCTCGCAGAAAATCGACGTCTGAGTAATGGCAATGTGCTATTGCGCTTCGTTCGGTGAGCGAGAGAGCCGGCAGCCCTACTGGGTGGGTTTAGGGATTGACTTGTAGCCTAGCTATACCCTTGGTATAGGAAAGGTCCATGGGCGGCGATGACAGTTACCATCAGGTGTGCTGCTTGCTCGTTTGCCACCATAAGCAATAAAAAAAAACTTGCGAGCAATACAAGGGTTGGTAATAGTAGCTAGTAATAGGTAGTATTCCTAGCCGCTGCGTCACATCATTATTGCGAGGTAGATATGAGACTTAAATATTTAAATTAACGAAATTTAGCATTTAATATACTTAATTATTTATAAAACCCCATGAGGTAAGAAAGGCAGTGATAAGTATGAAAAACGGAAAGTCTGTAGGGCCGGACGGTATACCAGTGGAAGTATGGAAAGTTTTGGGTGAGGATGGATATATGTGGCTGACTTTGTTCCTCAATAAGTTGCTGCAGGATGAAGTAATTCCCAATGAATGGTGCAGTAGTGCGCTAGTGCCCATTTTTAAAAACAAGGGTGATGTTCAGGACTGCGGCAGTTATCGGGGAATAAAGCTCATGTCACATAGTATGAAAGTGTGGGAAAAAGTGGTTGAGAAGCGATTGCGAGAAGAAAGCAAGATCACCCAAAACCAGTTCGGTTTTATGCCGGGCCGCGGGACAACGGATGCCATATTTGCACTGCGCCAACTGTGCGAAAAATATCGTGGTGCACATAAAAACTTGCATATGGTATACGTTGACCTCGAGAAGGCCTACGACAGAATACCGAGAACAGTTTTGTGGTGGGCACTGAAAGAGAAAAGTGTGCCTGTGAAGTATACTAGGTTAATCTGTGCTATGTACCAACGATCTAGGTCGTACGTAAAATCAGCGGCTGGAGACTCCGACGAGTTCAGTGTGCAGGTGGGTTTGCACCAAGGGTCGGCGTTAAGTCCTTACCTCTTCCTGTTGATAATGGATGCGTTAACATCGGAGATACAGGAAGAGGCACCCTGGTGCATGCTATTCGCTGATGACATTGTTCTCGTTGGAGAAGAAGGACTTGAGGTACAGAGCATGCTGGAGAAGTGGCGCTGTAAATTGGAGAATGTTGGCTTGAAAATCAGGAGACCTAAAACAGAGTACATGTTCTGCGATTTCGGCGGTCTCTCCAATTTTACACCCATATCTCTAGATGGAGTACCTATACCAGTATGCTCGGATTTTCGATACCTCGGTTCTCTTATCCAAAGCGATGGCGACCTGGATCGTGCGGTGAAACACAGTATGGATGCGGGATGGATGAAATGGCGGCAGGTCACGGGTACAACATGCGACCCCAAAGTACCCCCTAAATTAAAGGGTAAAATATATAAAACCCTAATAAGACCTGCTGTACTGTATGGATCAGCATGTTGGGCGATAAAAGCGACGGATGAGAGACGACTGCATGTAGCGGAGATGCGAATGTTGAGATGGATGTGTGGTGTGACGAGATTAGATAAAATAAGAAATGAGCATATAAGAGGAAGTTTGAAAGTTGCGCCAGTGACGGAAAAGTTAAGGAGTGAAAGGTTAACATGGTATGGACATGTGATGAGACGGGATGAAAGAAATGTTGTGAGGAAAGTTTTAAATATGAATGTTGAAGGCTTTAGGGGTAAAGGTAGACCAAAGAAAAGATGGATGGACTGCGTGAGGTATGACATGGATAGACAGGGAGTGACTGCAGAGATGACGTCTGATAGGACTGTATGGAGGAAGATGACATATTGCGTCGACCCCAAGTAATTGGGATAAGAGCAAGATGATGATGATTTATAAAACCCGATTACGAAGCGAAAAAATAATTAAGCATATTAAATGCTAAATTTCAGTAATTTAAATAACAAGATTGTGTCATCGTTTAATACAATTCTAACTGTAAAAGTTTGAAATATTAAGCCTATAACAATGTGTAAACATTGTCGGGTAGATAGCAAACCGTCACCTTAAGACGTAAATATGATACGAAGCGAAATTTGCATGTCCTACAATAAGTCACGGTGGTGTAGTGGCAGCACGATTGGGCCGGAATCCCAATAGGCGCGGGTTCGAATCCCGCTTGTGACATCATTTTTCGCTTCGTAATCGGGTTTTATAGACTTAAATATTTTTCAATTTATTCGTTTCTTCTGAACCTATCAAGTATTCAGCCGTATTTTCAATTCACTGACAGACTTTATCCATAACTAGTTTGTATATTATCAAAGTCCAGTGTGTATTGAGGTAATTTTGGATTAAGGTATGCTCAAAGTTTGTAAGTGAACTTAATTTATTGAAGTTACAAAATTAGAGTTTAAAGTTTGCCTCTAAAACTTACTTGAGGTAAGCTTTAATTGGGTTCTTTAGAATTTTACGAAAATTATCAATTTAATATTAATTCTATTATGATGTGGTGATGAATTAGAATAATATTCATCACCAATAAGTGCCGTAATAGACAGCTAAGAGATAATATGGATATATCATCTATTCAAGAGAAGGAAAACTCGAAATAAAAGCCTATACCAATACGTCTGATTGGCGTGGCGTGGTATAGATATCAATTTCTCTCCTATTATGGAGGAGATTCAAGCCTAGTGGTGGGGTATATATGTGCTGAGATGATGCTGATGATAAATTCCATTACTGTTATAAAGCGTTTATTAAAGAGTGTGTTGAACAATATCAGTTCGCCTCTGAACAGAATGTGCAAATTGTACAACGATCTTTCCACTTCTTTGATTTTAGACATTTATGGTGATAATTTTCGTCATTTTAAGACTAAAATCTATGAATATTGTATGTACAAATGATATATATGTGTATGTATGTATGTCTATGTTTAAATATATATATATGTATGTAGATATATATATTTTGCCAACTGTATGTTGATATTTATGTCATTTTATGTTTCCTTTTAAACAAAGTAGGAAATGGATATTTTGTTTTAAAGAGTTTAAGTAACATTTAGTTGTGGTTACCTGTAAATGAAAGATCACAAAACATGATCCATGTGATTCTTTTTTTTACTATATTGTATGTTTGTGTATTTTTCGTTGGTAAACCTAAAAATAAATAAATAAATCAGTTGCCTTCCAAATTATAGTTATTGTATCCGATAGTCTGTTTATTCAGAAATATTATAGGCTAATAACGCTACGAAAAATGGAAGCAGAACAGTATTTTTAAATGGAATCAAATAGAGCAAAATATAATCATAATGACTCTTAAGCATTTTTTGCAGTCGTCTTATCATAACAACTGTTAAGATAACTAAAATGTATTTGGTGTCGTGAAATCTAAGCTGCTGATACGGCATTTTTTTTTTATTAATTTATATGAGTAAGTACATGTACATGTTAAAGAAATATTGTACACAAAATAACTTTGACTTTAATCTTAGCTACCAGCTGAATCGTCATTAGCAAATACCATTAAAATTTTAATTAAAAATATATAAAAAATTAAAAATAGTATCCATGTAGTGACAGAGTAAGAATACAGTTCAATTTTCCTATGGGTGTCGTAAGAGATAACTAAGAGATAAAATATGCATATAACATCTATGTAAGAGAAGGTAAAATGCGACTAAAACCCTGTAATAACCTCGTCTGACTAGCTTGAAACTTGATAAGTAAAGTAAGACATTTTAACGTCCGATTGTGGAGGAGCCCCGTCACTAGTAATGGGACGTGTATCAGATATAATGATAGTGATGAAATTACAATTCCAAATATTTATAAGCGTATTCTCCAAGAAAAAAAACATTGAGATAGAAATTATTTCTGTATCATTTAAAATGAAACTGTTTCTATAGAATATAATCATTATTATGTCATTACATCAACCTCTTCCTTAAGCTGTCGACGTCCACTATTGGACATAGCGAGAAGAATATTACTTCTAACAGAAAAATAAACCTAAAACCACCAAACAAATAAAAATCTATGTCCAAGCAATAAAATTGCAGAGTTCTCGTTATTGTCGGTTGATAGTCCACGGCTATTGTGTCGCAGCAACCAATGGCCATTCTTGTGTAGGCAATTTAGGGGAAATATATTTAAAAACTGCCTCGTACAGACAAAATAAATATGAATATGGACTATTTTTGATAATTTATAACGTTTGAGACTTGTTAATATTATGAGACTGGCGGGAAGGACTGTTACTCTAACATCCTACGGTTTGAATTCATGCTCTAAATTATTTAGTATGAGAAATATAATAGCTTTGGTGGCAAAAGAGCAATCAGCACACCTGATGGTGTCACTGCCGCCCATGGACCTTCGCAATAGCTAGGCCGCTGACTACCAATACAAACCTCAAACCCAGCCCAGTTGTGCTTCCAGCTCTCTCGCTCACCGAACGAAGCGCAATAGCAAACAACCATTACTCAGTCGTCGATTTTCTGCGAGAATGTGGTACTACCCCGATGGGACCGGCCCACGGCTGTAGACAGAGAACTGTCAACAGCGTGGTCCTACCACTAAAAAAAAAGCTGTAAGGAAAAAAATATCTATCATCATTATCCTGCTCTTATCCCAATTACTTGGGGTTGATATAATACGTAATCCTTTTCCATTGTACATATTGCAAAAGCTAATAGCAATAGTTTTGTGACCAGCTGCCTGCCTGACATCAAACTTCTTTAGGAATGCAATTATTGACTAGAGGGCATCAAATAGATATATGGTGGATATAAAGCTCTTAGTCGTTTTTACGATATTCACCAGCAAAGTAAGGGTTGATAGTATTCGTAATCGCTACCATATAACATCATAAAATATAGTAAATCAAATGCAATTAATTAAATGATTGAAATTATTATTCTAATTTAATATAATCTAATATCTAATTCACCGAAACCGGCGAGCGTGTATGAAGGGAATTATGAATGTTGAGGAAGCGAGTGAAGTATGCTAAGATAGAGTTCTCTGGCACTCTGTCCTCTCTGCCTACCCTGCAAGGGATATGGCGTGATGATATGTATGTATGTATGTATGTATTATTATTCTATAATACGATATGGTTTCACCTACGACCTCCCATAATAAGATAATATGGCTCTTCTGTTTCATTATGCATAATTTATGTCCCTTTTTTACTCGTGGTTATCATGAAAGATGACAAAAGATATAATATGCATATTACATCTACGCAAGAGAAAAAAAATATCCATGTGGTGACGGAGCTAAAATACAATTCATCAACTTCTTTCTTCAAATCTTACCCGTGGATGATCGTAAGGGATGAATAAGGGATATAAAATGCATATAACATCTATGCAGGAGAAGGTAAACTCGAAATAAAACTCTATACCAACATGTGTGACCAGCTTGGTATAGTAGGTCAATTTCCCTTCCATTGCGGCAGAGGGTAAAGCCCAATAATGGGATACATATGAGCTGGGATGATGAAGAGAAAGAAAACTCAAAATAAATCCTATACACTAAGACGTAGATTAATTTACCTCTTATTACGAAGAAAAAGCTGTGTGGTAGCGGCTACGAATACTATCAACCCTTACTTTGCTTGTGGATGTCGTAAAGGACGACTAAGAGCCTTATAACGACCTGGGCTGACTCCAACTGATGCCTCTTGGGAGGAGGGTGGACATCTGGCAGGCGGCCGGTCATAAAACTATTGGCAATAAATTTTACAATATGTACTATGAAAAAAGAGTACATATTGTATCGAACCCAAGTAATTGGGATAAGAGTAGGAGAATGATGATTACGAAGAAACTTGAACTCAGCAGAGAAAAGTATCCTGGAATGATGATTTACTTTAACTGTATAAAAAAATACTGTAAAGAAACTAGAATATTTAGGATTACTGTAAGATCTGATCTGAAGATTTATGAAATCTATGCCCCGGACAGCATACTCAGCTATTAATCCTAACTGTCAAGAATATCTGCACAGTCGATAAGAGGGGTTAGTACCTTCAAATACTCTACATCTAGTCTAATCCTAGATTACCATTGTCCATTTAGATTGTAGCAGATAGCAGTACTCGATTGGTTAACTGATATTCCTTCACGTCGCTTTGTCTTAGAAAGCCGACCCCAACACCATTGGGATTAACGAAGGAGTGGATAATGGAAATAAGATTTATTTGAAAATGTTTTACATTTTTTTTTAAAGACCATCCTACACTAAGAAAATAGTCATTGTATTGCTTGGGATATTAGAAACATATAATTAACACAAACAAATTACACCCAGACTTAGAACAATACTGTGGATCGCACAAAGTATTGTTCTGCGTAGGAATCGAACTCACGGCACTTTTTTTTGTGTGGTGGGCCATGGAGTGGTAACGCCCCGCCAAATCGGTCCGAGGCGACGCAAGAGTCGGCGCGCAACCCCATAAACCCACCCTGCAAGGCCTCTCTTTACCGAGCGAGCGGGCCACCGGTACCCGATCTTTGTCTTCGATGGCCTGCCCGGTGGTTTACCCTTACGGGTCCTCACGCGGTGGCCTCACTTCAGGTGACCGGACTAGTCCCCGGTCCAATCACCCGATGCCTCGGCTAGGGCGGTATCAGGCGCAGATAAACCATTACGCCATCTAAGCAGTCAATATAAAAATTTAGTGACAATTATTAAATTAAATTTCTTAATAATTTTAAATAGCCATGAAGTTTTATTTTGCTTTTTTTTATATATTGTCTTTAATGGCAAACAAGTACGCTGATGAAGAATAGTTACTGTCGCTAATAGACCTCTTCAATACCAGGGCACATCCAATTCGTTAGTTCCCGTATAGATTTGGGACTCCCAACTCTCAGCGTAGTACGAGTAGCTAATTGGTACTATTCAAATGGAAATTTTAAGTGTGCTACTATCCGAGACGAGCCGGCCATTTATAGTTGTAGACAAATATTATCAGCAACGTGGTTCTCATCATTAGAAAATTCGTAAACCATCAAAAATATTTAAGTACATAGTTTTACATACATACATACATATCATCACGCCATATCCCATGCAGGGTAGGCAGAGAGAACAGAGTGCCAGAGAACTCTATCCTAGCATACTTCACTCGCTTCCTCAACATTCATAATTCTCTTCATTCACGCTCACAGGTTTCAGAGACTCTTGACTCCACCTTTCTTCAGAATGTGAATAATCTGGTCTAGGTAGGTTAGTCTCGGTCTCCCCCGGTACCTACATCCTTCCACTTTCGCATTGTATATCTTCTTAACCAGACGTTCGTTCGGCATTCTTTCCACATGTCCGAAACATCGAAGCATTCCCTTTTGCATCTTTACACCAATACTCTCTTTCATACCTACTCGCTCTCTTACGTCATCGTTAAGAATGCGATCGGTCAGCCTAACTCCACAGATTTTCCGTAGACATCGCATAGTGGGGTACGATGTCAGAAACCTCCGCGTGGTGTACCCTGGGTGCGGGCAGCAGTCTCCCAGATCATTCTGATGGATTGTCTCCCGTAGCGAATACCTGGCGCTAGGGGGTCTTCTTGTTTGGGAAGCACTGTTTTGCTCCTAGCCCTCTACTCGTAGAGGGTGACCGGACGCGAATCTTCGACGGGCTCAGTCACTCACTCATTTAAGGGCTGGGCAGGCATATGCCACCGTCGACATATCATAAACCTTTCGTTTCTTTGCTTGTCTTAGTTTCAGGAGCGAGGGTCTTGGCTTAACTGCCCGGACCGCAAGGAAGGCAACCTCTACAAAGAATTCGAATCGACATTCGAATTCGGAAATCACCCAGAATCTTAAGTTCTGGCGTGTGGCGAGAAGATGCATTGCAGATGGGTTGTTCTGTCGTTAGCACGCTCCAGCCAGGGTAACGGCTGCCCCCTGGTTGATAAATATAGGCTTGCCCGAGTACAGGGATCTCTGCTCGGGTCGACTGTCAATTCTCCCATTCTCGTGGGAACCAAAATGGATCTACTTTCACTTACACTAAAAGACAGACAGGGATCCTACGGATTCCCACCCTACGGCCTTGCCAAGCCAACATAAAACTGGCACAAACGACACCTCGTCCTTGGGCAACTAAAGAGCAACTAAAGAGGCCCCAAAAAGAAATAAACGTAGGCGGATCATCACTCCAGCCGGAGAGTGCACTAAACGGCGCGCCAACCGGCTCAAAAAGGAAAGGGAGGCGCTGGAGGCCGCGGCATGCCGCGACACCAGCGTCCCCAGCGACGAGGGCGGCACAGTAGCCGCAGAGCCGTCGCAAGTGGATGGTGGTAGCACCGCAAGGCCGTCGCGGAAGACGGGCGGCGACGGGTGTGTGTCCCGGGATGAGGGCGACGATGTCGCAGGGCCGTTCAAGGAGAGGAGAAGGAGTGGTAGCCCAACGGAGTTATGGAGCGACGAGGGCGGATCTACCGCAGAGCCGTCGCGGAGTGAGGGCGGCAGTAAAGCTGCAGGGCCGTGGTCGGAGAGCTTTGGAAACTGTGACACCGTCATGGCCTCGGAGAAGCCATCGGACGAGGGCGGAAAGGCTGCAGAGTCATCCGACGATGTGTTCGGCCGAAGCCGGGACGAGGGCGGCAATGCCACAGAGCCGTCCAGTATAGAGAAGAGCAGCTTGGCTGCCGAGGCCGCCGAGTCAGGAAGAGGGAGGAGGTCCTCCCCCCGAGTGTCCGGAAGCGCCCCCTGCATAAGGGCGGCAGCTCTGACTCAGAGGGGAGTGTCATCATGCCTCCTCCCAAGGTCCCGACCGCGCGGCGCGGGCGTAGGGGTCGTGGATCGGCGGTGGCAGCGAGGCCGGTGACTCCGGGTCCAGCCAATCAAAGCGGTGAGGTGGCGGCCTTGTAGGGCGCGAACGCACGCCTCAGTAGGGAGGTTTTCGGCTTGCGGGAGCGAAACCGGAGACTCGAGTCGGAGCTGTCGGCGATGCGGAAGGAGAACCGCGGGTTGGCCAAGGACGTGGCTGACTTGCGGTCTCAATTTGCACTTTTAGTGCCAGCCACGCCGCCGACACTGGCCTCGAAGCAAAAGCAGGCTGCGCCGGAGAGGGCGGGTACGTCCTCTACGCCCGTGGCGCCGCCTGTGGCTGTGGCGCCGCCTGCGCCCGTGGTGCTTGCTGCGCCGCTTGTGCCCGCGGCGCTGGCCGTAAGCGCCGCCAGGAAGCGTGGCAGGCCCAAGAAAGGGGAGGAGCCGCTCCCTGCGGTGCACGGTGTGCCGAAGGAGGTGATGCGCGTCATCTTCGCCAGGCTGGAGTTGATGATGGATGCGCACATACAGGCCGTGGCGGATCGTCTTCCGCCCGAGCCACCCCTCCGGCTGCCCCCCGCCACGGACAGGACGACGCGGTCGCAAGCGTCAGCTCCCACCCCGCTGCCTTCTCAGGGTGGACGCGTAGTGAGCTATGCTGCGGCCGTAGGTGGGCCCACGGGGGCCAAGAGGAAGGCCGGCACGATGCCGGCTCCCGCCAAGGCCGTGCAGTGGCCGGCGCCAGCGGCTGCACCGCAGGCTCCGGCCAGCGCACCCGCGACTGCGCCCGCTGTGCCCAGCGCTGCTGCCAGGCTCGGGACGCGATCAGAAACGGAGAGCGGCAGCCAAGAGTACCGCTGTGGCCGCTGCTCCCCAGACGGGAGCCGGCAAAGGGGGCAAGAGGTCGCGGGGCCTCAAGTCGCTGAAGACAGCTGCGGTCATCATCACCGTGCTGCTTGAGACGGCTGAGAGGGGCCTCAACTATGAGGCCGTCTTAAGACGCGCCTGGCGGGAGCTGGACATCTCCGACATCGGGGGCGTCGAGGCGAGGACCCGCAAGGCCCGGACAGGGGCTCGAATTCTCGAGTTCCCTGGGGCCGAGGGCGCCTAGGTGGCTGATAGTGTGGCCTCGAAGCTGAGGGGGCTGGTCGGGCCGGAGGATGGAGTCCAAATCGCCAGGTCCGTCAAGTACGCAGAGATGCGCCTCACGGGTCTGGACGATTCCGTGACGGTGGAGGACATTCGGGAGGCCGTTATGGTGCGTACCGAATGTGCCTCGGACACCGTCCGGATTGGCACCATCCGTCCTGGTCCGGGCGGCGTCGGTGCTGTCTGGGTGCAGTGCCCGGTGGAGTCGGTCAGAAATTGGCCGACTCAGGCAGGCTCCTCGTGGGCTGGAGTTCGGTGCGGGTAACTGTGCTGGAGCTCCGGCCCGCGAGGTGTTACAAGTGCATGGTGGTCGGGCATACCTGACCAACGTGTCGCAACTGCTTTGACTGCAGTGGGCTATGCTTCCGCTGCGGTCAGGCTGGGCACCAGGCGGCATCGTGCTCTGCGGTGCCCCACTGCTCCGCGTGTGTGGCGGCCAATAGGCCTGCCAAGTACCGCATGGGCTCTGGGGACTGCAGACCCCCGGCATCGGCCCCAAAGGGGCGGGGCACTGTGCCCCGGTGGTCGGCCCAACGACGAAGGCGACGTCACGGATGGGTTACGGGTGTGCGTGCTTACGCCCCTCTGTCACCCCGGATGGAGTGGCGCGAGGAGTGAGCCGACCGTAGCCCACCCCCCAAAAAAAAAAAAAGAGATCGCATACTTAGTACATAGTTTTCTCTAGTTATTTCTATTGCCGTTATTCAAACACGCTTCTAGGCTAAGTATTTCACTGATATATTCCTGTCAAATGTCAAATCTATTGTAAGACATAAGCTTTTTTGCAAAGGGGATTATATTTTAACAGCCACGATTGGCAGGCGGGTTTACAGTTATAATTGGTGTTATAATATCATCAGTAGAATTTAAACAAGTTATTTTTAATAGGTTTTTGACGCGCTCGTGGGAGACTTAGGGATAATGATATTTTATATTTATAACCCTTAAGTTCTTCATGTGGTGACGGAGTAAGAATACAATTCACCAACCCCTATCATGCCCTTGGGTGATCGTAAGAGACGACTAAGGGATCTAAAACGCATATAACATCTATGCAAGAGAAGGAAAAATGGAAACAAAACACTATACCAACACGTCTGACCAGCATGGTGTAGTAAGTCAATTTCCCTCCTATTATAGAGGAGGCTCGAGCCAGCAGTGGGACATATTTGACCTGTGATGATGAACCATTAAGCACATTGGTTAAATATTAAAAATAATTAATATGACTAGTCAGTCAATAATTTTTGTAGTCAGTTTTAATTTTTGTAGTCACAAAAATTAAAACAATTAATATAAAAGAATGAAACATGGAAATTAGAATTTAATTTCCAATAAATTTACTTTCGGGTAGTCTAAATGTTGGAATAATTTAAAGATTATTAACGCTTCATTAGTTTTATCGTAGAACTGCCATTATATATACTTCATGCTTCAAATGGCTTAGAAACATTGGGTTCACGGGTTCAGTATCTATTATTTTGATTTTAATTACTTTTCTGTTGCATTATACAAAACTCAGACTATAAAGGAAAAGTTTATACTTGTATTGATATGTATTTTTTTTTATTGGCGGCGGGCTACAGTACGTCAAACCCCGCTAATCCATCCGGGGCGATAGGAAAAGCGGCGCAAGACCCCGTAGACCCGCCCTACAATATATACCTCTCGACGCCGTGCATCCGCACGGATGGGTCACTGGTACACGGTCTTTTTCTTCAGTGGCCAACCCGGCGGTCTACCCTCACGGGTATTCTCTCATGTTGACTCGCTTCAAGGGCGACCAGACTAATCCCCGATCCGGTCATCCGCAAGACATGTATAGAAATCATCATCATTCTCCTACTCTTATCTCAATTACTTGGGGTCGATACAATATGTACTCTTCTGTCATAGTACATATTGTTAAAGTTATTGGCAATACTTTTATGACCGGCCGCCTGCCAGACGTCAACCCTCCTTGGGAATGTAATTGATGACCAAACGGTATCAGATTGTGTAGGCCCAGGTCGTTATAAGGCTCTTAGTCGTCTGTTACGACATCCACGAGCAAAGTAAGGGTTGGTAGTTTTCGTAGCTGCTACCACACAGCACAGCCATGTATAGAAATATAAAATGTAATTCAATCCTTACTAATATTATAAATGCGAAAGTAACTCTGTCTGTTTGTCGCTCTTTCACGTCAAAACTACTGAACCGATCTAAATGAAATTTGGTAAACAGATAGCCTAGAGGCTGATAAAGGACATAGGCTACTTTTTAATACAAAAAAGTTTGTAAAGGGGGATGAAAAGTTGTAAGGAATTATCGCGATTTTTAAAGCTCTTTCTTTGCTTGTAAATTATTTTTAGGCTATTGATTAGATATGAATAAAATGACATAAAAATTTCTTAAAAAGTTTACCCTTAAGGGGAAAAATAAAAATAAGGGATGAAAACTTTAGGAAAGTAACCTTTTACGCGGGTGAAGTCACGGGCAGAAGCTAGTTTATAATATAAAAGCTTTTTAATTTGTATATATAAGTGAATTTAATTGCTAAGATGACGTAGGCACCTATGGAGGCAAACGAGGCAACAGTATACCTCATGGTAAGTAATGTTGCCTGATGTTAAGTAATATATCCATGTAGTGATGGAGTAAGAATACAATCTTACCCGTAGGTGATTGTAAGAGACGACTTAGGGATATAGAATGCATATAACATATATGATCAAAAAGAAAAACTTGAAATAAAGCCCTATACCAATACGTCTGACCAGCGTAATATAGTAGGTCAATTTCTCTCCCATTATGAAAGATGCTTGATCCCAACAGTGGGACATATATGAGCTGAGATGGTGAAGTGATACTACCGCTCATGGGCCTTAACAATATTAGGGGCATACTCAGGCCGCTGCCTATTAATAATAATAATAATAATAATTTATTTTCTCACCACAATAAATATATCAAAAAGAAAACAATAATCTGCAGGATTAGGATAAAAAAAGATACATATTGAGCAAGACTGGTGCCTAAACTAGGCTCAGAGCCTGTATTTCAGGTCACTAGGTCTCCACCCGCATGCCTATCCCACCAATTAATTAATTAAATAATTTTCCATATTTCACCCATACAACAGAACAATCTCAAAACATTGCAAGATGTGTGTATAATATGTGACAAAGAAAAAAAAAAAATAATAATAAAAATATGTACATGTAATGTCCTATATTTAGTGGGTGATATTATAACAATGTGTATGTACTTATATGTGTAGTGAGTGATATATATATGTGAATGAACAAATGTTTATTTAATATTTGCAGTGACTAATGTACATAACCATATATTGAAGGAGTGTAGTGGTAAAGTATACACATACTTGTGCAGTCATAACAGTAGGCAGCAAGTCACAGAGCATAACGTTACATCATATTACAGTAACATAAGCACCTCTTTAAATCGAAATATCAAGAAGTTCCTCAGTATCCAGGTATCCTAACTCTTTAATCCAACTGGTAACCTTCATTTTACAGTTGATTTTATTAAGATGGTAAATTGATAAAATTCTGTTTATTTTATTATATAGGTAGGGACCAAGAAAATAAAAAAACCTTTTCGAGAATTGTGTGGTAATGCGATTACAAAAACTATCAACTGGGTTAAAACGTCTTTTACGACGAGAAAGTGAGGGTCTGTAATTAAGGAGGCTATGCTGTCGAAGAATAACTTGCTGGATAAACAGCTGTCGAACTGTTAAAATATTTGATTTTTGATATAACAGCGATGATGGATATCGAAAAGGTAGTTTAAAGGCGACCTTGAGAATGGCCCTCTGTGCTCTTTCTAATTTAATTAAAATGGATTTCGATGCACCACCCCAGGAAGATATACAATACGATATTAATGACTGTGCAAGAGCATAATACACGGATCTCAAAATACTTTCATCAGCTACATCTCTTAAGGTTTTGAAAATATAAATTAATTTCCGCAGTCTGCTGCTGAGATGATTAATATGTTCACGAAATCTTAAAGTACTATCAATAATTATCCCTAGGTATTTGACATCATCACTTTTGCGCAACTGAGTACAATCACATCCACCGCCTAATGGGCTTTGACAGGTATGGGCTATAAGCGTATATGAAGTGGATGTCAAGAGTGAAGGTGTATTACTCAACTTTAAAGAAAAATGTATATAACTTGTTTTGGCGGTATTTAATGTGAGTGAATTAATTGCAAACCATTCTAATACGGAATCTAATCCTAGCTGAGCAAGTTTATAAACTTCTTCCCAGGTATTAGCGTTAAATATGATAGCCGTGTCATCAGCAAACGAGAAAATTTTGAGGAGAATAAGTTTTCCTAGATCATTCATGTAAACAAGGAAAAGTGTCGGACCAAGCACACTGCCCTGTGAACACCAAATGTGATAAGCTGCTCGCCACTTATATAATCATCTACCCTTACCCTGCATTCGATCACTAAGATAACTTTCAAATAGTTTAAGTTGGATATCTCTAATTCCTAGGCATTCCAACTTTCAAATTAGTAAGGG
Organism: Lymantria monacha; assembly: GCA_905163515.2. Lineage (NCBI taxonomy): Eukaryota > Metazoa > Arthropoda > Insecta > Lepidoptera > Erebidae > Lymantria > Lymantria monacha. The sequence goes on from LR991102.1 coordinate 4,082,186, forward strand.
CGTTGAAACTGTATCAAATGCTTTTGAGATGTCCAGGAAGATCCCAATCACTTTTTGACCTTTATCCAAGTTCGTAATGATATGGTTAGTTAAATCATGAACTGCATCAGACGTAGATTTATTCCTTCTAAAACCATACTGTGATGGAGATAACAAATTAAATTTTTCCAAGTATGCAACTAGTCTATTATTCACAATTCGTTCCAAAATCTTAGATAAAGCCGGTAGTATAGCAATGGGTCTATAATTACAAATACAATTTCTATCACCACCTTTAAAAATTGGGCGAATGATTGATTGCTTGAATACTCCTGGAAATTCACCAGTACTAATGGCAAGATTACACAAATAAGTAAGTGGCTTTACAATAATTGTCATATGTTCTTTCAGAATGTTGTTAGATATATTGTCCCACCCCGTAGCACAACCCTTACGTAGGGACAAAATTAATCGAGTTACTTCTGCTTCGTCAGTAAGTAAAAGTACCATAGATGTCGAGCTATAACTCGTAGCAGCACAAGGCAGCAGAGGTGATTTAATATTTTCAGCCAGACTTCTGCCAATATTTGCGAAATAGTTATTAATTAAATTTACAGATTCAATAGGTGTAGTTGACATTCTTAACAATTCAGTTGCATTATCTTTTTTAATGGTCCTGTTTGTAATATTATTTATAGCTGTCCATAGTTGTTTATTATTATTGCAAGCAACACGAATTTCCTGCTTATCATGTTCAATTTTCGCATACTTAATTAGATTGTTACAGTGATTTCTATATTTTTTAAAGTTTGATTTTAACTCTAAATTATCCGGGTATCGTTTACTATTTTTGTGCAAGTTGTCTCTGTGTCGCATGCAACGTAAAAGTCCAGGAGTAATCCAATCTTTTTTAATCTTTTTCCTATTTGGGAATTTCACAATTTGAGTATTTACATCAATTACCTGCAAGAGAAGTTTAATCAAGAGGTCAGTCGCCACATGCACATTCCTTAACTTGTAAATCTCACTGAAATCTAAAAGTTTTAAGTCTTTAGCAAGTTGATCTTGATTGATGTAAACAGATGGTTTGTTAAAGGATGTTCTCGTAGTAACTTTAGGCAAGAAGAATAACACAGTGTCATGATCGGTGAGAGCGGAGTGAGCCACTAAAGTTTAAGCCAGTGATGGGGATTTAAGAAAAAAGTGATCCAAACATGACAGTTGGCGTGTGGGTAGTGTGTGTGCAGGTAACAGACCATGAGAGGCTAACAAATTTAAATAAGAAGACCTATTAGAATCTTCAGAATGCTGATGGATGTTAATATTGATATCTCCAGTGACCACGATATTCTTGTATTTTCCTATTTTGCTTAGATTTATGTCTAAAGAAATTAAAAAGTTATTGATATTCCTATAGCCTGGTGGGCGATAAATTGCCAACAGAATAGTGTTGCTATCAATTTCTATTTGCAGACAGTTCGCATCCCTGAAGGTAGGTTCTTCGGCAGATACCATAAGATCGTCTCGCACATAGACCACAACCCCTTCATTTTGCGTGAGGTTGTTATTAGTCTTAAAGTATATGTACCCAGGTAGATGAGAAATATATTGTGTACCAGGTAGCCAACATTTTATTAGCCAACATTTTTATTGCGAAGAAAGTGCTCTTCTTAAACCTCATTTAATGTAGGATATGTCAAAAATGCATGGCATGCTCGGGAAATATCGCATCAGGTAGGTTACCCGAAATACTGCACGTACGTGAGAGAAGTAATCGCTGAAAACCGTTGATGACTATAAATAACGTCCCAAATTAAAAATGATGAACCCTGTTTTTTATTTTTTGTGGTGGGTTATGGTCGGCGCACTCCTCGCACCACTTCGTCCAGGGCGACAGAGGGGCGTAAGCACGCACACCCGTAACTCACCCGTGGCATGCCGTATTTGTCGTTGGGCCCACCACCGGAGCAGAGTGACCCTCTCGGCGGGCGACGGACTAATTCCCCGATCTAGTCACCCGCGGCCTCGGCTAGGGCGGCATCAGACGCAGGTAATCGCGCCTGCGCCGCCCAGTCGCTGGCGGCGGCTTGCGTCGTTGAGGAGACGCTCCTCACGCACGCGCTCTGCCTCCTCCTTTCACGAGACTACTGCCTCGCAGAAGGCTGCGACTAGGGATATTCGATATACATCGATGCATCGAAAACATCGATGTTTACAATGCGATACATCGAATCGATCCGATGTTTTGAAGAGCTATCGAAATACTCGATGTATCGATGTTTTTTCATAAAACATCGAAAAGATGATAACCAGTAAATGCCACAAAAAAGACCTTTTTTTTTTTAGAAATCTGTTTGATAAGGGACTGTGGAATAGGTATAAATGCCACAAAAAGGACCTTTTTTTTTAGGAGTCAGTTTTATAAGGGATTGGAATAGGTATAAATGCCACTAAAAAGCCCTTTTTTTTTTAGAAGTAACACTTTTGATATGACTTTAGAAAAAGTACTCGATGTTTAAAAACATCGATGTTTTTTTCATCCGATACATCGAAAGACATCGATGTATAGTTTCGATTTATCGAATCGAAAAAAACATCGATGTTTTTTCAAAGTGGACACCCCTAGCTGCGACCGCGTCCCAGTTCCTGACGCTCCTGAGCATCGCCCTGGCGATGGTCGGCAGCGTCAGGTCGGAAAAAAGATGAACCCTGCTATGATGTCGAGTTGTATGTATATAAATAAACTACTTTATTTTTAGCTATTAATAAATATCTAGTATCGCTTTTATGTGATAAACTGTGTATCTGTTAATTTTTAATTAAAATTACGCAATAATTCATACATACTAGTTTAAATGCCTTTTTTTTTTTTTTTGGGGTGGGTTATGGTCGGCTCTCTTCTCGCACCACTCCGTCCGGGGCGACAGAGGGGCGTAAGCACGCATACCCGTAACCCACCCACGAACCTCGCCTACGTCGTTGGACCGGCCACTGGAGCAGCGTGAACTTGTCGTCAGTGGCCGGCCCGATGGAATACCCCCTGAGAGGTACCCTCCCCTTGAGCGACGTCCCCCCCCCCGGGGCGGACGTCGTTCCCTCCTCGCGCGGTCAGCCTCTCGGCGGGTGACGGACTAATTCCCCGGTCCAGTCACCCGCGGCCTCGGCTAGGGCGGCATCAGGCGCAGGTAATCGCGCCTACGCCGCCCCAGTCGCCGGCGGCGGTTCGCGTGGTCGAGGAGACGCTCCTCGCGCACGCGCTCCGCCGCCTCCTTCCGCGAGACTACTGCCTCGCAGAAGGCTGCGACCGCGTCCCAGTTCCTGACGCTGTCGAGCATCGCCCTGGCGATGGTCGGCAGCGTCAGGTCGGCACCGATGATTGCGACGAGTTCACGGCGCTGCTCTGCCCAAGCGGCACACGCCTCGAGCGTATGCTGCGCCGTATCCTCGTCGCAATCGCAGTGGTGGCAGGACGGTGTACTCTCCCTCCTGACGACCGTGTACAGGTATTTGGCGAAGCATCCATGCCCCGTCAAAACCTGCACCAGTCGGAAGGAGAGCACCCCGTGCCGCCGTTCCAACCACTGCATCAGCACCGGCCGGAAGGCCTCCACAGTCCGCACACCGAACCGAGGCCTCTCCAGCCGGACTGCCCAACGAGCAATGACGTCTCGGCGGGCGTCGACACGCCAGGCGGTGAGCTCCCTCAGTGAGACCACACCGCCCCCCGTTCGCACCCCCGACACCCGCCGATACAAATCGGCGAGCATTTCCGCCTCCAGGTCCCACGGGGGAGTCCTGGCCAACAGGCACGCTGCCTCCGTCGCCACCGTGCGGTACCCGCGTACGGCCCTGACCGCCATGGCCCTCTGTGGTCGCCACAGAAGAGCCCTGAGTCGGACGGTCAGGGATCCCGCCCACACCGGTGCGCCGTACAGGGCCATCGACCGGACGACCCCCGAGTACAGCTTTCGGCACGTAGCGCTCGGTCCGCCCACGTTCGGCATAAGCCACGAAAGGGCGGACGCCGCGCCGACGAGGCGCGGAGCGAGCCTGCGGAAATGCTCCCGAAACCACCAATGCCCGTCGGCCCAAATACCTCATATGGGCCCGGATGCTGATGTCAACCGAATTGACGGTGATCGAGACGCCGATGAGAGGACTCATGCGGGGCCCATGGAACAAGAGGGCCTCCGTCTTGTCCAGGGCCACCCTCAACCCCAGCGCCCCGATCCGCCTGACGATCTCCTCGGTGCCGAGAGTCGCCAGGCTTGCCGCCTCCTCCAGCGTCCCACCGCGGGCTGTGACGAGCGTGTCGTCGACGTAACAGATTACGCCCAGCCCGGGTGGGAGGCTCCCTCTCAACGCCCAGTCGTAGCCGATGTTCCACAGGGTGGGTCCGAGGACCGACCCCTGTGGGACACCGCACGTCATGGGCGTTCGCGCAACGTCCCCTACTCGGTTGGTGTAGAGGACACTGCGCCCCTCCAGATAGTCTGCCACTAGCCGCCTCAGGTAAACTGGCACTCCGTGGTATCGAAGCGCCTCCCTGATGCAGCTAAATGGCAGACTATTGAATGCGTTGGCAATGTCCAGGGACACCACCAACAGCACTCCTCCGCCGGCGACGGCCTCAGTCGCCACGGCCCTCAGGCGCAGCAGAGCCGCGATCGTCGAACGACCCCTCCTGAACCCAAACTAGGCGTCCGACAGATCGGGCCCCGTGCCAACGAGGTGCCGCTCGATGCGGGCAGCCAGCACCCTCTCCAATAGCTTGCCCACATCGTCGAGCAGCACGATAGGCCTGTAGGCCGAGGCCGACTCGGGAGACCGTCCCGGCTTCGGCAGGAGCACCAGCCTCCCCTCCTTCCAGCACCCAGGGAACCGCCCGGACGCTAAACACGCATCGAACAGCCCCCTGAGGCGGGGTCCCAGGTGATCGAGGACCAGAGCCAGTACGCGGTTGGGAATACCGTCGGGCCCGGGAGCGGTGGATTTCCCGCGCATGCGCGCCACCGCCACCTCCATCTCGGTTTCCGTGATGGGCGAAACACTGTCATCGTCGGCCTCCCGGTCAATGTCTGGCGAAGTCATGACCGGGGGCGTGTGCTCCGCCCGTCGCGGGAACAGGTCCTCGATAACCCTGGTGAGGAGGCTGGGCTGGAGGGTCTCGGTGAGGGGGGTGGCCCGCGCGCGGAGCTTATTCAGCGCCGCGCGATAGGGGCGACCCCAGGGGTCACGATCGAGACCGTCCAGCATCTCCTGCCGACTGACGTCCTTGGCGGTACGGACGGCCAGCCTGAAGGCCGACCGCGCATTGCGGTAGCCCTCATAAAGCCGGCCCTCCCGCTCCTCATCGCGATGGTGCCGCCGGCTGCGGGTGTAGGCCCTCCGGGCGCGTATACATGCGGCCCGAAGATCCGCCAGCTCCCGGGACCACCAGTGGACAGCCCTTTTCGGGGGCAGACACCGTACACGGGGCATGGCCGCATCGCAGATCTGCGTCAACGCATTGCGGATGCGGCCAGCCTCGGCGTCCACCCCGTCCAACTGGCGGGCAGAAGACAGCCACGAGTGAATGATGGCTGCCTCCGCCAGCAGGTCCCGGTCTAGACGACTCACAGCCCATCGCCGGAACGCGGGACGTCCGTCCGCCTCATGACCCCTGCTGGGCGTCGGAAGGGTCCGGGAGACCTCCATCCGGATATACCGGTGGTCCGATAGGGTCTCAACCTCCTCCGCGACGCACCAGCTCCTCACGCGTGCGGCGACAATGGGGCTAGCGAACGACAAGTCCACTATCGACCCGCCCCGCTGCCGCACGCACGTATGCACTGAGCCCCTGTTCAGCAAACAGAGGCCCAGTGTCGCCGCCCACTCCTCGACCGCCCGTCCTCGGTGGTCCGTCCTGGGGGATCCCCACGCCATGGACTTGGCTTTGAAGTCCCCCATAACGAAGACTTGGCGCGGTGCCAGTCGCCGTAACGAGGCCCCCAAGATGGTGAGGGAGGCCCCGAAATCAGTCACGCTCCTGTTAGGGGAGAGATAGACTCCGAAAAGCGTAATCTCTCCCCAGTCCGCCGCGACGTATCCGATGCCCCTATCCCTAAGAGTCAGGGACGACGAAGGCCACGACGTGGAGGCGACGATTGCCACAGTGCCGTCGGCGCTACCCAGCCAGTTAGGCCGGTCGGGTACCACGTACGGCTCCGCGGCTACGGCTACTCCTATCAACCACTCCGCCATGGCTTGCAGGAAAACGTCCTGCGCACCGGCGGAGTGGTTGAGATTGGCTTGGAGGAGACGGATGGATTCGTGGTCCATTAACGGGCCGTATCCATCGTCTCCTCCTCCGCGCTAACGGGCGATCGGGTCGCGCTCGGAGCGGGAGCGGGCCCGGTCGATGGGCCGCCCCGCCCCTTTGGGGCCGATGCCGGGGGTCTGCAGTCCCCAGAGCCCATGCGGTGCTTAGCAGGCCTATTGCCTGCCGCGCACGCGGGGCAGTGGGGCACCGCAGAGCACGATGCCGCCTGGTGTCCAGCCTGACCGCAGCGAAAGCAGAGACCGCCGCAGTCAAAGCAGTTACGACACGTCGGTCGGGTATGCCCGACCGCCATGCATTTGTAACACCTCGCGGGCCGGGGCTCCAGCACGGTAACTCGCGCCGAGCTCCAGCCCACGAGGAGCCTGCCTGAGTCGGCCAATTTCTTGACCGACTCCACCGGACACTGCACCCAGACAGCACCGACGCCGCCCAGACCAGGGCGGATGTTGCCAATCCGGACGGTGTCCGAGGCACATCCGGTATGCACCATAATGGCCTCCCGGACGTCCTCCACCGTCACGGAATCGTCCAGACCCGCGAGGCGCATCTCTGCACACTTGACGGGCCTGGCGATTCGGACTCCATCCTCCGGCCCGAACAGCCCCCTCAGCTTCGAGGCCACACTATCAGCCGCCTTGACGCCCTCAGCCCCAGGGAACTCCAGAATGCGAGCCCCTGTCCGGGCCTTGCGGGTTCTCGCCTCGACGCCCCCGATGTCGGAGACGTCCAGCTCCCGCCGGGCGCGTCTTAGGACAGCCTCATAGTTGAGGCCCCTCTCGGCCGCTTCAGGCAGCACGGTGATGATTACCGCAGCTGTCTTTGGCGACCTGAGGCCCCTGCGCGACCTCTTGCCTCCTTTGCCGGCTCCCGCCTGGGGAGCGGCGGCCGCAGCGGCACTCTTGGCCGCCGCTCTCCGCCTCTGGCCGCGCGTCTTTCTGCTCCGCTCAGCTACCTGCCAGCCCTGTTCGAGCCTGGCAGCAGCGCTGGGCGCAGCAGATGCGGTCGCAGGTGCGCCACCAGGGGCCGGCGGCGCAACCACGGGCACCGGCCGCTGTCCGGTCTTGGTGGGAGCCGGCACCGTGCCGACCTTCTTCTTGGCCCCCTTAGGCCCACCTACGGCAGCGGCATAACTCACCACGCGGCCACCCTGACAGGGCAGCGAGGTGGGAGCCGGCGCCTGCGGTCGCTTCGCCATGTCTGCGGCGAGCGGTGGCCGGAGGGGTGGCTCGGGCGGAAGACGTTCCGCCACGGCCTGGATGCGCGCGTCCATCATCAGCTCGATTTTGGCGAAGATGACGCGCATCGCTTCCTCCGGCACACCGTACACCACCGGGAGCGGCTCCTCTCCTTTTCTGGGCCTTCCGCGCTTCCTGGCGGCGCCAACGGTCGGCGCCGGAGGCGCAACTGGCGTGGCAGGCACCACGGGCGCAGGCGGCGCCACCATGAGCGCAGAGGACGGGCTCGCTCTCCCCGACGCAGCCCGTGTCGGCGGCGCAGCCGACTCTATGAGTGCGAATCGGGACCGCAGGTCAGCCATGTCCTTAGCCAACCCGTGGTTCTCCTTCCGCACCGCCGACAGCTCCGACTCGAGCTTCCGATTGCGCTCCCGCAGGCCGGATACCTCCCTACTGAGGCGGGCGTTTGCGGCCTGCAGGGCCGCCACCTCACTGCCTTGATCGCCCGGACCCGGGACCGATCTCGCCGCCACCGCTGACCCACGACCCCTGCACCCACGGCGCGCGGTCGGGACCTTGGGAGGAGGCATGACGACACTCCCCTCCGAGTCGGAGCTGCCGCCCTTGTACAGGGGGCGCTTCCGGGCACTCGGGGGAAGGGTCTCCTCCCTCTCCCTGACATTCAGGGCCACCGTCAGAGCCTTCGCCGCAGGGTGCGGCTCAGACTCCTCGGCGGCCTCGGCAGCCGAGCTGCCCTCCTCCATACTGGACGGCTCTGTGGCATTGCCGCCCTCGTCCCGGCTTCGTTCGACCTCCTCGTCGGACGGCTCTGCGGCTTGCCCGCCCTCGTACGACAGCTTCTCCAGGGCCGTATCGGCATCGGAGCTTCTGCGGCTCTCCAACGACGGCCCTGCGGCTTTACTGCCGCCCTCCCTCTGCGACGGCTCTGCGGTGGATCCGCCCTCGTCGCTCGACAGCTCCGATGAGCTGCCACTCCTCGTCCCCTCCTTGGACGGCTCTGCGACATCGTCGCCCTCGTCCTGGGACACACACCTGCCTGCGGCGCTACCACCATCCGATTGCGACGGCTCTGCGGCATCTGTGCCGCCCTCGTCGCTGGGAACGCTGGTCTCGCGGCGTGCCACGACCTTCAGCGCCTCCCTTTCCTTCTTAAGTCGGTTGGCGCGCCGTTTAACGCGCTCGCCGGCTAGGGTGATCACCTTCCTGCGCTTCTTCTTTTTTATTGGGGCCTCTATGATAGGTGCCGGGCCCTCGGCGGACGCCTCGAGTCCTAGGGACGAGGCGTCGTTTGTGTCAGTTTTACATTGGCTTGACAAGGCCTTGAGGTGGGAATCACTATGATTCCCGTCGGTAGAGTTTTTAAATTTGGAAGCATTCATAGTGAATCCCACGAGTATGGGAGAACTAACGGTCGACCCGGGCAGAGATCCCTGTACCCGGGCAAGCCTACATTTACCAACCAGGGGGTCGGCCGGTACCCTGGCTGGAGCGTGCTAACGACAGAACAACCCATCTGCCATGCATCTTCTCGCCGCACGCCAGAACTTAAGATTCTGGGTGATTTCCGAATTCGAATGTTGATTCGAACTCTTTATAGAGGTTGTCTTCCTCGCGGTCCGGGCGGTTAAGCCAAGACCCTCGTTCCTGATACTACGCCTCACGACAACTTGTCTTGAAGCAAGATATCAGGTTTACGATATGTCGGCGGTGGCATAAGCCTGCCCAGCCCTCAAATTAATGAGTGACCGGGCCCGTCCGAAATTTCGCCTCCTGTACCCTCTACAAATAGAGAGTCAGGAGCGAATTGGGGCTCAACCCATTGCTGGGGAACCCCCCCTCGCGCCAGAGATTCGCTACGGGCGACAATTCGACAGAGGGATCTGGGGGACTGTCGCCCGCACCCAGGGTACACCACGCGGAGGTTTCTGGCGTCGTACCCCGTTTAAATGCCTTACAAACACAAATATAATTTCATTATCGCAGCTCACATACGTACCACTGCTTGGTCCGAACCTCGCTCATAATAGGTGATTAGTTGAGATAATATATTTGCTGTGTGGTAGCGGCTACGAATACTACCAACCCTTACTTTGCTCGTGGATGTCGTTAAATACGACTAAGAGCCTTATAACGACCTGGGCCAACTCCTTCTGATGCCGTTTGGTCAACAATTACATTCCCAGGGAGGGTTGACATCTAGCAGGTGGCCGATCATAAAACTATTGCTAATAACTTTTACAATATCTACTATGAAAAAAGAGTACACATTGTATCGACCCCAAGTAATTGGGATAAGAGTAGGAGAATGATGATGATGAATGAGTTGACATAATATACCATGCTGGTTCACGCTTTATTTATGAGAATTGTGTTTTATAAAACCAACTGTAACTACCTAATCACTTGTCAAGCGTGTTGATTGTGGTATTATCTCCTATAATGAAACGGTCTGTATCCAACAACCATCATCAATAAACTGATGGATCGATGAATTAATACTTCTATTGCAATTGAAAAAATGTATTTTTTTTATTAATTCAACTGTAGTTTTATTTGATTTATTTTTGTACCTAACAATATATATGGCAAATATAATTTATTATACTTCCCGACTACCATTTTTAGTATAAATTGTACCCAGTGTTATGTTACGTCATCACCTAAAAATTAAGTGAAAGAAGATGATTTTATTTAGTGGTAGGACCACGCTGTTCTCAATCCTCTGTCTATAACCATGGGCCGGTGCGTCCGGGCTAGTACCACACTCTCGCAGAAGATCGACGTTTGAGTAATGGCAATGTGCTATTGCGCATCAGTCGCTGAGCGATAGAGCCGGAAGCCCAACTGGTTGGGTTTGGGGTTGATGTTGGTGGCAGTGGCCTAGCTATACTCTTGGTATTGCATAGGTCCATGGGTAGCAGTGACACTTACCATCAGGTGTGCTGCTTGCTCATGTGCCACCAAGAACCACAAATTAAAAGATGCACTATGTACAAGTAACTGACTGCACAGATGGCGTAGTGGTTAAGATACCGACCTTCCGTGCCAGTTCCGTGGGTTCGATTCCCACACAGGACATTACTTTGTGTGATCCACAAAGTGTTGTTCTGAGTCAAGGTTTATTTCCTTAGTGCAGGGTGATGTCTTTAAAAAAAAAAAAAAAAATTACGTGCAAGAAAATTAAATGAATAAATAAACAACGGATTTGTGCAAAAATATACATGCTTATAGCATATTTGATTCTTACTATGTCCACAGAAAAAGAAGGGACGAAATAGGAATGCAATATACCTACTTCGTCGCTACACGTAATTGTATTAGCAGAGATGTTATCTGTTTATATTCCTTATTCGTTAGCTTCAATATCTTGCACTGAACTATCAGATTGGAGAGTTAAGGACAATTAAGGGGGGCTCCGGTAAATTAATGGGACTTGGAACAATTAAGAAATTTTGGTGTTACATTGTGTTTTACCGTTTTATCTTCTTTACCTTACATAAGTGACCATAGGTTAAAAATGCAGTGTGTTATCACTCCATATTGTTCGTAAAAGTAATAAAACTGGATAATTTCACCTTAGTGAGAAGTCTTAGGTTCAGTTTAGGTATTTTTGTTTTATAGTTTTTTATTTTTTTTATTTTGGCACCAAAGACAAAAATCAGATACCGGTGGCCCGCTCGCACGGCGAAGAGAGGTGTTTGCAGGTTGGGTCCATGGGATTGCGCGCCACCTCTGCTGTCGCTCCGGACCGATTTGTCGTTCAGTTAATTTTAAAAGAACCTTAGATATGGCTTAAAACTAAAAAATGTTATGGAAAATTTTACCTTAAACTTTACCTGCGGCATATTTTTTAATTAAGATATATTGTTCAATTTGTTGGCTACGAGCATACCATTTGAATATTTAGGTACAAGATTATTCATTAAGTAAATGGCAAAACTGTGTAGCAGTAGTAATTTTGTTGAAGATTTCATAATATGATATTTGAAAACCAAGATTTGGAAGATGAAACATAAATTGCATATAATTAAACATGAAATGCACTTGCGAGTTGAATTTCTGCAAACACAGTTGGTTTCTCATTAATTCTAGGTTTAGATATATATATTTATATTTTAATATTCAAGGTAAGGTACTGAAGGAAGGTGGAGTCAAGAGTCTCCGAAACCGGCGAGCGTGTATGAAGAGAATTATGAATGTTGAGGAAGCGAGTGAAGTATGAAGAGATAGAGTTCTCTGGCACTCTGTTCTCTCTGCCTACCCTGCAAGGGATATGGCGTGATGATATGTATGTATGTATGTAATATTCAAGGTCGTAAATTCGATGTCCACGGAGCAATTATAATATTCATTAGGCCAGAAGACTTCAGGCTACTTTTAAATAAACCTAAGTACTCCGATTCCATAGTGGACGTGAAGATGAGGGTATGTTTGAGCTGATTCTTTCTGGACATGAAAGAAAATTACTAAAATAAAAATGTAAATTACTGAAATTTAGCATTTAATATGCTTGATTATTTATAAAAACCCGATTACGAGCGAAAAATGATTATCACAAGTGAGATTCAAACCCACACCTATTGGAAATCCGTTACAATCATGCTGCCACTTACACATTCACACATCACACACACACACATTTTCGCTCGTAATTGGGTTTTTATAAATAATCAAGCATATTAAATGCTAAATTTCAGTAATTTGAACTACAGGGTCGTGCCATTGTCTAATACAATTCTAACTGCAAAGTTTGAGTATTAAGTTTGTACAATGTGTAAACAATGTCGGGTAGATGGCACACATCTCCTTAAAGATGAAAATATAATACGATGCGAGAATTGAATGTCCTTTTTTTTTTGTGGTGGGCCATGGACGTCGCCCCCCGCCAAATCGGTCCGGGGTGACGGAAGAGGCGGCGCGCAACCCCATTGACCCACCCTGCAAGCACCTCTTCTTCGCCGTGCGAGTGGGCCACCGGTACCCGATCTTTGTCTTCGGTGGCCCGCTCGGCGGTATGCCCTCTCGGGCTCCTCTCCTGTTGACGCCCCGACAGATTTCGCCGTCGAGGCGTCGTCCTCACGCGGTGGCCTCGCGTCGGGTGACCGGACAATCCCCCGGTCCGATCACCCGAAGCCTCGGTTAGGGCGGCATCGGGCGCAGGTAGAATTGAATGTCCTACCGGTGGTGTAAGTTGCAGCATAGGTAATAATATCTAATAGGTGTGGGTTCCAATCCCACTTGTGACAATTATTTTTCGCTCGTAATCGGGTTTTTATAAAAAAATAAAAATATATTGTCATATTTTTCATTTATTGAATATAAATGGGACGTTTGACCTCGAGAACAGAATAATTTTAGGTGCAATTGGATATTCTAATTACACTCTTCCGGAGCGACGGAAGGGCATGGTGCTTGCTCCCTGCCTGCCTTGTTACCCATTTTGAATGCCATTAAAAGGGATTACTAGATAGATCTATTTCTTGATTTCGGTGATCAGCTGGATGAGTTACCTGCCCAAGCTTTGAATATCTACAACAATAGAGTTGATTGAATGTGTATAGAGTAAGGTGGAGACACAGACCAATATATTTGAATCATAGAAATATGTTCAGAGAACGTAAATGAGACATCTGCAGAGGTGAAACACCACAATAATAAGTGAGAAGTTAAGTTAAAAGAACAGGACTTTTTACTTAATCGATATTATTTACATACATACATATCATCACGCCATATTCCTTGCAGGGTAGGCAGAGAGAACAGAGTGCCAGAGAACTTTATCTCTGCATACTTAACTCGCTTCCTCAACATTCATAATTCTCTTCATACACGCTCGCCGGTTTCGGAGACTCTTGACTCCACCTTCCTTCAGTACATGACCGATCTGGTCTAGGTAGGTTAGTCTCGGTCTCCCTCGGTACCTACATCCTTCCACTTTCGCATTGTATATCTTTATTTTTTATTTTCGATCTTTATTATCGATCGATTGTATATCATTATCGATATTATTTGGATGTCATAATAGGATATAATATCTGGTGCTGGAACAGCAGACGTATTTCTATCCATAGATCAGTCTATTAACGTCCAATCTTAGACATCTATCCATTATAATGAAAATTATTCCATAATCGTTACCCTTAGACGGATTGTCGTTCGTATTTGGTGTTATGATTTACCCAGGATAGTGCTGTAAGCCACCGAAGACCGAGGTCGGGTACCGGTGGCCCGCTCGCACGGCGAAGAGATGTGTTTGCAGGTTGGGTCTATGGGGTCGCGCGCCGCCTCTTCCGTCGCCCCGAACCGACTTGGCGGGGCGCGACCACGTCCATAGCCCACCGCAAAAAAAAATAGGATAGTGCTGTAATGTATGGTTGCCCACATGGTGACCATGCCATATTTACAGTTCTATCCTATCTTTCAATTCGTATCCTATCTTTTGAGGATCACTCATAGGGTGTTTACGACACCCAAGAAGAAGTAATATATTATCACTGGATGGTTGTATATCCTGACATATTATATGTAAATGTTACCAGAAAAATAAATTCGTCTGAGACTTTCTTGTCTAAAATATAAAACTATATTATAATATTTTAAGTTCACACTCCGCAAGTTTTACTTGATGCTGACGTAAACGAAATTAGTATATTCTCTTTTGGGACCATCGTAAATCATATTTTGTGACCGGTCGGTTACATATTTTTATAGTTACTTTGTAACAAAGTCTGTATTTGGCTGAATAGAACTTATGATTTTACTCCGTGATAAAAACACTTTATTTTTTACGTTTATCAAAAGATTAAAGTTAATAATCACAAAGGAATCATCATCATAAACATTATCCCGGTCTTATCTCAATTATGGAACCGAGAGTTGGGTATGCAGAAAAGAGCATGAAAGTAAAATTAATGCTGTCGAAATGCGATCTCTACGGCAAATCTGTGGAGTTAGGCTGACGGATCGCATTCGCAACGACAACGTAAGAGAGCGAGTAGGTATGAAAGAGAGTATTGGTGTAAAGATGCGAAAGGGAATGCTCCGATGGTTCGGACATGAGGAAAGAATGCCGAACGAACATCTGGTTAAGAAGATATACAATGTGAAAGTGAAAGGATGTAGGTACCGGCGAAGATCGAGACTTACCTACCTAGACCAGATTGGTCACCTACTGAAGTAAAGTGGATTCAAGAGTCGGTCTTTGTCTTCGGTGGCCCACCCGGTGGCCTACCCTCGTGGGTATCCTCTCCTGTCAACGTCCCGCCATCTCGACCAATAAGTCTTGATGGCAGAGCGTGGTCCTAACGCGGTGGCCTTTTTTACGGTGTGGTTACGCCGCCGATAGATCCGCCCTACAACATAGCTCTCGACGCCATGCAGGTGGGTCACTAGATAGAGACATGTTGATATAGGGTTTCGAGTTATCCTTTTCTTGCATAGATGTTAATGTTATATGTATTTAATATTCCTTAGTCGTCTCTTACGCTCACCCACGGGTAAGATAAAGGGTAGTGAATTATATTCTTACTCCGTCACTACACGGAAAGCCGAAAGGTAATTGAAATGAAATATAATAACTATACAAAGTTTTTAATTTTATATTCATAAGCATGATATGTATAAACAGGGAGTGATTATAGAGATGACGTTCGATAGGGCTGTATGGAAAAAGAGGACATAATGCATCGACCCCAAGTAATTGGGATGTGAGCAGGATAATGATGATGCGTATAAAATATAATACAATCATTAAAAGGTTATTGATATATTATATAATTTTGGAAGTGAAAACTTCATTTGGCGCACTGCACACAGATTTTTTTTCATGGGCTGTAAGTGAGGCTGATTCGTCACGCTCTGAGGAGAAAGACTCAATCGGGTAAACTCGGGACTGTCGAGTGTACCCGAGCGGGAAAATACAGTCAGCTGCTCTTTACTAATGTGTCGCTATGTTTACTATATATATTCAATTTATGTGTAATAATTGTTATTATTATTATATTAGCTGTGTGGTAGCGGCTACGAATACTACGAACCCTTACTTTGCTCGTGGATGTCGTATAAACTGACTAAGAGTTATAACGACCTGGGCCAGCTCCATTTGTTGTCGTTTGGTCAAAAATTACATTCCCAAGAAGGGTTGACGTATGGCAGGCGGCCAGTCATAAAACTATTAACTTTTACAATATGTACTATGAAAGAAAAGTACATATTTTATCGACCCCAACTAATTGGGAGAAGAGTAGGAGAATGATGAATTGTTATTATTAGTTATCATCAATTATGCAATATATTTTAGTACCTAGTTATTTTTGGATGGTTTGATACGATATGGTCACTCCCATACATACTATTTTTATTTTTTTATATATTTTTTTCATAGGTTTAAGTTTTCACTTCTGTCGGCAGTACTCATGACTGCTTTGTGCTTTTTTTTCTTATTAATATTTATAGTTAAATAACTATTAATATTTATCATCATTCTCCCACTCTTATCCCAATTACTTGGGGTCGATACAATATGTACTCTTCTTTCATAGTATATATTGTAAAAGTTATTGGCAATAGTTTTACGACCGGTCGCCTGCCAGACGCCAACCCTCCTTAGGAATGTAATTGTTGACCAAACGGCATCAGATGGAGTTGGCCTAGGTCGTTATAGGGCTCTAAGTCGTCTTATACGACATTCACGAGCAAAGTAAGGGTTGGTAGTATTCGTAGCCGCTACCACACAGCAGTTATATTAATATTTATATTTATCTAAAATATAAAATGGATATGTAAATTTGACATGAATATTTTCATATATCTAATTAATATCGTAGCGTATGTAAGCTTAATAACTTAATAACTCGTAAGAACAGATATAAGACGGTACTTAGCTCAAAGTTTTGCCAAAAATAGAGCTTAATAGCGTGATTTATGTTAGAAGATATATTAAGCAGTAAAAGCACATCAATTATTTATTATATGACTATTTACGTAAATGAGTAGCACTTACGTAGTACATTTAGAGTAGGATATACAATTTATTTATCCGTGTGGAGACGGAGTAAGAATACAATTCACCACCCCCGAGACTAAGGAATTTAAAACGCATATAACATTTATGCGAAAGAAGGAAAACTCGAAACAAAACCCTATAGGTACCAACACGTCTGACCAGCGTGGTACAGTAGGTTAATTTCCCTCCCGTTATGGAGGAGGCTCGAGTCCAACAGTGGGACATATATGAGCTGAAATGATGATGAAAAAGGAAACGAGTCTAGACAGCCCATGGGCTGTGGTGATGTTTTATCATGCTTTATTTATCAGCTGTCAACTTGAAGCATGTAGGTACATTTTCATTCATTAAGATTAGTTTAAGCAAGTATTTAACTCATCCCTATTTGAAACACGTAAACTAAAATAAACAAGAAGCTCTCAAGTATATTAGCTTCAGTAATGTCACAGATATATACTCGCATTAAATGTTAATGTAATATATATTATATACAAAAACATTATCACATAGATAAACATCAGTAAAAGTATTATTCTACTCCTTGTTATTCTCAATATTGGCTTTTCTTTTCAACACAAGTACACTCTAAAGAGCTTCATGTAGGAGATGCGAATAATTTTCTTTTTGTGACAAAACCTATTTTTACAGATTTTGTGGGTTAATAATAATTCTATAAATTATATAGGCTAATAGCTTGTGCTCGTAATTTTGTTCGTTGATTCATTTGAGCAAATTCATGAAGGAATACTTCTTTAGGCGCGTTATGAAAAAATGAAGAGTTTGAAATTTTAGATGAGCACGCGTCACTGTAACACAAAAGTAACATGTTGAAGTTGGACGCAAATTAGATGCACGTGCATAACTGTAACACAAAAGTAAAACAGGTTAATGTAAGTCGAAAAACTGCTCATTAAGTCTCGAAAAAAATCTACCAACAAAATATAAATAAAACCTCTTTTTAGTTTCTACATTGACAACACGTGTTTCAGTTTCATACAAGTGGGAATTATATACATATGTGCTATTAAACTATATTTAGTAGTGATTTAAATTGAATATTTTGATTAATATAATTACGCGACGTAAGTACACGCACCCATTTCTTTTCCTTAATTCAGTAATAAAGTAAGTAAAAAGTCATTATCATTTTCCTGCTCTAATCCCGATTACTTAGGGTTGGCACAATATGTACTGGTACATAATTGCAAAAGTTATTGGCAATAGTTTTTTAACCAATAGCCTGCATGACCTCAAAATTCCTAAATCAAGTAAAAAGTATGAATGGAAAAAGTTTCCGTGTGGTTACGGAGTAAGAATACAACTCACCATCCCCTATCTAACCCGGAAGTGATCGTAAGAGACCACTAAGGGATATATAAAGGCATATAACATCTATGCAAGAGAAGGCAAACTCGCAACAAAACCCTATACCAACATATCCGACCAGCGTCGTATACTAGGTAAATTTCCCTCCCATTATGGAGGAGGCTGGAGCCCAACAGTGGGACATATTTAAGCTGAGATGAAGAAAATTGAATTCCCTATTTTATACCTTTTTTGGCAGGCTGAATATACAATGGTTTAGCGACACCCTGGCAATTCCATCCGGGGCTAAATAAGGATGGCTTGTGGCTCCATAATCCACCTTGTTCCCTTGCTCATGAAGAGTCATGAGCTGACCAGATACTGATTCCGAATCCTTTAGATTTACACTTAGAATTTGTCCTTGAAATATCATAAAGGCAAATTTATATCGCATATCCCCTATAGAGACAATGTATCAAAATATTCGCAAACGATAAGTTGCATTTCCTTAAAGAAATTTGAATGCGAATACACAGAGGAATATGTAGAAATATTTTATTCATAGTTTAAGTTATATGTTACTATAATTTCCGTATAGTGACGAAGTAAGAATACATTACACCACCTCTTTTATTCCAGTGGGTATTGTATTCATCTTAGCCTTATCCATCTATCTCTCCATATAACTATACATATATGAATCTAGTTATCTATCTATTCATATAACTATCCATCTAGCTATATAGATATATGGATATACGCATAGCTAGATGGATAGATACACAGATGGCCATATATCTATTCATCTATGCACATATGTATCCATCTATCTATTCATATATCCATTTATATATCCATCTATTTATTTATATATCTATCTAACCATCCATCTATCCAACCTACTCATATATCTATTCATCTATTCATATATCTATCTAACTATTCGTCTACCTAACCATCTATCTATCCATTAGTTTATATAGGCACAGGGTATTATTTCGAGCTTTCCTATATATGTACTACCACGTTACCACAAGGAAAAGCGTACTCACAAAGAGCTAATACAACCGTCAATTTGGTAAGTTGAGCTATGATAATCGTCACTTGGTAGACGGGTTGGTGGTGACATTTGGTTTTCTAGAAGAATTCTGCTGTCTCCAGTCTTCAATGGATTCACCATTAGCCGTTTTTTTTTACTCATAATAAAAAATAAGAGCTGTTTACATATTGTATTTTAATGCGTTCTTAGGGAACATTATAGCGTGAGTTAATATGCATTGTGGAGAATACGCATTCGTAGATAATAATGGGCTAAAAAGAAACAAAAAGTGGTTGTTTTTTATTGCTCTTGGTGGCAAACGAGCAAGCAGTACACCCGATGGAAAGTGTTACTGCCGTCCATGGACTTTTGCAATACCAAGGGTATTGCTAGGCCGCTGCCTAAAAATAAAAAACTACAAACCCACCCAGAGAATTAAGCTACCGGCTCTCTCACTTAACAAACTAAGCACAGCAGCCCATTGCCACTGCTTAGAGTTCCATTTTCTGCGAGACTGTGGTAATACCTCGGATGGGTCGACCCGCGGCTGTACAAAGAATTCTGTCAACATTGGGGTTCTATCAGTTCTAGGTACTGTAATAATTACCTATATGGCGAAGGAATAAGAATACCGTTGACTCCAAGCCCTTATTTGCACGTGGAAGTCGGAAAAAGAAAATGATGGATCCCTAGCAGATTTGTAGCAGAATTTTTCTAGTAAACGTATAATATAAACCTTGCTGCGATAACCAATTGCGTATGGTGGTCACTCAGGTATTTTCTTAGATCTCACATATATGATATTGTGGGGTGAAGATGCATTGTATTTTAATCTGATACCATACGGCAATTTGCCGGCCCCATCCGTGTGGTGACGGAGTAAGAATATAAATCACCATCCCCTATCTTACCTGTGGGTGATTGTAAGAGACGACTAAAGGATATAAAACGCATATAACATCTATGCAAGAGAAGGAAAACTCGAAACAAAACCCTATACCAACACGTATGACCAGCGTGGGTAGGTCAATTTCCCTCCCATTATGGAGGAGGCTCGAGCCCACAAGTGGGACATATGGAGGCTGAGATAATGATGATGATATAGCAATTTATATATTTTTAAACATATTACTCTATATTAAGGAATACAAGCATAGAATTGATGAACACAAATTACGAACCCTAAAAACAACCATTTATGGAACATAAAGCGTTGTTTTGCATGAGAATCAATCTCACAACACTCTGTACCCTAGATTAGTAGTAAGATAAATACTTCCGCCATGTATATTTACTAACTCTGTAATCCTAGTCTTTCTTCTTATTTTCATGTATTGGCAATCAGTTATTTATAAGAGCCATTTTTGCCAGTGTCGAGTTATAATTATCTTTACGTTCTTAGTCTCTTCATGTTAGTCATTGTCCGTAAGTAAGTCAAGTCGCTGCCATCAACAGTGTTATGGCTACACTGCTAATGGTATCTTGTGGGAATTTTGATTGAAAACGAAAGCATTGTAAAGCACTTTTATATGATATTCACTACATCTCAGGAGTTCCGTCACATCACAATATATAAAATACCATAAAAATATCTAATATAATACGTTAAAACACTAAGATATCGAATATAATACAAGAGTACTACATGAGGTTTTAGATTCCCGCCAAAAGTCCCATCCTAGTCTTTTTGGGTTCTGTTTATACATTGCGACAGGCAAAGGATACATATATATATAACATATAAAGTTATACATACAACCAATTCTTCTGTCATTTTCTTCACATATTATTTATAATTTTTTCATATTGAGTAACCTAATAATAGTCACTATCCGTCAATAAGTCATGTCGTTACCATTAATTGGACACTAATAACCAAATTAATAATTTGTTTTAAATTTTGGACAATATGAAAATACGAGTAAACCACTTCAGCATTTTAATATTTCAAATATAATGTATAAACAGTCAAATATAATGCAAAACGCAACATGATATTTCCATATCCCCACCAAACCTTCGTAATCATAGAGTCAAATAATATATTGATCTGTAATAATCGTAATATATTTATTTTGGTTCCGTGTAAAGTACTGTAATCACGTTATCATATTCGCTACAAAACCCTAGCATTTTACTACCGATATACGTAATACTTACTACCTTCCTTCTGCCCACAGCTTCGCCCGCTTAAAAATACCTTTTCCAAAGTTGCACTATTAATACAAGGGAATATATTAATGGGATAAAAAGCAAAGAATAGATAGGATAATACGTTAAAATACTATAAGATATTGGATAGAAGAATGAAGTTGATTCGAATAAAAAAACACACATTGCGCTTTCACTTTCCCGCCAAAACTCTTAAATGATATTAATATTTTAATGAAATGATAAATAATGTTCTTCTTATTTTTATATTGCCAATCAGCTATCAACGTGCACATAATTGCCATGTCCAGTTACAATTTTCTCTAAAAAATATTAAATTCTTTACATTTTTATAGTTTTTTTTTTTTTCAAATTAGACCTTGCCCGCCAGTAAGTTAGATCGTCACCTTTCACATTGAGGTGGCCAGATTCTTAATGCTACGAGAGTTTTGGGGGAAAAAAAAATATTTATAAAGCACTTTCACATCATATTAACTACATCCCAGCAATTAATCCGCATCACATTACATAAAATGCCATTAAAAATATTTAATATAACACGTTAAAGCACTATGATATTGAATATAATACAAGACCACATCACGCTTTCAAATTCCCGCTAAAAGACCATAAATAATATTTCAAAGATTATTGTTCGATTTTCCTTTTAGGGTAGCAAAGGAAAAACACTCCATACAGCCCATTTAATACTTATTACCAACATATAAACTTATATTTCTACTCGTATAAAAAACCTTAATCTTAATAAATAAAGGATCAATAAATTCTTCATTCTATTGTACCAGAAAACAAATTTCATTCTATACGGTAGTAACATAAAATACTCATAAATACATAAATCCTTTTTGAATACTTTTTAACGATTAATGTGTTCGAATTTCAATTTAAATTTTATTTTATGTGAATGATATTTCAAGAACGCCATGCGTGTCGGTTTTGACAATTCAGTACATCTTGTATTTAATTCGAAAAATAAATTTATATTTTTTGTGTAAAAATAATAATAGATATATATTAATATCATTAAATAATGCTATAATATTGAAAGGTTAAAATAATATTTTATATAATTTTCGTTAATATAAGAAAAAAAGTATTATGGTGACGTCGTTTCTTGCTCACGATTCCTTTGGGCATTTTCTTGCAGGGATTGCGTATACGGTACAACAAAGTTCTCTTGTCTTGTTTGTCTTCTAGTGAAATGAAATATAATGTTAAGAATAGATATGATGTATAACGGTTCTTTAGTTGTGATATGCAGTCATTTTTTGTATTTATATTTCTTGTTTGTATGGTCTTGTTTGTATGATTCATTTTTATACTAATTGAATATTATCATCGTCGTTGGAATCTTTAAAATGTTTTCAAGTCTGGTGTTGTCTAGGTATTTCATTTTTTGCCACCGAAGACAAAGATCTAGTACCGGTGGCCCGCTCGCACGGCGAAGAGAAGTGTTTGTAGGGTGGGTCTATGGGGTTGCGCGCCGCCTCTTCCGTCGCCCCGGATTTGGTGGGGCGCGATCACGTCCATAGCCAACCGCAAGAAAAAAAAGAGAAATTTTAATTTTTGTATGATTTGTGATAAGTTCATAATAAATCATATTGTGTCTAAGTGTCTATATTGATTGCTGTTGACAATCAACAATGCCGCGACTAATAAGATCAAATCTTTCTCTACCAAGCAGTAACGCAATTAGAATTCGAAACATCACCAATATAACAACGGCAGAAGAACAAGATATTGCACGGAAAGACCGCAGCGTTAATATGGCCCGATTTCGTGCTTCTCAATTGCTGGCACGTTATTAAAATACTTGATTTTAAATTCATAATATATATCATATTTATTCATCATTCTCCTACTCTTATCCCAATAACTTGGGGTCGATACAATACGTACTCTTGTTTCATAGTACATATTGTAAAAGTTATTGGCAATAGTTTTATGACTGGCCGCCTGCCAGACGTCAACCCTCCTTGGGAATATAATGGCGATAATAATATAAAAGGCGAAACGAAGTGTGGCGAGTCAGCTAATCTTTTCATATATTGTAGAAAAATAAACTAACGCTAATAATACAAATACTATTTAATCAAAAAACATTTATAAATATTTATATTTCAACGCACCCACACATTTCATTGTTTTAAATGCTAAGATTTCTTTAAGATTTCAAATGTAACTCCGGTGCATACTTATAAATGCATTCTATGACTTCGTTTCCGATCTGACAAGGTGTCTCGTGTTTGTGATTTACCTGGAAAACAATTTTGTTTGTTTTATTAATAATGAATTGTCTTATATTTTTCTTTTAACTGCATTTTGTGTAAAGTAAGGTATTTTAATTGTTGCCTCATCATCATCATCATCCTGCTCTTATCCAAATTACTTGTGGTCGACGCAATATGTACTCTGCTTATCTCATACATATTACAATAGTTTTATGTCTTGCCTAACGTCAACCCTCCTTGGGAATGTAATTGTTGACCTAACGGCACCAGGTGAAGTTGGTCCAATTCTATAAAAAGCTCTTAGTTGTCTTTTACGACAGGCACGAGCGAAGTAAGGGTTGGTAGTATTCGTAGCCGCTACTACGCAGCAAATTTTAATATTGATTGTGTAATACCTCTTTTGTTATTTGCCTATGGATAATAAAATTAAGTTATATAAATTAATCAAAGTCAATTATTTATTTTTAAATACCTACTTATTTCGTTATTAAATAATATTAAAATTATTAAGCATGTCTTATTTTTAACGCTAGGTATTATAAGAGTATTAAAAATTACCTAAATAATAAAAAATATTATATATTCAGCTAAACTATCATACTCCTGCCCTTGTATTAGCTTATATTGGGGTAACATAGCACTTCTATTTTCTCTAACGGTGATGAAAGATGAAAGCTTAGAGTTTGACTAAGCTTTTACGACCGTCCACCAGCCGGACATCAAATCTCTTTGGAAATAAATAATTGATATTTAACTAAAATTTATAGTTTATTAATGAAATTATTAGTTCCACTATTAAAGTTCTCTTTGTTTGTACCGTCGTTCTAGTTATTATTGTGAGTCAGCTAGTTATGTTTTTGTTTGAAAATAAGATATTTTTTTCTCCTAATTTCATCTATTGAAGCTGGGCTTCGTAATTATCAATAACAGCGTTTGTTTTATGGCTTACAGTCACAGATGAAAAAGGCAAAATTAGTCTTTGAACTTTTATTAATACCTCCCTCCCACCCATTATTATACAAATGATATTTCATATAATTTTATTTCTTTGTTTTTATTGTATCTAAGAATTATAATTTGACATGGTAATCTAAATATTATAAGGTTTAAGCATTAAAAGGTAAGGTAAAAAAGGTAAAAAAAAAGGTAAGGTTTAGGCATTAAACTATGAAAAGTAAACTTTGATGTATACTTGCTGTAAAAACAGCAAGTATACATCAAAGTTTACTTTTCATAGTTTAATGCGAAAAACTGTTTTTCTTCATAAATATTTACCTCTCTGTCGCAATTCTCCGACACAGTTTTCATGTGTTCCAATTTCTTTTTGTTTGCGAAAACTAGAGGTGTCACTGTGGCCATGAAACCACTTTTGGAATATTTATTATTCTTTAAGACACCAATCTGTTGAAAAATAACCCATTATTTACACTTATAACTGCGTAATATAATATATAATATAATAAATGCATTAAAAAAAAATCATCTAGTCATCCATCCATTAACCTATAGATGCTACTTAAAATAGAATCCGACGGTTCCCTGTAACTTTCGAGAAACTGTCAGTCTACCTAAATGGGAGAACATTTCTTTCTTTTAGAGAAAACATTTAGACACCATGTTTTGGTCATAAGTTATTGCTAGTAACATACACTAGTTATAAGCTGTTGTTTTCAAACACTGCGGCATATTTCACGAGTAGATCCTCCTAAGTTTTCCGAACGCTGCCCAGTTGAAATAGATTCATCAACTGATCGTTTTCTTCGGATTGGCTCTACCTAATTTGACTGTTTATTGTACTATTTATAGTAAAATATTTTCATAAAATTAACATCGTAGAGACAGCTGATGTTTTCTTCGTTAGCTTATTTGTAGTTTGTAACTTTATTTCATTCCAATAATATATAGTGTAATCTTTCAACCCATTGACGTCCACTGGAGACTAAGCGCAATAATGCTGTAATCGCTTGAAAGGCAGAATGTTGCTCCTGGTTTTTCCTGAGCTCTTTCTATTACGACATTTAAACCAGTTAATCTTGTTCTATCTCCTGCATTTCGTAGGGAGAAAGTAAAATCAATCTTCTCCAACTCTCTTTAATAACTTACAACAATTTCCAATTTACAAATTCAGGTTGCAAGATCAGGTTACACCTTGTTATCTATAGAGACTGACTTACAGGAATTATCATTAACTTGCTCTTATCCCAATTTATTTGGGGTCGACGCAATATGTCTTCTCCGTCCATACAACCCTATCAGACTTACAAGAATTATAATGATGGAAATGTGTAGAAGTGGAATTAATTCTAAAAGAATATTCTCACACGTTGTTTTCTTAATCAGTCACCACACAGCGAATTTTTGCCATCGTCTATTATTAATTACGAACGTAATTTAGGTAAGTAAATAAATCTTAGGCTTCCATGTGTACAATTCAAATTATCATTATCGTTATATTTAAGATTCAATCAATATTAGGATGACACATAATTAGAATAAAGTTCAGTCGTCTTTATGTAAAGGTAAAGAAAGTAATACAGCAACTACTGGCATTAGTTTCTAGCTGTATATAGTCTTCTTTATATGAGTTACTAGCTGACTCAGCAGTCTTCGTACTGCCTTAATCGATAAATAAAAAGACCTAAACTTTTGTATAAAATAAACTTAAAACAACAAAAGGAATCCGTAATGAATAAAAAAAAAATGCTCGGTATGAATTAAATTTTATTATTATTTTCGATTCATTACACATGATGGCAATTACATGTAGATCTAGATTAAATATGTTTTTTTTTAATCGATAAGAAAAGGCGGTATATTAAATAGCTTTAGCCTGTCCAGAATGGAATAATAAATAGCTAGCTAGTAGTAATAGAAGAAGAGAGAAGGAAAACTCGAAACAAAACCCTATACCAACACGTCTGACCAGCGCGGTATAGTAGGTTAATTTCCCTCCCATTGCGGAGGAGGCCCGAGCCCAACAGTGGGACATTTATGGACTATGATGATGATGATGATGATGAGTAATAGAATAATAATTATTAAGATACGAGTATAATAGTAGATGAAAAAAAAAATGGTATTAAAAAATTATTATTGTTACTAAAAAAATTGACATTCTGTCACCATTATATTGTTAGTGCACGAAAATAATATTATCCAACATTATTTTCTATATCTGTCTCTTTCTCTGGTCATAAATCTGTGGGTAATGTAATTAATCCGGTCGAGGTAACATAAGAGGTGATATAAGTCGCATTCAAAAATATATAGACCAAACTATTTTATATTTTACCAAGTTTCTAAAAAGATCCTATTTAGGGTGTTTTTTTTTTTTTTTTTTTAAATTTACACACCAACTTGCACTGAGGAAATAATCCTTGTACTGCGGAGGACTTTACAAACATGCAATTAACGCAGACAAATTACACCCAGACTCAAAACAACACTTTGTGGATCACACAAAGTATTGTCCTGCGTGGGAATCGAACCCACTGCACTGGCATAGAAGGTCGGTATCTTAACTACTACGCTATCTGTGTAGTCAATAGTGGTAGGGCCACGCTGTTGATAGTTCTCTGTCTACAGCCACGGGCCGGTCCGTCCAGGGTAGTACCACACTCTCGCAGAATATCAACGTTTGAGCAGTGCCAATGTACTGTTGTACTTCGTCCGTTGAGTGAGGGAGCCTGCAGAACACTTTTCTGGTGATATTTGTTGGTAAGCAGCGGCCTAGTTGTACCCCTGCGGTAGTAACACTTACCATCAGGTCCTGCTTGCTCGTTTGCTACCATAAGCAATAAAAAAAAATTCTAAGTAGTAAGATTTGATCAGAAGTTCAAAGTGTGTTTATTTACCTTCTCTAAGAGACATTTGACTATGCACGCTGATTTCTCTGGATAAGGCGGATCTTGTTGTAGTTTCTCTAAATCATCTACAGTAGCACTGGCATGATCCATGCAGTTATGGGCAGTTGCTGCTAAGGTTCTTCTCACTACATTGTTGAAATAACTTTCTAGAAAACAATAAGTGAACTTAAAAAAAAAAACATAAAAATTCGTCTTTTAGTGTTTGGTAAAATTACACCTTTTATCGGCAATTTAATCTTTTTTTTTTTTTTTTTTTTTTTTTTTTTGGTGGCCTATGGATTAGTCTCGCCCCGCCAAATCGGTCCGGGGTGACGGAGAAGGCGGCGCGTGACCCCATAGACCCACCGTAAAAACTCCTCTCTCTTCGCCGTGCGAGCGGGTCACCGGGACCCGATTTTTAACTTCGGTGGCCCGCCCGGCGGTTCACCCTCGCGGGTTCCTCTCGTCGACGCCCCGACAGATTTCGCCGTCGGGGCGTCGCCCTCACGCGGTGGCCTCACGTCGGGTGACCGGACAATTCCCCGGTCCGATCACCCGAAGCCTCGGTTAGGGCGGCATCAGGCGCAGGTATTCGCGCCTGCGCCGCCCCGGCCGCTGGCGGCGGCCCGGGGCGCGGGAATCCTCCCTTGCCCGTTCCGCCGCTTCCTTCTGCGAGATGACAGCCTCGCAGAAGGCGGCGACCGCGTCCCAGTTCCTGATGCTGTCGACCATCGCTCTCGCGACGGCCGGCAGCGTCAGGTCGGCACCGATGACAGCGACGAGGTCACGGCGCTGCCGCTCCCATCCCGGACACACCTCCAGCGTGTGTTGCGCCGTGTCCTCGTCACTCCTGCAGTGGTGGCAGGCCGGAGTCCACTCCCTATACACGACCCTGTGCAGGTACAACCCGAAACACCCGTGCCCCGTCAATACCTGCACCAGCCGAAAGGTGAGGACTCCGTGCCGCCGCTCCATCCACTCTATCAATACGGGCCGGAGGGCCTCAACGGTCTCCACACCGTGCCTAGGCCTCTCCAGCCGCGTAGCCCAACGGGCGATGACGTCTCGGCGGGCATCCACGCGCCAGGTGGCTATCTCGCTCAACGATGGGGAGCCACCTTCCTCGCGCGCTGTGATAACCCGCCGGTAGAGGTCGGAGAGCATCGCCGCCTCTAGGTCCCACGGGGGTGTCCCGGCCAACAGGCACGCCGCCTCTGTCGACACCGTGCGGTACCCGCGAATGGCTCTGACCGCCATGGCTCTCTGTGGCCTCCACAGAACCGCCCTGAGCTGGGCGTTCAGAGCCCTCGCCCACACGGGTGCGCCGTACATGGCCATCGAGCGGATGACCCCCGCATACAGCCATCGGGCCTCAAAACTGGGTCCGCCCACATTCGGCATGAGTCGAGAAAGGGCGGACGCCGCGCCGACAAGCCGGGGAGCAATCTGTCGGAAATGCTCCCGGAACCACCATCGCCCGTCGAGCACCAGACCCAAGTACCTCATATGGGCCTGGATGTTGATGTGGATGGAGTTTACCACTATCGAGGCGCCGATGGGCAGCCTCACACGGGGCCCATGGAAAAGTAGGGCCTCCGTCTTGTTCAGGGCCACCCTGAGCCCCAGCGCCTCGATCCGCCTGACCATCTCCTCGGTGCCGAGAGTGGCCAGGCTCGCCACCTCTTCGAGTGTCCTGCCCCGGGCTGTGACGAGCGTGTCGTCAGCGTAGCACACCAAGCTCAGCCCTGGGGGGAGACTCCCTCTCAACGCCCAGTCGTACCCGATGTCCCACAGAGTCGGCCCCAGAACCGACCCCTGTGGAACGCCGCACGACATGGGCGTCCGCACAATGTCCCCTGCGGGACCCGCGCAGAGGATACTGCGGCCCTCCAAATAGTCTGCCACCAGCCGCCTGAGGTACAGGGGCACTCCATGGAACCGGAGCGCCTCCCTGATGCAGCCGAATGGCAGACTATTGAATGCGTTGGCGATGTCCAACGACACCGCCAACAGCACTCGCTTCCCAGTGACGGCCTCCGCGGCCGCCTGCCTCAGGGGTAGTAGGGCCCCGATGGTCGAACGCCCCCTCCGAAACCCATACTGAGCGTCCGACAGATCGGGCCCCACCTCCTCCAGATGTCGGACGATGCGGGCAGCGAGCACACGCTCCAGCAGCTTACCCACATCGTCGAGGAGCACGATGGGCCTGTAGGCCGACGGCAAATCCGGGGACCGTCCCGGCTTTGGCAGGAGAACCAACCTCCCTTCCTTCCAGCACTCAGGGAACCGTCCAGACGTCAGACAGGCGTTGAACAGCTGCCTGAGGCGAGGCTCGAAGTGCTCGAGGAGCGATGTCAGCACCCGGACTGGAATTCCGTCCGGGCCGGGGGCCGTGGTGGCGGAACGAATCTTCGCCACGGCCGCCCCCACTTCCGACTCCGTCACGGGTGGAACACTCTCGTCGTCGTCGGCCTCCCGGTCCTGATCTGGCGGAGCCATGACCGGGGGCGTGTGTTCCGACTGCCGTGGAAACAGCTCCTCGACCACCCTACGAAGGAAGTCGGGCTGGAGGGTCTCGGTGAGGGGGGGGGCCCGCGCGCGAAGCTTGTTCAGCGCCGCGCGATATGGGCGACCCCAGGGGTCACGGTCGAGACCGTCCAGCATCTCCTGCTAACTCGCGCCCTTGGCGGCACGGATGGCCAGCCGAAAGGCAGTCCGCGCACCGCGGTACGCCTCGTACAGCTGGCCCTCCCGCTCGACGTTGCGGTGACGCCGCCGGCTGCGGGTGTAGGACCTTCGGGCACTGATACACGCCGCACGAAGGTCCGCCAGTCTTGGGGACCACCAGTAGACCCCCTGCCTCGGAGGTGGACGCCGCCGCACTCTGGGCATGGCCGCATCGCAGATCTGCGTTAACGCACTGCGAATGCGGACAGCCTCAGCGTCCACTCCGTCCGCTGGGGGTGGTGAGGACAGCCACGTGCTGACAATGGCCGCCTCCGCCAGTAGATCCCTGTCAAGACGACCCACAGCCCACCGCGGAAACGCGGGAGCTCCGTCCGCCCTGTGACCCCTACCGGGTTCCCGGGGGGAGACCTCCATCCGGATGTACCGGTGGTCCGACAGGGTCTCCGCCTCCTCCAGGACACTCCAGTTCCTCACCCGTGGCGCGACAGCGGGGCTAGCGAACGACAAGTCCACTATCCCCGCCCTGCCGCCCTGCCGCCGCACGCACGTGTTCACCGAGCCTCTGTTCAGAACACAGAGATCGGCAATTTAATCTGGCAATTTAGTCATAGACGCCAAAACAAATTATTTTCAATGTTTGGATTAAACCTAAGCATCAAATAAGAATATATCAACCGTTGAAGAATGCCTCCGTCAAAATTTTCAGTTTCACTTGTATGAGGTCCACTGAAATCCACCTGGTGTCATGCTCTCTACTCACGCCTCTAAAAATTATACTATTACTCACCAGTAAAACAGTCTGTCTTTATATTTATAATTCTACTGTAACTATATATCATCGACGTTCTCTTAAACGGCTAGATCAATTGGGATGAAAAAAATTGTATGTGTTCGAGGGGATTCGAGAATAGTTTAGATTCACAATTGAAAATCAGGTCCAATGGCGCCGTGGTCGGTATGTCAAACAGCTGGATAGATTATGATGAAATTTCCTATGTATATACCAATGGGTCTCTGGATGATTTCAAAACACATTTGGATCAGGTAGATGGCGCTGCCGTCGGAATATCGCTTAAAGCTTTTCCAGGCAGGATGACGTCTGCCAGGACAGCTAGTTTAATACTATTTTTGAATAATCTACGTATAAAACGTTTATTACGGAAGCAATCACAAAAGTTCTTTGTTAATGTAAAATCACTATAGATGTACTCACCTTTTGCATCGTGTTCCCCAACCACATAGTACATTGCAATGGCAATATAAAGTGTAATTACGTATCTATACAAGTACATTTTGGACGGCCTGTCCAAATAAAATAACTCCAAATAATGAGAGAATAATTTTGCAGTGTTTAACCACAGCGGCGACAGATAACATCTTTCCGCTTGTGCGGTTTCACGATTCAATGAATACAATGGTTTTATGTATTTGGATGATATTGTTTTTTCGATTTTTTTTTTGTTTCCTAAGCTGTAAGCGGCTTAGAGATTGGGGAGTCGGTCGGTTCATCGCACATTTTTATTGCTTTTACAGAAATCTAGTCAGTTATTGCTGTTTATTGGGTTGCTTATGTCTGTGGTTGATAACGTTATTCTTTATAGCGATTGGTTGTCGTTTGTAGTTTTAACATTTGTGTTTACTGAGTAATAATATGATTTTCATTACACCTTCCTTTTCTGTGATTAAAAATCAATTAAGACTAGCAGATTATATCACGGCAAAAAAAAAAGAAAATTTCAAATACTCTATGCCAATTTCTTTGTCCAGTGCGAAGTTGTAGGCTAATTTTCCTCAGTTGAATGAAGTTCATGTCCAATAATCGAAGGTATTACAAGAGTTTAGTATTAATTACATATAAATTCAAGAAATAAAATTGAAAACCGACATTCCTTGTAAATTATTTTAATATAACCTATAACAATTTAAAAATATGGAGTAATCAAATCATAGCAGCATATAAATCAGGATTTCCTAATTCAACAGAACACCGTCTGTCAAAAAATTCTGTTCAAGATATAAGGTAGAATTGATATAGGGTTCAAGATATAAGGTATAATAAATATTTTATTGAAGGTAGATAACAGTTGAAGACTCAATAAAAATAATCTCTAGACAGTCAACCCCATAGCTAGTTTCATCATTCTCCTATCTCTTATCCCAATTACTTGGGGTCGATACAATATGTATTCTTCTTTAATAGTACATATTGTAAAAGTTATTGGCAATAGTTTTATGACCGGCCACCTGCCAGACGCCAATCCTTCTTGGGAATGTAATTGTTGACGACTAAAAGGCATCAGATGGAGTTGGCCCAGGTCTTTATAAGGCTTTTAGTCGTCTTCTACGATATCCACGAGCAAAGTAGGGGTTGGTAGTATTCGTAGCCGCTACCACAGAGCAGCCAGATATTAGAAACCATTATTACATAATATTTTATACCTACAGCTGGCAGTTCAGGAATGCTATATGTAAAAGTTGAGTATCGTCAGTAGATTTCCCATTTTATTTTCACATTTAACTCTAAAAGTCTCGGCATGTTAGACTCATGTCTCCATATAAGCTTTCTAAAAGACCAAGTATCTAGTATTGGAGATACAAAGATAGTTTTATTAACGTATTCTAAACTTATTTAGATAAGCCAATTATTTTGAGTGCTTGACATTTTTAATAGACAGTCAAACAGATGTAAAGAAAAACGCATTACTGTACATTCGTTATCTTGGAATGTTAAAGCAATTTAAATATAAAAACAAAATGAATGATATTTTCTTCAATACAATTATAAGCTTTTATGTCGCAAATATAATTATCGCGAAGAACTTTATTATATCTACTATTAAGGTTTTTTTATTCCTATAAAACAGAATTCTTAACTCCGTGGTCATCCGATTAAATTTAGTGTAGGCTCAAGCTCAAAAGAAGAAGATTAAAAATAAAAAATGTGGTTCAATATTGTCCTTGCTTGTAATTCGAGATTAGACGACAAGACTATGCGATGTCGGGCCGGACAGCTTGTTAACTATAAATTAATCTATTGTTTAATTATCGTTATGCATTATTACATGCGAGCTAAGTGAGGTCACGAGATATTATTTAGATCTTGATCTCTCTTGCATGGTCGGTATTATAACATATATATAATAATAGATACAAAAGTTTGAGTGATCTAATCCAGCTAATTTTCTTTGTCCTTTTTCTTATACTAGCTGATTAGTAACCAAATATCATTGATAATGAAATATAATTTTTAGTGGTAGGACCACACTGTAACCCGTTCTCTGTCTGCAGACGCGGGGCGGTCCATCCGGGGTAGTACCACACTCTCGCAGAAGATCGACGTCTGAGTTAATGGTAATGTGCTGTTGCGCTTCGTTTGGTGAGCGAGAGAGCCGTAAGCCCAATTGGGGTGGGTTTGGAGTTTGTATTTAGGCAGCGGCCTAGCTATACCCTTGTTATTGCAAAGGTCCATGGACGGCAGTGATACTTAGCATCAGGTATGCTACCTGCTCCTTTCCCACCATAAGCCATAAAAAAAAGAAAATAGTAGTAGTTTGAATTTTACTTTATATCAAGGTTTGAAGAGCATCGCACTGGAGCTAATTCTTACCAAACACGTTGTACATTTCTTTATAATTAAGTCAGTAAAGAAATAATAATAATATACAAACCGAGTTGAGTTTCTTGGCGGATCTTCTCAGTAGCGGTCTCATTCTGATCTCATGGTAGTTTATTATATTAATTTAAAACGTTAAAGTCAATAACATGGTTTATTATTATAAAATGGAGGAGAGGAAGGAAAACCCACCACTTTCCCACGGTTAATCAATATACCGTACACCTCAAAAAAGGAAGGAATACGGGATGGGATCAAGGTGGAATAGGATATAAGGAAATCTTACTCCTGTGATGAGCACCGTCTCCAGAACTTCTACTTGCAATTTTCCGCAGAACTTTGAATAAAGATTCGACACGTGTTTCGCCTCTAAACGAGGCATCCTCAGGACGGTTCGGCTTCAAATGCGCCATGGTTTATACATGAATGAATTTGAATCAAAAAATAATCAAAATAATGTCATGTTTTTATCTCAACTGCTGGTTCAATTAACTTATCACTGATACGTTAATATATTGAAAATCTTTTACTGTCTTCATCTCATTCACTCCCTTTACATATTGTGTGATTTTTAAAAAACATTTAGTTTTTTTTAAATTTTCTTTTATAGAAACCTTGACAATACCAAACACCAAAAAAAGAATAATGTAACTTGGTGCACTCGTTCAGATAAATCTGATTTTGCAAGTCATATATAACAATGAAGAATCAACATGAAATCGAAAATCTTCAAATACAGTTTTTGTCTAAAGGTTTTATTTCGTGTAGTAGTAAATATCTGGATGTATATATATGGTATTTTCTTTATCATGTTTTGAAGATATATTTAATTATAATAAAAATAATTATATAAATAATAATAAAAAAAAATAAAAGTTAAAAAGAAATAAAAAAGAGAAACAGGACCCGAACCGGCCTCGATTAGACTGATCGATTATGCAATTGAGGTGTCTTAATGACAGCCTCAAAATTTGCCTACATATTTTAATAGTTGTCAGCCAACGCAAAATTATATTTTTTCATTGCCTGTAAATATTGACAAAACAATATTTTCTACAAATGAATCTTAGCTAGATCGATTAGTCGTCCCCAGAACTCCCTGCATGTTAAATTTCAAGAACATTGTTGGTGCCGTTTCCGAGATTCAGAAAAAAAAATATATATATATATATATACAAGAATTGCTCGTTTAAAGATATAGTCAGATTAGATAGATAGATAGATTAGATAGTATTTATCTAAAGAGGCTGGACATCTCGTTATATTCAATTTCTCGAAGAATGTATGATTAATATTTGACTGCACAGATGGCGTAGTGGTTAAGATACCGACCTTCCGTGCCAGTGCCGAGGGTTTGTTTCCCACGCAGGACATTACTTTGTGCGATCCAGAAAGTGTTCTTCTGAGTCTGGGTGTAATTTGTCTGCGTTAATTGCATGTTTGTAAAGTCCCCCGCAATACAAGGTTTATGACCTTAGTGCAGGGTGGTGTAATTTAAAAAAAAAATATATACATAAACTTTATATGCTTTGTAATGGGTGATAAAATGATGTATTGTACGCTAGCGTTTTATTTTTGTTTGGCAGGCTATGGTCTGGACAAAGCTGTGTGGTAGCGGCTACGAATACTACCAACCCTTACTTTGTTCGTGGATGTCGTAGAAGACAACTAAGGGCTCCATATTGACCTGGACCAACACCACCTGATGCCGTTTGGTCAACAATTACATTCCCAATGAGGGTTGACGTCAGGCAGGCGGCCGGTCATAAAACTATTGCCAATAACTTACAATATGTAGGCAGAGGAGTACATATTGCGTCGACCCCAAGTAATTGGGATAAGAGTAGGAGAATGATGATGATCTGGACACATGCCGTCCACTCCGTCCGGAGCGACGGAAGGGCGGCACGTGCCCCAATAACCCATCGTATTCCCTCCACATCGCCATTGCGTAGGCCACTAGTACCGCTTCTTTGACATCCGTAGCCAGCCCGGATTGTATACTATCGAAATGGATAGTTCAGTAAGTAATGAGTACTTGCGAGTAGTGTAATGATAATGAACAGTAAAAAAAATCATATTTTCTTCATTCAATAATCATTGCATTTCCAGCTGGTTACCACTAAATTTGTTCAGCTTTACTACAATATTAAACAATGTCATACGGGTTCTACCACAAATAAATTTGCGACAACAATTGGTCTAATCAATAACTACTCGTATATTTATCAAGTCCAATGCTAAATAGACCTTTATAGAGAATTATGTGTCATATTACAATTTATCCGTGTGGTGTGGTGACGGAGTAATAATACTATTCACCACCCCATAGCTTACCCGTGGGTGATCGTACAAGACGACTAAGGGATATAAAACGCATATAACATATATGCGAGAGAGGGAAAACTCGATACAAAACCCTATACCAACACGTCTGACCAGCGCGGTATAGTAGGTTAATTTTTCTCACATTACGAAGGAGGCCCGAGCCCAACAGTGGGACATTTATGGGCTGTGATGATGATGATAATGATTACAATTTATTAAAGTTTGTCAATAAAGGTGGACAATATTTGTTTTTATGATTGGCTATGGTCTGGACAGACGCCGTCTGTTTCGTCCAGGGTGACGAAAGGGCGGCGCATGGCCCCATAACTCACCGTACTCCCTCCCCATCGCCATTGGGCCGGCCATTGGTACCGCTTCCCTGACATCCGTGGCCAGCTAGGCGGGATACCCTATCGGGTACCATCCCCATCGACGCCCCAGCCTGCTGCCAGGACGTCGCCCTCACGAAGGTGGCCAATACTGCCAGTTATTTCATTATGTAAATAAAATTGTTGATTACTTCTTATTCATAATAGAAAATTAGTCGTAGTAGTTAGTTTTTTAATCATCTGCTAGTTCTACTATTTTTAGATACTTTAGGATTTTTTGACTTTTTATGCTGATATTTTAATTACTTTTCAGAATACTTAGGCAATAGATTTTTCCAAAATAATTTTTCGCTCTATTGTCTATTGTATAGTATTTTTGTTAATGTGTTAAATTAATCTAAGTAATCTAAATTTAAACAAGGCGGGAATAGCCTCTGTGTGTTTTTTTTTTTTTTTTTTAAAAGACACCTCCCTGCACTAAGGAAATCCTTGTATCGCGGGGGACTTTACAAACATGCAATTAACGCAGACAAATTACACCCAGACTCAGAACAATACTTTGTGGATCGCACAAAGTATTGTCCTGCGTGGGAATCGAACCCACGGCACTGGCACGGAAGGTCGGTATCTTAACCACTACGCCATCTGTGCAGTCAAAATTCCATTATAAAGTATCAATTTTAATAAAAAAAAGCGGAATCAAGATATTTATGACAAGCTTCTGAACTTTGTAAAAAATATCTTAAAATATATAATTGGTAGCAAAAAAACTTAGCTACCTGTTAAATGAATAACAGAATTGAAGTGAACTATGAAAATGCGCCAATTCTCAAGAGGCAATTGCATAATGCGTTACTGGCGCTGCGCCATTCAAGGGGAGGAACAGTTTCCGAAACTTTAAAGGGCCAGCCAAATTATAGTACCTATCTGCCGTGACTTATATAACTATGTTTAAATATTAGTTGGTATTTTCCATGTGGTAACGGAATAAGAATACAATTCACCCCAATATCTTATCCGTGGATGATCTTAAGAGATGACTAAGGGATATAAAACGCATATAACATCTGTGTGAGAGAAGAAAAACTCGAAACAAAACCGTATTGCGACACGCCTGAGCAGCGTGGTATAGTGGTTCAATTTCCCTCCCATTATGGAGGAGGCCCGAGCCCAATAGATAATAATATCTACCGATAATAATAATAAATAATAATAATAAAATAAAATAATAATAAATACCGATAATAATATCTTTGAGGCTAACTATGACCTCGTCTAAGATTTTAAATAGCGTTTAACTAGGAAGTAGTAATATAGTTTGAATTAGGTAAGTTCAAAATAGCTTAATATCAGTGAAAGATTTATAACTAACTAGCGGCCCGCCCTCACTTCGCTTTGGTTTCGGTCGCTCTCACCTCATATTTTAATATTCTGATAAATTATAAGATATTTATTTTAATGATGGGTATACTATACAGGGCAATTTTGTTTTAAATGCACCACGTGCCTAGTGTATTTAATTTCATAAGAAATACTACAATATTATTTAAAATTGCTTCGTAATTATTTTTTAGTAATATGTAAGAGATAAACATGGTAATTGTGGATTATTCTTGAGAGATAAGGTTCTCGTAAGGTTTAGCCAGTGATTGCAATGTAAGGACGTAAAAATATTTTTTACGACACTAAATTAAATATTTTAAATTCTCAGCTTTTCACTAATTCATTTTGCTGAAAATCACGAAAACTCATTTTTTTGACCTTTGAAATTTTATTTTAAATTATATTATAAACAATCTTACTGATTTTCAGCGTGTTGGGAATTTATGTAGCTTCGAATGTCAAAATTGAGCGGACTATAATATCCATGTATTATACATATATAAAACTTTCTCTTGAATCAGTCACTCAGTCTTTAAGTGACCACTGCATTAAAAACCCTCGCGTAGTTTAAAAGTTTTAAGCGTACAGACGAGAGAAGCGGCTTGTTTTAAACTATGTATAAAATAATAATATAATATAATAATAATAAAAATTTTGTGACATAAGTCGCAACAAAATTTTTTTTCTTTCACCAAATTTCCAATTTTCTTTCACCGATTTCTGATCATCGAAAATATTTTTATAATTTGAATTATGGATTGATGAATTTGGATTTTCATAATCGCTCTGATCATAAAAACTATTAAATTACATGGAGATATCTCCATAGAATTTGATAGCAATCGCTAAGAAAATGTATTTGTATAGTTTTTTTTTTGTTAAACTGCATAAGGCTAATAAGTAATTTACCTGTTTGATGACGGGGTATAGCAAAAATCGGCTAAATGTTTCATTAGAAGAGTGGCCAGCAGCTCTCTCCTATGAAATGCACAAACACCTCACTGTGATCGCTCGCTCCTCAACCACGCTTGGTAATTACAAGACTATAATACCCACATCGCGGTCGAAATGCGATCTCTGCGGAAAATCTGTGGAGTTAGGCTGACCGACCGCATTCGTAACGACGACGTAAGAGAGCGAGTAGGTATGAAAGAGAGTATTGGTGTAAAGATGCGAAAGGGAATGCTCCGATGGTTCGGACATGTGGAAAGAATGCCGAACGAACGCCTGGTTAAGAAGATATACAATGCGAAAGTGGAAGGATGTAGGTACCGAGGGAGACCGAGACTAACCTACCTAGACCAGATCGGTCATGTACTGAAGGAAGGTGGAGTCAAGAGTCTCCGAAACCGGCGAGCGTGTATGAAGAGAATTATGAATGTTGAGGAAGCGAGTGAAGTATGCAGAGATAGAGTTCTCTGGCACTCTGTTCTCTCTGCCTACCCTGCAAGGGATATGGCGTGATGATATGTATGTATGTATGTATGTATGTATAATACCCACATTTGTTGGGGAGCTCTACTTCCATGAGTAGAAGACAAAAGCCTGAATGATGATTATGAGATATGGACATGGTATCTTCACAGGAATAGTAAATCAAGGCGATAGAATTTTACTTGTCGTTGTCAATGGGAAAGAAACTTTTATAGGTCACAGAAAGTTTTGTTTTATGTGAGGATCTAACTCAAAACACTCACCACCGCTACTGCAATCACTACTTTATCTACAAGTCTCGCTATTGGGTCCTCTGAGCCTCCTCCATGAGAAGAGAGAACTAGACTTATACCATGCGGGTCAGACGGGATATTATGTGGTTTATTTCAAGTTTTGCACAGATGTTATCGGGATATTATGACCTTGGATGGCTTTTACGACACTCACGGGTAAGAAAAGGTTTCTTTTTTTATAACTTATGGTGGCAAACGAACAAGCAGCACACCTGATGGTAAGTGTCACTGCCGCCCATTGACTTTTGCAAAGCAAGGGTATAGCTTAGGCCGCTGCCTACCAATAAAATCCCCAAACCTACCCAGTTGGGCTTCCGGCTCTCTCGCTCACCGAACGAAGCGCAATAGCACATTGCCATTATTCAGACGTCGATTTTCTGCGAGAGTGTGATGCTACCCCGGACGGACCGGCCCGCGGCTGTAGACAGAAAACTGTCAACAGCGTGGTCCTACCACGAATGGAAATAAACAGTCTAGGTAATTCCATTTGGTATATTATATTCATAGTCCGTCACTAGATGAATAAATTATGGGATTAATCGTTCTGACTTTAGTTTTAATATTTTAGAACACTTTACAAGAGCCGAGATACATGTATACTCAAATTTCGTTAATAATAAAATGTAAAAGGCCTTCATTGATATCCATTAATCTTGCAAAAATACAGCTACATTGAATGCCGAGATTTTAATTAAGGTATGACTGAAAAATCGTTTCATTTCGATTTCGTGCAATGTTGAAAATCATTCTATAACGACAGTACTGAATTTCACATATACTGAAAGAAAAAATATCGAAACGAATGCGGTTGTAATTAGGTCGGTTTTATATTTTGGGGACCTGTATTCTTTGCAAATGATACCAAAAAATATTTTCAAGTTGCCTCTATATTACTTTTTGTCACGTTAGATAGAGGATATCTTATAATGGTTCTAGTCTCTTTTCTATTCAATATAAAAATAATAAAGCTTTATAAAAACTTGATTACGAGCGAAAAATTATGTCACAAGTGGGATTCAAACCCACACCTATTGAAAATCCATCCCAATCGTGCTGCCACTTACACCACCGTGAACTATTGTAGGACATTCAATTCTCGCATCGTATTATATTTACTTCTTTAAGGAGACGTGCGCCATCTACCCGACAATCTTTACTCATTGTATAGGCTTAATACTTCAAACTTTGCAGTTAGAATTGTACTAAATGATGACACAAACCTGTTAATCAAATTACTGAAATTTTTGGCATTTAATATGCTTGATTATTTTATAAACACCCGATTACGAGCGAAATATGATGTCACAAGTGGGATTCGAATCAACACTTATTGGAAATCCGTCTCTATCGTGCTGCCACTTACACCACCGTGAACTATTGTAGAACATTCAATTCTCGCATCGTATCATATGTATCGGATTGGCAAGAAAGAATAGTTCTTTTTTTTTTGCATCACGAGAAAGGCATTCAGCCTTTATAACCATTTGGGATATTCATCCAACTAACAGCTTCTGACTTACACTGTTGGGCATATTCCATCTGTAGAAGGAGAAGTTACGCCATAATTTTCAGGTTTAGCAAATGGGTGATTACACTTGGTGTTATAAGGAGAGTGGTATTCGGTACTACCTCGATGCTCTCTCAGCTCATTTTTGCTACTGCCCATAGTAGTGGCAGTATCCTTCCATTACGATCTATGAGCAGTTCGGAATAACATTATCATCGGTATCTA
This sequence comes from Lymantria monacha, assembly GCA_905163515.2. Taxonomy (NCBI): domain Eukaryota; kingdom Metazoa; phylum Arthropoda; class Insecta; order Lepidoptera; family Erebidae; genus Lymantria; species Lymantria monacha. The sequence goes on from LR991102.1 coordinate 4,123,079, forward strand.
ATATATATGGTTCGAGCCTCCTTAATTATGGGAGAGAAATAGACCTACTTTACCACGTTGATCAGGCGTGTTGGCAAAGGGTTCTTTGTTTTCGAGTTTGCCTTCTTTTGCCTAGATGTTATATGCGTTTTATATTCTTTAGTCGTCTCTTATGATCACCCACAGGTAAAATAGAGAGAGATGAATTGTATTCATACTCCGTCATCACACGGAAAGAGTAATTAACATTATCATACAGACAAAATTAAGTTAACAATTAATTTTCTCTGTTTATACTAATATATATTATCCGTGTGGTGACGGAGTAAGAATACAATTCACCACCCCATATCTTACCCGTGGGTGATCGTACGAGACGACTAAGGGATATAAAACGCATATAACATCTATGCGAGAGATGGAAATCTCGGAACATAACCCTATACCAACACGTCTGACCAGCGTGGTATAGTAGGTTAATTTCCCTCCCATTTCGGAGGAGGCCCGAGCCCAACAGTGGGACATTTATGGGCTGTGATGATGATGATGATACTAACATATAATTTTCACATTATCAGCTGTGTGGTGGCGGCTACTAATACTACCAACCCTTACTTTGCTCGTGGATGTCGTAAAAGACGACTAAGAGCCTTATAACGACCTGGGTCAACTGCATCTGATGCCGTTTGGTCAACAATTACATTCCCAAGGAGGGTTGACGTCTGGTAGGCGGCCGGTCATAAAACTATTGCCAATAACTTTTACAATATGTACTATGAAATAAGAGTACGTATTGTATCGACTCCAAGTAATTAGGATAAGAGTAGGAGAATGATGAATGATAATTTTCACATTATAAGTATTTCATCACGATACAAAATGAATGTCATTGAGCAATTTATATTCTGTATAAAATTATATTACCATCAACTCTGTCGTATTTTCTGTAATAATTATTTATCAAATCACAAATCATACTACATCCGTTGCTGTATATCCGTTGGGATATATAACCATATATTAAACCTACAAGGCTAAAGGCTCTATTTTATTTATTAATCTCACACTTTTGGCCTTGAAAGGTTACACTGAGGTGTAATAGACTATATTGCTTTTAATTGATTGAATTAGGCGATACATGGCGGAAATTTATTATTATTATGAAATGGAGGAGAGGAAGGAAAACCCACCACTTTCCCACGGTTAATCAATATACCGTACACCTCAAAAATGGAAGGAATACGGGATGGGATCAAGGTGGAATAGGATATAAGGAAATCTTACTCCTGTGATGAGCACCGCCTCCAGAACTTCTACTTGCAATTTTCCACAGAACTTCGAATAAAGATTCGACACGTGTTTCGCCTCTAAACGAGGCATCCTCAGGACGGTTCGACTTCAAATGCGCATTTGAGTTTCTGCGGAAAATTGCAAGTAGAAGTTCTGGAGGCGGTGCTCATCACAGGAGTAAGATTTCCTTATATCCTATTCCACCTTGATCCCATCCCGTATTCCTTCCTTTTTTTAGGTGTACGGTATATTGATTAACCGTGGGAAAGTGGTGGGTTTTCCTTCCTCTCCTCCATTTTATAATATATTGCTTTTATTTTAATGTTGACCCTTAGAAGGTCAGTTTATTACTGTTCACTGGGTATTAAGTCCAATTTTCAATTAGCACATGAACTAGTGCTTGACAATATACTAATTGGTGATTAGTAGTACTTATCGCGTATTGACTATTTCGCTGGACCAATGATTAAAACACTATATGAAATTGAAATAAGTGCTCCTCATACTATCTACTCTTATCGCGTATCTTATAGCATATGAGAGAATGTTTGAAAGTAGCTTCAATAAATTTTACAATATGTACTATGAAAGAAGAATACATATTGTATCTATTATAATCAGACTTTTCTATAAATAGTTAAGTCTAAATAGCGCTACTAACAATATACTATATAATACTATGTTTGATATTTTAATACTCATGGGATATCGCCATAATATAGAATAACGTCATAAACGAGTTGACGATCGCAGTGATGTCATAAGTGTAAGTTTTGTCAAAAGAACGCTGCTACCCAATGCTTATATACCTACATGCTGATATCCACGGAATAGTGTTATCGAAATATATTACTTTTAACTCATAACTATTGGAGCAGAAGCAACCCTTATATTGCTTGTAAGTGTCTTAGTGGCTATGAATACATCGATCTAGGCCAAGTTCATCTAATACCGTCTAGTCACTAATTATATTCCCAAGGAGAGGTGACGTTAAGTTATCGCCCGATCATAAAATTGTTTGCATTAACTTTGCAATGTGTAAGATGGTAGAAGCGTATAAACTCCGTTGTCTCCAAGTAATTGGATTAAGATCAGAATGATGATGAGCAATAAAGGAAGTGCTATACTTATTTTTATTTTGAGAAAAATTCGAATCTAGACACTAGAAATAAGTACCAAAATTATTTTACTTGGAGGTGTAAGGGATTTTTTTGTATTATTTTTTTATTTTTAAACTGAATGCATAATATTTCAAAAATATTATGTCAAAATTTCAAGTCGATTGGAGCAAAATTGAGGAAGTTATAAATATTTTTATATCTGTAGAATTTTTATACCTACCCGACCCGACCCGAGCAGTGCAGGAAGAAACAAATTAAAGAAGGCAGGATTCATCGTAGACAGTAGCAAAAGGATGGTTTAAACATCATGAATGATAGCAACATCTTTTATGAACCTGGCATTGATGATTCAATGTGAGGTAGCAGATATAATTCGCTTATAGATGTTTCATTAATTTTTGATGCTTAAATCTTTAAAGAGCTTTTCCCACAACTCACGTGTTTAAAGTCGGTGCCCTCGTAACTTCAAAACTACTGCACCGATTCTTTTGAAATTTTTAACAATCTTTCTGTACATATTTTATAAGGCAACACTGAAGAAATTTTGTTTAAATATAGCAATATTTTTAATTTTTTTTTTAATATCAGAACAAGCTAGTTTACTCGCGTTTTTGACCTTCAGTGTTCTAAAAAAGAGAAAAATTGAAATTTCAAAATTTTTTTTGAGTGTTACCTGGAGAATACTAATATATAACGAAAAACTACGATTTTTTTTTTAAATGATCCAAGCACCAAGTTTGTCACCGCAATTATACTTTTTCCCTAAGCACCTCCGATTAATTTTTGTCATTGCCGTATTTTATAATATTTCTTCGTGAAAATTTTACACAATATTTTTTGAATGGCATACTTCAATGTATCATTGGCTTTATTAAAGAGATTTTAACTGTGTCGTCACAAAAAAATAATAAAAAAATGCATTTTTCTTACGAAATAATCTTACCAACAAGAGAAAGACAATATTGCAACAATGCTTTGTCTATTTCTTAAAGAAATGCATATTATTTCAAGTGCCAATATTTGTGACTTAGCAATCAATATATTATGGCATGGATCCAAACATGCCACTAGAGAAATATTATTTAGAGCAAATCTAGCTTAAAATTTATTGCACTTACAAATAAAATGAAGATGTTACTAAATAAAACTTTCAACTTACTAGTATATAACTATAACCAATTAATGGTTCACTTACGTCTTACTACGCCGGCTTCCTGCGCAATAAGAGGCCAATTGACTTATTATATTATTTAATCATGTTGGTATAGGGTTTTATTTTCACTTTTCCTTCTCCTGCATAGAAGTTTTATGCATATTATAGCCCTCAGTCGCTCACGACACTTGCAGGCAAGAAATTGAACGGTAAAATGTATTCTTACTTCGTCACCACATAGAAAATATACCATCAATAATAGGTCTCTTGTAAAGTAAAATATTTGCTTTTATATAGACATTAATTAGGCTTTTAGCATTTTTAATAATATTAATAATAATAATTTATTGCCTTTTTAGAACTTAAACTAAAAATTAACAATTATAATAAACAAAATTAAATCTAGTAGGCAAAAGGAATTGGCTCAGCTTCTGCTGTCACAAGAACAGCGCTGATTTTCAGCCATCCCCGTGAATCTATTGTATTGTGTATGTCTATGTGTGTGTGTGTGTTTGTGTGTGTGTGTATGTGTTTATGTGTGTGTGTGTGTGTATGTATGTGTTTATGTGTGTGTGTGTGTGTGCGTGTGTGCGTTTGTGCGCGTATGTGTGTCCATGTGCAAATGTGTCCGTCTGAGTGATATACTACTGTGTGTTACTATGTATGGTATAAGATAGTGCTCGTGTATATGAGTAGGCGTACTTGCAGGTATTAATATAACTATATAATGCATTATCTGTTGGGTTATTTAAATAAAATATTGTTTTAATTTCAAAGTGTTTAAATAGGTATGTGTCAGATTTTCCCCAGCCAATTGTCGTTTTAGTAAAGCAGATTTGTATTTTGATTTAAAATTGTTCTCCACTTATTTTATTTCTCATTGGAGATCATTCCATATTTTTGCCGCTAAAGATCTGAAACCACCTTGGTAACGCGTAGATTTACATGATGGTATTTTGAGAAGATTTTCTGTTGTAGACCGATTACTTCTTGCACTGAGATTTTTAATCCAAATTATTTTCTCAAATAAGTATTCCGATTTTTTATTGTAAATCATTTTTTTAACAGTGCATGCAAGTTGAAGATCTCTTCTAGCTTTCATGTTCAATATGCCACTTTTGTCCAAAAATGGTGTAATACGTTTCTTTTTAGGTATGTTTAGAGAAAATCTTATGCAAGCATTTTGTACTCTCTGGATTGCATTTTCCGTCCTTTGGTGGATTCTAGGACCATAAATGGCGCTGCAATAGTTGAAGTGAGAGAGAACTAGTGATTCCGTTAACAAGAGACGCAATTCTTTGCTTATATATGGTAGTATTTTGGAGAGAGTTTTTAGTTTAAAGAATGCTGTCTTAATTTTGTTATTAATATGTTGTGTGAATTTTAATTCGCCATCCATAATAAGACCTAAATTACGTGCATATTTGACTTCTTCAATAGCAGCTTCATTTATTTGAATTTTAATTTTACACGTCGAAATGCAAGATATTTGGTGTTTGGTTCCTCCTAAATGCTGATAGCATTTGTGATTTAGAGGCGTTAAGTATCAAAGAATTCTTCTTAGACCATATGTACATATATATTATTTAAATCGTGGTTTATTTTTAGAAAAGCTTCTTTAACATCTGTATGTCGAAAATAGTAGTATAGTTGTGTGTCATCAGCATAGAGGTGATATTTGTAGGATTTAATATACTTAGTTAAGTCAGCTGTATAGATTGAAAACAAAATTGGAGATAATGGTGAACCTTGGGGTACCCCACATTGTACTGGCAGTAGTGAAGAAAATAAATTATAACCACCTTTATCTTTCGTAACAACCATTTGTTTTCTATTTAAAAGAAAGGTTTGAAACCAGCGGCAAGTATTTTCTAATAATCCATAATGTTCTAGTTTAGCTAATAGTAATTCTGGAATTATGGAATCAAAAGCTCTAGAATAATCCAATAGTATTAATACAGTTGTTAAACCCATATCTGACGCTTCGGTTATACATACATACATACATAGCTTCACGCCTGTTTCCCAGAGGGGTAGGCAGAGACTACGGATTGCCACAAACCACGATCCTGGCATACTTCCATCGCTTCATTCACACTCCTAACAGTCTTCATGCATACTCTACGATTACGCATACTCTTAATATGACCTCTCGTCAATACATCGCTAATTTAATCCAGAAAATTATGACGAGGTCTTCCCCTTGTATTCGTCCCACTCACGCTTGCTTTATATATTTTCTTCGTCAACTTCTCTTCACTCATTCTTTCTAAGTGTCCAAACCACCTCAGCATACTCTTTTTGATCTTTGTCACTACTTCTTCATTCACACCACAGCGCTCTCTTATAACACTATTCCTAATTTTATCTTTCAGGCTCACATCACACATACTACGAAGAGCTCTCATCTCTACAGCATTTATTCTACTTTCATGTCTTCTCTGCCAAATCCAACTTTCACTACCATACATGAGGGTAGGTACTAATACTCCCTTATGCACAGCTAGACGTGCCTTTTTGGACACATTTCTGCTTCTCATAAAGGTGTACAGTGCCTCATTCATCCTATTACCAGCATTTACTCTTCTTTCAACATCATTATCATTTTTACCATCTCGAGTAAATAATACACCCAAATACAAAAATTCTTTCACCTGTTCCAATTCCTCACCATTTATACTAATTTTACATTCCGTCATACATTTATCCTTTTCAAAAACCATTATTTTCGTCTTACGTACATTTACTTTCATGCCTTTTCTGTCAAAAGCTTCATGCATAGTAGTTACCATCGCCTGTAAGTCCTCAGCCGACGATGCAAGTAATACCTGATCATCGGCATAAAGAAGACATTTGATAAGTAACTCATTCATTCTTAAACCACAATCATTATCTTTCAGATCTTTCGGACAACTATCCATGAATAGGTTAAACAGCCACTTCGTTATATTATCTGATATATGAAGTAGGATAGACTCTGTACCGTCGCTCTTTCTAAAGCCTGATTGATATTTTGGTATTATTTTTTACTCTCTAAATACCTAACGATTTCCTTAAGAATAACTTTTTCTAATACTTTAGATAATATGGGCATAATGGAGATTGGCCGGAGTTCATTTAGGCTGTTAATAGTACTCTTTTTTGGTATAGCCTTTACTAAAGCGTTCTTCCAGCTGCATGGGAAAGCGGAAGTTGCAATAGACAGGTTCACAATTTTGGTTATTATTGGCAGAGTTACTGTAAGCGTTAATAAAATCAATGTTTATTTGGTCATCTCCTATGGCTTTTGTTTTAATTTTTAAAATGATATTTAGTACTTCTTCTTCAGTGGTTAGTTTCAAATCGAAAACTTCTTGTTTTAAAATATCAGGTGTAGTTATTAATTCTAAATCATTCTTGTTTGTTGCTGGTAAATGTAAAAAATGTGAGTTTAATATGTTGGAGTCGTTAAAGTGACATGGTATAGGTGTTTTAGAGTCGTTGTTAATATGCGTTGTATTTTTAATATTTCTCCATAGTGTGAGTGGGTTCTTCAGATTGCAGTTAATGGAATGATTAAAAAAAGCTATTTTCTCTCTCTTTCTTGTTGCTGTGACAAGATTTCTTAATTTACAATAGTACTCTTTGGAACTAATGTTTTTTTTCTTTTTGCGCTTTTATTAAAGCTTTATCCCTTAAGTGCATCATGAACTTTAGCATTTCTGTAATCCATGGCTTCGGTAACTCTTTAATTTTTGACTTTTTAATTGGAGCATGTACGTCGAATAATGCAAGAAGATTTTTGTTAAAAATTTCAATTATCTGATTAACATCAGTTAAACTCTCGATAGAGTTCCAAGATAATGAATCTAAATCGTTCTTAAATGGTATAAAATTGATGTTACGAAAATTTCGTTTGAATTTAACTATTTCTATAAATTTTGGTTTCTTTATATTAAAATCGACTACTACCATTTCATGATCACTTAAGTCTTTATTATGGATCACATTAACTATTTGACATTTAGATGGTGTATCTGTCAGAAAGACTTTTCAGTGATCCTAGTAGATTCTTTAATTAATTGATACAAGTTATGTTGATAGCAGAACATTTTTAGCTCTTTAGTATATGTGAGAATTTCATTTAATAAATTAATGTTTAGATCACCAAGCAGACAAGTATAATTGCAATATGCCATGGAATTAATTAATTCACAAAGATCATCCATTGTATCTTGAACATTATTACTTTCTGGTCTGTAGGCAGTACCGATAGCCATTTTAGCTCCCGGTAATTGAACCTCAATCCATAACTGCTCCAGAACAGAATGTTGATTTCGTTTAATATGTGCATCAATACCTTGTTTAACGTAAAATCCAATTCCTCCACCTCTTTGTTTCCCGGTACGTGCCTTATGTATAAATTTGTAATTAGTTATCAACGGAGCAAGGTCCTGTTCTTTAATCCAAGTTTCATTTATAGCAAGTATATCTGGCTTATACTTTGAAAAACTTACCAGTAGTTCGTGCGTGCCGGTTCTTAAAGATCTTGCATTTAATAACCCTAATCGCAAATATTTAGAGTGATTGTTAACAGCCATTAAAACATGATATAGTTATCTTCAGAATAATAAAATATGAATGTACTTTTGCGCACATGTTTCTATGTATCAATATGTATATGTATAAGTAATAAGATGTGAAAGATAATCTAGTGTATGAAGAGTCAATGTATAGTGTATAAGTGTTCATTAAAAATTGTAAATATCGAGCTTGAAAGTAGTAAAATATAGAAAAAACTTAGAATAATTAATAATAGTAAGTAAATAACAAAACAGACCAAATATTAAACTTTTCCAAAAATTCGCAGCAAATCTTTTTCCAAATATATTCTCAATCGTTTCTTTCCTGGTTCCTGCCGAACAAATATTTTACCATCGCGTATCCACACATATTTATATTTTTCTTCACGAGCTGAAATTCGAGTTTTCTGAAATAATAGGCGATTATGTTTGGTGAGACGCTCATTAATATAAATCGGGTATATAGGTCCCGGTATTTGCAAACCCTCAGTATTAATGCCACGATGGACTCGAGCAGCGTGGAGGATCTCGTCTTTTATTGCACGTCGAGTAAACCGTACGCTGATTGGTCGTGGTCGCCTAGATGTGTTTTCATTGTCTTATGCTACTCACTCGCTTTGGACCTACTCGTTGTATACAAACAACGTCATTATTGTCGATTTTCACGCCAATTTTATGTGCTACTGTCTTAACAAGATGCATAGTACTTTCATTTGAACTTGCCGGACACCCTGATATCTCTATGTCATTGGCCAGAAATGATTTTTCTTGTTCTGATATTTTTGTATTAAGTTCTTTAATAGTGTCCTCAAGTGCCAAATTTTCTTGTGAATTTTGTTTTTCTAATTCTAAAACCCTCGATTCTAAACCTTATATACGGATTTTCTGTGCCAGTACGGTATCTGTTAAATACTTTATAGCATCGCCGATATCATTTGATTGTGAAAAAGATTGCTCATGTGTAATTTCAATTCTTCTAGCATATAATCCTCGAAGTACTGAGATATTCTAAGTTCTTCAGCATTAAAAGAGTTAGATCGTTGTACTCGTTGTATACAAACAACGTCATTATTGTCGATTTTCACGCCAATTTTATGTGCTACTGTCTTAACAAGATGCATAGTACTTTCATTTGAACTTGCCGGATACCCTGATATCTCTATGTCATTGGCCAGAAATGATTTTTCCTGTTCTGATATTTTTGTATTAAGTTCTTTAATAGTGTCCTCAAGTGCCAAATTTTCTTGTGAATTTTGTTTTTCTAATTCTAAAACCCTCGATTCTAAACCTTATATACGGATTTTCTGTGCCAGTACGGTATCTGTTAAATACTTTATAGCATCGCCGATACCAGTCATTTGATTGTGAAAAAGATTGCTCATGTGTAATTTCAATTCTTCTAACATATAACCCTCGAAGTACTGAGATATTCTAAGTTCTTCATCATTAAAAGAGTTAGATCGTTGTGGCAAGTGAATATTTATGGGTTGGGTAGTACTCGTATTTCCATCTATGTTTTGTGATGTACAACTCGCTTTTGGCTTGATACTGATTCTTGTGTAATTATAACTATATCATATTTTTTCAAATCATGTTTATTACATTCACGGCAGCTTCATTAATCCTTTCGTATCATTAAACTATAAAGCTTATATGTGCCGTTAGCACATTCAAGATCATATTTTTCTTTACAATTCATACATTGCAAATAAATTTTCTTGGGTAACGTATTTTTACAACCACTACATTTATGAGATGTGTTCATGTTTATAATTAATTAATAAAATATTCTATAAGTAATGGTATAGAAATTATCGAGCAGTTGATGGAAAGTTACGAGAGAGCTATTGTAGTGAAAACACCATACGTGTTGAATAATCGCTCTTGTTGCCTTGGTAATTAACAATTCACATTCAAAATAGAATAATACTTGATTTAGATAGTGATTACGTACCTATAATTCTGATAAATTTGCTTGAGCACAATAAATATAAGTAACAATTTTAATATAGTTTATATGTTCGTTGTTTTAGTTCGTAAGTATCTTTTGTATTGAGAAATAAATATCACCAAATATATCCAATAAAATCCTTACAGGAAATTACATCCAATGAAATATTATACAATGATTTGTGAAGCACTAGGATTTTTTTACAATATATTTTTTGAGGAAAAATGAAAAACATGCGTTGTCAAGGCGACACGTCATTCATCATTTGTTTATATCGTTAGTAGCTGACCCTGGACATGCTTCAATTAAAAAAAAAGTCATCATAATTATCATCATCTTGCTCTTATCCCAATTACTTGGGATCGACGCAATATGTCATCTTCCTCCATACAGTTCTATCAGACGTCATCTCTGCAGTCACTCCCTGGCTATCCATGTCATGCCTCACGTACTCCATCCATCTTTTCTTTGATCTTTCTTTACCTCTAAAGCCTTCAACATTCATATTTAAAACTTTCCTTACAACATTACTTTCATCTTGTCTTATCACATGCCCATATCATGTCAATGTTTCACTCCTTAACTTGCCGTCACTGGCGCAACTTTCAAACTTCCTCTTATATGTTTATTTCTTATGTTATCCAATCTCGTTACACCACACATCCATCTCAATGAAATGCATCAACCAATGAAATGCTTCGCTTGAAAAAAAATCAAAAAAAGTAATATAAAAATTAAGAAGAAGTATAAAGAACTTCTATCCAATCTCAGGCAGATCATTGTTTTTCTTAGTTCGTATTCAACTGTATGATAACTAACTGCATACAAGTGTAGGAATTTTAGACATCTTTGGTATCAATCTAAAATTTATATATAAAATTTGAAATTATCCGTGTGGTGACGGAGTAAGAATACAATTCACCACCCCATATCTTACCTGTGGGTGATCATACGAGACGACTAAGGGATATAAAACGCATATAACATCTATGCGAGAGAAGGGTAACTCGAAACAAAACCAACACGTCTGACCAGCGCGGTATAGTAGGTTAATTTCACTCCCATTACGGAGGAGGCCCGAGCCCGACAGTGGGACATTTATGGGTTGTGATAATGATGATGATGATATACAATACAAAATAACTAGTTATTCAAGGTTAGCAGATTTTTCTATTTTCATTCATTCTTTCACATGATTTAATAACTTAACGAAAATAAGGCCAAGGACACTGTTAAAACGTCACATATATGCTAAATAATATATTTTGTAACATGCTCTTGAATATAAAAAAAATACGTTTTCGGAGTACAATAAATGTAAGTAAGCTAATAAATGTACTATCAACATGTCGGAAATAAACAAAAAAAATAACCCAACTCTTGGCAGGTAAGACATTCTCTCTAAACACAAGTAAGCGTCTCACGTTTTCCAATTTCCTGGACAAAGGCTTGTGTCTCGCGCCGTGCGTTATTGTTGCCTTATTGCGACCCTTTGATTCCTGCTCTCTTTGTATTGCGACTTTTTTAATGATGCCCTTCGGTGAACGGATGTAATTATGAGTTGAGACAGCCTCTTTATTTATTTTTTTTTACTGTATCCAAATAATGAGAAAATATTCAATTTATTTTATCAAACAAAATAATATTTTTTGTTTGTAGATCTTTTTCAGGCAAACGTTGTGTATATTTTTTTTTTTATAAAATTAGCTTGACGCATGTAATTATTTGATTGCACAGATGGTGTAGTGGTTAAGATACCGGCCTTCCGTACCAGCGTCGTCGTTGGTTCAATTTCTACGCAGGTCAATACTTTGTTTATATTCTTTTTACTATTATATATATATAATATATATATATATATATATATAATTTTATAATCAATTATAGTGATGCTGAATACAGCATCACAATAATTGATTATAAAATTTCCTTTTTTTTGTCGTGTCCTTTAGCTGTTAGCCGCAGATAGCTTTTACAGCTTAACCTTGGCTACGGGTGAGCGCTGAGGGCTCTTAACAATATTCAATTTATGTCATCATAGTAATTTTATAATAATCTTCAAGGAATTTCCAAGCTGCGATCCAGTAGCTTAGTTTAGCGCCATCTCGTATATAATAAACTAAACTATTAATATGGCCATACAGATAAATATTATTAATTTTTATGATTAATATTAATGTTCATGGTTATTATTAATGTTGCGTATTTATAAATGATATAGTTTTTATAATACCTTTTGGTGGCAGATAAGCAAGTGGCTTGCTTATATATTTACCATCATGTGATGGTAAGAAGTGACTGTCGCTTATTCATCATCATTCTCCTACTCTTATCCCAATTACTTTAGGTCGATACAATATGTAATCTTCTTTCAGAGTACATATTGTAGAAGTTATTGGCAATAGTTTTATGACCAGGCGGTCCAGACGTCAACCCTCCTTGGGAATGTAATTGTTGACCAAAAGGAATCACATGGAGTTGGCCCAGGTCGTTATAAGGCTCTTAGACGTCTTTTACGACATCGACAAGCAAAGTAAGGGTTGGTAGTATTTGTAGCCGCTACCACATAGCTACCAACTGTCGCTTATTGATATCGGCAATATTAGGGCCATAGCTGAGTTGCTTTCTTCCAGGGAAAAAGAGTGCTTCCCAAACAACGTTTAAAGAAGGACATGTCATGTGTGGTTGTAAAACACCGCAGCATGTAGTTCATTCCAGTTAGTCCTTTTTAAATGGTTTCAACCTGTAGAATGCTACTTCAAGTGGGTGTAATTTTCCTTTGTTACATTCATCGTAAATTTGATGATGTGTTTTGAATCCTCAATTTTTTTTTTGCAATTTGAATACTAAAATTTCCTTAAATACCAAATATTCTATAATTCCAAATCCTCTTATTAATTATAAAATAAATCCATGGTTGAATCAAAAGACTTATCTTTCCATTTATAAAATATAGCACATATTTTAAACTGTTACCCTTTTTTTATTTAAATATCTGGATGACCGAACTTTCACTCGGTATTTTCTTTTTAGTGTGTTTTGAAGATATATTTAAATATAATAAAAATAGTTAATTAAATAATAACAAAAAAAAATAAAAAGTCAAAAAGTAATAAAAAAAAGAAACAGAATCCGAACCGGCCTCAATTAGACTGCTCGATTATTCAATTGAGGTGTCTTAATGACAGCCTCAAAATTTGCCTTCATATTTTCATAGTTATGCCGTTTCCGAGATTCAGAAAATATATATATACTAGCTTCTGACCGCGGCTTTACTTTCCTAAAGTTCTTCATACCCTATTTTTATTTACCCCTTAAGGGTAATTTTTTTAGAAAATGTTAATGTCATATATATGTATATCTAATCAATAGCCTTAAAAAAAGTTTCAAGCAATGAGGATGGTGTCCGATGGTTTACTGTGTGAGACACAAGGAGGTTTCAGGAGTGGAAGGGGATGCATGAATCAAGTGTTCTCTCTGCGCAACATTGTGGAGAAGCATCTGGCTCTAGGTCAGAGGGTTTTCTGCAGTTTTGTGGATCTGGAGAGAGCATTTGACACGTTTGTACGAAAGAAACTTTGGGACATTTTACGGGAGTATGGTATTAACAGTAAATTGCTACAGGCTGTGCAGTCCAGTTACATGGGCTGTAGAGCCTGTGTGCGGCTGGATGATGGAATGTCGCCTTGGTTTGACGTCAATATCGGCGTTAAGCGGGGGTGCGTTCTGTCAGCCAGGCTGTTTATCATATATTTGAGTAAATGTCTCCAAAAGTTGAACGATATGAATGTGGGAGTCCAGATGGGCGACTCAGTGGTCACTGCTCTGCTTTATGCAGATGATGCAGTCCTGCTAGCACAGTCAGCGACTGACCTGCAGACCCTTGTCGACACAATGACAGAAGATTGTAAGAAGAGGGGTCTACGCGTGAATGTGAGCAAAACCAAAATAATCGTCTTTGAAAGAGATGAGGCCTGAACATGTAAGAGTAACAATAGGTAATGATGTACTAGAGCAAGTGGATAAATTTGTATATCTTGGATGTGGATTTAGCCAAGATAGAAGATACACCACTAATATAGAGCGAAGTGTGAATGCGGGAAATAGAGTGAACGGAGCGTTGGGGCCACTTCTTGGTAGCCACCACCTCAGCCAGAAGGCACGTGTAGCAATACATAACGCAGTGCTTGTCCCAACATTACTGTATGGAAGCGAGAGTTGGTTATGCAGAAAAGAGTATGAAAGTAAAATTAATGCGGTCGAAATGCGACCTCTGCGGAAAATCTGTGGAGTTAGGCTGACCGACCGCATTCGCAACGACGATGTAAGAGAGCGAGTAGGTATGAAAGAGAGTATTGGTGTAAAGATGCGAAAGAGAATGCTCCGATGGTTCGGACATGTGGAAAGAATGCCGAACGAACATCTGGTTAAGAAGATATACAATGCGAAAGTGGAAGGATGTAGGTGCCGGGGGAGACCAAGACTAAACTACCTAGACCAGATCGGTCATGTACCGAAGGAAGGTGAAGTCAAGAGTCTCCGAAACCGGCGAGCGTGTATGAAGAGAATTATGAATGTTGAGGAAGCGAGTGAAGTATGCAAAGATAGAGTTCTCTGGCGCTCTGTTCTCTCTGCCTACCCTGCAAGGGATATGGCGTGATGATATGTATGTATGTAAGTTTCAGTTTCAGTTCATCCCCCTTTACAATCCTATTTTTGTGCTTAAAAGTAGCCTATGTCCTTTCTCAGGCTCTGGACTATCTGCGTACAAAATTTCATTTAAGATTGGTTGAGTAGTTTTGGCGTGAAAGAGCGACAGACAGACAGAGTTACTTTCGCATTTATAATATTAGTAAGGATATACAAGAATTGCTCGTTTAAAGTTATTAGATAGATTAGATATAATATACAAGAATTTCTGTCTATGTATATGATATAAATAGATTGTTGATAATCATGCATGTTGATGAAGAATTTTTCATTCCCTTTTGACATTAAACTTATCTTGTTACCGAGAGAGACATATGAGGCTTTATTATTTATGATAAAATACATCCAATATGTCTTGGTAGACAGAGGTGTATCAATTCTGTATCACCTGCCGTTATCGGCTACCTGCGCGCCCGATCTACCATTAGTCTTTGTAACACCAATGTAGCTTACTATACTTTTTGCAATCTCCTTTTTTTTACACACTTATGCCTATTTTTCAAACGTGAAAAATGTTTGATCAAAGATATATAGAGGTTTTCTTGTCATCTATTCAAGTTTTTTTTTCTCTAAACTGCGAATAATAAGTTATTCTTTAATAAAGGTTGAATAGGTTATTTCAAACCACGTAATCGGTTTGAGATTATATTTGTTGGCCGTATTTATTGCTGGAGTTAGAAATAGTTTCAAACAATCAATTAGTTGCTTTGGTTTGTTTTTATTTTTCTGATGGGTATTCAGTTACGATTCTGTTGTGTCCGAATTACTTGTATATACTATTTATATCTCTATGAAATGTCAAAGAAATCACGCCTTTCTTTAATTATTTTCAATTATTCGAGAGTAATAACATTATGGCGGCAGGGCGGGTCGATAGTGGACTTGTCGTTCGCTAGCCCCGCTGTCGCGCCACGGGTGAGGAACTGGAGTGTCCTGGAGGAGGCGGAGACCCTGTCGGACCACCGGTACATCCGGATGGAGGTCTCCCCCCGGGAACCCGGTAGGGGTCACAGGGCGGACGGAGCTCCCGCGTTTCCGCGGTGGGCTGTGGGTCGTCTTGACAGGGATCTACTGGCGGAGGCGGCCATTGTCAGCACGTGGCTGTCCTCACCACCCCCAGCGGACGGAGTGGACGCTGAGGCTGTCCGCATTCGCAGTGCGTTAACGCAGATCTGCGATGCGGCCATGCCCAGAGTGCGGCGGCGTCCACCTCCGAGGCAGGGGGTCTACTGGTGGTCCCCAAGACTGGCGGACCTTCGTGCGGCGTGTATCAGTGCCCGAAGGTCCTACACCCGCAGCCGGCGGCGTCACCGCGACGTCGAGCGGGAGGGCCAGCTGTACGAGGCGTACCGCAGTGCGCGGACTGCCTTTCGGCTGGCCATCCGAGCCGCCAAGGGCACGAGTTGGCAGGAGATGCTGGACGGTCTCGACCGTGACCCCTGGGGTCGCCCATATCGCGCGGCGCTGAACAAGCTTCGCGCGCGGCCCCCCCCCCTCACCCCTCCTCTCTCCCTCCAGCCCGACTTCCTTCGTAGGGTGGTCGAGGAGCTGTTTCCACGGCAGTCGGAACACACGCCCCCGGTCATGGCTCCGCCAGATCAGGACCGGGAGGCCGACGACGTCGAGAGTGTTCCGCCCGTGACGGAGTCGGAAGTGGGGGCGGCCGTGGCGAAGATTCGTTCCGCCACCACGGCCCCCGGCCCGGACGGAATTCCAGTCCGGGTGCTGACGTCGCTCCTCGAGCACTTCGAGCCTCGCCTCAGGCAGCTGTTCAATGCCTGTCTGACGTCTGGACGGTTCCCTGAGTGCTGGAAGGAAGGGAGGTTGGTTCTCCTGCCAAAGCCGGGACGGTCCCCGGATTTGCCGTCGGCCTACAGGCCCATCGTGCTCCTCGACGATGTGGGTAAGCTGCTGGAGCGTGTGCTCGCTGCCCGCATTGTCCGACACCTGGAGGAGGTGGGGCCCGATCTGTCGGACGCTCAGTATGGGTTTCGGAGGGGGCGTTCGACCATCGGGGCCCTATTACGCCTGAGGCAGGCGGCCGCGGAGGCCGTCGCCGGGAAGGGAGTGCTGTTGGCGGTGTCGTTGGACATCGCCAACGCATTCAATAGTCTGCCATTCGGCTGCATCAGGGAGGCGCTCCGGTTCCATGGAGTGCCCCTGTACCTCAGGCGGCTGGTGGCAGACTATTTGGAGGGCCGCAGTATCCTCTGCGCGGGTCCCGCAGGGGACATTGTGCGGACGCCCATGTCGTGCGGCGTTCCGCAGGGGTCGGTTCTGGGGCCGACTCTGTGGGACATCGGGTACGACTGGGCGTTGAGAGGGAGTCACCCCCCCGGGCTGAGCTTGGTGTGCTACGCTGACGACACGCTCGTCACGGCCCGGGGCAGGACACTCGAAGAGGCGGCGAGCCTGGCCACTCTCGGCACCGAGGAGATGGTCAGGCGGATCGAGGCGCTGGGGCTCAGGGTGGCCCTAAACAAGACGGAGGCCCTACTTTTCCATGGGCCCCGTGTGAGGCTGCCCATCGGCGCCTCGATAGTGGTAAACTCCATCCACATCAGCATCCAGGCCCATATGAGGTACTTGGGTCTGGTGCTAGACGGGCGATGGTGGTTCCGGGAGCATTTCCGACAGATTGCTCCCCGGCTTGTCGGCGCGGCGTTCGCCCTTTTTCGACTCATGCCGAATGTGGGCGGACCCAGTTTTGAGGCCCGACGGCTGTATGCGGGGGTCATCCGCTCGATGGCCATGTACGGCGCACCCGTGTGGGCGAGGGCTCTGAACGCCCAGCTCAGGGCGGTTCTGTGGAGGCCACAGACAGCCATGGCGGTCAGAGCCATTCGCGGGTACCGCACGGTGTCGACAGAGGCGGCGTGCCTGTTGGCCGGGACACCCCCGTGGGACCTAGAGGCGGAGATGCTCTCCGACCTCTACCGGCGGGTTATCACAGCGCGCGAGGAAGGTGGCTCCCCATCGTTGAGCGAGATAGCCACCTGGCGCGTGGATGCCCGCCGAGACGTCATCGCCCGTTGGGCTACGCGGCTGGAGAGGCCTAGGCACGGTGTGGAGACCGTTGAGGCCCTCCGGCCCGTATTGATAGAGTGGATGGAGCGGCGGCACGGGGTCCTCACCTTTCGGCTGGTGCAGGTATTGACGGGGCACGGGTGTTTCGGGTTGTACCTGCACAGGGTCGTGTATAGGGAGTGGACTCCGGCCTGCTACCACTGCAGGAGTGACGAGGACACGGCGCAACACACGCTGGAGGTGTGTCCGGGATGGGAGCGGCAGCGCCGTGACCTCGTCGCTGTCATCGGTGCCGACCTGACGCTGCCGGCCGTCGCGAGAGCGATGGTCGACAGCATCAGGAACTGGGACGCGGTCGCCGCCTTCTGCGAGGCTGTCATCTCGCAGAAGGAAGCGGCGGAACGGGCAAGGGAGGATTCCCGCGCCCCGGGCCGCCGCCAGCGGCCGGGGCGACGCAGGCGCGAATACCTGCGCCTGATGCCGCCCTAACCGAGGCTACGGGTGATCGGACCGGGGAATTGTCCGGTCACCCGACGTGAGGCCACTGCGTGAGGGCGACGCCCCGACGGCGAAATCTGTCGGGGCGTCGACGAGAGGAACCCGCGAGGGTGAACCGCCGGGCGGGCCACCGAAGTTAAAAATCGGGTCCCGGTGACCCGCTCGCACGGCGACGAGACAGGAGTTTTTACGGTGGGTCTATGGGGTCACGCGCCGCCTTCTCCGTCACCCCGGACCGATGTGGCGGGGCGAGACTAATCCATAGTCCACCAAAAAAAAAAAAAAAAAAAGAGTAATAACATTATAAGACAACATTTAAAGCCTTTACTTTGAGTCTTTTTAATCATCATTACCACTCTGCTCTTATCCCAATTACTTCTGGTCAACGCAATATGTGTACACCTCCTCCATCTTACATATTGCAAAAGATATTGGCAATAGTTTTATGACCGACCGCCTGTCTGACGTCAACCCTCTTTTGGAGTGTATTTATTAACCTGACGGCATCAAGTGGCATTGGCCCTAGTTGATAAAGCTCTTAATCGTCTTTTACGACATCCACGAGCGAAGTAAGGGTTGGTAGTATTCGTCGCCGCTACCATACAGCATCTTCAAGTCTTTTTAATATTTTATTAATATTACTTGTAAAATAATCTATTGCATTTTGTTTTAATATTATAGATGTCAATTGTGATCTTCGTCGATCATGGGGTAAAGATAAACTATAGCAAAGTGTTCGTATGCCTATGTATGAAATACTTACATATATATCATCACGCCATATCCCTTGCAGGGTAAGCAGAGAGAACAGAGTGCCAGAGAACTCTATCCTTGTATACGTCACTCGCTTCCTCAACATTTATAATTCTCTTCATACACGTTCGCCGGTTTCGGAGACTCCTGACTTCACCTTCCTTCAGTACGTGACCAATCTGGTCTAGGTAGGTTAGTCTCGGTTTCCCCCAGTACCTACATCCTTCCACTTTCGCATCTTCGTCGATCATGTGGTAAAGATAAGCTATAGCAAAGTGTTTGTATGCCTATGTATAAAATAGTTTTCTTTTTTTCCCTCTGAGAGAAAGCAATTACACATGGCATTGTACCTATGTAATTGTTTAATAGACATATGTATGAGATTGTTTTGTATTGTGATAGAGATTCGACTCCACTTTCTTGCGTCCAGTATCAACTTCATGTATTAAACTGGAAATTTTCTTCAGAAATTTTTATGGTCCAGTCCTCGATTCATCCATTTTCTTTCTATTTAGTTGATTTCTATTTTCCACATAGATTCTATCTCCCACTTCCAATTTCTATAAATTGGAATTCCTTTCAATGCAAATCAAATAGTTTTTTTTTTATTAAACATTTTGTGATTTTGTTGTATTCTCTAATGCTAGCTTCCTGTCTCTTTCCAGATCTTCTATTGTGCATCTAGATTTTAATTCAAGAGGCCGAAAATTCGCAATTTTCCCCTCCAATAGATAATTTGGAGCAATATTAGTAACTGTGTGTAAGGAACTCATCGTTACTAATTTCATTGTATTTTTCAACACATTTGTGTGCAACTGTTGCCTAGGCAAGTTATTTTTCTTTCGTTTATTTTGGATCTTACCTTATTCACTAAAGTTTGATTTAGCCTTTTAGTAAGTCCATTGGAAAACGTTGAATAATACATATTTAGTACAATTTCCTCAACACTTTTCCTCTTAACTTTAGTATAAGAGATCAGGTTGTGATGATATCATTTGTCGTCAATTTTACGTGATTGTTCATTTATTATGTATATATTTACTTCATAATATTGATAGTGATCATCATCACAGTCCATAGATGTCCCACTGTTGGGCTCGGGCCTCCTCCGCAGTTGGAGGGAAATTAACTTACTATACCACGGTGGTAAGACGTGTTGGTATAGGGTTTTGTTTCGAGATTGCATCTGACAGCTTATGTAATCTATATCTATGTATATATATATACAATATATATATATATATATATATATATATATATATATATATATATATATATATATATATATATATATATATACATATATATATATAAGAAAGTTGTTTTAGTTACAACACTTATAACTCGAGAACGCCTGGACCAATTGTTATGATTTTTATGTTTTTGAATTTGTCGTCGGGAATAGGAGTAGGATATTAAAATATGATATTAATTAACAAAAAAAAACATTAAAAAACATCAGTTCTAAATATTCATTTGTTGATGATGTAACAAAACGCAACTGACAGCTCACATAACGTTATTTATGGTTTGAAAATACCGCAAAACGTTGAATTTAAGGTAACCGGTCGATTTGTTTCTGAGTGCGAGTTGCGAGTGCTACAAGTTTTTACGAGAATTATTATAATAAATCTCTTTACATCGAAATTATTAGTAACAAAGTTTTGACCAAGAAAATCTAATCTTTCCCTATAATGCCTCACGATCGACAATTAGATAATTTTTAAACGCGCAAGAAGAAAAAGTCGTATAACACAAAGTGCTTCTTTGTTTCGCTGGCACGTCATTAAAATACTTACTTACATACATACATATCATCACGCCATATCCCTTGCAGGGTAGGCAGAGGGAACAGAGTGCCAGAGAACTCTATCTCTGCATTCTTCACTCGCTTCCTCAACATTCATAATTCTCTTCATACACGCTCGCCGGTTTCGGAGACTCTTGACTCCACCTTCCTTCAGTACATGACCGATCTGGTCTAGGTAGGTTAGTCTCGGTCTCCCTCGGTAGCTACATCCTTCCACTTTCGCATTGTATATCTTCTTAACCAGACGTTCGTTCGGCATTCTTTCCACATGTCCGAACCATCGGAGCATTCCCTTTCGCATCTTTACACCAATCTCTCTCTCTTTCATACCTACTCGCTCTCTTACGTCGTCGTTACGAATGCGGTCGGTCAGCCTAACTCCACAGATTGTGATTTAAAATACTTGATTTCTTAAATTTATTTATTATCATAATAAAATAGTAATAATTTAATAATTTTGAATTAATCGAAATTAGCTCATTCGTGGACTGTTAGGCGGAACGAAGTCTGCCGGGTTCGCTAGTTTGAAATAAAACTACTTTTACGGATTCTATCGCGTTTGTATTTGATTTTTTTTCCGACGTTTCGAACATTTTACAGTGATCATGGTCACAGGAGGTCTGTAAAGATGATCACTGTAAAGTGTTCGAAACGTCGAGAAATTAAAAATACAAACGCGATAATTTAGCTACTAAATAGAACTACTTTTACGGATTCTCCGTAAAAGTAGTTTTATTTCAAATGCGTAATACTCGCGTTAACATCAGAAACCATTAAAATTATGGATTGAAACATTTTTACTACATCATCATCACCATCATCATTACGGCCCATAAACGCCCCACTGTTGGGCTCAGGCCTCCTCCGTAAAGGGAGGAAAATTAACCTACTATACCCCGCTGGTCAGACGTGTTGGTATAGGGTTTAGTTTCGAGTTTTTCTTCTTACGCATAGATGTTACATGCGTTTTATATCCCTTAGTCGTCTCGTACGATCATCCACAGGTAAGATGTGGAGTAGTGAATACTATTCTTATTCCGTCACCACACAGAAAACTTCTTTTTACTACAATTATATTAAATTGCTCTTACATCAAATAATCTACGAATTCAGTCGCACGCATCACATTAACCCACATTTTTAACATTTCATTGAAATATTCAAGTAGCGCTTACGTTTTAACGCTACATGTCTCATCAAGATAGTAACATCAAAGCATAAAAATATATTTTGGACATTAATGTTGGCATAAAATTTGCGGTCCACTATATTAAGGTTATGTATCTTTATTATCTAAATGGAATTTACATTTTTTTGATATTGAACTTATTGCTTTGAGAATATAACAGTATTTTTTTAAAAGAACTCATATTATATATTTTTAATGACAAACTAACTCACGAACCATAGATATATAATATAAAGTATAACTGCTTAGATAATGAGATAGAATTTCAATTATATTTACGAAAATATATAGTCGGTTAAGTAAACCTACATGTCCTATCTGCCCTTCAAATAATGAAATATTAAATTTGATTAAATATTTTCTTTCAATTTAAATATATTTTTTTGTGAGAGTTTAATAACAAAGAGTCTACAGTTATTTTTCTTTGCCCAATAATTAATTATATGACTTATATTGAAAGCATACTTCATTTTAAACTAAGAATATTAACATTGAAGTAATTTGCTTGTAATCAAAGCACTATAAGATAAAACACTGGCAAAAGTTGCAATAATTGTAGAGTACATATATTTTTCATAAATACATTTATACTAAACTAGCTTCTGCCCGCACAAAAAGCTACTTTTCTAAAGTCTTTCATCCCCTATTTTTATTTTACCCCTTAAGAGTAAATTTTTACAAAATTTTAATGTCATATTTATTTATATCTAAACAATTGCCTAAAAATAAGTTTCAAGCTTCTGGCTTTAAAAATAACGATACTACCTTACAACTTTTCTAAACTTTGCAACTCTTTTTTGCATTAAAAAAGTAGCCTATGTCCTTTATCAGGCTCTAGACTATCTGTGTGCCAAATTTCATTTAGATCAGTTCAGTAGTTTTGGCGTGAAAGAGCGACAGACAGACAGACAGAGTTACTTTCGCATTTATAATATTAGTAAGGATTGAAAGTATACTCCATTTTAAACTGAAAATATTAACATCGAAGCAATTTGCTTGTAATCAAAGCACTATAAGATAAAACACTTGCAAAAGTTGCAACAATTGTAGAATACATATATTTTTTTGGTAAATAAATTTAACCTAAATTCATTAATATACACATTAATTCTAAAACGAAAACATAAGGAATAAATATCCCATTACTAAATAAATCACCCGAGCCTATATTAAACAGAATATTATTATCATATACAATAGAAGTATATCTAGTTACTGTCAGGTTTTATGTAATATAATGTGAAGGGATGTACGACATTAGTGGGTCTATCAAGTTTCTTGCTAAGTATATGAGTATTTTTATACTTTTATATCATACAAAAAGATAACATCATTATGATAATAAGCAAATACTTTACTAAAAACTATGCCTACATATCTTTCTATAATATGTTTTATATATTTGTGCATATAAGTTTTGTTAAGATTAGAAAGTCATATAAACAATTAGATTTACACTTATTACGGGAATCTGTTTGGGGAATGAAGTAATGTACTCACATATTTACTTATAGAGTAACGTGTACGTTCCTTTAAAATCAAATTCAAATTCTTTATTTGCCATTAACAGGGTATATACATAGAGGTGACGTACATTAATTGGTTCAAGCCTATTTAGCCATATTTATAGCACGCAAAGTCACATATTCTATAAAAAAAAGTAATAATTCTAATATATTTTAAAAGAAATAATAATAATAAATTTACACATTACAAAAGATTTAGATTGCACACACGTAATATAAATAATAATTATGATAATAAATTTGCACATTTAAAAGTGTTGGTTATTATAATTCATGAATTCTTTGACAGAATAAAAAGTATTATTTTGCAACCAAGTTCTAAGTTAAATTATGAATTTATTAAGTGATAATTCTTTAATATCATTTGGTATCTTGTTAAAAATTGATACACATATCGCATAGCTATTTTTTTTTTGTATTTTTGTCGTTTTAGGAATCATATTCATTACCAATCTATTAGGATTTCTAATATTACATCTCTGTGTTATAGCTTGCACAAAAATTTCAGAGTTTTGTTTTACAAACTTACATATCTCTAAAATGTAAAGGATAAAAGTAAAATTTATAATATCATGATATTATTGAACAACGTAATAAGAGCGATTGTAAAAAACAATTGCGACATTATGATTCTAAACGATTGGCATCTCAATTATGATTTCATCACAGTGGTGTATCGTTTGGGATATGACCTCAACATGTCACTGTGCAAAAATCGTGTTTACATGTGGCATGGGTAACGTTCAATACGTTAAACCGATACTGCTCATATAGTCGTTTGTCTCGCATTTTCCCAAGCACAGATGCATGATTGACTAGAGACTTACAAAGGGCTTACTTACTTTTGAATATATAGATTATTATTTTTATAGATATATGTAGTGTGGGCATTGAACGTTAGCTTGCGATCCACAATTAGTCCTAGAATTTTGAAGCGAAGAAGTTGAAGTGTCATATTTAAGCTTATTCGTAATCGTCATCACCTCGGTATTTACTTGGCAAATGATAACTTAATAACACTCTGCTCCTTAACATGTATGAGTGGCATTGCCCAACGGTTAGATTTTCCCCGTTGAGTCACCCAAGATAATGAGTAGGTATATTATCGGCCGCGAATGCTTGGCAATAAATTCCTTTCCGCGTCAGACTTTACAGCAGGGTGTCCAAAATATTAAATCCATATTATAGGACCTGCACTAGAACCTGCATGCAACCTTTCTCCGACAATAACGTATGATTATGGTCAGCACAACGTAGTTTAATTTTTCAATTTGTCATATTATTACTAAGAATTTTGCGTAGTGCCAAGGACATTCGCTCTCCCGCCAGTTTGACTTTTATTATGGTGCACCACGCACTGTCAAAAGCGCTCTTTATGTCTAATGATACAATTATTTATTATTTAACTGTTCAAGTCCATTTTTTACGTGCGTCATTAGATCACATAGGGAGTTCTCTGTACCACGCTACGGCATAAAGCCATATTGGCTCTGTAAATGGCAATTCAAATAGTTTCTTTTATGCTGCTGTCCTAATTTTAATCTTGATTTTTATGGTAGTTTATATGATGTAAATGCGCCTTGATACAATGGGGTTGGCGTGTCCATGTGGACAAAAACCCCCATAAATTACTAGATAATAAAATAAAAAATAGTTTCTTTGTTTAAAAAAAAATGTCATATATTTATCTGAGGAATTTTTCATTTCTAGTTCATAATTTCTCCAGTTTTTTTCTGGTTGGTCTAGTGCATTTGATCCTTCTTTTTCTGGTCGTTAATTGGTGTTTCATTTCCTTTAGTTCTTCGGACCACCACAGAATACGCTGTTTCTGGATTTATTTTTAGGTGAAAAAGTGTTGTCGCATGTTTCAGTGATAGAGTATGTGTATTTCATAATGAAATTGTCGAATTTGTCTGGAGTGTTAATATTATTTATTTCATTGATATTGATGTTATCGTTGGTTTTAGTTATTTCCAATTTGGAATAAATTTTCTCCAATCAACATTCTCGGTATTGTATTTTCTGGTGATTCTGTGTATGATAAGTCCTTTGCTTTTTCGTAGTTTGATGTTACATGTGGTTCCGTTGCGGTCAAAATTACAGAGATCATCAATAACACCCCAATTCTCAATCAGATCGTGAAGGTTTTCGCTGCAGAATGTTGCATCAACGTGCCTAGTGTACTGAGTTGTTGCTTTTTATTGTTTCAAAAGTAGGTTTGTTGCTTGTGTTTAGAATTTCAAGATTCAGTTGACCAATTGTTGACAAGATGTCTTCGCCGCGACTATCAGAATTTGGAGTGCCTCGCCAGATACATCTAACGTTGGTGTCACCTCCCATCTAGCGTTGGTGTCCCCTCCCGTCTAGCATTGGTGTCACCTCCAACGATGATTTTGGACGTTCTTGGCTTCTTACCCCTCTTGTTGTTGTATGATATTGATATGATTTAGTTAGTCATATACTTTACTTTGAACCTAACACACCGTGTATTGGGTACAAAGTAAAATGAAATAGCGAGAACTTCGCCCCGTTTGTAGTGCAACTGCAACAATATAATTAGTGGTCATTTTAGTGTTAAGAGTGACGTTGATGTTTGGGTCAGAAACTATGATGGCTGCCCTTAATGTATTTTATTGTATTGTGTCATGTGTTGTGGAGGTATGAGTATGTGTGGTGTTGAGCGTTGAGTATTTTTATTGGTATTTTGGCAAATTCTCACCCCTATATAACGTTTCATTTTACTTTGGCCTCCATATAAGGAACTTGGATTAAGGCGAAACTAAATTTCTTCTTTTGAGCTTCGAGCATGAATTCAGTGGTTGCCAGGTTCCTGCGTTTGAGTTTCACTCGAGCCACGTTGTACTTACTGGACGTTTTGTACCATATTGTTATTTGTTATTACAAATTTAGTAACAATAGTTAATGCTGGAACGTGCTAATGCATTTCATTTCAATCAAATTGAGCAATCATGACTGTATATTGTATGTGTATTGTATACCTACATTGGTATTTTGCTTTTGAGCGATTTAGACATTTTGTTGGTGGTTCATTTATGTAGTGTGAGTTGTGGACAAACGGCTCTTAGATGGTTGTCAACGCAATAGCTGCAGGAGTCTGTGGTTTGAGTACGTAATATTTTCCCGCATCCATAGCCTAATAAACGACCTCCTATTAGGTGAATTGATAACTACTTAAAAGAAGCCGTTGGATGAAAGAAGATGAAGACACAGGGCCGTTCTGAGTGGCATTCTGCAAAGTTCGGTCTAAGTTAAATAGTGGGACTGTATAGCCTGATGACTTATGTCATCTCAATCAACGATCAAATACATCCTCTTGGTTCTTGTTTGATTATGGTATAATTAACGAAATATAAAATAACTCTCATTTTTTATTATTTGATATTTTACATTCTTAATTTAGGCGTCTGCAGTAATTCAAGGTTTATGAAATTTTCTTTCTTGATATAAATATCAAGAAAGAAAATACTAAAGTATTAGGTCATTTTTTTTCAACATCGGTTAACTTTTTAATTATTTAATCATTCTTTGCTAATATTATTGAAAATTCTCCAAGATCTATCAATAATCTAAGCCACAGTTTTACCTTATTAAGCATGTGGTTCGCGTAAGTTTATTTTTTTCATATTAGAAAAATATTATTTGAAAGCTTTTTTCTAAGTAACAAAGTAGCTCCAATAAAGCGTTCTTCATCAACATTCCATGACACGTTCACTGCTGGACGTAGCCTTTCTTACAAAGAGGTATAATGCTGTAATCAACTAGCTGGGTTGGCAATCACAGTTAATAACACACTGGCACTTATTTTCGCTTAGCAACCTGCTAAGCGAAAATGCTAACGACTTCTATGTCAAAATGAGGTATGATAATCATCTTAAACCAGTCATCATTCAAGAAATAGAACAAAATGTCCTTATTTCCTTCCAATTGTCCTAAAAGCATAAGAATAATACGTTCATAGAAATTCAAAAGCACTTAAAATGTCATGTGACAAAATATCTCTATATAAAATATAGATGTGTCACACATAAAAGCAATGTGACAAGTTTTATCTGAAAATAATAATAAGGAGATCAGAGAAGTATATATTAAGAATTATTTCTTAATATATATTTATTTACAATTCATCATCATCATTATCTCAGATCATATATGTCCCATTGTTGGGCTCGAGGTTCCTTCATAATGGGAGGGAAATTGAAACTACTATACCACGCTGGTCAGACGTGTTGGTATAAAGTTTTGTTTCGAGTTTTCCTTCTCTTGCATAGATGTTGTATGCGTTTTATATCCCTTAGTCGTCTCATGATTACCCATGTGTAAGATAGGGGGTGGTAAATTGTATTCTTACTCCATCACCACACAGATAACATAGTTACATGTACACATATATGTCTATTCATTTGCCTTTCACCGTCTACTGCTGAATGTAGATCTTCTTCATAGAGCATCACATCTAGTGGTTCTGTAAGGTCGACATCTAACAACCCTTGGCCATGTAGGTAGTTCATCTGGTGGCAGTCAATACTCAAGAATTTCTTGCCAATTCCTTTAGGTTATGATCGGTTACATTCGTTCTTCTACTTCTGACTTCTATGACCAACTCGGCAAGTTAACTTTCGAGATGCCCATCATCATTTACGTCCCATTAATAAAAGGCTGGTATGAAGCTAGTATATAGGTTTAGGCCTATCAATAGATAGCACATACAAATGATAGTATTTTAAGTTATTTTGTACTTTTCAGTTTTTGATGTCAGTTTTTTAAACGTAGTTTTTTTTTATTTAGAGTCAATAGTCTAGCCACACCTTACGTGAATCGTCTGCAACGAGGAAAAAGTATGTTGTAAGCTCCAAGGTTTTAGTCCTGGGCCAGTTAATTATATCTAATACAAGATGTGCCTGCAGCTCTGTTTGTCGTAAAATTAGGTTTAAGTTATTATATTTTTTTTATCTATATTATTTATGTCAATTCATAAATTCTGATTCATTGATACATACATAAACTTACACAGATTCATTAAAAGACTAAATTGTTGAAAAAGTTGTCCCGGGCAGCTTTTTGTCTTACTCTGGGTTGAGCACTAAAGCTCATTACTTCGTTGCTAATATAACATTATCATTCTGTGAAAAAATGCTGCTACAAAGTCGTAGTAAATATGATAAAAGATAATGAATTTAGCATCTACTTAAATTGTATTTTTAAATAAAAATAGTTTTGACACTTAAATTTTAATATGCTTGATATTTCGGTCTAAAGAAATATTTTATTAACAGTCTCGTAAATTCCTTCGCAAATGTTGATTTTGCTAATAAACCAATTAATTCCTCAAAAAGTTAGGTAACTAGTAAATTTCAGTTAAGTGTTTTGAGAAATTCGTTCAAATTTGTAACTTCTGTTGAAGCAGATAAGTTGCCGGGTCTTAAGTTATAGATAGAATGACGTGATAAAAGTTTATAGGAAATTGATTGCTTAAATTTAGATGGCTTTGCATTTTGCATGTTAAGTGGGCGGTGAAAAATTATTGAACCTTTTTGGTGCGATTTAAATGATTTAATTGTGGAACATAAATTATTATAAAAAGGGATCCTTTGATGACATAATTTATTATATTATTACTATAAATTCAAGAAGAGATTAATGAGGACGTCGAACCTACCTATAGTAAAGGATTAAGAACTGTACGGTACTTAGTCTTAAAACCGTTTTCTTACGGATTCTATCGCGTTTGTTTTTGGTTTTTAATTTTTCAACATTTCGAACATTTTCCAGTTTACTAGTTCATCGACTGTCCTCCTGTAACCACGAGCGCTGTAAAGTGTTCGAAACATTGGGAATATAAAATCAAATGCAAATGCCATAGAATCTCTAAAAATAGTTTTATTTCAAATATGTAATACTCGCGTAATTATATCAAATTATTATCTAATTTGATATAATTACGCGAGTATTACATTACAACTGGTTAAGGTAATACCTTAGATTAATTAGCAGTTCTTTAGATTTGGAATTTGATTATTATATTGCCGACGTTTTGAACTTTTTAGCGTATGAACGCTGACCCCCTGACCCTTGTCCTCATGACCTCATAGTTAAAGTATCTACCGTTCAACTGTTGGCTTCATCATTACCCTGCTCCTATCCCAATTACTTGGGGTCGACGCAATATGTCCTTTTCTTCCACTCAATTTTGTCCGATGTCATCTCTGCGTTCACTACCCTTCTATATCATGCTTCACGCAATCCGGCCATCTTTTTTTTAGTCTTCCCTTACCCCTACCCTAAAGCCTTCAATATTCATACTAAAAACTTTTCTCACAACATTACTTTCATCTCGTCTCACCACATGTATGGACATCATCATTGGTATGGACCAAGTCAGACTAGTCATAGTTATTGCAGAATCTTTATCCTATAGTATAGGTTAGTTGCCCTATAGTATAAGTTATTAAGTTTAATACACATTATTGATACAAATTTATTAGAGAGAAGAGATGAGTAGAGCGCTGTGGTATGAATGAAGAAGTAGTGACAAAAATAAAAAAGGTTATGCTGAGGTGGTTTGGACACGTGGAAAGAATGAGTGAAGAAAGGTTGACGAAACAAGTATACAAAGCGAGTGTAAGTGGGACGATTTCCTGGATCAAATTGAAGATGTGTTAGTGAAAGGTCAGATTAAGAGTACGCGTAATCGTAGAGCATGCATGAAGACTGTGATGAGCGTGAATGAAGCGATGGAGGTATGTCAGGATCGTGGTTTGTGGCAATCCGTAGTCTCTGCCTACCCCTCTGGGAAACAGGCGTGAGGCTATGTATGTATGTATGTATTTATTATCGGTAGAAAAAGAAATCGATTCTGACAATTATATTGTCTTTGGTCAGTTATAAACATTAAATTTAAGATAACTATTGTGTTATGACAATTTATTATTTGAGAACAATAAATTCTAATATGCTAGAATTGGATTATAGCACGCCCAAATTGAGAAAGATCCGTCAAGAAAACTCAGAGGGCATCTTTGACTTAATAAATATTGCGTGAAATAATTTTGAACTATTATTGGAGGTGGGAAATTAGAATACGTGCATCATAGTTTTGTCTTGTGATGGTATTCTAAGTTTTATTTTTTAAGTAGGTTTGAAATGGGATCTCAAGTTTGGTAGTAATACACAGCTATCTTTCCTATTGACTGAGCCTAACCTTGAGATTCCTCGAAGTAGGAGAGGAATTAACCTTTAAAATATAACTGCTTTACGGATTCTATCGCGTTTGTATTTGATTTTTAATTCCCTGACGTTTTGAACACTTAACAGTGGTCATGATTACGGGAGTACTAAGGTGTCTTACGTCCAATATGTCATTGTTATTACAGAAATTCATATCTACTCTATAATATATTATTATATTTTTCTTCAAAATCAAAATTTAATAATTTTGTATTACATTTAATTTCTATAATAACAATGACATATTGGACGTAAGACACCTTAGTCCTCCCGTAACCATGACCAAAGTGTTTGAAACTTCGTGAAATTAAAAATAAAATACAAACGCGATAGAATCAGTAAAAGTAGTTTATTTCAAATGTGTAACACTCGCGTAAACATGAGAAATTGACCTTTATACTAGGCTGGTCATACGCATAAGTATAGGGATTCTATCAATTTTATATCTCTTGAAATGTTATTATCTGCTTGCGTATATTAGTCGTCTTTTGTAACCAAATACAAAAAAGAAAGGTCAAGTAGATAATATATCATAAAACCTTTAATATCTTAATATATATAAATTACGCGTCACGTTGTTTGACCGCGATGGACTCCTAAAGTACTTAACCGATTTTAATCAAATTTGCACAGCATGTGTTTGATCCAACTTAAAAGATAGGATAGCTTCCATCTCAATTTATAGGCGCAATATTATTTTATTGCAAATTATTTGTTTATTATTTGAAAATCACAATTATCTGTTATCTTCAAATGATTCTAATAGATGGCGGTATCTGTTGAATGGATTGAGTTAGTATTTAATAGATGGGCGCTATGTTAAACGTACACACGTTTCATATAAGCTACAATTTATTAGCATAACCACCACGTGTTACTGAGGCTACCTTAGCCACAGCAACACGTGGCCGGGTCTGCTAGTTACTTATAGTTTATACAATAAAGCCCTTTTTACCTTTCCCTTTGTCTGGCCTAAATACTTTAACATTATCAATAGTATTTGAGTAACAATTTAACGTTTTTTGATAAAAGGTCAGGTATGTTTTTTAACGCGGCACTAAATTTAATTTTACGCAAATTATTTTAACTATGAATATTCTATTTTTAGCAATAGTTTGGACTTAAGAAAGTCTTCTTTTTAATATAAAAAAGGTTGTAAAAGGGGATGAAAAATTATAAGGAAGTATCGTCATTTTTAAAGCCAGAAGCTTGAAACTTATTTTTGTGCTATTAGATACAAATAAATATGACATTAACAAGTTGTAAAAATTTACCCTTAAGGGGTTAAATAAAAATAGGGCATGAAAAACTTGGCATGTAACCTTGTACGCGGGTGAAGCCGCGGGCAGAAGCTAGTTATTGTATATATCTCCTATGTGAAACAGAAATTTTTTTTTTTTTTTTTGACTGATTATACCGAAATGGTGCTATTTATTTATTTTATAGCAAAGATCGGATTATCTGTCTAAGAAAACTGTTGTAACTCTTTCATTAATGCCCGTTTATCAAGCATGGCTGTTGTTTAAACAATAGCATAGCATAACATTGAGCCTAATCCCATAGAAGTTTTTATTTTTGTAAAATTTATTCCTTGTAACTGCTTTCAAATAAATGGCATAGACACTTTAAGATATTAATACTTTTATAATAACGCTATATTTTGTAAATGATTAAATTAAACACCTCATCCAAAAAATATTTTCATTAACCCGTTTTTTTTTCTTAATATTTATTTTTTATTTTTATTTATACCTTTTCCATGGTTGATTATGCCTATTACATGGTTGGCTGACACATGGCTTTGTTTCTTTGCACTTTTTATAATGAAAGAAATACAAAAAATAAAAATTTAAATATATATATAAAGAAAGCGTGAATGGGATGAATACAAGGGGAAGACCTCGTTATAATTTTCTGGGTCAAATTGGCGATGTATTGACGAGAGGTCATATTAAGAGTATGCGTAATTGTAGAGCATGCATGAAGACTATTATCAGTGTGAATGAAGCGATGGGATTATGTCAGGATCGTGGTTTGTGGCAATCCGTAGTCTCTGCCTACTCCTCTGGGAAACAGGCGTGAGGTTATTTATGTATGTATGTAAGAGTTTAAAATATACCTCATGACATGATATGATGATAACATGGTCTAATCGTAGGATGATATTATTTCACCGATGACAAAGATCGGGTACCGGTGGCCCGCTCGCACGGCGAAGAGAGGTGTTTGCAGGGTGGGTCTAAGGGGTTGCGCGCCGCCTCTTCCGTCGCCCCAGACCGATTTGGCGGGGCGCGACCACGTCCATAGTCCACCGCAAAAAAATAAAAAATAAAGGATGATATTATTTAATCAAGTGGCTGAGATCTGGTAATGATAACTCCTCCATAAATATGATCTGATATAAAAATAACAAAGAAGAGTGTAGAGAACGTAAAATCCATAACTTATTAAAAATAAAAGATATAAAAGTTCCCGATGGAATTACTTTTAAATTGTAAATTTGCACTGGTTTTATAATTACCTAAATAATATTAATTATTGTTAAAATGCCGTATGTGAAATTGGCATATCAAATGATTATAGCCTGCAACTGTATGATTTCTAGCGTTTAGAATTCCAATCATTTAGTCTTTCACCGTCCATTTTAGATGTAGCGGTCCTCTGTAAAAAAACTGCACTTGATGCAGTCATTCATTAGTGGAATTTTTGTCATAATCATTATGCTTGGCAACTTGAGATGGCTATCGAAATAAGGTGTTATACATTTCCCAAAAGATCGATGTTGACCATTTTCCTTATGATCTCTCAGCCGATATACGAATTTTATGGGCAAGGAAGGGATATGGGCAACTGTATTATTATCCCGTCACCACAAGGAACCCCCTTGTGGCAACGTTTATTAGAATTCAAATATATGAAATTTACTTGTGGAAGCAAATTCCTGCGTTACATTCTTTCAAAGTATTTATTTAGGTTCATATTTAAATTATATAAATAAATCATTATGTTCCATATAGCTCAATTATTCTGATGGAATTTTACAAACCTGAGATCCTGACCTACCACAAATTGATATCATTCATCATACAGTATAAAATAATTGCTTTATTCTGATTGATGACAATGATTATTATAATCATTGAAATACTGACATTAAAATAAATAATTATTACTCCATTTATTTTTGTTGGTCAATCAAATGGATGATAGTAGTTTTTATTCGTGACGTAGACTCGGTAAGAAAGGATTTTACGAAATGCAAACCCAAAGTGGTGAAATGTCGTTCAAATTAAACACAAATATCGTCTTGTATTTTCATTCCTTAAGAGTGTAAACTAGGGAGTGAATTTTGATTTTATTTTTTTTCACTTTACCGCACATGAAAATTGTATTTAACGAGGTTGTCACAAATAATTTCTAAATCTATTGTCCACGACGATTTCGCGGACAAAAACCAGTGAACAAATAATGAATTAACTATACTGGGCTACTAAGATTATCTCTTAACGATTTTACATCTCGTAGAGTTGGTCTCATGCCGTAGTTAGTCGACTGTCATAGTAAAATCAATAACTATGTTTTGGCACAGCTCCAAGTGAACGTAGGGAAATATGTTTACCGCTCGAAACCTATGTCCTTACCATTGTTTTGAACTAAAATGAGTCACAGATGTCTTTGTTGAAAAAGAACGGTATAAAATCTCTTTTTGTATTTCATTCCCAGGACAGACTCATATAATTTCCATGTTAAATAATATCAGTTGAATATACTCCGTGAGCAGTACAAGCAATGGGGAGAATTATAAATTGAAGCCAGGCTACTGAGTGTGATAGATATATAACGCTTATTATCAGTGACTTACCAATGTATGAATATATTCTCTATAAAATACTGGCACGTTTATGATTTTCAAATATATTTAAGATATTAATTAATGTTTATGTAATACAACATTCTTTTCATATTTTTATATACAGGGTGGAAGGGGACCGCTCCCGAAAACTAAGACAGGTAACCCTACTAGTCCTATTTGTAATGATAGGCTAGAAAAAAAATCGATTCGCATGAAAAAAATTTTTTTTTTCACCATGCGAGGTCGTCTAACTCTTGAACATATGATCGTGAGTTTTGAATAGATTGCGTCTTTTCTCATCTGAGTATAGTTACGTATTTTTTATGGAATTATCGTTACATGGCACTGTCCTAATGCGATGGAATGTGAAAAACACTTAAAATTCGTTGTGGTAATAATATAATATTTTTTTTAAAAATGTGTGATATTTTTTGTTGATATTAGTCTTGGCATTATATAAATTAAATTAAAAGATTTTTTTATTCGCCTTCGTCAGATGAAGGGTTAAGAAAGTAATGCCTGTTCACATTTTTTTCACGTCGTTAACCCTAGTTAAGGAAGCCACAACGAAGTGGCGGTAACTTCTAGAAAAGTCGTAACATCAACTATTATCGACAACCGACTTGCTAAAGAGTGTCAGTTACGGTATTAGGTCTCCCCACAGTCTTCCAATTTCAATAGCTACTCATCATTCTCCTGCTTTCATCCCAATTACTTGGGGTCGAAGCAAAATGTACTCCTTTTCCTACATATTGCAAAAGTTATTGGCAATAATTTTATGACCGGCCGCCTGCCTGACATCAACCCTCCTTAGGAATGTAATTGTTGACCAAACGTCAACAGGTGGTGTTGGTCCAAGTCGATATAAGCTCTTCGTCGTCTTTTACGACATCCACAAGCAAAGTAAGGTTTGGTAGTATTCGTAGCCGCTACCACACGGCTTGCATAGCACACTCCATTTTCTATGGCTAATAAATATAAAAAGTAAACTCTTTATTAATAATATAATTTACCAAATTAATAAACAATAATAACTAATTAGTTACAGGCCTACAATTACACCGTAATAAATTTATTGCGCTGTCACATTGCTGGGATGAATTAAGGATACATATCATGGGTGTTCCCTCGTTATGGACAATAATAGTAGCGGCCGCGAAACAGAGATAAGATTCATTCGCATCGTGATGTCTTTGGTCCGGCGGTGTTACGATGTCGTTTAGGTACTCCGCACATTATACTCTGACCTTATTTACACCGTACTTAGATTTATTTTAAATATAGTGATTTTTTTCTGTTATTTTGTCAATCAATCAATTTATATTTTCATTAACGCATATTTCGATTTTAAAATAAATGATAACAAGAGTAAAGTTATAAGAATTATTATCATCTATCTGTCACCAGATTAGGTAGTAGATACGCAAAATCAGTTTTTAATCTTCATTTGCCGGTTTTTTTATAACTTATGGTGGCAAACGAGCAAAGAGAACATTTGATGGTAAGTGTCACTGCCGCCCATAGACCTTTGCAATACCAAGGGTATAGCTAGGCCGCTACCTACCAAAAGAAACCCCAAATCCACCCCAGTTGGGCTTTCATTTTAATTATCTTAATTGTAATAAGGAACTATTTTTTTATTTTGCATGCTGTTCTTATTTATATTTTCATATATTCAAATAATGTAACTACATACATAATTGCATTATAACTAAAAGAGAAAAAGTAAGAATATTTTTATTTCTAAATACTTATTCAAATAAACCCCTGCCAGCGGGCAACATGCCCAGAATGTTGCAACTTGCCACGTTAAAGGGCAATGCTCAACCTCTGTGCCAAGTAAAGCCCAGCATTCTGGTCACGTGTTGCTTCATTAAGGCATTTATTTAAATCCTTAAATATATTATAGGCCCCAGACTCCCTCGAATTCCACGCCTCCACCCAAGAGGCTCAACAAATTTGTATACACTGTCTAGAGTACAGTATTTGTGCCTTTTGAGGTTCTCCGCTGATTTTGCCGCTGCTCCAGCCTTATTTTCAGTTCCGGGAAGATGTAATAGCGCTAGGGTATCAACACATGTTGCATCCATACCAAAGGCCGATCCATCTTCCATGGAATTAATGTCATACCATCGGGTCTTTTACCATCAGCGAGCACCAGGTCGCAAAACTCTAAAATAGTAGCGCGGTTCGCACTGGTAAAAGCCCGAAGGAGGTTATCGTTAAGACTGGCATCGTGAGGAATTCTGCCAGCACTTTTTAAGCAGGAGAGGGCGTAGTGCCCGAGCCAGTCGACAACAAAGTCACACTGGCAATATTGCGGTGCACATCAAGACGCGCCCAAGCGTAAACAGGCTGCAATACGGAAAGAAAGAAAGAAAGAAAGAAAGTATTTATTTAGTGCCACATAGGAGAAAAGAGAAAGAAGAAGTGTCCATTAATGTTCCAATACGTAGTGTGAAGGGAAGGCCTGTAACCATAGATATCGGGTCTACCAATCGTCAACTTATAATAGTCGGGCGCGATCTGCAGAGTTCAGGCACGTGTCGAAAAGACTTTCGTACAAGCTCGTATGGGGACCCGTCCCACAGCTGCTGAGGTGACGCGACCATGAAGAGATTTTTATTAAAATTACAGAACATGTATTTTTGCCCTCATTAAAAGAAGGAATTTCTTTGTTGTGTAAAGAGGTGCCTAGAATTTGATAAATTAAATTTTGAGTGCATAAATTGAAGACAATAATGCGGTTAACTCCACACCAGCGATTGAGTGAATGCCCAAACCTCCAAAACGGACTGCAAGTGATGACTAAAGCCACTCTCGTTATTTTTAAATTTATATTCAAAATTTATGCCGAAGTATTGTTTACACTGTTGTCTAAGCTTTGGAGAAATTATGTATGCTTCCAAAGTTGACAAGAACGAACCGTATACATGAATTTAGGCACAAAAAGGTAATGTCCAAATATATTGAAGTCCATATGGGTATTAATTTTGAATAAACGAACTGAACATTCTAAAAAAAATTAATATTTTGTTTGAAAAAAAGAGGAAAACATTTGTCAAAAATAGGGGCATCGAATAAGTGAATAAATAATTAATACAAGATAATCTCCATGATTTTGCTCACGTATTTTGTAGAGCAACTGTCTATGAATTATTTTTCTATCACCGGAGTTCACATTTTTCTAAATGATAGTCAATCTAAGATCTTATAATGAATCCTTAATAACTTGTATTAACCTTTGATGTAGTCTATATTTCATGATGATCGTTTAATCAGTTTAAGTAAAAATTGAACAAAAACAAACATTCGCATTAATGGGCATAATATTGGTCAAGATTTATCGTTCTACGCCAATAGTTCAGTACAGAATGAAACGTTTAAAAACTTTGTCATCGATACACTTATGAGCTTTATTTATTCATTACCGTTGAGATTTATGGATTTTAATAGCAAAAGCTAATTCTAAAAAATTTTGAAATCATTTGTATTATGTGAGTTATTTATAAATAAACAGTTCTATAATAATATATAATAAATATACTGAATGCTTTTACAGGTTATAGAATAATTTTCATTTTTTAGGGTTCCTCCAAAGGAAAAAATCGCATCCCTTAAAGGATCACTTTGTTGACCGTCCGTATGTCCATCAGTCTGTCTGTCAAGACCCAATTTCTCAGGAACGCGTAGAGGTATCAAGCTGAAATTTATATCAAATACTCAAGTCTACTATGCCTTAAAGCTGTGAAAAATTTAAACATCTAAGCCAATGCAATCAAAAGATACAGGCGTTTATGTCGCAAATTGCCGCAAATTTTCGACACTCGCAAGAGAATCAAAACCTATAGGGTACTTCCCGTTAACTCAGAATCTTGAAATTTGGTACAAAGCAACGTCTTATAGCACAGATAATGAAAAAATTGCAAAAACTGTAAATTTTTAATTACATCACATAATAAAAATATTTTTAATAATTTTAAACTAACTACCCCTTTCTTCGTGAACGCATAGAGGCATTAAATTGAAATTCATATCAAATACCTGAGTATCTATAAGACCTTTAAGCTGTAACAAAATTAAACTTCTATGTCAACGCAATCAAAAGAAACAGCAATCAAAAGAAACAGCACTTTAAGCCACATATTTTCAAACACGCAACTACTCGCAAGGGAATCAAAACCTAAGGGGTACGTCCAGTCGACCTAGAACCTTGAAATTTGGCATGAAGCAATGTTTTATAGCAGATTCATATAAAGGTAAAATTCCGAAAAACTTAAATTTTTAGTTACATCACATTTTTTTTTTTATATAATGGTACGTAACACGCCAGATTATACAGAAGACCGAGGAGTATAATCGGCCTCTGTGTCTAGCGTTTGTGGACTATGAGAAAGCCTTTGATTCTGTCGAAACTTGGGCAGTGCTGCAGTCCCTTCAGAGGTGCCAAATTGACTATCGATATATCGAAGTGCTGAAGTGTTTGTATAAAGACGCTACTATGTCAGTCCGTATCCAAGATAAGAGTACGAAACCGATCCAGCTGCAGAAAGGCGTAAGACAGGGAGACGTTATCTCTCCGAAACTGTTCACCACTGCGCTGGAAGATGTCTTCAAGCTCTTAGACTGGACCGGACTCGGCATCAACATCAATGGCGAATACATCACTCACCTTCGATTCGCAGATGATATCGTAGTCATGGCAGAATCCCTGGAGGACCTTGGCACCATGCTCAACGACCTCAGCAAGGTCTCCCAACTAGTAGGGCAGGCAAATGAACATGGACAAGACGAAAATCATGTCTAATGCCCATGACATTTCTGTACTGGTCCTGGTTGGGAATGCGATTCTCGAAGTTGTCGATCACTATGTTTACCTAGGACAAACAGTCCAATTAGGTAGATCCAATTTCGAGAAAGAGGTCAGCCGACGAATCCAACTCGGCTGGGCAGCGTTCGGGAAACCTAGGAGGATCTTCTCGTCTAATATTCCGCAGTGTCTGAAAATGTAATATTGCCAACCAATATAGTATTTGTACAATAAATAAATATATTGGTAATCTTAGGAAACCCACAACAAGAACTGCGATGCTGGCTTGGTGCCATTTGTTAAGTGCAGCTGTTATGCCATTATACATTTTTCAACAATAAAAAAGTGGACGTCAATAGTCTGGTTGGTCTGGCCTTCTTCTACCATATCTTGCCTAACTGTACTATAACTTTTAAAATAGTATTGGACTAGATATGAGTAGAATCTTTCATTCACTGGAAAAAAATCACATAAGGTCAATTGGAGGTTACAGTACGGTGTAACATGCTGCCATTGAAATATAAAAGTATCTACGTCCCTCGATTTTGGGACCGCGACGATGATATCATTACGGTTGAAAACGCTACCAAGCAATTTACCTTTTGTATACACGTAAAGATTACAAATTTAGGGATCGTGTGTGCTAGCCA
The DNA here is from genome assembly GCA_905163515.2 of Lymantria monacha. Lineage (NCBI taxonomy): Eukaryota > Metazoa > Arthropoda > Insecta > Lepidoptera > Erebidae > Lymantria > Lymantria monacha. The sequence goes on from LR991102.1 coordinate 4,163,206, forward strand.
CTGGCGAACCTATTCTACGTGATCACGAAATGTTAGGCTTTTGTGAATTGGCTATTTCGTGGTTTGTTTCATACGACTGGTCGTTTCGGTGATTTTCTAAATGTCAACTATGAGATTTAGTTCACTTTTATTAAAATAATCTGTACAGTCGAGTCTTATAATCAATTCTTAGATGCAATTTTATGAATAACTGTTATTATCAAGCGTTAGACGGGTTGAAATACAGGTAAACCAAAAGTGCTACCAGGAAATTCGATAGAATTCAGATTCAACAACTTAGTTTGTTTCCCTAGCACCAAAATCTTTCGCATTCGATTATTCATCTGACTTGTAAAATTTTTAAAATTAGTCTACAGCTTACAATTCATACGACCATGGAACCGAAAGTGAAGGCATCGTAAATTTTAAGTGGTAGGTTTTTGTACGATGATCGTGGAGGCCTTGTTTCGAGAAAATAACGGTTAAAATAATGATACAAAAGGCTCCATTACAAAATAAACGCTGAAATCATGTCTTATAATGTAATAAATATAATTATATGAGATTCCAGTGGCCGACCTGATGGCGATGAGGAAGGAATACGGTAAGTTATGGCCGTTATGGGGCTACGTGGCGTCCTGCTGTCTTCGCCCTGGACGGAATGGTCGGCGTGTGACCAGACCATAGCTTGTCAAAAAAAATCGTTAAGGTCTACTAAAACTTAAATTTTAACACAAAATGTTAATATTAAAACCTTATCAGTTAACCGGTTTCAGCATAATTAAGGCATAATAACATTGCCTTTATAATATAAAATATAAAACCTCGATATTTTCATATGAATATATTACATAAAAAAAATAACACTAATAAGATTAATTTAATTCGTAAATTTTTGAGACAATTATTTAATTATACGTTAATTTTGTTTTTAATGCTCTTGGTGACAAACGAGCAAGTAGTACACCTGATGATATGTGTTACTGCTGCTCATGGACCGTTCCAATACTAAGGTATAGCTAGGCTGCTGCCTACCGATGAAAATCCTAAAACCCACCCAGAAAGTTCAGCTGCCGGCAATCTCACTCACCAAACGAAGCACAGCAACTCATTGCCACTGCTCAATGTGGTTCTACTATTATAAATTACCTACATATAATGCAGTTACTTATCCAATTAGATACTGAAAAACTAATGTGTTAAGCCATGAAATGAGATGCCATATATTTTTAGGTTAATTATTTGATAAATACCCGATTACGAAGCGAAAAATGATGTCACAAGCGGGGTTCGAACCCGCACCTATTGGGAATCCGGCCCAACCGTGCTGCCACTTACACCATCGTGAACTATTTTAGGACATGCAAATTTCGCTTCATATTATATCTTACGTCTTCAAGGTGACGTATGCCATCTATCGGACAATGTTTACACATTGAATAGACCTAATACTTCAAACTTTGGCAGCACGGTTGGGCCGGATTCCCAATAGGTGCGGGTTCGAACCCCGCTTGTGACATCATTTTTCGCTTCGTAATCGGGTATTTATAAATAATTAAGCATATTAAATGCTAAAAATTTCAGTAATTTTAATTATTTGAATTGCTTATAAACTATTAGTGGTTTATGATTTTTTTAATTAACTTGCATAATTATATGTCTCAGAACCAGTATCCACTAATATAAAATATCGGAATCAATATCTATTTAAAAAAAAACTAGCAAGTCGCAAAAAGCAGGCTGTCTATATATAAAATTACACTTTATGCATTATCAATACTCTTTACTTTTGCTCCAGAGGTCGTCACTAAAGAACTATGTGTTAAGAAATTGACTACATCAATACATTCTATTGATAAGCGTTTGGTCAACAAGTTACTCGTATTTTTCAAAGGCAGTGGATTTAATTTGCTCAAGTGGACAAATTTTCTTGAACTTCTAGGTCTTTTATCAGAATCACCTCACAAGTCAACCTTTTTACAAATCCCCTACCCTTCAAACAACTGTTTCAGTAGAGCTTATTTATATTACCTGGCAATAACATCATAATAATATAAATGGATTATTTATTTGTATTTCACGCAGTGTAGGACGCCATTGGTGAAGATTGGTGAAGGTTGCTGGGCGTCGTTGGATGCAAGCGACACAGGACCACACTCTGTGGCGTAACATGAGGGAGGCCTACGTCCAGCAGTGGACGACAATGGGCTGAAATCATGATGATTTATTTGTAGGTGCTTTTCATTCTTTGAACAATATTTTAGACAAAGGTCGTTTGCAGACACGATATTCAGTGTGGTGACGGAATAACTATACAATGTCCATCGCTCTTTTCTTTCCCATGGGTAAACGTAAAAGATGACTAAAAGCCGCAAACGAATAATAAAGCCCTAGGCAAAACATATGCTGGGCCACCGAAGACAAAGATCGGGCACTGGTGGCCCGCTCACACGGCGAAGAGTGGTACCTGCAGGGTGGGTCTATGGGGTTGCGTGCCGCCTCTTCTGTCGCCCCGGACTGATTTGGCGGGGCGCGACCATATCCATGGTCCACTGCAAGAAAAAAATAGGCAAAACATATCTAAAGTCTAATAATACATAACTGACGACAATAAGTATCCGAATAGTGATGATAAATATTTGTAAAGACAAATGCATTGTAGTAGACTAATGTTGTCATAAATAATGCTATCATTAAAAATGTTGTCATTAAAAACGTTGTCATAGAAAGTTGTAGAAATCTGTCGGATGCAGGTGACATAGGACCATTCTGAGTGGTATTTTCGTGAGGAGGCCTATGTCCAACAGTGGACGTCTATGGATTGATTGATGAATGTTGTCGTAGCATTCATTTTAGCTCATATATGTCGCTATTGGGCTCGGGCCTCCTCCATATTGGTAGAACAATTGACCTATTATACTATACTGATCAGCCGTGTTCTCTTGCATAGATGATATATGTGTTTTATGTCCTTTAGTTGTGTTTTATGACCACCCACGGGTAAAACGGGTGGTGATGAATTTTATTCTTACTTAGTCACCACACGGATAATAGTATGTTGTCATAGCAACTCTTGTAATAATATATTGCATTACATTGTTACTGTAATACTATATGTACCTACTCGGTCGATTTGAAAATACTCACGGACAGAAAGCAATTGTTGCTATTGTATTCTTTGACGGATTTTTTTTTTAATTGAATTTTAAAGTTCGTTATACAATTGATTTTCATGAAATGACAAGTAATTTTTATCACGAATGAAAATTCAATTATAATTACAGTTTTGTTGTTATGATAAATTATGTGTTTGGTATATTTTCCATCAAATTAAATTCTATTATAGTTTAGGACGTTCCAAAAAACATCATCGGTCAAATGAAAAATGAAAGCTTGTAAAATCTATCTGGCAACGGCACAAACAATTTTCTTGAAATCTAGCATGCAGGAGATTCCGGGAACGACTAATCGATCTAGCTAAGTTCCATTTGTAGAAAATATTGTTTTGTCAATATATTCAGGCAATGCAAAAATATAATTTTGCGTTGGCTGACAACTATTAAAATGTGAAGTCAAATTTTGACGCTGTCACTAAGACACCTCAATTGGATAATCGAACAGTCTAATCGAGGCTGGTTCGGATCCTGTTTCTCCTCTTTTTTATAACTTTCTAATTTATTTATTATTATTTAATTAGTTATTTTTATTATCTATATATATATATATATATATATATATATATATATATATATATATATATAAGAGATTTCCACCTATGTATTGACTCATCACGATATCTCTGGAACCATAAGGTTTACAAACCTCAAATTTGGTAGGAATATTTCTTTCGCCGAGTAGAGGTCAGTTAAGAACGGATTTTACGAAATTATATCCCTAAGGGGGTGAAGAAGCAGGGCAAAGTTTGTATGGGACAACGTGATTCCGTGGTCCGATCTATATCAATTTTTGCGTAAAGATTCATTAACAGAATTGATGAAAGATGTGATTCATATTTTATTGAGATTTATCTCCTAACTGAGTTAAAAAGGGGTGGAAAGTTATTTTAGGGGTGATTTGCTTTAAAGTTGATATCAATACTTCTTAGTGATTTTGATTTAAAAGACATTTTATTTTGACACATGTTTGAAAACTCAATTCGATTATATTCAAAAAACCGGCTAAGAGCGACTCGGAGTCGCGCACGAAGGCTTCCGTAACATTATCTATAAATGGCAAAATAATCATGTATGTTGTATAGGAGCTTAAATTCTCTATTTGTTTTATTTTAATTTAAGTATTTATTTCGAAAGTGAATATTTTACTAAATATTCTGTGAATATTTCAAACGTTTACCTATTTTTGTTATCAAAATCGAGCAAAAACGAGCAAAAAGATTACCTTTGTTCTGTGGGAACCCCTTAAATATTTATTTTATTGATTTTTAGTATTTGTCGTTGTAGCGGCAAAAGAAATTCATCATCTGTAAAAATTTCATCTGTCCAACTATCACGGTTCATGACAGCAACCTGGTGACAGACAGGCGAAGCAATGGACGGACAGCGGAGTCTTAGTAATAGGGTCCTGTTTTATCTTTTGGGTATGGAACTCTAAAAAGGTTAATGTCACATAAACGTTTGGTATAATGCAAATACTTTTTAAAATTGAAATGTCTCTAATGTCACCGCACTATATTAGTACAGTGTTTATAGGTTTCTAAGCTTTAGAGAGGTCATGTACTTTTAGGACACGGCCTCATATGAACGTAGACTTCGAAATTTGAAATGATTGGACGGTAATTTTCTAAGCAGAATATTGTAATTCCAAGCCATGGTATTTTGAATTGCGCTAGGATATAGCCATTGCGATACCAAACCACAAACACCGCTTTATAAAATTATATCTACTGCAACTTTTTATTTTACCCTATAATGATTAGGAAAGGAGTATAAGATCATCTGTTATATTTTCGTTCGCTGTTTAGCCAGTTTTTAATCAACATGTTTGCAAAAATCGAGACAGAAAGGATGAGTTATAATAGGAACAATCTTAATATATATAAATTACGCGTCATGTTGTTTGTCCGCCATGCACTCTTAAAGTACTTAACCGTTTTTAATCAAATTTTCATAGTATGTGTAGTTTGATCCAACTTAAAAGATAGGATATCTTCCATCTCAATTTATAGTCACAATACTATTTTATTGCAAATTATTTTTCTATTATTTGACAGTCACAATTATTTATTATCTCCAAACGATTCTAACAGATGGCGGTATCTGTTGACTGGATTGAGTAAGTATTTTATAATAATTTATTTATTTATTTAAGAAACAACATATAAACTGACCTTAATCCAGTAGTATACATAGTAGTAGTACATAATCCAAATTGAGCCTTAACATCTAAACTAGGCCGAGCCTGTATCTTAGATGTTAGTCTCCACACCTGCCCACGCAACACAACACAGATATGTACACTTAGAAACCATAGAAATTAGCAATTTAAACAAATAACAACTTAATATTACCTATCTATTAATATTAGTATTAGCCGTTTCACAAATGATAACTTGTGGGCATTTGTACAAAAGTTATTTATCATTTTAATGCAAGAGCGACGACTTATTGCACACTACCCTCAAGCCAACACATGTACAGCAGTTTAACCACGAACTATTTGAACTAAGTTTTAACTTCTTATAAAAATATTTTGCAAAATATATGTTTATATGACATTCAAGTGTCTAAGATCATTCATATATATTATAATTGTGTGTGCGTATGTGTGTGCGCATGTGTGTGTATGTTTGTTGAGTGAATGTGTATATTTCAGTGTATAATATATGTTTAGTGTATTTATGGCTGTTCATGACTAGTTTGTTAATTGTTTACAATGTGGTGAAACATTAAAAGTACCTAATCAATAAAATATTATGCTATAAGTATCTGCTATTATTTTATATAAAATTTAGTAATTTTTAAGAAATGAGAAAATAGTTACTCATGTAATAATTAATATATTTAATATTAAGTTTATAAGAAAAATTGACATTAAATCTAAACATGTTTATATGTTCAATTTTAATGTAATATTACAATGACTTGTATTATGGATACTATTTTATATGAATTAATAAGTTTTCTATCTTCTCATAATCCTGCAATTTTAACCAATTTAAGAGAACTTTCTTACATGCGTATTTATTTAAAGGATAAATTTTAATCATTTTATTTAGTTTATTATATAGCATTGGTCCTAGATAACATGGAAATTTATGAATAAAGAATGTTTTGTATGGAATAGTAGGGCAAACACTATCTATACGCCGCTTAGTTATTATTTTACTATCATATTTAAGTTTTATATGCTGGTCCATTATTAGTGCTTTAATAAATAGTTTTCTAGTTGTTAAAACGTCACATTCAGAATACAAATCAGTTGTAGGGTACCTAAATGGCTTAAAATACATAACCTTAAGTAACGCACGCTGTGCACGCTCCAGTTTTATAAGGTGTGTTTTACGTGCTCCTCCCCATGACGTAATACAATATTCTAAAATCGACTGACCCAGTGCAAAGTAGACAATTTTTAATAGTTTGCTATCCGCTACATGCCGTAATTTTTTAAACACATAAATTAATTTTCTTATCCTACCAGCTAACTGATCAATATATGGACACCATGTCAATTTCTCGTCTAGTAAAATGCCAAGATATTTAACTGTTTTTACTCTATCTAAAAATATCAGTCTCAGTCGCATGTATTGACGCTGGGATTTTGACAATAATGCAATTGTAACTTAAGAGTATGTGAATTTTTTAGGGTTGCTTCAGAATTTGCAAATGTTATGTATTTTGTTTTTAATACATTCAAAGTTAATAAATTTTGTTGGAGCCATTTTGCTACTTTTAGAACTCCTAATTCGGCGTAGTTTCTTACTTCATCCCATGTTTTACCGTAAAAAACTAACGCAGTGTCATCCGCAAAAGTAAAGGTTTTACAGTGTGATAGGTTTAATTTACACAAATTATTAATATATATAAGGAAGAGGGTGGGGCCCAGAATACTTCCCTGGGGCACGCCAAAAGAAACAGGAGCATCACTACTAAAAATACCATCTATTGTGGTTCTCTGCTTTCTATTTGTCAAGTAGTTAGAAAATAATTGCAGTACATTGCCTCTTACACCGATATTTTCCATTTCTTTCAACAGAATGGGAACAAAGACTGCATCAAAAGCTTTTGTTATATCTAAAAAAACTCCAACACATTTATTTTTGCTGTCAATATGCGTGCCTACGAAATTAGCAAGTTCAGTAACTGCCTGAGCTGTCGACCTATGAGCTCGAAAACCATATTGATTACTCGCTAGAATCTCATGCTTTTCCAGAAACGAAAGTAATCTATTACTTATAATTTTTTCTAAGACTTTAGAAAGGGCCGGCAGAACTGATATAGGACGATAATTATGTATACAATCTCTGTTCCCTCCCTTATAAACAGGGTGAACAACGGCTATTTTAAACAAACTAGGGCAAATACCAGTTTGTATACATAAATTTACTATATGCGTTAAGGGTGGAACGATGACATTTTTTGCCATTTTTATTAGTTTTGTAGAAATTCTGTCCCAACCAATAGCGGCATCCGTCCGCAGATTCATTATGACGACATTATTTAATAGATGCCGCTGTGTTAAAAGTAGAAACGTTTCATATAAGCTACAATTTATTAGCATAACCACCACGTGTTACTGAGGCCACAGTAACGCGTGGCCGGGACTGCTAGTATTTAAATATATCTTCAAAACATATTAAAAAGAAAATACCGAGCGAAAATAATAGCTATATATAATAAAATATTTGAAGTATTTCGAGTCTCTGACTTCTCTGAGTCCGCAGTTGCTAAGAGTGAAAGCAGCAAAAGCAAAGTAACTTAATATCGATTACAAAATCAAGTATTTTTTTTTATTCATATTTTTTTCAGATTTTACTAAATATTATCTCAGTATCATTACATATACAGATAATAACGAAAAAGAAAATTATACAAATTCAAAATTGACACAAAAAGAGGAAGCTAATAGAAAAGTTTTCATCTGAATTGACTACCGTTATTTTAATTTTACAGCGTCATATGTATATAGATATTAATTATCACTATGGAAACCAATATCCTGTCTATTTAAAAGGTATATCAATCGAGTATTTAATGAAAGCAGACAGAAAAATGACACGTACGTACTCAACAACTCCATGTATTTCACAAAAATAAAAAAAGCTTCTATTGATCTGATCGTTTCACAAGAACTTAAAAAAATTACTCTATAAGATATGAAGATATCTTAAAAAATAAAATAGAATTTTGGAGACATTTATTTATATATAATAGATAGTGGTAGGGTTATGGAGCTGCTACGAATACTACCAACCCTTACTTTGCTCGTGGATGACGTAAAAGACGACTAAGAGCCTTATAACGACCTGGGCCAACTCCATCTGATGCTGTTTGGTCAACAATTACATTCCCAAGGAGGGTTGCCGTCTGGCAGGCGGCCGGTCATAAAACTATTGTCAATAACTTTTACAATATGTACAATGAAAGAAGAGTACATATTGTATCAACCCCAAGCCATTGGGATAAGAGTAGGAGAATGATGAGATAGTTAAAGGACCACACTGTTGACAGTCTTCTGTCCGTCCGTCCAACAATAACACATTCTCGTAGAAAATCAACGTCTAAGCAGTAGCAATGTGCTGCTGTGCTTCGTTCGGTGAGAGAGAAAGCCGGAAAAAAAAAATGGTGGGTTTGGGATTTTCATTGTTAGGCAGCGCACTAGCTATACATACCCTTGACAATGCAAAGGTCCAAGGGTGGCATTAACCACTTACCACCAAGTGTGTTGCTTACTCGTTTGCCGCCAAGAGCAGTAAAAAAAAATAACCTGATTTAAACTTTAAATGGAAAGAATGCCGAACGAACGTCTGGTTAAGAAGATATACAATGCGAAAGTGGAAGGATGTAGGTACCGCGGGAGACCGAGACTCACCTACCTAGACCAGATTGGTCACATACTGAAGGAAGGTGGAGTCAAGAGTCTCCGAAACCGGCGAGCGTGTATGAAGAGAATTATGAATGTTGAGGAAGCGAGTGAAGTATGCAAGGATAGAGTTCTCTGGCACTCTATTCTCTCTACCTACTCTGCAAGGAATATGGCGTGATGATATGTGTGTATGTAAACTTTAAATTATTTGTAAGCCATAATTCCTTATCATTGTTATTTACGTGTGGACTTGAATTCAATTAACGTTAAAAAAAATCTATAACTCCTTTGTTGTTTCATAATGGCCTTTATAAAGCAACGCAGAAAGATATAAATACCCACCATTAAAGCGATGTTATTATGGTCGCACTGAATGGGGGTTTTTACGGTTCATGAATAATTGGGTCTACGGTCAAGTCGCTTTATCTACTGAATACGCTTTTTAGTGTAAAGTGTTAGTGCAGTTAAAATATTAACAGGCGCTATAATATACATACATACATACATATCATCACGTCATATCCCTGGCAGGGTAGGCAGAGAGAATAAAGTGCACAGAGAACTCTATCCTTGCATACTTTACTCGCTTCCTTAACATTCATAATTCTCTTCATAAGCGCTCGCCGGTTTCGGAGATTCTTGACTCCACCTTCCAAGAAGAAGAAGAAGAGTTTGTAAAGAAGAGAAAATAAGAGTGTGTAAGAAGGGTGTGTAAAGTCTTTGTCTTTGCAAGAAGAGTGTGTGAACGCTATAATATTATTTTAAAAAATAAGTTATACATTTGCGTCATCATCATTATCATCTCAACTCATATATGTCCCACTGCTGAGCTTTCTTCGTAATAGAAGGCCAATTGATCTACTATATCACGCTGGTTAGATAGGATTTTATAGGGATTCCTTTTGAATTTTCTTTCTCTGTCATCATCGTCCAGCTTTTATCCCAATTACTTGAGGTTGCCGCAATATGTACTCTTCTACCACCGTACATATTGCAAAGGTTTTGGCAATAGTTTTATGACCGCCTTGGGAATTTAATTATGGACCAGATGGCATCAAATGGAGTTGACCCAGATCGATGTAAAGCTCTTAGTCATCTTTTACGACACCCACGAGCAATGTAAGGGTTGGTAGTATTCCTAGCAGTGTTGGCAATAGTTTTATGATTGGCAGCCTATCTGACATCATCTCTCATTGAGAATGTAATTGTTGACCAGACTGGATCAGATGGAATTGACCCAGATTTGTGTCATCTCAGTTATCTTTTACGACATCCACGAGCGATGTAAGGGTTGGTACTTGTTAGCACCACCTACAGCTAACAGGGGAAGCGGGGCGGCGGAAGGTCGCACTTTATCGAACCAGCACGAACCCCCACTTGCTAACAACTCACTTTCCATACAATACTCCATTTTATCGCATGTAAAAGTAATTCGTAATAAATCAATTCAATTAAATCAAGGAAACAATTTTATTTATGTTTCTGCGTGAACAGTAGTATTGGTAGCCACCACCATACAGCAAATGGTTATCGTCATAATCGCTACTAAGAGAGTTGGCAATCGCAGTAAGGTGTTATAATTTACCAGAAAAAGCCACAATTCAGTCAATTTGTATAACTCCTACGCGCAAGTAAGGGGTTGCGATATTAGTATTCTTATCCCGTTGCCACAAGGGAATCTTAGTAAGGTTTAACTATACAAATTAAAATGAATGTTTCAAATTAGTTTGCATTTACTCGATACCTAGAGCTACCTAAGTCTAGACCAATGATTTACTATTAAATTAGCACGAAGTTAAACTTTGTTCATATATCAAGTGGAACTAAGACTATTTTATTTCAAAATATCTATATTATCAAAACAGTACGATTTATAATAGTCTTATTAAACTATTCACCACCCCATATCTTACCCGTGGGTGATCGTACGAGACGACTATGGGATATGAAATGCATATAACATCTATGCGAGAGAAGGAAAACTCGAAACAAAACACTATACCAACACGTCTGACCAGCGCGATATAGTAGGTTAATTTCCCTCCTATTACGGTGGAGTCCCGAGCCCAACAGTGGGATATTTATGGGCTGTGATGATGATGACGATTTATAGCCAACTGTATTTTCTTTTGCAATTGTCAAAGATTTAACATTACCATCCATTTTTTTATTTATTTAATCAATCAAGTTTATATCTTTTATCTTTTAATATAGCTATACATAATAAGATAACAAATGATATCTAACGTTTACGCAAGTATTACACATTTAAAATAAAACTAATTTTAAGGATTCTATGGCGTTTTTGTATTTGATTTTTAATTGTCTAATATTGCAAACACTTTACTGTGATTATGGTCACGAGAGGACTGTCTGGAGCTTTACATCTTTTCTTCTTAAGTTAAAAAAATAAGATAAAAAACTTGTAACTAATTTTCAATCAAAATCTTGTAGAAATCTATTGTAACCTTAAATGAGAAATAAATAAATAAATTGAAATTTAACTTTCAAAGATAACAGTTATTAAATATTTTTATATTACATTAAAAAAAAACACATTTAAAGAAAATATAAAATAGATATATCTACGACTGTACAAGATGACGTAGTGGTTAAGATATCGGTCTACCATGCCAATGTCATGGGTTCAATTTCTGCATATTTTTTTTTTTCGGTGGTTTGCGGTCGGTGCACTCCTCGCACCACTCCGTCCGGGGTGACAGAAAAGAAGCCCAGTCGTAGCCAATGTTCCCCAGGGTGGGTCCGAGGATCGACCCCTGCGGGACACCGCACGTCATGGGCGTTCGCACAACGTCCTCTACTCGGTTGGTGTAGAGGATGCTGCGCCCCTCCAAATAATCTGCCTCTAGCCGCCTCAGGTAAACTGGCACCCCGTGGTATCGGAGCCCACCCTGACGCAGCTAAATGGCAGACTATTGAATGCAATGGCGATGTCCAGGGTCAGCACCAACAGCACTCCCCCGCCAGTGACGGCCTCAGTCGCCACGGCCCGGCGCAGCAGAGCCGCGATCGTTGAACGACCCCTCCTAAACCCAAACTGGGCATCTGACAGATCGGGCCCCGTGCCGACGAGGTGCCGCTCGATGCGGGCAGCTCTTTTCGGTTGCGACGAACTTGTTGACTAATAGCCGTGTCTATTAGGAGGAGCTCCTTAGTATCACGTCCCCCGTTCCTACATCCATTCTGAGAGATAGATATAACCGAATTTAATTGAATATGTTTAGCAATTTTGTTACTCAGAATAGATGTAAGAAGCTTATAGACCGATGGCAAATACGTTATCGGTCTATGGTTACATGGTTCAGTGGTACTACCTGTTTTATGGAGCAAGTGAGTAATGCCAGTCGCCATGAATTTCGGCAACGTTCCAGACCCTAAAACCGACTGAAAGTGAGATGCCAAACGAGCATGAGCACTGTGTAACTATTTTAGACAGAAATTGTGCAATCCATCCGGTCCTGGTGATTTCCAATTTGATAATGAACGGACTGCACAGGTAACATCTTCTTGGTCTATCAAATATTTTTCATTTGTGGAATATTCTCACATGCTCGTTTAACATCCCTCATCCAATCGCCCTCGGAGTGAACAACGAGCACCGACCAAATACTGCGCCAAAATGTATTTGTGACTTCAGCATCAGGTAGTTGCTCATCATTCATAATTAGGCAAGGACGTTCCCAGTTTCTATAAACTGACTTCTGATCACTCTCAAACATGCGATTCACAAAATAACGATTCATACGTTTTTTGTACCTTCGAATTCGATTTGCCCAAGCATAGACTTTCTGCTCCAGAAAGTCAATGCGCTCCGTGATACGGGTGTTATATTCTTCGGGTTTGATGTCAGTTCCCAAAAAGGCTCGCCTCATGTAGCACATCACCCTTGGTCGATTATTGCCCGTTCTGAAACAGATAAGTTTGCCAATAAGCACCCTCGCTTCACAGATACGATATTCAATCCTGCCCTGCCAAGCGGGTTTAGCTTCTTTTTGTCGTATAGTGGACTCGTTTTTTAACAAGTTTAGTCCTGCTATATGACATGCCGCAACGGCCACACAGTACAGGATTGAATGTGTATCACTGATGCTGTCACTAGTACTTAATTAAAAGTGAGTCAAGGGTGCCCACTAGATCCCAGTTTTTTTCAATACGTGGGCAATCGTGGCAAGCGTGGCCTAATATTATTAGGCATGAATCTATATTCACGAATCGCACATTCTAAAATAATTCTTACCTCCTCATTGTACTGGGTGTCCATAGAAATAGTCGCGTCGTCACCTACCGCATTTGTTGGTGGAACAGATTGTGTAATATTAATTGCGGAAACTGTAGAAATAGGAGTAACACGGCTTGTTTGTATGGGCACTAAGCGTAGCAACATCCAAGAAACGACAGCGCTGGATGGCTCGCACCTTATCTGATAGTTGTTGAGCTGTAACGTTGACAGTTGGTTCGAGGTCCTGAAACAGAAGCAGCATATGGTCCCGGTACGCGGTGAGTTTGATTTCCCCCTCTGTTGCCTCAAAATATGCGAGCATGACGTTTTTACTGATGGTTTGCGTCCATCTCATGCGCTGCACATTACCACCGGTAGCGGGGGCCCTGTGTGAGGTCGGTGAGCCTCTGGGTCTCAAGCAAGTCGGTGGCCGGCCTCACCTTCGTCGCGGCGCAGGTGTTGGTGACGTCGGTGGGGAGAAAGACTCGTCACTTGAACTTGTGCTCGACGGCTCTGTCGTGACTGATGCTGCTGGTACAGTATCTGCTGGTTGAGAAGCGGAGCTTTGTGACGAGCCCGAGGGTGGTGGTCATGCTACTTCAGTTTGTGATCTTGTCAAAATTTTGATATAATGTATTTGTTCATGTTAGTTTTCAGTAAAATTTTCATTTTGACATATATGGCAAACGTCGTTATATTTTCTTCTTTAGATATTTTAATGTTTATAAGGTACTAGCGACCCGCCCCGGCTTCGCACGGGGAGCAGAGTATACATGCCTAATTTTTTTTTGTCATATAGGTAGTCGTATTCGTTGGTTGCGTCGAGTCGTCCTACTCGATGTCTTTTAATTAATTTTATTTCCAATCCTGCAAATATTTGAAAAATAAAAGATATACATAATAATCTAAAATATTTCTTTTCAACATTTATAGCTTCTTCTGATTACGTGTAAAAACGAACATATTGTATTTAGACGTGAGTGACAGGGCAACATAATTATTATTGTCCGTGTGAGAAGCATTGAGTGGTTAAGTCAATTCCAGCAACGTTTTAAATTTGACCTTGTGCTTTATTAAAAGTCATTCCAAACGTTAATTTAATTGGAAATTGGACCCGCTTGAATTGAAAAGGCAATTCTGAGAGTATCATTGAAATACTTAGTATAAAAACAGTTACACCAGTTCTACAATCAGTTGATATGGTAGATTCCATCAAAAACTTTTTTAAATGGACTATTTTAAGTCTTGTACCGCTTCACACTTTAGGTGGGTTTAAATTTCTTAATAATGTAATAGGAGAACCTACTTTTAATATTAATTTGTGCGGCGGGATTCCGGGAGGCGTCAAAGAATTCAAGTTGAATAATGTACTGCCTCCTCCCTATCCACGACTGTATCAACTGAGTAGGAGGTTTGTGATGATGCATCAAATTTTGAAATAATGAAATCATTTATTGCTCATTAGTGGGTGATAGGATAGCCCTTTCTTGAAACCAATTTAATGTCTTAGTGGTTATGTTACTAATATAGGGATATACTTTTTCAACCAATTCCTCCCTATTTTGCACCTAAACACAAAGATCCTTAAGGTTGATCATGACATTTCTAGCTTAAAATTAACCATTACCGATTTGGAACAAGTCGTTAGAAAATTGCCTATTATCTTCGCTGGATGATCAAATTCTCATGTTGATTTTGAGTTCACATTTAGTTATATCTGGCCAAAGATGCGATCTTTTAAGAGATGCATTGACTTCATCTACTCTGGTTCCCTTAGCTATAACAGGCAAAATTTGACGGAAATCGCCAGAGAACAAAATGGTGCAGCCACCCATTGGACAGTTTCTATTACGAAACAAAACACGAAATTTTTAACAACGCAAAATACCATAAGATATAAACTTAGTATTATTATTTTAATCGCCCAAGTACCTAAAATTAATAATAATTACTTCTGATAAAGTTCAATCGAAAAAAACTATGATGAGAATAATCAATTTTTATATTAGGTACTATAAGTTCACCTACCTAAAGACAACAGAAAACAAAAAACAAAAACTTAACCAACGCAATTGCAAACTTAAATTGAAAGAAATACCTATGCCACTCGGAGACAACCTATGACTGTGGAAATCTGTTTCCTATAGGGAAACACGGGCTTTTTTTGTGTCTTTTAGCTGTTAGCCGCACACGACTGTCACAGCTTAACCCGGACTATGGGTGAGCTCTGAGGGCTCTCAACCCGGACCGAAAAAACGCGCGTTTTTTTTTGGGTGGGTGTTCTTAGTTGTTAGCCTCAGATGGCTATGACAATTTTACCCGGACTGTGTATGAGCACTGAGGGCTCTCAACCCGATTATTACTATATATACCCGGGTATTGTACGTTATCCGTATAAGATAGATATATGCTATTGCGGACTTTTTTGCAGACCTATAAAAGATACACAATTCCACCATATATAGTTTTGATATATCTCCAACGGATCAGACAGCGTTTTCGATAAAAGCTCCCGGGCGGCTTGACTTTTTTCGACTTCTTCCACAATCATCGTCATATTTCAACCAATTTACACAAAAAAATTATGTATTATACATAGAAACCTTTCCCACGAACCACTCCGTCATTTAGTGAAAACCGCATGAAGATCTGTTCAGTAGTTTTTGTGTTCTTCACGTTCAGACAGAAAGACAGAGGCAGCCGAGGACTTTGTTTTATAATATTTATAGATTCTTAAGATATAGCTTTAAATTTCATGAATTTGTATTCATATAGGAATTTGTAACATTTGTATGTTATAGGTATTTTTAGTACAAATTATATGTCTATAAAATAATTAAAAATATTTTTGTAATATATTCTATTGACAAACATTTATATCAGTAATATATATGTGTATATATGTACATCAGTAATATTTATTATTATTATTTATAAAAAAAAATTGTACATGCTTATTATTCAATTAGCTCCCAGTGCGATGACCTTCGAACTCAATAGTTTAAATACAATATAAACAGGGTTGGACCGGATCCCTCAAGCGGCACCCGACAGTAAGTAACAGTCAGTTCTTCGAAAAATTTCAATAAGAATGTATTTTTTTATTGCTTTTGGTGTGCAAACGAACAAGCAGAACACATGATGGTAACTGTTACTGTCGCCCATGGACCTTTTTAATACCAAGGGTACAACTAGGTCGCTGCTTACCAATTAAAATCCCAAACCCACCCAGAAAGTTGGGCTTTTCCACACACTGAACAAAGCAAAACAGCACATTGCCAGTTCTCAGACGTCAATTTTCTACGAGAATGTGATACTATCACGGACGGACCAACCCGCGGCTGTAGACAGAAAACTGTCAAATATGATCTTATCACTATTAGATATATGTAAGCCTTATAACAGCTGTTATACCTTATTAGTATCTTACATATATGGCGCGCAAAAACTTGACCAATTGACGCAACATGCCTTCTGTTATATTTCTTTATTAGATTATGCGTTTTAAATATGCATTGTTGGGGCATTTTATCAAAAATTTGATATATCATCATCATCATCATCATCTCAGCTCATATATGTCCCACTGTTGGGTTCGAATCATTTCCTTCTCTTGCATAGATGTTATATGCGTTTTACATACCATAGTCGTCTCGTACGTTCACCCACGGGAAGATATGGGGTGGTGAATTGTATACTTACTCCGTTACCACACGGACAAAATTTTATTCACTTTTAATTATCCATGGGAACTAGCGATTGCTAAGAAATACTGAAAAGTACATCTGTACATTTATCACTTTTATTTCACAAATCAGTCAAGTCATTTAGCCATACTGTGGTCAAACACAACCACACCAAGACTCAGAACAATTGTTTATGGACTCCACAGATGGTGAAGTGTTTAAGACACCAACCTTCCTTTTTTTTTTTTTATTGGTGGGCTATGGATGCGTCTCGCCCCGCCGAATCGGTCCGGGGTGACGGAAAGGCGGCGCGTGATTCCATAGACCCACCGTAAAATCCTCTCTCTTCGCCGTGCGAGCGGGCCACCGGTACCCGATTTTTGACTTCGGTGGCACACCAACCTTCCCTGCCAGTGCCATGGGATTATACGCAGGACAATACCTTGTGCGATCCACAACGTGTTGTTCTCAGTCTGAGTATGGTTTGTCTGCGTTAATTGCATGGTTTTAAAGTACCCCGCAATACAAGGATTATTTTTAGGGTTCCGTACCTAAAAAGGAAAAAACGGAACCCTTATAGGATCACTTTGTTGTCCGTCTGTCCATCCGTCCATCTGTCAGTCTGTCTGTCTGTCAAGACCCTTTTTCTCAGGAACGCGTAAAGGTATCAAGCTGAAATTTATATCAAATACTCAAGTCTACTGTCCCTTAAAGCTGTGATAAAATTAAACTTCTAAGCCAATGCAATCAAAAGATAAAGCGTTTATGCTGCAAATTTCCGCAAATTTTCGACACTCGCAAGGGAATCAAAACCGGGGTACTATCCCAGAAACCTCCACGTGGTGTACCCTGGGTGCGGACGGCGGTCCCCAGTTCTTCTGTTGTACTGTCGTCCGTAGCAAATATCTGCGCGATTTCGCTCCTTACTCTACTACAGTCGTAGTAGAGGGTATAGGACGCGAAATATTGGGACGGGCTCAGTCACTCATTCATTTGAGGGCTGGGCAGGCACACGCCACCGCCCACACATCGTAAACCTGATTCTTTGCTTGTCTTAGTTTCAGGAGCGAGGGTCTTGGCTTAACCGCCCGGACCGCGAGGAAGACAACCTCTATAAAGAGTTCGAAGTAACATTCGGACTCGGAAATCACCCAGAATCTTAAGTTCTGGCGTGCGGCGAGAAGATGCATGGCAGATGGGTTGTTCTGTCGTTAGCACGCTCCAGCCAGGGTACCGGCTGACCCCCTGGTTGGTAAATGTAGGCTTGCCCGGGTAAAGGGATCTCTGCCCGGGTCGACGCAATGTATCTCCCATTCTCGTGGGAATCAAATGGATACTCAAAATTTAAATAAAACCGACGGGGATTGTAACGATCCTCACCCCAAGGCCCGGTCAAGCCGATCAAAAACTGACCAAGACGACGCCTCGTCCTCAGGACTTGAGGCGTCCGCCGAGGGCCCGGCACAAACCGTGGAGGCCCAGAAGAAGAAGAGGAGGTCGCCTCGAAAGTCTCGGGGCAACGGCCTGAGCCACAAAAGGCGGCTGGAGGAGCGGCGAGTGCGGAGGGAGGCTGCCGCCGTTGAAGAGAAGAAGGACGGTAGACTCGCAGCAGAGCCGTCGACGGACGAGGGCGACAGCGATGTCGCAGAGCCGTCCGAAGACGAGGGCGGCGGATCTACCGTCAACCGAATGGACGAGGGCGGTGATATTCCCGCAGGGCCGTCCAAAAAGGACAGTGGGTCGGCTGGTGAAGGCCCCACTAGGTCGTCGGCGCGTCTAGCAGCAAAGACGCCGCCGGCGACCGCGACTAAGAAGGAGGAGGCCCTCCCCTCACAGGTGCGAAAGCGCCCCCTGAGTAAGGGAGGCAGCTCGAGCGCCGAAACCGAGGGGAGCGTGGCCAACATGCCTCCACCCAAGATCCAGGCCTCCCGAAGAGGGCGAGGGACCTCGGTCATGGAAAGGGCGGCGGCGGTCGCTGTCCGCGCCGGCGAGGCCACGGATCTGCAGGCCGAAAATGTCCGCCTTAGAGGCGAGATGTCAGGCCTGCGGACCCGAAACCGGAACCTGGGCGACATGCTGGCGGAAATGCGTCGCGCAAACCGCCAGCTGTTGATAGACGTGGCCGACCTCAAGGCGCAGGTGGCGCTGTTCGTGTCACCCGCGCCAGCCGCGCTATCGGCCAGGGCCGGATACTCGGCGGCCGCTGCGGCGCCAAAGCCGCCTCGCGCTGCGGCGCCGACGACGTTGGGTGATGGCGTCAGCGTCACACCCGTCCCCGCGGCGAGGAAGACGCCTGCCGCCGCGAAGCGCGCGCCGCCGGCTGACGCTGGCGCGGTCACCGCGGTGAAACTCCCTGTTCCCGTGGTGAGGTTGACGCCTCTCCCCGCGGACCGCTTGCCGCCGGCTAGCGCCCCTGCGGCGCCAAAGCCGCCAGGCGCCGTAGAACGGGCCCCTAAGGAGGCTCAGCCGACCCCGTTTGAGGTGGGAGGCATATCGGACGAGGCCCTCGCCAAAATCATCGGCGCAGTGGGCAAGCTCGTCGATGCGCGCTTCGCCGTTCTGGAGGCGAGGTTGCCTCCAGAACCACGTGTCCGACCACCTCTCGCCGCGGACAAGCGGCCGCATGTGGCACCAGCCCCCGCCCCGCTGCCTTGTCAGGGTGGCCGCGTGGGGAGCTACGCCGCGGCCGCGGCCGGGCCTAAGCCCAAAGGCCCCGGCCCAGCTCCGAAGGGACCCGCCCTGAGGAGGAAGACGGCTCCGGCTCCTGCCGGACCGCTGAAGTCGCCCGCAACAACACCGCCGGCGACGACCAGCGAGGCCGCGACGAGGCCTTCCGCGTCTGGCACGACTGCCGTACCCGAACAGGGTTGGCAGGTAGCCGAACGCGACAGAAGGAGTCGCGGCCAAAGGAGGAGAGCGGAGGCCAAGCGCGCCGCTGAGGTCCCCGCTCCTCAGGCAGGAGCCGGACAGAAGAAGAGACCGCGCAAGGGGCTCAAGTCGCCGAAGACGGCCGCAGTGGTGATCACTGTGCTGCCCGAGGCGGCCGAGAAGGGCCTCAGCTACGAGGCCGTCTTGAGGAAGGCCCGGCGGGAGCTAGACGTCTCCGATATTGGAGGCGTCGAAGCCAGGACCCGCAAGGCCCGGACGGGGGCTCGAATTCTCGAGTTCCCAGGGGCCGAGGGCGCCAAGACGGCCGACAGCGTGGCCGAGAAGCTGAGAGGTTTGTTCGCCGAGGAGGGTGGCATCAAGATCGCCAGGCCCGTCAAGTGCGCCGAAATGCGCATTTCGGGTTTGGACGATTCAGTGACGGTGGAAGACATCCGGGAGGCTATTGCCTCGAAAACCGGGTGTCCCATAGACACCGTCCGGGTCGGTGCCATTCGTCCCGGTCTGGGTGGCGTAGGTGCTGCCTGGGCGCAGTGCCCGGTGGAGTCGGTCAGGCAACTGGCCGGCTCAGGCAGGCTCCTCGTGGGCTGGAGCTCGGCGCGGGTAACCGTGCTTGAGCACCGGCCTGCGAGGTGCTACAAGTGCATGGCGGTCGGACACACTCGACCGACGTGCACTAATTGCTTCGACTGCGGCGGATTGTGTTTCCGCTGCGGTCAGACCGGGCACGTGGCGGCATCTTGCGCCGCCCCGCCCCACTGCCCCGCGTGTGCGGCGGGCAATAAGCCCGCCAAGCACCGCATGGGCTCTGGGGCGTGCAAGCCTCCAGCTTCGGCCCCAAAGGCGCGGGGCGGCCCTACGACCACGGCCGCTCCCGCTCCTAGCGCGGTCCGATCGCCCGCTGGCGAGGAGGTCATGGACACAACCCGATAATGGGTACACCAGCCATGCACCTCCTCCTGCAGGCCAACACCAACCACTCCGCCGGAGCGCAGGATCTCCTCCTGCAATCCATGGCGGAGTGGTCGATTGGTGCAGCCGTAGTCGCGGAACCGTACGCCGTGCCTGATCGCCCCAATTGGGTGGTCAGTCGAAACGGTACCGCGGCAATCGTCGTCTCAACACAGCGGCACTTCCCGTCCTTGTCCCTTTTGGATAGGGGCGAGGAATTTGTCGCGGCGGAGTGGGGAGGGGTCACGCTTTATAGCGTATACCTCTCCCCCACTAGGAGGATGGACGATTTCGGGGCCTCACTCACCACCTTGGAGGCCTCGATACGGCGACTGGCACCGGGCCTCGTCCTGGTTCTGGGGGACTTTAACGCCAAATCCACGGCGTGGGGGTCCCCTATGACGGACGACCGCGGGCGGGCGGTTAACGAGTGGGCGGCTTCACTGGGCCTCTGTGTTCTGAACAGAGGCTCGGTGAACACGTGTGTGCGGCGGCAGGGCGGGTCGATAGTGGACTTGTCGTTCGCTAGCCCCGCTGTTGCGCCACGGGTGAGGAACTGGAGTGTCCTGGAGGAGGCGGAGACCCTGTCGGACCACCGGTACATCCGGATGGAGGTCGCCCCCCGGGAACCCGGTAGGGGTCACAGGGCGGACGGAGCTCCCGCGTTTCCGCGGTGGGCTGTGGGTCGTCTTGACAGGGATCTACTGGCGGAGGCGGCCATTGTCAGCACGTGGCTGTCCTCACCACCCCCAGCGGACGGAGTGGACGCTGAGGCTGTCCGCATTCGCAGTGCGTTAACGCAGATCTGCGATGCGGCCATGCCCAGAGTGCGGCGGCGTCCGCCTCCGAGGCAGGGGGTCTACTGGTGGTCCCCAAGACTGGCGGACCTTCGTGCGGCGTGTATCAGTGCCCGAAGGTCCTACACCCGCAGCCGGCGGCGTCACCGCGACGTCGAGCGGGAGGGCCAGCTGTACGAGGCGTACCGCAGTGCGCGGACTGCCTTTTGACTGGCCATCCGTGCCGCCAAGGGCGCGAGTTGGCAGGAGATGCTGGACGGTCTCGACCGTGACCCCTGGGGTCGCCCATATCGCGCGGCGTTGAACAAGCTTCGCGCGCGGGCCCCCCCCCTCACCGAGACCCTCCAGCCCGACTTCCTTCGTAGGGTGGTCGAGGAGCTGTTTCCACGGCAGTCGGAACACACGCCCCCGGTCATGGCTCCGCCAGATCAGGACCGGGAGGCCGACGACGACGAGAGTGTTCCGCCCGTGACGGAGTCGGAAGTGGGGGCGGCCGTGGCGAAGATTCGTTCCGCCACCACGGCCCCCGGCCCGGACGGAATTCCAGTCCGGGTGTTGACGTCGCTCCTCGAGCACTTCGAGCCTCGCCTCAGGCAGCTGTTCAACGCCTGTCTGACGTCTGGACGGTTCCCTGAGTGCTGGAAGGAAGGGAGGTTGGTTCTCCTGCCAAAGCCGGGACGGTCCCCGGATTTGCCGTCGGCCTACAGGCCCATCGTGCTCCTCGACGATGTGGGTAAGCTGCTGGAGCGTGTGCTCGCTGCCCGCATCGTCCGACACCTGGAGGAGGTGGGGCCCGATCTGTCGGACGCTCAGTATGGGTTTCGGAGGGGGCGTTCGACCATCGGGGCCCTATTACGCCTGAGGCAGGCGGCCGCGGAGGCCGTCGCCGGGAAGGGAGTGCTGTTGGCGGTGTCGTTGGACATCGCCAACGCATTCAATAGTCTGCCATTCGGCTGCATCCGGGAGGCGCTCCGGTTCCATGGAGTGCCCCTGTACCTCAGGCGGCTGGTGGCAGACTATTTGGAGGGCCGCAGTATCCTCTGCGCGGGTCCCGCAGGGGACATTGTGCGGAAGCCCATGTCGTGCGGCGTTCCACAGGGGTCGGTTCTGGGGCCGACTCTGTGGGACATCGGGTACGACTGGGCGTTGAGAGGGAGTCTCCCCCCCGGGCTGAGCTTGGTGTGCTACGCTGACGACACGCTCGTCACAGCCCGGGGCAGGACACTCGAAGAGGCGGCGAGCCTGGCCACTCTCGGCACCGAGGAGATGGTCAGGCGGATCGAGGCGCTGGGACTCAGGGTGGCCCTAAACAAGACGGAGGCCCTACTTTTCCATGGGCCCCGTGTGAGGCTGCCCATCGGCACCTCGATAGTGGTAAACTCCATCCACATCAGCATCCAGGCCCATATGAGGTACTTGGGTCTGGTGCTCGACGGGCGATGGTGGTTCCGGGAGCATTTCCGACAGATTGCTCCCCGGCTTGTCGGCGCGGCGTCCGCCCTTTCTCGACTCATGCCGAATGTGGGCGGACCCAGTTTTGAGGCCCGACGGCTGTATGCGGGGGTCATCCGCTCGATGGCCATGTACGGCGCACCCGTGTGGGCGAGGGCTCTGAACGCCCAGCTCAGGGCGGTTCTGTGGAGGCCACAGAGAGCCATGGCGGTCAGAGCCATTCGCGGGTACCGCACGGTGTCGACAGAGGCGGCGTGCCTGTTGGCCGGGACACCCCCGTGGGACCTAGAGGCGGAGATGCTCTCCGACCTCTACCGGCGGGTTATCACAGCGCGCGAGGAAGGTGGCTCCCCATCGTTGAGCGAGATAGCCACCTGGCGCGTGGATGCCCGCCGAGACGTCATCGCCCGTTGGGCTACGCGGCTGGAGAGGCCTAGGCACGGTGTGGAGACCGTTGAGGCCCTCCGGCCCGTATTGATAGAGTGGATGGAGCGGCGGCACGGAGTCCTCACCTTTCGGCTGGTGCAGGTATTGACGGGGCACGGGTGTTTCGGGTTGTACCTGCACAGGGTCGTGTATAGGGAGTGGACTCCGGCCTGCCACCACTGCAGGAGTGACGAGGACACGGCGCAACACACGCTGGAGGTGTGTCCGGGATGGGAGCGGCAGCGCCGTGACCTCGTCGCTGTCATCGGTGCCGATCTGACGCTGCCGGCCGTCGCGAGAGCGATGGTCGACAGCATCAGGTACTGGGACGCGGTCGCCGCCTTCTGCGAGGCTGTCATCTCGCAGAAGGAAGCGGCGGAACGGGCAAGGGAGGATTCCCGCGCCCCGGGCCGCCGCCAGCGGCCGGGGCGGCGCAGGCGCGAATACCTGCGCCTGATGCCGCCCTAACCGAGGCTTCGGGTGATCGGACCGGGGAATTGTCCGGTAACCCGACGTGAGGCCACCGCGTGAGGGCGACGCCCCGACGGCGAAATCTGTCGGGGCGTCGACGAGAGGAACCCGCGAGGGTGAACCGCCGGGCGGGCCACCGAAGTTAAAAATCGGGTCCCGGTGACCCGCTCGCACGGCGAAGAGAGAGGAGTTTTTACGGTGGGTCTATGGGGTCACGCGCCGCCTTTTCCGTCACCCCGGACCGATTTGGCGGGGCGAGACTAATCCATAGTCCACCAAAAAAAAAAAAAAAAAAAAGGGTATCAAAACCTGCAAGGTACTTCCCGTGAACTCAGAATCATGAAATTTGGTACGAAGCAACGTCTTATAGCACAGATAAAGGAAAAATTGCGAAAATTGTATATTTTTAATTAATTATATCATATAATAAAAAAAAATTAAAAAGTTTAAACTTACTACCCCTTTCCTCAAGAACGTGTAAAGGTATTAAATTGCAATTCATATCAAATACTCAGATCTATAACACCTTTAAGCTGTAACAAAATCAAATTTCTATGTCAACGCAATCAAAAGAAACAGCAATTTAAGCGCATATTTTCAAATACGCAACTACTCGCAAGGGAATCAAAATCTAAAGGGTTACTTTCAGTCGACCTAGAATCTTGAAATTTTGCATGAAGTAACGATTTATAGCATACATAAAGGAAAAATTCCGAAAACCTAAAATTTTTAGTTACATCACATTTTTTTTTAAGTTTTACGGAACCCTTCGTGCGCGAATACAACTCGCACTTAGCTGATTTTTTTTTGTACAGAGTGGTCTTTAAAATAAACAAAAACAAAGAAATTCGTGCTAAACTATTGTGTTCAAATTATCGTAAGTATGTCTCAAACATATTAGACAATTGTATTTTTCGGTCTACGCGTGAATGTGAGCAAAACCAAAATAATGGTCTTTGAAAGAGATAAAGCCAGAACAGATGTAAGAGTAACAATAGGTAATGATGTACTAGAGCAAGTGGATGAATTTTTATATCTTGGATGTGGATTTAGCCGAGATGGACGGTACACCACTGATATAGAGCGAAGAGTGAATGCGGGAAATAGAGTGAACGGAGCGTTGGGGCAACTTCTCGGCAGCCACCACCTCAGCCAGAAGGCACGTGTAGCAATACATAACGCAGTGCTTGTCCCAACATTACTGTATGGAAGCGAGAGTTGGGTATGCAGAAAAGAGTATGAAAGTAAAATTAATGCGGTCGAAATGCGATCTCTTCGGAAAATCTGTAGAGTTAGGCTGACCGACCGCATTCGTAACGACGACGTAAGAGAGCGAGTAGGTATGAAAGAGGGTATTGGTGTAAAGATGCGAAAGGGAATGCTCCGATGGTTCGGACATGTGGAAAGAATGCCGAACGAACGTCTGGTTAAGAAGATATACAATGCGAAAGTGGAAGGATGTAAGTACCGAGGGAGACCGAGACTAACCTACCTAGACCAGATCGGTCATGTACTGAAGGAAGGTGGAGTCAAGAGTCTCCGAAACCGGCGAGCGTGTATGAAGAGAATTATGAATGTTGAGGAAGCGAGTGAAGTATGCAGAGATAGAGTTCTCTGGCACTCTGTTCTCTCTGCCTACCCTGCAAGAGATATGGCGTGATGATATGTATGTATGTATGTATGTATTTTTCGGCAATACTCACGCGTTAGAGTCGATTATGTCGATCCGAGTTTCAAGCATATCCGATGCTTATCATCAGGGCGAGTGTGCAACCACATCTGAGAGCCCCCGACGTGCTCATGTATACTATTGTAATGTACAGAAAAAGTTAATGATATTATTGCAGAGAATGTAAAAACCAAAAATAAAATTTTCTTAATAGCATTTAAACATCTCGTTTTGAAATTAATGTATACACATTATAAATGTTCAATTATCTACATTGTACATAGAACTCGTGTTAGTAAATACCGCGACATAATATTTCGTATGTAACGTCCCCCCATCCTATTTGGTACCGAACATTTAATTTGGAAAATGAACATTCGTTCCGCAGTGCGTAGCGAGGGTCGCGGAATGGTTTAGTTGTGGTAATATGCGTGAGTGTTTGTTTAATAATAAACATTTCAATAAATTATTGAATTTATTACGATCGGCTTATAGCCTTTCTGTATTTACGTAACGACGACGTAAGAGAGCGAGTAGGTATGAAAGAGAGTATTGGTGTTAAGATGCGAAAGGGAATGCTCCGATGGTTCGGACATATGGAAAGAATGCCGAACGAACGCCTGGTTAAGAAGATATACAATGCGAAAGTGGAAGGATGTAGGTACCGAGGGAGACCGAGACTAACCTACCTAGACCAGATCGGTCATGTACTGAAGGAAGGTGGAGTCAAGAGTCTCCGAAACCGGCGAGCGTGTATGAAGAGAATTATGAATGTTGAGGAAGCGAGTGAAGTATGCAAGGATAGAGTTCTCTGGCACTCTGTTCTCTCTGCCTACCCTGCAAGGGATATGGCGTGATGATATGTATGTATGTATTGAATTTATTTGATGTAAATATATATTTTGATATGCATATATCGCATTCGTAACGACGACGTAAGAATTCAAATTCAACGTCTGGTTAAAAAGATATACAATGCGAAAGTGGAAGGATGTAAGTACGGGGGAGACCGAGCCTAACCTACCTAGACCAGATCGGTCATGTACTGAAGGAAGGTGGAGTCAAGAGTCTCCGAAACCGGCGAGCGTGTATGAAGAGAATTATGAATGTTGAGGAAGCGAGTGAAGTATGCAAGGATAGAGTTCTCTGACACTCTGTTTTCTTTGCCTACCCTACAAGGGACATGACGTGATGGTATGTATGTATGCATATGGTGAAGAAAGAAGTGTATAATGTATATCAGGCCTGACTTTAATGTGAGAGTTTTAGAGGCTAAAAAAATGGTTAGGTGCATTTTTATAGGAAATTTATACCACCAATTGACTGCACAGATAGCGTAGTAGTTAAGATATCGACCTTCTGCGCCAGTGGCGTGGGTTCGATTCCCACGTAGGACAATACTTTGTGCGATCCACTAAGTGTTGTTCTGAGTCTGGGTGTAATTTGCCTGCGTTAATTGGTTGTTTGTAAAGTCCTCCGCAATACAAAGATCTTTAGTGCAGACATTAAAAAAGAAAAATATTAATCTTCTAATAATTACAGTGATTATGCTATTAGCACTTCTTTTCGCTTTCTTTTTATTTCCATGTGGTGACGGAGTAAGAATACTATTCACCACCACATATCTTACCCGTGGGTGATCGTACGGGACGACTAAGGGATATAAAACGCATATAATATCTATGCGAGAGAAGGAAAACTCGAAACAAAACCCTATATCAACACATCTGACCAGCGCGGTATAGTAGGTAAATTTCCCTCCCATTACGGAGGAGGCCCGAGCCCAACAATGGGACATTTATGGGCTGTGATGGTGATGATTCCTTTTCGCGAAGGCGGCTATAAGTATTCCTTTTTGAGTGGAGTTTATAGTTTGGTGTTTGAATATTTTTAGTAATATTAATGTAATGAGAATATGTTTAAAGGCTTGCTTGATCTAGACTATAATCAATATAGTGAAATGTGCAACCTATGGTATATCTACAAGGCATTTTTAGTGGATAGTTAGAATTAAAAAAAAATGTACAAGCTACAATAAATCTACACACAACTCAGTATTAAAATCATAGAGTGAACAATCAATCATCCCCTATATTTCCATCCTTAGGGATATTTTCATTTTCAAATTTATTAATATGATACCAACTAAAAGGTATGAGTGTTTGAGAGTGAATACCCAATCATCCATCTATTTTTCTACCCTTGGCGTTATAAGTTTTGTTCAAAACTTTTATGGGATCAACTTTGAAGGTATTCCCCCTATTCGTTAAGAATTATCAAAATTGGTCTACTCTGTAAAAAGTTATGTGTATGTATGCGTGGTCTAACATAAAAAGAATATATATACCTATCAAATTGGGAACCTTCTTCCGTTTTTCGTCGGTTAATAGATAAAAATGGAGGATTCGAATTAAAACCCATACCAGTTCGTCTGACCAGCATGGTATAATAGGTTAATGTTTTCACCTATTGTGGAAAATACTCGAGTCTAGTACTGGAATATCATCATCATTCTCCTGCTCTTATCCCAATTACTTGGGGTTGACGCAATATGTACACGTATATTTCGCAAAAGTTATTGGCAATAGTTTTATGACCGGCCGCCTGCCTGACAGCAATCCTTCTTGGTAATGTAATTGTTGACCAAACGGCATCAGGTTGAGTTGGCCCAGGTCGATATAAAACTCTTAGTCGTCTTTTACGACATCCACGAGCAAAGTAAGGGCTGGTAGTATTCATAGCCGCTACCACACAGCGTTAGTACTGAAACATATACGAGCTGATATAATGCTGATGATGATGAGAAGGATCAATAAAAAAAAATAAGAAAGTGTTTAATGTAATTGGCGATAATCTGGAATAAATTTGTAAGTAATAACTCTGAACCCACCCAGAAAGGTAGTCGGCTCCCATGCTCATCGAACTTAGCACTACAACGTATCGCCCCTGCTCAGAGGTCGATTCTCTGGTTGAGTATGGCACTACCCCGGATGGACCGGCCCACGAAGACCACCCTGCTCTAAGAAAATAATTCTTGTATTTCGGTGGACTTTATAAACAAGAAATTAACGCAGACAAATTAAACTCAGCTCAGAACAACACTTTGTGGATCTCACGAAGTATTGTCCTTTTTTTTTTTTGCGTGGGCTACGCTCGGCGCACTCCTCGCACCACTCCATCCGGGGTGACAGAGGGGCGTAAGCACGCACACCCGCAACCCACCTGTGACATCGCCTTCGTCGTTGGGCCGACCACCGGAGCAGAGTGACTTGACCGTCAGTGGTCGACCCGACGGAATACCCCCGAGGGGTACCCTCTCCAAATTGTCCTGCCTGGGAATCGAACCTACGTCACTGGCACGGAAGCTCGGTATCTTAACCACTATGCCATCTGTGCAGTCTTTAAACCAGAAAACTGTCAATAATATGGCGCTACCACTATTTATGAATAAAAATATTACAGAAAAAAAAATGTATATTATGACATTTATCTTTAACGAAAGTAAAAAATAAATAATATTAAATCTTATACGATGTTGCGGTACCCTCTACAAGCCCGACTCGCACTTAACCGATTTTTATATTATAGAAGTTTGTTTGTCTTTGAATTACTTTGAGAAGACAGTGATGTCTTGCTATTTATAGTTACTTTTTTATGTCGTGTTTATGTTTTTTTTCTGGACTCACTCGCCATGTGTTTCAATTATCGCTTTATTTAGCTTATCCCTTACAATTGGTAAACTTAATTAATACCTAAATTCAGGTTCATCATTATTATTTCAACTCATATACGTCCCATTGGTGGGCTTAAGTTTCCTCCACAATGGGCGGCTAATAGAACTATTATTCTGCGCTGATCAAACGGGTTGGCATAGGATAGTATTTCAAGATTTCCTTTTCTTGCACAGCTGTTATATGATTATTAATATATCATAATCGTCTTTTACAATATCCACGGGCAAGATAAGAAGTAATGACGTATTTTCTTACGCAATCATCACACAAAAAAAAATCAAGTTACTAACGATAATATATATGAAACTAACGATAATAATTAAAAAATGATTATAATGATAGTTAGTTTATATAATCTACTAGCTGTCTCCCCACCCGGTGTCCTACTTTCCAGATAAGTGATCACCAACATATCATATACTAAAACTTTAACTGAAACACGCTACATCTTATGGTATAAATATTATTTCAAATAGTTCAATAGTTTTTGTAATGTAACCGAACAAAAAACCAGCTCTCCATTTATTAGTTAATTTATCTGCCCTCACCGCCAATTGAGCGAAGCACCCGTAGTGATGCCTTTATATTGTCGAATACGGGAGATCATCTAGATTAATTTGACTATTATATACTACTATATTCGAAATACTAGCTGTGTGGTAGCGACTACGAATACTACCAACCCTTACTTTGTTCGTGGATATCGTAAAAGATGACTAAGAGGCTTATAACGACCTAGACCAACTCCATCTGATGCCGTTTGGTCAACAATTACGTTCCTAAGGAGGGTTGATGACAGGCAGGCGGCTGGTCACAAAACTATTGCCAATAACTTTTACAACATGTACTATGAAAGAAGAGTACATATTGTATCGACCCCAAGTAATTGGGACAGGAGTAGGAGAATGATGATACTACTATATTCGAAATAGTGTTTGTGAATTTAAAAATACCCTATTTCTGCTTTTAAAATTGTAAAGTAAGTAGGATACCTTATGGCTAAAATAGAAGATATACATTTTGAACACTCATGAGAAACATCATAGCATATTTTTTTTTTATAAAATATATATCCATTTTCTTTTTGAAGATAACAAATGCCCTGCACTAAATTAATAATTCTTGTATTGCGAGGGACTTTACAAATATATAACTAAATAGATAAAAAATACACCTAGTCTCAGAACAACAATTTCTGGATCGCACAAAGTATTGTCCCGTGTGGGAATCGAGTCCTCGGCCCTGGTTTGGTAATTCGGTATCTTATCCACTATGCCATCTGTGTAGTCGGCAATTTAATATCAAATATAGCATGCATTAATACATACATACATACATATCATCACACCATATCCCTTGCAGGGTAGGCAGAGAGAACAGAGTGCCAGAGAACTCTATCCTTGCATACTTCATTCGCTTCCTCAACATTCATAATTCTCTTCATACACGCTCGCCGGTTTCGGAGACTCTTAACTCCACCTTCCTTCAGTACGTGACCAATCTGGTCTAGGTAGGAAAAATTAATAAATAAATTAATAAAAAAAATATCTTTCAGCGTACTAGACCTTATGATTTGAAAGAATAAAAACTGTTCGTTAATATTTTAAAGTTAAAAAAAATTGATGATACTCCCGACCCAAATATTTCAATCTCTATATTACATGTTATGACAACGGTCCCAGCGTCAAAATATAGCCTTCTTATATTGTGTTGTCATGTAACAGTCTTATGTTGTTATCCATTTGTAACTGGGGCCTAGCCTGGGCTTACTGGAGCTGTCCTAAGTGATTGGCATTTTGTTGAAATGTTTTTAGCCCTTCATTACTTGTAAAACCTGATAGCTTTTGTTTGCTTAAAGGTTTAAGAGTTTAAATTGTCGTTATAATTAGAACACATACTGAGTTTTCTTGAGTGATAAAATCAAAAGAAATTTAAACATTTTGACCGTTCTGAAAAAAAAATCTGTCTCTAGTAATTGCAATTTTATTTCCTTGCTTTCATAATGGCAATGTTGAGATTTGTACTTTTTATATATTAGGGATGATATTCATTATTGCCTTAGTAAAAAGTTTTATTTCATCATCTAGCAGATGATTCATCATAATATAAGAATCATAATCATATAAAAATTGTTTTTGACAGATAGAGAAATCATTTATAATTTGTACCAAAGTTAAAAACTTTATTAAGAGCTCAAAGCTGTGGAAATTGAAATGACCTAACTTATTTAAATACATAAGTAGGTAATCTCAAAGGTAACGAAATATTCATTTTTTTAAATATTTATTTAATTTATTCTTAATTTTATAATTTGCTGAACGATAAGAATAAAACATGTAAGCTTTGAGTTTAGTCAAACTTATAGCATGCGTCATTTAGTTTTTACGTCATTTAGTTTATTAATATCTGGATGACCGAGCCTTGCTCGGTATTTTCTTGTTAGTGTGTATTGGAAGATATATTTAAATATAATAAAAATAATGAAAACATAAATTAAAAAGTCAAAAGTAAAAATAGAAACTAAAAAAATATATCGAGCAAAAAGGAACCAGAGTCGCGTTTGTTGAATAAGAGCATCCAAAAAAAAAATATTTACTTTATTTTGTTTAGTATTTGTCGGTTTAGCGGCAACAGACATACATCATCTGTGAAAATTTCTGTCTGACTGTTTAACTATCATGGTTCATGAGATACATCCTGGTGATAGACAGATGGACGGACGGATGAACAGCAAAGTCTTAGTTATAAGGTCCCGTTTTACGCTTTGGGTACGGAACCCTGAAAAGGTTGAACTCACATAAAACTTGGTACAATAGAAATACTCTTTAAAATTAGAGTGTTTCTCAATACAATACAACAATACTGTATTAATGCAGCATTTGAAAGTTTCTAAGTTACAAAGAGGTCACTTTTAGGACACGGCGTTATATGAACGTTGAGTTTGAAATTTTAAATTCTTGGACAGCAATTTTCTAAACCGAATAGTGTAATTGAGAGCCATGATAATACATTGCACCGAATAACATGAAATCCATAGCTCATAAGATGTATTACCTGTTTTTATTATACTCTGGAGAGGGTATTTTTACCGCATAATGATTAGAAAGAGAGATAGTCATTTGTTATGTTTTGGTACGCTGTTTAGCCAGCGTTTAATCAACATATTTGTAAAATTGAGATGGAAAAGCCGAGTTATATTAGGAACAATCAGTAAGATACAATAGGGAAACAGGATGTTAATGCTGATCAGATTGGTCCCAAGACACCATGACCTACCTATGTGCGGTACTATGGTCGTTTCGATTTCTTTATACCAATTACTTGCAAACACTTTAATTCATTCGAAGGGGTCGAATATCAAAATAAATCCTTCGAATAAGTGATAAACCCCGAGTCTAACAACTGGTGGAGTTCCTGAATACTCTGCAGGCTCCCGGTCTCCTAACTCACATCTTAAAATAAAAGAGCTGGCGCGCCACCAGTATGCAAGAATAAACATTGCATTGCAATGTAATCGGGTCAACTATACTGACCGGTGGTTCTCGAGCAGAGTCTATATTTATTCCTAGGATTCTTCAAATACCATCAAATTACTACTTCGAATTTCAGAGAGTGCAGTTAGCCATCAAAGTCTGCTTCGCAATGACCATAAACAAAGCTCGTGGTCAAATTCTTAAGGTAGCGGGAGTAGACTTGAGAGAAAGCTGCTTCTCCCATGGGCAGTTGTATGTGACATGCTTCAGAGTAAGCTCACAGAGTAGCCTGGTTATTCTAGCAACCGAAAGAAAAACAAAAGATATTGTTTACAAAGAAATACTGTAATAGGTGTAGTATCGCGGGTGGATGTCAAAGAAGTAGTAACAGTGGTCGGCCTAATTTCGATAGAAAAGACGGTGGGTTATGCGGCTGCATACTACACTTCCGACGCTTCGGTCATAATGGGCGCGGTATGTTCAAAACATAGCCTGCTAAGAAAAAAGCCACCCATCCATAATATATAACAAAATTGCATGTTATTTTCATGTTTATTAAACCTTCCCTACACTATAACAAAGATTGTTAGCATCATCATCATTACAGCCCATATATGTCTCACTGTTGGGCTCAGGTCTCCTCCATAATGGGAGGGAAGTTAACCTACTATACCGCGCTCGTTAGACGTGTTGGTATAGGGTTTTGTTTCGAGTTTTCCTTCTCTTGCATAGATGTAATATGCATATAAAATCTCTTACGATCACCCACGGGTAAGATAGGGGGTGCTGAATTGTATTTTTACTCCGTCACCACATGGATAAGATTATTGTGCTATATAAGTACCTATACAAACATTTATACATAATAATTTATAAATTATAATAAAATTAATAACGTAAAAAACAAACAAAAATCCTATTAGAACCATTTTCGACTTCTACGCAGACAAAGATTCGGGCAAATGATAATTTAATAATTAATAAAATAATAAAAAAGGGCAAAAAGTAAATAAGAGAAGGTAAGGATACGAACCGAGCTCAATTTTCCAACTGAGCTAAATGTCAATTCTTAATGACAGCGTCAAAATTTGAAAACCTTCATATTCTAATAGTTTCAATACAACGAAAAATTATATTTTTTGTTGCCGAAAAAAACTGACAAAACAATATTTTCTATAAATGAAACCTAGCTAGATCGATTAATTGCCCCCGGAACCTCTTGTATGCTAAATTTGAAGAAAATCGTTGGAGCCGTTTCCGAGATTCAGATTACATAGGTATATATATATATACAAGAATTGCTCGTTTAAAGATAGCGAGATGTGTATGAAATAAAACTAATCCAAGACTGAAACTTCTTAACACTTAATACATGAATATCTCTTAGATCCCACCTCTCTTATACGCAACTTGTCCTGTACTAGTGTTGCAAAGATCCAAAAGCAGCATTTATTCATTTCTATACTCATATGCTACCGAAAAAAGTACGATATATAAATTATATTAGCATGAATTGAAGGCAATGGTCAGGCCACATAGCTTGTCGATCGGACACCCATTGGGGAAGAAAGTTTCTCGAGTGGCGACCACAAATCGGTCGACGCAGCGTAGAACGACCAGCCACTAGGTGGACTAAAGACATTGTCAAGGTCGCAGGAAACCGTTGGATGCAGGTGGCACAGGAGCGTTCTGAATAGCATTCTCGTGGGGACATAGGTCATGTCTAATAGTGGACGTCTATGGGCTGATGAATGGATGGTATATGTATTCAAATAAAAAGTATAATATTACCTGATGCCTAATTTATTTCTTCAAGCAACGGCATTCCTTACAACTGGAAATGATTATATTCTTAATTGAAACATGACCTTCACAAATATAATTACAGCGGACGGGCGTTAGCTCCTAATTGGATTCACGAAACTTTGAATTTGTCGTAGTGCCCGAGAAGTTGTGAATGGATATTCAAGATCCGACAAATTTATCAGTGAAGTGTTGTCTTCATAATAGAATAGTACTAGTTAATCTTTTAATAGCGTAGTCGTACATCTTTCTAGAGTTGTATGCTCGGCAGGAGAGGTTCTCGCGTTTTATAATAGATGGCACTAGTAGATAGTTCTGCAATTTGATTAGGTATTCTAGTTTACATGGGACCGATGGGCCTATAATTTGCTCGTGGTTTTAGAAGATATTATTTAAAGTATGAAAAAATACGCACTTTTTGAAAACCGAAATATGCATAGTTAAATACAAAACTCCCGTCACTGTGCATATTCTTATAATTTTCTTGCACATTCTTTATAATCTTAAATTTATCATATTTAAGTTATAATTTTAATTATCGTGATTCTATAAAATATATTTTCCGTGTGGTGACGGAATAAGAATACAATTCACTACTCCCTATCTTACCCGTGGGTGATCATAAGTGACAACTGAGACATATAAAATACATATAACATTTCTTCAAGAGAAGTAAAATTGAAACAAAACCCTATACGAACACGTCTAACCAGCGTGATGTAGTAGGTCAATTTCTCTTCCATTATGAAAGAAGCTCGAGCTCAACAGTAAGACCTACATGAGCTGAAATGATGATGATAATGATGATTCTAACTTGCCATTTATAGCATTTATAAGCTATGAATGAGGGAGCACTGACTTTTTTAACACAAATAGTGGCGGACGAGCAAGCGAGTCTTAAGCATTTACTGATGATATAAATAATACCAAGACGAAGTCAATATCGTGTTTTATTTTTAGGGTTCCGTACCTCGAATGGAAAAACCCTTATAGGATCACTTTATTGTCCGTCCGTTCGTCCGTCGGTCCGTCTGTCTGTCTATCAAGACCCTTTTTCTCAGGAACGCGTAGAGGTATCAAGCTGAAATTTATATCAAATACTCAGGTCTACTGTCCCTTAGAGCTAAACAACAACAAACAACAATCATGGATGACTTAGAAACATTAATACATTTATGAAAGAGTATTAAATGTTTTTTTATAAATCCATTTACTTATTTTTTTTCTGAAATCCATTAACCAAATACAAAATAAAATTAATATATTTTTTTTAAATTATAGGATTTTATAGAAAATTAGAAAGCTTTTTTTTATACAGCAAAAATAAATAAATGTATTAATATTTTTATTTAGAAAAATATTGTGTCGGTTGTTTTTAGATTTTTTTTTTTATTACAACTCGTTTTCAATAACAAATAGGTTTTGCTCACTCTCAGAAGTCTCGTCCTTGAAAATTTGCTACCCTGGGCATTATTCCCGAGTGCCCTAGTGTAAAATCCAACACTGACTGTAAGATAGCTTCTTATTGGTTCAATAAATTAATACAAAGTTATTATGAATCATTCGCACACTCTATAATCATTTGTTTGTCTTGTTAATTGATTTTGGCAACCGATTTATTTTAGGCCAATAAGTTTCTAACTTACTTCCCCTTTGTATTTTTTCTTTGTTAAGTTTAATTGAAAATTTTATACTGCGGTCGTTTTATCCCACTTTGAATCTATAAATAAACTGGTAATATTTTCAATTATAACTTTATTTCGTGGAAGCGTTTGATGAGAACATTGTTAATATTTTTTTTAAAAGACGATAGGCCACCAAGAAAATAATTTTTATACGGGCGATTTTACAAACATATAATTATTTAATAACGTTTGGTGAACGGGGGAGCCGGAAGTCCAAATGGCCCACCCATTGAGGTTCGTATTGGTAGTAATGGGTTAAGATTATATGGTCACCATTCGAAGGAATTAGTGATAGTACGGCTCTTATCAGGATCATAAGCCTTCTCAAGGAGAAGATTATCCCATAATCACCACGCTTGGTGGACATGTTAAAAAAATCATATAAATCGCCCAAATCAGTACTGTCTACTCTTTTAGTTCTCTCACATTAACTCTATCATCCCTGCTATCTAATAGCAGCTTGCATCAGTGGCAGTAACACTTACTATCGAACGTGCTGATTGCTCGTTTGTGCCGTAAGCAATAGGCAATAATAATTTCAATAGTGGTAGGACCATGCTGTTGACAGTTCTCTGTCTACAGCTGTGGGCCGATCCGTCCGGGGTGGTACCACACTCTCGCAGAAGATCGACGTCCGAGTAATGGTAATGTGCTATTGCGCTTCGTTTGGTGAGCGAGAGAGCCGGAAGCCCAACTGGGTGGGTTTGGGGATTGTAATGGTAGGCAGCGGCCTAGCTATAGCCTTGGTTATAGCAAAGGTCCATGAGCAGAAGTGACACTTACCATCAGGTGTGTTGCTAGCTCGTTTGCCACCATAAGCAATAAAAAAAAGCAATTATAACGATGTACTTTTTTCATATGAATTACCATTTTTTAATTTTACGTAATACACTATCCCCTTGAAAAAATTGCCCTTATTTGTAATATTTTAAACGAATGAAAATAATTTATAACTCGTATAACAATCTTAAGTGGTATCGTGAAATTTTTATCGTATCGCTTGTTATTAAAAAAGCAAAATAACTATTTGATATATATACGTCTTAGTTGCCACTTTATGGCGTGGCAGGTGAAAATATGAAGCGATGTTATAATTAACCTAAAAAATTGACCTATTTGCCTGTTTTAACAATGTAAAACAAAACAAAATGTAATACAAACAATGTGTTGTATTTCACACCGACCCAAATACGTCCATTTTGACGTTGACCAGCGATTTTTTTTAAAAAAACGAAACGTCTGCTTATTATTCGATAAATATTTTCATGTTTTTTTATGATCTCGATTTGATATTTTATTTCATAATACATAAATTTGAACGTGTAGTAATCCTTTATTGTCGTTAATCGTGTTTGTGAGGTTCCCCGGAACAGAGAGGTTTGTTCCATAGTCACCATTCTACTACTCTTATTCCAATTATTTGGGGTCGATACTATATGTACTCTTCTTTCAGAGTACATATTGTAAAAGTTATTGGCAATAGTTTTATGACCGGCCGCCTGCCAGACGTCAACCCTTCATGGGAATGTAATTGTTGACCAAACTGCATCAGATGGAGTTGGTCCAGGTCGTTATAAGTTGTAATTGTTTCATAGTGCGGGGCGTTCATTAAAAATAAGACAATTATCAATTACCCAATAGTTTTGCGTACTTTAATCACCTATTTTCAATCCTAATGTTATCGTAGATATGGTATAAAACTTCTGGATAAGTTCTACGACTAGATGCATTCAATTCCCTTCAGAATATCTGGTGAAAACGCTACCTTTCATCTATCAAAAGCATCATAACAATTTTAATCCATCCATTCGTCAAACTATTAACTTCTTCATGTACATGGTTGGATATTAAGTGCCTAAGGGGCAGATAACTCCTGCTTATTCTCGAAGTGGTATATATAGGTATTTTTTTCTACTCCCAAGGCAATGAGACATATTCTTAATTTAAGCTATATGGAAAACAATTTTAATAAAGATTTATTTACTTAATGAGTTCAAATAAATAATTGAAGTGAGAAGATTTTAATTTATTCAAAAATGCTTCCTGGCTATTCGGATGTCCAAATGTCCGGCTGTTTTCCTCATTAGCTCGCATTTCTAAACTGATCCTTGTGTAAACTATTATGAAAATTTTCCGTATAGATTGAGTAAGAATACAATTCACCTGTTGTCCATGGGTGTCGTAAAAGACGACTAAGGGATATCATGTGTAGATAGCAATCGATGCATCAGAAGGAAAATTCGAAATAAAATCCTATACCAACACGTCTATAATAGCAGTATCGTATATTTTTTGAATTGAATTTCTCTCCCATAGTGTAGGAGGCCCAAGCGAAATAGTGGTACATATAGGGACTCAGATGATGATCATTTTGATTATGAGCAGGTTCGATAATTATATGCATTTTTTAAAAAGCCCTGTGATAAGAATGCTAAAAATTCAATAAAGGAATTTCATTCATTTTGAAGAATATTTAAATATCTCACAGTACATGTTGTTCCCCCACTAGGTGCATTATCAAAGTCGCAGGAAACCGTTGGATGCAGGTGGCACAGGACCGTTGCAAATGGCATTCTCATGGGGAGGCTTATGTCCAACAGTGGACGTTTATACGGGCTGATGGATGGATGGATGGACATTTTTGTTACCCTTATTAACAAATCAATCACCTGCACAGATGGCGTAGTGGTTAAGATATCGACCTTCCGTGCAAGTGTCGTGGGTTTGATTCCTACGCAGGACATTACTTTGTGCGATCCACAAAGTTTTGTTTTGAGTCTAGGTGTAATTTGTATGCGTTCATTATACGTTTGTAACGGTCCCCGCAATACAAAAAAATATTTCCTTTAAATAAAATATTTTAAATGATCTCATGTGTGTGAAAAGGTGATAGATAATGAAGAGATGAAAAATAATGAAATGAAAACAAAATTTAATTTCATTTTATTCAGTTTTAAATAATACAAAGACAGAATCACGAGGTATACAGAGCCATGTAAGAATAAATGCCGATACAAGATGCACTTAAAAACATCTTAAGACTTGGTAAGCAAAAATTGCCGACATCAGCTGTACGTGTGCTCAGCACTGAACGTCGTAGGCACTTGCTCTGTATGACACTTATTGGTGCTGCAGTGCAGCTCCTTTTACGAGAAACAAACTATTACTTTGTTCTTCTTTTTCAAAAAGCATTAAGTTTATTTTAAGCCCTTGTAATATATATATGAAGGCTTCTTATAATAGTGAAAAAAGTTTTTCTGGATGTTTTTCACGATTGTCCTGTGAATTTTTAATCGATTTTAACTTTTTTAATCGATTGGTCTATTACTTTTGTATTAATAACAATTATTTGGATTTTAGTAAAAGAGTGTTTCTTATTTTCTTTTAGCTTCTGCCCATGATTCGGACCTTGTAAATAGTATTTTTTTTTTCAAACATGAACTATTATCCCAAGGGAACATATTACCAGGATAATAAGTGTTCAATATATTAATTCAGTAAATGCCCTAACTTTGTGTCAATTTTCATGTAAATTTGTTCAGTGATTTTCTCGAAAATCCAAACATCTTCACAGACTTGCAAACTTTTACATTAATATTTTTTTTAATGCTTATTGGCAAAGTTGGTGGCAAAGTAGCAAGCAGCATACTTGATGGTAAGTGTTATCTACCATATTAACTTTTTGATAAAAACTAAAACTCACCAAAGTTGGATTGTCGGCTCTCTCGCTCACCGAACGAAGTACAACATCACATCGCTATTGCTCAGACGTTGATTTTCTACGAGAGTGTGGTACTACTTCGGACGGACCGACCAGCGGTTGAAGACAGTACACTGTTAACAGTATGGGCCCTATAAACTAATATTAGTAGTCCGGCTGATCATCTAATCGAAAAAATACGTTTGCTTGTCCGGCTTTACATACAAAAAATATTAATACAAATTAAAAAATTATATAATATTAATACAAACTAAAATTAATATAACAATGATGTAAACTTTTTATATCAATTATATATAATTTATGGTAAACGTCATAAGGTAATAAATAAATTTGTGTTTCAGCATTTTTCAATTTCCATCCCCTAAGTGTGTAAAATAGTAAATAAATATGTTTTTAAGCATTTGTCAATTTTCATCCTTTTTTTTTTTTTTTTTTTTGGTGGACTATGGATTAGTCTCGCCCCGCCAAATCGGTCCGGGGTGACGGAAAAGGCGGCGCGTGACCCCATAGACCCACCGTAAAACTCCTCTCTCTTCGCCGTGCGAGCGGGTCACCGGGACCCGATTTTTAACTTCGGTGGCCCGCCCGGCGGTTCACCCTCGCGGGTTCCTCTCGTCGACGCCCCAACAGATTTCGCCGTCGGGGCGTCGCCCTCACGCGGTGGCCTCACGTCGGGTGACCGGACAATTCCCCGGTCCGATCACCCGAAGCCTCGGTTAGGGCGGCATCAGGCGCAGGTATTCGCGCCTGCGCCGCCCCGGCCGCTGGCGGCGGCCCGGGGCGCGGGAATCCTCCCTTGCCCGTTCCGCCGCTTCCTTCTGCGAGATGACAGCCTCGCAGAAGGCGGCGACCGCGTCCCAGTTCCTGATGCTGTCGACCATCGCTCTCGCGACGGCCGGCAGCGTCAGGTCGGCACCGATGACAGCGACGAGGTCACGGCGCTGCCGCTCCCATCCCGGACACACCTCCAGCGTGTGTTGCGCCGTGTCCTCGTCACTCCTGCAGTGGTGGCAGGCCGGAGTCCACTCCCTATACACGACCCTGTGCAGGTACAACCCGAAACACCCGTGCCCCGTCAATACCTGCACCAGCCGAAAGGTGAGGACTCCGTGCCGCCGCTCCATCCACTCTATCAGTACGGGCCGGAGGGCCTCAACGGTCTCCACACCGTGCCTAGGCCTCTCCAGCCGCGTAGCCCAACGGGCGATGACGTCTCGGCGGGCATCCACGCGCCAGGTGGCTATCTCGCTCAACGATGGGGAGCCACCTTCCTCGCGCGCTGTGATAACCCGCCGGTAGAGGTCGGAGAGCATCTCCGCCTCTAGGTCCCACGGGGGTGTCCCGGCCAACAGGCACGCCGCCTCTGTCGACACCGTGCGGTACCCGCGAATGGCTCTGACCGCCATGGCTCTCTGTGGCCTCCACAGAACCGCCCTGAGCTGGGCGTTCAGAGCCCTCGCCCACACGGGTGCGCCGTACATGGCCATCGAGCGGATGACCCCCGCATACAGCCGTCGGGCCTCAAAACTGGGTCCGCCCACATTCGGCATGAGACGAGAAAGGGCGGACGCCGCGCCGACAAGCCGGGGAGCAATCTGTCGGAAATGCTCCCGGAACCACCATCGCCCGTCGAGCACCAGACCCAAGTACCTCATATGGGCC
Organism: Lymantria monacha; assembly: GCA_905163515.2. Taxonomy (NCBI): domain Eukaryota; kingdom Metazoa; phylum Arthropoda; class Insecta; order Lepidoptera; family Erebidae; genus Lymantria; species Lymantria monacha. The sequence goes on from LR991102.1 coordinate 4,204,886, forward strand.
TGGATGCTGATGTGGATGGAGTTTACCACTATCGAGGCGCCGATGGGTAGCCTCACACGGGGCCCATGGAAAAGTAGGGCCTCCGTCTTGTTTAGGGCCACCCTGAGCCCCAGCGCCTCGATCCGCCTGACCATCTCCTCGGTGCCGAGAGTGGCCAGGCTCGCCGCCTCTTCGAGTGTCCTGCCCCGGGCTGTGACGAGCGTGTCGTCAGCGTAGCACACCAAGCTCAGCCCGGGGGGGAGACTCCCTCTCAACGCCCAGTCGTACCCGATGTCCCACAGGGTCGGCCCCAGAACCGACCCCTGTGGAACGCCGCACGACATGGGCGTCCGCACAATGTCCCCTGCGGGACCCGCGCAGAGGATACTGCGGCCCTCCAAATAGTCTGCCACCAGCCGCCTGAGGTACAGGGGCACTCCATGGAACCGGAGCGCCTCCCTGATGCAGCCGAATGGCAGACTATTGAATGCGTTGGCGATGTCCAACGACACCGCCAACAGCACTCCCTTCCCGGCGACGGCCTCCGCGGCCGCCTGCCTCAGGCGTAATAGGGCCCCGATGGTCGAACGCCCCCTCCGAAACCCATACTGAGCGTCCGACAGATCGGGCCCCACCTCCTCCAGGTGTCGGACGATGCGGGCAGCGAGCACACGCTCCAGCAGCTTACCCACATCGTCGAGGAGCACGATGGGCCTGTAGGCCGACGGCAAATCCGGGGACCGTCCCGGCTTTGGCAGGAGAACCAACCTCCCTTCCTTCCAGCACTCAGGGAACCGTCCAGACGTCAGACAGGCGTTGAACAGCTGCCTGAGGCGAGGCTCGAAGTGCTCGAGGAGCGACGTCAGCACCCGGACTGGAATTCCGTCCGGGCCGGGGGCCGTGGTGGCGGAACGAATCTTCGCCACGGCCGCCCCCACTTCCGACTCCGTCACGGGCGGAACACTCTCGTCGTCGTCGGCCTCCCGGTCCTGATCTGGCGGAGCCATGACCGGGGGCGTGTGTTCCGACTGCCGTGGAAACAGCTCCTCGACCACCCCACGAAGGAAGTCGGGCTGGAGGGTCTCGGTGAGGGGGGGGGCCCGCGCGCGAAGCTTGTTCAGCGCCGCGCGATATGGGCGACCCCAGGGGTCACGGTCGAGACCGTCCAGCATCTCCTGCCAACTCGCGCCCTTGGCGGCTCGGATGGCCAGCCGAAAGGCAGTCCGCGCACTGCGGTACGCCTCGTACAGCTGGCCCTCCCGCTCGACGTCGCGGTGACGCCGCCGGCTGCGGGTGTAGGACCTTCGGGCACCGATACACGCCGCACGAAGGTCCGCCAGTCTTGGGGACCACCAGTAGACCCCCTGCCTCGGAGGCGGACGCCGCCGCACTCTGGGCATGGCCGCATCGCAGATCTGCGTTAACGCACTGCGAATGCGGACAGCCTCAGCGTCCACTCCGTCTGCTGGGGGTGGTGAGGACAGCCACGTACTGACAATGGCCGCCTCCGCCAGTAGATCCCTGTCAAGACGACCCACAGCCCACCGCGGAAACGCGGGAGCTCCGTCCGCCCTGTGACCCCTACCGGGTTCCCGGGGGGAGACCTCCATCCGGATGTACCGGTGGTCCGACAGGGTCTCCGCCTCCTCCAGGACACTCCAGTCCCTCACCCGTGGCGCGACAGCGGGGCTAGCGAACGACAAGTCCACTATCGACCCGCCCTGCCGCCGCACACACGTGTTCACCGAGCCTCTGTTCAGAACACAGAGGCCCAGTGAAGCCGCCCACTCGTTGACCGCCCGCCCGCGGTCGTCCGTCATAGGGAAGCCCCACGCCGTGGATTTGGCGTTGAAGTCCCCCAGAACCAGGACGAGGCCCGGTGCCAGTCGCCGTATCGAGGCCTCCAAGGTGGTGAGTGAGGCCCCGAAATCGTCCATCCTCCTAGTGGGGGAGAGGTATACGCTGTAGAGCGTGACCCCTCCCCACTCCGCCGCGACAAATTCCTCGCCCCTATCCAAAAGGGACAAGGACGGGAAGTGCCGCTGCGTTGAGACGACGATTGCCGCAGTACCGTTTCGACTGACCACCCAATTGGGGCGATCAGGCACGGCGTACGGTTCCGCGACTACGGCTGCACCAATCGACCACTCCGCCATGGATTGCAGGAGGAGATCCTGCGCTCCGGCGGAGTGGTTGGTGTTGGCCTGCAGGAGGAGGTGCATGGCTGGTGTACCCATTATCGGGTTGTGTCCATGACCTCCTCGCCAGCGGGCGATCGGACCGCGCTAGGAGCGGGAGCGGCCGTGGTCGTAGGGCCGCCCCGCGCCTTTGGGGCCGAAGCTGGAGGTTTGCACGCCCCAGAGCCCATGCGGTGCTTGGCGGGCTTATTGCCCGCCGCACACGCGGGGCAGTGGGGCGGGGCGGCGCAAGATGCCGCCACGTGCCCGGTCTGACCGCAGCGGAAACACAATCCGCCGCAGTCGAAGCAATTAGTGCACGTCGGTCGAGTGTGTCCGACCGCCATGCACTTGTAGCACCTCGCGGGCCGGTGCTCAAGCACGGTTACCCGCGCCGAGCTCCAGCCCACGAGGAGCCTGCCTGAGCCGGCCAGTTGCCTGACCGACTCCACCGGGCACTGCGCCCAGGCAGCACCTACGCCACCCGGACCGGGACGAATGGCACCGACCCGGACGGTGTCTATGGGACACCCGGTTTTCGAGGCAATAGCCTCCCGGATGTCTTCCACCGTCACCGAATCGTCCAAACCCGAAATGCGCATTTCGGCGCACTTGACGGGCCTGGCGATCTTGATGCCACCCTCCACGGCGAATAAACCTCGCAGCTTCTCGGCCACGCTGTCGGCCGTCTTGGCGCCCTCGGCCCCTGGGAACTCGAGAATTCGAGCCCCCGTCCGGGCCTTGCGGGTCCTGGCTTCGACGCCTCCAATATCGGAGACGTCTAGCTCCCGCCGGGCCTTCCTCAAGACGGCCTCGTAGCTGAGGCCCTTCTCGGCCGCCTCGGGCAGCACAGTGATCACCACTGCGGCCGTCTTCGGCGACTTGAGCCCCTTGCGCGGTCTCTTCTTCCGTCCGGCTCCTGCCTGAGGAGCGGGGACCTCAGCGGCGCGCTTGGCCTCCGCTCTCCTCCTTTGGCCGCGACTCCTTCTGTCGCGTTCGGCTACCTGCCAACCCTGTTCGGGTACGGCAGTCGTGCCGGACGCGGAAGGCCTCGTCGCGGCCTCGCTGGTCGTCGCCGGCGGTGTTGTTGCGGGCGACTTCAGCGGTCCGGCAGGAGCCGGAGCCGTCTTCCTCCTCAGGGCGGGTCCCTTCGGAGCTGGGCCGGGGCCTTTGGGCTTAGGCCCGGCCGCGGCCGCGGCGTAGCTCCCCACGCGGCCACCCTGACAAGGCAGCGGGGCGGGGGCTGGTGCCACATGCGGCCGCTTATCCGCGGCTAGGGGCGGCCGGACACGTGGTTCTGGAGGCAGTCTTGCCTCCAAAACGGCCACACGCGCATCAACGAGTTTGCCAACTGCGTTGATGATTTTGGCGAGGGCCTCGTCCGACAAGCCTCCCACCTCCAGCGTCGGGGTCGGCTGAGCCCCTCCAGGGGCCCGCTCCGCGGCGCCTGGCGGCTTTGGCGCCGCAGGGGCGCTAGCCGGCGGCAAGCGGTCCACGGGGAGAGGCGTCAACCTCACCACGGGAACAGGGAGTTTCACCGCGGTGACCGCGCCAGCGTCAGCCGGCGGCGCGCGCTTCGCGGCGGCAGGCGTCTTCCTCGCCGCGGGGATGGGTGTGACGCTGACGCCATCACCCAACGTCGTCGGCGCCGCAGCGCGAGGCGGCTTTGGCGCCGCAGCGGCCGCCGAGTATCCGGCCCTGGCCGATAGCGCGGCTGGCGCGGGTGACACAAACAGCGCCACCTGCGCCTTGAGGTCGGCCACGTCTATCAACAGCTGGCGGTTTGCGCGACGCATTTCCGCCAGCATGTCGCCCAGGTTCCGGTTTCGGGTCCGCAGGCCTGACATCTCGCCTCTAAGGCGGACATTTTCGGCCTGCAGATCCGTGGCCTCGCCGGCGCGGACAGCGACCGCCGCCGCCCTTTCCATGACCGAGGTCCCTCGCCCTCTTCGGGAGGCCTGGATCTTGGGTGGAGGCATGTTGGCCACGCTCCCCTCGGTTTCGGCGCTCGAGCTGCCTCCCTTACTCAGGGGGCGCTTTCGCACCTGCGAGGGGAGGGCCTCCTCCTTCTTAGTCGCGGTCGCCGGCGGCGTCTTTGCTGCTAGACGCGCCGACGACCTAGTGGGGCCTTCACCAGCCGACCCACTGTCCTTTTTGGACGGCCCTGCGGGAATATCACCGCCCTCGTCCATTCTGACGGTAGATCCGCCGCCCTCGTCTTCGGACGGCTCTGCGACATCGCTATCGCTCTCGTCCGTCGACGGCTCTGCTGCGAGTCTACCGTCCTTCTTCTCTTCAGCGGCGGCAGCCTCCCTGCGCGCTCGCCGCTCCTCCAGCCGCCTTTTGTGGCTCAGGCCGTTGCCCCGAGACTTTCGAGGCGACCTCCTCTTCTTCTTCTGGGCCTCCACGGTTTGTGCCGGGCCCTCGGCGGACGCCTCAAGTCCTGAGGACGAGGCGTCGTCTTGGTCAGTTTTTGATCGGCTTGACCGGGCCTTGGGGTGAGGATCACTACGATCCCCGTCGGTTTTTAAAGTATTTAAATTTTGCGTATCCATTATGAATCCCACGAGAATGGGAGATACATTACGTCGACCCGGGCAGAGATCCCTTTACCCGGGCAAGCCTACATTTACCAACCAGGGGGGCAGCCGGTACCCTGGCTGGAGCGTGCTAAGAACAGAACAACCCATCTGCCATGCATCTTCTCGCCGCACGCCAGAACTTAAGATTCTGGGTGATTTCCGAGTCCGAATGTTACTTCGAACTCTTTATAGAGGTTGTCTTCCTCGCGGTCCGGGCGGTTAAGCCAAGACCCTCGCTCCTGAAACTAAGACAAGCAGAGAATCAGGTTTACGATGTGTGGGCGGTGGCATGTGCCTGCCCAGCCCTCAAATGAATGAGTGACTGAGCCCGTCCCAATATTTCGCGTCCTATAACCTCTACTACGACTGTAGTAGAGTGAGGAGCGAAATCGCGCAGATATTCGCTACGGACGACAGTACAACAGAAGAACTGGGGACCGCCGCCCGCACCCAGGGTACACCGCGTGGAGGTTTCTGGGATAGTACCCCGTCAATTTTCATCCTCTAAGAGTGTAAAATAGGTGATTAAATTTTGCATCAATACAATTACTTGATTACTGATTGATTTAAAATTAACACAAGTATTTTAACCAATAAATAATGTCTTGCTTTTACGAATGAAATACATGTCAAATAATGATAAAAGCAGCATGTATATTGATTTTGAAAAGGCGATCCGAAACTGTATTACAATTTTGTATCTTCTCTATAAAAGAGTCGTAGGCATCTTCAGATATAGGAGCAGACCCAAGAAGGCGCTAGGAAATTCTTTCTATGATTTGAATGTTTGGAGCCAAAACTTTAAATTTTGGAAAAACTGATTGTTTGACTATATTTTGTTGATAAATATTTCACATTTTGATGTATTTAAAACTGAACTTATTGATTAAAATTTATTCTGTAAAAAAACCAAATCTTGAAGAACTGTATCTGGTTTGCCTCTAAAGGTTCCATCATCTAAATATCAAATATTCCATTCTGAATTTAGTTGCTGAATAATTGGTTGTATAGCCAAACTAAAAATGGCTGGTCCAAGAGGGTATGTGGATAGCCAACCGCTGATTCTAAATGATTGTCTTTATACAGTAATTTAAAAGGATGTTGGTAACATTGCCAAAGAAAGTTATAAATTTTTGGTGTCTCTAATTTTACTTGTGACAGCAGGGTCTATTCACTGAGTTAAAAGTTTTTTTTAAATCTACTTTTAAATTAACCTGAGCCTCACCAGAACTTAGATATAGAACTACGGCGTGTATTGCAGCTTCGCAGCCTCCTCTCGACCCGAAGCCCAGTTGGTGTGGCTCGAATGTAGAGGCAAGCTGAGATTTGTAATATTAGCAACATATTTTGGCTGCCATTCGTCGGTATGAATACCCTACGGCAATGGGACAAATGCCACTATCTATTTTCAGAAGAGCACAAAGTTGGCACCGTATAAATATCAATGATACATTCGTTCACATTGCCGGATAGCATGAGGTTTATTAGAGTGGTCACCTGCTTTAGAAAGGCCTCGCAAGCTGCCACCGCATCCGACTGCCCGAGCACACAAGATCTTTTAAATGTTGTGGTGTCAAACCGTCAAGACCACCAACAGAGCCAGTACGGAAGGACTTAATCACCGTAAAAACATCCTTAGCAGTGGTACTTAACTGTACAGAAGCAAAGATTTGGGAAGTTGGGATCATCAGAAGGTGTTGGATGCTTGCTCCTCAGACCTTCAAGCGTGTTTAAAGAGTAAGGTGCACTGTGTCACTGTTAAATAAAAACTTGGACGCTCTCCTTATATCGCCTTATCTTACTTAGACTACATAATGATATATTGAATTAAGTTTCCAAATTATTATATGTTGATATATGTTAATATTAATTAAATGTTGATCACATTTATCATAATTAGCCTCTGAAATACGTATATTTCGAAGCTGCTCAGCTTCTTCAAGGTAATAAAGCTTTTGTATTTTATTAATCGTTGGATTCTTATGAATTGTAGGTATAAAAAAATCTCGAAAAGTTGGCCATTTAACATATTTATCAGAAGGGGTTGGTCTAGTTATTATAGGCAATTTTATTATAGAGATTCATAATTCATACACCATTCATAATTCATACACCATCAGAATTATGGTATGGTGTTACTTCGGAACTAGAGAAAGCATTGCTACCTTGCAATTTATCCAAAGTAGTTTTTAATTCACATTTTAATTCTAAATATAAATGTTCAATATAAAAATAAATTTCATTCATTTGATGGATGGACACGAGAATTTTTCAGGATCAGATTTTTTAATAATGTTCGTACTCGTATAAGTTGTATTAAATTGGGACCACAAATTTTCAACAACTTCTAACATCGTTTCTATATAATGAACCCTAATTCTCTCTTTAGGAGATCATTTGTAATTAGATTTAGTTCTGAACAGTCGTTCGTGAACATCCTGTTGTATTTTTATAGGAGATTATAACGACATATTAACAATATAAAAACAAAACAGGCAAAAAAAATGTATATAAAAATGTTTAGTATAAAGTTAAAGTTCAATAAGTTTCACAAATTAAAAATACCACTCACTTTAACTCGACTCAATTTCCCCCACACCAAACAACAAATGATGTTTACCCACAATGTTTTATACTACTCACTTTTTGTGATTTGAGGCATCTGCAGCGTGCTTGCTACTTATTAATTACTTACCACTGCTGACATTTGCAGTCATTCTGCTACTGTTTCGATATGTATAAGTCGTACCTTTGCTCCTTCCGACCGAAGTAGTATTTAACTAGCTTGCTTGTTAGCTCAGTAGCTAGCACTAGAGAGGCGACTATCAGTATAGTCGCCTCTGTACACTTTCTCAATGGATACGTTGAAAATTTTCCTTTATCCATGCCGCAGAAGTGTAAGAGGTTAATATTACTCCACCCTAATTAAATAACACCTGAAATTATACAATCCTTGCCTATCCAACTCGAAGGACCTGGATTAGGATTATTTTCTAATAAGTTGTTAGATATTTTATAATAATAAGGATTATTTTAAAATAAAAAAAGGATTTTCTATTTAAAAAATTCTGGTCGACAACCTAAAAATTTTTCGTATTACCTACATATTTGAGATACTTTTTAAAAAACACAAAGCTGTCATGAGGACTGACGACAGAAGTGAAAATTTAAACCTATGAAAGTACATAATGAATATTATAAATTAAAATAATACCCTGTTTCTAATTAGATGTCGGTGTTAGAAATTCTGAATCACGGTATGGTTTCGATGCAGTAAATCTCATACGGTACTCGTTGCTAATGCTCGCGCTGGTCTGTAACAAGTTTACTACGCGCATGAGTTCGAGTGCCATTGCGTTAAACGTTTAACGCAACCTTGTTGGAAGTCGCATTAGAAGTTTCACTTTAATTAAATTCTATTTTCTTATGTATTTAAATCTAACTGGCCATTAATTGCCATTGGTACGTGATTAGTTATCAAATCTTACGGCTAAACAAAAGTAACCAATCAAGGCATTACGAAATTCACCACCCTAGCCACCATCACCACCATCTTTCTGAATACGAAGAATCATCATAATCATTCCCTTGCTCTTATCTCAATTACTTGGTGTCGACACAATATGTAAAAATACTTATTGCAACAATTATTAGCAATAGTTTTATGCGCAGCAGCCTGCCTAATATCTACCCTCCTTGGGAATGTGATTGTTGACCAATCGGCATCAGATGGAATTGGCTCAGGTCAATGTGCTGCTTTGCTTCGTTCGGTGAGCAAGAGAGCTGGAAGCTCGTATTTCTGAGTGGATTTCGGATTATTGATTGGCAGTGGCCTAGCTGTATCCCTGGTATTGCAAAGGTCAGCAGTAACAACTACCATCAGTTGTACCACAGTGGAAGGGTCAATGACGTATTATACCACGCTGGTCAAACGTGTTGGTATAGGGTTTTGTTTTGAGTTTTCCTTCTCTCGCATAGATGTCATATGCGTTTTATATCCCTTAGTCGTCTTGTATGATCACCCACGGATAAAATAGGGGCTGCTGCTGCTGATTTATATTATTACTCCGTCACCACACAGAATTAAACAGAAAAACGAAAGGGACAGCTAGTGTTTATAAAATAATTAAATCGCCGGAATCCCAATAGGCGCGGGTTCGAATCCCGCTTGCGACATCATTTTTCATTTCGTAATCGGATTTTATAAATAATTAAGCATATTAAATGCTAAATTTCAGTAATTTAAATAACAAGGTTGTGTCATCGTTTAATACAATTCTAACTGTAAAGTTTGAAGTATTAAGCCTATAACAATGTGTAAACATTGTCGGGTAGATAGCATACCGTCACCTTAAGACGTAAATATAATACGAAGTGAAATTTGCATGTCCTACAATTAGTCGCGGTGGTGTAGTGGCAGCACGATTGGGCCGGAATCCCAATAGGCGCGGGTTCGAATCCCGCTTGCGACATCATTTTTCATTTCGTAATCGGATTTTATAAATAATTAAATCGGTCATATACAAGTATATTACAGCTATAAATATTACTAACTTTCATCTAGTACCACCAAATGCAACTGGCGCGATGACTGTTCCACTAACTCATATCTATAGTTTATTTGTTGAGTCTGTTGAAGCTTGTTCCGTTTACATTTGTACGCTATATTTCAAAACAGTGTGTAAATTAATGCTTTTGTCTTTGCTTCCCTATTTACTGAATATATAATTATTTAATTGATCAAATGGGCGGGGAAATTAAATGAAATGATTTATTTATGACAAACACAAGCATAAGCAAGATGTTTAAGTAATAATAATAACAAAATTACTTAGTGTTTGTCACAATCCGGTCTCAATTCAGCATAATGTTGACCGCAGACAACCAGCGCTGGTCTTAAAGTGTGGCTGGAGGTTGACTAATATGTAACCCAATTCCTCACTGAGACTGTGAGACTGATATGAGAAGTAAATTATTATATTTTAAACTAGTTCCTTCACCGTTTTGCCATTGCTCCGTCTCTAACTGCGATTTTGAACAAACAGCTGAGAGTGTAGTCTCTGGTAAAATGAAAGCAACATTATAAGTTAAGTCTGTAAGTCACGTCAGGAGTATACTACATGATTTTTTTTTTTTTTTTTTTGCGGTGGGCTATGGACGTCGCACCCCGCCAAATCGGTCCGGGGTGACGGAAGAGGCGGCGCGCAACCCCATTGACCCACCCTGCAAGCACCTCTTCTTCGCCGTACGAGCGGGCCACCGGTACCCGATCTTTGTCTTCGGTGGCCCGCTCGGCGGTATGCCCTCTTGGGCTCCTCTCCTGTCGACGCCCCGACAGCTTTCGCCGTCAAGGCGTCGTCCTCACGCGGTGGCCTCACGTCGGGTAACCGGACAATTCCCCGTGTCCGATCACCCGAAGCCTCGGTTAGGGCGGCATCAGGCGCAGATATTCGCGCATGCGCCACCTTGGCCGCTGACGGCGGCCCGGGTCACGGGAATCCTCCCGGGCCCGTTCCGCCGCCTCCTTCTGCGAGATGACAGCCTCGCAGAAGGCGGCGACCGCGTCCCAATTCCTGACGCTGTCGACCATCGCTCGCGCAACAGCCGGCAGCGTCAGGTCGGCACCGATGAAAGCAACGAGATCACGGCGCTGCCCGTCCCAGCCCGAACATACCTCGAGCGTATGTTGCGCCGTGTACTCGTCGCTACTGCAATGGTGGCAGGACGGAGTCCACTCCCTCCGCACGACCGTGTGCAGGTACTTGCCGAAGCAACCATACCCCGACAAGACCTGCACCAACCGGAAAGAGAGGACTCCGTGCCGCCGCTCCATCCACTCCATCAGTACGGGCCGGAGGGCCTCAACGGTAATAACACCGTATCTAGGCCTCTCCAGCCGCGTAGCCCAACGGGCGATGACTTCTCGGCGGGCGTCCTCGCGCCAGGTGGCTATCTCGTTGAACGATGGGGAGCCACCCTCTTCGCGCATTGAGGTAACTCGCCGGTAGAGGTCGGAGAGCATCTCCGCCTCTAGGTCCCACGGGGGTGTCCCGGCCAATAGGCACGCCGCCTCTGTCGACACCGTGCGGTACCCGCGAATGGCTCTGACCGCCATGACTCTCTGTGGCCTCCACAGAACCGCCCTGAGTTGGGCGTTCAGAGCCCTCGCCCACACGGGTGCGCCGTACATGGCCATTGAGCGGATCACCCCCGTATACAGCCGTCGGCCCTGAAAACTGGGTCCGCCCACGTTCGGCATGAGCCGAGAAAGGGCGGACGCCGCGCCGACCAGCCGGGGAGCAATTTGACGAAAATGCTCCCGGAACCACCATCGCCCGTCGAGCACCAGACCCAAGTACCTCATATGGGCCTGGATACTGATGTGGATGGAGTTGACGACTAACGAGGCACCGATGGGCAGCCTCACACGGGGCCCATGGAATAAAAGGGCCTCCGTCTTGTTTAGGGCCACCCTGAGCCCCAGCACCTCGATTCGCCTGACCATCTCCTCGGTGCCGAGAGTGGCCAGGCTCGCCGCCTCTTCGAGTGTCCTGCCCCGGGCTGTGACAAGCGTGTCGTCAGCATAGCAAATAACGCTCAGCCCGGGGGGGAGACTCCCTCTCAACGCCCAGTCGTAACCGATGTCCCACAGAGTCGGCCCCAGAACCGACCCCTGCGGAACACCGCACGACATGGGCGTCCGCACAATGTCCCCTGCGGGGCTCGCGTAATGAACACTGCGCCCCTCCAAATAGTCTGCCACCAGCCGCCTGAGGTACAGGGGCACTCCGTGGAACCAGAGCGCCTCCCTGATGCAGCTGAATGGCAGACTATTGAAGGCGTTGGCGATGTCCAACGACACCGCCAACAGCACTCCTTTGCCGGCGACAGCCTCCGCGGCCGTCTGCCTCAGGCGTAGCAGGGCCCCGATGGTCGAACGCCCCCTTCGAAACCCAAATTGAGCGTCCGACAGATCGGGCCCCACCTCTTCCAGGTGCTGGACGATGCGGGCAGCGAGGACACGCTCCAGCAGCTTACCCACATCGTCCAGAAGCACAATGGGCCTGTAGGCCGACGGCGAATCCGGGGGCCGTCCCGGTTTTGGCAGGAGAACCAACCTCCCTTCCTTCCAGCACTCAGGGAACTGTCCAGACGTCAGACAGGCGTTGAACAGTCGCCTGAGGCGAGGTTCGAGATGCTCAAGGAGCAACGTCAACACCCGGACTGGGATTCCGTCCGGGCCAGGGGCCGTGGTGGCGGAACGAATCTTCGCCACGGCTGCCCCCACTTCCGACTCCGTCACGGGCGGAACACTCTCGACGGCCTCATGGCTTCGCCAGATCACGACCGGGGGAGTGTGCTCCGACTGCCGCGGGAACAGCTCCTCGACCACTCTACGAAGGAGGTCGGGCTGGAGGGTCACGGTGAGGGGGGGGGCCCTGCGCGCGAAGCTTATTCAGCGACGCGCGATACGGGCGACCCCAGGGGTCACGGTCAAGACCGTCCAGCATCCCCTGCCAACTCGCGTCCTTGGCGGACCGGATGGCCAGCCGAAAGGCGGTACGCGCACTGCGGTACGCCTCGTACAGCTGGCCCTCCCGCTCAACATCGCGGCGACGCCGCCGACTGCGGGTGTAGGACCTTCGGGCACTAATGCACGCCGCACGAAGGTCCGCCAGTCTTGGGGACCACCAGTAGACCCCCTGCCTCGGAGGTAGATGCCGCACCCTGGGCATGGCCGCATCGCAGACCTGCGTTAACGCACTGCGGATGCGGACAGCCTCAACGTCCACTCCGTCCGCTGGGGGTGGTGAGGACATCCACGTGATCACGATGGCCGCCTCCGCCAGTAGGTCCCTATCCAGCCGCCCTACAGCCCACCGCGGAAATGCGGGAGCTCGGTCCACCCTGTGACCCCTGCTGGGGTCCCGGAGAGGGGAGACCTCCGTCCGGATGTAACGGTGATCCGACAGGGTCTCCGCCTCCTCCAGGACACGCCAGTTCCTCACTCGTGGTGCGACAGCGGGGTTAGCGAACGACAAGTCCACTATCGACCCACCCTGCTGTCGCACACACGTGTTCACTGAGCCTCTGTTTAGGACACAGAGGCCCAGTGACGCCGCCCACTCCACGATCGCCCGCCCGCGATCGTCCGTCTTCGGGGACCCCCACGCCGTGGATTTGGCGTTGAAGTCCCCCAGGACCAGGACGAGACCCGGTGCCAGTCGCCGTATCGAAGCCTCCAAGGTGGTGAGGGAGGCCCCGAAATCGTCCATTCTCCTGTTAGGGGAGAGGTAAACGCTGTACAGTGTGACCCCTCCCCAATCCGCCGCGACAAATTCCTCGCCCCTATCCAAGAGGGATAAGGACGGGAAGTGCCGCTGCGTGGAGGTGACGATTGCCGCGGTTCCGTTTCGGCTGACCACCCAATTGGAGCGATCAGGCACGACGTACGGTTCCGCGACTACGGCTGCACCGATCGACCACTCCGCCATGGATTGCAGGAGGAGATCCTGCGCACCGGTGGAGTGGTTGGTGTTGGCCTGCAGGAGGTGAGTGGACTGGGCAGCCATTAATGGGCCGTGTCCATTATCACCTTCTGGCTTGCGGCGGGCGATCGGGCCGCGCTAGGAGCGGGAGCGACCGGAGTCGAAGGGCCGCTCCGCCCCTTTGGAGCCGAAGCCGGAGGTCTGCACGCCCCAGAGCCCATGCGGTGCTTGGCAGGCTTATTGCCCGCCGCACACGCGGGGCAGTGGGGCGGGGCGGCGCAAGATGCCGCCATATGCCCAGTCTGACCGCAGCGGAAACAGAGTCCGCCGCAGTCAAAGCAATTAGTGCATATTGGCCGGGTGTGCCCGACCGCCATGCACTTGAAACACCTCGCAGGTCGGTGCTCCAGCACGGTGACTCGCGCTGAGCTCCAGCCCACGAGGAGCCTGCCTGAGCCGGCCAGTTGCCTGACCGACTCCACTGGGCACTGCACCCAGGCGGCACCTACGCCGCCCGGACCGGGCCGGATGGCGCCAACCCGGACGGTGTCTATGGGACACCCGGTTTTCGAGGCAATGGCCTCCCGGATGTCTTCCACCGTCACAGAGTCATCCAAACCCGCGATGCGCATTTCGGCGCACTTTACGGGTCTGGCGATTTTGACGCCACCCTCCTCGGCGAACAGACCTCGCAGCTTCGACGCCACGCTATCGGCCGTCCTGGTGCCCTCGGCCCCAGGGAACTCTAAGATCCGAGCCCCTGTCCGGGCCTTGCGGGTCCTGGCTTCGACGCCTCCTATGTCGGAGACGTCGAGCTCCCGCCGGGCTTTCCTCAGAACGGCCTCATAGCTGAGGCCCCTTTCTGCCGCCTCAGGCAGCACAGTGATCACCACTGCAGCTGTCTTCGGCGGCCGGAGCCCCTTGCGCAGCCTCTTCCTTTTCTTCTCGCCTCCGGCTCCTGCCTGGGGAGCGGCGACCTCAGCGGCGCGCTTTGCCGCCGCTCTCCTTCTCTGGCCACGACTCTTCCTGCCGCGCTCGGCCACCTGCCAACCCTGTTCGCGCGCAGCGGGCGTGCCAGGCGCGGCAGGCGCAGTTGCGGGTGCGCTAGTCGTCGCCGGCGGTGTCGGTGCGGGCGATAACTGCGGTCCGGCAGAAGCCGGTGCCGTCTTCTTCTTCGGAGCGGGCCCCTTGGGCTTGGGCCCTGCCGCGGCTGCAGCGTAGCTCCCCCCCACGCGGCCACCCTGACAGGGTAGCGGGGCGGGGGCTGGTGCCGCATATGGCCGCTTGTCCGCGGCAAGAGGCGGCCGAACACGTGGTTCTGGAGGCAGCCTTGCCTCCAGAACGGCCAAGCGCGCATCGACCAGATTGCCGATGGTGTCAATAATGGCGCGCAAGGCCTCGTCCGGCACGCCCTCCACCGCGGGCAGCGGGGTTGGTGTCGCCGGCTGGACCTCTACCAGGGCCCGCTCCGCGACGTTTGACGGCTTCTTTGCCGCGCCGGCCCGGCTATCGGTGGCTGGCGGCGCAGGCCTGCAGTCGGTGGCGTCTTCTTCTTGAGGGCGGCGGCCTCGAGGCGTCGTTTTGGTCAGTTTTGCATTGGCTTGACGAGGCCGTGATGTGGGAATCCGCTGGATTCCCGTCTGGTAAAATATTATTAGGCAAATCCATTTGATTCCCACGAGTATGGGAGAACTAACGGTCGACCCGGGCAGAGATCCCTGTACCCGGGCAAGCCTACATTTACCAACCAGGGGGTCGGCCGGTACCCTGGCTGGAGCGTGCTAACGACAGAACAACCCATCTGCCATGCATCTTCTCGCCGCACGCCAGAACTTAAGATTCTGGGTGATTTCCGAATTCGAATGTTGATTCGAACTCTTTATAGAGGTTTTCTTCCTCGTGATCCGGGCGGTTAAGCCAAGACCCTCGTTCCTGATACTACGCCTCACGACAACTTGTCTTGAAGCAAGATATCAGGTTTACGATATGTCGGCGGTGGCATAAGCCTGCCCAGCCCTCAAATGAATGAGTGACCGGGCCCGTCCGAAATTTCGCCTCCTGAACCCTCTACAACTAGAGGGTCAGGAGCGAATTGGGGCTCAACCCATCGCTGGGGAACCCTCCCTCGCGCCAGAGATTCGCTACGGGCGACAATTCGACAGAAGGATCTGGGGGACTGTCGCCCGCACCCAGGGTACACCACGCGGAGGTTTCTGGCATCGTACTCCAGCCTTATAACGACCTGGATCAACTGCATCTGATGCCGTTTGGTCAACAATTACATTCCCAAGGAGGGTTGACGCCTGGTAGGCGGCCGGTCATAAAACTATTGCCAATAACTTTTACAATATGTATTATGAAAGAAGAGTACATATAGTATCGACCCCAAATAATTGAGATAAGAGTAGGAGAATGCTGAGTGACAGTACCGATAATTTTGTGTGGATCAAAGCAGCATTATAATTTACTATCGCTCCCTTACCCGTTGATGATTTAAATAAAGATTAAATACAAATACGGATAAAGTCAGTGATCTAATCGGGAATAGTACTTCGTTGAACATAACGAAAGTACTCAGTAAAACTTAATAAGTCCGGTGACTGGATTGGGGAATAGTCCGTTACCCGCAGAGAGGCTGACCACGTGAGAGCGACGCCAGGCTGGCCACGGATGGCTAGGAAGCTGTACGAGTGGGCAAACGTGCCGACCTTCAGTTGCTTCGGAGGAAATGGAAATGAAATGATGATGAATGATGGAGGAAATGGAATGGAATTCGGAGGAGATGGTGTGTGTCCAGACCATAGCCAGATTTAATAAGTAGATATGCATGAAATGTATGCGGGAGTCATCGCAACGTCCGTATTTAAAAATGATCTCAATCTTAAGTATGATCTAAAATAAACAGATAGCGTAACATTTAGTGTACTTGAGATATTATTCAAGATTGAGATTAGTTTATTAATCTAAGACCGGGGATACCTTAAGCCATATTATATTAGGGCCAAGCTTTGGTTAGCCTAGTGAACGTGGGCAGTTATTATTTTCAAATGTCCTAACAGCTGATCTTAACCATAAATATTTGATAAAATCCGAAATAGAATAAGCCGAGAATAATAAAATCTAGGAAATTAAATTAAATTGTAAAAGCATTTGTTTAAGGATGTGCAACGTCATATAAGAATTTATTATATGATTGCAGGTCAATAAAAGTCTGAAATAATAGAGACCTAGTACTTGGATATCTATCAATTAATCAATAATTATTTTCCTAAGTTTCTAAACAATCTTCTAAAATTACAAAGTAGGCGAAGAAGATGCTAAACAGCCTCAAATAATCCTGACAACCCAGCAAACTGTACTCAATTTGCCAAACCCAGAGAATTTGTGGTAACGGATTATAAGTATCTAAGGTTTTAATTAAATCTGAAACCTTGAAAGAAGTTTTACACTTAATATTATCAATATAGCTATCAACTACTGTAAAGTTAGCGGTTAGGATTCTTTAAGTTTTAAATAGATCATTTATGTTAAGATTGGTATTGGTTACACAGGGTCTACAAACGTTATATTACTTATTCAAATAATTAGGACACTAATGATTTCTAATGTTTAGGGGAGTTACATATTTGAAATAAAACTAGTTTTACGGATTCCATAACGTTTGTATTTGATTATTATTTTCCTGACGTTTCGAAGACTTTACAGCGTCGATAGTCTAGTTCTCCAGCGACCATGAATGCTATAAAGTGCTCAAACGCCGGGCAAATAAAAATCAAATAGAAACGCGATAGAAATTGTAAAACTAGTTTCATTTCAAATTCAGACACTAATGGATTATATGATATTTTTAAAGTCAAGAAACTAATAGAATAAAAGGAACTAATATGGAATTATTCATGAAGTATGTATACTTCATTAATATTATGAAAGTCAACAAGATAGTAACTTGATATACACATGTAATAATTAGACTCTTGAAACTTAATAAGTGATATAATTTAAAATAACAATTTACTCTGACTTTGCAATTGTTAGTCTCGAACTTGATAACTTGCCGAAAACTTTATAATAAGTCTTCAAGAATTTGCTTGGTAAACGCAAAAGTTATCCGAGACAGATGATCAAATTCTTTTGATAACAATAGATTGCCAGTACAAAGGGACCAATAAAGATAATTATTTTCAAACAAAAAAGTGACGTAAATTTGTTTGAGGTTTATGAAATAGAAATCAAATTGGCCTACAATGGCACTTGCATTAAAAGAGACAGAGAGAGAGAGAGAGGGAGAGAGAGAGAGAGGGAGAGAGAGAGAGAGAGATAGATTCAGAAGATATTTGAATTGCATGATCTCAATAATGCAAGTAAATGTTATGGTTAGTTTCTAAACATTACTTTTGTATTTGGTACTTAGTTCAACTTTTGATTGGCTCATGCCGTAAATGACTTGCTATGTTCAACAAAATGATTAAAATCGGATTTATTTATAAAACCCGATTACCGGCAATTATCGGATTTATTAATAGTTACTCATATATGTTTAAAGTTAGTGTTGTGTGGTAGTTATTTACGTATACTACCCACCTTAACCTATGTCCTAATTATCTATCACAATACGACACGCCATTTGTTGTTCAACCAATCAACTAACTCGACAAAATTTAAGCACATCTTTTTGTATGGAGCTGTCCTAACTGGCGACTCGCACGGACGTGCGACATCGCATTGGTCGGTCGGTGAATTTGAATTTCAAACTGGTTCTATTTTGTCGTGTCGGTCGTTCAGGGCACACGTGTTTTTCGTTTACAAAATGGAACAAAAACTACTAATATCGTATTTTGGTTGACAAAAAATGGTCCTTTATTGTTTCTTATTTTTACCGTTATAGCCATATTGCCTAAATATGCCGTTTTATTATGTTTTAAACAAAAAAAAAACTAAAAGTAAAGTGTTTGGAAGATCAAAAAAATAAGTATCTTTTCTATAGTAATGGGTTTCTTAAAATTTGTATTCTGGTTTGTACATTTCACTCTTTATACTTCAAGAATATAATCAAATGTATCTATCTGTCTTCCTTCTAGTGTACTGGCAAAATAAATTGTTGTCTCATCATACCTGACAGGTGGTGAAATTCACCAGATTTCAGCCTATCTTATTTTGCTTTTCCGCTAATAAATATTTTAAATAACATTTTTCACTTAAGTAAAGCACTAGCAAGCAGCCTTTGATAGATATCGTATCTTAACGACTAACGACACTGCAATTTGGACACAAAGATATTATCGTACGACCAACTAAAGTAGTTTTGTTGGACGGCAATGCGAACTACCAATTTTGTCGTAGAATGACTTGCCAATTAGGACGTAGCCTTACATTGCCCTTAGGTGTCGCTAGAGACGACAAAAAGCTTTGCCTCAATATAGGCTAACTCCATCTGACGCCAAGTCAACAAATACATTCTCAAGTTTAATTAAATCTATTGTTAAAACTTGTAATATGTACTCTACATATTGAGTCGAATCCAAGTATTGTATTGGGATAAGAGCAGGAGAATGATGATGATGGTTTTTAAAGTAGGATTTATGTTACCATCTATGTACAAAACAATAATCATCACCTTACTTTACCTATGCCGTTGATGTTGTAAAAATGCCTTGCACAAGCAGCACACTTGTTGGTAATACTGCTCATGAACCTTTGCAATATCAACGATATAGTTAGACCGTTGCCTACCTTATCCAACACACCCAGAAAGAACTACCGGCTTTCTCGCTAACTAAACAAAGCGCAACAGTACATTGTCACTGCACAGACTTCGATTTTCTGAAAGAGTGTGGTACTACCTCAGACGGGCCAGCCCGACGCTATAAACAGAAAATTGTCAACAATAAAGCCCAACCAGTACCTAAAGCTGAAAAATCACCAAGACTGTGGGGCCCAAGAACAGCAAAACTCTTGTGGGAACTTCAAATAACTGAAATTTAACATTTAATATGCTAGATTATTTTTAAACACCCGATTTGGAGCGAAAAAAAAATTTCACAAGTAGGATTCGAACCCATACCTATTGGGAATCCGTTCCAATCCTGCTGCCACTTACACTACCGTGAACTATTGTAGGACATTCAATTCTCGCATCGTATTATATTATCGTCTTTAAGGAGACGTGTGTCATCTACCCGATATTGTTTACACATTGTGCAGGCTTAATACTCAAACTTTGCAGTTAGAATTGTATTAAACGATGACACAACCATGTTATTCAAATTACTGAAATTCTTCTACTCTTCTGGGAAATTTACAACACCAACTGCATTCAAACCACTTTCCAAATGTATTAATTATGGTAATCACACTCTTGACGAGGAGATGTCCAACATTGAAAGTGAATAATCTGATAAATGGCTGGATATACAAACGAACTGCAAACTTAATTATTTCATGTGCCTATTTCGAGGAAACATTGAAAGCTGTAACAGTAAAAATTTTTCGATTGATTTGGGCGGATCATTCATCAATTTCGACTAGCCTGATTGATGTGACAACCACATAGTACCATTGTATATATTATCAATCCAAATATTTAGGTTCATTATCATTTGTTGAACACGAGTTTCCTTTAATGAAAGCAATGAATATTCTATCCTTAGATGATTCCGCCATCTGTGATCATGATTTATAAATCTATAGATCTGAATATTAGACTATGATCACTTAACCTGTCTAGCCAATGTAAGACAATTTTCCTCTTAATGCAGAGATGGCTAGTGTTGAATCAATTACATCCATAAGGGCTTAGAAGAGTATTTGAGAATCTGACTTAGAGTAATAAAGATTAGAGAAATTGAGGCTTATTATAAGAGTCAAAATTTTTTCGTCATAAGTAACATCCATCAGATTAAGAATTTATATGTATTAATCAAATACTAGAAATTAGATTTATGCGTGTAAATTATACATATAGGTATAATTTTATTACGAATATGTATAATGAATGTTATATTCGTTTCTATCTATTTTTAAATTTTCAATTAATTTTCTCAGCACGTGCTTCTACTACTACTACCTTCCACCATCCTTGCGTCACCTGTGGTTGACTGGTAGAGCATGCCTGTGGGCCAGTCCACCATTGTATTTGTATGCATGAAGTATAATATATAAAAATAAATAAATAAATATTCGTGTATGAACTGCAATAAGACCTCTAATATAAATACAAAATTAATACCAATAAATTATTTATAAGTATCGATTCTAACGCCGAAGAGTTTCTTTGTTTGAACATATCTAACTTGTAGATACTGATTAGGATGTACTATTTAGATTGAAAATATATAAGCATGCTTGTGTCGAGAAAGATTATAGGACGCTGCAGAATAACAGCGTTGTGGTATATTTTTTCTATAGTTGATAGATCAACCATTAAGCTGAGCATCCATCCTTTTCCTCATTTGTGAAAGGGATACCATTATCATAATATAAATACTAATTTCTTTTGTTTTTTTTTTTGTAATTGCATTTTACTTCTTTTTTGTATTGTTATGATTTAGTACTTTTATTTTTTATATACATTAATTTATTAATTTTTTTAAATAGTTGCTAATATTAACCATTGCATGTCCTTTCCGTGCAGGAGTAATAAATCATTTTTCTTTCTTTCTTTCTATTATAGTGTTACAATAACTGTTAAGGGCGCTGCACTGTCTCTACAGTCATAACAGCTATTATTATAACTATGATTGTAATTGATGTCTTATAGATATTATTAATAATGATATTATTATTAATTCAAACAAAATAATAGCATTAAAAGTACTGAAATTTAGCATTTAATATGCTTAATTATTTATAAAGACCCGATTACGAAGCGAAAAATGAAATCACAAGCGGGATTCGAATCCACATCTATTGGGAGTCCGGCCCAATCGTGCAAACTTTAAATAACAAGGTTGTGTCATCGTTTAATACAACTCTAACTGCAAAGTTTGAAGTATTAAGCCTACAATGTGTAAACATTGTCGGGTAGATGGCGCACGTCACCTTAAAGACGTAACTATGATACAAGGCGAGATTTGAATGTCCTACAATAGTTCACGGTGGTGTAAGTGGCAGCACGATTGGGCCAGACTCCCAATAGGTGTGGGTTCAAATCCCGCTTGTGACATCATTTTTCGCTTCGTAATCGGGTTTTTATAAATAATAGCATTAAATATATAAATAAATAATGGAAGCGAAGCTGCTGGTATAGCTTGTTCATTAATAAAACTCACACGTCACTGGGATGCGTCATCAAAGCACGCCTCATCGGTGGACAGATTGATTAAACTTTTTCAATCATAACTGTCGGATATTCTGACATTGAACCAACACGAAACACACAGTTGATAACAGAATATTATCACAGTATTTGTTTTACCCTCTTCATGTTTGATGTTCTTGTTTAGTTTTGTTTTTCGATATTTTGCCGATCCTGATAGGTTTTTTTTCCCTTTCTTCGTTATCTAGTTGTAAATAGTTGGTTCCATCAAAGTTGAATAAGGATATAGCGAGATATAATGCTGATAATATATGAATCAGAAATCAGCTTACTAATTTTGGTATGAACATTTGTAAGATTATTTTTAGAATAATGATACCTCGTATAGTATCAGGCTTCGTAGATGGGTTGTCCATCGCAGTTAGTACTACACTATTGCAGAGGATCGACGTTTGAGTGATGGTAATATGCTATTGCGCTTCGTTCAGTGAGCAAGAGAGATGGAAGGTCAACTAGGAGGGTTTGGAGTTTGTATTGGTAGGCAGCGGCCTAGCTATAATACCCTTGGCATTACAAAGGTCTTTCTTTTAAAGGCGGCAGTAGCACTTACGTTAAAGTGAGCTACTTGCTCGTTTACCATCGTAAGTAATAAAAAAAAAACAATAGGCATTCATGGGGACTGCCGATAGAAGTGAAAACTATTAACTTAAGACTAATTGAAATAATAATAATTTTCTAATTTTTATATAGAAATAAAAAATATTATCGAACATCTAGGAATCGGTTTTACCACGCTAGTAAGATAACCTTTAAACCACAATGATACTATAGATATACTATTAGCATTTGCATGTCGGTGACGCGAACCTATAAGTTTTTTCCCTCCAAAAACGCTCAACGCGCCTAAAGAAGTTTTCACATAGCTATAGATATACTATTAGCATTAGCATGTCGGTGACGCGAACCTATAAGTTTTTCCCCTCCAAAAACGCTCAACGCGCCTAAAGAAGTTTTCACATAGCTATAGATATACTATTAGTATTTGCATGTCGGTGACGCGAACCTATAAGTTTTTCCCCTCCAAAAACGCTCAACGCGCCTAAAGAAGTTTTCACTTCAAAAAATATTACAATTTTATATGTCCTCATTTTACTTTTTGTATTTTGGAATAAGTATGAAGTTATCACTATGGTACATGTGCAATGCACATGTATAATTGTGCATCGTGTAAAGATAATATGATTGTAGGGACTTTTTTAATATCATGTACTATGGCTTTCATATAACTTAAGAGTAAATAATAACTTAAGACTATAAATTGCTTGTTTCAAATTTATATAAGTATCTAGATATTCCCTACAACAGCAAATATAAGCATTAAGCCAGTAAAATTTAAGGGGTTTTAGCAGACATTTTCGTTAAAAAATGAGGCTATTATGAGGGCCCGTTGGTGAAGGCTTATGAATCTCGTCTTATAAATTCCGTTAATGTTTTCATACTTAACTTATTATCTGAACATTAATTACATCAAGAAAATGGGGATGAGCTTGATATTAATTTTGAATTCCTTCACCACGGAAATGGTTTTTTTTTTAGCTGGTAGTGTTTTTATTTTTAAATTAATGGGACAGCTTATTGTGACCAGTATCCCCCTATTGTTAAAACATCTTGCTGGTTTTAATTTTAAATTTGGAAAAATTCTTGCTGGTTTTAAATTAATATATAAGCGGAAGATAGAAAATACGTCGACAGCTGTAGAAAGATTACTATAAAGATTACTTTTTGACCTACAGAATGATTTCTACCATATATGTAAACTATTTTAATTATATGGAAACAATTTGTTACAGTATTGTCTAGTAGCGACTGATTATACTACCAACCCTTACGTTGTTCGTGGATGTCGTAAAAGACGACTAAGAGCCTTATAACCGCCTGGGCCAACTCTATCTGATTCCGTTGGGTTAAAAATTACATTCTCAAGGAGGGTTGACGCATGGCAGGCGGCCGGTCATAAAACTATTGCCAATAACTTTTACAATATGTACTATGAAAGAAGTGTACATCGACCCCAAATAATTGGGATAAGAATAGGAGACTGATGATATGAAAAAAAGAAAAAGTAGGTCAATTACACTCTCCTTGTAGAGAAACCTGATCATTCAAGTTATATCATGGCCTCTAAAGTAAAAATAAAAGTGATTTTATCTTTCAAATAAAATGGGTACATACGCAAAATATTTAATGCATATAAATTGCGGCAAGAATTTGCAGGCATCTCCGAATATATACTGTGCTTCCAATATCCAATTACGATTATTCAAATCGAATGGAAGTTTCTTCGAAATTGACGTTGCGGGGCTGAGGTCAAGGTCTGTTTTGTCACTTTATAAATTGAAAGGTTAGGTTATTGATTTTACTTTTTCACCGGGTTTTTTTTTTAATTTTTTGTCACTGTCCATTATGGTAGATGAGCAAGCACTTGATAATAAGCAATGACAAATACTCATAGATCTCGGCAATACTAGGGAAACAATTACAGTCCAGTTCTCTAACTTATCCAATGAATTGCAGTAGCAAATTGCTATTATGAAAATGTCAATTTTCTGCATGAATTGTTAATACCCCACATGAGAGAACTTATTTATGGCAGTATACAGAAAACTGTCAACATCGTGGCCTTGACATTAAAAATTAGTTTGAATAGTTTCGAGATTAAATTTTATCTTAATATGACACTGTAATACAATATATGTCATTTGGTATGTTGAAATATTAAAAAAAAAACACAAAGAGCAGCAGCAGCCCAACTGGGTGGGTTTGAGGATGGTAATGGTAGGCAGCGGCCTAGCTGTACCCTTAGTATAGCAAAGATCCATGGGCAGCAGTGACACTTACCATCAGGTGTGCTGCTTGCTCGTTTGCTACCATAGGTAATAAAAAATAACTAAACACTTATGAGGACTGCCGACAGAAGTGAAAACTTAAACCTATGAAAATTAACAATAGAAAGCGTGTCCCGAGGAGTATGTATTCATCATCTCAGCTCATATATATCCCACTGTTGGGCTCAAGCCTCCTCCATAATGGTAGAGAAATTGACCTACTATACCACGCTGGTCAGACGTACAGGCTTTTGTTTCGAGTTTTCCTTCTCTTGCATAGATGTTTTGTTGTGGTGGCGGAGTAAGAATCCAATTCACCACTCCCTCCATTCACTATCTTACCCGTGCATGATTGTAAGAGACGGAAGGTACACCACTAATATAAAGCGAGTAGTGAATGCTGGAAGTAGAGTGAACGGAGCGTTGGGACAACTTCTCGGCAGCCACCACCTCAGCCAGAAGGCACGTGTAGTAGCAGCACATAACGCAGTGCTTGTCCCAACATTACTATATGGAAGCGAGAGTTGGGTATGCAGAATAGAGCATGAAAATAAAATTAATGCGGTCGAAGTGCGATCTCTACGGAAAATCTGTGGAGTTAGGCTGACCGACCGCATTCGCAAAGACGGCGTAAGAGAGCGAGTAGATATGAAAGAGAGTATTGGTTTAAAGATGCGAAAGGGAATGCTCCGATGGTTCGGACATGTAGAAAGAATGCCGAACGAAAGTCTGGTTAAGAAGATATACAATGCGAAAGTGGAAGGATGTAGGTACCGGGGGAGACCGAGACTCACCCACCTAGAGCAGATTGGTCACGTACTGAAGGAAGGTGGAGTCAATAGTCTCCGAAACCGGCGAGCGTGTATGAAGAGAATTATGAATGTTGAGGAAACGAGTGAAGTATGCAAGGATAGAGTTCTCTGGCACTCTGTTCTCTCTACCTACCCTGCAGGGGATATGGCGTGATGATATGTATGTATATGGGGGTACAAAACATAGTGTTGTTCGCAGATGATACCTCCTTATTGTTTAAAATTAAAAGACAAATGATTAATTATGACGATCTGAACAACGCTCTGTCAAATGTTGTTCATTGGTTCAGTACAAACAACTTGGTTCTTAATGAAAAGAAAACCAAATGTATTAAATTTACCACACCTAATGTGGGACTAATGGAAACCAATGTTCAAATGAATGGTGTGACCCTAGAGCTTGTGGAGTCCACGGTATTTTTGGGTATTACCATCGATACTAAACTGCATTGGGGTCCTCAGATTGAAAAATTATCAAGTACGCTAAGCTTTTTTTTTTTTTTTGGTGGACTATGGATTAGTCTCGCCCCGCCAAATCGGTCCGGGGTGACGGAGAAGGCGGCGCGTGACCCCATAGACCCACCGTAAAAACTCCTCTCTCTTCGCCGTGCGAGCGGGTCACCGGGACCCGATTTTTAACTTCGGTGGCCCGCCCGGCGGTTCACCCTCGCGGGTTCCTCTCGTCGACGCCCCGACAGATTTTGCCGTCGGGGCGTCGCCCTCACGCGGTGGCCTCACGTCGGGTGACCGGACAATTCCCCGGTCCGATCACCCGAAGCCTCGGTTAGGGCGGCATCAGGCGCAGGTATTCGCGCCTGCGCCGCCCCGGCCGCTGGCGGCGGCCCGGGGCGCGGGAATCCTCCCTTGCCCGTTCCGCCGCTTCCTTCTGCGAGATGACAGCCTCGCAGAAGGCGGCGACCGCATCCCAGTTCCTGATGCTGTCGACCATCGCCCTCGCGACGGCCGGCAGCGTCAGGTCGGCACCGATGACAGCGACGAGGTCACGGCGCTGCCGCTCCCATCCCGGACACACCTCCAGCGTGTGTTGCGCCGTATCCTCGTCACTCCTGCAGTGGTGGCAGGCCGGAGTCCACTCCCTATACACGACCCTGTGCAGGTACAACCCGAAACACCCGTGCCCCGTCAATACCTGCACCAGCCAAAAGGTGAGGACTCCGTGCCGCCGCTCCATCCACTCTATCAATACGGGCCGGAGGGCCTCAACGGTCTCCACACCGTGCTTAGGCCTCTCCAGCCGCGTAGCCCAACGGGCGATGACGTCTCGGCGGGCATCCACGCGCCAGGTGGCTATCTCGCTCAACGATGGGGAGCCACCTTCCTCGCGCGCTGTGATAACCCGCCGGTAGAGGTCGGAGAGCATCTCCGCCTCTAGGTCCCACGGGGGTGTCCCGGCCAACAGGCACGCCGCCTCTGTTGACACCGTGCGGTACCCGCGAATGGCTCTGACCGCCATGGCTCTCTGTGGCCTCCACAGAACCGCCCTGAGCTGGGCGTTCAGAGCCCTCGCCCACACGGGTGCGCCGTACATGGCCATCGAGCGGATGACCCCCGCATACAGCCGTCGGGCCTCAAAACTGGGTCCGCCCACGTTCGGCATGAGTCGAGAAAGGGCGGACGCCGCGCCGACAAGCCGGGGAGCAATCTGTCGGAAATGCTCCCGGAACCACCATCGCCCGTCGAGCACCAGACCCAAGTACCTCATATGGGCCTGGATGCTGATGTGGATGGAGTTTACCACTATCGAGGCGCCGATGGGCAGCCTCACACGGGGCCCATGGAAAAGTAGGGCATCCGTCTTGTTTAGGGCCACCCTGAGCCCCAGCGCCTCGATCCGCCTGACCATCTCCTCGGTGCCGAGAGTGGCCAGGCTCGCCGCCTCTTCGAGTGTCCTGCCCCGGGCTGTGACGAGCGTGTCGTCAGCGTAGCACACCAAGCTCAGCCCGGGGGGGAGACTCCCTCTCAACGCCCAGTCGTACCCGATGTCCCACAGAGTCGGCCCCAGAACCGACCCCTGTGGAACGCCGCACGACATGGGCGTCCGCACAATGTCCCCTGCGGGACCCGCGCAGAGGATACTGCGGCCCTCCAGTACGCTAAGCTCAGCGGCTTATGCGGTTAAAAATATTCGAATGTTAACTGATATTGAAACGGCTAGAATTGTTTATTTCGCGTACTTCCATAGTCTTATGTCTTATGGCATACTGCTTTGGGGTTGCTCTGCAGATTTGAATAATATCTTTGTTCTTCAAAAACGGGTTGTCCGCGCGATTTATAATCTAGGGCCAAGAGCTTCACTGAGAGAAAAATTTAGGGAAATAAACATTCTAACCGTTGTATCACAATTCATATACGAAAACATATTATATGTAAAAAAAAAATATTGGTAAATTTGATAAATATAGTGACATTCACCGTGTGAACACTAGGAAAAAGGATAATCTAGTTATCTATCATACTCGCCTACAAAAAATTAGTAGGTCTTTCATGGGGCAATGTATACGCATTTACAATATACTGTCTAAAGATATCCGAGATATGCCAATGAATAAGTTCAAAAAGGCTATCAAAAATAGACTGTGCAGAAAAGGATATTACAGCATTTCGGATTATTTAAATGATAATACGGAATGTTTATGAGCATCTCCTCTCTCAGCAATTGCCCTTTTAATGTTTATCTCTTACAGCGTTCTGACGCTGATCCTCACTGTCGTCTGATACTATTGTATTATTTGTATTGTCTTAATTGTACAGTGTAGCGTGTTTTGCCTAACGAGTTATGTATTTATTTATCCAAGCTATCTGTTTCAAATTTATAGATTATGGTGTGGTCATGCTCGCTGAAAAGGTCTCTGCTTGCGGTAGCTACGTGGGGCGGGTCTCTCCCTTCCCTCCAATGTGGTTGAGAGGCGTGGTGGCTGCTCTAATAGTTAACTCGTAATCGGGTGCCGCTTGTGGGATCTGGTCCAGCCATTTTTTGTTTCTTTTTTGTTTTATAAATATTCTTACTTTAATTTTGTATTATATACAAAATTAAAGTAAGAATATTTGTTGTGTATTATGTATTCTACTCTTTCGTAAAAAAATATAAAATTAAAAAAAAAATGACGAGCCCACTGAGTTTCTTGCCGGATCTTCTCATTATGTGGCTGCTTTCCGATCCGGTGGTAGATTAATTAAATTTAATTTAAAAAACAATGATGTAAAATTTACAATATGTAAGTGCCCCTATGGGGCTTATGCATAATAAATGATTTGATTTAATATTTAAACCGTATAATGTATAATCTTTTTTGATTGATTATCTCATATTATTGTCTGTTCCAGCTACGTAAGGCAAACTTATTAACCAATATATACACTTTCAATTTTCTTCACTTTACCTACACAAATAGCGCGTGTTAAAAAAAAATAAAAAAGCTAACGTCGAGAATGAATTCATTATGTTTACTACCTACCCAAAATTTGCCAACCAAAAAATAATTTCACCGTCCCTAAAAAAGCTTCAGTAAATGAAAGAAAGATTTTCCTGACGCGTACCGACATTCTTCACGAAGGCGAATAAATTAAGAAACCCCTAGTGTACCCTAATTTTGAGCAGGCAACGCAAATATGTCCCAAGTTAATCCCGCGGCTGTAATTAAGCTTAGTCTGGGGTCGATGTGGTCTGCTCTACGGTTTGGACTTTCGTCGATCTATTGCGTGGCTATCGCTTATTTATTAAGTAAGAGGGTAGGTCGATTATTAGAGGCGGACGTGCTAATCATTTTACTTAAAATTAAAAATATAAAAATAAGTGTAAAAGTCATTGTTTATTAAGAACTAATACACCGAGCTAAACTTAAATATCCGTGTAAAGTTTTTGTGTACAAACTATCGTGCAAAAAGTGACTGTTTCATAGTTGACAAACTTTTATACCAAGCTTAGCAGTGCAATACTAATATTGGTATTTGTGCTTTAATATCGAACGGGAAGGCTTGATAATTTAAAAAGAGAGTGTGTTAGAATAATTAGTGCATCTCAATCGGATTGTTATTGTATATTAATATGCAGTATCAAGACTAATGATATATTTAACACACTTGCAGTGTGTAGGTTTGGTCGAGTGTGGTAACTAGTCACATATGATAGAAACGAACCCGGTTCAAACCTCGCTCAGAATTGGTCTTTTTGCATTTTTTAAAATATTGTTTATTATTATTTTTGAATAATATTTTGTTAGTTATGGCCAGTAATAATATAGAATACGGCTGCTGCAATATTGTAACGGCAACTAATGAAAAGTCAATGAAATGTATAACATGTGAGAAAACCTACCATTATGCTTGTCTGTCCCTTAAGCAGTCACCGAAGAAATGTAATAATTGGAAATGTCCTACATGTGTAAATTGTGGCCCTAAAATATCAAGAAAGGACTCGACTCCTATTCAGAATGTAGCCAGTAATAGAGGCAATAAAAGGCCAGCTATGAGTTCTCCATCTCCACCTGCCTCATTGTGCGACAGAAGTGGTATTCGCTCCATTGTCCAAGAGATAATCCGAGCAGAATTTACCGAAATGTTAACGGAATTTAATAAAAACATGGCCGCTACAATTAACAATGAATTGGAGCCACTTAAAAAAGAGATGCGAGAAATTGTAGAGGGAATGTCTTTCATAAACGACAAGTTTGAAGAATTTGAAAAGCAACAAAGATGCTCCAGTGAAATTATGCAAAGGCTTCAAAAGGAAAACACAGAAATGAAAAACACTATAGAAGGTCTTCTTGTGCGAATCAACAATGTGGAGCAGCAGTCTCGATCAAACAATTTGGAATTACAATGCATGCCTGAAATTAAAAACGAAAATCTCTATGCAATCGTTACGAAACTTGGAAAAATGGTAAATTGTGAAATAAAAGAAGCAGACATTTTACATAGTACGCGAGTTGCTAAGGCCAATTTATCCAACACGCGTCCCCGGTCCATAATAATTCAATTATCCTCACCAAGGTTGCGGGACCAGCTCCTCGCATCGGTCATAAAATATAACAGAGATAGTCCTCAAGACAAATTAAACTGTGGACACTTGGGGGTGTCGGATCGTAACTCACCTGTTTATGTTGTAGAACATCTTTCTCCGATGAATAAATCCTTACACGCTGCTACTAGGATTAAAGCTAAAGAAAGAAACTACAAGTACGTGTGGGTAAGAAACGGCAAAATTTTCGCAAGAAAAACTGAAGGTACTCAGTACATATTAATTAAAAGTAAGGACTGTTTGAATAAAATTGTATAGATCCAATATCATTAATTTTATATAATTGTATGTGTTAGTAGCTATATAAAGCATAATATTCGACAATCTAAATATTTATTACCAAAATTGTAGAGGTCTGCGAACGAAGACTAATATTTTTTACCGTAACTTATGTTGCGTAAACTACGATATTGTTATTTTATGTGAGACTTGGTTGAATGGTAGTGTGCTGAGCAGTGAGCTGTTCGACGATAGATATATCGTATATAGACGTGACAGAGAAACTTCTAATTGTCAGACCAAGAAAGAAGGCGGCGGTGTGCTTATAGCAGTATCCAAAAAAATTCATTCAACTCGTATTGACAAATGGCAAAGTACAGGTGAAGATCTTTGGATCATAATTGATCTCCCTTCTTCATTACGTCGAATGGCTCTCTGCGCAGTTTATCTGCCACCGCCTGTATGCCTCTCTATGCTTGAAAATTTTGTTAAACACTATAATTGTGTTTTTGAATCAAATGAAATGCCCATAAGTGTCATTGGTGATTTCAACTTAGGTAAAATAAACTGGAACAAAGATGCAGATAATAGTTCACTACCCAACGTTTGCCAAAATTTAGTAGATTTCCTACATATCAATAATCTTACCCAGTACAATAATATAGAAAACTCCTCTGGACGCATCTTAGATTTAGTTTTATCTACGTTGCCTTCGTGCACTGTTTTCGAATCCTGCAGCTCTTTAGTTCCTATTGACAAATTACACACTCCACTAGATATTTCACTCTCGTTAGCAAATGCATGTCATCTTCCATATAACTCATTAAATACAAGACCAAATTTTTATAAAGCTGATTATGAACAGATAAAAAGGTATATCAATGAACAAAACTGGCATCAACTTTTTATAGATAAAAAAAATGTTAATGATATGCTGCACATATTTTATGACGTTATTAGAACCGCTATTAATAAATATGTGCCGAACCGCAGTATGACGACTAATCATTATCCACCATGGTTTAATAAATCAATAATTAGGTCATTAAAGGAGAGAAACAAGCTAAGGTTACGTTACAAGAAATATAAAAATCCTATGGATGAGTTAGAATTAAAATTATTGTCCAAGAGATGTAAAAATTTAGCAAAAGAATTACATTACAACTACTTGAGGAATATAGAAACCGAAATAAAAACTAATCCAAAACTGTTTTGGACATATGTGAAGACTAAACGTGGTGGTTCAAGTAGTTACCCATTAATAATGACTGATGGACAAACCACAACATCAAATGGATCAGTTATTTGCGAATTGTTTGCAAGTTATTTCTCATCTTCTTACAGCAGTGATGGAGACCCTGACACTAATAGCTACAATTCCACGTACTTACAATGCCTGAAGAACCACAGCCAGTGTTTGGTATACCCTATTTTAGACAGTGAAACCTTGCTGAAAAAATTGCAATCTATTGATGTTAATAAAGGAGCGGGTCCTGATGATATCCCACCACTTTTTATTTCTAAGTGTGCACTGGCTCTAGCTTCTCCGCTGTTACACATTTATAATGTATCACTGGCTTCAGGTGTATATCCCTTAGAGTGGAAACGTGCCAAAGTCGTTCCAGTATACAAATCTGATAAAAAAGATATTATCGGTAACTATAGACCTATATCTATCCTTTCAACTTTTGCTAAGATCTTCGAGTCAATGTTATGTCCATATATTCAGAGGCATTTCAACTTGTATATCAGTGAGTGTCAACACGGTTTTGTTCCATTAAGGTCTACAGCTACAAATCTGGTAACTTTCACGGAATCAATAATACACTGCTTAGATGTTAATAAACAATATGATGTAATTTACACAGATTTTAGCAAGGCCTTTGATAGTATGTCCTACTCTATTTTGATCTCCAAACTGTCAGCTTACGGAATCACTGGCCCTCTATTACAATGGCTCTCATCTTACTTAACTGAACGTGAGTTTTATGTGGTCCTTAACGGTTTTAGGTCGTCAACCTATGGTATCACCTCAGGTGCCCCACAGGGATCCCATTTGGCCCCATTATTATTTAATATGTTTATTAACGACCTTTCTAATTGCTTTCTTCATTCTGAGTTCTTCTTATATGCAGATGATTTGAAATTTGGAAGAATAATAGAATCCCAAAAGGATTGTGAGCTACTACAAGAAGACTTAAACCGAGTTGTGGAGTGGTGTACTAATACTAAAATGACGCTTAATGTTAAAAAATGTAATCACATGAAATTTACGAGAAAACATCATATAGTACAGTCACAATATTTCATACTTAACCAGAGCGTCCAAGAGGTTAACTCTATTCGAGATTTAGGAATTACTTTTGACAGTAAAGTTACTTTTATTCCGCATATCGATAACATGGTCGGGAAGGCTTCAGGGATGCTGGGGTTCATATTGAGGAATACAAGACAGTTTCGGGAAAGTAGTACGAAGATCATGCTGTATAATAGTCTAGTTAGGAGCATGTTGGAATATTGTACTGTTGTGTGGAGACCTCATTATGCGACACATATGTTGCGTCTGGAAAGGATACAAAAACGGTTCTTATGGCATCTAGCATTTGCAAAAAATAAGTCCAAGCAACTCCTCAGCTACAAAACGCGGTTGCAGTATTTCAATATGTATTCTCTATCATTGCGCAGGATTAGGACGGACGGTATATTTGCCTATAAACTTATTCAAACTAAAATTGATTGTCCACAACTATTAGGCCTTTTGAGGTTTCGTGCCCCTGCTAGGTATCCCAGAAATATTATTACGCCATTGTGTCCACCTCTGCGAAGGACAGTTCTTGGGGCAAATTCGCCGATATGTAGAATGTGCAAGGTTGTAAATGGATGCAGTGATATAGTTGACATCTACAATGATGATTTGGGTAAAGTGTCGAAGTGTATTATCAATAGTCACCCAACTTCCACTTAGGAAGATGGTGGGTATATGTA
Source organism: Lymantria monacha (assembly GCA_905163515.2). Classification (NCBI taxonomy): domain Eukaryota; kingdom Metazoa; phylum Arthropoda; class Insecta; order Lepidoptera; family Erebidae; genus Lymantria; species Lymantria monacha. The sequence continues at coordinate 4,238,306 of LR991102.1, forward strand.
TATGTATGTATGTGTGTGTATGTATATGTATGTGTGTCTGTATATGTATGTGTGTGTCTGTATATGTATGTGTGTGTGTGTATGTATGTATGTCTGCATGTGTATCTGTGCGTATATACGCACACATGTGTGTATGTGTGTATATGTATAGGTATACATGTCTGGTTGTACTACTCTTGGTTCTATTTTTTTTAAATAATCGTCATATTCGTTTAATTTTATCTTTTAATATCGATTGATTTATTTAGTAAGATTATCATTTTGATTTATTTTAATTTCATTTATTTTAATTTCATTGCATTTGAATTGAGGTGTTTTGAGTTGATGTAATTTAATTTACCTTATTGTATACTCAAAATCCGTTTTCTTATTTTTTTTTTTATATTAGTTTAATGTTATAATTTCAAAGTGTAGACTCCGTATGTACATGTGTGTTAACCTATAATTAATTGTTGTTCTTAATAATTATTGTCACATTTGTTTAATTTAATCTGATTTAATATAATTTAATTCATTTCACGGGACTTCAATATATATTTTTTTTTAATATCACTTTAATATTATATTTCCAATGTGAAGCCTCCGCATGTACATGTGGTGTTAACCTATAATTAATTGTTATACTCGTTTTTGTTTTATTTTTTAATTTATTTCTGTTCTATTGTATAAGTATAAACAATTGTTGGTTAACCTAATAAATAAATAAATAAATAAATTATTATTCACAAATTTACCGATCTGTCTAAAATATAAAACTATTTTATATTTGATTTACTAAAAGCCTTTTACCACTAAATACTTCATTTTACGAAATATTATGAACTAGCTTCTGCCCGCGGCTTTGCCCGCGTAAAAGGCTTTTTTCTAAAGTTTTTCATCCCCTATTTATTTTACCCCTTAAGTGTATTTTTTTACGAAATTTTAATGTCATATTTATTTATATCTAATCAATAGCCTAAAAATAAGTTTCAAGCTTCTGGCTTTAAAAAGGACGATAATTCCTTACAACTTTTCATCTCCCTTTACAACCCTTTTTGCATTAAAAAGTAGTCTATGCCCTTTACCAGGCTCTAGACTATCTGTGTACCAAATTTAATTTAGATCGGTTCAGTAGTTTTGGCGTGAAAGAGCGACAGACAGACAGATATAGTTACTTTCGCATTTATAATATTAGTAAGGATTTAATATTGAGTTCCAGTAGTAAATTAACAATTTTATAAACAAAAAAAAAACAATTACTTGAAATAAATAGTATCATTTGATGTATTTGTGAATCCAATTTGGAGAGCCAGTGGAAGGATTCCTAAATTTCATCACCTACTGAAGCTGAACTAAAGCTGAATCCGTGCCATGTTCCTTCTACCTATCTAGTTACTAGATGGAGTGTTTGCGTGCTTTGAATTCACTCATCCAAACTTAGCAGGTTTCAATGATCTTTTCTTGTGGCTCCATCAATATTATTCAATAATAATAATACTGTGAATCAAGGAACTGGTACACTTTATAATAACGTGCCACCTAGAAAATGTCCAATAACAGCTTCGTCGCAGTCCCAATAGGTTTGTACGAGTTATGACCATAAAGATGCAAACTGATATCATCAAACGTCCCATCGTTAAGCTATCATCGCTCTCACTATTGAAATCTGAAATAGAAATAAAACATAAAAATAGCACACGGAAGATCCGGCTCGAAGGACCATTAAATGAAATATGTGTTCATATGAATTATCTTAATTGTTGATAGGTAAGTAGTGCAGTATAGTGAAATTTATAAATGTATATTCTACAAAGAAGTACAATAATGAATAGAGTTTATCTTCTTTTAGTAGTGATTATGTAGTTGTTGCCGTACTAACACGTAAATCATTAAAAAGTGATATATAAGGCGCACATGATTGCTGCATGAATAAAAATACTAATAATAGATTGTACAGATTTAAATAATTCTTTTATACCACCATCAAAATGATTCATAATTTATTTAAATGCTCTTCACAGTTACATTGGGGGGTCTCTCAAACTTTTCGATTAAGCTCCTTTTCTTAATTAACTTCTTTAATGACGTAAGTTTGTGAGTGATTCCATTTTGCCCTTCGACACGACCTATTACTGGATGGTTTTTCATGTTATTCTTTCATTGAAAACAATTGGGCTATTGTATAAGGATTTCACCTAATAGATTTATATTTTGTTAAGGATTTTAGTTAATAGATTTTTATTTTTACGATGTAGCTTATGTTTAGGCTAGGTTCATTTGTTAGGATCCTTCTGGTGAAATACACATGAAAAAAATCTAATAAGGCACATAGAGCTTTTTGTATTAAATTCAATAGACATATGTAAGATCCTAGCTTTTATAATAAACAGATATATTTTAAACGTGGACAATAATGCTTCCGTGTAAGGATTTTAGATTTCAAGGATGGCAGTAGAAGTATTGAGAAAATTAGTTGGCATTGAGATTTCGTAATGTTATTCACTTATTCCCCCACTCAGTGGACACCATACGGTCCCCCACTTGGTGGACTGATGACATTGTCAAGGTCACAGGAAATGGTTGGATGCAGGTGGCATAGGACCGCTGCAAATGGCATTCTCGTGGGGAGACCTATATCCTACCGTGGACGTTTAAGGGCTGATGGATGAATGAATGGATGGAATGTTATTCAAAACATTCTCCATGTTATAACGGGGTAATAATACAATTCATCTCCCCCTTTTTTTCTCGTAAGCATCATAAAAATAACTAATATTTATGCAAGAGATGAAAAACAGATAAAAATCTATTCCAGCACCATATATTATAATAATACAATTGCGATTACTCAGCGTGTGTGTTGACCGATTTTCAGTTTACTCCCTGGCTCAAATCCTGTCGGGGTCGTACCTTTGTCAGGCTTCTTAGGTCACGCGATATACTTTACTTTTAATCCCTTTGAGAGAAAGTGCGGGGATAGTTAAAGGCTTATTTGTTGAAAGGAAACCTTTAGGATAGCGATAAGATTACATTCTAATATATAAAATAAGGATAATAGAAAGTAGAAAATAATATAAAAACTACAAATATAAATCAAAACGTTATATCGGCTCTATATTTTAAAACGTTCATTTTCCATTTAATTTTTCATATAAACTGATTCTTTTTAGCTTCAAAGTGATAAGAATAGGTGTTACATTTGTACGCGCTACAATCAGTCATTATCATTCTTCTAGTCTTATCCGAATTACTTGGGGTCGATACAATATGTACTCTTTTTTCATAGTACATATTGTAAAAGTTATGACCGGCGGCCTACCAGACGTCAACCCTCCTTGGGAATGTAATAATTAACCAATCGGCATCAGATGGAGTTGGTACAGGTCGTTATAAGGCTTTTAGTCGTCTTTTACGACATCCACGAGCAAAGTAAGGGTTGGTAGTATTCGTAGCCGCTACCACTCAGCAGCTACAATTATTAATTTCTAATGTTGAACGTCTAAACAGCGTGGTATAGTAGGTCAATTTCCTTCCCATTATGGAAGAGACTCGAGCCCAACAGTGAATATATATGAGCCGAGATGATGAGATGATGACCTTGCGAGGGCACTTACATATTGTAGTTATAGTAGCTTTAACATTTTAAAACAATCCAATAAACTACCACTGTATCACATGGGAATCGTAAATAACGACTGAGTAATCAAGCGGAGAATACACAAAAACAGTCATCCCCCACTGGGATATCTATCCCATATATGCAAAGAAAAAAAAAATTCATCATCTTAGCTCATATAGGTATGTCTCATTGCTGGACTCCTAGGGGCTAGCCTCCTTACGCCCCAACGGCGAAAGCTGTCGGGGCATCGATAAGAGAGGAACCCGCAAGGGTATACTGCCGGGCGGGCCACCGAAGTCAAAGATCGGGTACCGGTGGCCCACTCGCACGGCGAAGAGAGGAGTTTGCAGGGTGGGTCCATAGGATTGCGTGCCGCCGCTTCTGTCGCCCCGGACGTTTTGTCGGGGCGCGACCACATCCATGGTCCACTTAGCGAGAAAAATAAAAAAAAGGGGGGGCTAGCCTCCTTCACAATGTGAGAATTTGACTTACTAGACTACGTGGGTCATCTGCTCCGCTTTTTTTTTTGAGATAATCTCACCACACATTCCCACCATTGTAACTCCTGTAAGCCAGGATCCACAATAGTCGCCATAAATAACATCGAGCAGCATTGGGCAGACCCGGGATATGATTTTAATTGTCTTGGGACCCGCTTCAAATTTAATTAGAAAAGGTTAAAGAGGAGGAGTTGGAAAGAATGCTTCCACTTCTCTCATAAGCAAAGCGGGAGACAGGAAAACAAAATTGACTAGTCAGCCAATAAGTAAAAGGGGTACAGCTTTTTATATATACTACATGGTTCGGACACACGCCTACCGGCCCGTATAGTATACTACTCCACAGATGACTTGCTAAAGTGCTTAAGGTCACGATTTTTTCGCCAGAGATCGCATGCCCAGAGAATCTGATGTGCTGATTGTTCATACTCATGGTCAGATGTGAAGCATTTATATAATGGCAAAGGTAGGAATTTAAAAGAAAATAATTTACTTTTAAAGTTGCTATGGCCATTTAAAAATTGGGCCACAAAATGGTCAATCTCCAGCTGCACTTTTCAGGCGCTTCCGTATGCATGGGCTGCTTTCGATGATGAATCTTATCTTTTTTGCCATTTATTTAAAAACTTTTTATAGACAATGGATTGTGGTGCAAATAATCTAGCAATTATATTTCGGTCACGCGGTAGTAGGAAATCTGTATTCATAGTTTCTCTTGTGGTGTAATACATTGACATCATTTATAATACATTGAATCTCCAAATCAACCGGACGTACACCCGCGAGTACTGGCAAGGCCTTGGTACTAACCGTTCTATAAGTTTTACATAATAAAATTTTGAGCCAATTGTTGGCCCTATGGTGACCCTATCGGTCCATATAGGTGCAGCGTAACAAATACACCCCAAATATGTGGCAATACATTTGGTTTTAAGTTTATTGAAACGAAGGCCCCAAGTAGGTGTGGAATGTGGATATGCTAGTAAGCGCATAGAAATTCTGTTTCGCTTTATCATTTACAGTTTTAATACGCTGGATAAATGAAAAAAAATTCTAAGACTAGGCCAATATAGGAAACTGATTCTTTCTTTTTGACAGTCTTATTATTGAATTTTATACGCGGCGCTGATTTTAAATTTCCTTTTAATAAAAGCTGGTATGTTTTTTGTGGTGCAAAAGCAAGCCGGTTTCGTGTACCGCAATCTAATATATCATTGAGACATGTTTCCGCTAATTTCTCTAAACCATCCCTAGTGTTTGATTGTATAAGTAAAAGACCATTGTCTGCATAGCCGATTAATAGACTCGGTAGAGGTAACTCGAGAAAATCGTCAAAGCCTAATTTCAATAGATAAGGACTGAGCACCGAACTTTGAGGGCAGCCCATCGTTAGTGGCATCGACACAGCATGGTGACCAAGTTTCAATTTAGTCGAGCCATGTAAAAAAAAAAGTAAGACTGTTTGTTTTGGTAGATATTCGTACAGCACCCAGGAGCCTTTAATTTAAGAAGTAGCACTGGCCACTAGGCGTTATAAGCACCTGAGATGTCCAAGAAGAGGCCTAGTACGTATTTAAAAACGGATGTGCTTATGACAAATCTTACCGCAATGGCCGTGTTGATAGTTGATTTACCGTGAATGAAGCCGAATTGTTTATGATTGAATGTCGGTCCACCCGGTAATAAACGAGGACAATGTTCGTGACGTTCTAAGAGCTTGCCTAATGAAGACCTACCAACCTCTGCTCCGCTTGTATATATACGGGTTTTATTTTGAGTTTGCCTTTTTTTGCACAGATGTTACATGTTTTATATGCCATAGTAATATTTTTTTAGACGCAACTGCGAGCTAGATATCTAGTAAATTATATTCGTACTCCAGCACTTTAAGGGAACAAGAGAATTACGTGTTGTAAATCAAATAAATATATTTCAATTAATTTTTGCCTTAAATCTATATACTTATCCCTATTCGCACAACCTAGATTTTAACTTGGTCTTAACTAAACTGCGCACTGAAACTCCGATTTCCTTACTAAGTTCGACAATATACTAGTGTTTGCAACTAAAGTTTCGATTGGATGAAACTTGTTTTCGGATTTTCAAGTGAAAATACGGAATTAGTTTGGTTATAGTATTTTGGCCGTTTTCAAGTCTTATTGTTCGTATTCGAAGAAATTGCGAAGTATTTCTATCATAACTTTGTTCGAAGTTGCTATATCTTGAAATTAAAAGAGTTATTTATGATTTCTGACGAAATCTAACACAATACAAACAGTAATTAGGTTGTCTGACCAAGATTACTTTATACGAATAGACCATATTCTAACATTATAAATTTAAGTTTTGGTATGGTGATCGAGCAAGAATACAATTCACAACTCCTTGTGTCTTAAAAGGCGGGTATTATATGCAGATAATATCAATCCAAAACAATGAATAATTAACATCTGCCAACTCGTTTGTCCAGCGTTTTATTTCGCTCTCATGGTGGAGGAAGCTCCAGCCCTATAATACATATATGGGCTGAGATGACGAAGAAGGATAACAAATATGAAATAAATACGAATGTGAATACTAATTCATTTGTTTGTAACGCTTTTACATCTAATGACATAAAAAAGGTTGTTATTTATATACCTACATATATAATTTATATACATACGTATATAAGATGATTTCCGTCTAGTGAGGGAGTACCTCACCACCCCATGTTTTATCCGAGTGTCATAAAAAATGACTAAGGGATATAATACGCTACAGCAAATATTCAAGAGAAGAAAACTCGAAATAAAACTATAAAATCATTTAACCAGTGCAGTACAGTAATCAATTGCCATTCTATTATGGAGTAAGCTCGAGCCTATATAAACTGAGATGACAAGATAATGAATTGGAAGGGTACTATTTAGACTATTTTTTTTAACCAAACACATTAGTTTTAATTTTGATTCATCAGAGGGAGTTATAATTACAAACAAATCTTAAATTGAATTATTTCTACACTGCTACATTAAGAGTAAATTTGTGTTAATGTTTGTAGACAGAACATATTGGTTATATTAACTACTGACATCAAAAGTTGTTTCGAACAGCTCGTAAAAAATGCCTAAAATAGGTTCACTTAGTGTGTTTACAAATATCTCTGTGTGAAAAGTGTAAAGTGAATAAGGGTAAGTGTTTAAAGGCACCTGACGCCTGTAGACTTCGCGGAACGCATGCGCGTCGGGCCGTTAAAAGTAATGCTGATTAGGGACTATTCACACTTCATTCATCCGTTATAATTAACGTGAATAGTTTTTTTTTTTTCACACAGATTTAGTATAACATTTCTGGATGACCAAAGTATTGTCATGCTGTGTAATGGTCGTCACTAATAATACTGCCAATACATACATACATATCATCACGCCATATCCCTTGCAGGGTAGGCAGAGAGAACAGAGTGCCAAAGAACTCCATCCTTGCATACTTCACTCGCTTCCTCAACATTCATAATTCTCTACATACATGCTCGCCGGTTTCGGAGACTCTTGACTCCACCTTCCTTCAGTACGTGACCCATCTGGTCTAGGTAGGTGAGTCTCGGTCTCGCCCGGTAACTACATCCTTTCACTTTCGCATTGTATATCTTCTTAACCAGACGTTCGTTCGGCATTCTTTCCACATGTCTGAACCATCAGAGTATTCCCTTTCGCGTCTTTACACCAATACTCTTTTCATACCTACTCGCTCTCTTACGTCGTCGTTGCGAATGCGGTCGGTCAGCCTAACAAGCCAATCGATCATAGAACTATTACTAAAACTTTTGCAATATATATTAAATGAAAAAGAGTAGATATTGAGTCGCCCCTGTTTTGGATAAGAGTAGGATGATGATCAAAAGGTATTGTCAATTATAATCTTAACCTCATAGGTGTAATATTCAATAGTGGTAGAGTCATACTGGTGATAGTTTCCTATCTACAGCCGCGGGCAGATCCATCCGGGATAGTACCACACTCTCGCACAAAATCTAAGACTGAGTAATGTCCTTCGGTGAGTGAGAGAGCCGGAAGCCCAACTTTCGGGTTAGGTTTAGGGTTTTCATTGATAGACAGCAGCCGTACCCCTGGCATTACAAAGGTCCTTTGATGACAGAAAAACTTAACATCAGATGTGGTACAAGCTCGTTTGCCACCATAAGCATTAAAAAATACAATTCTTAAGAATAACGGGATGTTTTTTGAGGTATAAATTATCAAAATGATTAAAACAGTCCGACTATTGAAATTAAATATATAAGGCATCATTGGCTTACTCAAAGGAGAAGGGAGAAGGTATGTTTTACACAGTATGTTTTAGAGTATCATTTTGCCTTGCTGTTATTCTCAACACCCTGAGTCTGCCGCGGTCAGACTATAGTTCACCATAAAAATATACGTAAAAGTTCAGCCAGATCGCGAGATTTCTCATAATAATACGTCAATAAAACTCAATGACTATATTTTTTTTAAAGGATGCCACCCTGCCACTAAGGAAATAATCCTTGTATTGCGGGGGACTTTACAAACATATAATTAATGCAGACAAATTACACCCGGACTCAGAACAACACTTTGTGGATCACACAAAGTAATGTCCTGCGTGAGAATCGAAGCCACGGCACTGGCACGGAATATCGGTATCATAACCACTACGCCATCTGTGCAGTCAAATTATGATTTAAATGTTTAATTATATAAGACTGATTAACTATTAATAATGTATATTTTTTTAAATTAACTATTAATTATTTAGGTCTGATTTTCACTTTAATGTTATCTTGCTGCCTTGTTATAATTTATTTGTCATTAATTTTGGCTTTTATGACAAGACCCCATCTTGTACTTAGTGTTCTTAAGTTAAGTCAAAATAATATCTTAATAGTCACCAAGTAACCTTATTTCTCCTACAAACGTGAATGCTGTAATTTATCTGAAACACTAAATAATTTACAAATTATCGTAGTCCTTCTACGTGTGGTGACGTTGTCGGAATACAATTCATCTTTCCATTCTTGCATGTCATCATCATCATCATCACTATCACAGCCCATAAATGTCCCACTGTTGGGCTCGGGCCTCCTCCGTAATGGGAGGGAATTTAACCTACTATTCCGCGCTGGTCAGACGTGTTGGTATAGGGTTTGCTTCGAGTTTTCCTTCTTTTGTATAGATGTTATATGCGTTTTATATCCCTTAGTCGTCTCGTACAATCACCCACGGGTAAGATATGGGGTGGTGAATAGTATTCTTACTCCGTCACCACACGGAAATTCTTGCATGTGGATTTCGTTAATGCGGATTGCATCCATGTAAGACGGTTGTCGATTCGATAAGCGATGTGACTTGCTGATTGCCATTTCAACGTTCTAATTCTTCGGACTATGTCGGTTACATTCATTCTTCTACGGATTTCTATATGACAAATTTTATCACGTAGAAAAATACGGAGCATTGTCCTCTTTGGTGACCAACTTTGAGCCTTATTATAAAACCCACGTTCAGAGACCTCATTTTAATATTTTAGTATGATCATCATCATCATCGTTATCCTATTCTTATCACAATTGCTTGGGGTCGATACAATATGTACTCTGTACATATTGTAAAAGTTATTGGCAATAGTTGTATGACCGGCCATCTGCCAGACGTCAACCCTCCTTTAGAATGTAATCGTTGACCATACGGCATCAGATGTAGTTGGCCCAGGTCGTTATAAGGCTCTTAGTCGTTTTTTACGACATCCACGATTAAAGTAAGGGCTGGTAGTATTCGTAGCCATTACCACACAGCTACAGTATTTTAGTATAATACAGTAAGATAAATTAAAAATCAAATACAAACGCGAACAAATTCGTATAAATATTTTTAGCATAAATATCACAAAATATATTCTGAAAATGACATGTCATATATTAATACTAGCGACCCGCCCTCGCTTCGCTTAGGTTACACAAATATGTCTACCTAAATTCAAGTCTGTTGGAGCTATATTTAAAAAATGAGATTTTTACATCCCAGAAACTCTCCTCCGAGAGAGAGTCTCCGAAACCGGCGAGCGTGTATGAAGAGAATTATGAATGTTGAGGAAGCGAGTGAAGTATGCAGAGATAGAGTTCTCTGGCACTCTGTTCTCTCTGCCTACCCTGCAAGGGACATGGCGTGATGATATGTATGTATGTAGAAACCCTCCTTGCGGGTGGAATTTCGTAAAATCCATTCTTAGCTGACCTCTACTCGGCAAAACTAATATACGAATATCTCTTATATATATATATATATATATATATATATATATATATATATATATATATATATATAGATAGATGTAGTATAAATACATGCCATATTTCAAACAGTCAAGTCGAAGAAAATTTGAAAAATATTTTATATTATTTCTTTTCTAAAGAGATGTGTATCGTCCCTAATGCAATTTTATCATATTCCTTAGCGAACGCACACTGAGACAGGTTTAATTTTAGAAACACGAACATATTCCTTCTACGATGAAAGCTTAACAACAGTTTATTTCCATACTAATCTGTGAGCGAGTAAGTGAGCCACCTTTACGGCGTACGCCAACGCTTAACTGCGTTGATGCTTTTTTTTTACTATTTTAAATAAGTAACAATACAAATATCACCCCTTCTTTTATCCTTGGTGTTGTAAAAATCGATTTAAGTATTTATCCATGTCATTTGCTTTCTGTATTACAAAAGACTAGAACTTCGAAACCAACTATTCCTATGCAATTACGCCTACCAAACTAGTGAGCGTGATGTTATCAATATCATGTCAGCTTGTATAAGTTCCACTGCTGGGCTCGTACCCCTTTCATCATAATAAGAGGGAAATTTACTTACTATATCATGTTTGTCAGTCTGGTTGGCATTGGGTTTTATTTCGAGTTTTCCTTCCACTTTTTTTTAAGATATGGGATGGTAAATTATATTTTTACTCAGTCTCCATACAGCGTGATGTAGTAGTCTAATTTTGAAGAGCCGGTTCAATAGTGGGGGTACTTAGTTCATGCTCAGTTTTAAAGCGGTTATGCATTCACTTCACAAACTATATAAACATAACTCGCTAAATTTAGAGTAGGAAATCCCCACGAAAGCAATTAGTACTATTCATCATCATCATCATCATCATTATTTCAGCTCATATACGTCCCACTGCTGGGCTCAAGCCCCCTCCATACTAGGAAGGAAATTGACCTAACTACTGGTCAGACGTGTTGGATAGAAAATTACTAGTAGTCTAAAAAAATACAAAGATTTACAATTTTTTTTTTAATTTTATTTCCTCAAAAATCCTTCTGTCCATCGCTATCTTGACGTTTACTGTTGGATTTAGGTCTCCCCAAAAAGGAAAATTATGCCATAATTGCCACGCTTGATAAATGGCTTGGCACTTGTAATTAGTTTTATGATTTCTTGGAACATCGCTGGTGCTCAATAATCTCAACCTGTTTCTAAGACTCCCACGGAATTTTAAAGTATGGCGATACATTGCATTCTTAGCCTATCACTGTACCCGGGCTGGTCACGTATATCAAGGAAGCGGTACAAGTGGCCGGCCCAATGGCAATATGGAGGGAATACGGTGGGTTATGGGGTCACGCGCCGCCCTTCCGTCGCCTCGGAAGGAACGGACAGCGTGTATCCAGATCATGGCCTCCCAAAAAAAAAAACTTATCACAGTACAGAGAAAACAGAATATTTATATTATAAAACTGTTTTAAATAATTTTAAATGTTTATAATTAAAACAATTAAAACATTAATAAATTATTTCATAAATTTCTATCATGAATTCTTTGTATCACTTTTAATATAAATAGATGGCGCTGTACAGTTTTAAACAATGTTAATTTTAAATATGATACACCGCTTCTTTGTGGCGAAAGTATTAAGGAATGTTAATCTATAGATTTAACAGCTTAACTGGCCGTTGGGATTTAACGTTTACGCAAAAGAGGCACATAAATTTTATTGTGAAGTGTAAATTCAAAGCTTCTAATTATTTATTTTTACCTATTTGTTGAGTTTGGTTGTCTGAAAGCGGCAGATGGACGCGGGCGTGCGCCGGGCACAGTCGTGTCGTATAAACGCCGATAAAATCATATAATATAGTGATCACGCTGTGTTGTGTGTCATGTGAGCTTTGCTTTGTGTTTATTGCGAGCGTTTGTGTAATTGTAAGTATGTTATTATTGATAAAAATATTTGCGAACACCGCTCATGGGGTGTGATTTGAATTTTTAGTATTATATTTAAATATATTTAGTTATTATATATATTTAAATGCTAGTTCATTTACTTAACAAGTTGTAGGTATACAATTTTATTTAAGAGAAATTATTAAAAAAAATTACGTATCCGCTGTATTTCTTGATATTCGGATATTCGCAGTTTAGTTTTTAATAATAATAATAACTATTTATTTCTCTTATAAGGTGTCACAATTAAAACATAAGTAGTTAATAGCACAATAGTTTGCACTTTTGCAGCCGTTTTCCAATCTGGTGGTGGAATTTTAGATTAATTTCAAAAAGTAAAATTGACAATATGTAATTAGCCTTAGAGGTTTATACATAATAATCATCATCATCTTAGCTCATATAAGTCCCCAGCTGGGCTAGAGCCTCCTCTACAATAGGAGGGAATTGGACGTACAATACCACGCTGGTCAGATGGGATCATACAGGGTTTTATTTCGAGATTTCCTATTCTTGTATAGATGTTATATGTATAATGTATCGGTTAATAATTTTTTACGACATCCTGCGAGATAAGGGTGGTGAATTGTGTTCCCATTATGTGCATAATGTATCCCTTAATATTTTTTAAAACATCCACGGGCGAGATAATTGTGGTGAATCGTATATTGATTTGGAATCAATATACGATTTAATTTAATTTAAAATTATTTTAATAGATAAATTAATATTAAATAATTTCATCAATCCATTAGTTTATTTATGTGTACTGCTATAGCCTTCTCAAGATTTTTAATTCCTTAATAGATTGGTGCGAAAGTGGAAGGATGTAGGTACCGAGGGAGACCGAGACTAACCTACCTAGACCAGATCGGTCATGTACTGAAGGAAGGTGGAGTCAAGAGTCTCCGAAACCGGCGAGCGTGTATGAAGAGAATTATGAATGTTGAGGAAGCGAGTGAAGTATGCAAAGACAGAGTTATCTGGCACTCTGTTCTCTCTGCCTACCCTGCAAGGGATATGGCGTGATGATATGTATGTATGTATGTAATAGATTGGTGTTATAAGTTACTTGAAGAACGGTGTTACTCAGTCCCCTAATGACCCTATCGCCAATTTTCACGACTCCCTTGGGCAGAGTGATTCGGCCACATTATATTCTTAACCTGTCAACATATACAGATTTACTTTTTAAATTACATATTTTTTAAACTTCATGCCACATGTACATTGGCGGAATGAATGCCACAGGCATTCTCTACCAGTCAACCACAGGTGACGCAGAGATGCTAAAAGGTAGGTGCATATGCTGAGGAAGTTATTTGAAAAAAAGAAAATTGTAAACTATATAATACATTATGTAAACTGAGAAATACAAACGAGAATATGTAATACATATACAATACATATATACTTATATATATTCAATAATATACAATACATAATAATATACATAAAATAATATAAATATATAAACAATACATACACTACATATACATAATATACTTTTTAAATTAGTTAGTATTTAAAACTTTTTATTATCTTCTTATTGATATTAAATATAAATCAAGTATATTTGAATACGTTGATATTTTATTTTATGATATTTTCATTTACATAAAGTAAATCTGGATTGAATTTTTACTATCTGATGAACAATGACGATATAATCCTTGATTAGCGTTCCAAACAAAAGCACTGTTGCTAAAAAAATATTGGCGCTTTTAAGTCAGTGAAATTATAATTGGACGGGATATAATGTAATAATTTTTCATGTAGTGATGGAGTATGAATTTACCAACCCCCTAACTTATTCACGAGCTCTGTAAAACGAAAGGATATAGGTAATATGAAAATAAAGAAAACTCGACTTAAAACCTTATACCAATCTATCTGAACCCATGTTGGTATATAGATCAATTTCCCTATCATAGTTATCATAGTTGAATTGACTCAAGCCCAGCATTCCGTAGGGTGACGGAGTAAGAATACAATTCACCACCCTCTATCTTACCCGTGGGTGATCGTAAGAGCTATGGGATATAAAACGCATATAACATTTATGCGAGATAAGGCAAACTCGGAACAAAATCCTATACCAACAAATCTGACCAGCGTGGTATAGTAGGTCCATTACCCTCCCATTTTGGAAAAGGCTCGAGCCCAACAGTGGGACATATATGAGCCGAGATGATGATGAGATGAACCACAGCAGTGGAATGACTGCATTATGATATAATTACATACCACCTGATAAATACTGACGATATAATAAATGATGAAAAGCTCCAGTAAAAGCGCTATTGCTATACAAAATCACTGTTGATTTAAAGACACATTTTTCCTATTGTAACGTAAGACAATGAGTTACTTTATTTATATATAGAGATAAATAAGACATTTGTATTTTGTTATGTAACTGTTTTTGTATCGAAAGACTTTTTTTTTTTTTTGAATAATTATTATACGTGGAGACATAATTGCTGTATGCTAGTGGCTAAGTTTACTACCAATCTTTACTTTGTTCGGGGATGTCGTAAAAGAAGACAAGGAGCTTTATATTGAATCGGGAGAACTCCGCCTGATGCCGTTTGGTCAATAACTACATTCCCCAAGGAGAGATGACGTCAGGCAGGCCAATATCTTTTGCAATATGTATGATGGAAGTAAAGTATATATTGCGTAGGCCCCAAGTAATTGGGATAAGAGCGGGAGAATGATGATGATGTGGAGTCTCATAAATAGCTTTATATTGATATTCGAGTGATTATTGTAATTTTTTTTTGGCTGTTAGTTTCTATAATTGATTCAATTAGGCAATACATGGCGGCAATCCATTAGTATTATAAAATGGAGGAGAGGAAGGCAGACCCACCACTTTCCTACGGTTAATCAATATACCGTACACCTCAAGAAAGCAAGGAATACGGGACGGGATCAAGGTGGAATAGGATATAGGAAATCTTACTCCTGCGATGAGCACCGCCTCCAGAACTTCTACTTGCAATTTTCCGCAGAACTTCGAATAAAGATTCGACACGTGTGTTGCCTCTAAACGAGGCATCCTCAGGACGGTTCGGCTTCAGACGCGCTGTTAGTTTCTATAAAATAAATATATAAAGACTATGATATTATAATTGGACACAATATAATATAGCAATATTTATAATTAAGAAGTATATTCAAATTACTAAAGTTTAGCATTTAACATGCTTGATTATTTATGAAAACTTGATTACGGGCGAAAAATCATTGTCATACATGGGATTCGAAGCCACACCTATTGGAAATCCGTTCTAATCGTGCTACCACTTACACCAACGTGAGCTGTAGAATTACATTCAATCTTCAATGATTTTTCGCTCGTAATCAAGTTTTCATAAATAATCAAGCATGTTAAATGCTAAACTTCAGTGATTTGAATATACTTCTGAATCATAAATATTTCTCGACTACTTCTGAATTATAAATATTTCTAGAGTTCTCTGGCACTCTGTTCTCTCTGCCTACCCTGCAAGGGATATGGCGTGATGATATGTATGTGTATGTATGTATGTATAAATATTTCTATATTATATTCTGTGTGGTCACACGATTGGAACGGATTTCCAATAGGTGTGGGTTCGAATCCCATGTGTGACATTCATTTTTAACTCGTAATCAAGTTTTTATAAATAATCAAAAAATTCTATTTGTATTATTATACAGTATTCATCATCTCATTCAACAACTCTTATCCCAATTACTTGGGGTCGATACAATATGTACTCTTCTTTCATAGTACATATTGTAGAAGTTATTGGCAATAGTTTTATGACCGGCCGCCGTCCAGACGTCAACCCTTTTTGGGAACGTAATTGTTGACCAAACGGCATCAGATAGAGTTGGCCCAGGTCGTTAGAAGGCTCTTAGTCGTCTTTTACGCCATCCTCGAGCAAATTAAGGGTTGGTAGTATTCGTAACCGCTATCACACAGCTTAGAGTATTCATAATAATAATAAATCATAATTCATAATAATAATAAATATCAGACGTTTCTACCGTACCTAGTATTGTAATCAATCTTAAGGCCCACATATAGTTCACGCTAAGCTCTCCTCTATCAGAGCGCTATGCTGTTACACTTATCGTACATTCTCTTATTTATTGATTGATTAGTCAATTTTGTTTTCCTCCCTTCTGTATTACTTAGGGTTGAAGTGGAATTATTTCGAATTCCTCTTGTTTAACTTGTCTAATTAAATGTATAGCTTATTAGATTTTTTATTTTTATTTCTTTCATTATGATATAACTGAATGGTTACCTCATAATAATTATAATATAGCCTTGAGGCTAATAAGTAATATACATATAACTTAATTTGCTAAAACTTATAAAGTAAAGAATCTGTCCATTAGCACTTTTCTTATGGTTTCTATATAAAATGGAAAGACACCTTGTTCTTGAGTTCTTCAAGGGTAGCACTCAATGCACTCCGTAATACTAATGTCACAAAACTAACTCAAAAGTTTTAGTCCTTTTCAGTCTCCTTACTATGTCCATGGTGTCAAGGAGCTGAATAGCCTCGACATTCACATGTTGAAGAAATCTTTGTTCATGAGCTTCGGCGTATTTTTTTATAATCTTAGCAACAAGGTCCACTCCTAAGTCCCGGTGGATGTCCTCATTTCTAGTGTACCAGGGAGCGTTTTCGATTCTTATTAGATGTAGATTAATAACATTTCTCGCGTCTGATTGAAGATCAAATTTCGGTGTCGTTTGTGAACCATTGTGAATTTTGACTTACAAATTATAATAGAGAATGTGTAATTTATATTTGTCCAATAATAATGTTAATGTTTTTTTATACAGCAAACTTAGAAAGATGCTTCTTGGCTTGGTTGGTGATGCCAGTTTAGAATTACAATGGATCACCACTTGGATGGTTTTAGAATTGTACTATGTTATTCGGCTTAATTGTCATTCTCCGTGTGGTGATGGTAGTAGAATATTATTCACCACCATACATATATCTTACCCGTGGGTGATCGTACGAGACGACTAAGGGATATAAAACGTATATAACATCTATGCGAGAGAAGGAAAACTCGAAACAAAACCCTATACCAACACCTCTGACCAGCGCGGTATAGTAGGTTAATTTCTCTCCCACTGCGGAGGAGGCCCGAGCCCAAAAGTAGGACATTTATGAGCTATGATGATGATGATATGGTATTCGTGATTGAGTAATAGACTCAATAATGGAGGAGTGACGCTAATGACTACATCATGATCAACATCATCCTGTTCTGATACCTATTATATGGGGTCAAAGCAACATTCTTCTATTTTACATATTGCAAAAGCTATTGTCAATACTTTTATGACTGGCCACCTGCCTTTTTTTTTTTTTTTTTTTTATTGGTAGGCTATGGGTGCGTCTTGCCCCGCCGAATCGGTCCGGGGTGACGGAGAAGGCGGCGCGTGACCCCATAGACCCACCGTAAAATCCCCTCTCTTCGCCGTGCGAGCGGACCACCGGTACCCGATCTTTGTCTTCGGTGGTGACTGGCCACCTGCCTGACATTAACTCTTCTTGAGAATGTAATTATTAAGCAGATGACAACAGATGGCGTTGCCCGTTTTATATAAGCCTCTTAATTGTTAATTACGACACTCACGAGCAACATAAGGGTTGGTAGTATTCGTAGCCGCCGCCACACAGCACAATTGTATTAAAGTGTATATAATATTATTTGTTTTTCCTCTTATTTTATATAACATCTAATAGACTTTTAATTAGTAATCTCTTAATTAATATTAGAAACATTTTTGGTGACAGTGTAAATTATTTTAATTTTTTTTTTCTTATTGTAAATTAATTATAATACTTTATGTTTCTTTGATGCAATATATAAATGGATAATTACCATAAATATTTAATACTGAAAGTTATAAAAATAAAAGAGAATAAAAATTTAAACTACTCTTAAATTAGTTTCGCTTGAGTTTCCATGCTCATTAAACGCATGATTGGTTTTTATTTTTTCTGTGGTGAAATTATATGCTTGGCAATTTAATTATGATATATGATTATCAAAAGCATTGATATATTTATTCATATTTGGCCATTAGAATATTCAGAAGTGTATATTTTTTTATAATAATTTATAAAATGACTATTTTCATGACTTTGTGTTGTTGCAATTGTGGGTACGATTTTAGTTTTGCTGATATACTTTGAACTGAACTTTTTATTGTGGTAGGACCACGCTGTGGACAGTTCTCTGTCTACAGCCGCGGGCCGGTCCGTCCGGGGTAGTACCACACTCTCGCAGAAGATCGACGTCTGAGTAATAGCAATGTGCTATTGCGCTTCGTTCGGTGAGCGAGAGAGCCGGAAGCCTAACTGGGGTGGGTTCAGGGTTGTATTGGTAGGCAGCGGCCTAGCTATACCATTGGCAAAGGTCCATGGGCGGCAGTGACACTTACCATCAGGTGTGCTGTCTGCTCGTTTGCCGCCATAAGCAATAAAAAAAAAATAAAAAAAAAAACTGAATTATTGAGAATTGAATGTTATTTCTATTTGTCTTTTTTTTTAAAGAACACCATCCTGCTCTAAGGAAATAATACTTGTTTTGCGAGAGACTTTATAAACATATAATTAACGCAGGCAAATTACACCAAGACTCCGAACAATACTTTGTAGATTGCACGAAGTATTATATTCTGCGCAGACATCGAACCCACGGCAATTTCACTACGCCATCTGTGCAGTCATTTTAAAAAATATACAACTTTAACACCTTAAGAGCCCTGTACTGTATGGACCAGCATATTGCGTGACACAAGCGACGGATGAGAGACGACTGCATTCAAAGATATGAATATATTAAGATGAATTTGGGAGAGATTTAATAAGGAATGAACATATTAGAGAAAGTTTGAAAGTTCTTTCTGTTATGTAAGAAGACAAGACTTTGTACTGAGGCACTTATCCTAGTATTGCGTGGGACTTGTATTGTAGGCGGCCGGTCATAAAACTATTACCAAATTTTTAAAATGGAGAAAGAATATATGATGACTTGACCGCAAGTAATTGGAATAAAAGAAGGATGACGATGGGGACGGGTTAATACAATATGTCATGGCTTTTTAAATACTCAAGGGATTTCTAAAATACAGATGAGAGATCGGCAGTAGATTGGAAAATAGCTGTCGAGAGACATATAACAGTAATTACAATCGCCCACCTGCTTACTAAGCCTCGACCATGGTGTTTTTTCATTGCTAATGGTGGCAAAAGAGCAAGCACCTCGCCTGATGGTAAATTTTACTGCCACTCATGGACTTTTACAATACCAGTGGTACAGCTAGGCCCCTATCTACTAATGAAATCACCAAACCCACCCATTAAATTGGGCTATTGGATCTCTGTCGCTCACAGAAAGAAGCACAACAGCACAGTTCTAATACTCAAATGTCCGATTCCGGACGGATCAATCGGCGGCTGTAAACAGAAAAAATTAATAATACCTGATCATAAACAATATATTTTTTTTACATATAGGATCCTTTTTTTGTACTGGCAATGAATTTGTATTAAAATGTGGGTTAAACTTAAATGCGATCTCTACGGAGAATCTGTGGAGTTAGGCTGATCGATCGCATTCGTAACGACGACGTAAGAGAGCGAGTAGGTATGAAAGAGAGTATTGGTGTAAAGATGCGAAAGGGAATGCTCCGATGGTTCGGACATGTGGAAAGAATGCCGAAAGAACGTCTGGTTAAGAAGATATACGATGCGAAAGTGGAAGGATGTAGGTACCGGGGGAGATCGAGACTAACCTATCTAGACCAGATCGGTCATGTACTGAAGGAAGGTGGAGTCAAGAGTCTCCGAAACCGGCGAGCGTGTATGAAAAGAATTATGAATGTTGAGGAAGCGAGTGAAGTATGCAAGGATAGAGTTCTCTGGCACTCTGTTCTCTCAGCCTACCCTGCAAAGGACATGGCGTGATGATATGTATGTATGTTATACTTTGATTACTGATACTGTAGCGGGTAGATATGAATTTCTGTAATAACGATGACTTTTGGGCGTAAGACACCTTAGTCCTCCCGTGACCATGATCACTGTAAATTGTTCGAAACATCGGTAAATTAATAATCAAATACAAGCGCGATAGAATCCGTAAAAGTAGTTCTATTTCAGACAGAAAACTGACAACAATGCGGCCGTACCATTATTAATGAATTTTGATTTGCATTCAGAATACCTGGTATTTGTACTTTTTTTTTGGCGGTAAGCTATGGAGTGGTTCCACCCCGCTAAATCCGTCCGGGATGACAGAAGAAGCAGTGCGCGACCCGATAGACCCACCCTACATGTACTTCTCTTCGCCGAGCGAGTGGGTCACCGGATCCCGGTCCTTGTCTTCGGTGGCCCGCCCGGCGGTTTACCCTCTCGGGTATCCTCTCGAGTGCATGCCCCGGGCAGCTTTCGCCGTCGGGGCATCGTTCTATAAGTATTCTAGTTACAAGTTGTTTTTTTTTTACCTTCCTGACTAATGGCATGAGATTAAACTTTTTTTTTTGCGGTGGACTATGGAGGTGGTCGCGCCCCGCCAAATCGGTCCGGGGTGACGGAAGAGGCGGCGCGCAACCCCATAGACCCACCACGCAAACACCTCTCTTCGCAGTGCGAGCAGGCCACCGGTGAATGAGATTAAACTTACGAAATTGATGGTTAAAAAAAATCCTTTTAAATTGTGAATATAATATTTTACGCTTAGGTCCATCAGGTAAACATTTATTATAGTTTAATATAACTCCGTCACGGCACAAATGTCATGATACCAATTTATTATCCGTTCTATTATGCCTATGTTATTCAAGATTCTGTTATTGAAACATTTCTATGGAAAGCTCTTAAGATCTGTCTATTGAAAGGATGACAGGCACATTAGTAGTTTAAAAGGGCGGTATCTGTTAGTTTAGTTTTTTTTAGAATTTTCTTCTTTTTTTTTCTTTTAATGAGACGTGACGTTTCTAAATTTTTAATTTACGTATTTTTTATTCTCGATGATTTATGAAATGCTTTGATATAAAAAAGGTAGATAATTATTTTTGATCATATTTTGCTTTTCAAGTACTTTTTTTTATATATTTACCTTTAAGTAATAACATTTACAATATCGCTTGCCCGGAATAATAGGGTCACAACTATAAAAATTACAATTTTCATTATATTTAAATTTTTGATGGTGAAGGAGTGTTAATATTATACGTTCTCCTTATTAACTTATAAGAAAAGAAGGCAATACTTATTTAACCCTTCTGCAAAAATTTAGCTTTTTGGATTGTGTCACTATTCATCTAGGCAAACGATATGTACTATAGATAAATAGAGTATAAACTGCATCACATCCAAGTTATTGGGATAAGAGCAATGTGATGATATACAACCTCTGTATTACGCCTCTCCGTCTATTTAGCAGACCACTAGAAAACATTCCCTAAGTCTGTGGTCCTTTTCGAATAATTCTTTGGTATCTGTGGAGGATTAATTATTGGTCCAATTAACTGCGATGAAGAAGTTTCATGTCAAGTATACTAATATATAAATATAATAACATCAGTTCTTATTTTAATTACTACATTTGCGCTGTGAGAATATTCTAGAAATTTAGTTTCAATTAAGGTCTTGACCCATTTAATTTGATAGGCGCGCGAGATTTTCAGTAGTCGATTACAGTTCACGCCTTTTAATTATAAAAACTTCAGCAGAACTATATTATTTTATTTACTAGTGGTAGGATCACGCTGTTGACAGTCCTCTGTCAACAGTCGCGGGCCGGTCCGTCCGGTGTAGTACCACACTCTCGCAGAATATCGACGTCTGAATAATGGCAATGTGCTATTGCGCTTCGTTCGGTGAGCGAGAGAGACAGCAGCCCAACTGGGTGGGTTTGGGGATGGTGATGGTAGGCAGCGGTCTAGATATAATTTTGGTATAGCAAAGGTCCATGGGCAGCAGTGACACTTACCATCAGGTGTGCTGCTTGCTGCCATTAGCAATAAAAAAGAAAAAACAAAAAGCCTATTGATTTTTATTAAATTTATGAGCAACGCATCTATATTTATTTATAAATCTTTAAAGACTTTGACTGCACAGATGGCGTAGTGGTTAAGATATCCACCTTCCATGCCAGTGCAGTGGGTTCGATTCCTACGCAGGAGAACACTTTGTGCGATTCACAAGTAAGTATTTTTCTGAGTCTGCTGGTAAGTGTCACTGCCACCCATGGATCTTTGCCCACCCACCCATTTGGGCTTCCGGCTGTCTCGCTCACCGAACGAAGCGCAATAGCACATTGCCATTACCCATATTACCCAAACGTCGATTTTCTGCGAGTGTGTGGTACTAACCCGGATGGACCGCCGCGGCTGCAAACAGAGAACTGTCAACAGCGTAGTCCTACCACTATTAAAAGTTCGAGTTCTAGAGACCGGTCATCATGCAGGAATAATTTTTTTTTATATGTTATCCTACTTTGATTAAATTCTGTGTTCCTTTCTGTTTTGAGATGTGTTATATATTGATTAACTGTGAGAATCTGATGAATCATTTTCTCTTTTATTTCAAAATAACAATTAATTATAATTCAATTATAATTGATTAATTATAATTCAATTATATTAATGCGGTCGAAATGCGATCTCTTCGGAAAATCTGTGGAGTTAGGCTGACCGACCGCATTCGTAACGACGACGTAAGAGAGCGAGTAGGTATGAAAGAGAGTATTGGTGTAAAGATGCGAAAGGGAATGCTCCGATGGTTCGGACATGTGGAAAGAATGCCGAACGAACGTCTGGTTAAGAAGATATACAATGCGAAAGTGGAAGGATGTAGGTACCGAGGGAGACCGAGACTAACCTACCTAGACCAGATCGGTCAGGTACTGAAGGAAGGTGGAGTCAAGAGTCTCCGAAACCGGCGAGCGTGTATGAAGAGAATTATGAATGTTGAGGAAGCGAGTGAAGTATGCAGAGATAGAGTTCTCTGGCACTCTGTTCTCTCTGCCTACCCTGCAAGGGATATGGCGTGATGATATGTATGTATAATTCAATTAATGAGTCGCTCCTAGTTGTAACTCAATATCTCAGTATTAGTAGACCTCAGGCTTACCGTGTAATTTTAAGTTACCTGAGCCTTATGTTTTATTGCTCAGTCGACGTTTAGGAGGTCATGAACTTGGCAAAAAGCCTAGTTGCGTGGTAATTGCCACTACACTAGCATATTGGCTGCCGTATTTTGTATTTCTCACGAGAGCTTGGTTGATACTTTACTTAAAGTTTGGGTAAAGTTTGTTGGTTTCAGAATTACAAGTAAAATATATGCATTAGTAACTACAATTTCATGTATACAATTTTTTGTGTGGTGACGGAGTAAGAATATAATTCAACACCCCCCCTATCTTATCCCTGGGTGATCGTACGAGATGATTAAGGAATATAAAACAAATTAATATCTATGTAAGAGAAGGAGAACTCGAAACAAAACCCTATACCAACACGTCTGACCAGCGTGGTGTAGTAGGTCAATTGCCCTCCCATTACGGAGTAGGCTCGAGCCCAACTGTGGGACCTATATGAGCTGAGATGATGAACCACAACAATTCACATATCAGTGAATTTCTAAAAAATGATGATATTTATATTTTATCACTAACGTCTCAACTTATAAATGTTTCTCTGTCCGACCCGACTACCTCTACGGTGGGAGGGAAACTGGTATTCCACGATGATCAAACGGGTCGTATAGGGTTTTATGCCTGGCTGCTTAGATATTTTTATGCAAGTTTCTTAGTCGTCTTTAACAACAACCACGAGCAAGAAAAGGGTTATTTTTTGTCTATAAGCTTCTGCCGGTGGCTCCGCTAGCATAAAAAGTACCTTTTAGAAAGTAGAACTATTACCCAAGGGAACACATATCGGAGTAAAAAGTATCTTACGTGTTAATCCAGGCAATGGTCTATATGCTATTTTTTTATCGTAATCGGTTCAGCAATTTAAGCGTGTTTGAGTAATAAACATCCAACATCTTCAAAACTTTTACATTTATTATGTTTATAGGATTCATGCATAATTTCACTAATAGCTAATTATTACATTTGATATGACTTTGTATTTGAGGAAGGGAGTGAAGTATGCAGAGATAGAGTTCTCTGGCACTCTGTTCTCTCTGCCTACCCTGCAAGGGATATGGTGTGATGATATGTATGTACTTTGTATTTATCACAGTTTAAATTACTAAAATTTAGCTTTTAATATGCTTGATTATTTATAAAAACCCAATTACGAAGGAAAATGATTGTCACAAGTGGAATTCAAACCCACACCTATTGGAAGTCCGTTCCAATCGTGCTGCCAATTACGCCTACCGTGAACTATTGTAGGACATTCAATTCTCGCATCGTATTATATTTTCGTCTTTAAGGAGACGTGTGCCATCTATACACATTGTACAGACTTAAAAAGACGAAAATATAATACGATGCGGGAATTGAATGTTCTACAACAATTCACGCTGGTGTAAGTGGCAGCAAGATTGGAACGGATTTCCAATAGGTGTGGGTTCGAATCCCAATTGTAACATTAATTTTTCGCTCGTAATCGGGTTTTTATAAATTATCACAGTTTAATAAAATAAAATTCCTATGTTTTTAATAATTTAAGAATATAATGTTTAATCACCCATAACTTTCCTATGAAAGTGAAAAATACCGAATATTATATTATTAAGAGAAGAGCAATTCATACCTGTGCCCCAAAGCGGCTAATGGCATAATCTCCCCTAAAAACGCATAGGCGTTTTAATTCGTCCAAAATTAATAAATTACTCCATTTCCATTGACCGTATTTGTACTCAACTTTGTAATCGGGTTATAATTTAGAACCCGTACGTATATATGTTCATTTATTGCCTGATAGCTTCAGAACTACTTATGCTATACTACATTTGCTGTATGGTAGCGGCTATAAATACTACCAACCCTTACTTTGCTCGTGTACGTCGTAAAAGACGAATAAGCGGTTTATATCGACCTGCACCATCTTCAACTGATACCGTTCGGTCAATAATTACATTACCGAATACAGTTGACGTCATGCAGGCAGCTAGTCATAAAACTATTACCAATAACTTTTGCATTATGTGCGATGAAAACAGAGTACATATTGTATCGACCCCAAGTAATTGGGATAAGAGTAGGAGGATGATGAACTTCTGAACTGCTTATCGTATTATGATAAACAAGATGTCGATAAAAGTGTATTCACCGTCCATTGGTTAGACTTTGTTTGTGACTTTGAATTCAATATGCATACATACATACATACATATCATCACGCCATATCCCTTGCAGGGTAGGCAGAGAGAACAGAGTGCCAGAGAACTCTATCCTTGCATACTTCACTCGTATCCTCAACATTCATAACTCTCTTCATACACGCTCGCCGGTTTCGGCGACTCTTGACTCCAATTTTCTTCAGTACGTGAACAAACTGGTCTAGGTAGGTTAGTCTCGGTCTCTCCCGGTACCTACATCCTTTCACTTTCGCATTGTATATCTTCTTAACCAGACGTTCGTTCGGCATTCTTGCTACATGTCCGAACCATCGGAGCATTCCCTTTCGCATCTTTACACCAATACTCTCTTCATATGGCAATAAATTCAATATGGCGCCCCTAAAATATAAATTTAAAAAAATTAAATATTTGGGGGGCATAGTCCGGAGCGTGCTCGTTCGCGTCCCCTGCCAGTCTAATTAGACTGCTAATCCGGCTCGAAATGCGTACCGCAATGCGGGTTAGGGCGTCCCCCGGAGGCGACGCGTACCGACCCGCCCCCGTCGGTACGAACATCGGCAGTTGCGGCGATGGGGGCCGCCACCCATCACGCCTTGCCCAGTTAGGCGAGTCGAGGAGAACGGAGTGCCGGGTGGGCACGTGGAATGTAAGAGGTTGTGTGGAAGGTAAGTTGCACGAGCTGATATCCGTCATGGCGGACAAACAGCTAGACGTGCTCTGTGTAACAGAGACCAAGCGAAGGGGCAGCGACGCCTGCGATCTTCCTGGTGGCGGGATGGCTCTGTGGTCTGGTGTACCACAGAGCGATCGAGCCAGCATGGGGGTAGGAGTGCTGTTGTCCTCTCGCTTGGCCTCAGGTGTGAAGGATTACGGAATGTATGATCCCAGACTTCTCTGGGTCCGTATAAAACTAGGTGTCACCAAGGTATTCATGGTTGTAGCATATGCTCCCGTAGGATCCTCGGTGGCATCAGACCTAGAGAAGTTTTGGGAAAATGTTAGGGAAGTTCTGGATATGGCAGAAACCAGTGAACGCGTGATTGTATGCGGAGATTTGAACGGATGGGTGGGGACCAAGCGTCCCGACTATGAGGACGTACTTGGTCCATTTGGTGATAAGAGAGTAAACGACGCAGGTAGGCTCATAGCGGATGTATGCATGGAGAGAAACCTTATTGTGTCAAACACATTTTTCCAACATAAGGACATCCATATGTATACATGGAAAAGGAATGAACAGAAAAGCATAATAGATTTAATTTTGGTAGACAGTCGCCTCCGAAGCAAAATATTGGACGCAAGAGCCTACAGGGGTCCCACAGTCGACACGGACCACTATCTCGTTATTGCGAGATTTAGTGGTCTGTTCAGAAAGTGGAGGCACTGGCGAGAGCGTGTCCACTTCGGAGGGCTTGAAAGAATAAAGGTTGAAAGGTTGCAAGAAGAGTGTGTAAGAGAAAAGTATGCAGAGGGTGTCCGAGAACGGCTGACGATGGCAAGCGAGCCGCAATCGGACATTGAAGAATGCTGGAGAGTATTGAAAGAGAGTATGGTAGATACAGCGAAAGAAGTATGTGGAAGTTCAAAGAAGCATAGAAAAACAAATGGTGATGCATGGTGGGATGCGGAAGTGGCAGCTTCCGTAGAGCAAAAGAAGAAAGCGTGGCTGGACTATGTCTCTTCTTTGAATCTGAATGACAGTATGACTGAACAGAAGAAAGAAATATATCGGCAATGTAAGAATGACACCAAGGCCTTAGTGAAAGAGAAACGTGATAGAGCAAGTATGAGTGCAGAAGATAGGCTGACTAAAAACTTCGAGGGTAACACCAAACTCTTTTGGAGGGAGGTGAAGAAGTCTCGGGGTGGTTGGTCGGCCTTCAGAATGAATAAAATAAGGTCTAAAGGTGGAGACATTCTTACACAAACACAAGACGTGTTAAGCCGATGGAGTGAATATTTTGGCGATATGTATGCGGATGCTACGGTTGGCGCCGGTGTTGGATGTGGTTTAGTAGATAAACATTCGACAACGGCGTCCTCCGATGGCATCAGTATGGATGAAGTTGAATGGGCGATAAGAAGTTTGAAAAATGGTAAGGCAGCGGGCATTGATATGGTGTCTGCCGAGATGATCAAGCTCGGTGGCTCTTGTGTCTGGGAGGCGTTCCTGTTGCTCCTCAATTTATGTTGGAGCTCGGGAATGGTTCCCAGGGACTGGAATAGCGCAGTCATCGTGCCTTTGTTTAAAAACAAGGGTTCACGTTATGACTGCGCAAATTACAGAGTCATAAGCTTGACCAGTTTCGCAGCAAAAGTGTATGGAAAAATTATTGAAAGGAGAATGAGGATGGTGTCCGATGGTTTACTGTGTGAGACACAAGGAGGTTTCAGGAGCGGAAGGGGATGCATGGATCAAGTGTTCTCTCTGCGCAACATTGTGGAGAAGCATCTGGCTCTAGGTCAGAGGGTTTTCCGCAGTTTTGTGGATCTGGAGAGAGCATTTGACACGGTTGTACGAAAGGAACTTTGGGACATTTTACCGGAGTATGGTATTAACGGTAAACTGCTACAGGCTGTGCAGTCCAGTTACATGGGCTGTAGAGCCTGTGTGCGGCTGGATGATGGAATGTCGCCTTGGTTTGACGTCAATATCGGCGTTAAGCAGGGGTGCGTTCTGTCAGCCAGGCTGTTTATCATATATCTGGATAAATGTCTCCAAAGATTGAACGATATGAATGTGGGAGTCCAGATGGGCGACTCAGTGGTCACTGCTCTGCTTTATGCAGATGATGCAGTCCTGCTGGCACAGTCAGCGACTGACCTGCAGACCCTAGTCGACACAATGACAGAAGATTGTAAGAAAAGGGGTCTACGCGTGAATGTGAGCAAAACCAAAATAATGGTCTTTGAAAGAGATAAACCCAGAACAGATGTAAGAGTAACAATAGGTAATGATGTACTAGAGCAAGTGGATGAATTTGTATATCTTGGATGTGGATTTAGCCGAGATGGAAGGTACACCACTGATATAGAGCGAAGAGTGAATGCGGGAAATAGAGTGAACGGAGCGTTGGGGCAACTTCTCGGCAGCCACCACCTCAGCCAGAAGGCACGTGTAGCAATACATAACGCAGTGCTTGTCCCAACATTACTGTATGGAAGCGAGAGTTGGGTATGCAGAAAAGAGTATGATAGTAAAATTAATGCGGTCGAAATGCGATCTCTGCGGAAAATCTGTGGAGTTAGGCTGACCGACCGCATTCGTAACGACGACGTAAGAGAGCGAGTAGGTATGAAAGAGAGTATTGGTGTAAAGATGCGAAAGGGAATGCTCCGATGGTTCGGACATGTGGAAAGAATGCCGAACGAACGCCTGGTTAAGAAGATATACAATGCGAAAGTGGAAGGATGTAGGTTCCGAGGGAGACCGAGACTAACCTACCTAGACCAGATCGGTCATGTACTGAAGGAAGGTGGAGTCAAGAGTCTCCGAAACCGGCGAGCGTGTATGAAGAGAATTATGAATGTTGAGGAAGCGGGTGAAGTATGCAGAGATAGAGTTCTCTGGCACTCTGTTCTCTCTGCCTACCCTGCAAGGGACATGGCGTGATGATATGTATGTATGTATGTATGTAAAAAAATTAAATACCGTTTTAGATATTAAATTGAAAATATCTTTTCACACATTAATAATTAACACATTTAATTCTGGTGGGACTTTGTGTACAGTCGCGGGCCGGTCCGTCCGGGGTAGTACCGCACTCTCGCAGAAGATCGACGTCTGAGTAATGGCAATGTGCTATTGCGCTTCGTTCGGTGAGCAAGAGAGCCGGAAGCCCAACTGGGTGGGTTTGGGGATCGTAATGGTAAGCAGCGGCCTAGCTATACCTTTGATATTGCAAGGTCCATGGGAGGCAGTGACACTTACCATCAGGTGTGCTGCTTGCTGGTCTGCCAAACGAAAAGCAATAAAAAAAATTACACATTTTAAATACGCTAGGATCTTTTTTAAAAATATTATAATCTGTTTAATATTTTTATGGGTTTTTCTGATGTTGCCATCCGATTGCTTTGTAAAATATTCTTGGCAAGGGAGCTTGTCTGCCTCAGGCCACCAAAATTCCTAACAAAACTTTCCAGGTGAATTTATTTATACTTCGGCCTGCAAACATTGAAACGGTTATTTCAACAATTTCTTTGTACCCTTTTCTAACGAAGTTGTAAATTAAGAAAACACCGGCCCCACTCTTGCCATTTTCATGGAAATCCTTTGGGAAAAGATTATTTAAAATTTGAAATTTTGCCTTAAATTCTATTTTACTTTTGTAATCTGTTGAAGTGAGAATAGTTATTTTCATATTTTGTTTTAGACGATTCTCGAGTTGAAATAAAATTTAATATGTCTGTGACTGCATGGATGCCGCATACTACAACGCTTAGTATAGACGGTTCGATTATTGTGCAGGACTCTTTATAAGATACACATTTTTTATTGCATTTTATTAGGTCTACTATGAAATTAGTATTAATTTTTTAGTGTAAAAATCGTTAAAAAAAGTATTCAAATCTTATAACAGTTATAATAATAAAAAAATAATTAATAGTGTAAAGATAGTATTTTTCATTTTAGTTATAAATAATAATATATAGATTATTATTTATAACTAAAATGTCTTTTTATTATTATAAAAAATATTTTAATAGTGGTAGGACCACGCTGTGGATACTTCTCTGTCTGCAGCCGCGGGCCGGTCCGTCCGGGGTAGTACCACACTCTCGCAGAAGATCGACGTCTGAGTTATGGCAATGTGCTATTGCGCTTCATTCAGTGGGCGAGAAAGCCGGAAGCGCAACTGGGGTGGGTTCGGGGTTTGTATTAGTATGAAGCGACCTAATGTAGTAGTGCCTTTGGCAAAGGTCCAAGGCGGTAGTGACCACTTACCATCAGCTGTGTTGTCTACTTATTTGTCACCATAAGCAATAAAAAAAAAGAAAAAGTTTTAATTTGTATTCTTAGACAATTACTAAAATAGTTAAGGCCGAAATATCTTAAAGATGGTCGTATTTTGGTTCCCGTACCTACTTAGTTTCTTCTTCTTCAGCTCACATTATCATCATCCATCTCTCACTGTTAGCTATTGGATGGAAGCCTATCCCACGAATGAGTGGATAGTGACGTAATTACTTTGTAATCGCAGTAAGGTTTTATGTTGCCCAAGGGAGCTGCTGGTCATTGTCCCTTAGACAATTTTTAAGACTCCCACGGACAAGTAAGAGGTGGCAATCGTTATCGCGTTGCCACATGGAAAGCTTAGCTTTATATAAGTTATTAGTGGTTTCCGATACAATGGGTGGATAATTAACTTAGTATACCATAGGATTGATGTGGGTATTTTCCTTCTCTCCAATAATTTTCGTTAGTTATTTCTTCCCTTCTTTTTTGTTTTTTTTTTCTTTCTTTTTTTTTGTTTTACACCCTGCAATAAAGAAATAATCCTTGCATTGCGGGGGACTTTACAAACATGCAATTAACGTGGACAAATTACACCCAGACTCAGAACAACACTTTGTGGATCGCAAAAAGTATTGTCCTGCGTGGGAATGGAACCCGTGGCACTGGCACAGAAAGTCGTTATCTTAACTACTACGCCATCTATGCAGTCAAGTTGTCTTTATTATAAAAAAATAACTAAAGAATGTTGTCTGCTGGAATGGAAGGAGTGACGAGTTCCATTCTTATTCTAAAGTGATACGGAATTTAACATCTCGATGTTTCTCATAACTGTACTCCCACGGGCATAGGATGTTGATGAAACAGTTAAAACAAACATAAGTACTTATTTACAACTCAATACAAGAAACACTAAAACAATCAGTCTCACCCACATTTATGTCTTAACTATTCTCGTAAAGTAAGACTTTAATCTTATTTTGATTGCTTCGAGTTACGAATTCTCGACGATATTAGTTGACGCTATCTTGTATAAATGTAGGTTTATATACAATTAGCTTCTGCCTGCGCCTTCGCCTGCATAAAAGGTTACTTTCCTAATATTTTTCATACTCAATTTTTATTTAAGGATAAATTTTTACAACATATTAATATCATATTTATTTATAACTAATCAATAGCCTAAAAATAAGTTTCAAGCTTCTGGCTTTAAAAATTATAGTACTTCCTTTCAATTTTTCATCCCCCTTTACAACTTTTTTACATTAAAAAGTAGCCTATGTCCTTTATCAGGCTCTAAAATATCTGTGTACCAAATTTTATTTAGATCGGTTCAGTAGTATTGGCGTGAAAGAGCGACAGACAGACAGAGTTACTTTCGCATTTATAATATTAGTAAGGATTAGAAGACAAACTTTTGATTCGAGTCAAATATGTCACTTTTGGGTATTATGGTCATTAACATTCACAACAACATCACTGTTATCCCAATTACTTAAGATCAATAAAATATGTACTCTTCTATCAAATTACATATCGTCAAAATTATTGGCAGTAGTTTTATGACCGGCTGCCTGCCAGACGTCAACCCTCCTTGGGAATGTAATTTTTGACTGAACGATATCAGATGGAGTTGGCCCAGGTCGTTATAAGACTCTTAGTCGTCTTTTACGATATCCACGAGCAAAGTAAGGGTTGGTAGTATTCGTAGCCGCTACCACATAGCAAACTTTTGAGTATCATCAGTCTACGAAGAAAATGCATGTACTGAGCACATGATTAGAAGTAGGACTTCAAGTTCACCTTGAAAACCTTGCACTACTATCATCTGTTTACATCTTTTAGTCTTTTACAAAACCCGTACAAAAAACAAAAGAGTTAGTACATACATACATATCATCACGCCATATCCCTTGCAGGGTAGGCAGAGAGAACAGAGTGCCAGAGAACTCTATCTCTGCATACTTCACTTGCTTCCTCAACATTCATAATTCTCTTCATACACGCTCGCCGGTTTCGCAGACTCTTGACTCCACCTTCCTTCAGTACATGACCGATCTGGTCTAGGTAGGTTAGTCTCGGTCTCCCTCGGTACCTACATCCTTCCACTTTCGCATTGTATATCTTCTTAACCAGACGTTCGTTCGGCATTCTTTCCACATGTCCGAACCATCGGAGCATTCCCTTTCGAATCTTTACACCAATACTCTCTTTCATACCTACTCGCTCTCTTACGTCGTCGTTACGAATGCGGTCGGTCAGCCTAACTCCACAGATTTTTCGCAGAGATCGCATTTCGACCGCATTAATTTTACTTTCATACTCTTTTCTGCATACCCAACTCTCGCTTCCATACAGTAATGTTGGGACAAGCACTGCGTTATGTATTGCTACACGTGCCTTCTGGCTGAGGTGGTGGCTGCCGAGAAGTTGCCCCAACGCTCCGTTCACTCTATTTCCCTCATTCACTCTTCTTAAAGAGTTAGTAAAAGATATTTTAAGTTCATCATCATCATCTCCGCTCATATATATCCCACTGTTGGGCTCGAGCCTCCTCCACAATGGGAGGGATATTGACCTGCTATACCACGTTGGTCAGGCGTGTTAGTATAGGGATTTGTTTCGAGGTTTCCTTCTCTTGCACAGATGTTATATGCGTTTTATATCCTATAGTGACCTCTTACGATTACCCACGGGTAAGACAGGGGGTGGTGAACTGTATTCTTACTCCGTCACCACACGGATAGATATCTAAGTTGAAACTCTAAATATCGAAAAAATCTGTATTTAATTCCGGGCAATATTTTTGCATGACATATAATACAGACAGACAGAGATATTAATAAATATAACAATGTTTTTTTTTTGTTATCTATGTTGTTGTCATGATAACAGCAAATGCGCAGGTATATATTCGTTATGTCCAACTGTTACCCAATTATGCCCGATTTGTTCACATTTATAGTCACTACTTTGCTCCTATTTATCGTAGCATGATATACTACACATTTCCTTGCTAAGATTACCACAATCAAAAATGTATTTACTATTAACATACATACATATCATCACGCCATATCCCTTGCAGGGTAGGCAGAGAGAACAGAGTGCCAGAGAACTCTATCTCTGCATACTTCACTCGCTTCCTCAACATTCATAATTCTCTTCATACACGCTCGCCGGTTTCGGAGACTCTTGACTCCACCTTCCTTCAGTACATGACCGATCTGGTCTAGGTAGGTTAGTCTCGGTCTCCCTCGGTACCTACATCCTTCCACTTTCGCATTGTATATCTTCTTAACCAGACGTTCGTTTGGCATTCTTTCCACATGTCCGAACCATCGGAGCATGCCCTTTCGCATCTTTACACCAATACTCTCTTTCATACCTACTCGCTCTCTTACGTCGTCGTTACGAATGCGGTCGGTCAGCCTAACTCCACAGATTTTCCGCAGAGATCATATTTCGACCGCATTAATTTTACTTTCATACTCTTTACTATTAAACTTTATGATAGTCCAATATAGATAGATTGAATAATTGTAGCAGACAATCTTCATCTTAAATCACATTCAAAGCATCTCAGTGTCCAACACTAAATCGTCCTGTCCGGTATATACGTCCGGACAATACTAAAGGCCATAACAAGCTTGACGGAATTGCATACAGATTCATAGCATCCGTTTAAATAATTGAATAGCCAATAACTGGTATTAATAGCCAATAAATGGTTTGGCATACAAAATGGAATTATGAATTTTACGTTCATGTCATCATATCAACTTATGTCCCTCTAGTGGGTTAGAGTCCTCTCTAAAATATGACTGAAATTGACCTTCTACTCTATGCTGATCAGATGAATTGGCATAGAGCTTTATTTCAAGTTTTCCTTATCTTGCACAGATATTATATGCATTTTGTATCCCTTATTCGTCTTTATCGATATCCACTGTTATAATAGCGAGCAGTATTCTTCCTTAGACATTATACGGAAGTTATATAACTATCTTTCTTTCTTTCTTTTTAAAAAAGACACGCACTAAGAAAATAATCTTTGTATTGCGGGAGACGTTACAAACATATAATGAACGCAGACAAATTACACCCAGACTCAGAACAAACTTGTGGATCACACAGAGTATCGTCCTGCGTAGAAATCGAAACCACGACACTGGCACGGAAGGTCGGTATCTTAACCACGCCGTCTGTGAAGTCGTCTAATTATTATTTTTTGGCATATATACACACACACACACACACACATACATATGCATATTTATACAATTATACATACATCCATCCATCCATCAGCCCGTAAACGTCCACTGTTGGACATAGGCCTCCCCACGAGAATGCCATCTATAATGGTCCTGTGCCACCTGCATCCAACGGTTTCCTGCGACCTTGATGAGGTCATCAGTCCACCGAGTGGGGGGTCGTCCTACGCTGCGTCGTCCGATTCGTGGTCGCCACTCGAGAACCTTTTTTCCCCAACGGTTGTCGGTTCGTCGAGCGATGTGGCCTGCCCATTGCCACTTCAACGTGCTAATTCTTCGGGCTATGTCGGTTACACCCGTTCTTCTACGGATTTCCGTATTTCGGATTTTATCACGTAGAGAAATACCGAGCATAGCCCTCTCCATAGCACGCTGAGCGACTTTGAGCCTTTTTATGAGGCCGACATTTAGAGACCACGTTTCAGTGCCGCAAGTCATCGCTGGTAACACACATATATATATATATATACATACACATATATGTACATATATATACATACACACACACATTTTTTTAATTAGGTAAAGGCATAAGCAATATATTATTATCCTTTTCTTTCCCGTGGGTTATCGTAAAGGACCAGCTAAGAAATGCAAACACGGAATATCAATGTAAGAGAATGCAAACTTAAAGCTTATACAAAATTGTCTTACTTGTATGATGATATTGCAGATCAATTTCTCTTCTATTATGAAGCAGGCTGTCTTGCTGTGTGATAGCTACGAATTCTGCCAACCGTTACTTTACTTGTGTACATAAAAGAAGACTAACAGCGTTATATTGATCTAAATCATTCGTAATGAGAAAGCAAGAGCATAAGTAAGCATTCGTAACGACGACGTAAGAGAGCGAGTAGGTATGGAAGAGTGTATTGGTGTAAAGATGCGAAAGGGAATGCTCCGATGGTTCGGACATGTGGAAAGAATGCCGAACGAACGTCTGGTTAAGAAGATATACAATGAGAAAGTGGAAGGATGTAGGTACCGGGGGAGACTGAGACTAACCTACCTAGACCAGATCGGTCATGTACTGAAGGAAGGTGGAGTCAAGAGTCTCCGAAACTAGCGAGCGTGTATGAAGAGAATTATGAATGTTGAGGAAGCGAATGAAGTATGCAAAGAGTTCTCTGGCACTCTGTTCCCTCTGCCTACCCTGCAAGGGATATGGCGTGATGATATGTATGTATGTATGTATGTAAATCAATTTCACTTAATGTCGTCTGGTCAATAATTATATTCCCAAGGAAGATTGATGTCACTAAGACGGCCGGTTATAAAACTATTGCCAATAACTTTTTATAATATATACGATGTAAGATCAGTAGGTGAATGTGAATGCTTGTGACTTTAATGAATGTGAATCTTTATAATGGCAAGTGTGTGATGTTAGGTACGAATGGTTATCCTTCGGAATTATAACGAATTAAAAATATTCTCGCCTCAAAAAACTTTTATTAGTTTACGGAATATTTTACTTGTCCCTTTCATGTTACCACTCCTCCTCGCACACCTCTCCCCTATATATTGCTTCGACCCCTAATAATTGCGATAAGAATAGTATAATGATGATGACGATGTGGAGAAGACTTGAGTCCAGCAGTTGGATGCCCCACCGAAATCAAAGATCGGGTACCGGTGGCCCGCTCGCACGGCGAAGAGAGGAGTTTGCAGGGTGGGTCCATGGGGTTGCGTGCCGCCTCTTCTGTCGCCCCGGACGTTTTTGTCGGGGCGCGACCACATCCATGGTCTACCTTGCGAGGAAAAAAAAAAGTCCAGCAGTTGTATGTATATCAGTCATATTTTTTAAGACACCATCTTGCACTAAAGAAATAATCATTGTAATGCGATTGGGTTGTTCCTTTACAAAGATACAATTAAAGTAGGCAGGTTACACACAGACTCAGAACAACAGTTTTTCGATAGCTTAAATTATTGTTCTGCATAAGAATCGAATCCACGGCACTGGTACGAAATGTCGGTATCTTAAACACTATACCATTTATGCAGTCAGTTGAGATGATGATGATGGTGGAATAGAAAGAATAAACTTCCATCCAGTTAATGTTTCTTTCTAGATATCTTATTACTATACGAGAATAGTTCTAGACAAAAAAAATATATTATATAATTTGTAACTAAGACACTAGAGCGCCTCAACATGTCTGTTTTATTATAGGTAGGTAATGAACGGCTTTGTTCTTACTTCACTGTAGTAATTTGATTATTTTTGTTGGAATTACGTTATGTTATACAAAATAAAATATATTTTATAGAATATTAGCTATGTAACTGCTACGAGTACTATTATCTCCTACCAAAACCCAGCCCCAGGTCGATATAAAGCTGGCCACCGAAGACAAAAATCAGGTACCGGTGACCCGCTCGCACGGCGAAGAGAGGAGTTGCACGTTGGGTCTATGGGGTCACGCGCCGCCTCTTCCGTTACCCCGAACCGATTTGGCAGGGCGAGACGCATCCATAGTCCATCGTGGGGAAACAAAAAGAAGGCTACTTATATTTTCGCCTGGAATGATTCAAACGGTATGTGTTTAAAAAAAAAAAAACGAAGTGAACTGAATTTTCGTTTGTTCAGATAAAAACCTGCAGCAGAAAACTGAACATTCTTATCACGGTTTGTCGTAGCTAGGTGCAATTGGTCGTGCAGCTAAAATAATATTAATGTACGGACGTCTGGCGAGCTGCCAATGGCGCATCGCTATGATTTAATTTCTATGTAGTGATGGGATTTAGATGGCTAATATTGAATTATACGTCTGCTTTACTTATTACTTGATTGTGTCAGAAAAAGAATTGGTATTAAGATTTTATTCTTTTCTGAGGTTGATTAAATTTAATAGATTTTTGCTTTATGGCATTAGATAGAGTCCTTTCCTCAATTATTAGGCACAGCATTAGTATCCGTAATGCTGTCTACTCTCCCTTTTTTTTTTCATTGTCTTCGATAGGAGACAATTAAACTAAGCGCTCATTTCCACAGGGATATATAAGGTAAATTGTGTGGTAGGGGCTACAAATACTGTTTGTTTTTTTTTTTTTTCACGCTGTGGAAATGCATTTACGCACTAGCCCTCGCCGGTGACAGACGAAGGGATGTGAGGGACTCGCCGGTCAGCTGGTTCGACCGAAATACCCACTAAAACCACAGCGGACCCTTCCGCGCTTTTACGGGATGCCAGAGGAGAGATCATCTATTGACATTCTATCCCCGACACCACAACGCTAGGTCATCTGGCCACGTCCAGTCGACAGTCAAGGCGGCGGGAGGAGATGTGCGTAACCGCGCCTCCGCCTTCCTGACCGCCGCCTACGGAGTGAGTCTGTAGAAGCAAATGCCTCACGTATCCGCTCCGCGGCCTCCTTCGAAGGGATGACCTCCTCACAGAAGGAGGCCATCGACGACCAGCACCTGTCGCTGTCAAGCATCTTAGATATGATGGTCAACAACGACAGGTCTATTCCTATCACCGCCGCCAGGTCGTGGCGCTGAGGCCCCCAGGCGGGACATACCTCTAGGGTGTGACGCGCATCATCAGTTAGCGCGCCACACTCATGGCATCCAGGGTCCTATTCCCGTCCGATCCTGTGCAGGTACTTACCGAAGACCCCATGTCCGGTAAGTACCTGAGGGGCTACAAATACTACCAACCCTTACTTTGCTTGTCGATGTCGTAAAAGAGGACTAAGAGCCTTATAACGACCTGAGCCAATTCCATCTAATTCCGTTTGGTCAACAATTACATTCCCAAGGAGGGTTGACGTCTGGCAGACGACCGATCATAAAACTATTGGCAATATCTTTTACAATATGTACTATGAAAGAAGAGTACATATTGTATCGAACCCAAGTAATTGGGATAAGAGTAGAAGAATGATGATGTAGGGTAAACTGTATTCCCTAGCCGAGGCTTCGGGCGATCGGACCGGGGAATAGTCCGGTCACCCGACGTGAGGCCACCGCGTGAGGACAACGCCCCGACGGCGAAATCAGTCGAGGCGTCCACTCGAGAGGAACCCGCGAGGGTAAACCGCCGGGCGGGCCACCGAATACAAATCGGATACCGGTGGCCCGCTCGCACGGCGAAGAGAGGAGTCCTTGCACGGTGGGTCTGTGGGGTTGCGTACCATCTCTCCCGTCGCCCCGAACCGATTTGGCGGAGCGCGACCACATCCATAGCCATCCATAGCAAGGAAAAAAAGGGGTAAACTGGATTCTTAACCTATCCTTCCAAAAAAAATACTCCATAATTTAAAACTAAATATGTAATATGAAAATTCTTTGAAGATTAGTATAACTGTTATTATCTGATAAAAATAAATATATTGTTTCCACGAATCGTACAATCTAGAGAATGCTAACCTTTTTTTCAAATAAACATAACGTAGCAAAAGTTTGAAAAAGATCGCTGTCTGTGGTATACGAGGAGGCTTAATTGATAAAAAATCAAGCGATGGATTGATATATCTCAAATACTAAAATGGCGTGGAATAATCAAATTTACGAAATTGATTGATTTTGCGAATTTACAAAGAAACGATCATTATCTGTATTATTATTGGTTTATTCGCTTTTTCTAACAATTTAATCTCTTGTAAAATTTTAGATTTATCTGTGTGGTGACGGAGTAAGAATACAATTTACCACACCCTACCTTACCGTGGGTAATCGTAAGAGACGACTAAGGGATATAAAACGCATATAAAATATATATATGCAATAGAAAGAAAACACGAAACAAAACCTTATACCAACACGTCTGACCAGCGTGGTATAGTAAGTCAATTTTTCTTCCATTGTGGAGGCTCGAGCCCAACAGTGGGACATATATGAGCTGAGATGATGATGATGATGATGAAGAAAATTTTAGAAATAAACGTATATGTGTAAATAGTAATTGTGAAGGATTTCAGGGTTGTTTCCTTACAAGTAACTGACAAAATGCCATCAAAAGTTATCTCAGCTCGTCCAACTAACATTTATAGCACGGATCGTACTCAAATGTCCAACGTTATAACACTCACCGCTATGACTGTCAACGCTGACACTCAATTAAAACGAGCGATCCTATCACATGCTGACAAGTCTTGATAA
Organism: Lymantria monacha; assembly: GCA_905163515.2. NCBI lineage: Eukaryota > Metazoa > Arthropoda > Insecta > Lepidoptera > Erebidae > Lymantria > Lymantria monacha. Next base: position 4,278,343 of record LR991102.1, read on the forward strand.
TTCATAAGATTGTTGGCGGACTTTTGAAAACGTCATGTGGTGCTATTGTATTATAGTCGATATCTTGGTTTTTTAATATGTTATATTAGATAATTTTGATAGTATTTTATGTGATGTGATGCGGCGGAACTACTGGGATGTAATGAATATCATATAAAAGTGCTTTACAACATTTTCTTACTCCGTCACCATACAAAAAAACAACAAAATATTCTGCACTATTTTAACGCTATTGTACACGTGTATAAAATTAGTCTAGAAACTTAGTTAAATATCCTCCTAATAACGTATGAGGCAGCTCAACTGTAGCTGTAATGAGTGTTGATTTCTTAAAATAAATTCTTTGTGTAAAGCAACACAAAATTAACGTTGGCACTATATAGTTGAACTGAAGTTTTTTTTTTATTTTATTTACTATACTAATAAAAATACATTTTACTGCACAGATGGTGTAGTGTTTATGATACTAATCTAACGTGCTAGTGTAATAGATTCGATTGCCACGTAGGACATTTTTTTTTTCATTAGAATAATTGTTGTTGTCTTTTTTTTTTGGTAGGCTATGGTCCAGACACACGCCGCCCGTTCCGTCCGGGGTGACGGAAGGGAAGCGCGTGGCACCATAACCTATCGTATCCCCTCCCCATTGCTATTGGGTGGGCAACTGGTACTGCTTCCGTGCTTTTGTCTACGCTCCGCTGCGTTGTTCTAAGTCTAGATGTAATTTGTATTCTTTAATTGTAATCTTGCAATATCTTTCTAATAATAGGTATTTCCTTAGAGTATTTAAAAAAATTCCCTTTCGTTTGATAATTTCTCGATTTTTACAAATACATTATCTTGGATTAATATTGGATAAACTTGTATTATCATTATTATGAAAATGTTATGCCAAATGTATTTTGTATTGATTTTATTTCTGAGATTATAAAATAAATGAACTCTCGGTGTTAATATTGATCTAGTTACAATATTAGCTATAATGCTTATTATTTATATTTATAATCTCGGAGAGACTTATGCCCAATAATAAACGTCGATAGCCTAAATTCATTGATGAAATTAGAAAATATTTGAAATATTAATTTTTAGCATTATTAATATAGTGAAAAAGGTTAATATATAAAATAAAATTGGTTTATATTTAAAGTAAAAATTATTTGTGAGTGAAAAGTATATTCACGAAAAAATGAAACAGAAGTTTTATATATATATATATATTTATATATATATCGTCATTGTAATTACGTAACATATATTTATATATATATATATATCTTAACACGTCAAAAACTAAATATCATCATCATCTCAGCTCATATATGTCCCACTGTTGGGCTCGAGCCTCCTCCATAACAGCAAGGGAATTGATCTACTATACCACCCTAGCCAGCGGTGTTGGTATAGGTTTTTTTATTTTGAGTTTTCCTTCTATTGCATAGATGTTGCATGCGTTTTATATCCCTTAGTCGTCTCTTACGATCACCCACGGGTAAGACAGAGGGTGGTGAATTTGAAGTAATAAATGAGTAGTGAATATTAGTAGTTTCATACGTGCTTATTGTGAGTAGTACGAACTGAGAAGTACGTACGTACTATGGCTTATGTACGTACAAGCATACAGTTGCTAAAAACGACGTTAATGGTATTAGAACTAAATTAACGCTGTCGGCAATCCTATTAGCTAAAGTCGTCCATCGTCATTGTAATTACGTATCATGTGTTGTTAATTTGTAAATAAGGATACCTGACAATCTTTCAACGTAATCATTCTCTAATCTTTGTAGTAAAATTGCTTTTAATTCTTTTTATTATGACAGTATTAGCTTCAACAGTTTAATAAAATTAAATAATAAAGCCCGATTACGAAGCGAAAAATGATTGTCAGAAGCGGGGTTCGAACCCCCGCTTGTGACATCATTTTTCGCTTCGTAATCGGGTTTTATAAATAATTAAGCATATTAAAACAAAACCCTATATCAACACGTCTGACCAGCACGTTATAGTAGGTTAATTTCCCTCCCATTACGGATGAGGCCCGAGCCCAACAGTAAAGGACGTTTATGGGCTGTGATGATGATGATGAAATACTGTTTGGGTACGTAGTCATTCTTGTGACCTATTCAACGAGAGAGGGTCGTCTTCAAAAACACCATGTTAGGTCACACGAGTGGGGAGAGGTTTTTGATTTTCGTGATGTAATCTTAATGATTTAATTGTAATTTTAGCTATACCATCGTACGTTTGGCAAAACGCGCTAAATTAATGAAGATATGTCAATATATCTTGTCCAGTCTACGAGTTAGTAACTCAACGCTTTCTCGCTCAACACGCTCTCGCCGTCTGAGCAGTAGCAATGTGCTCTTGTACTTCGTCCGATGAGCCAGAGAGCCGGATGCTCAATTTGGGTGGGTTTTAGATGGTTGGCAGCGGCTTAGCTGTACACCTAATATTGAAAAGGTCTATGGATTGTAGAAACACTTATCATCACGCACGCTGCTTGCTTGTTTGTCACTGTAAGCAATAAAAAAAGCCGTGGATGGCTTTCGCAGCTTAACCTGGACCATGAGTGAGTATTGAGGGTTCTCAAACTAATAAATATGTTAATTTTAAGTTGAAAGTGTTATAAGAGCAATGAAGCAAGAGTGTAATTCAGTGTAATCTTACAACGCCATCTATTAAGCTATTAGAGATATCCACTAGGCATTTTTTTTTTATGCTGCGGCGATGTCCCACCCGAAAAATAAAGGGTCTTGTTATTTAACGGACAGCTTATTTTCGGTCACCAAAGTATGTTATTTCAACGCAAACATTCCGCTGAAGGGCTCATGCTACGCTGACCAAACGGGGTGACTTAGGATATTATTTCAAATATAACTTCTCTTAGAGTGTAGTCTGTCTCTTAATCTGCTGGCATGATTTAGTCGTCTTTTTCGATTATTTACAGTTAAAAAACGGATGATGAATGATTATATTCTTCTTCCATCGAAATATAGAAACTACTATGAAACTAGGACATGAAAAATTGTACAGATAATTTAAGATCCTAGAAACTTGCCTCATACACATCGTTATCAGGTAGTCAATGAACTGGCTGTCTAAAACTTGCGGTAAGCATGAGAACTTAATAATGAGTTCACCTGAACGCTTCCAAAGAAAATATTGTGAGCGTACTAAATTGGAAATTCAGCTGAAACTGCAATTGCTGAAATACGATTCAACAATAGCGTGAACACTAGTTATAAACTATAACCAACCATTTAGTATTCTATTTAATAGTTAAGAAACTGTGTTTTGTAATTAATTATGTACATTAGTTAATTTTAAACATTCTATGTAATAAATGCTCCGATGGTACGGACATGTGGAAAGAATGCCGAACGAACGTCTGATTTAGAAGATATACAATGCGAAAGTGGAAGGATGTAGGTACCGGGGACGACCGAGACTCACCTACCTAGACCAGATTGGTTACGTACTGAAGGACCTCTCCACCTGAGTCAAGAGTCTCCAAAACCGGCGGGCGTGTATGAAGAGAATTATGAATGTTGAGGCAGCGAGTGAAGTATGCAGGATAGAGTTCTCTGGCACTCTGTTCTCTCTGCCTACCCTGCAAGGGATATGGCGTGATAATATGTATGTATGTATGTACGAGTATGTATGTAATAAATATTAAAATTATTAATATTCTTGATATGATTCAAGTCAGTCTTTCGCAAAGGTACAAATTATATGTCTAAAGGTTTTATTAATGAATAATACGCTTAAACATTTATAAATAAATAAATACTACAAGAAATTTATAAAAAAATATAATTAAAAGTTAATATTTTTTATAAATAAATAATAATTATTTATAAAAACCCGATTACGAGTGAAAAATGATTGTCACATGTGGGGTTCGAACCCACACCTATTGGAAATCGTGCTGCCACTTACACCACCGTGAACTATTGTAGGATATTCAATTCTCGCATCCTATTATATTTTCGTCTTCAAGGAGACGTGTGACATCTACCCGACATTGTTTACACATTGTACAGGATCAATACTCAAACTTTGCAGTTAGAATTGTATTAAACGATGACACAACCCTGTTATTCAAATTATTAAAATTTAGCATTTAATATACTTGATTTTTTATAAAAACCCGATTACGAGTGAGAGATTAAATAAATAATTATTATTTTTGAATTTTAAAACAAACCTCACGTAATATATCTCTGTCATAGAACGGAAGGAATAAAGTAATTATACCTTTCCTGTGGTTGATCGTAAATAATGGCTAAGAGTCGTGAGTTCATAACATCACGGCAAGACATGGAAAGTACTAAATTCTGGCACTACCAGTACCGCCAGGTCCCTGTCCACCATAAAAATTTAAGTCTTTAAATGTTTTCCTTAAAAAATATAGTTTAAAACTTATATTTTAACAGGTCATCTGGTGATAATGTGTTTGATAAATCTGTTGATAATCTCAATTACTTGTGATTGATGCAGCACGTACTTGTTCATATTGTAAAGGTTATTGGCAATAGTTTCATGATTAGCCACGTACCTGACGTCAACTTTCATTGGGAATATAATCGTTGATCAAGGATTTGAACCAGGTCCGATATAAAGCTCTTATTCATATTTTACGACATCTACGAGTATAGTGTTGGTAGTATTCGTAGCCGCTACCACACAGCATTGTAGATATTTCATACATACATACATACATATCATCACGCCATATCCCTTGCAGGGTAGGTAGAGAGAACAGAGTGCCAGAGAACTCAATCCTTGCATACTTCACTTGCTTCCTCAACATTCATAATTCTCTTCATACACGCTCGCCAGTTTCGGAGACTTTTGACTCCACCTTCCTTCAGTATGTGATCAATCTGGTCTAGGTAGGTTAGTCTCGGTCTCCCCCGGTACCTACATCCTTCCACTTTCGACGATATTTCAAACTTTATTATTTAAATTACTGACATTTTAGCACTTAATATGCTTAAATATTTATAAAACCCGATTACGAAGCGAAAAATGATGTCAGAAGCGGGGTTCGAACCCGCGCCTATTGTAGGACATGCAAATTTCGCTTCGTATCATATTTACATCTTAAGGTGACGGTATGCTATCTACCCGACTAAGCCTATAACAATGTGTAAACATTCCATTCATGTCCCCTACTGTTGGGCTCGGGCCTCCTCCGTAATGGGAGAGAAATTAACCTACTATACCGCGCTGGTCAGACGTGTTGGTATAGGGTTTTGTTTCGAGTTTTCCTTCTCTCGCATAGATGTTATATGCGTTTTATATCCATTAGTCGTCTCGTACGATCACCCACGGGTAAGATATGGAGTGGTGAATAGTATTATTACTCCGTCACCACACGAAAAGAAACAGTATTTATGATTTTATTTTTATTTATTTTAGTTATTTCATCTTATTATTCACCCATACCATCTGAAAACGATATAGTTAAGGATTGTACCTTCTCAGCATTTGTTTCTACCGCGCATATAAAGATTCTGGAATGATCTACCTGCTGCGATGCTTCCCGAGCGCTTCCACTTATCCATTTTCAAATGAGTTGAAAAAAAAAAGGGGTAGGCAACGCCTTGACAATATACCTAGTATTACTGAGTTTCATGAATAGCAGTTAACATTTACCATCAGACAAGCTGCTTAATTGTCTGCCACCCAAAAGGCAATGAAATCAAATTAGCTTCAATAACCACCTCCCTCCATTAAGTCGCAACCCACTAAATCCAGTGACAGAAGAAGCGGCGAGTGACCCCATACACCCGCCCTGTATGTACCTCTCGACGTTATGCGAGTGGGCCACCGAAACCCGATCTTTGGCTTCGTTCGGCATTCTTTCCACATGTCCGAACCATCGGAGCATTCCCTTTCGCATCTTTACACCAATACTCTCTTTCATACCTGCTCGCTTTCTTACGTCGTCGTTAGACACCCACACATGATGATATCATATTGTATATATTAATTCCCGTGATCAATATTCTAAGAAATTCAACATTTTGTCTTTATAAATACTTTCCTTTCACTTTTATTCTTATATTTTTCCTTCAGGGCATTTTATATGACGAGAAACTTTTTAGGGCCGGAACGACATTTTTCAATTGGCTAAAGTTTTTTTTCGGTAAGGAGCTGTTTGCGTTAGAAAGAGTAACAATGACTTGTGGAGTAATTTTTATTTTCAAGTCCTTTTTTATTCATCGTAAAATTTTATTTAACAACCTTTTTCCTTTTGGTTATAATTTGACCTAGCTAATTTAAGTTGCCCAAGAGATGTTTTTAAGAAAAATAGTCTATTTGTTATAATTAAACAATATTTACAATTTTGCGGTTCACTCGTTGAACATGGGCTTCTCGTCTCGTTCTGTATCACATGTATACAACAACTATCTACGACTTCCACCAAATCGTCAATTCGCATAGTGGGTACCAGTTCCGTACTATATTATATGATATGGGATCGCTATTCGATAACCTTTCTCCCCAGCGGTTATTGATTCGCCAGACGATACGGTCATTACCACTATATAATGGGTATTATATTATCCGTGTGGTGTCGGAGTAAGAATAGAACTCACCACCGCATATCTTACCTGTGGGTGATTGTACGAGACGACTATGGTATATAAAACGCATATAACATCTATGAAAGAAAAGGAAAACTCGAAACAAAACCCTATACCAACATGACCAGCGTGGTATAGTAGGTCAATTTCCCTCCCACTATGGAGAAGGCTCGAGTCCAACAATGGGACATATGTGGGCTGAGATGATGATATTATGCAATTTTAAAACGATTTTGGTGAATATCAACGCGAACATCATATTTTTTAAGTGGTGATGAAGTAAGAATACGATTCATCACCCTATCATGCCTATGGGTATCTTAAAAGACAAGTAAGGGATATAATATGCATATAACATCAATGCAAAAGAAGCACATTAGAAATAAAACCCTATATCCATCCGTCTGATCAGCGAGATAAAACAGGTCAATTTCTCTCCTATTTTGGAGATAACTTGAGTCCAGCAGTGAAACGTAATTAGACATGTGTAAGTAATGCGAGTATTGTATCACATGTAATATTACCCGACCGTGTACTGACCCATTACACATTACGCGACTAAACATCACATCACATTAAACATCACACATCACATTAAACATGACGTGAACACCCGTGTACTGTTATGCATTTCTGCAATGTTCGGTGCCTGACAATTCAATATTTATTTTGAGCTTTATTTTCAGACCGTTAAGGCTTATATTTTATGACGCCGCCCGCCGTATATATAGAGCGCTATCGTATTACGCATCACATATGACATCAAATGTCATGTGTGATGTTTGAAGTGATGGTAAAATGTAATATTACTCGGCACGAAATGTAATGCCATATCACATCACTTCGCGAAGTACTGTTTCGCGCATGTCTAAAACGTATATGTACTGATATGATATCACAATTACTGTTTGTATTTGAATAAAAAATTAACTCGAAATTAAAATATTATTTCATAATGAAATACATAATCCAACATTAATCTGTAAACGCCCGCATGGGACCTTAATCTAACTTACTTTGGAGCTCCGAGCCAAAGTTAGAATTTGGAAAGATATTCATACATGATTGTCCAATGTTTTAACATCGTATTTTAACTGATACGGGTATTCCTATTTTCCTTAAGCGGCCAAGTTTATGTATTATATTAGTACTTAAGTAACTTGTTACAGAATGTAAGAGATACTTATTATTATGTAAGATTAACTGTCTCAACAGCTTACATAATCAATGCTATTGTTTTATTCAAACACCTAAGTCGTTACGCAATATTAGCATCTAATAATGTTAATAATATACATAATACATTAATCATCATTCTATGTTATCCCAGTAGATGTTTTGACAACAGTCATCATCATCATCATCACAGCCCATAAATGTCCCACTGTTGGGCTAGGGCCTCCTCCGTAATGGAAGGGAAATTAACCTACTAAACCGCGCTGATCAAACGTGTTGGTATAGTGTTTTGTTTCGAGTTTTCCTTCTCTTGCATTTTATATCCCTTAGTCGTCTCGTACGATCACCCACGGGTAAGATATGGGGTGGTGAATAGTAAGTATTCTTACTCCGTCACCACACGAAAAGTCATAATCCTACTAATCTATCATAGCCTACCTTTATTGATAAAAAGGCTATCGAATAAAAGTACTTATTGCAATCTAACTGGTGAGCTGTGTGTTAGTGGCTATGAATACCAACCGTTACTATACTCGTGGATGTCATAAAAGACGACTAAGAGCCTTATAACGACCAGGGCCGATTCCATCTGATGCCGTTTGGTCAACAATTACATTCCCAAGGAGGGTTGACGTCTGGCAGACGGCCGGTCATAAAACTATTGTCAACAACTTTTACAATATGTAATATGAAAGAAGAGTACATATTGTATCGACCCCAAGTAATTGGGATAAGAGTAGGAGAATGAATGAGTGTTAGTTTTTATCCTAGATGACACCATTTTTTAAGCTTGACACAGTTAAACCTAATTTACCCCACCCCATTATTTGTTTTCTTCAATATGTATAATATACAATTTTGTTACATGTGCAAATATATAATGAAATAAATTATAGGTATATTTTTTCCTATAATCTTACAGCCATATGTCTAAATATGAAAAAGTATAGTAAATATTTTTCCAACCCATCTGAACAGCGTAGTGTAGTAGACCAGTTATCTTGCTATTGTGGGATGTATATGAATTGAAAAGAACTATAAATAATAAGAAAGAAATTTCGGTCAGTCTTCCGAATACAATGCTAAATGTCCTACAAGTTTGAATTTCTGGACCAGAAAATCCAATAATACTTTCAGTTTAACCTAGGATACGAACCATTAAATTTTCTAGAATAATGAAATTTTACCAACCGTGTTTTCTTTTTCAGATCACTAATATCCAGACTGATATGAATCGGACATGGGGCGGATGTTTAACGTTGATTGTTGTCCTTACTCAAGCTGGAAGTGATTGGCTGAACTGTGCTCATATCACAGAATGCCACTGCAAATGGTCATCGGGGAAGAAAACGGCATCTTGTGTTTCTGCAGGATTAAAACGATTACCAAATTTAGCTGCGGATATTCAAGTACTAGACTTACATGGAAATCCTTTAAAAATATTAGAAGAAGACGATTTTGCAAATATAGATCTACTAAATCTTCAACGATTAAACCTCAGCTCAACAAGTCTTCAATCATTACATCCAAATACTTTCAGGGAACTAAGAATACTGATAGAATTGGATCTATCCCAAAACGATTTACTCCATCTATCACCTGACACTTTCAAAGGTGCTGATCGCTTAAGAGTTTTGATTTTGAATGATAATCCTTTAAGATTCCTCGTAGCAGAACAATTTCCGCCATTATTACATTTGAAAAAACTTGAAATATCTCGGTGTAAACTTCGACATGTGCATCCGTTTGCCTTCGTAAATCTTCAAGCCCTCGAAACGATCAACATACATCAAAATCTATTAAGTAGTATTCATCAAGATACTTTTAACCTGCCTGTATTAAAAACGTTAACTTTATCTGATAATCCATGGAATTGTGACTGCAGATTACGGGAATTCCACGACTGGTTTCTAAACAGTAACCTTGGGAATGAACAGGTGTTTTGCAGAAGTCCAGAAATAAAAGCAAATTTGCCGTGGCGATCTCTGAAAAGAGATGATTTCGTATGCTTACCTTCAGCGTTATCCTCACCTTCAGTCATAAGAACAGAAGAAGGAGTTGATATATCATTTGGTTGCTTTGTCAGGGGAGATCCTAAGCCATCAGTAACGTGGTTATTTCGTCAAAAACAGTTAGGTAATAATACAAATAAGAGTAGTGATATTGTAATCAGCAAATATCATTTAGAACATTTTGATGAATATAATGATGACTTTTTAAACAAGACTGCTCAGTGGGTTAATGTAACTATCACCAACGTAACGAGTGACTTATCTGGAGAGTGGAAATGTAGTGCAAAAAGTTCAGTGGGAGAAGCAAGTGCTTATCTTACGTTATTTTTACCTAAAGCTAGGACAGCAACTGCTCGAGCCGCGCCAGACTACTCTAAATTTTTCTTAATCGGTGGTACAATGCTCGCTATGACCACTGCAGGATTCATCGCCACCTGTATTTGTTGGAAAACTAAACGTCGAAGAGTACCACCAAGTAGAAGTTTCACAGATCAAGAGAAGAAATTATTAGATACTTCTCTTGCCGTTAGTTGTGATAGAACAAGTGGTGATTTGGGTTCTTCTTACGGCTTTGAAATGCTAGACAGATCTATTTCTATGGAATCTGATGATCCTAGATGCTTAGAACCCGTACAAATTACGATAGAGGGTCCGCCTGGTAGCTTTCCTCCACCTCCAGCAGAATTTGCTTTACCAGCTCCTTATGGAAATATTTTTATTTCAGTTCAAGTTACTGGTCATAGTGATGAATATCCTGACCTTTTAGGAGGTGGAGCAACACTACCTCGACGCAGTAGGACTTGTTTCTTAAAATCTGCATATGATAACATGGGTCCTAGAATTACAGCTGCTGGTAGTTCAACTTGGTCTCTACCAGGTGCCAATGCTGATAAAAATTTAGATAGCAAAGATCTTATGGGTGTTCCTTTATCTACGTTTTCTACAGAGTTTACAGCTTTGTAAATAGTTTTAAAAAAAATATGTATAATTTTAAAATCATTTTGATTTGTATTAATTTTTAATACGTTACCCCCAAAACAATTTATATTCTGTACTTTAGGAAGATTATGTTCAAATTTACCTTAATTTAGCATTTTGATGCTTGATTATTTATAAAAAATGATTACGAGCAAAAAATGATTGTCATACATGGGTTTCGAACCCACACCTATTGCAAATTCGTTCCAATCGTGCTACCACTTACACTAGCGTGCCATTCAATTTTCGCTTCGTATTATGTTTTCGTCTTTAAAGGAGACGTAACGTATGAATTTTCGAAAATTGAATATCATACAACAGGTCACGCTGGTGAAAGTGGTAGCACGATTGGAACGGATTTCCAGTAGGCGTGGGTTTGAATACCATGTGTGAATATCATTTTTCGTTTGTAATCAAGTTTTTATAAAATTATGTTAATAACGAAAACCACCTGTTGAGAATGAAATAATTTATATAACTGTTTTATTATTAAAAAGTGTTATCCTCTTATTAATAACAAATTATTTATTAAGATATTTTTATAATGTCCTTAGTCATATAATTGTATTTGTGTATACAAATATTTTAGTTAAATACATTTTTATTTTGAGTATTCTGATATATTGAGATTTTGATCTAATAATGCATGAAATAACTACTTGTGTTTTAATCTAGATAGAATTTTAGCTTTTACAAGGACATAAAGTAAACATATCAATTTTATAACTGTAATTAAGCATAGTTTCATTGTATTATTCATTTAATTCATGTACATAAATAGTATACGATAACTCTATATTAATCTTAATAGAATTTGAAAATATGAAATTAGTTATTATCCTGACCAATTGGAGGACTAAAAATATCATTTATTATTTTCGTATACATACATGTGTATGAAAAATTATAATATTCGTAAAGCATTTTTCGCTTTTAAAGTAAAATTATTTCAGTTTAAAACAAGACTATTAAATTACAGCTTGTACATTGTCTGATTTCAATTATTACTGTTGCATAAAAGGTTGTGAATTAGAACCAAACCATACATGAAAACAGTAATTAAGTAATATTTAGAATTCTCAAAGTTTTATTGACTAATATCAAGGCTTTTTTGGAATTAAAGAAATGTGTTTCATCATCATTTAAAAGCAGGCTTTTATCGCAATTATTTGGGATCAACGTAATACGTACTCCTTTTCCTACATATTGTAAAAGTTATTGGCAATAAGCTTTCGACGTCAACTCGGAACTCGGAACGGAATGTAATTGCTGATCAAACGGCATCAAATAGTGTAGGCCTAGGTCAATATAAAGCTCTTAGTCGTCTTTTACAACACCCACGAGCAAATTAAGGGCTGATAGTATTCGTAGCCGCTACCACACAGCTCAAGAAATGTGATTATCCAGTGTTATATACCAAAATCCTTTAATATTCCACATAATTAATCCATCAACATACAATAAAAAAACACGTGCTGAGTAATTTTAATTAAATTCCATGGAATGCTGTCTTTATACGGAATAAACAAAATACAATTATCTTAAATAATAACAGTGCATAAAACACTGATGTGAATTGTATTAATCTATTTTATAAAAGAAATCTTAATCAATATACACTTTAATAATGTGTAATCGCTATGTGGTAGCGGCTACGAATACTACCAACCCTTACTTTGCTCGTGGATGTCGTAAAAGACGACTAAGAGCCTTATAACGACCTGAATCAACACCATCTAATGTCGTTTGGTCAACAATTACATTCCCAAGGAGGGTTAACATCTGGAAAGCGGTCGGCCATAAAACTATTGCCAATAACTTTTAAAATATGTATTATGAAAGAAGAGTATATATTGTATCGACCTCAATTAATTGGGATAAGAGCAGGAGAATGATGATTTATTTGTAAATGATAAGTAAGGATTCCGCGTGTTGAAAGAATAAGAATAAAATTTACTACCTATCTTATCCGTAGGTGTCTTAAAAGACCAGAGTGGGCCACCGAAGACAACTTTTAAAATATGTAATATGAAAGAAGAGTACATATTGTATCGACCCCAAGTAATTAGGATAAGAGTAAAAGAATGATGATGATACACTTTAATGTGACTTTAATTATACTCTTATGATTTAAGAATATATTAAAAGATAAATACTACTCCATACTTTCACGTGGGAGTGGTATAAACTAATCTAGATCCTAAAAAAATTGTAACACTAATTTCAATTGCGAAACCGCAGGTTAATGGTAATGATTATACCATAATTCTCATTTAGGGAGATCTAGATCCAACAAGGGTTATGGATTTGCTAATAAATGGATGGATGGATCTTAATGACATTGATAAAATTGCGTTGCGAACTTTTAATAGGCACTGCTTTTATTTTGTTTTTAAAGAGATTAATTTTCTCAACAAACGAAAATAGACAATGTATTATAAAGCTGTTTTTACAAATATGTACAGTAATTAAGTAGCAAATAAGTTTATATACAGATATAATATAAAAGAAAATATTTGTAAAAATTTTAACGTGACTCGTTGCTTTAAATCGAAGAGATGAATTAAAAAAATGCAACAATTGTGTCTTGGCTTTCTTTTACATACATACATACATAGCTTCACGCCTGTTTCCCAGAGGGGTAGGCAGAGACTACGGATTGCCACAAACCACGATCCTGGCATACTTCCATCGCTTCATTCACACTCATAATAGTCTTCATGCATACTCTACGATTATGCATACTCTTAATATGACCTCTCGTCAATACATCGCTAATTTGATCCAGAAAATTATGACGAGGTCTTCCCCTTGTATTCGTCCCATTCATGCTTGCTTTATATATTTTCTTCGTCAACCTCTCCTCATACATTCTTTCTAAGTATCCAAACCACCTCAGCATACTTTTTTTTGAGCTTTGTCACTACTTCTTCATTCACACCACAGCGCTCTCTTATTACACTATTCCTTATTTTATCTTTCAGGCTCACATCACACATACTACGAAGAGCTCTCATCTCTACAGCATTTATTCTACTTTCATGTCTTCTCTGCCAAATCCAACTTTCACTACCATAAATGAGGGTAGGTACTAATACTCCCTTATGCACAGCTAGACATGCCTTTTTGGACACATTTCTGTTTCTCATAAAGGTGTGCAGTGCCCCATTCACCCTATTACCAGCATTTACTCTTCTTTCAACATCATTATCATTTTTACCATCTCGGCTTTCTTTTAAATCAAACATTTACGTCCTTTAGATAAAAATAAATCTTTTGTCTTTATCCGTGATGTGACGAAGTAAGAATTTATATTACCATTAACTTTTTTTTTTGCTTGTCGGTCTCGTAAAAGATAATTAAAGAATGCAGAAACAACAGCTGTATGGTAGCTGCTACGAATACTAACAACGTTTACTTTGCTCGTGGATGTCATAAAAGACAACTAAGAGCCTTATAACGAACTGAGCCAACTCCATCTGATGCCGTTTGGTCAATAATTACATTCCCAAGGAGTGTTGACGTCTGGCAGGCGACCGGTCATAAAACTATTGCTAATAACTTATACAATATGTACTAAGAATAAAGAGTACATAATATATTGTATCGACCCCAAGTAATTAGGATAAGAGCAGGTGAATGATGATGAATATGCAGATATAACTTATGTAAGAGAAATGAAACCCTGTATCAACTCATCTTACAAGCGTGGTATAATAAGTCAATTTCTGCTCTATTTTAGAGTAGGTCCAAGCTCAGATGTAGAGATAATGAAGATGATGAATTTTACCAGTTTGGTGACAGCGTAAGAAAAAAATATCATTACTTACTTACTCCTTTCCCGCAGCTGTCGTATATGACGAGTAAAGGATATATATATATATATATATATATATATATATATATATATATATATATATATATATATATATATAAATATATATCTATATGTATATATATATATATATATATATATATATAGGCAGTTAAGGGAAGAACATACATACATACATATCATCACGCCATATCCCTGCAGGGTAGGCAGAGAGCACAGAGTGCAAGAGAACTCTATCTCTGCATACTTCACTCGCTTCCTCAACATTCATAATTCTCTTCATACACGCAATTCAAGGGAAGAAAACATCTAAAAATTTAAATTTATTCTAATCTGTAGAACTAGAATGCTATAGAAGGTCAATTTCTTTCACATTGTAAAAGTGTTATATAGCCCAATAGAGAGATGTATAGGCTTTTTCTTTGGGAGAGACTATGGCCCTGTCACAAACCATATCACCTCTGAGGTATTACTTTTCTATCGTCATTTGGGCAGACCAACTATGTATCAAGTCCTTGTTTTTAATGCATATATTTCTTCAACCTATCCAAGGCTGAAGGAAAACGTATTTCATCAACATTTAACTTACCGTGATTTCATATTACTAATGAATCTATATATTTTGTAGTTGTTGACGACGTGTCATGCCAAAAGTCTCAGGTTTGATTTCCACGCAAAACAAGGCTTTGTGAAATCCATAAATTACTGATTTGAGACTGGGTGTGATTTGTGTCCGTATTATGTCTACTGTTCTTTAAAAACCTCTTTAAAAATATCAAGAAATCATATTTTTTACCACTATATGGCCCTTTAATAACACTCATTACAGTTACATCAGTTTTTGACGAATAATGGAGTAATGTATTCTGTAAGTTAGTTTCAGAGCAAACAGCCATAAAATTGGATCTACGTAATACTATTTCTATTTATTAAATATCTAACGTTATCACTGATCTTTTCTTATAGTCAACATCATGAAATGTGAAGTCAATTCATATCGTAGGGTGTTTCAAAAGCATACAATGAATCAACACAAATTAATAATAACCAGCGAGCGTGTATGAAGAGAATTATGAATGTTAAGGAAGCGAGTGAAGTATGCAAGGATAGAGTTCTCTGGCACTCTGTTCTCTCTGCTTACCCCGCAAGGGATATGGCGTGATGATATGTATGTAACACAAATTACCACCCGAATGCCTCCACATCAGTGCCGGCCACTTCACAATCTTTTTTTATTAAAGATTATTTGGCATGAAATTATTTCATTATTTTAGATATATTATTATTAATTAGTGTTGCACTAATTGGGTGGTATATTGCTATCCTTTTTTTTTCATCATCATCGTACTTTTATCCCGATTACCTACTTTGATACTAAAAATCCTTCACAAAAGTTATGTTAAAATTTTAAGTAAATTTACGGAGTTTAAAATATAGAGAGCTAAGTAAAGAAATATAGAGGTGCTGTGTGGTAGCGGCTTCGAATACTAATAATTGCTCGTATCGTAAAAGACGACTAAGAGCCTTATAACGACCTGGACCAGCTCCACCTGATGTCGTTTGGTCAACAATTACAATCCCAAGGAGGGTTGACATCTGGCAGGCGGCCGGTCATAAAACTATTGCCATTAACTTTTACAATATGTACTAAGAAAGAGGAGTACATATTGTATCGATCCCAAGTATTGGGATAAGAGTAAGAGAATGATGATAAATGATGATGGATAGAGAGAAAGAAAAAGAATTAATGTCTCCACTCATGGAAAAGACACAATATAATGAGCTTAAATGCTAAACTATTTACTAAAATACTAAACTATAATACTTAAAATATAAGGGCATTTATAACTGTATTCAAATAAAAATAATTACTAAAAAAAAAATGAAATGGTTGCAATTTATAATCTGCTTTCATTATGCATATTGTAAATAGTTTAATGACCAACAGCCTATCTGATGTCAAACTTCCTTTAGTGACGAGGACACGGCGCAACATACGCTCGAGGTATATCCGAGCTGGAACGGGCGGGAACTGGGATGCGGTCGCCGCCTTCTGCGAGGCTGTCATCTCGCAGAAGAAGGCGGCGGAACGAGTCCGGGAGGATTCCCGTGACCCGGGTTGCCGTCAGCGGCTGGGGCGGTGCAGGCGCGAATATCTGCGCCTGATGCCGCCCTAACCTTCGTGTGATCGGACCGGGGAATTGTCCGGTCACCCGATGTGAGGCCACCGCGTGAGGGCGACGCTCCGACGGCAAAAGCTGTCGTGGCGTCGACACGGGAGGAACCCGTAAGGGTAAACCGCCGGGCGGGCCACCGAAGACAAAGATCGGGTACCGGTGGCCCGCTCGCACGGCGAAGAGAGGTGTTTGCAGGGTGGGTCCATGGGGTTGCGCGCCGCCTCTTTTGTTGCCGCGGATCGATTTGTCGGGGCGCGACCACATCCCCATGGTCCACCCTGCGGAAAAAAAAATATCAAACTTCCTTGGGAATACAATTGCTGACCAGACCAGAATTAGCCGAGGTCTCTGTATATTTCTTGGTCATGTTTTATAACAGAAGAAATGTAAGGGTTGGTAACCTTCTTAGCCACCATAACAATAAAAACAATGTTTCTTGTGATTCGTTGTTACTATGATTTATTAATTTTCTAAAATAATCTGGAAAAATTAAATCGGATGTGCTATTAATATTATTATTTATCTACCAGGTGAATTGACGACATAAAAGACGCAGAAAACCGCTGGATTAAGGTATCGTAAAACCGTTCTGCTCAGGAGGATCATGGATATTGAAAATTGTTAAAAAAATCGGGAAAGTAAAAGTAAATAAACACAATAATATTCGTAAAATAGTTTTATTAAATCATCATCATTCATACTCACTCTTCTATCATACATATTGCAAAAGTTATTAGCGTTAGTTTTATGACCGGCCGCCTGCTTGACGTTAATCCTTCTTGGGAATGTAATTGTTCAGCCAACGGTGTCAGATGGAGTTGGTCCAGTTCGATATAAAGTTCTTAGTCATCTTTTACAACATCTACAAGTGTTGAGACCTTCCCTTAAGGATAACACTTCGCCTTAATTACCAGTGCTGCCATCTACGTCCATTGTAATTGGGCGTGAAATTTTGAATGAAAGAGAAAAAACGTATTCTCACTTTTACTCCGACTACGTTGCGATCACACATTATTTATTACACGCATTGAATATTTGTAATTGTACTTGAATCATAATCATTATTTAAATCAAAATCTATACAAACATTTATACCTCACTCACAAGAACTATTATCAACAGCAAGCAAAGTAAGAGTTGGATGGAGAAGATGGAGTTGGTTGGAGATTCGTAGCCGCTACCACATAGCAAGAGAGCCTGCTTCACAATAGGATGGTAATTGGCCTACAATATTACACTAGTAAGACGATTTGGTATAGGATTTTAAGTTTGCATTCTCTTATATTGATCTTATCTGTTTTTTTTTATGATGACCCACGGTAAAGAAAAATACATTGTTTACTCCGTCATTACCACCAAAATAGTTTTTTTTTTTGCTTATGGCGGCAAACGAGCAAGAAGCACACCTGGTATTGAGTGTCACTGTCTCCCATGGACCTTTGCAATACCAAGGCCGCTGCCTACCAATAAAATCCCCAAACCCACCCAGTTGGGCTTCCGGCTCTCTCATTCACCGAAAGAAGCGCAATAGCACATTGTCATTACTCAGACGTCGATCTTCTGCGAGAGTACGGTACTACCCCGGACAGACCGGCCCGCGGCCGTAGATAGAAAACTGTCAACAGCGTGGTCCTACCACTATTAGAATTTTAGTTAATCAGCATTATATATTGGCTATTTTAGCTAATAAGCTTTATATATTGACTTTAAATTTAAAATATTAATAGTTGTAACATTTAATTTATTATAATAATAATGTTTTATATATAAAATAGAACATCTAAATCTATGAAAATAAAGCACTCGAAATGTGGATCCAATAATAATGAATGAGGTTTCAGCGGTCGTAAATTTCGCCCACTACAATAGAGTATTTATGGCCTCCACGGTCCTTGAAACATTTATTAGCAAAGTTATCATCATATTATGTATTTTATGTGTAGGTAAGGTATAAGAGTAGTAGTAATCTATACATCTAAATATTTCTTGTATTACAGTTCGTAACGTGAAGGTAGAAAATGTTTATGTAATTCTCTAATACAAAAAAAAAAGATAAAATAAATAACACAAATTATCACATCATCATTTCAGCTCATCGCCGTCCACTGCTGGACGTAGGCTTCCCTCATGGTACTCCACAGAGTGCGGTCCTATACCGCCTGCATCCAACAACGCCCAGCAACTTTCACCAGGTCGTTTGTCCACCTAGTGGGGGGGCATAGCACGCTGAGCGACTTTGAACTTGGTTATGAGACCTACATTTAGGGAACACGTATTATCACGTATTTGAAAAAATAATATTTATCTTCTCCTTTCAAATACCTTGAACCATAAAAATCTAATTCTTCAAGTTACTGAAATTTAGCATTTAACATGCTTGATTATTTATAAAAACTTGATTACAAACGAAAAATGATTGTCACACATGGGGAACATAATTTTTTGATCAACTACTTTTCCAATAATTTTTCGCTTCAAATCAAGTTTTTATAAATAATCAAGTATGTTAAATGCAAAATTTTAGTAATTTGAATAACAGGATTGTGTCATTGTTTAATACAATTCTAACTGTAAAGTTAGAATATTAAATCTGTATAACGTGTAGACATTGTCGGGTAGATGGCACACGTCTCATTTAAAGACGAATTTATAATCATCATCATCACAGCCCATAACTGCCCCACTATTGGGCCCGGGCCTCCTCCGTAATGGGAGGGAAATTAAACTACTACCGAGCTGGTCAGACGTGTTGGTATAGGGTTTTGTTTCGAGTTTTCCTTCTCTCGTATAGATGTTATATGCGTTTTATATCCCTTAGTCGTCTCGTACGATCACCCACGGGTAAGATATGGGGTGGTGAATAGTATTCTTACTCCGTCACCACACGGATTGAATTATTTTTAATTTAATTTATAATACGAACCGAAAATTGAATGTTGTACGACAGCTCACGCTGGTATAAGTGGTAGCACGATTGGGACAGATCCCATGTGTGACAATAATTTTTCGTTCTTAATCAAGTTTTTATTAATGACCTAATTCTTGTCGAAATATTCGAGTCATCCATTTCTTTAAATAAATGGATACCTATGTTCGCACATTTATTTCTTGTTGTATCATTGGTTCAGTATTCTCATACAAAGATCTGTTTATTGTTAATTTAAAAAAAAATCATCTTATTTTCAAATAACTTCTTAATCAAAGAATGGTTCCAAAGTATATCAGTCAATAAATATGGTTGCTTCAACTGATATTTTCATTAATTTAACTGTATTTTTACTAGTAATACTCACTAGTTCTAGTTACTTTATTCTGAGTTACCAAACTCTAACCAAAGCAAACAAATCATTACGTTATGTGTCTAAGCCATTTTTTTTTTGTTTTCTTTTTTTAAGAAAAAAAACCTGAATACCTGAGGCAAATTAAAAACATACAATTAATATAGACCAAAATATAATAGAATTATATTTTAATTAAGTATCATTTCATTTCTTCAACGAATCCAAACATATTTTAATAAAATTTTGCTAAATATTAAACTTGTCCGTGTGGTGACGGAGTAAGAATACAATTGTATTCTTACTCCGTCACCACACAGGAAACACCGTTGGTATTATCATAGGCTATTAAAGTTTAAAGTTAAAGTTTTAATCTAATATTTATTTTCCGTGTGGTGACGGAATAAGATTACATTTCACCACCCCCTATCTTACCCGTAGGTGATGATGATGATGATGATTTATTTTAAAGTAGTTTATTGTATTAAAAAGTGAAGTACCTATATATAATTTTCATATATAAACGTAGAAAAGTTAAAAGAAATATATTAAATAATATTCTGAAGACTTCAGCTGAGCACTACAATCGCTCGAGGTATATCGCAGGTATAAAAACTACATACATTTTATAACTCAATTTTCTGAAGTGCCAGATTGTGTCAGCGCCCTATAAGTTTTGTAGTAAATAATCGGTATTTTCTTGTAGTTGCTTTTTTTTAAATTACAACACTCCGTATACACATTGTATACAATCTTTAGGGTGCTTTTAGTGAAGCTTAACTTAAGGACGATTAAATAAAACGGCTAAATTTATAGTTTGTTAATAATTAATTAAATGAGTACACGATACAGCGAAAAAGCGAATAGTAATGAGTCTATAAAAACTTAAAATTAACGACTGATTTAATTATGACAGAAACGTCAATGTACGGAGTATGAGCTTCGTTCGTAAACACATTAGATATAGACAAAGTGTTATAAATCGCACTAAGAATTGTAGTTTTTTTGACTAGCTGCAGTCTGGTCGTATCCTGTCCAAGCAGTCCAGGGTTGTAGAGAGATGTGTAGTGCAATATGTCGTATGTTACCTCTCTGCCATTTGGATTGACCAACGATAATGATTTCTGATGTTTATACGAGTATTACACATTTGAAATAAAACTACTTTTACGGATTCTATCGCGTTTGTATTTGATTTTTACAGTGATCATGGTCACGGGAGGATAGTCCTCCCATGATTATGATCACTGTAAAGTATTCGTAACGTCGGGTAATTAAAAATTAAATACAAATGCGGTAGATTTCGTAAAAGTAGTTTTATTTTAAATTGACCAACGATATCAATTTGTTATCTCTGATGGGCTAAGAATTGTATTGAAGGCAACCTCTCAAGTACTTTGCGATTTCAGACCTCTCTAAATAGCCATTAACTCATAAAGCTTTTTTTTCGCCTATAGTGGCAAACGAGCAAGCAGCACACCTGGTAAGTGGTACTGCTGCAAATGGACTTTAGCAACACCATGAGTATAGCCTTTTAACCTTTGAAATAAATGCTCTTTTTATACCTAACTAAAGAAAATAACATTTTGTACATGCAGAAGAAGTGAACATCAATAAGTATTTAGTAGATACTTTAAGTGTGGTTGTCATCCATGTGGTGACGGAGTAAGAAAATTATTCACCATCCCCTATCTTACCCGTGGGTGATCGTAAGAGACGACTAAGGGATATAAAACGCATATAACATCTCTATGCAAGAGAAGGAAAACTCGATACAAAACCCTATACCAACACGTCCGACCAGCGTGGTATAGTAGGTCAACTTTCCCTCCCATTGTGGAGGAGGCTTGAGCCCAACAGTGGTACATATATGAGTTGTGATGATGAGATACTTTAAGTGAAGAAATTACGAGAAAAATTACGAGTTAGAAAGCGTAAGATATATATTTCGTTAATGCGACATATGTGTATTGCATTATGAGGATATATATCGCGTTAGGTTATCGCGTAGAGGTTAAGATCTCGTACCATTGCGTTGGGTTCGATTCCTAAGCAGGAAAGCACTTTTTGCAATCCAAAGATTATTGTTCTGAGGGTATAATTGGTGTCATTTAATTATATGGTTATAGAGTCCCCCGCAATACAAAGATTGTTTTCTTAGTGCCGGGACTGCCGGGTATTGTTTTAAAAAATATATTTGAATCCACGTAATGTCTATTTTTTCTATTGCACATATTGCATTGAAGTTTTGACAGTTATTTTATGATAGGCTGTTTGCTTGATAATAAGCGTCCTTAAAATGTAATTATTGAATAAATGGCGTCAGATAAAGTCAGTCCAAGTTGGTTAATTCTCCCACTCGTCTTTTACGACATCTGCGAGCATAAAACAGTTTTTTCTTGACATAAGTATGATAATATTATCCTATAAATGCAATGTGAGAAAAAAGGCAATAATTTTTATGTTTGAAAAGTGCTTGATGAGGCGTGCAATATCTTCGGATGTAATAAACAAGAAAGAAAAAAAACATCATTATCATCATTCGCCTACTCTTATCCCAATTACTTGGGATCGATACAATATGTACTCTTTTTTCATAGTATATATTTTAAGAGTTATTGGCAATAGTTTTATGACCGGCCGCCTGCCAGACATGAACCCTCCTTGGGAATGTAATTTTTGACTAAACGGCATCAGATAGAGTTGACCCTGGTCATTAGAAGGCTCTTAGTCGTCTTTTACAACATCCACGAGCAAAGTAAGGGTGGGTAGTATTCGTAGCCGCTACTACACAGCGCTTCCATATTTCTTTATTTAGCTCTTTATATTTTAAACTACGTAAATTTACTTAAAATTTTAACATAGCTTTTGTGAAGGACCTTTAGTATCAATGACAGAAAAATAGCATAGTCAAATCAGCCGGCTGACATTTCAATTTGTATAAAAATAATGAATACGAAGTTGGGAGTCGTAAGGTGTCCGAAGACACTCGCTGTGCATACAGAACGAATGCTCTCTATAAAAAAAGAGGTTTAAAGACTGGATGTGTCTTATTAAAATTAATTATAATTCAGGTGCATCCAACCGCATCTATGAATACAAGATTTTTTAATTATTTTTTTTACTTTGACTGCACAGATGGTGTAGTGGTTAACCTTACGTGTCAGAACTATAGGTTCGATTCCCAAGTAGGACAATAGTTGGTGCGATCTAAGTATTGTTCTGAGTCTGGGTGTAATTTGTTTCCGTTAGTTGCATGCATAACCCTAGCATACCTAAGAAACTCTAGAGGGGTGGTGAATTCTATTCTTGTTCCATAACTACATGGCAATATAAATCCTAGCCATTCTTGAATCCACCTGAAAACACTCAATTGAACGAAATAAGTCTAATCGTTTCAAAGGAGTCAGTAATATACATACATACAAAATAATCATATAACATAAAACTTAAAATGGATATATTTAAAAAAAAACGCTAATATAAAGTAGAATCTAAAAAATCAGCCAAGTGCGAGTTGTAATCGCGCACGAAGGGTATCGTAAAACTAAAAAAAAAATCAAGTTTGTTGTATGGGAGCCCCCCTTAAATATTCATTTTATTTTATTTTTAGTATTTGTTGTTATAGCGGCAATAGAAATACATCATTTGCGAAAATTTCAACTGTCTAGCTATCACCGTTCTTGAGATATAGCCTGATGACAGACGGATGGACGGACGGACGGACAGCGACGTCTTAATAATAAGGTCCCGTTTTTACCCTTTGGGTACTGAACCCTAAAAAATGTGCTATTCATGTGGTGACGGAGTAATAATACAATTTACCACCCCCTATCTTACCCGTGGGTGATCGCAAGAGACGACTAAGGGATATAAAAGCATATAACGTCTATGCAGGAGAAGAAAAACTTGAAAAAATGCTATACTGACACGTCTGAACAACTTAGTATAAGTAAGCCAATTTCGCTACCCATTTGAGAGGAGGCTCGAACCCAAGAGTTGAACAGATAAGAGGTGAGATGATGATAAAAAAAAACGTAATGAAATTAAACTAAAAATATAGCAGTGCACATAGGAGGCTCGTAGACGCAGCTGCCCACTCGTTCTCGTCGTAGTGAGTATCAGATATGCTTGAAACCCGGGTGGACATAATCGACTCTAACGCGTGAGTATTATTGTAAATACAATTATCTAATAAAAATCATCATTCTCCTACTCTTATCCCAATTACTTGGGGTCGATACAATATGTACTCTTCTTGCATAGTACATATTGTAAAAGTTATTGGAAATACTTTTATGACCGGCCGCCTGCCAGACGTCAATCATCCTTGGGAATGTACATAATTATTGACTAAACAGTATCAAATGGAGTTAGCCCAGGTCGTTATAAGGCTCTTAGTCGTCTTTGTTCTTTGGGTTTGTTGTATTCGCAGCCGCTATACCACACAGCTAAAAAAAATCTACAATTACGAGTATATCTTTATAATATATATAATTCTTCTGTACGTGTGTTGACAGCGAACTCTTCTTTTAGGAATGGCTGGACAGATTTTCTTAATTTTTTTTTGTGTGTGTTCCAGTGGATTCGAGAATGGCTTAGATTCGCAATTGGACCCGGTAAGTAGCGCTGTTGTCGGTATGTGAAACAGCTGGACCGATTGGAGTGAAATTTTCTATGTATATTCTAGTGGGTCCCTAGATGGTTTCAAAATACAATTGGACCCGGTAGGTAGCGCTGCTGTCGGCATATCGCTTAAAGGTTTTCCGGGCAGGACGTCGTCCGCCGGGACAGCTAGTTTAATATATATTTTATGTAACAACTCATAATGACTTAATTATCAAAGTCACTTCCAGTGTTATTAAATCTTATCACTCCAAGTTACTGAATATTCGTTTTTCGTCGAACGTTACGACAGGTGGTGTACTGTGTATTGAATAAATTATATTTTGTTATAATACGGAAAATTTTTGAAGCGTTCACTTTATTTTTTGTTGAGCTTCATTATGCCAAAGTGTATTACAAGTCATGCGTTATTTGATTAAAATTATTGAATAACATGTTTCTGCATCAAGGAAATGTTTAAAGAATTATTTTATAATTCATATATTTAGTACCGTCATAATAATCACCATATCCTACCTGTGGGTGATCGTAAGCGACGACTGAGATGGATGATGATGACTGGATACAGACTGCATATAACATCTATGCAAGAGAAGGAACACTCGAAACAAAACCTTATACCAACACGTCTGACCAGCGTGGTAAAATAGTCAATTTCTCTCCTATTACGGATGAGGCTCATGCCCAACACTGTGACATATATGAGATAATGATGATGATGATATTTAGTACAATGTCAAATAGAGAAAATATTAATGTTCTTTTTAAACAACAGCATTTAAGTTTTATGTAACACCTAAAGTATACAATTTTGTGTAACATCTACATCCAGGCTGGCCAGGGATTTGGGACGCGGTCGTCGCCTTCTGCGAGGCTGTCATCTCGCAGAAGGAGGCGGCGGAACGGGCCTGGGAGGATTCCCGTGACCCGGGCCGCCGCCCGCGGCCGGGGCGGCGCAGGCGCGAGTACCTGCGCCTGATGCCGCCCTAACCGAGGCTTCGGGTGATTGGACCGGGGAATTGTCCGGTCACCTGACGTGAGGCCACCGCGTGAGGACGACGCCTCGACGGCGAAAGCTGCCGGGGCGTCGACAGGAGAGGAGCCCGAGAGGCCATACCGCCGAGCGGGCCACCGAAGACAAAGATCGGGTACCGGTGGCCCGCTCGCACGGCGAAGAAGAGGTGCTTGCAGGGTGGGTCAATGGGGTTGCGCGCCGCCTCTTCCGTCGCCCCGGACCGATTTGGCGGGGTGCGACGTCCATAGCCCACCGCAAAAAAAAAAAAAGAGGCTGGCCAGGGATGTCACCGCGTGGGGACGACGCCCCGATGGCGAAATATGCCGGGGCGTCGAATGAAATGGATACCCGTGAGGGTAACCTTACGGACCGGCTTCGGAAGACAAGGACTGAGTACCACTGGCTTGCTCACTGGCATCGATAGGTACTTGTGGGGCGGGTCTATGGAGTCGTGCGCGGTTCTTTTCGTCGCCTGGGATGGATTTAACGGGATGTGACCACACTATAGTCCACCGCCAAAAGAATGGTAGGTTAGGGATGTCCAAAAATCGGAACCTATGGTCAGCTAAATATTGATAAGAAGGGAACACGGTGAGTTTTGAAGCCGTGCGCCGCCCTTCCATTACCCCGTATGGATCAGATAAAGTATGTCCAAACCAAAGCCTGACAAAAAAATTGTAAATCTATATGAAACATAACATCAAAACTAAAAATAAGATTGAGTCTGTAGTCATTTACCATGTAGGTAACGGTTCTGTATAAATTTTACTATACTTCGCGTAGACCAGCGACATCGACAAATAGGTGCCTAGCCAAATTAGCGATTGGAAAGTCATACGGTAGATTACGGTGACTCAAGGCGACCTCTCGCCTCCCTAAAGGATTTAGACGAGGTTTTTTCAAATCATAGCCTGTAAAAAATGGTAGGTGTTGAAATACCCCTTTTTTTCACAAGTCATGATCTGCTCACATTTCTTCCTAACGCTGGCATAAAGCAGTATTAGCAATATTTGGAAACATTGCCGACGACCTCGCATAATCTACTTCTCTACGGATGGTAGAAGAATCCTCAGTCCAGCCACACGCGGGGAATTATTCAGCCTTGAAGAGGTATATGCCCAACAATGAACGACTATAGGCCTTTTTTTTTGTCAGGCTATGGTTTGGACACAGGCCCTCCATTCCATCCGGGGTGACAGAAAGGCGGTGCGTGGCCCCATAACCCACCGTAATCCCTCCCCATCGCCATTGGGCCGGCCACTGGCACCGCTTCCTTGACATCCGTGAGCAGCCCGGCGGGTTCCCATTTCGGGTACCATTCCCCGTTGAAGCAGGCTTGGACGTCGCCCTCACGCGGTCAGCCTCTCTGTGGGTGACGGACTATTCCCCGGTCTAGTTACTCGCGGCGTCTTTTTTTTATTGCTTATGGTGGCAAACAAGCAAGCACCGCACCTGATGCTAAGTGTCACTGCCGCTCGTGGACGGTCCCAATACCAAAGTTATTACTAGGCCGCTGACTGTCAATCATCTCAGCCCATATATGTCCCACTGTTGGGCTCGGGCCTCCTCCATAATGTGATGGTAATTGACTAACTATACCACGCTGGTCAGACAAGTTGGTATAGGGTTTTGTTTCGAGTTTTCCTTCTTTCGCATAGATGCGTTTTTATATCCCTTAGTCGTCTCGTACGATCACCCACAGATAAGATAGGGGGTGGTGAATTGTATTCTTACTCCGTCACTACACGGAATGCCTTCCAATACAAATCCCAAATCCATCCAGTTGTGCTTCCGGCTCCCTATACACCCAATGAATGGATTAACACGTTTAATTTTTAACCGATTTTGTGTAAAGATGAGAAAGGGCATGCTCTGATGGTTGGGACATGTGGAAAGAATGCCGAACGAACATCTGGTTAAGAAGATATACAATGCGAAAGTGGAAGGATGTAGGTACCGGGGGAGACCGAGAATAATCTATCTAGGCCAAATTAGTCACGTACTGAAGGAAGGTGGAGTCAAGAGTCTCCGAAACCGGCGAGCGTGTATGAAAAGAATTATGGATGTTGAGGAAGCGAGTGAAGTATGCAAGGATAGAGTTCCCTGGCACTCTGTCCTCACTGCCTTCCCTGCTAGGGATATGGTGTGGTAATATGTATGTATGTATGTAATTATTAACAAATTACACATTTAACTTATTTAATCTCTTCATTATCCAACTAGGAGAACAACCTATATGAACTTCAAAGGAAGTGTTGTTAATAGTTAAGCAGTTTCGACTTAGTTTTGCCACAAGAAACCCTCTTTTTCCTTTTCAATGGTCGTCAAGTAACATTAAGCACAAACTAAGTATGTTTAAGTAGTTAACTAAGCACAATTGAATGGAACAGACTGCCATTATTTAGTTCGAAGGGATTATTTTTTTCCGGAAAGTTTTATTACATCTTTGTTGACTAAATGTTGCTAGGTATATAGAGTAAATAATTATAATTTCTATTGGTTTTGCCAGTACCTTATCTACGAGTTGATGGAGTAAGAATATAATTTACCACCCCCCATCTTACTGGTGGGTAATCGTAAGAGATGACTAAGGGATATAAACCGTATATCTTAATATATACGAGTATAAATTACGCGTCACGTTGTTTGTTCGCGATGGACTCCTAAAGTACTTAACTGATTTTAATCAAATTTGCACAGAATATGTAGTTTGATTCAACTTAAAAGATAGGATAGCTTCCATCTCAATTTATAGTCGCAATATTATTTTATTGAAAATTATTTGTCTATTATTTGACAGTCACAATTATCTGTTATCTTCAAATGATTCTAACAGATGGCGGTATCTGTTGACTGGATTGAGTAAGTATTTAATAGATAAAATGTGTCATCTATACATCAGTTAATTGATGTCCACTGTTGAACATAGGAATATAATGCCATTATAACTACCCTTGGCAGATTAAGTTACAATCGGAGCTGATATTTGGTTTGCCAATTAACTGCATCTCTCTAATTTCCTAGTTATCTCATACTGCCCACGCATAGTATACATTTGCACAATATTTATGCCCGTAGGCACACGGGGAGCAAATATAAACTGTGTCTCTCGTTGATAGTGCAGGTTAGCATTGATGAAAGAATTAAAAAAAAATCGTTGTATTGTTTAGGTGAAAAATAAATCACACTCACATTTTTAAAAAATAATTAATTATTCATTAATTTAAAACTAAATGATAGGTTTAAAATCTAGCCATTGTCGAGAGAAATTATAACATACATACAACTCTTACCTTATCATTCTCCTACTCTCATCCCAATTACTTGGGGTTGATACGATTAGGGGGGCATAGTCCGGAGCGTGCTCGTCGCGTCCCCTGCCAGTCTAATTAGACTGCTAATCCGGCTCGATATGCGTACCGCAGTGTGGGTTAGGGCGTCCCGGGCGGCAACGCGTACCGACCCGCCCCCGTCGGTACGAACTTCGACAGTTGCGACGATGGGGGCCGCCACCCATCACGCCTTGCCCAGTCAGGCGAGTCGAGGAGAGTAGAGTCCCGGGTGGGCGTGGAATGTAAGAGGTTGTGTGGAAGGTAAGTTGCACGAGCTGATAACCGTCATGGCGGACAAACAGCTAGACGTGCTCTGTGTGACAGCCTTCAGCCTTCAGAATGAATAAAATAAGGTCTAAAGGTGGAGACATTCTTACACAAACACAAGACGTGTTAAGCCGATGGAGTGAAAATTTTGGCGATATGTATGCGGATGCTACGGTTGGCGCCGGTGTCGCATGTGGTTTAGTAGATTAACATCCGACAACGGCGTCCTCCGATGTCATCAGTATGGATGAAGTTGAATGGGCGATAAGAAGTTTGAAAAATGGTAAGGCAGTGGCCATTGATATGGTGTCTGCCGAGATGATCAAGCTTGGTGGCTCCTGTGTCTGGGAGGCGTTCCTGTTGCTCCTCAATTTATGTTGGAGCTCGGGAATGATTTCCGGGGACTGGAATAGCGCAGTCATCGTGCCTTTGTTTAAAAACAAGGGTTCACGTTATGACTGCGCAAATTAAAGAGCCATAAGCTTGACCAGTTTGGCAGCAAAAGTGTATGATAAAATTATTGAAAGGAGAATGAGGATGGTGTCCGATGGTTTACTGTGTGAGACACAAGGAGGTTTCAGGAGTGGAAGGGGATGCATGGATCAAGTGTTCTCTCTGCGCAATATTGTGGAGAAGCATCTGGCTCTAGGCCAGAGGGTTTTCTGCAGTTTTGTGGATCTGGAGAGAGCATTTGACACGGTTGTACGAAAGGAACTTTGGGACATTTTACCGGAGTATGGTATTAACGGTAAACTGCTACAAGCTGTGCAGTCCAGTTACATGGGCTGTAGAGCCTGTGTGCGGCTGGATGATGGAATGTCGCCTTGGTTTGACGTCAATATCGGCGATAAACAGGGGTGCGTTCTGTCAGCCAGGCTGTTTATCATATACCTGCATAAATGTCTCCAAAGGTTGAACGATATGAATGTGGGAGTCCAGATAGACGACTCAGCGGTCACTGCTCTGCTTTATGCAGATGATGCAGTCCTGCTGGCACAGTCAGCGACTGACCTGCAGACCCTAGTCGACACAATGACAGAAGATTGTAAGAAAAGGGTTCTACACGTGAATGTGAGCAAAACCAAAACAATGGTCTTTGAAAGAGATGAAGCCAGAACAGATGTAAGAGTAACAATAGGTAATGATGTACTAGAGCAAGTGGACGAATTTGTATATCTTGGATGTGGATTTAGCCGAGATGGAAGGTACACCACTGATATAGAGCGAAGAGTGAATGCGGGAAATAGAGTAAACGGAGCGTTGGGGTAATTTCTCGGTAGCCACCACCTCAGCCAGAAGGCACGTGTAGCAATACATAACCCAGTGCTTGTCCCAATATTACTGTATGGAAGCGAGAGTTGGGTATACAGAAAATAGTATGAAAGTAAAATCAATGCGGTCGAAATGCGATCTCGGCGGAAAATCTGTGGAGTTAGGCTGACCGACCGCATTCGTAACGACGAGGTAAGAGAGCGAGTAGGTATGAAAGAGAGTATTGGTGTAAAGATGCGAAAGGGAATGCTCCGATGGTTCGGACATGTGGAAAGAATGCCGAACGAACGTCTGGTTAAGAAGATATACAATGCGAAAGTGGAAGGCTGTAGGTACCGGGGGAGACCGAGACTAACCTAGACCAGATCGGTCATGTACTGAAGGAAGGTGGAGTCAAGAGTCTCCGAAACCGGCGAGCGTGTATGAAGAGAATTATGAATGTTGAGGAAGCGAGTGAAGTATGCAAAGAGTTTTGTGTTCTCTGGCACTCTATTCTCTCTACCTACCCTGCAAGGGATATGGCGTGATGATATGTATGATACAATATGTACTCTTCTTTCATAATATTAATTGCAAAAGTTATTGGCAATAGTTTTATGACCGACTGCCTACCAGACGTCAACCCTCCTCGGGAATGTAATTGATGACCAATCGGCATCAGATAGAGTTGGCCCAGGTCGTTATAAGGCTTTTAATTATCTTTTATGCTATCCACGAGCAAAGTAAGGGTTGATAGTATTCGTAGCCGCTACTACACAGTGACATACAACTCTTGCCTCAAAATGATTTATTGTCCTGGTAACCGATAACGTTACAAAAGAAACGTGTAGTGACACAATTTATTTGTAATCCCTAAGCACACGGAAAAACAAGAAATATACATGACCGTAAGACTGATTATCACTTAATTCCCCTACGATATAAACTTAATAGGTTACAATGACCACGATTTATACGGTGAGCTAATAAAAACGGGCTGATTTCCCTCGACAGTTTGGTTCGTTAGCGGTGTTGTGTGCAACCGGGTCTCGTTTACGAGCTATTGTCCTCATAAATAAACTTGGGTTTACTCTTAAGTAGGCCGAAGATGAAACTGAGATTATGATCAAGTTTATTTCAGTTAGGTAGAAAATTTCGTCCTTACCACAACATCCTATATAAAACAGATTTCAATTGCAAAACATTCGATTGCGTTGTGAAAGCCAATATAAATTGTATACATTTTCAGATTTGACTTTTAAAGCCCTTTATTTTAATGTTTTGAAAAATAAATATTTTGTAGTCTACAAATTAAATTGATTAAAAATCCTTCATTTTAATTTTTTTGCCGTCCTAGTTTTACTATTCTGTCTTTAAAAATTTATTGATAACATAAAATAAATCACTGAGCCGTACAAATTGAGATTCAAGTTAGTTGAAGGTTGGTACTGCAGTTAGTAGATGATTCTAACGTCCTCTATTAAGTATATCTTAAAAATGACAGTAAAAATTTCGTGTGTTCTCTCTTCACCACAAATCATGAATTTATAAAACAATAAATAGAGGTGACTGAAAGTTGAATACTAAAAACGAAAATTACTATGTTATCATCATCCTTTCATCCAATTACTTAGGTTTGACGCAATATGTACGCCTTTTGCACATAATTCTAACAGACGTCATCATGTTATTCCCTTTTTATATACTATGCTTTACGCAACATTTTCTCCTTTTTTTAGTCTTCCTTTTTTTCCCTTCCAGATTTATATTTAAAACTTTCTTCAAAATATTATTTTTATTCTATTTCATGACATGCTTATTCCCATCATTATGGTGACATGACAGTAAGACGTCTTACTCTTTTATCTTCCATTATTGGCGATAATTACCATGTAATATAAACTTTTCACTAGATAAAATTAAATAATTGCACAGGCGCCGTCTCTTGTTTCAAGTAAAGCTTTATATTTTCAAGAGCGTAAGCCTTAGAAGCGGGTGTCATTATTTTTAAGTCGTTAAATACAAACATATGAAAGGAAGCATGGCCAGGTTCATTATAATTCTCTTTCATCCTTGCACCTTAACGCTGTACTCTGAATAATATTATTTCAATGATGTTGACACAGTTTTTGCTTCTTTTTTTTTTTAGGTTTTAAGCTTAAATATATTTTAAGCTTAAGTTAAGATTGCATTTACTTGGATATTAATACATGCATCAGACACATCTATTTTTTTTTGTTTGTTTACATATAAATAAGAAAACAAATAACTTTCTTATTGTGAATATTAAAAAAAGAAATACCAACGTATCGATAATGAATTCAATAGAAACTTAAAGAAAATTGATTGCTTTTTATAAATATTGATTTTGCGAATTTTACAAAGTCAATCAAAGTCAAATCAATCAATCAAAGTCAATCAAAGTCATCAAAACGAGTCAATTAAAAATCTTGAGAATAATTGAACGAGCCACATTGCTCGTCAAACCGACAACCATTGAGGAAGAAAAGTTCCCGAGTAGCGACCAGAAATCGAATAACGCAGCGTAGGACGACCCCCAACTAGGTGGACTGACAACATTATGAAGGTCGCAGGAAACCGATCGATGTAGATGGCACAGGACTGTTTTGAGTGGCATTCTCGTGAATGGGCCTATATTCAACAGTGGACGTCTACAGGCTGTTGGATGGATGAATGGATGGAAATGAACTTTATTTTGATAATTAGCTTTACTACAATCGCTTAGTAAGTGAATTGGTGAATACATTTGGTATTATGGGGGTCCTAAAAATGTGTGACAATCCATTAACCTAATGCTACCTTCGCTGGATTTCATGGGAGAGAAAGATATGATTATATATAGTGTTCTAAACTAATCACTCCAAAGAGAAAATTCCAAAATTATCAAAGTTATCCTAATGTAAAATAATCAAGTTAATTCCCCTAGTTGATCCGTACAACATACTGGGACAAAAATATGTGGTTCTTTTATTCTTGCTTCGTCAGCTCACGGTGCAATTGCGTTCAATCTTCATCAGCTCATATAAATTATAGTATTAGGCACGACTATTTTCCATAATGAATATGAAACTGGCGCTTGTGATCTATATACTGCGCTGGTTAAAGAGTTTAGTGTGAGTTTTTGTATTGAATTTTCTTCTCTTGTTTACTGCTTATACTTTATTCTTGGTGAATTATTTCCTTAGTGTGTTACAAGTAGCCGCCAAAGACAAAGATCGGGTACCGGTGGCCCGCTCGCACGGCGAAGAGAGGTGCTTGCAGGGTGGGTCCATGGGGTTGCGCGCCGCCTCTTCTTGTCGCCCCGGACCGATTTGTCGGGGCGCGACCACATCCATGGTCCACTTTGCAAAAAAATAAGTGTGTTAGAAGTGGACAAACACCGCCGTCACACTAAGTCTGCGGCCTGTGAGTTCGCGAGGCTAATGAAATTAAAAAAACATGAAAAAAAATAATAGAGATGATGGAGGGGTATATCGTCAAGCTGGGATCCTGTTATTCACTTAATTAAAAATAAAACTAAGAAGACCATCACAAGACTGCAAGACACTGGGAGCACTTATTGTATAGATTTGAACCACAATAATAACTAAATATAAATTAATAAATTTTAAGTAATATAAGCTGCCTCTAAAAGTTAATAATAAAATTAGTGTTATGCCTTCTGAGTTTGCTTGTCGGATCTTTCTAAGAGTGGTCGCGTTCCGATCCGGTAGTTGCTTAGTAGTTTTTGTTAGATTTATAAACTAGTAAATTGCCACAATATAATAGTTATCATAAATTAAATGTTTAATATAACTTGATATTGAACAATATAAAAAAAATACATATAGAATCATTTTCTTTTTGTACTAGCAATTAATTTGTATTAAAATGTGGGTCAAACTTTTGATAACTGATACTGTAGCGGTTAGATATAAATTTCTGTAATAACGCTGATTTTTGGACGTAAGACACCTCAGTCCTCCCGTGATCATGATCACTGTAAAGTGTTTGAAACGTCGGGAAATTACAAATCAAATACAAACGCGATAGAATCCGTAAAAGTAGTTTTATTTCAAATAATTATGTAATACTCGCCTAAACATTAGAAACCATTAAAATAAATAGTGTTCAAATTCTTCTTATGAGATTTGGTCCAGCCATGTATTTTTTTTTAATTTATAAAGCAATTATCCTGCAAAATTTTAACTTCAATATGATTTTGAAGCTAAAATTTAGTGAACATTTTGTACATAATTTTATTTAAAATAAGTAAATTAGAAAATTACGAGCTCGCTGAGTTCCATGACAAATCTTCTCAGCTTGCGTTCCAATTCAGCGATATGTTATTAGATTAAGAATATCTAATATAAATTCGTTATAGGGTCTAGGTAATCGATGATTTGATTTTATTAATGAAAATTGTTTTTTTAAATTGTCTAATTCTCTAAAATTGTGAACTGTTCAAGAAACAGAACGAATAGTGACTTGAGTTAAAGAACAATATTTACAGCAAACTTAGATGAAAACTTTATCTCGGCTACTCGAAACGATCCGGTTGTCACAGCAGCAATAGCAAAGTTCAATCCATTAATGCAATTTGCGGAGTCAGCCAATCGCGCCAAGTCCTTTATTGGATTCCTAGCGACAGATCTCGTCAGCACCACACTGTTTGGTCGACAAATATCAGCTTTTGAACGGTTGTTTGTATTTGGATGTTTTCTCTTCAATAGATTTACTCTTAACTTCTATTTTGGCAATTTACTTTGAAATTATTATATTTTGAAAGTGATCATAATTTATTTTAAGGAATATATTCTTTTTTGCTATGTGATAGCGGCTACGAATGCTACCAACCCTTGCTTTGCTCGTGGATGTCGTAAAAGATGACTAGTAACGACCTGGGCCAACTGCATCTGATGCCGTTTGGTCAACAGTTACATTCACAAGGAGGGTTGACGTCTGGCAGGCGGCTGGTCATAAAAATACTGCCAATAACTTTTACAATATGTGCTATGAAAGAAGAGTACATATTGTATCGACCCCAAGTAGTTGGGATATGAGTAGGAGAATAATGATTCTTTATTGATGTATTTGCAGCGAGTATACGGCGCAGCTTGCGTTTGAGGTGTGCAATTGATCAAAGCAGTGCTATAAACTCGAAATAATCATCGAATTCAGAGGTTCACTAATCAGAGAGGATTAATAGTGGTATGAGAACCCACACCGCCCTTTCTTCACCGTGAATAATTGGATGGATTGTGGTCATATTATAGTTAAGCAAATAAAATCATTACCAGAGCCAGAAATAAAACTCTATGCTAACAATATGACCGGCGTCACAGCGTTTAGTGGGTAAATTTCTCCCTTATAGTAAAACAGTTAGAATATCTAACTAGCTAATTAGTAGTTACTACATATTTTTGGGGTAACAAATAAAACTATTGTCCGTGTGTTGACGGAGTAAGAATACAATTCACCACCTCATATCTTACCCGTGGGTGATCGTACGAGGACTAAGGGATATAAAACGGATATAATATCTATGCAAGAGAAGGAAAACTCTAAACAAAATCATATATCAACACGTCTGACCAGCGTGGTATAGTAGGTTAATTTCACTACCATTACGGAGGAGGCCCGTGCCCAACAGTGGGACATATATGGGCTGTGATGATGATGATGATGATGATTAATAAATAAATACAAATAAAAATAATCATACTTTTCTATAGCCATACCTTTTTTTTTTGCGGTGGGCTATGGACGCCGCATCCCGCCAAATCGGTCCGGGGTGATGGAAGAGGCGGCGCGCAACCCCATTAACCTACCCTGCAAGCACCTCTTCTTCCCCGTACGAGCGGGCCACCGGTACCCGATCTTTGTCTTCGGTGGCCCTTCAATAGTGATACCTAGGACTGTTCACGACTCATGTAAGAACCATTTCGGTAATGTCACCTAACTCGATAGATGGCGTAGTCGTCGAGTTAGATCACGATATGGTTTCATTACGGCAATCAATATTTATAATATTTATAATAAAATATTTGTGTGACCAAGTGACAAGGTGACCAGGCGATCAGATCATCCTTGGCTCATATAGATCACCAAAAAGCGGAATACTTTGGTTTTATTTAGTACATTCCTTAGTATTTCCCAGTCCACCTTAGACCATTAAACTACCTGTTAGTTCGGTAATATTCATTGGTCCAATCGAACCGGATTTTTTGTATTAAGTGGCCCAACGTGGACCACTACCCGCGTACTCGCAGTGGATTGCTGCGGCAAAAGTACGTGGATACGGCACGCAGCAGTGTGTCGTTGCGGCAAAGGCACGTGAACACCGAAGATCGTGCGCAAGCTGTGTAATCAGTACATACAGTCGAAGGC
This sequence comes from Lymantria monacha, assembly GCA_905163515.2. Taxonomy (NCBI): domain Eukaryota; kingdom Metazoa; phylum Arthropoda; class Insecta; order Lepidoptera; family Erebidae; genus Lymantria; species Lymantria monacha. Next base: position 4,315,276 of record LR991102.1, read on the forward strand.
GAAGGAATCTTCATCTAGCCAAAGTGAATGAAAGAAAAGTTCAACGTGACGTCATAGAGGGCGCTACCAGTCGCTTGGAAAGTGACACCAACAATCATCGTATGTGTGAGTGTGAAGTGCAACTGTGAGTACTGTTTTCGATATTTTAATTGCTCAAGTAGAAGTAAAATAGTTCAAAGACATTTTCAACTTTATTTATATTAGAATTTTAACTTAAGACAATTTTGAAGAAATTTTAGACGTAGTAAAATTATTGTAGTGATCTTATTAAAGAAAAGACTTAGAATAATATTGTGCATGTTAGACTTAGAATAGTTTTATAGAAAACGAGGGAACGGGGAACCTATGCCCAATTTTTACCCCAGTAGAATTAAGTTCTAAAACACTTGTAAAATTTTTAGTATAATTTTAAACTTGTATTTTATTTCATATTGTTTAACATTTAGCCAATTTTTGTAGTACTTTCTTCTTAGAGCTTTATCTACACTTTATATTTTATTAGAATTAGCTTCAATTTAATACAATCGCTACATATTTTCACAATTTTTAAAGTAGATAGATACATATTTAGTAAAATACTGTTCTTTCTTGGCTTTATAGTTTTGCATATAGCTTACAGTTTCCTTAGTTTTACTTTGCATTTAATTAAATAATTTATAATGGAAGGATTAGTAAACGTAATCAAGGAACTTCAAAATGTCATTCAAAGAGGTTTAACCAATTTTAAAAAATGTCCTAAGGATAGATTAACACTAGAATATATACAAACTAGACAAGAATTGTTAGAGAGAGATTGGGATTTATTTACAAATAATTACACTAAGATTCATGAAACATTAAAGCCAAAGTTAGAAGAAAAACCAAAGTTATTAGAATTATATGAATGTACAGAAGAAACTTATATTACATACAAATGCTTAATTAAATCTATGTTAAATAAATATACTGCAGTTTCAACAGAAACTAGTACCTCTAGCATTAAGTCAAGTGCAAGTACATTTGTAAAATTACCTAAGATCGCCATACCTATTTTTAGCGGCAAATACTCCGAATGGACAACATTTAGGGATTTATTTGTTTCACTTGTGCATAAAAATGTTAGTTTAGACAATGTACAAAAAATGCACTATTTAAAAAGTCATCTCAGTGGAGAAGCTGAACAGTTAGTTAGACAAACGCCAGTAACTGATTTAAATTATACTCATTGCTGGGCTCAATTAGAAAAAAGATATAGCAATAAAAAATATTTAGTTAATTGTATTTTAAAACGATTGTTTACTCAAAAACGTATGATGGTTGAGTCAGCGACGTCTTTGAAAGAGTTACTTGACACAACGAATGATTGTCTCAATGGTTTGAGAAATTTAAATGTGGATGTGACTACGTGGGACATCATCATTATTCACATAGTTACGTTTAAGCTTGATTCGGAAACGCGGAAACAGTGGGAATTTAGCATTAGCAGTCATGAATCCAATGAATTGCCTTCCTTTGTCGAATTCGCTACCTTTTTAGAGAAACGGTTTCGAGCGTTAGAATTCATAGAACCAAAGAGACAAAACACCAATCAGTTCACCACACATGCTCCAAAGGTTATGGTTGTGAGTTCAAACAATATTCGTTGCGAGTTTTGTAGTGAAGCACACAAACTGTGCTTTTGTAAATCTTTTGTAAAGCAGCCTCTTGAGGAGCGACGCGATTTTGTTGCAAAACATAGAATTTGTTTTAATTGTTTAGGCAGTAATCACATAGTTGCAAACTGTAAAAAGCAAACCTCTTGCAAGCTCTGCCAGAAACGTCACCATTCTTTACTGCATTTGGAGGACGTTGCCCACAAAAGAGACGCGTCAGTAAAAACAGATACCGTTGTAACTAGTGCTTCGACTAGTTCTTCTCCGGTAGTCTCGTGTCTGTCGCTCAATAAGTGCCTAAATCCTGGACAGGTTTTACTAGCAACTGCGCTAGTAAAAGTCGAGTCTAAAACAGGTAATTACCAAGTAATAAGAGCCTTACTTGATCAAGGTTCTCAGGCGTGTTTTATAACAGAAGCTACAGTACAGTACCTAAGGCTTACAAAAATTCCGATACAAGGTATCGTGTCAGGATTAGGTCAAAAATCAACGACTGCAAGGTATATGGTAAATATCAAGCTCAAATCTTGTGTAGACCATAAGTTCAATTTAGATTTTAATGCATATGTAATAAGTAAAATTACTTCATACATACCAGATCAAACAATAGACCGTAGTACGTTGAATTGGATTGACACATCAGATCTCGTTTTGGCAGATCCGCAATTCAACACATCACGCAAGATAGACATTTTATTAGGAGCAGATGTCTATGGTTGCATAATGAAGGCAGGCATAGTGAAAGGTCCGTCTTCTACTTTAATCGCCCAAGATACCACATTAGGATGGATCTTGTCTGGTGTAGTTAGCAGTTTAAATCGCAGTTCAACTCGTCCACAATCAAACGTGTGTGTAATGCACACTCAGTTCAAGCTAGAACAAATGTTGAAACAGTTTTGGGAAATTGAAGAACAATGTAGTTCTAAGAAAATACATACACCAGAAGAGCAAAGATGTGAAGAATTTTATAAGGCTACAACCAAAAGAAGACAAGACGGTAGGTATGAGGTTCGGTTACCATTTCGGGTTGAAGATCCTCCATGCACGTCAGGTAATTCTCGGGTTATAGCTGAAAATAGATTTAAATTATTAGAGAAAAGACTAGAAAAGAACAGAGAGTTAAAGACAAAGTATACAGAAGTAATAAAGGAGTACTTATATTTAGGACACATGAAACCTGTAAAGGAAAATGATGATAAAAAGAAAATAGCGGTGTACTTACCTCATCACGCTGTTGTAAGGGAAGACAAGTCTACTACAAAGGTTCGGGTTGTATTCAATGCATCTGAAAAGAATAGTAGAGGCGTTTCTCTAAACGACACATTAATGGTTGGTCCCACATTGCAGGCTGATTTGAGACATACCGTGTTACGGTGGAGAAGTCATTCCATTGGCCTTGTAGCGGACATTACTAAAATGTATCGTCAGATTCGTGTCGCTGATGATGATACAATGTATCAAAGAATACTCTGGCGTGATGAACCTACAGGGGAGATCAAAGATTATGAACTACTTACAGTCACCTTCGGGACCGCTTCGGCACCCTATCAGGCTGTTAGAACTCTTCATCAGGTAGTATACGATGAAGGCGATAAGTATCCTCTAGTGGCTGATAAAGTCTTATCTTCATTTTATATGGACGATTTAATGACAGGATGCAATGACGTCACAGAGGGAGTAGAGATATATAAGCAGATAAAGGAACTTTTAAGCAAGGGTGGATTTTTATTACAAAAGTGGAATAGCAATAACAGAGAAATATTAGAGAGAATAAGAGCAATAGAAAATGATGAAAAGGACAACAAGAATAGTGATGAAAACGTTAGAGATAAAAAGTTAGTAGATACTAAATTGGATAGTACGTTTAAGATTTTAGGACTTACCTGGAACCGCAATGATGACTCCTTTCAGTACACGGTGAATCTTCCGCCAATGAAAAACGAATCTGTAACAAAAAGAACTGTAATTTCTGATATAGCTAAATTATTTGATCCATTAGGATGGTTGTCACCTAGTATAGTAACAGCCAAAATCTTTATCCAAAAGTTATGGCTAGCAAATTTAGGTTGGGATGAACAGTTAACTACTGATTTAAAGAAAGAGTGGTTGACTTACCGTGAAGAATTATCCCAACTCACGAAAATTCACATTCCTCGTTGGCTCGGTACAAGATTGGATAGTAATATGGAGCTTCATGGTTTCTGCGACGCCTCAAAGGTTGCCTACGGTGCAGTGATATACTTGCGAGTAATGGATGTCACTGGTGAGGTCAAAATATCGTTGCTAGTTGCAAAAACCAGAGTAGCACCTATAAAACAAATTAGCATTCCACGTTTGGAGTTGTGTGGAGCATTACTTCTAGCAAGATTGTTAATGGAAACAGCAGACGTTTTAAGTGTTTCGAAAGACAGAATCTGGGCATGGACGGATTCTACCGTAGTACTGTCTTGGTTAAATAGTCACCCAAGCAGATGGAAGACGTTTGTGGCCAACAGAACATCTGAAATATTGACTTCGATGAGTTCGTCACAATGGTTTCACGTGGCAACAAAGGATAACCCTGCAGATAGCGCCTCTCGTGGTTTATCGCCAAGTTTGTTCACACAAACTACATCATGGTTTTCTGGACCACAATTTCTAAAAGAAAAAGAAATTATTTACAAAAGACCAAAGAATTTAGGGATAGATTTAGAACAGTCGATAAAAACACATTTAACAGTTATGGAGAAGAGTTATGATATTCTAGACAGGTTTTCTTCATTACATAGATTACTAAGAGTGATAGCATATTGTCGTCGATTTCTGAATAGAAATACAAAGGGTAAAACTTACTTGCAAAAGAAGGAAATAGAAGAATCATTAGAATGTTGTATTAGGAAGACACAAAAGGACAACTTTAACATAGAGTACACACAATTACAAGATAAAGGATGCTTACAATTAAAAAATAGTAAACTTAAATCATTATGCCCATATCTCGACGATAAAGGTATTATGAGAGTCCAAGGTAGACTCGACAAGGCAGCCTTGGATGTTGAAACAAAACATCCCATTATCTTACCGAATGTTTCACATTTTACACTTTTGTTAGTGCAAGATGCTCACCATAAAACACTTCATGGAGGTCCACAACTTATGACTAATTATTTAAGAAAAGTTTATTGGATTATCGGTGTAAGGAACCTTGTGAAGAAATGTGTTCGCAAATGTGTAATATGTGCCAAACAAAGAGCAACTATCAAAAATCAATTGATGGGTTCACTTCCCTCTATTCGATGTACACCAGCTCGACCTTTTTTACACAGTGGTGTTGACTATGCTGGGCCCATAAACATAAGAACCACGAAAGGTCGTGGTCACAGATCATACAAGGGCTACGTTTGTTTATTTGTTTGTATGTCTACACGAGCTTTGCATTTAGAAGTTGTCAGTGACATGACAACTCAGGCATTTATTGCTGCTTTTAGACGTTTCGTGTCTAGGCGAGGTCATTGTGCCAAGTTATGGAGCGACAACGGATCTACATTTGTAGGTGCTTCGAGAGAGCTTCAGCAAATTACAAACTTGCAGTCTTCTATCGCAGAACATTTAGAAGCTAACGGCACTGAATGGCACTTTATACCACCCCACGCTCCCAATTTCGGTGGTCTTTGGGAAGCGGGAGTGAAATCCACAAAGTTTCATCTGAAACGCGTAATTGGTGAATCTACACTCACATATGAAGAACTCAGTACTCTACTCAGTCAGGTAGAAGCTTGTTTGAACTCACGTCCCATAAGTGTTATTGGCTTAGACGACCCAGGAGAGGCAATGCCATTGACACCAGGACATTTCCTAATTGGAGAACCTGTGGTAACTGTACCAGATTATGACTACCAAAGTTTATCTGTAGGTTCTCTGACTAGGTGGCAATTCGTACAGAGGATGCTGCAATCCTTTTGGAAACGTTGGTCTCAGGAGTATCTGTCAAATCTAATGAACAGATATAAATGGACATCGAAGGTTCCTGAGCCAAATATCGGAGACGTTGTTCTTGTCAAGGATGATGATTTGCCTCCAAGTCGTTGGACGTTAGGACGCGTTTTGCAGAAGCATCCCGGCAATGATGATATCACACGGGTAGTCACATTACGCACACAATCAAATATCATTAAGAGGCCAACAAATAAGTTATGCATTTTACCTATAGAGGATAAATAAAGTATTATATTGTTTTAGTTTTATATAATAGTTTAACATTTTTTTATACATGGTTTTCTTTTTTATGCATGTTTTTCTTTTAATATTTACAAACTAAATTTATTTTATTTAACATTAATTTCAACTAGTCTTTAGGTTTTTGGTTGTATTATCAATGAGCAATTGTTAGATCTATTATGTAGTTCTCATTTTATTTGTATAATGCAAGATCATGTTTGTACATGTAATTTTTTAGAATTAAGGTCATAAATTAAGAAGGGCATTCTGTCACTAAATGCCCTTGGTGGGCGGTATGTTCACGACTCATGTAAGAACCATTTCGGTAATGTCACCTAACTCGATAGATGGCGTAGTCGTCGAGTTAGATCACGATATGGTTTCATTACGGCAATCAATATTTATAATATTTATAATAAAATATTTGTGTGACCAAGTGACAAGGTGACCAGGCGATCAGATCATCCTTGGCTCATATAGATCACCAAAAAGCGGAATACTTTGGTTTTATTTAGTACATTCCTTAGTATTTCCCAGTCCACCTTAGACCATTAAACTACCTGTTAGTTCGGTAATATTCATTGGTCCTTCGAGCCGGATTTTTTGTATTAAGTGGCCCAACGTGGACCACTACCCGCGTACTCGCAGTGGATTGCTGCGGCAAAAGTACGTGGATACGGCACGCAGCAGTGTGTCGTTGCGGCAAAGGCACGTGAACACCGAAGATCGTGCGCAAGCTGTGTAATCAGTACATACAGTCGAAGGCGAAGGAATCTTCATCTAGCCAAAGTGAATGAAAGAAAAGTTCAACGTGACGTCATAGAGGGCGCTACCAGTCGCTTGGAAAGTGACACCAACAATCATCGTATGTGTGAGTGTGAAGTGCAACTGTGAGTACTGTTTTCGATATTTTAATTGCTCAAGTAGAAGTAAAATAGTTCAAAGACATTTTCAACTTTATTTATATTAGAATTTTAACTTAAGACAATTTTGAAGAAATTTTAGACGTAGTAAAATTATTGTAGTGATCTTATTAAAGAAAAGACTTAGAATAATATTGTGCATGTTAGACTTAGAATAGTTTTATAGAAAACGAGGGAACGGGGAACCTATGCCCAATTTTTACCCCAGTAGAATTAAGTTCTAAAACACTTGTAAAATTTTTAGTATAATTTTAAACTTGTATTTTATTTCATATTGTTTAACATTTAGCCAATTTTTGTAGTACTTTCTTCTTAGAGCTTTATCTACACTTTATATTTTATTAGAATTAGCTTCAATTTAATACAATCGCTACATATTTTCACAATTTTTAAAGTAGATAGATACATATTTAGTAAAATACTGTTCTTTCTTGGCTTTATAGTTTTGCATATAGCTTACAGTTTCCTTAGTTTTACTTTGCATTTAATTAAATAATTTATAATGGAAGGATTAGTAAACGTAATCAAGGAACTTCAAAATGTCATTCAAAGAGGTTTAACCAATTTTAAAAAATGTCCTAAGGATAGATTAACACTAGAATATATACAAACTAGACAAGAATTGTTAGAGAGAGATTGGGATTTATTTACAAATAATTACACTAAGATTCATGAAACATTAAAGCCAAAGTTAGAAGAAAAACCAAAGTTATTAGAATTATATGAATGAACAGAAGAAACTTATATTACATACAAATGCTTAATTAAATCTATGTTAAATAAATATACTGCAGTTTCAACAGAAACTAGTACCTCTAGCATTAAGTCAAGTGCAAGTACATTTGTAAAATTACCTAAGATCGCCATACCTATTTTTAGCGGCAAATACTCCGAATGGACAACATTTAGGGATTTATTTGTTTCACTTGTGCATAAAAATGTTAGTTTAGACAATGTACAAAAAATGCACTATTTAAAAAGTCATCTCAGTGGAGAAGCTGAACAGTTAGTTAGACAAACGCCAGTAACTGATTTAAATTATACTCATTGCTGGGCTCAATTAGAAAAAAGATATAGCAATAAAAAATATTTAGTTAATTGTATTTTAAAACGATTGTTTACTCAAAAACGTATGATGGTTGAGTCAGCGACGTCTTTGAAAGAGTTACTTGACACAACGAATGATTGTCTCAATGGTTTGAGAAATTTAAATGTGGATGTGACTACGTGGGACATCATCATTATTCACATAGTTACGTTTAAGCTTGATTCGGAAACGCGGAAACAGTGGGAATTTAGCATTAGCAGTCATGAATCCAATGAATTGCCTTCCTTTGTCGAATTCGCTACCTTTTTAGAGAAACGGTTTCGAGCGTTAGAATTCATAGAACCAAAGAGACAAAACACCAATCAGTTCACCACACATGCTCCAAAGGTTATGGTTGTGAGTTCAAACAATATTCGTTGCGAGTTTTGTAGTGAAGCACACAAACTGTGCTTTTGTAAATCTTTTGTAAAGCAGCCTCTTGAGGAGCGACGCGATTTTGTTGCAAAACATAGAATTTGTTTTAATTGTTTAGGCAGTAATCACATAGTTGCAAACTGTAAAAAGCAAACCTCTTGCAAGCTCTGCCAGAAACGTCACCATTCTTTACTGCATTTGGAGGACGTTGCCCACAAAAGAGACGCGTCAGTAAAAACAGATACCGTTGTAACTAGTGCTTCGACTAGTTCTTCTCCGGTAGTCTCGTGTCTGTCGCTCAATAAGTGCCTAAATCCTGGACAGGTTTTACTAGCAACTGCGCTAGTAAAAGTCGAGTCTAAAACAGGTAATTACCAAGTAATAAGAGCCTTACTTGATCAAGGTTCTCAGGCGTGTTTTATAACAGAAGCTACAGTACAGTACCTAAGGCTTACAAAAATTCCGATACAAGGTATCGTGTCAGGATTAGGTCAAAAATCAACGACTGCAAGGTATATGGTAAATATCAAGCTCAAATCTTGTGTAGACCATAAGTTCAATTTAGATTTTAATGCATATGTAATAAGTAAAATTACTTCATACATACCAGATCAAACAATAGACCGTAGTACGTTGAATTGGATTGACACATCAGATCTCGTTTTGGCAGATCCGCAATTCAACACATCACGCAAGATAGACATTTTATTAGGAGCAGATGTCTATGGTTGCATAATGAAGGCAGGCATAGTGAAAGGTCCGTCTTCTACTTTAATCGCCCAAGATACCACATTAGGATGGATCTTGTCTGGTGTAGTTAGCAGTTTAAATCGCAGTTCAACTCGTCCACAATCAAACGTGTGTGTAATGCACACTCAGTTCAAGCTAGAACAAATGTTGAAACAGTTTTGGGAAATTGAAGAACAATGTAGTTCTAAGAAAATACATACACCAGAAGAGCAAAGATGTGAAGAATTTTATAAGGCTACAACCAAAAGAAGACAAGACGGTAGGTATGAGGTTCGGTTACCATTTCGGGTTGAAGATCCTCCATGCACGTCAGGTAATTCTCGGGTTATAGCTGAAAATAGATTTAAATTATTAGAGAAAAGACTAGAAAAGAACAGAGAGTTAAAGACAAAGTATACAGAAGTAATAAAGGAGTACTTATATTTAGGACACATGAAACCTGTAAAGGAAAATGATGATAAAAAGAAAATAGCGGTGTACTTACCTCATCACGCTGTTGTAAGGGAAGACAAGTCTACTACAAAGGTTCGGGTTGTATTCAATGCATCTGAAAAGAATAGTAGAGGCGTTTCTCTAAACGACACATTAATGGTTGGTCCCACATTGCAGGCTGATTTGAGACATACCGTGTTACGGTGGAGAAGTCATTCCATTGGCCTTGTAGCGGACATTACTAAAATGTATCGTCAGATTCGTGTCGCTGATGATGATACAATGTATCAAAGAATACTCTGGCGTGATGAACCTACAGGGGAGATCAAAGATTATGAACTACTTACAGTCACCTTCGGGACCGCTTCGGCACCCTATCAGGCTGTTAGAACTCTTCATCAGGTAGTATACGATGAAGGCGATAAGTATCCTCTAGTGGCTGATAAAGTCTTATCTTCATTTTATATGGACGATTTAATGACAGGATGCAATGACGTCACAGAGGGAGTAGAGATATATAAGCAGATAAAGGAACTTTTAAGCAAGGGTGGATTTTTATTACAAAAGTGGAATAGCAATAACAGAGAAATATTAGAGAGAATAAGAGCAATAGAAAATGATGAAAAGGACAACAAGAATAGTGATGAAAACGTTAGAGATAAAAAGTTAGTAGATACTAAATTGGATAGTACGTTTAAGATTTTAGGACTTACCTGGAACCGCAATGATGACTCCTTTCAGTACACGGTGAATCTTCCGCCAATGAAAAACGAATCTGTAACAAAAAGAACTGTAATTTCTGATATAGCTAAATTATTTGATCCATTAGGATGGTTGTCACCTAGTATAGTAACAGCCAAAATCTTTATCCAAAAGTTATGGCTAGCAAATTTAGGTTGGGATGAACAGTTAACTACTGATTTAAAGAAAGAGTGGTTGACTTACCGTGAAGAATTATCCCAACTCACGAAAATTCACATTCCTCGTTGGCTCGGTACAAGATTGGATAGTAATATGGAGCTTCATGGTTTCTGCGACGCCTCAAAGGTTGCCTACGGTGCAGTGATATACTTGCGAGTAATGGATGTCACTGGTGAGGTCAAAATATCGTTGCTAGTTGCAAAAACCAGAGTAGCACCTATAAAACAAATTAGCATTCCACGTTTGGAGTTGTGTGGAGCATTACTTCTAGCAAGATTGTTAATGGAAACAGCAGACGTTTTAAGTGTTTCGAAAGACAGAATCTGGGCATGGACGGATTCTACCGTAGTACTGTCTTGGTTAAATAGTCACCCAAGCAGATGGAAGACGTTTGTGGCCAACAGAACATCTGAAATATTGACTTCGATGAGTTCGTCACAATGGTTTCACGTGGCAACAAAGGATAACCCTGCAGATAGCGCCTCTCGTGGTTTATCGCCAAGTTTGTTCACACAAACTACATCATGGTTTTCTGGACCACAATTTCTAAAAGAAAAAGAAATTATTTACAAAAGACCAAAGAATTTAGGGATAGATTTAGAACAGTCGATAAAAACACATTTAACAGTTATGGAGAAGAGTTATGATATTCTAGACAGGTTTTCTTCATTACATAGATTACTAAGAGTGATAGCATATTGTCGTCGATTTCTGAATAGAAATACAAAGGGTAAAACTTACTTGCAAAAGAAGGAAATAGAAGAATCATTAGAATGTTGTATTAGGAAGACACAAAAGGACAACTTTAACATAGAGTACACACAATTACAAGATAAAGGATGCTTACAATTAAAAAATAGTAAACTTAAATCATTATGCCCATATCTCGACGATAAAGGTATTATGAGAGTCCAAGGTAGACTCGACAAGGCAGCCTTGGATGTTGAAACAAAACATCCCATTATCTTACCGAATGTTTCACATTTTACACTTTTGTTAGTGCAAGATGCTCACCATAAAACACTTCATGGAGGTCCACAACTTATGACTAATTATTTAAGAAAAGTTTATTGGATTATCGGTGTAAGGAACCTTGTGAAGAAATGTGTTCGCAAATGTGTAATATGTGCCAAACAAAGAGCAACTATCAAAAATCAATTGATGGGTTCACTTCCCTCTATTCGATGTACACCAGCTCGACCTTTTTTACACAGTGGTGTTGACTATGCTGGGCCCATAAACATAAGAACCACGAAAGGTCGTGGTCACAGATCATACAAGGGCTACGTTTGTTTATTTGTTTGTATGTCTACACGAGCTTTGCATTTAGAAGTTGTCAGTGACATGACAACTCAGGCATTTATTGCTGCTTTTAGACGTTTCGTGTCTAGGCGAGGTCATTGTGCCAAGTTATGGAGCGACAACGGATCTACATTTGTAGGTGCTTCGAGAGAGCTTCAGCAAATTACAAACTTGCAGTCTTCTATCGCAGAACATTTAGAAGCTAACGGCACTGAATGGCACTTTATACCACCCCACGCTCCCAATTTCGGTGGTCTTTGGGAAGCGGGAGTGAAATCCACAAAGTTTCATCTGAAACGCGTAATTGGTGAATCTACACTCACATATGAAGAACTCAGTACTCTACTCAGTCAGGTAGAAGCTTGTTTGAACTCACGTCCCATAAGTGTTATTGGCTTAGACGACCCAGGAGAGGCAATGCCATTGACACCAGGACATTTCCTAATTGGAGAACCTGTGGTAACTGTACCAGATTATGACTACCAAAGTTTATCTGTAGGTTCTCTGACTAGGTGGCAATTCGTACAGAGGATGCTGCAATCCTTTTGGAAACGTTGGTCTCAGGAGTATCTGTCAAATCTAATGAACAGATATAAATGGACATCGAAGGTTCCTGAGCCAAATATCGGAGACGTTGTTCTTGTCAAGGATGATGATTTGCCTCCAAGTCGTTGGACGTTAGGACGCGTTTTGCAGAAGCATCCCGGCAATGATGATATCACACGGGTAGTCACATTACGCACACAATCAAATATCATTAAGAGGCCAACAAATAAGTTATGCATTTTACCTATAGAGGATAAATAAAGTATTATATTGTTTTAGTTTTATATAATAGTTTAACATTTTTTTATACATGGTTTTCTTTTTTATGCATGTTTTTCTTTTAATATTTACAAACTAAATTTATTTTATTTAACATTAATTTCAACTAGTCTTTAGGTTTTTGGTTGTATTATCAATGAGCAATTGTTAGATCTATTATGTAGTTCTCATTTTATTTGTATAATGCAAGATCATGTTTGTACATGTAATTTTTTAGAATTAAGGTCATAAATTAAGAAGGGCATTCTGTCACTAAATGCCCTTGGTGGGCGGTATGTTCACGACTCATGTAAGAACCATTTCGGTAATGTCACCTAACTCGATAGATGGCGTAGTCGTCGAGTTAGATCACGATATGGTTTCATTACGGCAATCAATATTTATAATATTTATAATAAAATATTTGTGTGACCAAGTGACAAGGTGACCAGGCGATCAGATCATCCTTGGCTCATATAGATCACCAAAAAGCGGAATACTTTGGTTTTATTTAGTACATTCCTTAGTATTTCCCAGTCCACCTTAGACCATTAAACTACCTGTTAGTTCGGTAATAATCAAGGACAATATGAGGCAATTAGCCGAAGAAGGCATATCTACAATCACTACATGGCTTGAAGACAGTTTTTTATCACTAAATGTAGATAAAACGTCATTTGTTTGTTTTAGCAAGACTATGGCGTCTTCGCCCAATAACTTTCAGCTTTATGCACATTGTTATCCCTGCAATCGTTCTAACAACTTACTGTCATCACGACGTAGTTGTCCTGCATTGCCAAAATTTGCAGAGGTCAAATATTGAGGAATAAATATTGATTATAAGTTAAGTTGAAAAAAACATATAACTGTTCTTAGTAATCGATTAAGAAAACTTATTTATATTTTTAAAGATTTGAGAAGAATACCAAATACTACATTGCTGATCCAAATTTATAAATCTTTAGCAGAGTGTGTGATTACCTATTGCATATGTTCTTGGGGCTCGTCAGTAAAAACGTATATGCTGGAGCTCGAGAGGGCCCAACGAGCTGTGCTCAAAGTATTACTTTATTTACCGTTTCGACACCCAACAAAAGCAGTTTATGAAAAAGCTATATCTATCTGTGCGCAAGCTGTTTGTGTATCAATACATAAGCAGATATCACAAAATTAGTGTACCGCATTTTGTATCATCGAGTAGGAGGTTAGATAAATGCCTTGTCCCTAGAGTGAGAAGTAAATTTGCTCCACAACACTATAGTAACATTGCACCAAGATATAAATTCAATTTAAAGTATAAAAGTAAAAAGTTATCTAATTATCAAATTAAAAATAAAATTAAACTGTGGCTTAAGACATTAGATCATAATGAAACTGAAAAGCTTCTAATAATTATAAAATAGGATCAAAATTTAAATTAATATCGACACCTTATACTTATAGTGTGAGTGTGTGCATACAAATGTGTGTACACACACACACACTTGTATGCACAAACTCACACTCTCTAACATACACATGCACGCACAGACACTTACACATATGCATATACAAATACACACCCATACATGAACGCATGCAGGCACACACATACACCCGCGTATGCACACACACACATGCACGCACGCACACCATATACAAGCACGAAAGCTCACGCGCAAAATATATGCAAACATATAATAGTATATATTAATTAGTGTAAGTTGCAACTATTAGCTTGATAATTTATTATGAATTTATGGAATGGAACTGGTTCCTAACAAACAGCTCACGCTAGTTTTGGAGCCAGAGTTTGTAATAATTTGTTAATAAGTTATGGCATAATAAACATTTTTATTATTATTTTATTATTGACCGTGTGACGACGGAGTAAGAATATAATTCACCACCCCATATCTTACCCGTGGGTGATCGTACGAGATGACTAAGGGATATAAAACGCATATAACATATATGCGAGAAAAGAAAAACACGTCTGACCAGCGTGGTATAGTAGGTTAATTTCACTACCATTACGGAGGAGGCCCAACAGTGGGACATATATGGGCTGTGATGATGATAATGATTAATAAAACTATAAAGTACTTGTTATTATTTCAAAGATCCTACTGATTTCTGATGTTTACGCAGGTATTACACATTTGAAATAAAACTAATGTTACAGATTCTATCGCGTTTGTATCTGATTTTTAAACTAACGACGTTTCGAACACTTTACAGCGTTCATGCTAAACTAAGATGTGTCACGTCCAACAAATCATCATTGATACAGAGATTTTTATCTATCCGCTATAGCATCAGTTATGAAATTTTGACGGTAGGGACATACAATTACAATTTTTATTTACACTCGCGACCGATAAAGAATGAAAACGAAGGCAGAAAAATAGGAATGAAAATGATTCAAAGACTATTTCTGTAGTGTCTGCTTTAGCCAGAAACCAGATACGTTGCTGGCAGTATCTAGCTAGAGTAAAATCTGGTGGGTAGTAAAATATACTATGAATATATATACTGCGAAAAATATTTGCCAAATTGTTGGTTTATATAGCTACTTATTGCTGATTAGTGATAATTGCAGTTCAGCTACAAGACTTAGCTGAGGATGTGAGTATAAGATATTAACATATAAACATTGATTGTTATGGTATAGCTAAAAATTATTACCACATAAATCTTTATAGCAATATTAATATAATGTTAGTCAAATTTCGTTCAAAATATATATGAAATTATACGTGCAATTTATGATGACAATGGGATGTACGTGTAATTGAAATATGACGCTTGCCCTTAATCTGACTCGTTCGTGGCTGATAAACCGGGTAATATTGCTAATTGACTCGCTAATTAAATTTATTAATAAATCAAGCTAACTTTTGTACAGTAAATTAAGTCCAAAATTGAATCGAAAGTCCAAAATCTTTGTTATGGTAGCCAGCGATCTGGTATCTAATCCAAATTGGCAGTTTTTGCTTACCATGAGTACCTACCTACTATTTGTCTGCCATTATAGGTAATAAATAAACATAAATAGGTTAAAGATTTTGATTGCATAAATCATCATCATCATCTCAGCTCATATAAGTGCCACTGTTGGGCTCGACCCTCCTCCATAATGGGAGGGTAATTGACCTACTGTACCACGCTTGTCAGACGTGTTGGTATAGGGTTTGGTTTCGAGATTTCCTTATCTCGCATAGATGCCCCGTGTACGGTGTCTGCCCCCGAAAAGGGCTGTCCACTGGTGGTCCCGGGAGCTGGCGGATCTTCGGGCCGCATGTATATGCGCCCGGAGGGCTTACACCCGCAGCCGGCGGCACCATCGTGATGAGGAGCGGGAGGGCCGGCTTTATGAGGGCTACCGCAATGCGCGGTCGGCCTTCAGGCTGGCCGTCCGTACCGCCAAGGACGTCAGTCGGCAGGAGATGCTGGACGGTCTCGATCGAGACCCCTGGGGTCGCCCCTATCGCGCGGCGCTGAGTAAGCTCCGCGCGCGGGGCCCCCCCCTCACCGAGACCCTCCAGCCCGGCCTCCTCACCAGGGTCGTCGAGGACCTGTTCCCGCGACGGGCGGAGCACACGCCCCCGGTCATGGCTTCGCCAGACACTGACCGGGAGGCCGACGATGACAGTGTTCCGCCCATCACGGCAACCGAGATGGGGGTGGCGGTGGCGCGCATGCGCGGCAAATCCACTGCCCCCGGGCCCGACGGTGTTCCCAACCGCGTGCTGGCCCTGGTCCTCGACCACCTGTGTCCCCGCCTCAGGGGGCTGTTCGACGCGTGTTTAGCGTCCGGGCGGTTCCCTGGGTGCTGGAAGGAGGGGAGGCTGGTGCTCCTGCCGAAGCCGGGACGGTCTCCAGAGTTGGCCTCGGCCTACAGGCCTATCGTGCTGCTCGACGATGCGGGCAAGCTATTGGAGAGGGTGCTGGCTGCCCGCATCGAGCGGCACCTCGTTGGCACGGGGCCCGATCTGTCGGACGCCCAGTTTGGGTTCAGGAGGGGTCGTTCGACGATCGCGGCTCTGCTGCGCCTGAGGGCCGTGGCGACTGAGGCCGTCGCCGGCGGAGGAGTGCTGTTGGTGGTGTCCCTGGACATCGCCAACGCATTCAATAGTCTGCCATTTAGCTGCATCAGGGAGGCGCTCCGATACCACGGAGTGCCAGTTTACCTGAGGCGGCTAGTGGCAGACTATTTGGAGGGGCGCAGCGTCCTCTACACCAACCGAGTAGGGGACGTTGTGCGAACGCCCATGACGTGCGGTGTCCCACAGGGGTCGGTCCTTGGACCCACCCTGTGGAACATCGGCTACGACTGGGCGTTGAGAGGGAGCCTCCTACCCGGGCTGGGCGTGATCTGTTACGCCGACGACACGCTCGTCACAGCCCGCGGTAGGACGCTGGAGGAGGCGGCAGGCCTGGCGACTCTCGGCACCGAAGAGATCGTCAGGCGGATCGAGGCGCTGGGGTTGAGGGTGGCCCTGGACAAGACAGAGGCCCTCTTGTTCCATGGGCCCCGCATGGGCCCTCCCATCGGCGTTTCGATCACCGTCAATTCGGTTGACATCAGCATCCGGGCCCATATGAGGTATTTGGGCCTGGTGCTCGACGGGCATTGGTGGTTTCGGGAGCATTTCCGCAGGCTCGCTCCGCGGCTCGTCGGCGCGGCGTCCGCCCTTTCATGGCTAATGCCGAATGTGGGCGGACCGAGCGCTACGTGCCGACAGCTGTACACGGGGGTCGTCCGGTCGATGGCCCTGTACGGCGCACCGGTGTGGGCGGGGTCCCTGACCGTCCGACTCAGGGCTCTTCTGTGGCGACCACAGAGGGCCATGGCGGTCAGGGCTGTACGCGGGTACCGCACGGTGGCGACGGAGGCAGCGTGCCTGTTGGCCGGGAGTCCTCCGTGGGACCTGGAGGCGGAAATGCTCGCCGATTTGTATCGGCGGGTGTCGGGGGTGCGCGCGGAGGGCGGTGTGGCCTCTTTGAGGGAACTCACCGCCTGGCGCGTTGACGCCCGCCTAGATGTCATTGCCCGTTGGGCAGTCCGGCTGGAGAGGCCTCGGTTCGGTGTGCGGACCGTAGAGGCCTTCCGGCCGGTGCTGATGCAGTGGTTGGAACGGCGGCACGGGGTGCTCTCCTTCCGACTGGTGCAGGTTTTGACGGGGCATGGATGCTTCGCCAAATACCTGCACAAGGTCGTCAGGAGGGAGAGTACACCGTCCTGCCACCACTGCGATTGCGACGAGGACACGGCGCAGCATACGCTCGAGGTTTGTGCCGCTTGGGCAGAGCAGCGTCGTGAACTCGTCGCAATCATCGGTGCCGACCTGACGCTGCCGACCATCGCCAGGGCGATGCTCGACAGCGTCAGGAACTGGGACGCGGTCGCAACCTTCTGCGAGGCAGTAGTCTCGCGGAAGGAGGCGGCGGAGCGCGTGCGCGAGGAGCGTCTCCTCGACGGCGCGAGCCGCCGCCGGCGACTGGGGCGGCGCAGGCGCGATTACCTGCGCCTGATGCCGCCCTAGCCAAGGCCGCGGGTGACTGGATCGGGGAATTAGTCCGTCACCCGCCGAGAGGCCGACCGCGTGAGGAAAGACCGACATGCTACCCGAGGGGGGGATGTCGGTCGAGGAGAGGGTACTCCTCAGGGGTATTCCGTCGGGCCGACCACTGACGTCAAGTCACTCTGCTCCGGTGGTCGGCCCAACGACGAAGGCGACGTCACGGGTGGGTTACGGGTGTGCGCGCTTACGCCCCTCTGTCACCCCGGACGGAGTGGTGCGAGGAGTGCGCCGACCGTAGCCCACCCCCAAAAAAAAAAAAAAAAAAAAAAAAAACTCGCATAGATGTTATATGTGTTTTATATCCCTTAGTCGTCTCGTACGATCACCCACGGGTAAGATAGGGGGTGGTGAATTGTATTCTTACTCCATCACCACACGGAAAGATTACATAAATGGCGCAGTGGTAATACCAACCCACCGTGTCAAATGTTGTGGGTTCGATTCCTACGTAGGACAATGCTTTGTTACATCCAGAAATTATTGTTGTGAATTACATTGAAAATTCATATTATGTATTTCAACATACATATATACCATCACGCCATGTCCCTTGCAGGGTAGGCAGAGAGAACAGAGTGCCAGAGAACTCTATCCTTGCATACTTCACCCGCTTCCTCAACATTCATAATACTCTTCATACACGCTCGCCGGTTTCGGAGACTCTTGACTCCACCTTCCTTCAGTACATGACCGATCTGGTCTAGGTAGGTTAGTCTCGGTCTCCTCCAGTACCTACATCCTTTCACTTTCGCATTGTATATCTTCTTAACCAGACGTTTGTTCGGCATTCTTTCCACATGTCCGAACGAACCATCGGAGCATTCCCTTTCGCATCTTTACACCAATACTCTCTTTCATACCTACTCGCTCTCTTACGTCGTATTTGAAAATAATTAAAAATCAATTAATGAACTGTTTCACTTGGTACCAACGTCTCTTTTCTAAAATCATACCACTTGACACTTCAGTATGATTCACCCATACCACCTAGAAAAGATATTGTGTTCGACTGTTTCCCGAGGGCTGTGACATGGATAACTAATTTTGGGCGAACGAAGACAAAGACCAGGTTCCGATGGCACACTCACACGGCGTCGATAGGTACGTTCTTGGGCAGGTTTACGGGGTCGCGCGCCGCTTCTTCGTCGCCCCAGACGAATTAGCAGGGTACAACGACACCGTAGCCCGCCGCCAAAAAAAAAATTCATTTCTTAGGAGAAATCTGAAAGTAAGTGTTAAATAAATTAGTTAGTTGAAAATAATTAAATACGATTTTGTAGCAAGCCGAATTAAAAATGTAATTTTGTACGTAGCCGTATTAAAAATACGATTCAATATTTAGAAATAGCGACATCTGTCGAGCCACGCCAGTATCTCAATCACGGATATAAAAAAATCACTAATTCTGTTATTATAATGTAAAATCTATTTAAATTATTGCATTGTCATCGGTCCTTGATAAATGTGCAAAGTTTCAAGTTAATCCGACGTACAGAAGAAGGTGAAAATCCTGTGCGAAGATTCTGTTACATATAAACCAAGTTAATAAAAGCGTGTTAAAATAAAACAAGCCATAAATATGTACAAAATGTTTCACTTGATTACCAAATTAATAAATTATAATCAGTATGTAGCAATATCTTTACAAAATAAAAGGCCTAATAAATCTTTTTTTTTTTTTTTTTTTTTGGTGGACTATGGATTAGTCTCGCCCCGCCAAATCGGTCCGGGGTGACGGAAAAGGCGGCGCGTGACCCCATAGACCCACCGTAAAACTCCTCTCTCTTCGCCGTGCGAGCGGGTCACCGGGACCCGATTTTTAACTTCGGTGGCCCGCCCGGCGGTTCACCCTCGCGGGTTCCTCTCGTCGACGCCCCAACAGATTTCGCCGTCGGGGCGTCGCCCTCACGCGGTGGCCTCACGTCGGGTGACCGGACAATTCCCCGGTCCGATCACCCGAAGCCTCGGTTAGGGCGGCATCAGGCGCAGGTATTCGCGCCTGCGCCGCCCTGGCCGCTGGCGGCGGCCCGGGGCGCGGGAATCCTCCCTTGCCCGTTCCGCCGCTTCCTTCTGCGAGATGACAGCCTCGCAGAAGGCGGCGACCGCGTCCCAGTTCCTGACGCTGTCGACCATCGCTCTCGCGACGGCCGGCAGCGTCAGGTCGGCACCGATGACAGCGACGAGGTCACGGCGCTGCCGCTCCCATCCCGGACACACCTCCAGCGTGTGTTGCGCCGTGTCCTCGCCACTCCTGCAGTGGTGGCAGGCCGGAGTCCACTCCCTATACACGACCCTGTGCAGGTACAACCCGAAACACCCGTGCCCCGTCAATACCTGCACCAGCCGAAAGGTGAGGACTCCGTGCCGCCGCTCCATCCACTCTATCAATACGGGCCGGAGGGCCTCAACGGTCTCCACACCGTGCCTAGGCCTCTCCAGCCGCGTAGCCCAACGGGCGATGACGTCTCGGCGGGCATCCACGCGCCAGGTGGCTATCTCGCTCAACGATGGGGAGCCACCTTCCTCGCGCGCTGTGATAACCCGCCGGTAGAGGTCGGAGAGCATCTCCGCCTCTAGGTCCCACGGGGGTGTCCCGGCCAACAGGCACGCCGCCTCTGTCGACACCGTGCGGTACCCGCGAATGGCTCTGACCGCCATGGCTCTCTGTGGCCTCCACAGAACCGCCCTGAGCTGGGCGTTCAGAGCCCTCGCCCACACGGGTGCGCCGTACATGGCCATCGAGCGGATGACCCCCGCATACAGCCGTCGGGCCTCAAAACTGGGTCCGCCCACATTCGGCATGAGTCGAGAAAGGGCGGACGCCGCGCCGACAAGCCGGGGAGCAATCTGTCGGAAATGCTCCCGGAACCACCATCGCCCGTCGAGCACCAGACCCAAGTACCTCATATGGGCCTGGATGCTGATGTGGATGGAGTTTACCACTATCGAGGCGCCGATGGGCAGCCTCACACGGGGCCCATGGAAAAGTAGGGCCTCCGTCTTGTTTAGGGCCACCCTGAGCCCCAGCGCCTCGATCCGCCTGACCATCTCCTCGGTGCCGAGAGTGGCCAGGCTCGCCGCCTCTTCGAGTGTCCTGCCCCGGGCTGTGACGAGCGTGTCGTCAGCATAGCACACCAAGCTCAGCCCAGGGGGGAGACTCCCTCTCAACGCCCAGTCGTACCCGATGTCCCACAGAGTCGGCCCCAGAACCGACCCCTGTGGAACGCCGCACGACATGGGCGTCCGCACAATGTCCCCTGCGGGACCCGCGCAGAGGATACTGCGGCCCTCCAAATAGTCTGCCACCAGCCGCCTGAGGTACAGGGGCACTCCATGGAACCGGAGCGCCTCCCTGATGCAGCCGAATGGCAGACTATTGAATGCGTTGGCGATGTCCAACGACACCGCCAACAGCACTCCCTTCCCGGCGACGGCCTCCGCGGCCGCCTGCCTCAGGCGTAATAGGGCCCCGATGGTCGAACGCCCCCTCCGAAACCCATACTGAGCGTCCGACAGATCGGGCCCCACCTCCTCCAGGTGTCGGACGATGCGGGCAGCGAGCACACGCTCCAGCAGCTTACCCACATCGTCGAGGAGCACGATGGGCCTGTAGGCCGACGGCAAATCCGGGGACCGTCCCGGCTTTGGCAGGAGAACCAACCTCCCTTCCTTCCAGCACTCAGGGAACCGTCCAGACGTCAGACAGGCGTTGAACAGCTGCCTGAGGCGAGGCTCGAAGTGCTCGAGGAGCGACGTCAGCACCCGGACTGGAATTCCGTCCGGGCCGGGGGCCGTGGTGGCGGAACGAATCTTCGCCACGGCCGCCCCCACTTCCGACTCCGTCACGGGCGGAACACTCTCGTCGTCGTCGTCCTCCCGGTCCTGATCTGGCGGAGCCATGACCGGGGGCGTGTGTTCCGACTGCCGTGGAAACAGCTCCTCGACCACCCTACGAAGGAAGTCGGGCTGGAGGGTCTCGGTGAGGGGGGGGGCCCGCGCGCGAAGCTTGTTCAGCGCCGCGCGATATGGGCGACCCCAGGGGTCACGGTCGAGACCGTCCAGCATCTCCTGCCAACTCGCGCCCTTGGCGGCACGGATGGCCAGCCGAAAGGCAGTCCGCGCACTGCGGTACGCCTCGTACAGCTGGCCCTCCCGCTCGACGTCGCGGTGACGCCGCCGGCTGCGGGTGTAGGACCTTCGGGCACTGATACACGCCGCACGAAGGTCCGCCAGTCTTGGGGACCACCAGTAGACCCCCTGCCCCGGAGGTGGACGCCGCCGCACTCTGGGCATGGCCGCATCGCAGATCTGCGTTAACGCACTGCGAATGCGGACAGCCTCAGCGTCCACTCCGTCCGCTGGGGGTGGTGAGGACAGCCACGTGCAGGCCTAATAAATCTGGGTTATTGGCAATATTGTAAAAATATTAGGAACGCGAGATTGTCTTATTATTTAATGAGGAGGGATGAAAGGCATGTGATAAGTAAATATATTTTATGCTGGTTCCACTTATTGTGGGTTGAAAACAGGCTATTATTGCACGACTTACATATATGCATTGATTTATCAATGATTGCTTCTGTATGTAGGCCTTCTACGAGGAAACAATGGATTGTTTTACACACGATGGTCGCAGCTGATAATATAATAATTTAAAACTGTTAGAGTACTGCTGTTCTCCTAATGGTCATTCAACCGGTTTATGCAGTAGTCAAGGGAAAATAAAAGGGTGGTAAAATATTGTAGCCTTAGCCTGACACTACACGGGAATTCAAATTTTGACACAGTACAATTAAAAATTCAAATTCAAATTTTGACACAGAACAATTAAGAATTTATTAAAATTAATTATTTTAAATAAAACTATTTTTACAGATTCAAATTACTGAAATTTAGCATTAAATATCCTGAATTATTTATAAAAACCAGATTACGAAGCGAAAAATGATGTCACAAGCGGGGTTCGAACCCGCACCTATTGGGAGTTCGGCCCAATCGTGCTGCCATTTACACCACCAATAAATAATTCAGCATATTAAATGCTAAATTTCAGTAATTTGATTAACAAGGTTGTGTCATCGTTTAATACAATTCTAACTGCAAAGTTTGAAGTATTAAGCCTACAATGTGTAAACATTTTCGGGTAGATGGCGCACGTCACCTTAAAGACGTAAATATGATACGAAGCGAGATTTGAATGTCCTACAATAATTCACGGTGGTGTAAGTGGCAGCACGATTGGGCCGGACTTTCAAAAGTTGCGGGTTCGAACCCCGCTTGTGACTACATTTTTCGCTTCGTAATCGGGTTATTTTTACAGATTCTATCGCGTTTGTATTCGATTCTTAATTTCTCGACGTTTCGAACACACTACAGCATTCATAGTCACCGAGGAGAGGGTACTCCTCAGGGGTATTCCGTCGGGCCGACCACTGACGTCAAGTCACTCTGCTCCGGTGGTCGGCCCAACGACGAAGGCGACGTCACGGGTGGGTTACGGGTGTGCGCGCTTACGCCCCTCTGTCACCCCGGACGGAGTGGTGCGAGGAGTGCGCCGACCGTAGCCCACCCCCCCAAAAAAAAAAAAAAAAAAAAAAAAAAAAAAAAAAAAAAAAAAAAAAGCATTCATAGTCACGGGAGAACTAAAAATTAAAAATCAAATACAATTTATCAAAACGTAAGCATAGCAAGCTAGCGGCGATGGGGGCCGCCACCCATCAGCGGCGATGGGGGCCGCCACCCATCACGCCTTGCCCAGTTAGGCGAGTCGAGGAGAACGGAGTGCCGGGTGGGCACGTGGAATGTAAGAGGTTGTGTGGAAGGTAAGTTGCACGAGCTGATATCCGTCATGGCGGACAAACAGCTAGACGTGCTCTGTGTAACAGAGACCAAGCGAAGGGGCAGCGGCGCCTGCGATCTTCCTGGTGGCGGGATGGCTCTGTGGTCTGGTGTACCACAGAGCGATCGAGCCAGCATGGGGGTAGGAGTGCTGTTGTCCTCTCGCTTGGCCTCAGGTGTGAAGGATTACGGAATGTATGATCCCAGACTTCTCTGGGTCCGTATAAAACTAGGTGTCACCAAGGTATTCATGGTTGTAGCATATGCTCCCGTAGGATCCTCGGTGGCATCAGACCTAGAGAAGTTTTGGGACAATGTTAGGGAAGTTCTGGATATGGCAGAAACCAGTGAACGCGTGATTGTATGCGGAGATTTGAACGGATGGGTGGGGACCAAGCGTCCCGACTATGAGGACGTACTTGGTCCATTTGGTGATAAGAGAGTGAACGACGCAGGTAGGCTCATAGCGGATGTATGCATGGAGAGAAACCTTATTGTGTCAAACACATTTTTCCAACATAAGGACATCCATATGTATACATGGAGAAGGAATGAACAGAAAAGCATAATAGATTTAATTTTGGTAGACAGTCGCCTCCGAAGCAAAATATTGGACGCAAGAGCCTACAGGGGCCCCACAGTCGACACGGACCACTATCTCGTTATTGCGAGATTTAGTGGTCTGTTCAGAAAGTGGAGGCACTGGCGAGAGCGTGTCCACTTCGGAGGGCTTGAAAGAATAAAGGTTGAAAGGTTGCAAGAAGAGTGTGTAAGAGAAAAGTATGCAGAGGGTGTCCGAGAACGGCTGACGATGGCAAGCCAGCCGCAATCGGACATTGAAGAATGCTGGAGAGTATTGAAAGAGAGTATGGTAGATACAGCGAAAGAAGTATGTGGAAGTTCAAAGAAGCATAGAAAAACAAATGGTGATGCATGGTGGGATGCGGAAGTGGCAGCTTCCGTAGAGCAAAAGAAGAAAGCGTGGCTGGACTATGTCTCTTCTTTGAATCTGAATGACAGTATGACTGAACAGAAGAAAGAAATATATCGGCAATGTAAGAATGACACCAAGGCCTTAGTGAAAGAGAAACGTGATAGAGCAAGTATGAGTGCAGAAGATAGGCTGACTAAAAACTTCGAGGGTAACACCAAACTCTTTTGGAGGGAGGTGAAGAAGTCTCGGGGTGGTTGGTCAGCCTTCAGAATGAATAAAATAAGGTCTAAAGGTGGAGACATTCTTACACAAACACAAGACGTGTTAAGCCGATGGAGTGAATATTTTGGCGATATGTATGCGGATGCTACGGTTGGCGCCGGTGTTGGATGTGGTTTAGTAGATCAACATTCGACAACGGCGTCCTCCGATGGCATCAGTATGGATGAAGTTGAATGGGCGATAAGAAGTTTGAAAAATGGTAAGGCAGCGGGCATTGATATGGTGTCTGCCGAGATGATCAAGCTTGGTGGCTCTTGTGTCTGGGAGGCGTTCCTGTTGCTCCTCAATTTATGTTGGAGCTCGGGAATGGTTCCCAGGGACTGGAATAGCGCAGTCATCGTGCCTTTGTTTAAAAACAAGGGTTCACGTTATGACTGCGCAAATTACAGAGCCATAAGCTTGACCAGTTTGGCAGCAAAAGTGTATGGAAAAATTATTGAAAGGAGAATGAGGATGGTGTCCGATGGTTTACTGTGTGAGACACAAGGAGGTTTCAGGAGTGGAAGGGGATGCATGGATCAAGTGTTCTCTCTGCGCAACATTGTGGAGAAGCATCTGGCTCTAGGTCAGAGGGTTTTCTGCAGTTTTGTGGATCTGGAGAGAGCATTTGACACGGTTGTACGAAAGGAACTTTGGGACATTTTACCGGAGTATGGTATTAACGGTAAACTGCTACAGGCTGTGCAGTCCAGTTACATGGGCTGTAGAGCCTGTGTGCGGCTGGATGATGGAATGTCGCCTTGGTTTGACGTCAATATCGGCGTTAAGCAGGGGTGCGTTCTGTCAGCCAGGCTGTTTATCATATATCTGGATAAATGTCTCCAAAGGTTGAACGATATGAATGTGGGAGTCCAGATGGGCGACTCAGTGGTCACTGCTCTGCTTTATGCAGATGATGCAGTCCTGCTGGCACAGTCAGCGATTGACCTGCAGACCCTAGTCGACACAATGACAGAAGATTGTAAGAAAAGGGGTCTACGCGTGAATGTGAGCAAAACCAAAATAATGGTCTTTGAAAGAGATAAAACCAGAACAGATGTAAGAGTAACAATAGGTAATGATGTACTAGAGCAAGTGGATGAATTTGTATATCTTGGATGTGGATTTGGCCGAGATGGAAGGTACACCACTGATATAGAGCGAAGAGTGAATGCGGGAAATAGAGTGAACGGAGCGTTGGGGCAACTTCTCGGCAGCCACCACCTCAGCCAGAAGGCACGTGTAGCAATACATTATGCAGTGCTTGTCCCAACATTACTGTATGGAAGCGAGAGTTGGGTATGCAGAAAAGAGTATGATAGTAAAATTAATGCGGTCGAAATGCGATCTCTGCGGAAAATCTGTGGAGTTAGGCTGACCGACCGCATTCGTAACGACGACGTAAGAGAGCGAGTAGGTATGAAAGAGAGTATTGGTGTAAAGATGCGAAAGGGAATGCTCCGATGGTTCGGACATGTGGAAAGAATGCCGAACGAACGCCTGGTTAAGAAGATATACAATGCGAAAGTGGAAGGATGTAGGTACCGAGGGAGACCGAGACTAACCTACCTAGACCAGATCGGTCATGTACTGAAGGAAGGTGGAGTCAAGAGTCTCCGAAACCGGCGAGCGTGTATGAAGAGAATTATGAATGTTGAGGAAGCGAGTGAAGTATGCAGAGATAGAGTTCTCTGGCACTCTGTTCTCTCTGCCTACCCTGCAAGGGATATGGCGTGATGATATGTATGTATGTATGTAAGCATTAATTACTGAGCAAATTTTTTTTGGAGTTTACTCCTTAAGAATCGATTTTCATATAAGGCGCTCGATATGAGAAAAATTTGAGGAGAAAAATCTAGTGATCGAATGACTTCGTTACGTTTTTGGTGCGCAACCTATTCTGCGCACCTTTCACTTTCTGACGTGAGATAATACTTCACTGAACAGTTTTAATAAATGTAAATAAATATATATATATTAATTTTAGTCAAATGAGCTTTTTTTTGCGCCTGTTTTAATAATCGTACTTAAGGACTAAACTCCAGTCGTGCGTCGGAGCTGACACACACACTTTTTTTTTTATATATTGTATGTATACTTTATCCACCAGTATTAAATACAAAAAAGCTTAATATATAAAATGCAGTACAATTGATGGCCTTATCACTATTTTTTTTGCGGTGGTCTATGGATGCGTCTCTCCCCGCCAAATCGGTCCGGGGTGACGTAAGAGACGGCGCGGGACCCCATAGACCCACTATGCAAACTCTTCTCTTCGCCGTGCGAGCGGGCTACCGGTACCCGATTTTTATCTTCGGTGGCCGCCTTATCGCTATAAGCACTATTTTCCAGGCAAGCTTTGGATAGAACCATATATAGCACACTAGAAAGATAGTTGTTGAAATTTGATGAATTGATAATTTAAATTGTTTACCATACAAAAAAATCCACGTCGTTGGATTGGAAATGGAAACTTTTTTAGCGTGGACTAAGTGGCTTTTTATTATATAAGTCATAAATGGTACCGCAAGGAGTATTTAGGTCTGATATATGGCTACATTATAATATGGTTCGATGGTTTAGGAAGCAGTTGGGAATAGCTAGAACGGATAACCAAGATTACTAGTTCTTAGTTCTAATTTTTAATATATAGACAGACCGCAAGCAGAATAGACAAGTTTTAAAACTAATTTTAACTTGTAAAATCAATTAAAGTCTAATCTATAATTTTTATTATTAATAACTCTATATATAAGATAAAAAAAGTTTTAAGTATGAATGTTGAAGGGTTTAGAGGTAAGGGAAGACCGAAGAAAAGATAGATGGATTGCGTGAAGCATGATATGAATAGAAAGGGAGTGAACGCAGAGATGACTTCGGGGAAGATTGAGTGGAAGAAAAGGACATATTGCGTCGACCCCAAGTAATTGGGATAAGAGCAGGGTAATGATGATGGTAATGATGATGATGATGATGATATAAGATTTTTTTTTTTATTAGGGTAGACTTAGTAGAGCCACCGATGACAAACATAGATTGGGGTAAAGAGTTACGTGTAAGGGAGGTTATGAGATCGCTTAGATAGATCGGGAGGGCTGCGACCATACCATAATCAAGTTACCAAGAAAAATAATACAAAAGCTATACTGTTGACAGATTTCTGTCTACAGCCGCATTCCAGTCCATCTAAGGTAGTATCACGCTCTCGCAAAAAATCGACAAGCAGTGACAATGTGTTGTTGTACATCATTCGGTGAGCGAGAGAGCCAGAAGCTTTCGGGGTGGATTTTGATTGGTAAGCAGCGGTCTAGCTGTGCCTCTGATATTTCAAAGATCCATGAACAGCAGTAACTCTTACCATCAGATGTGCCGATTGTTCGTTTACTACCAGAAAAGGGTTGGGATTAATTCTAGTAAATAAATTGCTGTATATCATATTAAAAGTACGCGTTTGAGCATGCATGAGGAAGAATATAGAGCATGCATGAGGACTGTGATGAGTGTGAATGAAGCGATGGAGATATGCCAGGATCGTTGCTTGTGGTCCTGATCCTTAGTCTCTGTCTGCCCCTCTAGGAAGCAGATGTGAGGATATGTATGTGTAAATTATTGTAGTACAATTAGCTATATATTGTTTTACATAAAATATAAAAACTATACTATGAGTTTTATAAAAGGCGAATCTTATTCTTATCTCTCATTTACAATTATTTGAATCTATATTTTCATCTGAGTAGTGAGCTGTGAATATATGAAATCAAAATCTCTATATTTTCAAAATAAATATTTTTATTACCTTTATCTGCGACTTTGATTGCGTAATGAAGATTTTGTTAATCAATTTTTATATTGCTTGGGATTGATATTTTTTTCCTGTATCGAAGTTTTTTCTACCTTCCACGAATCGTGTATGTGACGTTTCTAGTTAAATGATTAATTAGCTAAAGGATAAAAGCATAACAAACAAATTCATATTCGAATTCATATCAACACGAATTTAAATATTAAATTCACCTATATTTTTATTTGTTAGTATTTTACCGTATTTTGTTGGATTTGAGTAACTATAATAAACGTTAACTGCCATAGTCTATTATAACAAATCGTTAAAAAAATACTTTGCAAATTTTTACTCAATATCGTGTTTTAGGCTTGAAAATACGCCCGACAGGCTACACCAATACGTTGAATTTAAGTATGTTTTGTCGGTCATATAGTCCGACAAGGCCTGAATGATACACTGATTTGTCGGACATATAGCCCGACAAAGCCTGGACGATACACTCATTTGTCGGATATATAGCCCGACATGGCAGCTAACGTGTTAATATTATCTATAAATATATTATGAAATTTCTTTAAATCTAAGAAATAGGATTAAATTATATTTGTTACTGATCTTTTCAACGAAAATATAATAAATTAAATAAAAGAATTTTAATTCCTTCAATATTCGCATGCAATGTAACTATTGCAAAGATCATCTGACTCTAAATTTAAGTTTTTTTTTTATTGTCTACGGTGACAAACGAGCAAACAGCACACCTGATGGTAAGTAATGCTTTTGCACATGGACCCAGTAACACCAGGGGTACAGCCAGGCTGCTGCCTACCATGAAGGAAGAGCTCTTCTTAAACCTCGTTTGAAGAAGGACATATCATAGCGCTCGGGAGCAGCAGCAGGTAGTTCATTCCAGATCTTGCATGTACGTGGGAGAAATGATCGCTGAAAACGTACGGTCGAGGACCATATCGTTTCCAGGTGAAATGAATGAACCCTGCTACGGTGTCGAGTGGTCCGGTGGTAAAATGGTGACGGTGGTACCAAGTCAAACAGTTCCTCAGAGCACTCCCCGTGAAAGAGCCGGTAGAGTACACAGAGTGACCTAAAGTCTCTCCGCCGCTCCAGCGACTCTAGTCTGTCCGTGAGATTGGGATCACCGACGATTCGAACTGCCCGCCTTTGTAGGGAGTTAAGTGGGTCTAGCTGATATTTAGGCGCGCCTGCCCAGAGATGAGAGCAGTACTTCATGTGAGGACGAACTTGTGCTTTATATAGCACAAGACGTTGTCTCGGCGTGAAGTACCGCCTGGCCCTGCTCAGCACGCCCAACTTTTTGCTTGCCAATTTGGCTTTGTCCTCCAAATGGCTCCCAAACTGGACTTTGTTCGATAACTCGACGCCGAGGATCCCAATACTCTCGGAGATTTGGAGAGTTACTCCTTGGAACTGAGGCGCCATGATAAAAGGGTCCTTCTTCGCGGTGAACGCGCAAACTTGTGTCTTAGTGGGGTTGAACTGGACTAAATTCCGTTCACCTCATTTTGAGGCCCGCCCTAGAGAGCGCTCGACTTCAGACATAAGTTGAGCCCGTCTTTCCTGTAACATACTCCGAGGGACATTCTGATGCTCGGTGTATCGCTCGTCACCCGTGCTGTCATCCGCATAGCAACGAATACTCTCTATGGAGAGCATGTCATTGATATGCAGAATAAACAACGTCGGGGAGAGCACCGAGCCTTGTGGTACACCAGCATTAATGGGCATGGTCTCGGAGCAGGAGCCATCGACGACTACTTTTATGCTCCGACCTGGATGGTCGATGGGAAAAACTGGTGATCCAATTACAGAGTCCCTCGGGGATTCCATATGATGGTAGCTTCGATAGAAGGGCCCTGTGCCAAACCCTGTCGAACGCCTTCGCGATATCTAGGCTGAACGCTAGTGCCTCACCCTTGCCCTCCAAGGCCTCTGCCCAACGGTATGTGAGGTACACAAGAAGATCACCAGCCGACCGGCCATGTAATTTAAATGAAGAGAACTATTTTAAATGTTAAGTTAAATGAAGAGAACTATATGAACTATAAACGTAAATGCTCGATTGTATAGTACTATTGAGAATACCTTTGAACTGCTTTCATGCAGTAGAGAAATTTACTAGTATTTTATAGATGGGTAATATAAACGAATAGCCATTATTCCAGACATTTTTATGATCTCAATGTTTATAGTTCATTATTCTTGTGATATTATTATAAAATATGGTTAGGCGGGTTAATTTAGGGTTCTAATTGACTGCACAGATTGCATAGTGGTTAAGTTATCGTCATTCCATGCCAGTGGATTCAATGCCCACGCAGGAAAATACTTTGTGCGAGCCAAAAATTGTTCTGAGTCTGGGTGAAATTGATTTTCGTTAATTATATGTTTGTAAAGGTCCCCGCAATACAAAGCTTATTTCCTTAGTGCTGGATGTTGTCTTATAAAAATAAAAAAGATCGCTTTCTTACAGGAATTTTATTTGCTTACATTGCCTAGCCGTTTTTAATAATACTGGCAATGAAGAAAAGAGAGGTGAAATTATTTTCTTCAATCGTCACCACATCAAAAAATATTTATTACTAATAAATTGAAATATCTCATTCGCTTTGTTTAAAGAAAGTATAAAAAAATATAAATTTATTACTAAAAAGAAATAATAATATGTGTGTGTGTAACTCATCTCTCATACTAATTTATCAAAACGCTTTTGATATATTATATCAAAGCCATCTTAATTAAATCTTTAGTAAATCTAAGTGCTTGAGAAATTTACTTAAGTACGTGTGAAGCAAAGAGCGCTATTATTTTATTAAATTAAACGTTAGATAGATACTATTTGATTTTCTATAAAATATCTCGATTATAAATATAATACTATAATACAAAATGTAATTTTTATTCTCGTGTGGTGACGGAGTAAGAATATAAATCGCCACCCGCTATCTTACCCGTGGGTGATCGTAAGAGACGACTATTGGATATAAAACGCATATAACATCTAGAGAAGGACAAAAATCGATACTAAACACTATACCAACACGTCTGACCAGCTTGATATAATAGGTCAATTTTCCTCCCATTATAGAGTAGGTTCGAGTCCAATAGTGGACCATATATGAGCTAAGATGATGATGATAATACTTTAAGTATGCAATGTGTTGATATTATACATTCCACATGTATGAGTTTGTTTACATTACGAAGTAAACAAAATTGTTTACAGTATTTTTTCTCAATATACCATTATATGAAGATTCTCAACAGCACCTTCGAATACAGTTAATAATCAGCCGCCAAGCAGTCTGAATGCGTTTGCGCCTTGGTGAACACGGTCAAAATTAATTCAATATTAATTTTATAATATTTTGTTAAGTGTAACAATGATGACTTCAGCGTCTTATGAGAAGTAAGTAGTTTAATAAAATAAAAATTCATTTTCAGTCTCGTATTTTATTCGTATATATCGTATCGTATCGTATTATATTTCTTAAATATTTTAAAATATTTTCTTGAGAATAATAATATTATGACAAAGATATCATTACAAGAAATTTATATACTATATCCTGTCAGATAGTTTGGTTTATTATTTCCTTAGTGCTAGCTGTGCAAGTCTTTTAATAAAAAAAAAATAGATTTTTAATGTTTAATCGAGTATTACACATTTGCAACAAAACTATTTAAACTATTTTATTTAATAAAAAGATTTTATCGCGTTTGTATTTGATTTTTAATTTTCGGATCTTAAATGTTAAGTTTGATTTTAAAATTGACATTTCTATTTTATTACAAACATTATCGTCATATCCCAGTTTGATATGCATCCCATTGACCGGCTTGAGCCTACTTCGCAATAGTTGGGAAATTGACCTACTATACCACGCTGGTCCAACGGGTAGATACATGGTTTTCAATCTGTTTTAAAGATATAGTAGATATATCAATATCCATTTTATTACAACCACGGGTAAATTATGGGCTGGTGACCATTGTATTTTTATCCCATTTCACGCGGATAAAACAGTCACATCATTGTCTACTATTTTCAAAAATCGAGTTGTTTTAGAAATTAGGGTCTAAAATTATTTTGTAATTTGGTCTAAAATTTACTGCACAGATAGCGTAGTGGTTAAGATGCCGACATTTCGTACCAGTGCCGTGGGTTCGACTCACACGTAGAAAAATACTTTGTGCGACTCACAAAGCGTTATTCTGTAAAGTCCCCCACAATACAAGGATTATTTCCTTAGGGCGGGGTGGTGCTTAAATAAAATATATTTGTTAATAAAAAAAATTAAAGCTATGTAATCAACACTTTTTTTTACAGCATGGAACCAGATCGTAGTTGCTTTCATCTTAGAAAATGCTGCTTCTGTATTCCACTAAGGATTGGATGCTTAATACTTGGATACATTAGTTTGGTAATACTTTTGTTTTCTATTTGTATAAAAATCAATGTGCATATGTATATTGCCTATGTATTCCAAAACGTCCCCGTCGATTTTGATGAAATTTTACAGTAAATTTCAGAGTGGGCCACCGAAGACAAATATCGGGTACCGGTGGCCCGCTCGCATGGCGAAGAGAGGAGTTTGCATGGTGGGTCTATGAGGTCACGCGCCACCTCTTCCGTCACCCCGGACTGATTTGGCAGGGCGAGACACATCCATAGCCCACCGCAAAAAAAATGTTAAATTTCAGAGTAATCCTCTTTGGTAGCGATCGGGTCAATAGAAGTATCTTATTATTTTTCTTTGGTGATATTTATATACCTTAGTGCCATACATGGATGGATCGTAATCCATCCACCCATCTTTCATCAATTTAGCCTTAGCCTTAGTCTTTAGGTTTAGCCGAGGTAATGGTTGGAGAGACTTAGAAATTAGTTCGCCACCCGCACATAAAGTAACCGACAACGTGAGGGCAACGTCTTGGGTAAATAATACGCTTATGATGATTTATTCTCCTGGTTATTCTTAAGCTGGTTTTTACGTCTTCATATTAAAGTAAATTAAGGCATGACATTGTATTCTTACATCATCTTAGCTCATATACACCCCATTGCAGGGAGCGTGTAATTCTAACTTGAGGGAAGTTGACCTACCACATCATGCTGGTCTGACAGATTATTATAAGATTTATTTCAAGATTTCCTCCTTTTTCATAGATCATATTTACATACTGTATCCCTTATTAGTTTACTACAGTCACGGGCAGGAAAGGCGGTGGTGAATTTTATTCTTACCCCGTCACCAAATGGAATAATGTATTGTTAATCTATCACTAAACCGTTGTGTCATAATCTTCATTAATTTAACATTTCGCCATCCACTACGAGATATTGGCGTTCTAAAAAAATGAGTATATAGTGCCTTCATCAGAATTGGCAGATGGGCTAGTGCACGCAATGGGGGTTATCCATTTCTTACGGACAATTAAGTGGTGATAATTCTATTTCTATTTCTCTCCGTGTGGTGACGAAGTAAGAATACAACTCACCACCCCCCATCTTAACCGTGGCTGATCGTAAGAGGCGACTAAGGGATATAAAAACGCATATAACATCTATGCAAGAGAAGGAAAACTTAAAACAATAAATACCAACATGTTTGAACAGCGTGGTGTAGTAGGTCATTTTCAATCCCATTACGGAGAAGGCTCGAGCCCAACAGTGGGACATATATGAGCTGAGATGATGATGATGATGATAATTTTATTCTTATTTGGTTATCCTTCTACATACATACATACATATCATCACGCCATATCCCTTGCAGGGTAGGCAGAGAGAACAGAGTGCCAGAGAACTCTATCCTTGCATACTTCACTCGCTTCCTCAACATTCATAATTCTCTTCATACACGCTCGCCGGTTTCGGAGACTCTTGACTCCACCTTCCTTCAGGACATGACCGATCTGGTCTAGGTAGGTTAGTCTCGGTCTCCCTCGGTACCAACATCCTTCCACTTTCGCATTGTATATCTTCTTAACCAGGCGTTCGTTCGGCATTCTTTCCACATGTCCGAACCATCGGAGCATTCCCTTTCGCATCTTTACACAAATACTCTCTTTCATACCTACTCGCTCTCTTCCGTCGTCGTTACGATGAAGTAAGGGGTGATGACAATTGTATTATTGTTCCCTCGCTACATGTGTATATATTATTATAATAAATTTTAGATATTATACAAAGTCAAGAGTCTCCACAACCTACAAATATTTAAATGACTCATAATTATTATTATTGTTAATAAAAAAAAAACATCAAAGAACTTGAACAATGACCTAATTATCATTATATATCCTTATGTTATCCATATTATAATAATCTTCCGTGCACATACTAATAAAGACGCAAGCTAGTATGAAGGTTATTGAAGTTTTTTTTTTTTAATTTTATTAGTTCAATATTAAATTGTTCATATGTTACGGTTTATGAACTCGAATAGTGATATCAAGATTCGTATCATTTTGTTTTATTTTAATCTTGGTTTTTTGTCAGCGACTTCGTTGGCGTAGAAGTCAAGTGTGATGTACCCGTAAAATATGACTTTCATTATTTTTATATTAGAGTGAAAAATTTAAAAGCAAAATTCAACCCATATTTACACCCTTAAGTTGGAATATATCTTCTTAGAAGTTGATTTATTGAATATTCCTTTTTAATGAGCCTCTATATCGCGAAATTAAGGATTTATCTAATATTTATTTGTACTGATTTTTAATTCAATTATAAATCTAGTAAAATATCACCCCGTAATTTAATCCCCTATTAGCATTAGAGGGTGAAAATCGACAACGTGTATATGTATTGAAAATTGTCTGTACAAAATTTGATGATAATTTTTTGTACGTTATGTAGTATGTACGTATAAGGTGTTTCTCTAAACTCAAACAAACTTTACCATCCTCTTTACAACCTTTGGGGTCAACTTTATCAACCTTTGGGGTTGAATTTCATAGAAACTTTTTTAATTTTGTACTAAATACTATAGTTTATTTTTGTAATGCAGAGACTTACTCTAAATCACAAAACTAAATCTAGTACAATAATATTGTATCTAGTACAAAATTCATATTTTTAACTTTCGGCTCGAGATTGTGAATCAAGTTTATTATATATTATACTTTAATAATATAAATCAAATAGTTGCCATTTTCGTAAATAAAATAGTAATCATCGTCATTATTCTTCTACGCCAGTGGTTCTCAAACTTTTTTGGTGACGGAACCCTTTTGGAAAGCAAAATACTTGATGGAATCCTACAATAAAACAATAGTTTTTAAAAGTGTATTCTTTATTAATAAGCATAATAAAAGTACAATGTAACAGTTACTAATTATTACTTACTTTACCACATGGCAAGTACAATAATAGAAGATATTAAATAAGAAAAAATCTAACTAATGGGAGGTATGAAACTGTTTTTTATTTTTCATCAATTAGTTGATATCAGGTTTGATAGAAGACAGTTGAAGTCTCATATCAGGTTCGGCGTCCAGTCTATTATGATATTTTGTTTTCGTGGCTGCATAGATTGAGAATCCTTTTTCGCACAAATATGTTGTTGGGAACAGGAGAAAAATATTCAGAGCCATTTTGCCAAGCATTGGATATTCATCACGGATTCTGCACCAAAAATCGTTGAGAGGCGTCGTTTTGAACAGTGACTCCATACTTGTGTCTGATGACATTTCTAAAAGAGATTCATATATCTATATATCATATATCTATACTTTCGGGCTTTTGCAAGTTGGGTAAAAAAGGATTATAAATCCATAAATTCAGTTTCATTTTTGTATTCTGTTCTTCGGGAAAATACTTTTCAAAAGATGCGCGCATCGAACTGAGACATTGGACCAATTCTTCAAACACATCATCTTGAAACATTTCTGAGTCGTTATCGCTAACAAACTCACTGAGTGACGTAAAGCTTTCTATTTCTTTCTTACCAACGCAAATAATCCAAAAATCTAATTTTCTTCTGAAGGCAGTTATTTTGTTATAGGTCTGAAACACTGTTGTCTGTTTATCTTGCAATGATAAATTCAATTCGTTCAGTTTTTGAAAGATATCCGCCATAAAAGACAATCGGAACAACCAAGTTTTAACATACAAACGGTCTTTCAAATTAAAAGAAGTATCTGCTGAAAGAAACATTTGTAACTCGGCTCTAAGTTCAAATAGCCTTGTTAAAGTTTTACACCCCGAGACAGCCATCGCACTTCTATATGGAGCAGCAGTGTTTTATGTTTGCTGCCATAATCTTCACACAATAATGAGAACAATCGGGATTCTAGTGGTCGTGATTTGATAAAATTAATTATTTTTACCGCTTCATCCATAACTATCTTTAAATTTGACGGCATTTGCTTCATCGCAAGTGCTTGTCTATGCAAAATACAATGGCTGGAACTACAATTATGCGCTTTATTTTTTATTCGTGACACTGCTCCTGCTGTTTTACCTGTCATCGCCTTGGCCCCATCTGTACAAATGTCAATGCAATTGTTCCAACTGAGATTATTTTCTTCAAAAAATATATTTATTTTATTAAAAATTTCTTCCCTGGTAGTTTTTGTGAGCAGCGGTGAACACATAAGCATGTCTTCTTCAAAAGAACTTTCATATGGATATCTCACGATAACCAGCAAGATAGCCAAACCAGCGATATCAGTGGACTCGTCCATTTGCAAGGCGAATCGTGTTTTTTGTAGACATGTAACTAGCTCTTGTGTGACGTAGCTTGCCAGATCATGGATTCGCCGTGAAACAGTATCGTTTGATAGCGGCACAGTAGAAAGATGCTTTGCAGATTTTTCATCGAGCATACATTTTGTTATGTCTAATACACATGGCTTTATTAAATTCTCAGCGATAGTGTGCGCTTCACCTGCTTGTGCAATGCGATAGCTAACTGAATATGATGCCTCCGTGGCCTTATTGATAGTTTGTGTTACATGCATCATATTTTTTTGACTTTCCAATAACTGATCTTTTTTACGAACAAAAAATTCTTTGTTCTTGTCTTTAAACTCGGGGTGTATAGTTTCTAAATGTCGGCGCAATTTGGTAGGTGCCATGGAACTATTAGGAAGCAGTTTACTACATAGCATGCAGAGAGGTGAGCCGTTGGAATCAACAAATCCGAAACTGATATATGATTCATCATACTTCATTTTTTTCGTCTTTGAAACCGTTGGCGTTGACACGACGACGACGTTGACGTCGTGGCATCATCATCCGGATCGGTGATCGCTATAGTCTCCACGCATACTGCTTTTGAACATTCAGCGTCATTAGAAGATGTTGTTGCAACACGTTTAACACCTTTAAGCCAACGTTCCATTCTTCTTTATTTATAATGTTACACGTGAGGATGGTGGGGTCTAAATAATGCACAACCGTTACTGCGTATAAGAGACTAAGTTTAGTACAATGAAGAAATGTATAAAACTGAGACAACAGAATACAGCAGGCAGTAGAACAATGAACACTAGTTTCTCGCTAGCGAGCTTGTAAGTAGGTAGGTAGGAACTTATCGCGCCGAACGCTAATCGTCAACTGACTGAAGAGGCGCGACGCGCGATCGCCACTTTTATACTTAGTCCTAAACTCATACATACATACCATCACGCCATATTCCTTGCAAGGTAGGCAGAGAGAACAGAGTGCCAGAGAACTCTATCCTTGCATACTTCACTCGCTTCCTCAACATTCATAATTCTCTTCATACACGCTCGCCGGTTTCGGAGTCTCTTGACTCCACCTTCCTTCAGTACATGACCGATCTGGTCTAGGTAGGTTAGTCTCGGTCTCCCCCGGTACCTAGATCCTTTCACTTTCGCATTTTATATCTTCTTAACCAGACATTCGTTCGGCATTCTCTCCATATGTCCGAACCATCGGAGCATTCCCTTTCGCATCTTTACACCAATACTCTCTTTCATACCTAGTCGCTCTCTTACGTCGTCGTTACAAATGCGATCGGTCAGCCTAACTCCACAGAGTTTCCGTAGAGATCGCATTTCGACCGCATTAATTTTACTTTCATACTCTTTTCTGCATACCCAACTCTCGCTTCCATACAGTAATGTTGGGACAAGCACTGCGTTATGTATTGCTACACGTGCCTTCTGGGTGAGGTGGTGGCTACCGAGAAGTTGCCCCAACGCTCCGTTCACTCTATTTCCCGCATTCACTATTCGCTCTATATCAGTGGTGTACCTTCCATCTCGGCTAAATCCACATCCAAGATATACAAATTCATCCACTTGCTCTAGTACATCATTACCTATTGTTACTCTTACATCTGTTCTGGCTTCATCTCTTTCAAAGACCATTATTTTGGTTTTGCTCACATTCACCCCTTTTCTTACAATCTTCTGTCATTGTGTCGAGTAGGGTCTGCAGGTCAGTCGCTGACTGTGCCAGCAGTACTGCATCATTTGCATAAAGCAGAGCAGTGACCAATGAGTCGCCCATCTGGACTCCCACATTCATATCGTTCAACCTTTGGAGACATTTATGCAGATATATGATAAACAACCTGGCTGACAGAACGCACCTTAACGCCGATATTGACGTCAAACTAAGGTGACATTCCATCATCCAGCCGCACATAGGCTCTACAGCCCATGTAACTGGACTGCGCAGCCTGTAGAAGTTTACCATTAATACCATACTCTGGTAAAATGTCTCAAAGTTCCTTTCGTACAACCGTGTCAAATGCGCTCTCCAGATCTACAAAACTGCAGAAAACCCTCTGACCTAGAGCCAGATGCTTCTCCACAATGTTGCGCAGAGAGAACACTTGATCCATGCATCCCCTTCCACTCCTGAAACCTCCTTGTGTCTCACAGAGCAAACCATCGGACACTTTCCTCATTCAGTCATCACCATCCTCAGTCCTAGACTCGATCTCGAATATTCTCAAAAATACTCGAGTCGGCGCCTTTGATAAACAAAAAACAAAAATAAAAAGAGAAATATAAAAATTGCGTTGTAAACAATCTCGACTTTATTTTTTGAAGTTAGAATCGAAAGTTGCTTGTTAACAACTATAGCGTCTAATTCAGAGGCGGCTTTTATCAAAGGGACTGCGCGCTCACAAGTATACAAGTATACATGTTAATACCAAACTTATGAGACCAGCTATTGTAACACATGTTTATACAAATACAAATAAAGAAATAAATATACCTACGCGCGGCCGCGGAGTCAAAACGTTCGACCAGAGAGAGGTGATTTAATTTTTTTTCTAAATTCTTGCGGAACCCCTACAGAGGTATCGCGGAACCCTAGGGTTCCGCGGAACATACTTAGAGTATAGCTGTTCTACTCTTATCCCAATTACTTGGGGTCGATACATTGTAAAAGTTATTGGCAATAGTTTTATGAACAGCCGCAGCAGGCAACCGCCTGCTGCGACTGTTCATAAAACTATTGACGATAGATGTCAACCCTCCTTGGGAATGTAATTGTTGACCAAACGGCATCAGATGGTATTAGTCTGGGTTATAAGGCTCTTAGTCCTATTTTACGATATCCATGAGCAAAGTAAGAGTTGGTAGTATTCGTAGCCGTTACCACATAGTTTTTCATGAATAAAATAGTATCAGACAATTATTGTTGCTATATTTTTAAAAAAAGTAGGTAACAAGTTTTCTCAATTTTCTGATAATACAAAAAAAAATAGAATAAGAAACTTTAGAATCAACTCATTTGAATTCTGTTTTCGACGTTATTAGCTGTCGATACGTGTTCAGAATCTGTTTTAACAATTTGATCTTGAATTTTGAAAACTCAATATTTTTTTCGTGTGGTTATTAACATTCTGAACATTTTTGAAGTTATACTTCTTTTGGCGCGTTAGGGAAAAATGATAAGAGTAAATTTTTACGATGCGCGCGTACACCCTAACTAGATAATGCGTTATAATGAAACTTTCAATGTATTAAATACCTTTTTTCTATTGTTACTGTCGTTTTTTCTACAAACGTAGAATAAAGCAAATGATAAAATTTTTGAAAAGATTTTTATCTTGTTACGCAAAAGAAGTATAACTATTAACGCGTGTACATAAGTAGACACACACTTTTTTTTGGAGCTGGCTATGGTACGTCACGCCCCGCTAATCCATCCGGGGCGACAGAGAAGCGGCGCTCGACCCCGTAGACCCGCCCTACATATACGTCTCGACGCCGTGCGAGTGTCTCTGTGGTGAGCCTAACTAGAATTACCGTTCATCACTTCGCGTTCTTGTCCGTGGATATCATAAAATTAGACTAAAGAATATCAAATGCTTATGACATATAAGCAAGAGGAATTCCCGAGATAAAACTCTATAATAAATTTTCAAATTATTTTTTCGTATGGTGACGGAGTAAGTAATACAATTTATCACCCCCTATCTTACCCGTGGCTGGGTTACTATAGTAAGAGATGACTAAGGGATATAAAACGCATATAACATCTATCCAAGAGAAGGAAAGCTTGAAATAAACCCTATATCAACCCGTTTGACCAGCATGGTACAGTAGATCGTAAGGGAGCAGGATCGAGCCTATCAGTGGGACGTATATGAGCTGAGATGATCATCATTTTATCAGCGCGTTGCAAATATAAACTTTCCTCTTACTATAAAGGGAGTTTTAGACCACTAGTGGGATACATATGAGCTGAAATGATGCTGGATATTATTTACTTTTGACTACACAGATGACGAAGTAATCTATGAATCGATCTCTCATGCCAATTTTTTTTTAAATCTCACATAGGTCAGCTCTTTGTGTAATCCCCAAATTATTGTTTCGAGTCTGGGTATTTGAGTCCGTTAATTTATATATTTGTGAAGTTTTTCGCTATACATGTAACCAATCATTAGCGCGGAATGTTGACTTTATAAAAACAACAAAATTCCAGAACATCCAGTTTACAAATATGTAACTAGCAAATTCCGACAGTTTTACCAGCATAGTACCCGTTTTCGTAGGAATATAGGGATAAAATATAGCCAATACTATTCGCTAATTATGTAGCTTTCCATTTGTGAAAGAATTTTTAAAATCAGTTTAGCGGTTGAGTCGTAAAAGCCTAACAAAGAAACAAACAAAATCATGTTCGCATTTATAATATTAGTTAGATTATTATGTTAAGTCCTTTTATTTAATTTTTATCATTTTTTATTAATGTCACTAAAATTTAGAACTTGTTCAGTTTAAACATTAATATTATATTTTGAATAGCACAAGATATCGACCAAGCACTTATATATCGTATAGATTGCCTTAGCTGTTACCTTTAGGTAAACTTTAGTTTAGGTTTCTTTTTCTTTTTGCTAGTGGTGGCAAACGAGCAAGCAGTACACCTGATGGTAAGTGTCACTGCCGCCCATGGGCCTTTGCAATACCAAGGGTATAACTAAGCCGCTGCCTAC
Source organism: Lymantria monacha (assembly GCA_905163515.2). Taxonomy (NCBI): domain Eukaryota; kingdom Metazoa; phylum Arthropoda; class Insecta; order Lepidoptera; family Erebidae; genus Lymantria; species Lymantria monacha. Next base: position 4,357,560 of record LR991102.1, read on the forward strand.
CAATATAAACCCCAAACCCACCCAATTGGGCTTCCGGCTCTCTCGCTCACCGAACGAAGCGCAATAACACATTGCCATTACTCAGACGTCGATCTTCTGTAAGAGTGTGGTACTACTCCGGATGGACCGGCCCACGGCTGCAGACAAAGAACTATCAACAGCGTGGTTCTATTTTCAAAATCGTATCGTTCTTGAAAACGTGCCTAAGACTTATTATTCTCTTAAGATCTTGCTAAAAAAAATAATAATATGATTTCAGCTTTCAAACTTAATAATCACCCTATTCTTCGCGGGAAGCGTAGCGGTTATGGCCATTTTTACACATGGCTTCAGATACCTCCACATGAAGGAAACACAGTCTGGTGATATGGTGTATCATGAGAACCCATCAGACAGAGCAAAGTTACAGCTGGCCATAATAGTGGTGATATTGATTGGTTGTTTGAATATTGCTTGGTTACTGCTCAATGGAATACTTCTTATCGGACTCCATAAGGTAATATTTAGTTATTTTTCTCGTATAATAAGGCATGACTGTAATTTGTATGGCAAGGCCCATCAAGCAAGCAAGCAATCATATAGGAAGACGAGAAGCGCTTTGGGATAATGACATTAAAAAATTGAGGGACCAAAATGGAAAAAAAAAGACCGAAACCGAAGCAGATGGTAGACTTTGGTGGAGGCCTTTACCTAAAAGGGGTTCCTGCTACAAAATCAAAAATGCAATTTTTTTTTAATAATATTTGTTAAGGTAGGAAATTAAAGGGTTTTTTTATTTTTATTTTATTTATTTGTTACAATTTGTATGTTTATAAAGTCCCAAGAGATTAATTCTTTGTTGCGTGTTTAAGGATATTAATTTAATGAAAAAGTGACTCTACTTTTCATCATCTGATAATGAAGAATAATGATCTATTCTTCTACCCGTCTTATGCAATTGACGCAGTACGCATTCTTCCACTATAAATAAATGTAATAAGGTGGGGTAATCGAAGTACCTACGCCGGATGCCGCCCTATCAAGGTTTCTGGTTGTCGGTCTGGAGTAGTCCGCCACTCATATAGGTTGAACACTCGAAGGCAATAACTCCTGGACGTTGACAGGTGATGATGACCTGAAAGGATAAATCGTGTTAAAGCAAGGTATTGGTGTTAAATCTGAATAGCGATGAGGAGGTTTAACAATTATTGGTATTTTCAGAAAAGACCAGGTCCAATTCGAGTTCACACGGCCGTGGCTACAATACGTCTCCTAGTGTCTACTTTGGGTTTATTATCTGTTCAATCGTCAAAAGTCACTTTATTCTTTTGGATGGAAGTTTGTAAGTTGTTTAATGCTTATGTTAAATAATTGTATCTTTTATACATAAGCTATTATCCGTGTGGTGACGAAGACCTGGCCTCTAGGTGTCGTACAAGACTGTGCATCCCTACTTCCAACCTAAATTATTGAGGAGGTTCGAGCTCTGTAATGGGATGTATATAAGCTGAGATGATGATAATGATGATTGATATGCATAACCCCTCACCGTCACATCGGGCTCGTGCCTCCTCCATAATAGCAGAGAACTTGTACTACTATACCATGCTGGTCAGACCGTTTAGTACAAAGTATTATTTCGAGTTTACCTTCTCTTGCATAGATATCCCTTGGTCGTTATTTACGATCCCCATGGGCAAGATATGGGGATGGTGAATTGTATTTGTACTCCACCGTATACCTATCCCTGGTCTATATTTATTTATACTTTATTGTACACCTAAGTTAATCCATTTATAATAAAAACTTAATAACGAGCGAAAAATGAATGTCACACGTGTGACATTCATTTTTTGCTCCTAATCATATTAAATGCTAAATTTTAGTAATTTGGATATTTATAATGATAATACTAAGTGAAGATAGCACAATGGACGACCATATCGCTAAAAGCGATTTCTATCAGGCAACCTTTGGATGGAAATTTGCATATAGTGATTTCTTATATTTTATTAGTAAAAAATTTAAAACTTTATTTTACTTAATACAGGTTTTGGCTAAAATATATATTAAAACAATATTTCCTACAGTAAAAAATAATTACGCAAAGATACTTATCCTAAATTATCTACAAAATATTTTTATTCTTTAATTAGCATTAAAATTAAATTAAAATTTTGGCTCCTTTTTTATTATTTACCTACTTATATAATATAATAGGCCGTACAAGTAAAAACAAACTATGCAGTTATATATGTATAATTATTAAAATAAAACACAAAAATTTAATAACTAGACCGGAGCAAATATTGCCCAGTCATAATATTTTTTTGGATTATACCATTAAATATTTTTTATTAAATTCAAACTATTTACTCATTGCTCGATATTTTGCTTTGATGGTTGATAATTTTCCATGTAATGACGGAGTAAGAACAATTCACCACCCCTTTTTCTTACCCGTGGATGATCGTAAGAGACGACTAAGGGATATATACATATAACAGCGACAAGAGACGACGACTAGAGAAGGAAAACTGGTAATACATACATACATACATATCATCACGCCATATCCTTTACAGGGTAGGCAGAGAGAACAGAGTGCCAGAGATCTCTATCATTGGATACTTCACTCGCTTCTTCAACATTCATAATTCTCTTCATATACGCTCGCCGGTTTCAGAGACTCTTGACTCCACCTTCCTTCAGTACATGACCAATCTGGTCTAGGTAGGTGAGTCTCGGTCTCCCCCGGTACCTACATCTTTCCACTTTCGCATTGTATATCTTCTTAACCAGACGTTCGTTCGACATTCTTTTTACATGTCCGAACCATTGGCGCGTTCCCTTTCGCATCTTTACACCAATACTCTCTTTCATACCTACTCGCTCTCTTACGTCATCGTTACGATTGCGATCGGTCAGCCTAATTCCACAGATTTTCCGTAGAGATCGCATTTCGACCGCATTAATTTTACTTTCATACTCTTTCTGCATACCCAACTCTCGCTTCCATACAGTAATGTTGGGACAACCACTGCGTTATGTATTGCTACAATAAGATGGTCCGAGAGCCAGTAACAAATATATATGACCAAGTTCCTCTGAAGTGATAATTAGTAAAATGCATCAGAAAATCGAACCATAAAGTCTCGTGAACGTCAGCTGCGGCTCGGTGGGTGGGATGAGCAGTTGTAACCTCCCACGCTCGAAGAAAAAAAAAATACATTCACTCATTTCCTCTCGGCTAAAAATTTATCAAATTATAGCTAACCCAATATCTCAACAAAAAAATAAAATCAGCTGGCTATAACATAGTGTATTGTACGTCAGCTGATGTCTCGATCATGGGAAAAAAACTTCACTTTCAGTGATATCCTCTCAAATAAAAATTTACCTGATGATAGCTTATATGTAACTATTGATAAATATATACGTCAGCTGGCTGTATCTCGGTGGAAAAATCGTCAGCTGATAATTTGAAGGTCGTTACGTAGAAGTTAGCCAGAAGCATTTACTGACTATTTAAATGCATCAGCTGACTAAGTTTCCCTCGACTTACTGCTAGCTGATTTTTTTTATTTATCACAGAAATATATTTAAAATCAGCTCACAAATTTTCATGTGAGAGGAAATGACGTCTTTTTAATTATTCTTGTTATTTTTAAAGATTCAAATAATACACGCTAGCATAGTATAGACAGTATTAAGATACGCTTGGAGGGGGTTAGTTGTACGCATGCTCGGGGTACCCTTTTGTTGAGGGCACTGGAAAACATTTTTAGAAGTAGAAAAGAAGGGTACTAATCATAGAGTAATATAATACATTGGAAATAGAGAGGCCACTCTCGATTTTTTTTTGTCGCCACTAATGTCAATGAAAGCGCCATCTATTACGCGACTCAATAATAATTTCCTACCCACGCATGCGCAATTCGGACGTGTGTCCTGGTACTAATGTACGTTTAGAATAGACGAGCAAACGTAGTCAGACGAAAAGAATATTCTAGAAATATTGTTGTAGTATCTGTGAAAAATCTATAAAAATGTCTAATGTAACGCCTTTTTGTGTTTTTTGCAAAAAAACAAAATCTATTTCTAATTTAAAATCGTTCAGAGAAGAAAATCTTATTAAGTACAGTGCTATATTGAGTGTAAGAAAAAATAATAAAGTAAGTGGACACGAGGCTGTACTTCCGACAGAAAAAAACAATTTTCAGCTTTACCACAGTGAGTGTTATAGACGCTTTACGGCTTTGCCCTTAAAGTATCGCAAAATAATACCAGAAGATGCATCTGCTGCGAGATTACAGTATGTATATAAATTATTATTTTTTTGGGTGGGTAGGAAATAATTATTGAGTCGCGTAATAGATGGCGCTTTCATTGACATTAGTGGCGACAAAAAAAATCGAGAGTGGCCTCTCTATTTCCAATGTATTATATTACTCTATGATTAGTACCCTTCTTTTCTACTTCTAAAAATGTTTTCCAGTGCCCTCAACAAAAGGGTACCCCGAGCATGCGTACAACTAACCCCCTCCAAGCGTACCTTAATACTGTCTATGCTATGCTAGCGTGTATTGTTTGAATCTTTAAAGATAACAAGAATAATTAAAAAGACGTCATTTCCTCTCACATGAAAATATGTGAGCTGATTTTAAATATATTTCTGTGATAAATAAAAAAAATCAGCTAGCAGTAAGTCGAGGGAAACTTAGTCAGCTGATGCATTCAAATAGTCAGTAAATGCTTCTGGCTAACTTCTACGTAACGACCTTCAAATTATCAGCTGACGATTTTTCCACCGAGATACAGCCAGCTGACGTATATATTTATCAATAGTTACATATAAGCTATCATCAGGTAAATTTTTATTTGAGAGGATATCACTGAAAGTGAAGTTTTTTTCCCATGATCGAGACATCAGCTGACGTACAATACACTATGTTATAGCCAGCTGATTTTATTTTTTTGTTGAGATATTGGGTTAGCTATAATTTGATAAATTTTTAGCCGAGAGGAAATGAGTGAATGTATTTTTTTTTCTTCGAGCGTGGGACGTTTCAACTGCTCATCCCCCCCACCGAGCCGCAGCTGACGGTCATAAGGCGTCATGATACTATTGTCTGATGCGTATCACCAATTATCTCTCGAGAAGAAATAATTAACCAAATTTTCACCTGGCTCTTGGACCAAGAGGTCATCACTTCAAAAACATTTTTAAGAAATTATAAATGAATATTGTAATTAGATTCTATAAAAAGTAAATATAGATATGACCAACGTCGTATGGTAAAACAATTTGCCTGTCGTTATGAAGTAAACTAGAGCCCGACAGAAATAGTTATATAAGCTGAGATTCAGCCCAGCTTAACCTAAGTATCACTGCTGAGCTGAGCTTTGCCCACATTAGGAGCGAAATGAGCTGATATAATGATGATAAATTCTTTAATTCATTTCTGTTTCAAAGGTTTATCGGCATATTTTGTGCTGATGTACTACACATATTCGCTGCAACTGGAACGTGAAAAAAAAACCAAAGATCATCAATCAGAAGAAGATACATTAGGCAGTATGATTTTTAATTATCCTAATAACATTGACAAGGCAACATTGACAGAGAAACATCATATTGAAGTAATAAATGTGTGAGATAAATATTAATGTTTTATAAACATATGTTCTACTAGAGACCCGTGCTCGCTTCACTTCGGTATTCGGTCAATCTGTCCCCGTATTTTAAATCTCTCATAACTTTAGGATATTCATTATAATAATATGCTGTAAATTAAATAATTAATATAAATTAAATATATCATATACGTCTAATATATTTAATTGAATGATGTAATATTAAATTGTTAAAATTTTCTTTGTTTATATCTGTAATTTTGAAGTGAAACTTCTTTGCGCGCATGAGCGTAAATTTTTTACTGATGAAATGCGATATTAGTGACATAAAAATGTAAGACGTTTTTGTCCAAGAAGAGGGAGAGAGCGATTGAGACCGATTGAGATATAGTGAGGGCGAACGTAGCATGAAGCGTATAGCCATGGAGCAAGAATAGTGAGCAAGCGAGTGAGAATGATTATGAGAGAGAGTGAGATGGAGCGAACGTCGCATCACGCTCATAGCCATGGAGTGAAAGGTGGGAGAGAGCAAGCGAGAAAGATTGAGAGACAGTAAGATAGGGCGAACGTCGCATAACGTACTAAGCTATGGAGCGAGAGGAGGGAGAGAGCGAGAGAGAAAGGGAGATCAAGAAAAAATACACACTATTGGTTGATGTGTGTAAACGAGATTTAAAAATTAGTTTGCCAAAGAAGTTTCGCTTATGACATGTGTACTTTGTACGCACGCACTTTTTTTTTTAGTAATATGTAAAGATATACATAGTTACAGTTGGTTATTCTTAGGAGTTAGATATATCCTATTAAAAAAAATATAGATTTTTTTAGATATATAATTTTATAGTGTATTATTTTTATATATCTCTTAAGGTTTAGCCAGCGTTTGCAATGTAAGCGCATAAAAATATGTTTATTCCATCACATTTTTCAATCTTTTAAATTCTCGGATTTCTCTATTATAATATATAGGTATTATACATATAAATTTTCCTCTTAAATTACTCTATCTACTGACGAACTACATTAAAATCCGTTTTGTAGTTTGAGAGATCTAAGCATATAGCGGTAGTGAGTTTTCTTATACTATGTACTAGCAGACCGGGCCACGCGTTGCTGTGGCTTAGGTTAGCTTCAGTAACACTTTTTGTTTATTCTAATAAATTTTAGCTTATATGAAGCGTTTGTACATTTAACATAGCGCCATCTATTAAATAGTCCAGTCAACAGATTCCGCCATCTATTAAATAGTGCAGTCAACAGATTCCGCCATCTTTTAAAATCCTTTTGATATAACATATGATTTTGACTGTCAAATATTAGACATATAATTTGCAATAAAATAATATTACTATAAATTGAGATTTAAGCTATCCTATCTTTTAAGTTGGATCAAACTACACTTGCTGTGCAAATTTGGTTAAAATCAGTTTAGTACTTTATGAGTCCATCGCGGACAAACAACGTGACACGTAATTTATATATATTAAGATGTATAATTATGTAACCTAAGTAGCTAAATTATATAATTTTAATAATATTATCACAGGTAGATATTATATATAGATTATTTCTGAACTGATGTTGGAGTAGTCTAAGTATCTCTTGCCGATTGTAGTGGGTTCGATCCCCATATAGGATTACACTTTGTGCAGTCCACATATGAATGTTTTGAGTTTGAGTATGTATGTTTGTGAAGTCAAGAATGACATAGGGATTTATTCCTTAAGGAGCGTACCCATACCACGTGACCACATGATCAATTAGAGGACGTGCTTTCAAAAATACTTCGCTCGTTCAAATTTGAATCTTACGGTCTTTTGATCTTTCTATACTACGAAAGATCACCGTTTGGGTTATAAAAGTGTAAAAATGTGTCGTGTAATATGGGTACGTTCGTAAAATGAACTAAATACAAAAATAAAACAGCTAGATAATAAATATATTACATGTTTGCCATATAAAGCCTTTCATTTGGTACCCGTTTTGGTTAAAGATTCTAAAATTTTAGGTAATAACTAACTAACATTTCAAATTTTAATATTGCATATGATACATTAAATTAATCAATTACTTGCATTATATAACCTATAGATAGAATACCTTAGGTGACATCTAAAATGTAGGTGTCGTCCTCAAAAACGGGTATAAGACTTACTTGTTTTTATATCATTTTTAGCAGGAGAATATTAAAAAAAAATGTATGAAAAAAAAATATAATCATTAAAAAATTTTATAATATAGATTTAAATGCATGTGAATTAAAAATTGAATTTATTGTATAAGAAATTGTATTTTGAACTTTCTTTGGCAATGTTACCGATATCCTTCTAAATTACTATATAAAGACAATCTTTTAGAATCGGCGGTTGGTTGTCAACGGGTTGACCCTCTTGGACCAGTAATTTTTAGTTTGGCTATACAACCAATTATTCGGCAACTAAATTCATAATTGAACGTCTGGAATTTAGATGACGGAACCCTTGGAGGCAACGCAGATACAGTTTTTCAAGATTTGGCTTTTTTACAGAATAAATTTCATTCAATAGGTTTAGTTTTAAATACATCAAAATGTGAAATATTTTTCAACAAAAATACAGTCAAAGAATCAGTTTTTCAAAAATTTAACGTTTTGGCTCCAAACATTCAGATAATAGAAAGAAGTTCCTTGCGCCTCCTTGGGTCTCCTATCTTTGAAGATGCCTACAACTCTTTCATAGAAGAGAAGATACAAAATTTTAATACAGTTTCGGATCGCCTTTTCAAAATCAATATACATTCTGCTTTTACCATTATTCGACATTGTCTTTTTGTCCCAAAATTTACGTATGCAATAAGATCATCTAAGTTTTTTAAACATTCAAACCTTTTAGAAAAAACTGATAATATTATTAGAAAAACTGATTCTGAGTAAAATTTTAAATATAAATCTAAATGATCGAGCATGGCTACAAGCATCACTTCCGGTTCACTTAGGTGGACTTGGCATACGCAAAATTTCCAGTGTGAGCTTACCGGCGTTCCTGTCATCACTCCATAGCACAGAAGAATTAACCAGGAAAATTTTAATGCGCACACTGGTTAATTCAAAAGTATTATGCAAGACTGATGCTTTGAATGCTTGGAAAATGGCCTGTCCAAACAATGTCTTGCCCACCAACCCTCTCTCTCAGAGACAGTGGGACTTGCCGCTTTGCAGAGCAATTAGAGAAAATCTCTTAAATACATCTGTTGGATCTGCAGAGCGCGCTCGTTTGCTGGCTGTGTCAGAATAGGAATCTGGTATTTGGATACAGGCACTACCGTCACCCAGTATAGGTACTATGCTGGATGATACTACCTTCCGTATTGCAGTTTGCCTTCGTTTGGGTATTCCAGTTCTTTCTCTGCATCAATGTCACTGTGGATAGCAAGTTGATAGTCTCGGACACCACGGACTATCGTGCGGCAGGAGCGCAGGCAGAATATCAAGGCCCTGGAGGATGGGTAGGCCTTTGGTGTGGGACGCGACCTGCGTTGACACCCTTGCGCCATCACATCTTCCAAACACTTCAGGTTGTGCTGGCGCTGCTGCCGCATCTGCAGAGAAGCTCAAGTGGCGAAAGTATAATAACCTTATTGAAAATTATATTTTCGAGCCGTTTGGGGTCGAAACTCTTGGCCCTTGGGGTCCCAATGCGCGCATTTTATTTAAAGAGATCGCAAAAAAATTAATCGCTGCTTCACGTGATCAGAGGGCTGGCCTATATTTTGCACAAAAGGTTAGCATTGCCATTCAACGTGGCAATGCTACTAGCCTTCTGGGCACATTACCAGTGGACAGTGATGCGTAGCAATTTTTCGATGCCTGATTGCGCCTTTTGTTTCTCTTTTTATTTATTTATTTTTTATTCCTTATTCTATTTTCTTCTATTTTTCTGTAAATATTTTAATTTAAAACTTAGCTTTAATTGTACATATTAATTATTTATAAGTCACTGTTATATATGAGTACAGGATAAAAAAAAAAAAGAAATTGTATTTTACTTTTTCGCCATCTCTTATTTTTTACTATTTCGTGTAGGGACGAACAATAAAATCGTCTATGGAATATTATATGCAGATAACATTTCAAAAGATGGAATGCTCGTAATAAAACTCTATACCATGAATAGTGGTAGGACCACGCTGTTGACAGTTCTCTGTCTACAGCCGCGGGTCGGTCGACCGGGATAGTACTACACTCTCGCAGAAGATCGACGTCTGAGTAATAACAATGTGCTATTGCGCTTCGTTTGGTGAGCGAGAGAGCCGGCAGCCCAACTATAGCCTTATTATAGCCTTGGTTATAGCAAAGCTCCATGGGCGGCAGTGAAACTTACTATCAGGTGTGCTGCTAGCTCATTTGCCACCATAAGCAATACGCCATGTATAACACTCTTATATAAGACTAAACAACCATAGTTCTTTTACTTCAGTGTTACTATTATTTTTAAATGGCCGACCAACATGGGAAAAAAGGTTCTACAGTGGCGACCGCGTACCGGACGACGTAATGTTGATCGCCCCCACACTAAGTGGTCTGATGACTCGATGAAGGTTGCTGGAAGTCGTTGGAAGCGGGCGGCACAGAACCGCACTTTGTGGGGAAATATAAGAGAGGCCAACGTCCAGCAGTGGATGGCAAAAGGTTGAATGATGATTATGATGACAATCATGATATAACAGACCAAACGCCATCCAACTATAAATAAGCGCGATGCCTAACAGGAAGACAAACTCAGAAGAAGAAAACAAATACAGCAAATAAAAGATGAAAATAAATTTAGTTCAATATATGTAAAGATTAATATACATCTGCATTATAGTAAATTCTATAGAATTGAAATTTAATAACCATCAATCTAACTAAGTTCTATCAAAAGTCTAAAACCTATATAGCGATAGGATGGTAACCAGGGAAAACAAGACGAAACCGGCTCGAGGCAGGCAACAAAACTGATTTAACTTTTCCCGTAATAGTTTCTGCGGCAGGCCCAAGTCACCAAAACGTTTATTTTTACTTACGAGAAAGTAACGTTAATATTATACCCTAAAAGGATTTTACTATTAAATTTCGAAGTTATGGTGTGTGGATATTGTTTACTCCTTATTTTTCTCTTTTGTTCCACTGTTAGGCTCAGATTTTCATAATAGTAGAAACATTTACGTCTTATCTCACGCTGGTATATCGATTTTTTTTCATCGTAGTTGGATATTATCGCTTCTTTTAGCCCCTGATGCAAAAGAGATGTTTAATACGTTATATAGAAGATATACAATGCGAAAGTGGAAGGATGTAGGTACCGGGGAGACCGAGACTGACCTACCTAGACCAGATTGGTCACGCACTGAAGGAAGGTGGAGTCAAGAGTCTCCAAAACCGGCGAGCGTGTATGAAGGGAATTATGAATGTTGAGGAAGCAAGTGAAGTATGCAAGGATAGAGTTCTCTGGCATTCTGTTCTCTCTGCATACCCTGCAAGGGATATGGCGTGATGATATGTATATATGTTATACGTTATAAGTTTGACGTTTGTCTGTGGCATCATAGCTCCTGAATGAATGGACCGATTATGGTGGCTTTTTTTTGTTTGAAAACTGACATGATCGAGATGGTTTTCAGCTACAATATATGAATATTTGTTTAGGCATTTCAAGATCATCAGCTCTTTTTGTTAGCTGCTGTAAAAATTTTAGACGCAATGGATATTTGCTTTATTCACATAAATATCTATGGATTAATATTTGAAATGATGTTTAATGGTACCACTGAGATATTCTGATGATCTAGATTGCTTAGAAGTAAACTTATGAAGTATGGGCTGATTGTACTTTTTTTTTATTTTACTGCACTTTATTGACAAACGTGCAATTAGCCCACTGGAATATTAGTGGCAACTGGCACTGTAAAGGCTTACCATGAGAAAAGGGTACTTTTTAACCTCGTTTAAAGTTAGACATATTAGCTATAACCTATCTAACTTTTCTCATGCATGTTTAAAACTTATTTACGAGCGAAGAATTGTTGTCACATGTTTTACTCGAACCCACACCTATGGGAAATCAATTCTAATCGTCCAACCTACTAAACCAGTGTGAGCTGATGTATGACAATCAAATTGTAACTCGTACTTTTGTCGTCATCATTGAAGAAGATTCAACCTTACCAGGTTAAAAGCTACAATTACTTTGAAATATCATCATCATCATCATCATCACAGCCCATAAATGTCCCACTCTTGGGGCTCGGGCCTCCTCCGTAATGGGAGGGAAATTAACCTACTATATCGCGCTGGTCAGACGTATTGGTATAGGGTTTTGTTTCGAGTTTTCCTTCTCTCGCATAGATGTTATATGCGTTTTATATCCCTTAGTCGTCTCGAACGATAAGGGAGGGATATAGGATAAAAAGGTGATATGGATAAAACGATGAGGTTTTATGTACATAATGTTCCAGCGTATATGGTCTTCTTTTGGACCAATTCATCGCCAAAACGAGACATGCGTGAATTGCTACGCTGGGCAGGTGGGATAGCGATCATATTTGATGCATAGGAAAACTAATCCCAAAAGCGCTCTCTTTTCCTTTACATTGCCTTTGTCCATCAATCAATTTCTTTAACTCCCATAAGAAAATAAGAGATACTGCAATTGTATTTTTTATCTGTCACTGCACTGGTAGATATTACTCACAAAAATATTTTAAATTCACGTGATAAAAATTGACAGTATTTTCCGTGTGGTGACGGAGTAAGAATACTATTCACCACCCCATATCTTACCCGTGGGTGGATCGTAAGAGACGACTAAGGGATATAAAACGCATATAACATCTATGCGAGAGAAGGAAAACTCGAAACAAAACCCTATACCAACACGTCTGACCAGCGCGGTATAGTAGCTTAATTTCCCTCCCATTACGGAGGAGGCCCGAGCTCAACAGTGGGACATTTATGGGTTGTGATGATGATGATCTACGTAATCTACCTTTTCTTTTTCTTTTGTTTTTTTTTTATTGGCAGGTTCTGGTCTGGACATATACCGCCATTCTGTCAAGGGTTGACGGCAAGGCAACCTTGTGTTCTAATTAGTTGAGTGTCATCAGTAACTCGGCCAGTGACACTCTAATTATTTTTTTTTTGCGGTGGGCTATGGAGATGGTCACGCCCCGCCAAATCGATACGGGGTGACGGAAGAGATGGCGCGCGACCACATAGACCCAACCTCAGACGTCTCTCTTCGCTGTGCGAGCGTGCCCCCGGTACCCAATGACACTCTAATACCTAATAATCGATCAGATTCATCTTATCGTTTTAATATCGTATCGTTCACATATACCATTAATGCATCACGCATTCTCGTCGGAATACTATTGCAACGAAGATAGGAGCAACTTCTTCGTAGTTTACTACTTAATCTGTTTTAAGTGACTGATCGATGGTAGCTTCTGTTATATTAACATAAATGAAATACGTCCTTTGTCTTCATTTATTTGTATTTTTAATAAAACTTTTTACATATATTAAGTTCTTTTTCTTATCCTTTTATTTTCTTTCTCTCCTATTTATTATATGATTTGTAATAGAGTAAATATCTCAATGATTTCCACACTTTTCTTTGAAAGGTTATCTTAAAAAGTATTAAAAACAAATAATTAAAAACAAGACTACTGTTAGACTATTTAAGGCACGGCTTTCATACATCTATGAGATCTACGAACTAATACAGATATAATACATTGCTGCAGCGGCCAGCAAAAAAGGTATTGGCTGACGAACGTGTAAATATACATACGTAAATCCATCAATTCCTAGTTATGGCCAAGGCTTGTATAGTGCTTTTCTCAAATAATGCGCGGAAATTAAAACTAAGTAGTACTAAGTAGAACTGTATACATGACGAACAACGAACAACATTTTTCACGTGCTAAAGGGTTCAATTGTTTTTTCATTATTAAATAACTTTTTTTTTCAAGCCAGTTCGAAATTTAAATAAAACTCTGATAAGTTTCCTATATGGTTACTACAATTTGAAGTAACAAATCGTTCCAATTTTAAAATACGCGATAGATATGAATTTACATGTATATTTATTTGGCCGTTAAAACACGACAGATATGGATTTTCATACATGTTTTGCCGGCCGCTGCTCGCTCAGTACAGCAATTTCGATTTATCTCGACGAAGGTTGTCAAAATCCAATGCATTCCAATTTCCAAGCATGTTTGAGAAATATGTATTAACTCAATATGAAGAGGCACATGGTAGTTGTAAATGGTGTAAGTTTCAGAAATGTGTTGCAGTTGGTTCTCCCGGTGGTCTTCAACCGGTTTCGACGTTTCCCTAAAGAAAGTAAAGACTTGACATTGTATTGTTAGCCCATCAGCATACGAAGAGAATTATTATTTATAAGAATACTAGCAGACCCGGCCACACGTTGCTGTGGCTTAGGTAGCCTCAGTAACACGTAGTGGTTATGCTAATAAATTGTAGCTTATATGAAACGTTTGAACATTTAACATAGCGCCATCTATAAAATATTTACTCAATCCAGTCAACAGACACCGCCATCTGTTAGAATCTTTTGGAGATAACATAGAATTGTGACTGTCAAATAAGAGGCAAATAATTTGCAATAAAATAATATTGCGACTGTAAATTGAGATGAAAGCTATCCTATCTTTTAAGTTGGATCAAACTACACATGCTGTGCAAATTTAATTAAAATCGGTTAAGTACTTTAGGAGTCCATCACGGACAAACAACGTGACGCGTAATGAAAACATTGAAATAATATGTAACCCTGCTGATCTCCATTATTCTCTATATCTTCATGTATCATTTCCAATAAATGTAGGGCATCGTGACAACCATTATTTCAATACATCCTTTGTCTCCTATCAAAATATGATATAGCTATATTATGAAGCTTCAATATGCCATATTTGTAATAAAACCCCTATCATACATAAGATAATCTGCTTTAACATGATGAAGGGTGACATTGGCTAGCCATATCGGCTGGGATTGAATAGCTTTTTAACCTTGTCAATATTTATATTATATAAAATATTCATAACACATATATAAATGTCCACCGTTATACAGAGGCCTCCCCAAAGAGGGATAATGCTGTAATCACTATACTCGACAATCGGTTTGGTGAAAGCAGTTAATATTACTACTTTCCCTGTGGTGACGGAGTGAGAATACTATTCACCACCTCATATCTTACCCGTGGGTAATCGTACGAGACGACTAAGCGATATTAATACGCAAATAACATCTATGCGAAAGAAGGAAAACTCGAAACAAAACCCTATACCAACACGTCTGACCAGCGTAGTATAGTAGGTTAATTTCCCCCCCATTACGGAGGAGGCCTGAGCCCAACAGTGGGACATTTAGGGGCTGTGATGATGATGAGTTAATAATATGAGATTGACATGAGAATCCAGCTGCCTATTTCTTTGATACTCTAGTAACTAGATTTAATGACTCTCATTAGGAAATTAGAAAATAGTAAAAGTAGATCGACTAGTCTTAATTCTGAGGGGTTATTTTTTTAAATGATTGGAATATGTCTCTTATGTTGATAGGACTGAATTATTTTATTTTATATCTGTTAAATATAAGCTGTGTGGTAGCGGCTACGGCTACTACCAACACCTACTTTGCTCGTGGATGTCGTAAAAGACATGGTTTTTGGTCAACAATTACATTCCCAAGGAGGGTTGATGTATGGCAGGCGGCCGTCCATAAAGCTATTGCCAATAACTTTTACAATATGTACTATGAAAGAAGAGTACATATTGTATCGATCCCGAGTAATTGGGATAAGAGTAAGAGACTGGTGAATGATCTGTTAAATATCTTGCCAAATCTCCTCCGTGAAGTTTGCGTTTCAATCCTGTGGTAGTTTATTGGATTAAATTAAGTAAAATGTTAAAGTTGACAATATGTAAGTGCACTTGTGGGGTTTATATATAATAAAGTAATTTGAATTTGAATATAGGGCAAACTTGTAAGTGACATTAAAACATAGTTTGAAAAAGTTATCAGTGTACTTTATGAAAGAATTTGAATAGTGGTAGAACTACAATGTTGACAGTTTACTGTATGCAGCCGCGGGCGGGGTCGTCCGGGGTAGTACCACACTCTTGCAGAAAATCGACGCCAGAACAATGGTAATATACTGCTGTGCTTCATTCGGTGAGTGAGAGAGCTGAAAGCTCAACTTTCTGGGTGATTTTAAGGTATTCACTGGTAGGCAACAGCCTAGATATACGCCTGATATAGCAAAGTACCATGGGCGGCAGTAACACTTAATTTCAGGTGTGCTGTTTGCTCGTTTGTCACCATAAGCAATATTTTTTTTTTATTTACTATACACAGAATCCTATAAGCAGAAAACATTATTTACCGATCGCATTCGTAACGATGACTTAAGAGAGCGAGTAGGTATGAAAGAGAGTATTGGTGTAAAGATGCGAAAGGGAATGCTCCGATGGTTTGAACATGTGGAAAGAATGCCGAAAGGACGTCTGGTTCAGAAGATATACAATGCGAAAGTGGAAGGGTGTAGGTACCGGGGAAAACTGAAACTAACCTACCTAGACCAGATTGGTCACGTACTGAAGGAAGCTGGAGTCAAGAGTCTCCGAAACCGGCGAGCGTGTATGAAGAGAATTATGAATGTTGAGGAAGCGAGTGAAGTATGCAAGGATAGAGTTCTCTGGCGCTCTGTTCTGTCTGCCTACCCTGCAAGGGATATGGCGTGATGATATGTATGTATGTATGTACGAATTAAAGAACTACTAGTAACGATGGCCTTGAACTTTTTTATTCCAAGATAATACTTATGTCCTACAGTTATACTATAATTGAGTTAGTGCTTATAAAGATAAAAATGATTTCCGCTCTTAGTATTTGAACAATATATATTTTTTATTATTGAATAGACAAATCATACACGAGGGAATAAATTTCTATATTCTGAGGGACCGCACAAATACATAAACCCAATATCAACCAATAAAGAGACCATATTGCCCCAGGTTATATGAAACAAGTATAAAAACATTTATTCCCTTCAGTGACCAATGTGATCGTGAGAAAACTTCTCAATTGATATAACACTGAGATATATGCCGTCTGGAATTCTCAGTTCAGGTAAGGTTTCTGTGTAAGCGTGTATCAATTATTTCTACGTATTTTGATTAATATTTGCTTCCTAAGTCAGCACAATGTTTCCACAAACATTTACAAAGTGGTAGAACCATTCTGTTGACAGTTCTCCGTCAACAGCCGAGGGTCTAGTCCGTCCGGGGTAGTACCACACACTCGCAGAAGATCGACGTCTCGAGTAATGACAATTTGCTATTCCGCTTCGTTCGGTGAGCGAGACAGCCAGAAGCCCAGATGGGTTTTGGAGTTTGTTTTGGGGTTTGTTTTTTTTAGGTAGCGGCCTAGTTGTATAGCTCTAACTATACCCTTGATATTACAGAGGTCCATGAGCGGCAGTGACACTCACCGTCAGGTATGTTGCTTCCTCGTTTGCAACCATAAGCAATAAAAAAATACATTTATTCATCTTTTTTGGCTATTTAAAAATTCAAATGAATTTTCACTAAATATCTAATTTAATTAGATTTACTTAGATTTAATTAGATTAGGAGTCAAGAGTCAAACCGGCGAGCGTGTATGAAGAGAATTATGAATGTTGAGGAAGCGAGTGAAGTATGTAAAGATAGAGTTCTCTGGCACTCTGTTCTCTCTGCCTACCCTGCAAGGGATATGGCGTGATGATATGTATGTTTGTCTAATTTAATTAATCATTTGACTCATGTTACTAAAGCGGAGTATTTAATTTTAGTTGACTGATCGAAGGAAAAAGAAGGACCCGGTGTCCATGTTGGAAAACAATATATCGCTATTAGGTTGAAAGCATGTACCTACACAAATCAACAAAATGCCACCACTGCATTTACTTTAGCATATATGGTACAATAAAAGTATGTGTGGTAGCAGCTACAAATACTACCAACCCTTACTTTGCTCGTGGATGTCATAAATGATGATTAAAAGCCTTATAACTATCTGGGCCAACTCCATCTGATGCCATTACATTCCCAAGGAGGATTGGCGTCTGGCAGGCGGTCGATCATAAAACTATTGCCAATAACTTTTACAATATGTACTATGACAGACGAGTACATATTGTATCGACCCCAAGTAATTGGGATAAGAGTAACAGAATGGTGATATGCTACAATAAAACTAAAAGAATGAATGATGTCTTTGACAAACTGTGCATGTCTATTTAGACATTACCTGGTAGCGTTCCGTTTATCACAAGTTTGTGGATACTATTCTTTATTTTTTTTTTGCGGTGGGCTATGGACGTCGCACCCTGCCAAATCGGTCCGGGGTGATGGAAGAGGCGGCGCGCAACCCCATTAACCCACCCTGCAAGCACCTCTTCTCGCCGTGCGAGCGGGCCACCAGTGCCCGATCTTTGTCTTCGGTGGGTGGATACTATTCTAATAAGAAGTGAAAATACACTCTAAACTAGATTGTTTTATTTACCATTATTTTTCTTCTTTCTATCTTATCGGTATATATATATTTCATTGTTAAAGTTTGGGCCTCCATAATGAGAGGGAAATTGACCTACCATACCACGTTGGTCCGGTGGCTTGGTATACGATTTAATGTCGCATTTGCCTTCCCTTGCATAGATATTGTCTAGATATTCGACCCTTAAATATCTTTTAAGACATCATTGGGCAAGACAGAAGGTGGTGAAATGTATTCCCACTTCATCACTATATGAATATTTACCAGAACCACATTATCACTTAGCATAAAGTAGATTGGCATACGATTTTTATAAAAAAAAAAAAAAAAATATTTTTCGGTGTGGTGATGGAGTGAAGATACATTTCATCACACCGTCTTGCAAATGGGTGTCGTAAAAGATGATTTATCATAATTATCTCAGCCTACATATGTCCTACTATTGGGCTACGCCCTCCTCTGCAATCGGAGGGAAATTAACCTACTATACCATCCGTGTTGGTATAGGGTTTTATTTCGACGTTTCCTTCTCTTGCACAGATGCCATATGCATATTATATCCCTTAATATTTTTTATACGATCACCCACGGGTAAGATAGGGGGTAATGATTTGTATTCTTACTCTGTCACCACACGGAAAAAGTCGATTAACATATATATGTAATATACATAAAAATCTATGCAAGTGCTTGAAAGCTGGTAATGAAATACTATACCAAATTGTCATATCTATATGTAATACTAGCGACCCGCCCTCGCTTCGCTTCGGTTACGTCAGTTCAGTTGTCTACTTTGCTTACGCTACATAGAATTCCTTTCGGAGAAGTAATTTCTTAAAATTCCACTTCATCTGACCTTTATAGGTCAGAAAGAAAGTCCACACCAAATTCTAAGTCTATATTTAAAATTTTATTTTTACAGTCCAGCAACCCTCCTTGCGGGTGGAATTTAGTAAAATTCGTTCTTATTTGACCTCTACTCGGCGATAGGAATATACTTACCAAACTTAAAGTCCGTGGCATTGTGGTTCAAGAGATATCCTGATGAGTCAATACATAGGTGGAAATCTCTTATACATACATACATATCATCACGCCATATCCCTTGCAGGGTAGGCAGAGAGAACAGAGTGCCAGAGAACTCTATCTCTGCATACTTCACTCGCTTCCTCAACATTCATAATTCTCTTCATACACGCTCGCCGGTTTCGGAGACTCTTGACTCCACCTTCCTTCAGTATATGACCGATCTGGTCTAGGTAAGTTAGTCTCGGTCTCCCTCGGTACCTACATCCTTCCACTTTCGCATTGTATATCTTCTTAACCAGACGTTCGTTCGGCATTCTTTCCACATGTCCGAACCATCGGAGCATTCCCTTTCGCATCTTTACACCAATACTATCTTTCATGCCTACTCGCTCTCTTACGTCGTCGTTACGACTAATCTCGAAATCTAAAAATCTACGAAAAATCTCTTATATATATATTAATAGAGTGGGTCAATTATAATATAGATATTAAACCCTTACTTTGCTTGTAGATGTCGTAAAAGACGACTAAGAGCTTCATATCCACCTTGGTCAACTCCACTTTATGCCATTTGATCAACAAATACATTCGTAATGGGGGTTGATATCAGACGACTGGTCATGAAACTATTGCCAATGAGTTTTGCAATACGATTACATATTGCATCGACCCCAAGTAATTGGGATAAGAAATGATGATGGCAAGTAATATTATTGTTCTCGCTGTAACACAAACCCTACCTCCAATACTTTTCGGATGAAAGACAATGTGGGTGGGATTACACACAGGTGTCACCGCCCGGAACTGAACTTTGTCTTAACAAGTTTCATAACATTCATTACATTGATTATACAATATTTGAGTTAGTAAAGTTGTTTGAAGAAAAATTTATAACATAAGAATATTGGACTACAGAACACTTAAAATAATAGGAAAACTTTGTATGTCTAATTAACTAAATTAGCTATATGAAACATTTATATTAAGAGTTCTGCAAATATAAAGATGATTTTTTATAGTACCGCTAACATTTCATGTCTCACTAGATGAACTGGATGGTGACACAAGACTGTTCTATGTGACATTCTCGTGAGGAGGCCTATGTCTAACAGTTGATATCTACGTGCTGATAGATAGATGGATAATATTTTAAATGTCAATCATAGATAAGGTAATAATGACATAAGAATATATATCAACCGATCTGACTAGCATGATAAAGTAGATCAATTTCCCTCCCATTATGGAGGAAGTTTGAACCCAGCAGTAGGACGTATGAGCTAAGAAAAATAGCTGACTTAAAATTTTTAGGTTAATATTTTATCTAATCTTTTATTTTTAAAGAGCAATACTTGTATAGTGCCACAAACTTATCTGACCCGGTGGCAAATTGATGAACTAATGACGCCATTTTGGAATGTCATCAAACGTCATACGTCCTCCCTATATGCTAATATTTCAGTTGTTGGTTGTTTTCTCCGTGTTCATTTAGTTTTTGTGGTTTTAAAATGCAAAATGCGATGAAGTAAATGTTATATTACAAGTTTTAAGTTATATGAAGGAAGAAAAACATCTTCAGGCATCATTAATACCTTTTAAAAAATTCTATGAACAGCCACAGATTACTGTTGTTAGTATTTGAAAGAAAAATAACACTATTAATAAACATTAAGTATAATTTGTTATGTGTTAAATATACATACATACATACATAGCCTCACGCCTGTTTCCCAGAGGGGTAGGCAGAGACTACGGATTGCCACAAACCACGATCCTGGCATACTTCCATCGCTTCATTCACACTCATAATAGTCTTCATGCATGCTCTACGATTACGCATACTCTTAATAAGACCTCTCGTCAACACATCTCCAACTTGGTGCAGAAAAGTATGACGTGGTCTTCCTCTTGTATTCGTCCCATTCACGCTTGCTTTATATATTTGCTTCGTCAACCTCTCGTTACTCATTCTTTCTAAATGTCCAAACCACCTCAGCATACTCTTTTTGATCTTTGTCACTACTTCTTCATTCACACCACAGCGCTCTCTTATAACACTATTCCTAATTTTATCTTTCATACTTACATCACACATACTACGAAGAGCTCTCATCTCAACAGCATTTATTCTACTTTCATGTCTTCCCTGCCAAATCCAACTTTCACTACCATACATGAGAGTAGGTACTAATACTCCCTTATGTACAGCTAAACGTGCCTTTTTGGACACGTTTCTGCTTTTCATAAAGGTGTATAGTGCCCCATTCACTCTATTACCAGCATTTACTCTTCTTTCAACATTATCATCATTTTTACCATCTCTAGTAAGCAAAACACCCAAATATAAAAATTCTTTCACCTGTTCCAGTTCCTCACCATTTATAAAAATTTTACATTCCGTCATACATTTATCCTTTTCAAAAACCATAATTTTCGTCTTACTTACATTTACTTTCATACCTTTTCTTTCAAAAGCTTCATGCATAGTAGTTACCATCGCCTGCAAATCTTCTGCCGATGATGCAAGTAATACCTGATCATCGGCATAAAGAAGACATTTGATAAGTAACTCATTCATTCGTAAACCACAATCATTATTTTTCAGATCTTTCAAACAGCTATCCATGAATAGGTTAAACAGCCACGGGGACGCTACACATCCCTGTCTAACACCTTTATCGATATTAAACCACTCCGTGTAGGCTCCGTTTATTCTTACGCACGCCCTGGAATCCTTATAGATGGATTTCAACGCGTGAATAAGATGGCTGTCCACCCCATACATAGACAGTACCGACCACAGTTCATTCCTCCTCACTTTGTCATAAGCTTTCTCCAAATCAATGAATGCACAAAAGATTTTCTGACCTTTAGCCAAAAATTTCTGCGTCATGCATCGTAAGGAGAAGACTTGATCCGTACAACCCATACCTTTTCGGAAACCTGCTTGTGCATCCCATATTTTCTTGTCGGTTACTTTCACTACTCTTTCAATCAATACTTTCGCATACAGTTTGCCGACTATGCTAAGGAGGCTTATGCCCCTGTAGTTCCTACAATCTTGCTGCGAACCTTTCCCTTTGTATAAAGGTACAATTACAGCCTTACACCAGTCGTCAGGTACTTGGCCATTAGTCCAGCAGAGATTGAAGAGCTGGTATAGCATGTTAGCTATGACATCCTGTCCAGCGGTCAGCATCTCAACTGTAATCCTGTCGTATCCTGCAGATTTACCCGCTTTCATACCTTTCAGTGCGTTCATAATTTCCACCATAGTAATACATTCTCCATCCTCAAGATCTCTTTCACTCTCAAATGATAGATCTTGTGGCTCTTCTCTTTCAAATAAGCTTTCAAAATACTCCTTCCATCTCTCTAGTACACATTCTTCTCTATTCACTATCCTTCCATACTTATCCCTGATCGAAGCAAGCTCTGTACTTTGAACTTTACCTCGAGCTGATCTTATGGATTTCCAGAAAACCTTTAAGTTAGATTGGTAATCCTGCGATAATCTTCTATCATACTCGTCTTTCTGATCCTCTTTCTTTTTTCTGACAATTTCTTTCACTTCTCTTTTTCTTCTCTTGTACTCTTCTTTGGCTATGTCTATATCATGAATCGTTGCTTTCTCTATTCTCTCACTGGCTCTGATAGCAAGCCAATCTATCCAGGCTTTCTTCTTCTCACAAACTGCACTCTGCACATCTTTGTCCCACCATATATTCTTCATCTTATTTACTTTCCTTCTTCTGGTCACGCCACATGTTTCTGTAGCAACATTTACCACATTTTCTTTAAAAGTCTTCCATAATTCTTCCATATCACTAATATTAACCGAACCATACAACTTTTCTGTCAGTTTACTTTTATACTTCTCTCTAACAATCTCATCTTGCAAATTCTCTACTTTTATCCTTTCTAGTACACTTGTCGTGTTATGTATCCGGTTTCGCCACGTTTTTATGAGACCACTTATTCTAGTCATCACTAGAAAGTGGTCTGTATGGATACCAGTACCGCGATACACCCTGGTGTCTAGAACTTTGTTTCTGAGTCTTTCGTCTACTATTATAAAATCAATCATACTCTTTCTTACATTCTTTGCTTCGCGTGTATACATATGGATCTTTTTGTGTTCAAACATAGTGTTTGTAACACAAAGGTTCCATTCCAAGCACACCTCTAGCAGACTTTGACCATTTTCATTCACACTTTCATCACCAAACCTTCCTAAAACGTTTTCGAATCCTTTTCGGCCTACTCCCACCCATCCATTAAAATCACCTAGCAAAATCAACCTTTCATTTAACTGGCATAATCTTAAAACATCTCTTAGCTCCTCCCAAAACTTTTCTCTTCCATCCTGCTCACATTTATTTTTAGTCAAACCCGTGTTTACAGGAGCATATACTCCTACAACAAAAATACGGGTCAGACCCACTTTCATTCTTAACCATACTAATCTAGCATTCACACAATCATACTCTTTCACACATTGAGCCATTCGAGCAGAAAGAAGGAGACCAACTCCCTGGCAGGCTCTAGTAGTCATTGGTACCCCGGACCAGTATGCCGTATAAGGTCCATGACTAGCTATCTCACATCCCTTTCGCTTCGTTTCATTCACACAAAGAATATCAATCTTTTTATCATCCATCATTTGACATACCTCATTTAATTTCTCTTTCATTCCTCCTCCTACATTCAACGTGGCAAAACGGCACTCCGTAGACCGCTTTTCGCCCTCATTGGGATCGAGACGTGAAGGGTTGCGAACCGCATCGCCGTCATTTGGACTTTTAAAATTTTTTATACAATCCATAGCGTTCCCACGAGTAGTAGGGTATTAAACGATCCACCCCCACAGAGCCCTTGTGTGGAGGCAAGGTGGAATCACCGCTGTGCCCTGTGACCACCAACACATGCACCCTCCGTTTTTGACCAGCTTACCCTCTGGCCGCGAATCCCTCAGCACGGGTCGGTTTACACCTTAGATCGGGGGTTATATTTTGGAGTTTTCCTTCTCCTAGATAAGTTGCAGCGCAATGCTTATGAGGCTCATCTCCCCAGGTTATATTTCGGAGTTTTCCTTCTCCTAGATAGGTGGCAGCCCAATGCTAACGAGGCCTATCTCCTCGGGTTATATTTCGGAGTTTTCCTTCTCCTAGATAGGTTGCAGCCCAATGCTAACGAGGCCTATCTCCCCGGTGTTAAATATAATGAATTAATTTGTTCTTAGAGTCTAATTATATTTTGAATATTACATATTTATGCAAATAATACAATAGTATTCTATTTATGTAAATTTCATTGTAATGAATGTACTTGATTGTAAAAAATATTATTTAAGGGTTGGAGAACGACTTATAAGGAAACTTCTAAAAGAAAAAAGAGAAAGTCAAAATTTCTACACCAGGAAAAATACGGAAGAGGGTAAAATTAAAGTCGATGATTTTAATCTCGGTGTCAATAGACAAAAAATACATCAATTTTACAGTGTGCGAAAAGAAATTCCTAAAATACCAAAGTTAATGATTGTATTTCAAGAGGAGATAGATTTTAAAGGGAAAGAGCGACTTACAAAGTCGCAGCTTTATGAAATAATTAAAACACAAGCATAAGCAAAGGTATGAAATTGAGGAAATCCGTAAAAACAATGGGCGTAGCGTGTTAAGGTTTCTACCATACCATTGCGATTAAATCCAATTGAAATGATTTGGAGCTCAATGAAACAAAACATAACAGAGCAGAATATTAAATACTCTAATTCCGCAACGCCTAAATTAATTGCACAGGCTATTAATAAAATAACCATAAACGAATGGGAAAATCACTGATATTACGTGAAAAAAATTGAAAACGAATACAGATAAAGGGATACATATTTAGATGAGCCTTTCATTATGACTTTAGACAGTGACAGTGAGACTGAAAGTGATGATTCATATGATGAAGTGACTGACGATTCAAATGACTTGGGAATACCTTTTTTTTTTTTTTGCGGTGGCCTATGGACGTCGCACCCCGCCAAATCGGTCCGGGGTGACGGAAGAGGCGGCGCGAAACCCCATTGACCCACCCTGCAAGCACCTCTTCTTCACCGTACGAGCGGGCCACCGGTAGACTTGGGAATACCTGGAATATGTCCATTACAAAAAAAAATGCCATATACTTGTAGATCATAATTATTGTGTTAAAATGCATTGATGGTTGATGGTTGTATCACATTTATTAACTTTCCATCCGTGAGCCCACGGTTGAAAATGCTATAATTCCATTTTTGATGACTTCCACAGAAAATTCTGTAGAGTGATGAATATTGTTTTCTAAACACCACATGGGAAAGTACTTACCGATTTTATTGCAAATAGAATCTACTGGCAACACTAAATGCGATAGCAGCGACGCTGTCACCGGGTCAGATAAGTTTGTGGTACTATATATCAAATTGTTTTTATATTTTTAAAATCTCAGCAAAGACACCAGCGATTTCAATGAAATTTACTATACAGATTTAGGGAGTGACGAATCGGTTAATTATCGGTAAAAAGATAAAGTTTTATTTATAGAAAATATTGTTTTATTAACGTTCTCTAAACTATTACAATATGAAGACAAATTTGGTTGCTGTCTTTGAGAATAATCAATGCTTAATTCGGAAATCGAGCAGTCTAATCTCAACGACGCCGGGTTAGATCCTTAGTATACCTTTTTTTTATTATTTTACTATTTTTATTGTTTTAATGTTTATTTTTTATTATCGTATGAATTATTTTTATAATATCTTATTTTTTTTTAAAGATGATATCTTCCAAAAAACATTACCTTTTTTATTATTTTCATTTATAAACAATTATAATGCTTTTCATTATTTTATCATATTTTATGAATTATTTTTATATATCTAAATTTATTTTCCAAAAAACACTAAAAAGAAAATACTGAGCTAAGTTCGACCAACCTGATATTATTTTATAAAGTAAAGTTAACAAGCGTCAGAAGACTTCTATCCAAACAGCTCGAACTCATTTATAATTTATGTAAATATAATTTATCTATTAGTGGATTTCTTCCAGAACATAAGACTTTATCTCAAAGTCATAATAGCTACCATATGTCAAGGATCAATTTACTTAGCATCCCTTATCCTTACTGAAATTATTCTTGATGTTTAGTTCCATAAAAGTGTATATACTGGGTAGATTAAAGAAAGAAACACTCTCCTGGTATGCAAGAACTAATTGATAACGATCTAGCTATAGTCGTGGGTGATTTGACCAGGGATCAATTCACCATACAAACTAAAGCCTATCCTAGCCTAAAGCATAAGTGGTATTTATCGTAGCATAAGGCATAGATATTCAAAACTGTATCCTTTCGAATGAGCCAAGGCAAAGATGATGTTAGTTGTCTAAGCACTGGTCTTTCAATCGATTGTTTGTGAATGCGCAATCCTAGTGCGGATAGAGAGTCCTTTATGCGACCCAACAACGATTTACCCTGTTTTGGGTATCATCATCATCACAGCCCATAAATGTCCCATTGTTGGGCTCAAGCCTCCTCCGTAGTGGACGGGAAATTAACCTACTATACCGCGCTGGTCAGATGTATTGGTATAGGTTTTGTTTCGAGTTTTCCTTCTCTTGCATAGATGTTATATGCATTTTATATCTCTTAGTCGTCTCTTACGATCACCAATGGGTAAGATAGGGGGTGGTAAATTCTACTCTTACTCCGTCACCACACGGATAATTTTGGGTGTACTTTGCATCAATTAATTCTAGTAAAGTCTTCTATTTTACAAGGATTTTTTTTTATCACGAGATTGTGAAATTCTCCGTTATCCAATATATTTAGTTGCATCAATAAAACGCTTAAGGAAATTTGACTAACTGTTTTTTTGTTTTAAAACAAAATTCGCACTTTGCTAGAGGCAGTACAAAATACTTGATATAGGACCTCACTAAAGTTTTAGCGGAACGTAACATTGTAAAAAGAAAATGACGCTTAAGAATTTTGGCCGCTGGCTCCGGCCTAAATTGCGTATTGTGTGGTCTTGTTTTGATGACCTACATTCGTTACGTTGGGGTACGAACCTACAAGCTTTAGTCCAAAAACAACGTAAACGTTATTAACAAAGTGCTTTCACGTATAATATCTACAATATCTACCTGAAAATACGGTCTCAATTTATTAAATAGAGATGTTTCCTCTGGGTTATTATTACCTTGTAAGAAACCAATGAAATTATATGGTAACTAATGGATTTAGTACTTAAGTATTTGGTGTTAATTCTATGGTTATTATAGGTAAACCAAAACCTTAATACTTCTAATCGGAAGTCAATGATTTTTCATTTGATTGGAAAACAAAAACTACAACTGCTGGTTAGCGTTAGCTCCTCTGTTTATAAAGATCAATATATATAAAACTAGCTTCTGCCCGCGGTTTCGCCCGCGTAAAAGGTTACTTTACTAGGTTTTTATCGCCTATTTTTATTTTACCCCTTAAGGATATTTTTTTTACAAAATGTTAATGTCACATTTATTTATTTCAAATCAATAGTCTAAAAATAAGTTTCAAGGTTCTGGCTTTAAAAATGACGATACTTCCTTACAACTTTTCATCCCCCTTTACAACATTTTTTTAATTAAAAAGTTCTAGCCTATGTCCTTTATCAGACTCTAGACTATCTGTGTACGAAATTTCATTTAGATCGGTTCAGTAGTTTTGGCGTGAAAGAGCGACAGATAGACAGACAGGCAGAGTTACTTTCACATTTATAATATTGGTAAGGAAGTAAGGATTAACTTTAATATCCAATTGAATACATCTCTTATGTATAGGCATCTAATTTTTTTTCTCAGCGTAGGTATATATAGATTCAACTTTTAGGGTTGTTCGTAGTACTAGTAGCTAGCCTAATGGCGATTGGGAGGGAGTACGGTAGATTGTGGGCCACGGAGGGCGTGTGTCTAGACCATAGATTACTAGAAAAAAATCATGCCGTTCTTATCTCTTTTCCCTTTTTTTTGATAGGCTTATGATCTGGACACAAATCGCAATCGCAACCTATTTCACAGTACTAAAAATTAAAAGATCTAATGTGGGTTTCATCTCTCGCCTCTATATAAAATTCATCATCATTCTCCTACTCTTATCCCAATTACTTGAGGTCGATACAATATGTACCCTTCTTTCATAGTACATATCGTCAAAGTTATTGGCAATAGTTTTATGACCGGTCGCCTGCCAGATGCCAATACTCCTTAGGAATGTAATTGTTGACCAAACGACATCAAATGGAGTTGGCCCAGGCCGTTATAATACTCTTAGTCGTCCTTCACGATATTCACGAGTAAATTAAGCGTTGACAGTATTTCTAGTCGCTACCAGACAGCATCTCTATATAGATGTATAATAGTTATAATTGCCCCAACCCATATGCGTCTCACTCCTGAGTTCGCACCTTCTCCGCAATAGGAAATAAATTGGTCTACCATAACTCGGGTTAGACAAGTCTAATATAACTTTGTTTTGCGTACATATTAGCGCTTAGTCATTTTACCACATCCACGAGCAAGAAGCATTTTTTTTTTGTATTGCCAACGGTGGCAAACGAGCATGCAGCGCACCTGATGGTAAGTGTTACTGCCGCCTATGGACCTTAGCAATACCAAGGGTAGAGCAAGGCCGCTGCCTACCAATACAAACCCCAAACCCACCTAGATGGGCTTTCGGCTCTCTCGCTCACCTAACGAAGCGCAATAGCATATAGCCATTACTCAGACGTTGATATTCTGCAAGAGTGTGGTACTACCCCAGAGGGACCGGCCCGCGGCTGTAGACAGAGAACTGTCAACAGCGTGGTCCTACAACTAATAGAAAAAAAAGCTGGTGAACTGTATTATAGTTTAGAATTAACTTTATTGTAAGTGCTATTGAATAAAAATAAAATAATCTAAATAAAAACTAAAGTTTTTGCCACTATCATTGTTAAGCATTTACAATTTCGCCGTTTGCCGTATTTAAATAGAGAAAAAAAAAGCAGAGCACTTTTTCAGTTGTGATAATCTGACCGTCGTCGTTGGAACAATGGGTACGGTGGAATGAGGCTCGTGAGTGCCAGCCTACTCAATTACACAGAGACAATACCGTTCTTGTACAAAACAATGTGCTTGATTTGTGTACGGCTTTATATTAGTCTGTTTTTCTTTTTTTTTTTCACAAAGTTTTTTTATACGGTCATTCACTTTGTAGACAATTTCTTTTAAGTAAGGTACATGCATACATACATATCATCACGCCTTATCCCTTGCAGGGTAGGCAGAGAGAAAAGAGTGCCGGAGAACTCTATCCTTGCATACTTCACTCGCTTCCTCAACATTCATAATTCTCTTCATACACGCTCGCCGGTTTCGGAGACTCTTGTCTTCACCTTCCTTCAGTACGTGGCCAATCTGGTCTAGGGAGGTTAGCCTCGGTCTCCCCCGATACCTACATCCTTCCACTTTCGAATTGTATATCTTCTTAACTAGACGTTCGTTCAGCATTCTTTCCACATGTCCGAACCATCGGAGCATTCCCTTTCGCATCTTTACACCAATACTCTCTTTCATACCTACTCGCTCTCTTACGTCGTCGTTACGAAAGCGATCGGTCAGCCTATATATATATATATATATATATGTATTAAGTAAGATAAGACTGTAATTATATAGTAAGACTAAAGGTTATGAATATATGAAACTTTTTATTACCTACCGGAGTCTTCGTGAGATCTTTTTTTTTATTTTTATTAAATCTCTAAAATAATCATGATCTTTTCATCATTTCAGCTCATACACGTCCCACTGTTTTCCACAGGGAAATTGATCTACTATACTACGCTGGTCAGACGTGTTGGTATAGTGAATTGTTTCGAGTTTTCTTTCTCGCGTACAGATGTTATATGCGTTTTATATCCCTTAGTTCGATGCTCCAATGTTTCGGACATGTGCAAAAAATGCCGAACGAACGTTTGGTTAAGAAGATATAACAAAGCAAAAGTGTAAGGATGTAGGTACTGGTGGAGACCGAGACTAACCTATCGTGATGATACGTATGTATGTATATCCCTTAGTCGTCTTGTACGATCACCTACGGGTAAATTGTATTGGTGGTGAATTGTATTCTTACCTCCGTCATCATACGGAAAATAATAAATGGAACTAAATACTGTGGCATATCCTGAGCTCTATAATATGTCCATGAGACTCAACGAGATTTAAGAACACTTTTCCTCTCATGGTAGATAGTAATTAGGCATTATTCTTTGACAATTTTTCCTTTAATCATCAAAATTTATCGTTCTCCTACTCTTATCCCAATTACTTGGAGTCGATACAATATGTACTCTTCTTTCATAGTACATGTTGTAAAAGTTATTGGCGATAGTTTTATTATGACCGGCCACCTGTCAGGCGTCAACCCTCCTTGGGAATGTAATTGTTGACTAAACGGCATCAGATGGAATTGATCCAGGTTGTTAAAAGGCTCTTAGTCGTCTTTTACGACATCCACGAGCAAAGTAAGGGTTGGTAGTATTCGTAGTCGCTACCACACAGCTTATTGGTAACTATTGAAACATATAGTTAATATTCGGTTTTGTGCTGATACAATCTAATAAATCCGTACAATATTGAACAATACCAAATCATATTCGAATAATATGCATTTATCTGGGGATTATTATCAAATCTCGGTTGATGCTGTTTTTGGTTAAATGTCTATATCATCGAATTCATATTAATTTATGATAATAATTGATAGATTAATTTCAAATTATAAATACGACACCAATCGCGTAGTGGTATAAGTCATGTCTTTCAGCAAAGTGATATTGGTTCGATTTGAAAGAAATATTAGTATCTCATTATCAAATATCTATGCTCATATACGTTCTACTACTGGGTTCAAGCTTGCAGAAAAGGAAGGAAATTGACGTGCTTTTTTTTTTGTCATTTTTTTTGTGACGGTCTATGGTCTGGTCACAACCCACTAAATCCGTCCGGGGCGACAGATAAAGCGGCGCGCGACCCTATAAACTCGCCCCGCAATTTACCTCTCCATGAAACCCAGTCTTCGTCGTTCGTGGCATGCTATACCATGCTATTCAAACGTGTTGGTATAGAGTTTTATTGCTAGTTATCCTTCTCTTGGGTAGATTCTATATGCATATTATTCCTTAGTCGTCTTTTACCATACCCCCGGCAATTAAATTGGTGATTACAAATCATTTTTGCTCTGTTACCAAAGGGAAAATACACTCCACTATTTTTAAATGCGAGTAAAATTTCAATGTATTAACAATATATTTTCAAACTTCACCTTATATACAAAAGTTTCTATAAAATTCCAGGTATTTATATATATATATATATATATATATATATATATATATGGCCACCGAAGACAAAGATCGGGTACCGGTGGTCCGTTCGCACGGCGAAGAGAGGTGTTTGCAGGGTGGGTCCATGGGGTTGCGTGCCGCCTCTTCTGTCGCCCCGGACCGATTTGTCGGGGCGCGAACACATACATGGTCTACCTTGCGGGAAAAAAAAGGTATTTTTTTATATTACTATATAATCGCTACTACGAATGGCCAGCAACTCTTTCGCCTGTAAAAAGTGTAACAGCTTATTGCCATTGCTAACCTGGCCGCCAATAGTGACATTTATAACTCTATCACATCATTTGATGATGTGATCGATGATAAAGATGTGTATGATATCGATATCATTATCATGATTTCTGAATCATTACTATGATATCATCAGCCTAAGGCAATAGATGCTATGGTATAACGAATATTATTAACGTCTAACTAATAAGCCCCATCATGAAAACACATGAAGGATGTAGGTACCGGGTGAGACCGAGACTAACCTACCTAGACCAGATCGGTCATGTACTGAAAGAAGGTGGAGTCAAGAGTCTCCGAAACCGGTGAGCGTGTATGAAGAGAATTATGAATGTTGAGGAAGCGAGTGAAGTATGCAAAGATAGAGTTTTCTGGCACTCGGTTCTCTCTGCCTACCCTGCAAGGGATATGGCGTGATGATATGTATGTATGAAAACACACATCTGTTTAGTTAACCATAGGTACATTAGCATGGTAATAATAGGATAAAATCCATTTATCCACAACATTGACATTCCATAAACATAGTGCAATTTCCGCACATTTCCATCAGTACACAGTAAAGTTGTCGATTGCGTTTATTTTCATACGAGAATACAAAACAAATATGTTGAATTGATTTCACTACTGTTAGAATCTTTCTGTAGTTGAAACACTTTGGCCTTTTTAATACTATTAAAAAAACTATTTTCTTTTATATTAGCTACCTATAATAGAATGTACCGTATTTTATAAAAAAATAAATTAAACTATTATCATCATCATTTCAGCTCATATATGTCCCACTTATATGAGCTGAAATGATAATGATGATGATGCACTTGTTGGGTTCGAGCCTCCTTCATAACGGGGGGAAACTGACCTACTATATCACGCTGGTCCGACGTATTGGTATAGGGTTTAATTTCGAGTTTTCCTTCTCTTACATAAATGTTATATGCATTTTATATCCCTTAGTCGTCTCTTACAATCGCCCATGGCTAAGATAGGGATGGGGGTGGTGAATTGTATTCTTACTCCGTCACCACACGGCAAAATAAAACTATGATTCCTAAAAATAGATCACAGTACAACCTATCAAGTCGCTTTGCTAATCTAAACCATTCTTAAATTCAATAGAATATAAAAAAAATCGTCTAAAATAGTCCAGCCTTTTACGATTCAATCACATACGAACAAAACAATTATATTAAACACACTATGCTATAGATATATGGTAGCGGCTACGAATACTACCAACCCTTACTTTGCTCGTGGATGTCGTAAAAGACGACTACGAGCCTTATAGCGACCAGGGCGAACTTGATCTGACGCCGTTTGGTCAACTATTACATTCCCAAGGAGATTTGACGTCTGGCAGGCGGCCGGTCATAAAACTATTACCAATAACTTTTACAATATATACTATGAAAGAAGAGAATAATTTGTATCGACCCCAAGTAATTGGGATAAGAGTAGGAGAATGATGATACTATGCGATGGATATTAATTTATCTAAAATAAAAATTAAATTTTATGTAACACGATATCCCTTAGTCGTCTATTACAATCACCCAATGTGTAAGATAGGGGGTGGTGAATTGTATTCTTACTCCGTCACCACACGGAAAATTAAGTTTGTACATTTAACTCACATATCATTTACAGTTTAAAATTAAAATATTTACAAAATAAAAAATAAAATAAATAAGATTATCAGGCATCAAAAATATCCTCGCATCACTGCCCACCAGTAATGTACCCAGAAGATTGGCATGATTACCACGTTGAATGGTAATGCTTATATTTTTTTCCAATAAGGCAGTCTTCTGACAACATGAAGCAGCGATTAGCCTTTTTGCGATCTCTTTGTATACATACATACATACATATCATCACGTCATATCCCTTGCAGGGTAGGCAGAGAGAACAGAGTGCCAGAGAATTCTATCCTTGCATACTTCACTCGCTTCCTCAACATTCATAATTCTCTTCATACACGCTCGCCGGTTTCGGAGACTCTTGACTCCACCTTCCTTCAGTACGTGACCAATCTGGTCTAGGTTAGGTTAGGTTAGGTTAGCTTTCGCATTGTATATCTTCTTAACCAGACGTTCGTTCGGCATTCTTTCCACATGTCCGAACCATCGAAGCATTCCCTTTCGCATCTTTACACCAATACTCTCTTTCATACCTACTCGCTCTCTTACGTCGTTGTTACGAATGCGGTCGGTTAGCCCAACTCCACAGATTTTCCGTAAAGATCGCATTTCGACCGCATTAATTCTACTTTCGTGCTCTTTTCTGCATACCCAACACTCGCTTCCATACAGTAATGTTGGGACAAGCACTGCGTTATGTGTTGCTACACGTGCCTTCTGGCTGAGGTGGTGGCTACCGAGAAGTTGTCCCAACGCTCCGTTCACTCTATTTTCCGCATTTACTTTTCGCTCTATATCAGTGGTGTACCCTCCATCTCGGCTAAATCCACATCCAAGATATACAAATTCATTCACTGGTTCTAGTACATCATTACCTATTGTTACTCTTACATCTATTCCAGCTTCATCTCTTTCAAAGACCATTATTTTGGTTTTGCTCACATTCATGCGTAGAACCCTTTTTCTCTTTGTATATATTGTGAATATTTGGACCCCACGGCCCAAGAGTTTTAACCTCAGACGGCTCAAAAATATAATTGACAATAAGGTTATTGCACTTTCGCCTTTTAAGAGCTATGCGATTATACTGTATACGAATCTTTTTAAAATTCTTATAGTGATTGAATATCATAATTTCAAGAGTATTTGCAACATAGTACACAAAACCGTATTTAATAGCGTCGTATAAAGTATGCTTTTGTTATTTATACATCGTATAAACTCTATTGTGATGATTGCCATGTAAAAGCATGGTAATAAAATAAAGCTTTTAGTTTTACGAGAATATCGCCTTAACACTTACTAAGTAAGTTAGGTTAAGTTAATACAGTTAGATCTAATTTTTAGAAAGAGGTTGGTCAATAATTGTAATTCAACTGGTTAGTGTTCAGGAAAATTGGGACGATTCATCATCTCAGTTCATATAAGTCCCACTACTGGGTAAGCCTTCTCCAAAATAGGAGAGGGAATTATCAATACGCTGGTCAGACGGGTTGATAATGTCTTACATAGATGTTCTGCATATTCATCATCACAGCCCATATACGAGTATATCCCACTGTTGATTTCGGAACTCCTCCGTAATGGGAGGCAAATTAACTTACTATACCGCACTGGTCAAACGTGGTGGTATAGGGTTTTGTTTTGAGTTTTTCTTCTCTTGCATAGATATTATATGCGTTTTACATCCCTTAGTCGTCTCTTACGATCACTCACGGGTAAGTTAGGAGGTGGTGAATTATATTCTTACTCCGTCACCACACGGATAAACGTAACGCTTAAAACATTCTGCATATTATATCCCTTAATTTTCTTTTGTAACACCTACCGCCAAGAAAAGGCTGATGATTTGTATTCTTACTACATCACCACATGGAAAGGTCGATAACCTCGGTTAATATACTGCAGTTTTAAAAAAGTTAAGTTCTTTTTTCTTAAGGTAATAATACTCTCACTACGAAAAAAAAAATCATTGTGTTATGGGGAATTATTCAAACATGCAAGACAATTTCACTTAGACAATGACTAAACTGAAAGACTAAAAACGTGAAGATATTTATAACTCGACACTGGCACCAATAGCTCGTATAAGTAGCTGATTGCCAATACATAAGAAGAAAAAGAAGAAGACCAAACGCGATAGAATCTGTAAAAGTAGTTATATTTCAAATGCATAATGATAAAATCGTTGCGAAATCAAATAATTCTACTGTGACAATAAACGATGAAATTTTTCGAAATGTTGAAACAGTAAAAATAAAATGTCTATTTTAAATCCTATTTTCACGTAAACATTGGAATAAATATCTTGCGAAAATTTCATCGTTATTTTAATATTAACTTGTGAGAGTTTTTTTACAGATTCAATTCGATTTCTCGGTCTGTCGAAGCAAGATATTTAATTTATTCTCATCCAACTGTCCGTGAATTTACTTACGGTGTTGTTATGTAGAAAATAACACTACGTTTTAGTAAGACAATAAAATAGTTCGCATCAAATGGAGTAGGTATTTTTTTTTTTTTTTTTTTTTTTGGTGGACTATGGATTAGCCTCGCCCCGCCAAATCGGCCCGGGGTGACGGAGAAGGCGGCGCGTGACCCCATAGACCCACCGTAAAACTCCTCTCTCTTCGCCGTGCGAGCGGGTCACCGGGACCCGATTTTTAACTTCGGTGGCCCGCCCGGCGGTTCACCCTCGCGGGTTCCTCTCGTCGACGCCCCGACAGATTTTGCCGTCGGGGCGTCGCCCTCACGCGGTGGCCTCACGTCGGGTGACCGGACAATTCCCCGGTCCGATCACCCGAAGCCTCGGTTAGGGCGGCATCAGGCGCAGGTATTCGCGCCTGCGCCGCCCCGGCCGCTGGCGGCGGCCCGGGGCGCGGGAATCCTCCCTTGCCCGTTCCGCCGCTTCCTTCTGCGAGATGACAGCCTCGCAGAAGGAGGCGACCGCGTCCCAGTTCCTGATGCTGTCGACCATCGCCCTCGCGACGGCCGGCAGCGTCAGGTCGGCACCGATGACAGCGACGAGGTCACGGCGCTGCCGCTCCCATCCCGGACACACCTCCAGCGTGTGTTGCGCCGTGTCCTCGTCACTCCTGCAGTGGTGGCAGGCCGGAGTCCACTCCCTATACACGACCCTGTGCAGGTACAACCCGAAACACCCGTGCCCCGTCAATACCTGCACCAGCCGAAAGGTGAGGACTCCGTGCCGCCGCTCCATCCACTCTATCAATACGGGCCGGAGGGCCTCAACGGTCTCCACACCGTGCCTAGGCCTCTCCAGCCGCGTAGCCCAACGGGCGATGACGTCTCGGCGGGCATCCACGCGCCAGGTGGCTATCTCGCTCAACGATGGGGAGCCACCTTCTTCGCGCGCTGTGATAACCCGCCGGTAGAGGTCGGAGAGCATCTCTGCCTCTAGGTCCCACGGGGGTGTCCCGGCCAACAGGCACGCCGCCTCTGTCGACACCGTGCGGTACCCGCGAATGGCTCTGACCACCATGGCTCTCTGTGGCCTCCACAGAACCGCCCTGAGCTGGGCGTTCAGAGCCCTCGCCCACACGGGTGCGCCGTACATGGCCATTGAACGGATGACCCCCGCATACAGCCGTCGGCCCTCGAAACTGGGTCCGCCCACGTTCGGCATGAGTCGAGAAAGGGCGGACGCCGCGCCGACAAGCCGGGGAGCAATCTGTCGGAAATGCTCCCGGAACCACCATCGCCCGTCGAGCACCAGACCCAAGTAACTCATATGGGCCTGGATGCTGATGTGGATGGAGTTTACCACTATCGAGGCGCCGATGGGTAGCCTCACACGGGGCCCATGGAAAAGTAGGGCCTCCGTCTTGTTTAGGGCCACCCTGAGCCCCAGCGCCTCGATCCGCCTGACCATCTCCTCGGTGCCGAGAGTGGCCAGGCTCGCCGCCTCTTCGAGTGTCCTGCCCCGGGCTGTGACGAGCGTGTCGTCAGCGTAGCACACCAAGCTCAGCCCGGGGGGGAGACTCCCTCTCAACGCCCAGTCGTACCCGATGTCCTACAGGGTCGGCCCCAGAACCGACCCCTGTGGAACGCCGCAAGACATGGGCGTCCGCACAATGTCCCCTGCGGGACCCGCGCAGAGGATACTGCGGCCCTCCAAATAGTCTGCCACCAGCCGCCTGAGGTACAGGGGCACTCCAAGGAACCGGAGCGCCTCCCTGATGCAGCCGAATGGCAGACTATTGAATGCGTTGGCGATGTCCAACGACACTGCCAACAGCACTCCCTTCCCGGCGACGGCCTCCGCGGCCGCCTGCCTCAGGCGTAATAGGGCCCCGATGGTCGAACGCCCCCTCCGAAACCCATACTGAGCGTCCGACAGATCGGGCCCCACCTCCTCCAGGTGTCGGACGATGCGGGCAGCGAGCACACGCTCCAGCAGCTTACCCACATCGTCGAGGAGCACGATGGGCCTGTAGGCCGACGGCAAATCCGGGGACCGTCCCAGCTTTGGCAGGAGAACCAACCTCCCTTCCTTCCAGCACTCAGGGAACCGTCCAGACGTCAGACAGGCGTTGAACAGCTGCCTGAGGCGAGGCTCGAAGTGCTCGAGGAGCGACGTCAGCACCCGGACTGGAATTCCGTCCGGGCCGGGGGCCGTGGTGGCGGAACGAATCTTCGCCACGGCCGCCCCCACTTCCGACTCCGTCACGGGCGGAACACTCTCGTCGTCGTCGGCCTCCCGGTCCTGATCTGGCGGAGCCATGACCGGGGGCGTGTGTTCCGACTGCCGTGGAAACAGCTCCTCGACCACCCTACGAAGGAAGTCGGGCTGGAGGGTCTCGGTGAGGGGGGGGGGGGCCCGCGCGCGAAGCTTGTTCAGCGCCGCGCGATATGGGCGACCCCAGGGGTCACGGTCGAGACCGTCCAGCATCTCCTGCCAACTCGCGCCCTTGGCGGCTCGGATGGCCAGCCGAAAGGCAGTCCGCGCACTGCGGTACGCCTCGTACAGCTGGCCCTCCCGCTCGACGTCGCGGTGACGCCGCCGGCTGCGGGTGTAGGACCTTCGGGCACTGATACACGCCGCACGAAGGTCCGCCAGTCTTGGGGACCACCAGTAGACCCCCTGCCTCCGAGGCGGACGCCGCCGCACTCTGGGCATGGCCGCATCGCAGATCTGCGTTAACGCACTGCGAATGCGGACAGCCTCAGCGTCCACTCCGTCCGCTGGGGGTGGTGAGGACAGCCACGTACTGACAATGGCCGCCTCCGCCAGTAGATCCCTGTCAAGACGACCCACAGCCCACCGCGGAAACGCGGGAGCTCCGTCCGCCCTGTGACCCCTACCGGGTTCCCGGGGGGAGACCTCCATCCGGATGTACCGGTGGTCCGACAGGGTCTCCGCCTCCTCCAGGACACTCCAGTTCCTCACCCGTGGCGCGACAGCGGGGCTAGCGAACGACAAGTCCACTATCGACCCGCCCTGCCGCCGCACACACGTGTTCACCGAGCCTCTGTTCAGAACACAGAGGCCCAGTGAAGCCGCCCACTCGTTGACCGCCCGCCCGCGGTCGTCCGTCGTAGGGGACCCCCACGCCGTGGATTTGGCGTTGAAGTCCCCCAGAACCAGGACGAGGCCCGGTGCCAGTCGCCGTATCGAGGCCTCCAAGGTGGTGAGTGAGGCCCCGAAATCGTCCATCCTCCTAGTGGGGGAGAGGTATACGCTGTAGAGCGTGACCCCTCCCCACTCCGCCGCGACAAATTCCTCGCCCCTATCCAAAAGGGACAAGGACGGGAAGTGCCGCTGCGCTGAGACGACGATTGCCGCAGTACCGTTTCGACTGACCACCCAATTGGGGCGATCAGGCACGGCGTACGGTTCCGCGACTACTGTGTGACTACGGTGTTATTGCGGGCGACTTCAGCGGTCCGGCAGGAGCCGGAGCCGTCTTCCTCCTCAGGGCGGGTCCCTTCGGAGCTGGGCCAGGGCCTTTGGGCTTAGGCCCGGCCGCGGCCGCGGCGTAGCTCCCCACGCGGCCACCCTGACAAGGCAGCGGGGCGGGGGCTGGTGCCACATGCGGCCGCTTGTCCGCGGCGAGAGGTCGTCGGACACGTGGTTCTGGAGGCAACCTCGCCTCCAGAACGGCGAAGCGCGCATCGACGAGCTTGCCCACTGCGCCGATGATTTTGGCGAGGGCCTCGTCCGATATGCCTCCCACCTCAAACGGGGTCGGCTGAGCCTCCTCAGGGGCCCGTTCTACGGCGCCTGGCGGCTTTGGCGCCGCAGGGGCGCTAGCCGGCGGCAAGTGGTCCGCGGGGAGAGGCGTCAACCTCACCACCGGGACAGGGAGTCTCGCCGCGGCGACTGCGCCAGCGTCAGCCGGCGGCGCGCGCTTCGCGGCGGCAGGCGTCTTCCTCGCCGCGGGGACGGGTGTGACGGTGACGCCATCACCCAACGTCGTCGGCGCCGCAGCGCGAGGCGGCTTTGGCGCCGCAGCGGCCGCTGAGTAGCCGGTCTTGGCTGGTGGCGCGGCTGGCGCAGGAGACACGAACAGCGCCACCTGCGCCTTGAGGTCGGCCACGTCGATCAGCAACTGGCGGTTTGCCCGACGCATCTCCGCCAGCATGTCGCCCAGGTTCCTGTTTCGGGTCCGCAGGCCTGACATCTCGCCTCTAAGGCGGACATTTTCGGCCTGTAGATCCGTGGCGTCACCGGCGCGGACAGCGACCGCCGCCGCCCTTTCTACAGCCGAGGTCCCTCGCCCTCTTCGGGAGGCCATGATCTTAGGTGGAGGCATGTTGGCCACGCTCCCCTCGGTTTCGGCGCTCGAGCTGCCTCCCTTACTCAGGGGGCGCTTTCGCACCTGCGAGGGGAGGGCCTCCTCCTTCTTAGTCGCAGTCGCCGGCGGCGTCTTTGCTGCTAGACGCGCCGACGACCTAGTGGGGCCTTCACCAGCCGACCCGCTGCCCTCTTTGGACGGCCCTGCGGGAATATCACCGCCCTCGTCCATTCTGACGGTAGATCCGCCGCCCTCGTCTTCGGACGGCTCTGCGACATCGCTGTCGGCCTCGTCCGTCGACGGCTCTGCTGCGAGTCTACCGTCTTTCTTCTCTTCAGCGGCGGCAGCCTCCCTGCGCGCTCGCCGCTCCTCCAGCCGCCTTTTGTGGCTCAGGCCGTTGCCCCGGGTCTTTCTGGGCGACCTCCTCTTCTTCTTCTGGGCCTCCACGGTTTGTGCCGGGCCCTCGGCGGACGCCTCAAGTCCTGAGGACGAGGCGTCGTTGTCAGTTTTTCTTTGGCTTGACAAGGCCGTGGTGTGAGAATCACAGGGATTCCCGTCGGTAAATGTATTTAATTTTAAGGTATCCATATGATTCCCACGAGTAGGGGAGATACACAACGTCGACCCGGGCAGAGATCCCTTTACCCGGGCAAGCCTACATTTACCAACCAGGGGGTCAGCCGGTACCCTGGCTGGAGCGTGCTAACGACAGAACAACCCATCTGCCATGCATCTTCTCGCCGCACGCCAGAACTTAAGATTCTGGGTGATTTCCGAGTCCGAATGTTACTTCGAACTCTTTATAGAGGTTGTCTTCCTCGCGGTCCGGGCGGTTAAGCCAAGACCCTCGCTCCTGAAACTAAGACAAGCAAAGAATCAGGTTTACGATGTGTGGGCGGTGGCATGTGCCTGCCCAGCCCTCAAATAAATGAGTGACTGAGCCCGTCCCAATATTTCGCGTCCTATACCCTCTACTACGACTGTAGTAGAGTAAGGAGCGAAATCGCGCAGATATTCGCTACGGACGACAGTACAACAGAAGAACTGGGAACCGCCGCCCGCACCCAGGGTACACCGCGTGGAGGTTTCTGGGATAGTACCCCATGGAGTAGGTATACGGATATTGGAATAACTTGTGAGTGAGGTTGTAAATTTTATGAAAACACATTTCTTTTTCTTTTTTATATTATTAAGAGTTTCGCAATTCAATTTTGTTATTTTTATTTATGTATATTGAAGCATATCTTCATCATATACAGATGGACTTGTGAAATTCTATTTTTTTTCATTTAATAGACTCGTTTAATCTGAAATATTAATTTTGGATTAAATTCGAATAAAAATTTAAAGACGTCATTTTTTCCATTTTATTTTCTTATAAGTCTATATCTACCAGTAAATAAGCTCTAAGGCATAAATTCTTGAATTACATAGACTTTTTCTTTCATTCATTCATCTCAGCTCATACACGTCCCACTATTCGGCTCGAGCATCCTCCATAATGGGAGTGCAATTGACCTACTGTACCATGCTGGTCAAACATGTTGGTATAGGGTTTTGTTTCGAGTTTTCCTTCTGTCGCTTAGATGTAATATGCGTTTTATATCCCTTAGTTGTCTCGTACGATCACCCACGGGTAAGATAGGGGGTGGTGAATTGTATTCTTACTCCGTCACCACACAGATAAAGCAAAGACTTTAGAAACATAAAATGAACGTACACAGATAACATCCAGACTCAGAATTATAATTTACGAATCGCACAAAAAATAACCCTGTGTGGGAATTTAATTCGTCACATACTTGGTATAGTTATACGAGTAGTATTGATTCATTTCAACATCACTTGAAAAGGCATATCTTTAACTTTGAACGTAGATACACTAATGGATGGATAGAACTTACTTGATAATAAATCATTTGGGTAGCCCTTGTATTGATGGCTTCCGGCTTCGAGCACGTGAAAAGTGGCTTTTACAATAAGAAATTTGATCACTAAATTATGCCAAAAGAACATATTAATTGGATAAAAAGTATCTTGTATTTTAAACCAGATAATAGTCTATATGTATACTAATTTTTATTCAAATCTGTTCAATGGTTTATGCATGATTGAGTAACAAACAATCCTCTAACAATTTTC
Organism: Lymantria monacha; assembly: GCA_905163515.2. Classification (NCBI taxonomy): domain Eukaryota; kingdom Metazoa; phylum Arthropoda; class Insecta; order Lepidoptera; family Erebidae; genus Lymantria; species Lymantria monacha. The sequence continues at coordinate 4,400,025 of LR991102.1, forward strand.
GCAAGCACACATTTCAGATTTACAATACTAGCTACAGCAGTTTCGCCCCCGTAAATAGTAACTTTCCCAAAGTCAACTATAATGTTATGCGAAGGGAACACATTAATGGGATAAAAGTATCCCTTGTGTTAATCTAGGAAATGGTCTATCTGTATGCTAATTTTAATTTAAATTTGTTTAACGGTTTACGCGTGATTGAATGACAAACATAAAATATTTTCACAAACTTCGACATTTATAATATTAGTAGGAAGTAGGATTAGGATAATGATGGCCACTTATTGTCCTTTTCCTTCCTTTTCAATACAATAATACTTAAATAAAACCAAACGCCAAGTCCAGATGTTCCTATGTTACATATTATGGTTCCTATTTTATTTAAATGGCAGATATAAAATCCCAAACTTTAATACGTAAAAAAAAATATTAACGACCTCACAAATCATGGTCAGTCTTACATAATAAAACAAACCTATTTATTTGGAAAACCTCTGTACCTCAAATAAGAGTGGCTATAATAAAAATTTATAGGCAATTTGTGGAGTGAAATACAGCCTCCTTACTTCAGTCTTTGTTTGGATAATGAAAGTTTTCTGTGGCAAGTACAAAGACAACGTGTGCGTGGGTAGACCGAGGAAATAATCGACGCCTTTACGCTTCTAGAACATGAAAAGGTAAGCAGTATTCTTACTATACTTGTAGTCTTATAACATAGCTTTTTCTAAGTAATCCTTACTAATATTATAAATGCGAAAGTAACTCTGTCTGTCTGTCGCTCTTTCACGCCAAAACTACTCAACCGATCTAAATGAAATTTGGTACACAGATAGTCTAGAGCCTGATAAAGGACATAGGCTACTTTTTAATGCAATAAAAAAGTTGTAAAGAAGGATGAAAAGTTGTGAGGAAGTATTGTCATTTTAAAGCCAGAAGCTTGAAACTTATTTTTAGGCTATTAATTTGATGTAAATACATACATACATACATACATATCATCACGCCATATCCCTTGCAGGGTAGGCAGAGAGAACAGAGTGCCAGAGAACTCTATCTCTGCATACTTCACTCGCTTCCTCAACATTCATAATTCTCTTCATACACGCTCGCCGGTTTCGGAGACTCTTGACTCCACCTTCCTTCAGTACATGACCGATCTGGTCTAGGTAGGTTAGTCTCGGTCTCCCTCGGTACCTACATCCTTCCACTTTCGCATTGTATATCTTCTTAACCAGGCGTTCGTTCGGCATTCTTTCCACATGTCCGAACCATCGGAGCATTCACTTTCGCATCTTTACACCAATACTCTCTTTCATACCTACTCGCTCTCTTACGTCGTCGTTACGAATGCGGTCGGTCAGCCTAACTCCACAGATTTTCCGCAGAGATCGCATTTCGACCGCATTAATTTTACTATCATACTCTTTTCTGCATACCCAACTCTCGCTTCCATACAGTAATGTTGGGACAAGCACTGCGTTATGTATTGCTACACGTGCCTTCTGGCTGAGGTGGTGGCTGCCGAGAAGTTGCCCCAACGCTCCGTTCACTCTATTTCCCGCATTCACTCTTCGCTCTATATCAGTGGTGTACCTTCCATCTCGGCTAAATCCACATCCAAGATATACAAATTCATCCACTTGCTCTAGTACATCATTACCTATTGTTACTCTTACATCTGTTCTGGTTTTATCTCTTTCAAAGACCATTATTTTGGTTTTGCTCACATTCACGCGTAGACCCCTTTTCTTACAATCTTCTGTCATTGTGTCGACTAGGGTCTGCAGGTCAGTCGCTGACTGTGCCAGCAGGACTGCATCATCTGCATAAAGCAGAGCAGTGACCACTGAGTCGCCCATCTGGACTCCCACATTCATATCGTTCAATCTTTGGAGACATTTATCCAGATATATGATAAACAGCCTGGCTGACAGAGCGCACCCCTGCTTAACGCCGATATTGACGTCAAACCAAGGCGACATTCCATCATCCAGCCGCACACAGGCTCTACAGCCCATGTAACTGGACTGCACAGCCTGTAGCAGTTTACCGTTAATACCATACTCCGGTAAAATGTCCCAAAGTTCCTTTCGTACAACCGTGTCAAATGCTCTCTCCAGATCCACAAAACTGCAGAAAACCCTCTGACCTAGAGCCAGATGCTTCTCCACAATGTTGCGCAGAGAGAACACTTGATCCATGCATCCCCTTCCGCTCCTGAAACCTCCTTGTGTCTCACACAGTAAACCATCGGACACCATCCTCATTCTCCTTTCAATAATTTTTCCATACACTTTTGCTGCCAAACTGGTCAAGCTTATGGCTCTGTAATTTGCGCAGTCATAACGTGAACCCTTGTTTTTAAACAAAGGCACGATGACTGCGCTATTCCAGTCCCTGGGAACCATTCCCGAGCTCCAACATAAATTGAGGAGCAACAGGAACGCCTCCCAGACACAAGAGCCACCGAGCTTGATCATCTCGGCAGACACCATATCAATGCCCGCTGCCTTACCATTTTTCAAACTTCTTATCGCCCATTCAACTTCATCCATACTGATGCCATCGGAGGACGCCGTTGTCGAATGTTGATCTACTAAACCACATCCAACACCGGCGCCAACCGTAGCATCCGCATACATATCGCCAAAATATTCACTCCATCGGCTTAACACGTCTTGTGTTTGTGTAAGAATGTCTCCACCTTTAGACCTTATTTTATTCATTCTGAAGGCTGACCAACCACCCCGAGACTTCTTCACCTCCCTCCAAAAGAGTTTGGTGTTACCCTCGAAGTTTTTAGTCAGCCTATCTTCTGCACTCATACTTGCTCTATCACGTTTCTCTTTCACTAAGGCCTTGGTGTCATTCTTACATTGCCGATATATTTCTTTCTTCTGTTCAGTCATACTGTCATTCAGATTCAAAGAAGAGACATAGTCCAGCCACGCTTCCTTCTTTTGCTCTACGGAAGCTGCCACTTCCGCATCCCACCATGCATCACCATTTGTTTTTCTATGCTTCTTTGAACTTCCACATACTTCTTTCGCTGTATCTACCATACTCTCTTTCAATACTCTCCAGCATTCTTCAATGTCCGATTGCGGCTGGCTTGCCATCGTCAGCCGTTCTCGTTGATGTAAATAAATTTGACATTAAAATTTTGTAAATCATTTTTACCCTTAAGTGGTAAAATAAAAATAGGAGATGAAAAACTTTAGAAAAGTAACCTTTTACGCGGGCGAAGCCGCGGCAAAAGCTAGTTCTTTATATATTTATAAATACCCGATACGAAACGAAAAATGATGTCACAAGCGGGGTTCGAACCCGCACCTATTGGGAATCCGGCCCAACCGTGCTACCACTTACACCATTGTGAACTATTTTAGGACATGCAAATTTCGAATCATATTATATCTCACATCTTCAAGGTGACGTATGCCATCTATCGGACAATGTTTACACATTGTATAGACTTAATACTTCAAACTTTACAGTTAGAATTGTATTAAACGATGACACAACCTTGTTATTCAAATTACTGAAATTTTTTAGCATTTAATATGCTTAATTATTTATAAATACCCGATACGAAACGAAAAATGATGTCACAAGCGGGGTTCGAACCCGCACCTATTGGGAATCCGGCCCAACCGTGCTACCACTTACACCATTGTGAACTATTTTAGGACATGCAAATTTCGAATCATATTATATCTTACGTCTTCAAGGTGACGTATGCCATCTATCGGACAATGTTTACACATTGTATAGACTTAATACTTCAAACTTTACAGTTAGAATTGTATTAAACGATGACACAACCTTGTTATTCAAATTACTGAAATTTTTTAGCATTTAATATGCTTAATTGTTTATAAATACCCGATACGAAACGAAAAATGATGTCACAAGCGGGGTTCGAACCCGCACCTATTGGGAATCCGGCCCAACCGTGCTACCACTTACACCATTGTGAACTATTTTAGGACATGCAAATTTCGAATCATATTATATCTTACGTCTTCAAGGTGACGTATGCCATCTATCGGACAATGTTTACACATTGTATAGACTTAATACTTCAAACTTTACAGTTAGAATTGTATTAAACGATGACACAACCTTGTTATTCAAATTACTGAAATTTTTTAGCATTTAATATGCTTAATTATTTATAAATACCCGATACGAAACGAAAAATGATGTCACAAGCGGGGTTCGAACCCGCACCTATTGGGAATCCGGCCCAACCGTGCTACCACTTACACCATTGTGAACTATTTTAGGACATGCAAATTTCGAATCATATTATATCTTACGTCTTCAAGGTGACGTATGCCATCTATCGGACAATATTTACACATTGTATAGACTTAATACTTCAAACTTTACAGTTAGAATTGTATTAAACGATGACACAACCTTGTTATTCAAATTACTGAAATTTTTTAGCATTTAATATGCTTAATTATTTATAAATACCCGATACGAAACGAAAAATGATGTCACAAGCGGGGTTCGAACCCGCACCTATTGGGAATCCGGCCCAACCGTGCTACCACTTACACCATTGTGAACTATTTTAGGACATGCAAATTTCGAATCATATTATATCTTACGTCTTCAAGGTGACGTATGCCATCTATCGGACAATGTTTACACATTGTATAGACTTAATACTTCAAACTTTACAGTTAGAATTGTATTAAACGATGACACAACCTTGTTATTCAAATTACTGAAATTTTTTAGCATTTAATATGCTTAATTATTTATAAATACCCGATACGAAACGAAAAATGATGTCACAAGCGGGGTTCAAACCCGCACCTATTGGGAATCCGGCCCAACCGTGCTACCACTTACACCATTGTGAACTATTTTAGGACATGCAAATTTCGAATCATATTATATCTTACGTCTTCAAGGTGACGTATGCCATCTATCGGACAATGTTTACACATTGTATAGACTTAATACTTCAAACTTTACAGTTAGAATTGTATTAAACGATGACACAACCTTGTTATTCAAATTACTGAAATTTTTTAGCATTTAATATGCTTAATTATTTATAAATACCCGATACGAAACGAAAAATGATGTCACAAGCGGGGTTCGAACCCGCACCTATTGGGAATCCGGCCCAACCGTGCTACCACTTACACCATTGTGAACTATTTTAGGACATGCAAATTTCGAATCATATTATATCTTACGTCTTCAAGGTGACGTATGCCATCTATCGGACAATGTTTACACATTGTATAGACTTAATACTTCAAACTTTACAGTTAGAATTGTATTAAACGATGACACAACCTTGTTATTCAAATTACTGAAATTTTTTAGCATTTAATATGCTTAATTATTTATAAATACCCGATACGAAACGAAAAATGATGTCACAAGCGGGGTTCGAACCCGCACCTATTGGGAATCCGGCCCAACCGTGCTACCACTTACACCATTGTGAACTATTTTAGGACATGCAAATTTCGAATCATATTATATCTTACGTCTTCAAGGTGACGTATGCCATCTATCGGACAATGTTTACACATTGTATAGACTTAATACTTCAAACTTTACAGTTAGAATTGTATTAAACGATGACACAACCTTGTTATTCAAATTACTGAAATTTTTTTAGCATTTAATATGCTTAATTATTTATAAATACCCGATACGAAACGAAAAATGATGTCACAAGCGGGGTTCGAACCCGCACCTATTGGGAATCCGGCCCAACCGTGCTACCACTTACACCATTGTGAACTATTTTAGGACATGCAAATTTCGAATCATATTATATCTTACGTCTTCAAGGTGACGTATGCCATCTATCGGACAATGTTTACACATTGTATAGACTTAATACTTCAAACTTTACAGTTAGAATTGTATTAAACGATGACACAACCTTGTTATTCAAATTACTGAAATTTTTTAGCATTTAATATGCTTAATTATTTATAAATACCCGATACGAAACGAAAAATGATGTCACAAGCGGGGTTCGAACCCGCACCTATCGGGAATCCGGCCCAACCGTGCTACCACTTACACCATTGTGAACTATTTTAGGACATGCAAATTTCGAATCATATTATATCTTACGTCTTCAAGGTGACGTATGCCATCTATCGGACAATGTTTACACATTGTATAGACTTAATACTTCAAACTTTACAGTTAGAATTGTATTAAACGATGACACAACCTTGTTATTCAAATTACTGAAATTTTTTAGCATTTAATATGCTTAATTATTTATAAATACCCGATACGAAACGAAAAATGATGTCACAAGCGGGGTTCGAACCCGCACCTATTGGGAATCCGGCCCAACCGTGCTACCACTTACACCATTGTGAACTATTTTAGGACATGCAAATTTCGAATCATATTATATCTTACGTCTTCAAGGTGACGTATGCCATCTATCGGACAATGTTTACACATTGTATAGACTTAATACTTCAAACTTTACAGTTAGAATTGTATTAAACGATGACACAACCTTGTTATTCAAATTACTGAAATTTTTTTAGCATTTAATATGCTTAATTATTTATAAATACCCGATACGAAACGAAAAATGATGTCACAAGCGGGGTTCGAACCCGCACCTATTGGGAATCCGGCCCAACCGTGCTACCACTTACACCATTGTGAACTATTTTAGGACATGCAAATTTCGAATCATATTATATCTTACGTCTTCAAGGTGACGTATGCCATCTATCGGACAATGTTTACACATTGTATAGACTTAATACTTCAAACTTTACAGTTAGAATTGTATTAAACGATGACACAACCTTGTTATTCAAATTACTGAAATTTTTTAGCATTTAATATGCTTAATTATTTATAAATACCCGATACGAAACGAAAAATGATGTCACAAGCGGGGTTCGAACCCGCACCTATTGGGAATCCGGCCCAACCGTGCTACCACTTACACCATTGTGAACTATTTTAGGACATGCAAATTTCGAATCATATTATATCTTACGTCTTCAAGGTGACGTATGCCATCTATCGGACAATGTTTACACATTGTATAGACTTAATACTTCAAACTTTACAGTTAGAATTGTATTAAACGATGACACAACCTTGTTATTCAAATTACTGAAATTTTTTAGCATTTAATATGCTTAATTATTTATAAATACCCGATACGAAACGAAAAATGATGTCACAAGCGGGGTTCGAACCCGCACCTATTGGGAATCCGGCCCAACCGTGCTACCACTTACACCATTGTGAACTATTTTAGGACATGCAAATTTCGAATCATATTATATCTTACGTCTTCAAGGTGACGTATGCCATCTATCGGACAATGTTTACACATTGTATAGACTTAATACTTCAAACTTTACAGTTAGAATTGTATTAAACGATGACACAACCTTGTTATTCAAATTACTGAAATTTTTTAGCATTTAATATGCTTAATTATTTATAAATACCCGATACGAAACGAAAAATGATGTCACAAGCGGGGTTCGAACCCGCACCTATTGGGAATCCGGCCCAACCGTGCTACCACTTACACCATTGTGAACTATTTTAGGACATGCAAATTTCGAATCATATTATATCTTACGTCTTCAAGGTGACGTATGCCATCTATCGGACAATGTTTACACATTGTATAGACTTAATACTTCAAACTTTACAGTTAGAATTGTATTAAACGATGACACAACCTTGTTATTCAAATTACTGAAATTTTTTTAGCATTTAATATGCTTAATTATTTATAAATACCCGATACGAAACGAAAAATGATGTCACAAGCGGGGTTCGAACCCGCACCTATTGGGAATCCGGCCCAACCGTGCTACCACTTACACCATTGTGAACTATTTTAGGACATGCAAATTTCGAATCATATTATATCTTACGTCTTCAAGGTGACGTATGCCATCTATCGGACAATGTTTACACATTGTATAGACTTAATACTTCAAACTTTACAGTTAGAATTGTATTAAACGATGACACAACCTTGTTATTCAAATTACTGAAATTTTTTAGCATTTAATATGCTTAATTATTTATAAATACCCGATACGAAACGAAAAATGATGTCACAAGCGGGGTTCGAACCCGCACCTATCGGGAATCCGGCCCAACCGTGCTACCACTTACACCATTGTGAACTATTTTAGGACATGCAAATTTCGAATCATATTATATCTTACGTCTTCAAGGTGACGTATGCCATCTATCGGACAATGTTTACACATTGTATAGACTTAATACTTCAAACTTTACAGTTAGAATTGTATTAAACGATGACACAACCTTGTTATTCAAATTACTGAAATTTTTTAGCATTTAATATGCTTAATTATTTATAAATACCCGATACGAAACGAAAAATGATGTCACAAGCGGGGTTCGAACCCGCACCTATTGGGAATCCGGCCCAACCGTGCTACCACTTACACCATTGTGAACTATTTTAGGACATGCAAATTTCGAATCATATTATATCTTACGTCTTCAAGGTGACGTATGCCATCTATCGGACAATGTTTACACATTGTATAGACTTAATACTTCAAACTTTACAGTTAGAATTGTATTAAACGATGACACAACCTTGTTATTCAAATTACTGAAATTTTTTTAGCATTTAATATGCTTAATTATTTATAAATACCCGATACGAAACGAAAAATGATGTCACAAGCGGGGTTCGAACCCGCACCTATTGGGAATCCGGCCCAACCGTGCTACCACTTACACCATTGTGAACTATTTTAGGACATGCAAATTTCGAATCATATTATATCTTACGTCTTCAAGGTGACGTATGCCATCTATCGGACAATGTTTACACATTGTATAGACTTAATACTTCAAACTTTACAGTTAGAATTGTATTAAACGATGACACAACCTTGTTATTCAAATTACTGAAATTTTTTAGCATTTAATATGCTTAATTATTTATAAATACCCGATACGAAACGAAAAATGATGTCACAAGCGGGGTTCGAACCCGCACCTATTGGGAATCCGGCCCAACCGTGCTACCACTTACACCATTGTGAACTATTTTAGGACATGCAAATTTCGAATCATATTATATCTTACGTCTTCAAGGTGACGTATGCCATCTATCGGACAATGTTTACACATTGTATAGACTTAATACTTCAAACTTTACAGTTAGAATTGTATTAAACGATGACACAACCTTGTTATTCAAATTACTGAAATTTTTTAGCATTTAATATGCTTAATTATTTATAAATACCCGATACGAAACGAAAAATGATGTCACAAGCGGGGTTCGAACCCGCACCTATTGGGAATCCGGCCCAACCGTGCTACCACTTACACCATTGTGAACTATTTTAGGACATGCAAATTTCGAATCATATTATATCTTACGTCTTCAAGGTGACGTATGCCATCTATCGGACAATGTTTACACATTGTATAGACTTAATACTTCAAACTTTACAGTTAGAATTGTATTAAACGATGACACAACCTTGTTATTCAAATTACTGAAATTTTTTAGCATTTAATATGCTTAATTATTTATAAATACCCGATACGAAACGAAAAATGATGTCACAAGCGGGGTTCGAACCCGCACCTATTGGGAATCCGGCCCAACCGTGCTACCACTTACACCATTGTGAACTATTTTAGGACATGCAAATTTCGAATCATATTATATCTTACGTCTTCAAGGTGACGTATGCCATCTATCGGACAATGTTTACACATTGTATAGACTTAATACTTCAAACTTTACAGTTAGAATTGTATTAAACGATGACACAACCTTGTTATTCAAATTACTGAAATTTTTTTAGCATTTAATATGCTTAATTATTTATAAATACCCGATACGAAACGAAAAATGATGTCACAAGCGGGGTTCGAACCCGCACCTATTGGGAATCCGGCCCAACCGTGCTACCACTTACACCATTGTGAACTATTTTAGGACATGCAAATTTCGAATCATATTATATCTTACGTCTTCAAGGTGACGTATGCCATCTATCGGACAATGTTTACACATTGTATAGACTTAATACTTCAAACTTTACAGTTAGAATTGTATTAAACGATGACACAACCTTGTTATTCAAATTACTGAAATTTTTTAGCATTTAATATGCTTAATTATTTATAAATACCCGATACGAAACGAAAAATGATGTCACAAGCGGGGTTCGAACCCGCACCTATTGGGAATCCGGCCCAACCGTGCTACCACTTACACCATTGTGAACTATTTTAGGACATGCAAATTTCGAATCATATTATATCTTACGTCTTCAAGGTGACGTATGCCATCTATCGGACAATGTTTACACATTGTATAGACTTAATACTTCAAACTTTACAGTTAGAATTGTATTAAACGATGACACAACCTTGTTATTCAAATTACTGAAATTTTTTAGCATTTAATATGCTTAATTATTTATAAATACCCGATACGAAACGAAAAATGATGTCACAAGCGGGGTTCGAACCCGCACCTATTGGGAATCCGGCCCAACCGTGCTACCACTTACACCATTGTGAACTATTTTAGGACATGCAAATTTCGAATCATATTATATCTTACGTCTTCAAGGTGACGTATGCCATCTATCGGACAATGTTTACACATTGTATAGACTTAATACTTCAAACTTTACAGTTAGAATTGTATTAAACGATGACACAACCTTGTTATTCAAATTACTGAAATTTTTTAGCATTTAATATGCTTAATTATTTATAAATACCCGATACGAAACGAAAAATGATGTCACAAGCGGGGTTCGAACCCGCACCTATTGGGAATCCGGCCCAACCGTGCTACCACTTACACCATTGTGAACTATTTTAGGACATGCAAATTTCGAATCATATTATATCTTACGTCTTCAAGGTGACGTATGCCATCTATCGGACAATGTTTACACATTGTATAGACTTAATACTTCAAACTTTACAGTTAGAATTGTATTAAACGATGACACAACCTTGTTATTCAAATTACTGAAATTTTTTGTTCACAATGGTGTAAGTGGTAGCACGGTTGGGCCGGATTCCCAATAGGTGCGGGTTCGAACCCCGCTTGTGACATCATTTTTCGTTTCGTATCGGGTATTTATAAATAATTAAGCATATTAAATGCTAAAAAATTTCAGTAATTTGAATAACAAGGTTGTGTCATCGTTTAATACAATTCTAACTGTAAAGTTTGAAGTATTAAGTCTATACAATGTGTAAACATTGTCCGATAGATGGCATACGTCACCTTGAAGACGTAAGATATAATATGATTCGAAATTTGCATGTCCTAAAATAGTTCACAATGGTGTAAGTGGTAGCACGGTTGGGCCGGATTCCCAATAGGTGCGGGTTCGAACCCCGCTTGTGACATCATTTTTCGTTTCGTATCGGGTATTTATAAATAATTAAGCATATTAAATGCTAAAAAAATTCAGTAATTTGAATAACAAGGTTGTGTCATCGTTTAATACAATTCTAACTGTAAAGTTTGAAGTATTAAGTCTATACAATGTGTAAACATTGTCTTTATATATTTTTTATTTGCTTGTTGTTGCAAGCGACTAAGCAGAAGACCTGCTTGTAAGCATCGCCCATGAACCTTTGCAATACCAGAATACCAATAAAAGCCCCGAAACCCATCCAGAAAGTTGCGCTGCCGGCTCTCGCGTTCATTCGATCAAAGCCCCACATCTCATTACTACTGATCAGACGTCTATTTTCTGCGAGAATGTGGTAGTACCCGGATCCAAGGCTGTAGACAGAAAACTGCCAACAATGTGGTCTTTTTTTATTTGGGTGGCACGTGGCCGCTTCTATGCCTTGGCGTGTTATCGGAGCGCCTCCCTTGCGACGACGCGATCAGCCTCTCTTCGGGTCTACTTTCGGGACTACGCCACGGTCCAATCACCTGCGGCCTCTGCTGGCGCGACATCAGACGCAGGTACTCACGCCGGTGTAGCGTGTCACCAAGGAGGTTCTCCTCTCGGAACCACCCCGTGGCCTCCTTCCGGGAGTCTCACAAAATCCGGCGACTGCATCCCAGGAGAGTGTGGTCCTACTACTATTATACTTTAAGATTTTTCGTTGCTTTTCTAATAAATGTTCATACATTCACTTAATATATTTTAATATTGTAAATGGATGACAGGAAAAAGATAAGGTTCTCAAATTCAGAGTAATGTTAACGCGATTCTGTTTTTGGTCGATATTGACCAATTTTGGCACGAATTTCGCGGCGACCCGACTCATGCCCAAATCATTGGTTAAAATCGAATGGTACGAGCCAATCGATACGTTTAGTTCCTCAGCACCTTTGTAACGGTGATTCGTCGATTGGCCAATACTATTTTCTTCACTTTATCAAGGTTTTCGTCTGTTGTTGACGTGCTCGGGCGTCTGGCACGCTGTTCGTCGTTCATATCTTCTCGGCCCTCTGAGAACATTTTGTACCACCGATAAACGTTGCTTTGGTCCAAAGTAGTTTCACGATATGCCACAGTCAACACTCGAAATGCGTCCGCGCACTTTATTTTATTTTTCACACAAAATTTGATACAGATTCTATGATTCATTTCTGGAATAGGTAAAAATCGCAGACGAGTCATAACACATCCGAGCACAACAGCTGTCAAAAATTAACTAAACATTCAAAATGGCCGACCTTGTTAGCATAAGTAAGAGACATGAGTACCTAGAAATTGAGTTTTGTGGTAAGGGTTTCAAATACTACCATCCCTTACTTTGCTCGTAGATTAACTCCACCTGATGCCGTTTGGCTAATAATTTCAATTCCCAAGGGAAGTTGACGTCAGGCAGGCTGCTGGTCATAAAACTATTGCGAATAACTTTTGCAATTTATTTATTTATTTATATAAGGCTCATCTACGACATAAACACTAACATATGCTAAGATCATTCCAGTGCCTTAAAACTAGTGTTTATATCAATTACAGATGTGCACAATATTTAGGAATATATTACAATGCGTAAATTAATGTTAGAGATAAAAAGAAAAGTATTAATTAATTATCTAATAAATAAAATAACGAGTAGAAATAATTAGAAGGTAAGTAAAATCTAAGATAAGTATGTAGTTAGTTATATAGAAAAATAATTTATAATATAAGTAAGATGTAAGTAATGCGTAAAAATTAGCGACTAGAATTTGTAAAACATGCATAATATTATAATAATGCAATATATATAATACAATGGAAAAGGTCTATATATTGTGTCGACCCTAAGTAATAAGGCTTAGCCTTATTACTTAGCAGAAGAATAATGAATGAAGATATTTTAATAGAAACTACCGACTCTTATCAATTTTATATCATTTTAAAATTAATTACCAGTTGTGATATCACAAGCTCGTAAAAATAACAAAATAAAGCGTTAATAACAGTGCAAACTAAATGTATTCTATATATACATATATATATACTAGCAGACCTGGCCACGCGTTGCTGTGGCTAAGGTAGTCTCAGTAACACATGGTGATTATTCTAATAAATTGTAGCTTATATGAAACGTTTGTACGTTTAACATAGCGCCATCTATTAAATACTTACTCAACCCAGTCAACAGATAGTGCTATAATAGTGACTGTCAAATAATAGACAAATAATCTATATATATATATATAAAAGAAAGTTGTGTTAATTACAACACTTATAACTCGAGAACGGCTGCACCAATTTTTATGATTTTTATGTTTTTGAGTTTTTTGTCGTCGGGAATAGGATATAGGATATTAAAATATGATAATAATAAACAAAAAAAAATAAAAAAACATCAATTCTGAATGTTCGTTTGTTGACGATGTAACCAATGGCAACTGACAGCTCACGTCCTTACATGGTCTAATGGTTTGTTTGGAAAATTCTGCGAAAAGTAAACTTATAATTTGGAAAATCCAAAAGTACACGCCTTATAATTTTTATATTATTTATCAGTTACTATTAGTCAATGCTATAATATGCACGATAAATAAAGCGCCTTAATTATTTCATTAAGCAAGATTTGGTACTAATATTAAATAAAATTGCAGTTTAAAACAAAAAAATATGCGTGTGTTAAATTAATTGTGTATATATTATATTTTTGTATATATATATATATATATATATATATATATATATATATATATATATATATATATATATATATATATATATATATATATATATATATATATATAGGTACTATATTTAGATATATGTATTATTAATACTCAATATTATCTGTAATAGGTATCAGGTTATTATCATATCGGATAAATAAGGTAGTAAAGCAAACAACCTTATAACAATACATTTAATTTACATAGCAATTTATCATAATACTATTCAATGAAAATAAGCAAAAGTATTACCATTAAATGCACAACTACATAATGATACAAAAATACAACCTTAGATGTTAACAGTACGAAAGCCAACAGCAACTGACTGTTTTACCGCGCTATCGCTCCTTAAATACCCACAAACTGCACAAACAACCGACAACCCACAACTTTGATATCAAATCAGCGAATATTATTTTATTTTAATCCACTTTTCACCCTAATAACACAAATCCTATCGTAATTCATCATTATTTTTTAAATCGACGTAAAATAGAATCTCATTTCCTGTTTAAATGTAATATACCTATACATTTCTTCTATTATTAATATAACACGGCCATACTGACAAGTACTTCGCTCTCGAAGTACATTATTGTATTATTGCTAACCTACTTGCAAACAGTGACTGCTCAAAACTTACATATGTTTGTTTGCCAATTGCCTAGACGTGTCAAGCCCCCTCCACCCGCTGCTTGTGGGATAAACTTGCACCAAGCAAAAGACCGACCAGCGGAAACAACATATTGCAAATCATGATTCTTCAAAATTTATATATTTTTGTTTGCCAATTGCATAGACATGTCAAGCCCCCTCCACCCGCTGCTTGTGGGATAGACTTGCACCAAACAAAAGGCCGACCAGCGGAAACAAAATTTATATATTTTTGTTTGCCAAATGCCTAGACGTGTCAAGTCCCCTCCACCCGCTGCTTGTGGGAGTGACTTGCACCAAGCAAATGACCGGCCAGCGGAAACAATTTATTTACTAAACAATCACAATCCACTAACAAATAAATTAGCAATTATACACTTATGATAATTATCTAAGTACTTAAATCAATTCGTAAGCTACATTGTCCTTGCAATTTGTAGCAATCATTAGGAAGGTTAGAAGAAATTTCATAAGGGCCTTTAAATTTTGATGCTAATTTATCCTTACACCTATGATTCTGTGAGATATACTTCATCTTCGATGAACAGTGTCAAAACGTTTTTTTTTTTTGATATTTGCTGCCATTTGTATAATATATAGTTTAGCTATGTCTCAAGCAGTGTCTAATTTAATTAAGTATCGTATTTCGTTTGCGACAAATTACACCAATAAGTAAGCGTAAATAGTAAAATCTGTGGCCTTCTGTATGTTCCTGTTAATAGATTGTTGGATTTTCCATAAAACGTTCGGCCAATCTGACTGTCTAGTATATAGTATTAAGCAATAGTCACAATAAATACGTAACGTTCTACTTGCCCCTTACTTCTGAGGGTACAATGGAAATTAAGTAATGTTCTACACGTAGTTCATCAAACAAAAAAATAACATGATTTGACTACTACTAAAATTAATTCCTTGACGTTTTGAACACTTTACAGTGATCATGGTCACGAGAGGACCAGGGTATCTTACGCCCAATAAGTCATCGTTATTAGAGAAATTTATATATATATCTACTACCGGATCAGTTATTAAATTTTGGCCCGCATTTTTAATACAAATTAATTGCCAGCACATATAAGAAAATGATTCTATGTGTAAAATTTTATATTGTTTATGGTGAGTTATAAGCTATTAAACATTTAATTTATGATAATTATCATATTGTGGCAATATATAAGTTTATAAAACTAACAAATGTATCAGCTACCTATATATTTTTTTAAACTAGCTAGTTATTCTCAAAACCAATATGACAATTTCTTTCGTAAAATAGGCGTAATATACTTTGCAATATATAACTTTATATGTCCATTTGGATTAATTTTGTAATATAACAAATTACTACGAACTACCTACATATTGCTTTGAGTCTATTCTCACGTTTGTTCTCTATGTAAAAATTCTAACTGATATTGGGTGTCATCTATTAAATTTACAGTATTAGACATAGCCATAGGCAGTTCAATAGGATTTCGACCGAGGAAATCGAAATAGCTTATATATTGTCCCTTTAGTAAGTAATTTCAAACTGCATATTTAGCCACCTGCGAGCTAAATGGGTTATTATTTTATTCATGGTTGATTTGATACATACATTCAGTTATAATTTTAAGCTAGTTCCTAGTAAATAAACTGTAATGTGTTTCACAGCATTGTAAATGGCTAAAGTTTCTAGATCGTATGAACTATGTTTCAACTTATAGGTGTTGTTCTTTTACTGAAATAGGCACCCTAAAATTATTAAATTTCTGCAATAATATAGACATCTAATATCACTAGTAACGTCATATAATTCAGTTTATAAGCTAGGTTCGAAAATCGATAGCGAAGGTCTAGACACTAGATACCTAATGTAAAACGTAATCTCTCGCGACCAGACTCGAGTCCCATTTTTAGTACTTCTTCTTTTGAAAAATAAGTCAACGAGTTCGGTACAAAAATGTGACCCAAGTCGACATTCAGATGGTCTTTATGACTAAATATACCAGAGCGAAGCCCTTTAATGCCTTACCAGCTCCTGCGACGGTACCGATACTGCGCCATCCCAATACTTTAAGACAGTTCCTCGATGTTGAAACCTCAGCCTTCTGCATCACGGCCCTCATCACTTTTCGCTAGGTCGAAGGCTGCATTTGCTATGTCATCATCAGCATGATATATATATATATATATATATATATATATATATATATATAGGTACTATATTTAGATATATGTATTATTAATACTCAATATTATCTGTAATAGGTATCAGGTTATTATCATATCGGATAAATAAGGTAGTAAAGCAAACAACCTTATAACAATACATTTAATTTACATAGCAATTTATCATAATACTATTCAATGAAAATAAGCAAAAGTATTACCATTAAATGCACAACTACATAATGATACAAAAATACAACCTTAGATGTTAACAGTACGAAAGCCAACAGCAACTGACTGTTTTACCGCGCTATCGCTCCTTAAATACCCACAAACTGCACAAACAACCGACAACCCACAACTTTGATATCAAATCAGCGAATATTATTTTATTTTAATCCACTTTTCACCCTAATAACACAAATCCTATCGTAATTCATCATTATTTTTTAAATCGACGTAAAATAGAATCTCATTACCTGTTTAAATGTAATATACCTATACATTTCTTCTATTATTAATATAACACGTGCCTATAAAGTACGTACACATATCAGAAGGCACTTTGGCTAACTACACTCTCTCTCTCTCTCTCTCTTTCTATAATATATATATATATATATTTTTAAGATACTGAAGTTAACAGACATCTGACAATTTTTCATTATTTTATTTATCATTTACTATTAGTCAATGCCATAAATAAAAAAGAAAAATAATTTCGTGCCATTCTCGACGCAGTACTAATCATAGTTGTTCGTTTACAATAGGTTGTATGGGATCTATTTCCATTGCCTGTCCGAATGGACGAACAAAAAATGTAAACGAACCCATTTTTCATAACGTATACATATGGAACACTAATGACTAAGCAGTTTAGATTTTTATTAATTGCAATTAAACGACAAAGAATTACCAAGCCATTTTCTTCGTATTCTTGCCAGATCCTGAATATTTTATCCAACGTCTTCGAATATTTTTTTTAATCAACTATTTTCTAACTTTAAACAAAATAATTGCTTTTTAAAAATATCAAATACGTTTAAACGAATGTGTTTTCTTGACATATGTATGGTAATATTATCTTATAAGTGCAATGTGAGAAAAATACAATAATTTTTAGGTTTGAAAAGTGCTTGATTTTCATATATCGAGAGTAGAGCAAGACCTCAACGCTTCAATTATGAGGCGTGCAAAATCTGACCGGTCCGAGTTCGTTTTGTGCAAGTGTTACGAATTTTTACGAATATTGTTATAATAAAACATATTATGTCTATATTGTCATCAACAATGCCGCGACCAATAAAATCAAATCTTTCCCAACAAAACCGTAACGCAGTTAAAATTCGAAACATAACGAAAGTAACCACGGCAGAAGAACAATGTATTGCACGGGAAAACCGCCGCGATAATATGCCCAACTCCATGCTTCTTAATCACAAGAGTAAAGCGAGGCAGGCCGTGCTGTTGACAATGCGAAATCGTCGAACAAATCTCAGAAATCAACAATTAGTTTATTTTCAACACATATGAAGGAACATAACACAAGGTAATTTTTTGTCTTGCTGGCATGTTATTAAAATACTTGATTATTTGAATTTGTATATTATTCATATTAATTCTTGATTCTCCTACTCTTATCCTAATTACTTGTGGTCGATACAATAAGTAATATTCTTTCATAGTACATATTGTAAAAGTTATTGGCAATAGTTTTATGACCGGCCAGACGTCAACCCTCCTTGGGAATGTAATTGTTGACCAAAGGTCATCAGATGGAGTTGGCCGAGGTTGTTATAACGCTCTTAGTCGTCTTATATGACATCCACGACCAAAGTAAGGGTTGGTAGTATTTGTAGCCGCTACCACACAGCTAAAAATAATTTAATAATTTTAAATTAATCGAATTCTGCTTATTCATTAACTGTTAGGCGGAATGAAGTGTGCCGGATCCGCTAGTTTGCAATAAAATAATATTGCGACTATAAATTGAGATGGAAGCTATCCTATCTTTTAAGTTGGACCAAACCTACACATGCTGTGCAAAATTGATTAAAATCGGTTAAGTACTTTAGGAGCCCATCGCGGACAAGCAACGTGACGCGTAATCTTATATTAAGTTATACACTTTAAGGTACACTTCGAGGTGAAGCTGGGCCATGTTTTTTTTTTGTTGCGGTGGACTATGGACGTGGTCTCGCCCCGTCAAGTCGGTCCGGGGTGACGAACGAGGCGGCGCGTGACCCCATAGACCCACAATGCAACTCTCCTCTCTTCGCCGTGCGAATGGGCCACCGGTACCCGATCTTTGTCTTCGGTGGCAGGTGAAGCAGGGCCTCCAGTTACTCGCTCACCGAAGAAAGCGCAGTAGCAAATTACTGTAACTCAGACGTCGATAGACCCCGGACGCCCAATTATGACTCCGGCAATAACAATATTAGCAACGTCCTACCATTAGTACTATTAAATTAAATATAAAAAAGATGCTGAAGATAATATTTTATTTCATCAAACCTGAACAATTTACGACAATCAGTTTATCGCTTTTTTTCACCCTCCCTCAATCAATTTTTCAGAGATACGACGCAATTCGCAATCGTGTTTTATAAAATTATGTAAATAATATAATAATATCTGGGAAATTTAAATGTTAGATAAATAATATTTTCACTTATAAAAACCCGATTGCGATACGAAAAATGATGTCACATGTGGGATTCGAACCCACCCCTGTTGGGAATCCGGCCCAATCATGCTGCCACTAAACCACCGTGAACTATTGTAGGACATTCAAATCTCGCTTCGTATCATATTTAGGCATGGGTTCGAATCCCACTTGTGACATCATTTTTAGTATCGTAATCGGGTTTTTATAAATAATTAATCATATTAAATGCTAAATTTCAGTAATTTGAATATTTTCACTTATTCTAGCAGGATAACGGCCAAGTTAGTCTTCCTAAAGCATCATGATTATCATGACAGTTTTTATGTTCCACAGTAGAGCTCGAACCTCCACCATAATAAGAGGGGCTTACCGGACGTGGTATACTGTAAGTACCTGCATAAAATTGGAAGAAAAGGGGCCCTAGGAAAAGGGGCCATGAGTATGGCGCACTAATTGACGATGCGCCCCGCACACTGGAATAATATTTAAGAATAACTTACGTTGTAAATAGACCTAGCGTTTAAGATGATGCAGGTGCCTATCGGACACAGCATACTGTGTCTGCATTAAATTAGAAGGGCAGGGGACCCAAGATGCCAGGAGTGAGGCACAACATCTTCACCATCATTTTAGCCTATCACCATCCACTGCTAGACGTAGGCCTTCCTAATGTTACGCCACAGAGTGCGGTCCTGTGCCGCCTGCGTCTAACGATGCCCAGAAACCTTCACCAGGTCGTCTGTCCACCTAGTAGAAGGGCGTACTACACTGTGTCGTCCGGTACGTGGTATCCGGTACTCTAGAACCTTTTTTCCCGAGCGGTTGTCGATTCTTCAAGCGATGTGGCCTGCCCATTGCCACGTCAGCGTGCTAATTCTTCGTGCTATGTTGGTTACACCCGTTCTTCTGCGGATTGTCGTATTACGGATTCTATCACGCTGAGAAATCTCTAGCATAGGCCGCTCCAAAGCACGCTGAGCGACTTTGAGCTTGGTTATGAAGTCTACATTTGGGGACCACGTTTCCGTGCTGTCACACTGCTCTTAGACCTGTGTTTTCAGACACTGAGGCACATGAATTAAACCAATTGACTATGCGTGCCGAACACTGTTAGTAGCCCCAAAGTCTGGGGGCCTCAACACCATGTTCTACCGGTGGTTATCGGAATGGACCTATTTTTCGTCCACTGACTCGCTCCGTCGGCGGCGACTAGGGCAGGTGCCGCACAAATATACGTACCTCCTCCCACGACCCTGTACAATATCGACAGAACGTAGACAGACGGCCATATGTTGGGGTGTTGGAGCTTTAATGTCTTTGACGATTTCTCTAACACTTCGTAAAAGCGCGGAAGAGGCCGCTGTGATTTCAGTGGAAATTCTGGTCGTGCCGGAGAGTTCCATACATAACTTCGGTGTGAAGGGTCTTATCACCAATCTTTTTTTTTTATTGCGGTGGACTATGGACGTGTTCTTGCCCCGCCAAATCAGTCCGGGGTGACGGAAAAGGCGGCGCGTGACCCCATAGACCCACCATGCAACTCTCCTCTCTTCGCCGTGCGAGCGGGCCACCGGTACACAATCTTTGTCTTCGGTGGCTGCCTTATCACTAACCTGGGGATAACTAAATATATATATTTGTAATCACTATCATACAAAATTTAATGTAACCAAAAAATACATAATAATGTTACCTTACAATGACACTTAAAGTCGTCGAAATTAACATCTTTATCAACTATACGATAGCTATAGACCCATACGATGTCGTTTTCTGGTCTGTTAAATACTAATTCGTTCGACTTCGCCCCGGGGGAGCGGCGAAAACCCTTTGTTTTACAATTCAATTAACAAAAATTATGTTAATTTGGTTTTGTAATGTCGTTGCTAGGGTTTTATATATATAACAATATGGTTATTTTAAGAGTAAATTGGATTAGTTTTTATGTTTCGCTTGGTTTTGTCTTTTTTTTATTGATAATTTTATTTTCATTAGCTGTTTCTTGGACAGGATTTGAATTTGTTTTTTGCTTTCACCTCAACTCATATATGTCCCACTGTTTTGTTTCGAGATTTCCTTCTCTTGTATAGATGTTATATGCATTTTATATCACTTAATCGTCTCTTACGATCACCCACGGGTAAGATGGGGGTGTTGAATTGTATTATTACCTCGGCACCACACGGTATTATATATACTTTAATCCAAATAGTTTTATGTTATTTTTGGATGTTTTTTTTATCATATTCTATTATCTTTGGATCAGATATAGCGTATATCATGAAGATTACCTGTAACATTTAGATGTAATATAAATTTAATTATAGCCTAACGAACTTTACAACTAAGTTTAATAACTTCATAATTAGTATTAGCTATAAAATAGTTATATATTAATGGAGGTTAATTAATGTAATAACGTTTTAGTGTTCAATCAGTACTTGTTCCCAACACAGGTGTCAAAACTTTGGCCATATACCCAACTTAACTCGTTTGTAAACAAGACATGGTCATTTTAATGCGATTTATAATTTACTTAATTATTGTTAGTATAGATTAGATTGAATTAAGTGATATAAAGCGGCAACCTATTATTATTATGAAATGAAAGAAAGTAAGAGAAACCCACAAGTTTAATCAATTTACCGCACGCTGCCGCGAAATAGAAATTTTGCAAAAAATTGCAGGTTAAATTCTGATATTTATGCGAGTACTAGCTTCTTCCCGCGGCTTCACCCGCGTAAAAGATTACTTTCTTAAAGTTTTTCATCCCCTATTTTTATTTTACCCCATAAGGGTAATTTTTTTACAAAATTTTGTTGTGTTATTTATTTATATCTAATCGATAGCCAAAAAATAAGTTTCAGGCTTCTGACTTGAAAAGTGACGATACTTCCTTACAACTTTTCATCCCCTTTTACAACCCTTTTTTGCATTAAAAAGTAGCCTATGTCCTATGTTTATCAGGCTCTAAACTATCTGTGTACCAAATTTCATTTAGATCGGTTTAGTAGTTTAGGGGTGAAAGAGCGACAGACAGACAGACAGATAGAATTACTTTCGAATTTATAATATTAGTAAGGATTACAAGATAAAATCATTCTCCCGTGACCATGAACGCTCTAAAATGTTCGAAAAGTCGGGAAATTAAAAATCAAATATAAACGCAATTATTATTTAAATTGCGGGTTGAAGTTCTAGAACCTGCTGATCACATAGGGAATAAAGAGCTTCTTTATATCCTATTCCAACGTAATCCTATCTAGTATTTCTTCCTTTTTAAGGTTTGCAGTATATCATTTAAACGTGGGAAAAGGGATCTACCCTTTTCGCTCTTCCTATATCCGTTTCAAAATACTGTTAGCTCTTTGAAAATTTCAAGAGCTCTTAATAATTGTATTAATTGCCATTGTTATCGACTGGTCCTTGGCATTTTAGTGCAGGTGAGTGATGGTTCCTCTAATAGATGTACTCATAATTGCGTCCCACTTTTATGCTGTTTCGGAGAAAAAAATTACATTCTACTCTGATCAAAATTAAATCTTTGTTGAAAGGTAATTTATTCATAGTCTATCGTTGCGGATAGAAAGACTTATGTCCACCTGGACATAAGTCGTTCTATTAAAGGTAATAATGGCGTAACTGCATGCTTAGCTAGTAAAGTGGTGACCTCAATAGGTATTTTAAGTTACCCAAGCGAGTACTTCTTGTTTTACCGCAGCTGGGTTTTAATAAACCCCAAGGGAGAGTAATAAAAGATGATGAAATGTATTTTTTCTCAAACTTTTGTTACTTCAAAAACATTGCAACCAAGGAGGCAACTTATTAGAGTTTTATTTAAATTTCGAACTAGCTTGAAAAAGAAAACTTTTTGATAATGAAAAAAAGAGACAAATGAACCTTTTAGCACGTAAAAAATGTAGTTCGTTGTTCGTCATGTATACAGTTCTACTTAGTACTACTTAATTTTAATTTCCGCGCATTATTTGTGAAAATTACTATACAAGCCTTGGCCACAACTAGGAATTGATGGAGTTACGTATGTGTGCCTCGGCTACGCCTCGGCTCACATTTATACGTTCGTCCATCAGTACCTCTTTTGCTGGCCGCTGTAGTAATGTACTATTACTTCACTTTTCAACCCTTACAATGAAAATAAACTGGATAATTCGTTTGTATAATTTTCTTCTATAATCTGTTAATTTCCATATAATAATCGAACAACAGAATACATATAAAGAATCTGATTGACTATCTCATCAATACCGAGCGGAAACTACTTCAACTAGAACAATGAAATTTTAACAGTATTCTTTTGCGACATAGGGATTAAGACTCTTTAGTGGTAGGACTGCACTGCTAACTGTTTTCTATCTACAGCCACGGGCCGGTCCGTCCGGTGTAGTACCACACTCTCGCAGAAGATCGGCGTCTCAGTATGTGTGCTATTGCACTTCGTTCGGCGAGCGAGAGAACCGTCAGCGGCCTAGCTATCCTCTTGGTATTGCAAATATTCATGGGCGGCAGTAACACTTACCATCAGGTGTGCTGTTGCTCTTTTGTCATAAGCAATAAAAAAAGAAGAGGTGTTATGAAATACAACCCCAAAAAAAGAATAAGACGTAGTAGAAATAATTGTATGGGATGAAATGGCAAATGGTTCGGACATGTGGAAAGCGAATGCGGAACGAACGTCTGGTTAAGAAGATATACAATGCGAATGTGAAAGGATGTAAGTACCGGGGGAGACCGAGACTATCCTACCTAGACCAGATTGAAGGTGGAGTTAAGAGTCTCCGAAACCGGCGAGCGTGTATGAAGAGAATTATGAATGTTGAGGAAGCGAGTGAAGTATGCAAGGATAGAGTTTTCTGGAACTCTTTGCTTTCTGCCTACTCTGCAAGGGATACGGCGTGATGATATGTATGTATGAAATGCGAAACTATTATCATTATTTCCAAATTAAGCAAAACTACATTTTCAATAAAAGTAAATAAACATGTAATACAGCATTTGTCAAGTTTCATCTTTTTTTTTTTTTTTTTTTTTTTGGTGGACTATGGATTAGCCTCGCCCCGCCAAATCGGCCCGGGGTGACGGAGAAGGCGGCGCGTGACCCCATAGACCCACCGTAAAACTCCTCTCTCTTCGCCGTGCGAGCGGGTCACCGGGACCCGATTTTTAACTTCGGTGGCCCGCCCGGCGGTTCACCCTCGCGGGTTCCTCTCGTCGACGCCCCGACAGATTTCGCCGTCGGGGCGTCGCCCTCACGCGGTGGCCTCACGTCGGGTGACCGGACAATTCCCCGGTCCGATCACCCGAAGCCTCGGTTAGGGCGGCATCAGGCGCAGGTATTCGCGCCTGCGCCGCCCCGGCCGCTGGCGGCGGCCCGGGGCGCGGGAATCATCCCTTGCCCGTTCCGCCGCTTCCTTCTGCGAGATGACAGCCTCGCAGAAGGCGGCGACCGCGTCCCAGTTCCTGATGCTGTCGACCATCGCCCTCGCGACGGCCGGCAGCGTCAGGTCGGCACCGATGACAGCGACGAGGTCACGGCGCTGCCGCTCCCATCCCGGACACACCTCCAGCGTGTGTTGCGCCGTGTCCTCGTCACTCCTGCAGTGGTGGCAGGCCGGAGTCCACTCCCTATACACGACCCTGTGCAGGTACAACCCGAAACACCCGTGCCCCGTCAATACCTGCACCAGCCGAAAGGTGAGGACTCCGTGCCGCCGCTCCATCCACTCTATCAATACGGGCCGGAGGGCCTCAACGGTCTCCACACCGTGCCTAGGCCTCTCCAGCTGCGTAGCCCAACGGGCGATGACGTCTCGGCGGGCATCCACGCGCCAGGTGGCTATCTCGCTCAACGATGGGGAGCCACCTTCCTGGCGCGCTGTGATAACCCGCCGGTAGAGGTCGGAGAGCATCTCCGCCTCTAGGTCCCACGGGGGTGTCCCGGCCAACAGGCACGCCGCCTCTGTCGACACCGTGCGGTACCCGCGAATGGCTCTGACCGCCATGGCTCTCTGTGGCCTCCACAGAATCGCCCTGAGCTGGGCGTTCAGAGCCCTCGCCCACACGGGTGCGCCGTACATGGCCATCGAACGGATGACCCCGCATACAGCCGTCGGCCCTCGAAACTGGGTCCGCCCACGTTCGGCATGAGTCGAGAAAGGGCGGACGCCGCGCCGACAAGCCGGGGAGCAATCTGTCGGAAATGCTCCCGGAACTACCATCGCCCGTCGAGCACCAGACCCAAGTACCTCATATGGGCCTGGATGCTGATGTGGATGGAGTTTACCACTATCGAGGCGCCGATGGGTAGCCTCACACGGGGCCCATGGAAAAGTAGGGCCTCCGTCTTGTTTAGGGCCACCCTGAGCCCCAGCGCCTCGATCCGCCTGACCATCTCCTCGGTGCCGAGAGTGGCCAGGCTCACCGCCTCTTCGAGTGTCCTGCCCCGGGCTGTGACGAGCGTGTCGTCAGCGTAGCACACCAAGCTCAGCCCGGGGGGGAGACTCCCTCTCAACGCCCAGTCGTACCCGATGTCCCACAGGGTCGGCCCCAGAACCGACCCCTGTGGAACGCCGCACGACATGGGCGTCCGCACAATGTCCCCTGCGGGACCCGCGCAGAGGATACTGCGGCCCTCCAAATAGTCTGCGACCAGCCGCCTGAGGTACAGGGGCACTCCATGGAACCGGAGCGCCTCCCTGATGCAGCCGAATGGCAGACTATTGAATGCGTTGGCGATGTCCAACGACACCGCCAACAGCACTCCCTTCCCGGCGACGGCCTCCGCGGCCGCCTGCCTCAGGCGTAATAGGGCCCCAATGGTCGAACGCCCCCTCCGAAACCCATACTGAGCGTCCGACAGATCGGGCCCCACCTCCTCCAGGTGTCGGACGATGCGGGCAGCGAGCACACGCTCCAGCAGCTTACCCACATCGTCGAGGAGCACGATGGGCCTGTAGGCCGACGGCAAATCCGGGGACCGTCCCGGCTTTGGCAGGAGAACCAACCTCCCTTCCTTCCAACACTCAGGGAACCGTCCAGACGTCAGACAGGCGTTGAACAGCTGCCTGAGGCGAGGCTCGAAGTGCTCGAGGAGCGACGTCAGCACCCGGACTGGAATTCCGTCCGGGCCGGGGGCCGTGGTGGCGGAACGAATCTTCGCCACGGCCGCCCCCACTTCCGACTCCGTCACGGGCGGAACACTCTCGTCGTCGTCGGCCTCCCGGTCGTGATCTGGCGGAGCCATGACCGGGGGCGTGTGTTCCGACTGCCGTGGAAACAGCTCCTCGACCACCCTACGAAGGAAGTCGGGCTGGAGGGTCTCGGTGAGGGGGGGGGCCCGCGCGCGAAGCTTGTTCAGCGCCGCGCGATATGGGCGACCCCAGGGGTCACGGTCGAGACCGTCCAGCATCTCCTGCCAACTCGCGCCCTTGGCGGCTCGGATGGCCAGCCGAAAGGCAGTCCGCGCACTGCGGTACGCCTCGTACAGCTGGCCCTCCCGCTCGACGTCGCTGTGACGCCGCCGGCTGCGGGTGTAGGACCTTCGGGCACTGATACACGCCGCACGAAGGTCCGCCAGTCTTGGGGACCACCAGTAGACCCCCTGCCTCGGAGGCGGACGCCGCCGCACTCTGGGCATGGCCGCATCGCAGATCTGCGTTAACGCACTGCGAATGCGGACAGCCTCAGCGTCCACTCCGTCTGCTGGGGGTGGTGAGGACAGCCACGTACTGACAATGGCCGCCTCCGCCAGTAGATCCCTGTCAAGACGACCCACAGCCCACCGCGGAAACGCGGGAGCTCCGTCCGCCCTGTGACCCCTACCGGGTTCCCGGGGGGAGACCTCCATCCGGATGTACCGGTGGTCCGACAGGGTCTCCGCCTCCTCCAGGACACTCCAGTTCCTCACCCGTGGCGCGACAGCGGGGCTAGCGAACGACAAGTCCACTATCGACCCGCCCTGCCGCCGCACACACGTGTTCACCGAGCCTCTGTTCAAAACACAGAGGCCCAGTGAAGCCGCCCACTCGTTGACCGCCCGCCCGCGGTCGTCCGTCGTAGGGGACCCCCACGCCGTGGATTTGGCGTTGAAGTCCCCCAGAACCAGGACGAGGCCCGGTGCCAGTCGCCGTATCGAGGCCTCCAAGGTGGCGAGTGAGGCCCCGAAATCGTCCATCCTCCTAGTGGGGGAGAGGTATACGCTGTAGAGCGTGACCCCTCCCCACTCCGCCGCGACAAATTCCTCGCCCCTATCCAAAAGGGACAAGGACGGGAAGTGCCGCTGCGTTGAGACGACGATTGCCGCAGTACCGTTTCGACTGACCACCCAATTGGGGCGATCAGGCACGGCGTACGGTTCCGCGACTACGGCTGCACCAATCGACCACTCCGCCATGGATTGCAGGAGGAGATCCTGCGCTCCGGCGGAGTGGTTGGTGTTGGCCTGCAGGAGGAGGTGCATGGCTGGTGTACCCATTATCGGGTTGTGTCCATGACCTCCTCGCCAGCGGGCGATCGGACCGCGCTAGGAGCGGGAGCGGCCGTGGTCGTAGGGCCGCCCCGCGCCTTTGGGGCCGAAGCTGGAGGTTTGCACGCCCCAGAGCCCATGCGGTGCTTGGCGGGCTTATTGCCCGCCGCACACGCGGGGCAGTGGGGCGGGGCGGCGCAAGATGCCGCCACGTGCCCGGTCTGACCGCAGCGGAAACACAATCCGCCGCAGTCGAAGCAATTAGTGCACGTCGGTCGAGTGTGTCCGACCGCCATGCACTTGTAGCACCTCGCGGGCCGGTGCTCAAGCACGGTTACCCGCGCCGAGCTCCAGCCCACGAGGAGCCTGCCTGAGCCGGCCAGTTGCCTGACCGACTCCACCGGGCACTGCGCCCAGGCAGCACCTACGCCACCCGGACCGGGACGAATGGCACCGACCCGGACGGTGTCTATGGGACACCCGGTTTTCGAGGCAATAGCCTCCCGGATGTCTTCCACCGTCACCGAATCGTCCAAACCCGAAATGCGCATTTCGGCGCACTTGACGGGCCTGGCGATCTTGATGCCACCCTCCACGGCGAATAAACCTCGCAGCTTCTCGGCCACGCTGTCGGCCGTCTTGGCGCCCTCGGCCCCTGGGAACTCGAGAATTCGAGCCCCCGTCCGGGCCTTGCGGGTCCTGGCTTCGACGCCTCCAATATCGGAGACGTCTAGCTCCCGCCGGGCCTTCCTCAAGACGGCCTCGTAGCTGAGGCCCTTCTCGGCCGCCTCGGGCAGCACAGTGATCACCACTGCGGCCGTCTTCGGTGACTTGAGCCCCTTGCGCGGTCTCTTCTTCCGTCCGGCTCCTGCCTGTGGAGCGGGGACCTCAGCGGCGCGCTTGGCCTCCGCTCTACTTCTTTGGCCGCGACTCCTTCTGTCGCGCTCGGCCACCTGCCAACCCTGTTCGGGTACGGCAGTCGTGCCAGACGCGGAAGGTCTCGTCGCAGCCTCGCTGGTCGTCGCCGGCGGTGTTATTGCGGGCGACTTCAGCGGTCCGGCAGGAGCCGGAGCCGTCTTCCTCCTCAGGGCGGGTCCCTTCGGAGCTGGGCCGGGGCCTTTGGGCTTAGGCCCGGCCGCGGCCGCGGCGTAGCTCCCCACGCGGCCACCCTGACAAGGCAGCGGGGCGGGGGCTGGTGCCACATGCGGCCGCTTGTCCGCGGCGAGAGGTGGTCGGACACGTGGTTCTGGAGGCAACCTCGCCTCCAGAACGGCGAAGCGCGCATCGACGAGCTTGCCCACTGCGCCGATGATTTTGGCGAGGGCCTCGTCCGATATGCCTCCCACCTCAAACGGGGTCGGCTGAGCCTCCTCAGGGGCCCGTTCTACGGCGCCTGGCGGCTTTGGCGCCGCAGGGGCGCTAGCCGGCGGCCCGCGCGGAGAGGCGTCAACCTCACCACCGGGACAGGGAGTCTCGCCGCGGCGACTGCGCCAGCGTCAGCCGGCGGCGCGCGCTTCGCGGCGGCAGGCGTCTTCCTCACCGCGGGGACGGGTGTGACGGTGACGCCATCACCCAACGTCGTCGGCGCCGCAGCGCGAGGCGGCTTTGGCGCCGCAGCGGCCGCTGAGTAGCCGGTCTTGGCTGGTGGCGCGGCTGGCGCAGGCGACACGAACAGCGCCACCTGCGCCTTGAGGTCGGCCACGTCGATCAGCAACTGGCGGTTTGCCCGACGCATCTCCGCCAGCATGTCACCCAGGTTCCTGTTTCGGGTCCGCAGGCCTGACATCTCGCCTCTAAGGCGGACATTTTCGGCCTGCAGATCCGTGGCGTCACCGGCGCGGACAGCGACCGCCGCCGCCCTTTCTACAGCCGAGGTCCCTCGCCCTCTTCGGGAGGCCATGATCTTAGGTGGAGGCATGTTGGCCGCGCTCCCCTCGGTTTCGGCGCTCGAGCTGCCTCCTTTACTCAGGGGGCGCTTTCGCACCTGCGAGGGGAGGGCCTCCTCCTTCTTAGTCGCGGTCGCCGGCGGCGTCTTTGCTGCTAGACGCGCCGACGACCTAGTGGGGCCTTCACCAGCCGACCCGCTTTCCTCTTTGGACGGCCCTGCGGGAATATCACCGCCCTCGTCCATTCTGACGGTAGATCCGCCGCCCTCGTCTTCGGACGGCTCTGCGACATCGCTGTCGCCCTCGTCCGTCGACGGCTCTGCTGCGAGTCTACCGTCCTTCTTCTCTTCAGCGGCGGCAGCCTCCCTGCGCGCCCGCCGCTCCTCCAGCCGCCTTTTGTGGCTCAGGCCGTTGCCCCGAGACTTTCGAGGCGACCTCCTCTTCTTCTTCTGGGCCTCCACGGTTTGTGCCGGGCCCTCGGCAGACGCCTCAAGTTCTGAGGACGAGGCGTCGTCTTGGTCAGTTTTTGATCGGCTTGACCGGGCCTTGGGGTGAGGATCGCTACAATCCCCGTCGTTTTTTTTAATTAATTTTTCAGCATCCATTATTGATCCCACGATTATGGGAGATACAATACGTCGACCCGGGCAGAGATCCCGTTACCCGGGCAAGCCTACATTTACCAACCAGGGGGTCAGCCGGTACCCTGGCTGGAGCATGCTAACGACAGAACAACCCATCTGCCATGCATCTTCTCGCCGCACGCCAGAACTTAAGATTCTGGGTGATTTCCGAGTCCGAATGTTACTTCGAACTCTTTATAGAGGTTGTCTTCCTCGCGGTCCGGGCGGTTAAGCCAAGACCCTCGCTCCTGAAACTAAGACAAGCAAAGAATCAGGTTTACGATGTGTGGGCGGTGGCATGTGCCTGCCCAGCCCTCAAATGAATGAGTGACTGAGCCCGTCCCAATGTTTCGCGTCCTATACCCTCTACTACGACTGTAGTAGAGTAAGGAGCGAAATCGCGCAGATATTCGCTACGGACGACAGTACAACAGAAGAACTGGGGACCGCCGCCCGCACCCAGGGTACACCGCGTGGAGGTTTCTGGGATAGTACCCCAAGTTTCATCTACCAAGGATGTAAAAAGGGGGACTAAATTCTACGGTGACAATTTTACTTAATTTTCATTGTTGTATTAAAAATTATCACAAATAATTATTAGACAACATCTTACTTTATGATTTAGAGTCGTAAAAAAGAATATGCCGGAAATCAACCCTTCAGGGGATGTATTTTCTCTCTAGGGTATAAGATTTTGCTTAGAAATTTTTACCCTACAATGATGAAAATCATATTTAACAATACGCTACACATTACGTAGTCGCGGCCAAAAGCTTGTTACACATAAGGTCAGAAAAACAATTCATAGGGCAATGTAATAAAATGTGTAGTATACAAATTGTTAGTGCTAACATTTCACTACTCAGTGTAAATGCTTGAGTTGCTGACCTTTATAATGCAAGCATCACAAATAAAGAAAACAGAAAAGTTAGTTGAAATTGTATTTTAAAAATAACACTATATTTTCTCACAATCATAAGAATATAATAGGCGCCCCTCTTTATGTTCCCATGAGCGTGATAAAATCTATGCACAGATGGCGTAGACGTACGGGTTGAGAGCCCTCAGCGCTCACCCACAGTCCGGGTAAAGTTGTCATAGCCATCTGAGGCTAACAACTAAGACACACAAAAAAAAAAGGCGTAGTCGTTATGATATTGACCTTCATTGCTTGGTCATTAATAGAACTAAATTACATATAAACTTGAAACAATATATTGTTCATCATCTCAGCTCATATATGTCCCAGTGTTGGGCTCAAACATCCTCCATAATTGGAGGGAAATGAACCTTCTATACCATGTTGGTCAAACGTGTTGATATAAGGTTTTGTTTCGAGTTGTCTATCTCTTGAATATATGTTATAGGCGTTTTATATCCCTTAGTCATCTCTCACGATAACTCATGGGTAAGATATGAGGTGGTAAATCATATTCTTACTCCGTCACCACATGGAAACCGTAAATTGACATAAAGTATTACTGCACAAGAAGTTAGAGTAGTTTGCTATTTTAAATATAACGCCATCTATGCAGTCCATTAGTCATTTCACATTCTGGTCCTTTGATTTATTTTCTATTCTTAGACATAGAGCAAAGTAGAATAAAGTAGCCGTGCTTGACAGGTGGATGGATCATCCGTGTTGCCCGGGAGAGCGCTATATTTAATTTTGCTTGTGGTATCTTAGCTGTTTTTACAAATCTTACGTGATGATAAGGATTGGCGACAAAATATATACTACCATTATAAGTGATACCATAAACCCAGTAAAATTTATATACACACACACATACACATACCATCACGGCAGAGAGAACAGAGTGCCAGAGAACTCTATCCTTGCATACTTCACTCGCTTCCTCAACATTCATAATTCTCTTCATACACGCTCGCCGGTTTCGGAGAATCTTGACCCCACCTTCCTTCAGTGCGTGACCAATCTGGTCTAAGTAGGTTAGTCTCGGTCTCTCCCGGTACCTACTTCCACTTTCGCATTGTACATATATATTCTTAACCAGACGTTCGTTCGGCAATCTTTCCACATGTCTGAACGATCGGAGCATTCCTTTTCGCATCTTTACACCAATACTCTCTTTCATACCTACTTGCTCTCTTATATCGTCGTTACGAATGCGATCAGTCATATTTTTAATGCCAAAAAAATAATCACTGTAAAAATAATAACCTTATTTACTGTAAATAATTTATGTTGGTTAAATATTCAAAAACAATGTTTTTACGTACAGTCAGCGTAGTATGCTATCGTTATTTTAGCTTCTATTTTAATAAACATTATTTTCAATGTTTCACATTAGTTTGTTTATTTTATTTACTAAGTCTCTTGACGTTATATTTCTTGTGTACAGTTTTGTATAATATTATTTTAAACCTGATTCCGTGTGTTGACGGAGTAAGAATACTATTCATCACCCCATATCTTATCCGTGGGTGATCGTCAAAGACGACTAAGGGATATAAAACGCATATAACATCTATGCGAGAGAAGGAAAACTCGAAACAAAACCCTATACCAACAAGTCTGACCAATGCGGTATAGCTGGTTAATTTCCCTCCCATTAAAGAGGAGGCCCCGAGCCCAACAGTGGGACATTTATGGGCTGTGATGATAATGATGTTGATTTTAATGTCTTAGAGTAGATAAGAATCTCTGGAGGACCTTGGCACCATGCTCAATGACCTCAGCAAGGTCTCCCAACTAGTAGGGCTGCAAATGAACATGGACAAGACGAAAATCATGTCTAATGCCCATGCCATTTCTGTACCGGTCCTGGTTGGGAATGCGATTCTCGAAGTTGTCAATCACTATGTTTACCTAGGACAAACAGTCCAATTAGGTAGATCCAATTTCGAGAAAGAAACCGACGAATCCAACTCGGCTGGGCAGCGTTCGGGAAACTTAGGAGGATCTTCTCGTCTAATATTCTGCAGTGTCTGAAAACAAAGGTTTATAATCAGTGTGTGTTACCAGCGATGACTTACGGCACTGAAACGTGGTCTCTAAATGTCGGCCTCATAAAAAGACTCAAAGTCGCTCAGCGTGCTATGGAGAGGGCTATGCTCGGTATTTCTCTACGTGATAAAATCCGGAATACGGAAATCCGTAGATAAGAATCTATAGTCATTATTTGTTCGACCTTATCTCATATTAAATGGGGACAGATATGTATTCTTCTTACAACATTATTAGTAGAGCACAAAAATTGCTAGTTTTCTTCAAGTTTTATGACGACTACGTAATATTGCCATATTCCTTGAGAATGTAATGATTAACCAAGCAACAAACCAGACCGTTTGCCATCCACTGCTGGATGTAAGCTTCCCTCATATTTCGTCAGAAACAAGTAATTTTTGTGTATTTGTATATTAACATACAGACATCATCACGCCATATCCCTTGCAGGGTAGGCAGAGTGAACAGAGTGCCAGAGAAGTCTATCCTTGCATACTTCACTCGCTTCCTCAACATTCATGATTCCCTTCATACACGCTCGCTTTGTATATTAAGCTAAATCATTATTATAAATGAGCAAGATATCGCATCAATAACCTTTTATCGCATCAATAACCTTATATATAATCCAAACAGTTCCAAATTATTCAGTAACTTGGCTCAACTTATTTTATTTTAAATTGTATTAATTGTATCTACTTATATCTAGCTGTGTGGTTAACGGCTACGAGTACTACCAACCCTTACTTTCCTCATGGAGTCATCCAGCGGTGGAGAGTAGAACTGGAGTCCCCCGTAGCAGGGCGGGGGACTGCAGATGCGGTGGCGCCGCATTTCCACCGCTGAATCAACAGAAGGCACGGCAGCCTAAGTTTCAGGGTGGCGCAGGTGCTTACCGGACACGGGGTCTTCAGTAAGTACCTGCACAGAATTGGGAGAGAAGAGGCCCCAGGGTGCCATGAGTGTGGCACCCCAGTGGACGATGCGCGCCACACACTGGAGGTATGCCCCGCCTGGAGGCCTCAACATCACGTCCTGTCGGCGGTCATTGGAGGGGACCTGTCGCTGTCGACCATCATCTCGAAGATGCTCAATAGCGACGTGTCCTGTTCATCGATGGCCTCCTTTTGCGAGGAGGTCATCTCTACAAAAGAGGCGGCGGAGCGGGAACGTGAGGCAATTGCGTCTGCAAATTCGCTCCGCCGCCGGCGGCCAGGACGGAGGAGGCGTCGATATGCGCACCTCCTCCCACCGCCTTGAATGACGACAGGGCGTGGGCCAATGGCCAAGCGTTGGGGTGCCGGGGATCGAATGTCAGTAGACGATCTCTCTGGCACCCCGTAAAAGCGCGGAAGGGGCCGCTGTGGTTTCAGTGGGTATTCCGGTCAGGCAGCTGGCCGGCGAGTCCCACACTCCCCCTCGCCTCTCACTGGCAGGGGATAGCGCGGAAAAGCGTTTCCACAGCGTGCGTGAAGAAAAAAAAAAAAGGACTATCAAATGAAGATGGCACACTTGATCTTCTTTTACAAGCAATAAAAGTAAAATTCGAAACAAAACCCTATTCCAACACATCTGATTACCGTGGTAATATAGGTCAAAATTCCTTCCCATTACGGAGGAGGGTCTAGCCCAAGAGCAGGATATATGTAGGCTGAGATGATGATTATTAGAAGTCGCCACGACATAGATTGTTATGTTGTGGGTATTTTTATCGTACGTCAAAATTCATTTTTATTATGGTTCCGTACCCAAAGGGGAAAGACGGGAGCCTATTACTGAGACTTCGCTGTCCGTCCATCCGTCCGTCTGTCACCAGGCTGTATTTCACGTAAACGTTCATATTTTAAAAATAAAATGAATATTTAAGGGGGGCTCCCATACAACAAACTTGATTTTTTTTTAGTTTTACGGAACCCTTCGTGCGCGAGTACAAGTCTCACTTAGCCGATTTTTTCCTTATAGAATAATAATCTCTTGAAATATTATCAAAGAAAAAATTCTTAACCCTTTATAAAATAAATTCAGTAAGCAAAATTGCTTATACGTCGTTACATTACACGTTTTTTCGATAACTATAAAATAGAAACGTTTCTATTGACGACACAATCAACTTTAGTATGTCTTTCAGGAAATGCATAGAAATTACTTTATTAAGCGTTTTTTTTTATTATAAGAATACGTGTAAATGCTTGTAAAGTTTATAAAACCACATTACAGGCGAAAAATGATGTCACAAGTGGCATTCGAACCCACACCTATTGGAAATCCGTCCCAATCGTGCTACCACTTTATATCACCGTGACCTATTGTAGGACATTCAAATCTCGTTTCGTATTATATTTACGTCTCCTACGTGTGCCATCTACCCGACAATATTTACACATTTTATGGGCTTAATACTTCAAACTTTGCAGTTAGAATTGTATTAGAGAATGACACAACCTTGTTATTCAAATTCTTTTCTTTTCGCTCGTAATCGGGTTTTTATAAATAATTAAGCATATTAAATGCTAAATATCAGTAATTTGCTTGAAAAGTATTAAGATCAACTTTGATAATGAGGCATTTTACAACACTGAGAGTATGTGATTTGTCTACATTGAACCATTCCGTCCAAGGTAATTACCACAAGCTCGCAGAAAATTAACGTCTGAGCAGCAGCAATGTGTTATTGCACTTTGTTTGTTGAGTGAGAGAGGCGGAAGCCTATCTTGGATAGGCAGTGATCTTGCAATACCAGGGATATTGCAAAGGTCCATGGGTGGCAATAATAGTTAATATCAGGTGTACTCCTTGCTTGTAAGCCTTAAAAAAATATATCAGCGAATAGTGATGAAGTAAGAATACAATTTACCATCCTCTTTCTTGCCCGTGGTGGTTGAAAAAGATGACTAAGGTATGTATATGCTGATAACATTTATGCAAGTGCTGGAAAATTCGAAATGGAACGCTATACCAACCCGTCTAATCAGCATGGTGTAACAGATCAATTTATCTACCACTTACAGAAGGTTCTTACCAATAGGAAATATATGAGCTGATGATAAGGTTTATAATAATGATGAATGTGACTTCAAATTAGTGAAAGATTTTTGAAAGTTGAATCAGTACTTTCATCTACGACTATTTCCCTACCGACTTCTGCTGTTCGATATAGAAGGGAATTTTGAAATATTATATACCTAAGATTTTTCCTTAGGTAGGCGTGATTGTAAAACAAAGATCGGGTTCCGGTGGACCGCTCGCACGGCGAAGGGAGACGCATTGCAGGTTAGGTCTATGGGGTCGCGCGCCATCTCTTTTGTTGCCGCGGACCGATATGGCGGAGCGTGAACAAACCATAGGCCATCGCAAAAAAAAAGTAGGCGTGATTGCAACGCTTAGACAGCAATTACTGTACTGACTTCAACCTATTTATCTGGTTGGCTGTTTGCTCGTTTGCCACCATAAGCAATAAAAAAAAACTAACTATATTGTTGGTAATATTCCTGTCTTCAGGGAGGTGTTATGAACTGAGGCTATAGATGACAGGACTGGGGATTAGTCCAACGTTTGTAGAGAGGTTGACCGGGCTAGGTTCACGCCCTGGTAGCAGACAATATTACCGGAGCGTTGACAGGAGATGGTACCCGTAAGTCAAGGACTCGAATTTTTTACCTTTCAAATGACGATATAAAGATATAATATACCATAGTATATTATGGGATTTCACGCTGTCCTTTCCATCGCTTCGGCAGATTTAAAGGAGGTGTGGTTCCACCATATTCTAACCCAAAAAAGTAGGACATTTTACCATCTATCAGAATGTATGTTCTGACTTGGAAAACTTTCCAACTAAAATTATTCTACTAAACGGCTCTATAGAAAATTTAGCACAAAGACAAAGTAGTACTTTTATCTTTTTTATCCAAACTCTAATTGTTTGGGCATACGGTTCCCCTGACATGATCAGGGACCTTAAATTAGCAGTATAAATAGTGTGGTGTGGTTAATTAGTTAGCTTAAAGTATACGATGCATGATACATAAGTATGTTATATATACATACAAGCGTATGTTCGGAACTCTGCATATATGATATGCACATGGGTGCACGTGTCCGATGTGTTTAATAAGTTATCAGATTTTTCAATCAATTGGATTTATATATAATATAAATAAAACAACTTATTAAAAAATTAATAAATAACTTATTTGAAACCTATTAAATCTATTATAAACAACTTGTTAAAAACCTATGCATCTATTAGCTTTATAGAATAAATAATTTATTAAAAAATCTAATAAACAACTTATTAAAAACCTATTCAATCTATTGGATTAATATTAGTTAAATATACAGAAAATGTATATTATTCTTTTATACTTTTAACCACCCCTTATTCAGTGGCGTGTGTCATGACTTTCCGTTTTCTATAAAGCCTTTAAGAAGTGCATATACCTGAACAAACCGTAAAACAGGTTCAATCATTGGAAAGCTTTTTTCACCAGAATCATTTCACCTCGTTTTCCCTGTCTGTTTTTAACCAAATAAAAAATAACTCAGTAAATTCAAGAGATTTTTTTTACAAGATAACAAACTTTCAATATGAAATATATCCTTATGTAACAATGGCATTTATAAAGATGAAATTAACAGGTACAAATAATACTCGTAATAATTCATCAGCATCATCATCTCAGCCCACATTTGTCCCACTATTGGGCTCGGCCTCCTCCATAATAGGAGGGAAATTGACCTACTATACCGCGCTAGTCAGACGTTGGTATAGGATTTAGTTTCGGGTTTTCCTTCTTTTGTATAGATGTTATATGCGTTTTATATCCCTTAGTCGCCTCTCACGATCACCCACGGGTAAGATAGGAGGTGATGAATTGTATTCTTACTCAATCACCAAACGGATAATACACTCGTAATAATTATAATAATTTAAATGTGGTAGGTTGTTGACAATTTTACAGAAAATCGACGTCTGAGCAGTGGCGTACTGCTGCACTTTATTCGGTAACCAAGAGAGCCGGTAAATCAACTTGGGTGGGTTTTAGTTGGTAGGCAGCGGCCTATCTATATGCCTGGTATTGCAAAGAGTGGAATAACACTTATCATCAGATGCTTGCTCGTTTGACAACATTATAAAAATTATTGGATCATATAAAGAAGTGTTTTTTTAGTTGCAAGCTATATTGCAGTCACACCCTGCACTACGGAAGCGAGAGTTGGGTATGCAGAAAAGAGTATGAAAGTAAAATGAATGCGGTCGAAATGCGATCTCTGCGGAAAATCTTTGGAGTTAGGCTGACCGACCGCATTCGTAACGACGACGTAAGAGAGCGAGTAGGTATGAAATACTCTCTGTATTGGTGTAAATATGCGAAAGGGCATGCTCCGATGGTTCGGACATGTGGAAAGAATGCCGAACGAACGTCTGGTTAAGAAGATATACAATGCGAAAGTGGAAGGATGTAGGTACCGAGGGAGATCGAGACTAACCTACCTAGACCAGATCGGTCATGTTCTGAAGGAAGGTGGAGTCAAGAGTCTCCGAAACCGGCGAGCATGTATGAAGAGAATTATGAATGTTGATGAAGCGAGTGAAGTATGCAGAGATAGAGTTCTCTGGCACTCTGTTCTCTCTGCCTACCCTGCAAGGGATATGACGTGATGATATGTATGTATGTACCCTGCACTATCCATCTGGAATGACGGTAGGTATGACGTACAAAAAAATAACCTACAGTGACCGTCTTTGTTGCTATGTTGGTGGGTCAGGTTTTCTGGAAACATCTAATGTTAACCGTTTCATCGTTACGCCATGAAGCCTCACCATAGTGAGCCCACTATGGTTGGCGGATTAATCCCCAGTTGTGATACCTTATCTACCTTGATTCTATCTTATCCTGAAGATATTTGCTTTATTTATTAACTATGGGAAAGTGATAGACCTCCTTTTCATTCCTCCTTTTTAAAAGAATAGCTATTTTATGTTAATCTCTCAAAAAAATTAAGGACTTCTTCTTTTTGGCACATTTAATTCGTACTGCTGGGGTCGGGCCTCCTATATCGTAGTACTTAAATGGACCAATTATATCAAATCCCTTAATTATTTTTATCCCTTAGTTGTTTAAATTGACCTGGATCAACTCCACCTGATGCCGTTTGGTCAACAATTACATTCTCAAGGAGGGTTAATGTCAAGCACTCGGCTGGTCATTAAATTATTGCCAATAAGCAATATGTATGATAGAAGAAGAGTACATATTGCATCGACTCCAAGTAATTGGGATAAGACCAAGAGAATAATTATGATGAAAGCCTTTATTTGTTTTTAAAACATCCACTGAAAAACAAAACGTTGGACAATTGTATTATTTCTCCGTCACCACGCAAATAATCTCTTCTTACTCAACCAAAAGGTTTCTGCAATAATGCACTAATGATTCTTAACATTTTTCTTTATTGCTCATGGTGGCGAACGAGCAAGCAACACACCTGATGGTACTGCCGTCCATGGACCTTTGCGATACCACGGGTATAGCTAGGCCGTTGCCTAACCCACCCAGTTGAGCTTCCGGCTCTCTCGCTCACCGAACGAAGCGCAATAATACATTGCCATTACTAAGACGTCGATCTTCTACGGACCGACCCGCGGCTGTAGACAGAAAACTATCAGCAACGTGATTATACCACTACAACATTTTTGATATTCTTAAAACTAAATGTATAAACCAAATTAACCTTCTGCGTTTTATTTTATATGAAAGACCCTCAAAAGATAGCTGTGTAATGTATCAAGCGAAGCGAGCCCACCGGTGGGTGCCTAATGATGTGTGAATTGTAATCAATCGTTCAGGGTTCGACGCTGGGTCGACATTGTTAATCTTAAAGTTCATTTTAAAACACTCCTTTGTGCTTTATTGATAGACTCTCCAGCAAGGGTCGGTTTTCATCACTTTTTTGACACATTTGGTTATCGTGATTTGGTTCGGGATCTACTTAGATTTTACGGAGGCATAAAATTACAATTGTTTGCTTTATATGATAACAATTAAGAATATATTTTATTTATCAATTAACTGTTAGTACATTCAAAAGTCTTATAGTGGTAGGACCACGCTGTTGACAGTTTTCTGTCTACAGCCACGGGCCGATCCGACCGGGGTAGTACCACACTCTCGCGGAATATCGGCGTCTGAGTAATGGCGATGTGCTATTACGCTTCGTTCGGTAAGCGAGAGAGCCGGAAGCCCAACTGGGTGGGTTTGGGGTATGTATTGGTAAGCAGCGGCCTAGATATACCCTTGGTATAGCAAAGGTCCATGGGTGGCAGTAACACTTACCATCAGGTGTGCAGCTTGCTCGTTTGCCACCATATGCAATAAAAAAAAGTTACATTTGGGGTTGCGTTTTTTAGAGGACGCAATTTTATTTTTTGGACGTGTATGACGGTTCAATGTAAAGATAAAACCAAGTTTGTGGGGTCGCCACCCTTATCCCATGGCCGCCATCTTGGAAAAAGGGGCTGAAATTGTTTTTACTATTGGCCTCATAAAAAAATTGTTAAAATTTTTGTTGCAAATCAAGACAATATGGCAACCCCACAAACTTGTTTTTACCCTTACACTGACCTACACATCTAAAAAATAAAATTGTGTTCTCTAAAAAACGCAAGTTAAAGCCTAAAAAATTTAACATTTCAATGGACTATGTGTTTTTTTATGAATTTGATGCATAATTATCGGTTTATATTTATTTCAATTTATTTATTTATTTCTCTTATAAGATTACAATATATGTTACAAGTTTTTTATCTTATTTTAAATAGCCTTATGAAGAGCTGGTGTCTGTATTAGGTACAAGACCTGTATGACAGATCACCAGGCCCTCTCTTTATATAGGGTTCACAGTTAAATATGTTACAGGTTCAAAATATACATAAAATCTAAAACTACAAAAACATAAAGCAAACAAAAAAGTGAACAAATAGCTCGAGTGTATTGCATGCGTGTATATGTGTGTTATTTAACTTATATATTATTCGAATAGTGACAGAATATCAATACATTTCACTAACCACTTTCTTCTCCAAACGTGGTGTAAAATAACGACTAAGTCAGAGACATACGCAGATACTATTTATGCAAGAGAAGGAAAACTCGACATAAAACCCATGCCAATCCGGCTGATAAGCTTAATGGGAGTAATTGGTAAATTTGCCTAATATTGCAGAGGAGGCCTGAGCCTAGCGGTGGAATATCTATAGTTGCGAAGAGAAGAAGTTTCCTACTCATGTTGAGTTGCATTAATGGTTTTTTCACGTAGTGACAAATTATAGTACAGTTGTAGTCACTCTTTACACTCATAGGATTCTAAAAAATTGGCTCAGGACATCTTTTTAAGAAAAATACCCTTCACGAAGGAAATAATCCTTATATTTTGGGGAACTTTACAAATATATATTTTTTACAACACAAATTACATCTATAAGAAGGAAGGATGTAGGTACCGGGGGAGACCGAGACTAATTACCTAGACCAGATTGGTCACGTAGTGAAGGAAGGTGGAGTCAATAGTCTCCGAAACCGGCGAGCTTGTATGAAGAGAATTATGAATGTTGAGGAAGCGAGTGAAGTATTCAAGGACAGAGTTCTCTGGCACTCTGTGCTCTCTGCCTACCCTGCAAGAGATATGGCGTAATGATACGTACGTATGTGTAATTACATCTAGACTCAGAATAATAATTTGTGAAAAACACGAAGTATTATTGCTACATGGGAATCAAATATGCGACACTTGACGTGACATATCAGTATCCTAATCGCTACACCTTCGGTGCAATATTTCATCTTTCTTGCTTGTTTTCTTAGTCATCCATCATTTGTCTACATCCAATATCAAATATATTCCAACACGAAGGTGGATAATGAGATTATCGATACTAAGTATAGACAAGCGATTTGGCATTGCGTTGCTGCTATTAAAGTCCCAGGAAAGTACTTCTATTCATTATTCTGCTCATTATTCACCCAATTTCTATGACTTTTACAGCTAAATATGGGACAGCAAGACATTATAATTTTAACCTCATCATTCTCCTACTCTTATCCCAATTACTTGGGGTCGATACAATATGTACTTTTATTTCACGTCAACCCCGGAATGTAATTGTTGACCAAACGGTGTCAGATGTAGTTGGTCCAGGTCGTTATAAGGCTCTTAGTCGTCTTTTACGACACCCACGAGTAAAGTAAGGGTTGGTAGTATTCGTAGCCGCTACCACACAGCTAACAGAATAATAGCGCAAATGTATCCAATTATATCTTATTGCTACTATTTTGAGTACTACGCCCTTTTTTAAACTCGATTACGAGCGTAAAATGATTGTCACAAGTGGGATGCGAACCCACACCTATTGAAAATCCGTTCCAATCGTGCTGCCACTTACACCATCGTGAGCTATTGTAAGACATTCAATTCTCGCATCGTATTATATTTTCGTCTTTAAGTGTGCCAACTACCTGACATTGGAACGGATTTCCAATAAGCGTAGGTTCGAATCCCACTTGTGACAATCATTTTTCGCTCGTAATCGAGTTTTTATAAATAATCAAGCATATTAAATGCTACATTTCAGTGAGTTGCACTAGGCCCTTTTTATATTTAATAACTTTATTTTTCAAAGTAATCTTAGCTAGTTTTTCATTGCATTTATTAAATTTTTATGAGAGAAAATAACTACGTAACATGAGCAAGATAATAACTTTATTCTGAGAAAATGAATGCTGTCCTTCAATATTTGCTTTTAAGAAACTACATCTCTATAAAATTAATAATTTAGTTTATATATTATTAAAGTTATAAGAGATTGAAGTTAATCACATTTTTAGAGCAATTTTGTTTCTGTTTTATTACTACTTATATTTTAAAATAATTAAGATAGAATAAATGTGTGGTAGTGACTACGAATAACACCAACCTTTATTTTGCTCGTGGATGTCAAGAAAAACGACTAAGAGCTTTATATCGACCTGGACCAACTCTTCTTGATGTCGTTTGGTCAACAATTATATTCGCAAGGAGCGTTGACGTCTGGCAGGCGGCCGGTCATAAAACTATTGCCAATAACCCGCCCCCACCCCGCCCGCACCCCGCTTGTGACATAATTTTTCGTTTCGTATTCGGGTATTTATAAATAATTAAGCATATTAAATGCTAAAAATTTCAGTAATTTGAATAACAAGGTTGTGTCATCGTTTAATACAATTCTAACTGTAAAGTTTGAAGTATTAAGTCTATACAATGTGTGAACATTGTCCGATAGATGGCATACGTCACCTTGAAGACGTAAAATATAATATGAAGCGAAATCTGCATGTCCTAAAATAGTTCACGATGGTGTAAGTGGCAGCACGGTTGGGCCGGATTCCCAATATGTGCGGGTTCGTACCCCGCTTGTGACATAATTTTTCGTTTCGTATTCGGGTATTTATAAATATTGCCAATAACTTTTGCTATATGTACGAATACATATTGCATCGGCCTCAAGCAATTGGGATGGGAGCAGATGAATGATAAATTAACATATGGCATAGTGGTTAAAACTACTACGCTAGTCAGTTGTGTTAGTATAGGATTTTATTGCGAGTCTACCTACTCTTGTATATGGATATTTAATCATCAATCAAAATATGAATATATATATATATATATATATATATATATATATATATATATATATATATATATATTCATATATATATATATATATTCATATATATATATATATATATATATAACATCATTTATCCTTAAGATGGTCTCTTTTATTGATGATTTATTATATAAAATACGAGAGCCTCTGGTTATATTCATAGTCATGTGCTCATTGGCGCGCAATGTGTTATAGATAAGCCTGTATTCGGAGTGTATTCGTGCGATAAGGCCCATAATATAGCCATTCATTGGAGAGCTTAAGGACTGCTATAGCCCTCTAAGAATGTTCAAATGGCAATAAGCAGATCATAATTATATTACAAAGAACCCTTAATCAGTGTTAAAGGAAAATGATCCTTCTTTAATATAATATATTTATACCTATAGGTGTTGTGAAGGCCAACTAAGTGATTAAATATCCATATACAAGAGTAGGTAGACTCGCAATAAAATCCTATACTAACACAACTGACTAGCGT
This sequence comes from Lymantria monacha, assembly GCA_905163515.2. Lineage (NCBI taxonomy): Eukaryota > Metazoa > Arthropoda > Insecta > Lepidoptera > Erebidae > Lymantria > Lymantria monacha. The sequence goes on from LR991102.1 coordinate 4,444,831, forward strand.
AGTAGTTTTAACCACTATGCCATATGTTAATTTATCATTCTTCTGCTCCCATCCCAATTGCTTGAGGCCGATGCAATATGTATTCGTACATATAGCAAAAGTTATTGGCAATATTTATAAATACCCGAATACGAAACGAAAAATTATGTCACAAGCGGGGTACGAACCCGCACATATTGGGAATCCGGCCCAACCGTGCTGCCACTTACACCATCGTGAACTATTTTAGGACATGCAGATTTCGCTTCATATTATATTTTACGTCTTCAAGGTGACGTATGCCATCTATCGGACAATGTTCACACATTGTATAGACTTAATACTTCAAACTTTACAGTTAGAATTGTATTAAACGATGACACAACCTTGTTATTCAAATTACTGAAATTTTTAGCATTTAATATGCTTAATTATTTATAAATACCCGAATACGAAACGAAAAATTATGTCACAAGCGGGGTGCGGGCGGGGTGGGGGCGGGTTATTGGCAATAGTTTTATGACCGGCCGCCTGCCAGACGTCAACGCTCCTTGCGAATATAATTGTTGACCAAACGACATCAAGAAGAGTTGGTCCAGGTCGATATAAAGCTCTTAGTCGTTTTTCTTGACATCCACGAGCAAAATAAAGGTTGGTGTTATTCGTAGTCACTACCACACATTTATTCTATCTTAATTATTTTAAAATATAAGTAGTAATAAAACAGAAACAAAATTGCTCTAAAAATGTGATTAACTTCAATCTCTTATAACTTTAATAATATATAAACTAAATTATTAATTTTATAGAGATGTAGTTTCTTAAAAGCAAATATTGAAGGACAGCATTCATTTTCTCAGAATAAAGTTATTATCTTGCTCATGTTACGTAGTTATTTTCTCTCATAAAAATTTAATAAATCTACTAAGTAATCTAATCTTTAATAAGTCTACCTACTCTTGTATATGGATATTTAATCACTTAGTTGGCCTTCACAACACCTATAGGTATAAATATATTATATTAAAGAAGGATCATTTTCCTTTAACACTGATTAAGGGTTCTTTGTAATATAATTATGATCTGCTTATTGCCATTTGAACATTCTTAGAGGGCTATAGCAGTCCTTAAGCTCTCCAATGAATGGCTATATTATGGGCCTTATCGCACGAATACACTCCGAATACAGGCTTATCTATAACACATTGCGCGCCAATGAGCACATGACTATGAATATAACCAGAGGCTCTCGTATTTTATATAATAAATCATCAATAAAAGAGACCATCTTAAGGATAAATGATGTTATATATATATATATATATATATGAATATATATATATATATATGAATATATATATATATATATATATATATATATATATATATATATATATTCATATATATATATATATATATATATATATATGAATATATATATATATATATTCCATGTGGTGACGGAGTAAGAATATAATTCACCAACCCCTATTATACCCGTGGGTGATCGTACGAGACGAATAATATAAAACGCTCAAAAGAGAGCCCAAAAGTGGGACACATATGAGTTATATATATATAGCAAAGATTTTTGATTAATGATTATTTATATGTTTTTTTATTGCCAGATACATTCTTTGGACCTTTGCAATACTCACCGAACGAAGCGCAAATAAAAAATTCTGATGTTTACACAAGTATTACACATTTGAAATACAGGGACAGGGAGGACTGTCCTCTCGTGAACATGAACAGTGTTCATTAAAGTATTCGAAACGTCGGGAAAATAAAAATCAAATACAGACGCGATTGGATCCGTAAAAATAGTTTTATTTCAAACTGATTCATCATCATCATTACCATCTCAGCTCATATTATGTGCCACTGTTGGGCTCGAGCCTCCTCCATAGTGGGAGGTAAATTAACCTACTATACCACGCTGGTCAGACGTGTTGATATAGGATTATTATAGGGGTATGTTATATGCATTTTATATTCCTTAGTCGTCTCTTACGATCACCCGCAAGTAAAAAAGGGGGTGTTGAATTGTATTCTTACTCCGACACTACATGAATAACAACTAGACTCAAACTGATTACAACTAGTTAAAGCTGTAGGAGAACAAAGAGAGATACCGTTTATCTCTAACAAAAATACAGTAAAATTTTAAACAGTTTTTTTTTAATGGTAGGGCCACGTTGTTGACAGTTTTTTGTCTCCCGCCATGGGCTGGTCCGTTCAGGGTTAGTACCACACTCTCGCAGAAAATTGACGTCTTAACATTAATCAACGTGCTGTTGCGCTTCGTTCGATAAGCGAGATTTAGGAAAACCTCCTCCACAGTAGAAGGGAAACTGTCCAAATGTATCACACTGATTAGATAATTTGATACAGTATTTTATTTCGAGATTTCCTTATCTTATCCATATCATATCTACTACTTTTACTCCTTCATTGCCAATATCTCCTATAAAATGAAAGATTAACTGATATATACACTAAAAATAAATAAATAATATAAGAAAAGAATTTTATCTTCACAAATCTTCTAAAACCACAAAAGGACTTGTGTATGTTTAAGATTATTTCAAACGCTATACCACTCGATAAACGGGATGAAGATTTTATAAATAAAAAGGTAGTTCTTTGAATATTTAGTGCCTTTTGGTAAAGGCCTGAATATTTGAACAGATCTAAATAATCTCAGGTATCAAGTGTATTGCATAAATTGTCCCGTATAACAGTTTCATATTTTGTTTTATGTGCTACGTAAATCCTGATTTCAATATCTTTATCGTTCATCTATTCTTATCTATACAATATATCATCATCATCATCATCTTGCACTTATCGCAATTACTTTGGGTGGACGCATGATAGGCAGCGGCCTAGCTATAGCTTTGGTTATATCAAAAGTCCAAATGGGCGGCAGTAACACTTACCATCAGGTGTGCTGCTTGCTCGTTTGCCACCAAAAGCAATAAAAAAAAATAAAAATGCAAATTCAAGAATAACATGGGGATATATATATTACTGGCACTCTGTTCTCTCTGCCTAACCTGCAAGGGATATGGCGTAATGATATGTATATGTATGTATATATATGAAATAATAATATTAACAAAAATTAAAAAGAAAAGGCAAAATCTTGCAGTAAAGTAATAGTCCATTCATTTATACAACATATAATTAACGAACACAAATAACACATAAACTCAAAAAAAAACAATTTGTGGATCGCACATAATACTTAACTGCGTAGAATTTGAATCCACGCAGCTGGCTATCATAATCATTATGATATCTGTGCAGTCATGATAAGCAGTAATTATTAAATATTTTTTTCTAATGCTTCATTTTACAGTAAAAATAGCATTAACATAAGAAAGATGGAAATTTTATATTTCTCAAAAATATTTTATCATCATCTCAGCTCATATATGTCCCACTGTTGGGCTCAAACTTCCTACATAACGGGAGGGATATTGACATACTATACCATGCTGGTCAGACGTGTTGTGGTATACGGTTTAATTTCGAGTTTTACTTCTCTTGCATAGATCTTATATGCGTTTAATATTATTTAGTCGTATCTTACGATCACCCAGAGGTAAGATAGGGGGTGGTGAATTGTATTCTTAATCTGTCAACACACGGAATCAAATCAAATATATGTATTTTTATGAAAATCAAGCTTCGAAAAAAGTATCTCTGAAAATTTGTATGAAAGATCTGTATTTTTGAATCTAATCCTAGAATTTTTTTAGGTTATCGAGGTCAAATGGCAGTTAAGCTGTGAAAAAAAAAATGTAACTGTTTAGATTAGAAAGTCGGCCTTAATACGATTGAATAAGGGGAATATGAGGCAGTCTCAATAGAATGAGCTTATCTTACGATGCTTTTTCATTGAATTTCATTCTTTTTTAAGAATTGATATTATGAATAGTACAGATTTCCTTTTCCATATATATAATATTGTGCATCCATATGGTGACGGAGTAAGAATACAATTCACCACCCTTACCCGTGAGTGATCGTAAGAGACGACTAAAAGATATAAAACGCATATAACATCTATACAAAAAAAAATATTAAAAAAATCAAAAAACCCGACTGCGTAAAAAGTCACCAAAACTACGTACATAATAAAAAGTAAGTATTCAAATTACTGAAATTTTTAGCATTTAATATGCTTAATTATTTATAAATACCCGATACGAAACGAAAAATGATGTCACAAGCGGGGTGACATCACCCCGCTTGTGACATCATTTTTCGTTTCGTATCGGGTATTTATAAAAAAAAAAAAAAAAAAAAAGTAAGTAGTTTTGGTGACTTTTTACGCAGTCGGGTTTTTTGATTTTTTTAATATTTTTTTTATTTTATACTTTTTAGTTATAAATACCTAGGTAGCTATAGTTATCTTATTTATTAATAAGTCGGTAAGTACCTAACTATATATAGTTTTTCGACTGAAGTTGAGTACTAAATCGTTAGAAATTGGAGATAGGCGACCGCGTAAGACATTAGATACTTTAGGTAGGACTAACTATGGTATATTGCACAGTATATTTACTAGATACTTCAGTATATGTCCATCCATATCCAGTTATATGAATTTTTCGTCTTTTCATCGTAAATAACTACTTTCTAAAAAACCTATATGTGAGAAAGGTTGTTACGAAACTTTAAATCGATATAGATCCTAAACGGCCAGTCAAATCGAAAAATGTTGAGGGAAAACTAAAAATGATTTATAAATACCTATTTAACGATACCCCACTCGATATAGTTTGTTGACTTTAATTTTTTTAATTTTCACAATATGGCGTCCAGTAGTCGCCATATTGAATTTTCAATAACGTCATATCTTTAGTGACACTCGCCGGATTAAGAGGAATCGATTGATGTGCGAAACATAAAAATCGGCCCAGGCGTTTGGTATATATAGTGCTTCAAAGGAACATACAAACATACATACATAGACTGTTAAACACAATACCACTCCTTTGCAGTCGGGTAAAAAAGGAATACTCGAAGCAAAACCCTATACCAACACGTCTGACCTCCGTGGTATAGTAGGTCAACTTCCCTTACATTACGGAGGAGGCACAAGCCCAATAGTGGGATGTGTATGAGCTGAGATATATATCGTTATAATTTTATTTTTAATAATAATTAAAATTACAGTCTCCAAAACTTCAACTTGTAATTTTCTGTAAAGCTTCGAATATTGATTAGACATGTTTTACGTTTGTACACGAGGCATCCTCAGGATAGTTCAGCATCAAATTCGCATTTGTCTTGTTAATTTCTATTCCTTCCTTTTCTGAAGTGTGTATATTTATTAACTGTAGGAAAGTGATGGATCTTATTTCCTTCCCTTCACTATAACATAAAACCTCTACTAATGATTTGAAGTTTCCACACGGAACTTTTAGTTTTAAATTCATCATCTCAGCCGACATTTGTCCCTTTGATGGGCTCGTGCCTCCACAATGGAAGAGAAATTGACCTATTATACCACGCTGGTCAGACGAGTCGATATAGGGTTTTATTTCAAGTTTTCCTTTTCTCGCTTTTCTCCATGCGCCATGTGCATATTATATCCCTTGATCGTCTTTTACGATATCTACAGGTAAAATAGTGGGTGGTGAATTATATTCTTAGTCCGTCACCACGCGGAAAAGTTAAGTTTTAAATTAATATAATAAAATTATGGCTATTAAGGTTAATATTAAAAAATATAAATTTTACTTACACTTAAGTTTGGGTAGACCAGTCTTTGTTATTCAATCACACCAAAACAACTGAATGTATAGGAAAGAAATTTGCTATAAAGATAGATTATGATGTGGAACAATCTATAGATTACTTTTCATGGCAAAATTTATGGTTTACATTAGATTTAATAGTGGTAGAACTACGCTATGGATAGTTCTCTGCCTGCAGCCGCGGGCCGCTATGTCCGTGGTAGTACCACACTCTCGCAGAAGATCGACGTCTGAGTACGAGGAAGCCGGGAGCCTAACTGGGGTGGGTTTGGGGTTTGTATTGGTAGGCAACGGCCTAGCTATACCCTTGGTATTGCAAAGATCCATGGGTACCAGTGACACCAGCAGGTGTGCTGTCTGTTCGTTTGCCACCATAAGCAATAAAAAAATAAATGAATTTGACTGACAAAATTTACATTAACTCGAACGAAACCGCTGATGCAGCTAATTAATAATACATGCCACTTAAAGTTAGTGACAGAAAACATAGGACAAAGTGCAGAAATTACATTTTCAGTACATTTAACCCTTGAGAGCTACGTAAAGCCCTATGGGACAAACATTTTCGCGTTAACTTTTATTCGTTTGCATATTTAAATAAAATATAAGTTTGGTGTTGTTTATTTAAACAACTTAATTTTATATTTTTTTTTAAGTCAATACTTAATCGTAATGTATTTTTAAATATTTATTTTAATTTTGGACATAGGCGGTCAATTATTATAGATAACTTCTTTTTGCAGTTTAAAAATGCTTTTTTGGTAGGCTACGATCTAAACACACGCCATCCAATCCTTCCAGGGCGACGGCAAGGCGGTGTACAGAACCGCTACCCACCGGATAACCTCTTCATTAGATGGAACATCGGTACTGATTTCTTGTAATCAAAATAATCCTGGGCTAATTCCTATGGGCTAATGCCCAACTGATTTCTTGACGTCAAGGTAATCCTGGGCTAATTCCTAAGTGCTAATGCACAAGTTTATATAAGTTTGGAAGTTCTAACAAGACGAGATTTCATGAAAGTATCACTACAACATGCTGGGAGTATAAAAATAAATGCGACAAGAATAGCTCTTGCGATTAGCACTAAATAGATACAAGGATTACTGCAGCGTTTAGGAAGTACTTATTATCTTGCACGATATAGATAGACAGGAAGTGTCTACAAAGATACATACATACATACATATCATCACGCCATATACCTTGCAGGGTAGGCAGAGAGAACAGAGTGCCAGAGAACTCTATCTCTGCATACTTCACTCGCTTCCTCAACATTCATAATTCTCTTCATACACGCTCGGCGGTTTCGGAGACTCTTGACTCCACCTTCCTTCAGTACCTGACCGATCTGGTCTAGGTAGGTTAGTCTACAAAGATTATGATACCAAAAAGGCTAAAGTCTGACAATGAGACGTATGTAAGCTAAGATAATGATAATGATAATAACAAACTTAGTTTATCTAAATTATTAATCATTTAACTTTATAAAGATTATATTTAAAATAAATTTTATAAGTATATATTAATACAAGTACTGTTAGGTAGTAGAGAATTATCCATTGGCAACCATTAATACTTTTCTATCATATCTGAAGCTAATGATACGTTAAAGTTTCAAACTTCAGCCAGGCGTAAAACCATGTTGTAAGTTAAAAGCGATAAACCATTGGAATTTATCAACTTATAATTAAAATATTGAAAAATTTATAGTGGTAAGAAGGTGGTCTGGATGAAATTGCAGTATGCGATAAGACGACCTAATTGTACCAATGTTTTTTTATTGTCTTTTTATTTTATACCTGTACCTATATATGGTGTATATTTGTACAATAAAGAGTTATTATTACTAAGATCACACTATTGTGGTTTTCTGTTTACAGTCGCAGCTCTGTCCGTCCGGGGTTATTTTTTTGGCGGCGGGCTAGGGAGTGGTCACGCCCCACTAAACCCATCCATGGCTTTTTTTTTCCGTAGGTTGGACCATGGATGTGGTCGCGCCCCGACAAATCGATCCGGGGTGACAAAAGAGACGGCGCGCAACCCCATGGACCCACCCTGCAAACACCTCTCTTCGCCGTGCGAGCGGGCCACCGGTACCCGATCTTTGTCTTCGGTGGCCCGCCCGTCGGGGCATCGCCCTCACGCGGTAGCCTCACGTCGGGTGATCGGATAATTCCCCGGTCCGATCACTCGAAGCCTCGGTTAGGGCGGCATCAGGCGCAGATATTCGTGCCTGCGCCGCCCCGGCCGCTGACGGCGGCCCGGGTCACGGGAATTTTCCCGGACTCGTTTCGCCGCCTCCTTCTGCGAGATGACAGCCTCGCAGAAGGCGGCGACCGCGCCCCAGTTCCTGACGCTGTCGACCATCGCTTTCGCGACAGCCGGCAGCGTCAGGTCAGCACCGATAACAGTGACGAGGTCACGGCGCTGCCCGTCCCAGCTCGGACATACCTCGAGCGTATGTTGCGCCGTGTCCTCGTCACTACTGCAATAGTGGCAGAACGGAGTCCACTCCCTATACGCGACCGTGTGCAAGTACAAGCCGAAGCAACCGTACACCGACAATACCTGCACCAGCCAAAAGGAGAGCACTCCGTGCCGCCGCTCCATCCACTCCATCAGTACGGGCCAGAGGGCCTCAACGGTAACAACACCGTGTCTAGGCCTCTCCAGCCGCGTAGCCTAACGGGCGATGACGTCTCAGCGGGCGTCCTCGCGCCAGGTGGCTATTTCGTTTGACGATGGGGAGCCACCCTCGTCGCGCATTGAGGTTACCCGCCGGTAGAGGTCGGAGAGCATCTCCGCCTCTAGGTCCCAGAGGGGTGTCCCGGCCAATAGGTATGCCGCCTCTGTTGACACCGTGCGGTACCCGCGAATGGCTCTGAACGTCACGGCTCCTGGAGCACCGGCCTGCGAGATATTTCAAGTGCATGGTGGTCGGGCATACCCGGCCAACATGCACCAATTGCTTTGACTGCGGTGGACTCTGATTCCGCTGGGGTCAGAGAACTCGAGGATCCGAGCCCCTGTCCGGGCCTTGCGCCTCATAGCTGAGGCCCCTTTCTGCCGCCTCAGGCAGCACAGTGATCACTACTGCGGCTGTCTTCGGCGGCCGGAGCTCCTTGCGCGGCCTCTTCCTCTTCTTCACGCCACCGGCTCCTGCCTGGGTAGCGGCGACATCAGCGGCGCGCTTGGCCGCCGCTCTCCTTCTCTGGCCGTGACTCTTTCTGCCGCGCTCGGCCACCTGCCGTACAGGTGCACGACCCTATAGACCCGCCCTACAAGTACCTCTCCACGCCGAGCGAGCGGGCCACCAGAACCCGATCTTTGTCTTCGGTGGCCCGCCCGGCGGTTTACCCTCTTAGGTATCTTTTCGGGTCGACGCCCCGGCAGCTTTCGCCGTCGAGGTGTCATTCTCACGCGGTGGTCTCGCTTCGGGGCGACCAGACCAATCCCCGATCCGGTCACCCGCTGCCTCGGCTAGGGCGACATAAGGCGGAGGTACTCGCACCTGCGCCGCCTAAGGCGCTGGCGGCGGTGCGTGTCACTGTAGAGGAGTTCCTCATGAGAACGCTCCGCCACTTATTTTTGCGAGATGACTGTCTCGCAGACGCTGGTGACCACGTTCCAGTTCCTGACGCTGTCGACCATCGCTTTCACAACGGCCGGCAGCGTCAGGTCGGCACTGATGGTTGCAAGTACCACATTTTCTTAGAAAGTCGACGTTTAAGTAATGCCAATGTGTCGTTGTTATTGTTCTGGCAGCCCAAATTTTCTGGGTGGGTTTAGGGTTTTCAATGGTAGGCGGCCTAGCCGTACCATTTGTATTGCAAAGCTTCATGGGCGGCAGTAACACTTATCATCAAGTGTGCTGCCTGCCCGTTTACTATCATCAGTATCTCAAAATTAAAACAAATTTGATAATAAAATTTTGTATTGCCGCTTATCATAACAAAGCTTCCTTCCTAAAGCTGTTTTAATATTTTTTCATCATCATCATCTCAACTCATATATGTCGCTGTTGGACTCAACTCTCCTCCATAACTACAACACGCTGGTCAGACGCGGTGATATAGCGTTTTGTTTCGAGTTTTCCTTCCTTTGAATAGATGTTATATTCCTTTTATATCCCTTAGTCGTCTCCTACGATCGCCTACGGGTAAAGGAGGGAGTAGTGATTTGTATTTTTACTTCGTCACCACACGGTAACGCTTATCACTTAAAACTCAAAAATATATTTTGCTGAGTTACTTTAACTGACTTTAACAAACTTGAAAATAAAACTCGGAGAACTTCGAATTTATTCATGATCGTGAAAGCCGAGAATCGTAGGAATCGAAGTTACTCGATAAAGTAACACGTGATTGAACTTTTTTTTTTATTACATACATGTATCAGACTATCGAAGTTCATTGTTGGACATATGTGTGCCCACGAATGGTTCATCATCATCATCATCACAGCCCATATATGTCCCACTGTTGGGCTTAGGCCTCCTCCATAATGAAAGGGAAATTAACCTACTATACCACGCTGGTCAGACGTGTTGGTATAGGGTTTTGTTTCGAGATTTTCTTCTCTTGCATAGATGTTATATGCGTTTTGTATCCCTTAGTCGTCTCTTACGATCACCCACGGGTAAGATAGGGGGTGGTGAATTGTATTCTTACTCCGTCACCACACGGTTATAGTTAATAATAGCATATTAATGATATCTACTAACTAATAAATATCACTTTGCGTGTTTGTTAGCGATTGCAATTAGTATAATGACTTTTCTAGGCGAGCACTGCTGATTTTTTATTTGATGCTTCCTTAGTCGGTTTCTACTAATCCCACGGACAAATAAGGAATTACCTCTCATTACATTCTAATCCTCATTACATTCTAAGTTTGCTGTGTGGTAGCGGCTACGAATACTACCAACCCTTACTTTGCTAGTGGATATCGTAAAAGATGACTAAGAACCTTATAACGACCTCGGCAAACTCCATCTCATGCCGTTTGGTCAACAATTACATACCCAAGGAGGGTTGACGTCTGGCAGGCGGCCGGTCATAAAACTATTGCCAATAACTTTTACAATATGTACATATGAAAGAAGAGTACGTATTTAAGTGAAGAGTACTTATTTTGTATCGACCCCAAGTAATTGGGATAAGAGTAGGAGAATGATATTTTAATCCCATAATGTTAGCAGTTAATAAAATATTAGTATTATATAAGACTCATAACTCAACCAATAACACCAAGACAAGCGATATAATTACAAATATCCTTCTCTAAAACTACTTGCGTCCAATTATTCTATTATGTTTGTTTCTTAGATCTTCAATGAAGTTTCTACTTGATTTATTCAATAGCCGTGTCACTAAACTTAGAAATGTTATAGCCAGCGATTTTTATTCTGTACTGATCAGCCATTATATTATGTTTTAATTTTATCGTTTACTTTTGTAATTTGATTCTTATGCTATATATGAAAACTTGTAAATAGCATTCTGTGTTTTAGCTCATATTTTTCTACATCTGTTAGTTTAAGATTTCTGTTATTATTGCGTTTGTTATTTGAGCTTTACTTGTTCGGTTTTTTTTTGAGCAATTTCAACATTAATAGTCACGGAAGGGCCTCCCGTTAAGGGTTTTATTTTTTACATGTATTAGCTATTAGTTTTCCGAATAAAATAATTATTTTTATGATCACCGCAATCAATGAACAATATTTACATTATAATACATGCAAACTAAGTATGAAACTATAATTGAGAACATGACCTAGTAGATGTATACTAGATTACAGTATTGGCATAAAGGTTTTGTTTACGATTTTTTCTATATATGATAGGTATAAGTAACTAGGGGTTGACCACGCTGTTGACATTTCTGTCTACAGCCGCGGGCTGGTCCACCCGGGGTTGTACCTACCACATTCTCGCAGAAGATCGACGTCTGAGTAATGGCAATGTGCTATTACACTTCGTGGGCGGCAGTAACACATACCAACATACCATCAGGTGAGCTACTTGCTCGTTTGCCACCATAAGAAATAAAAAAATGGTCTGTTCGATAAATTATCTATCATCATCATCATCTCAGCTCATTTATGTCCCATTGTTGGACTCGAGCCTCCTCCATAATGGGAGAGAAATAGACCTACTATACCACGCTGGTCAGACGTGTTGGTATAGGGTTCCGTTGCGAGTTTTCCTTCTCTTACATATACATATGTTATATGCGTTTTATGGGATATAGATTAGTCGTCTCGTACGATCACCCACAGGAAAGATAGGGGGTGGTGAATTGTATTCTTACTTCGTCACCACACAGATAATTAACTATACTTTTTTGTTATTCTTTGTCTAATAAAATAATAAACGCTATATGGTGGTGTTCCTGAGCGAATTTAGAGTCAGCTAATTTCTACATTGAGTTAAATTTATATTTAGTACTCATTTTGTAATCGATGCAATGAAATCAGCAATTTATTTAAAGTACTACACATTACAGTTAACATTCTTCTCAGACGTAAGATCCGTTGGGTTAAGCTTTCTAATTTAAGTTTGTATTCGTTGTGAAAACAGATTCAACTCTTAGGAGAACTGCGAATTACGGAAGCTGAGTATTGCGGTGTACAAGTTAATAGACACTGCGAAAGCGAAATGCACAAAAATTTCAACTGTCGCTACATCACGTTTTCCCACGATAATAAAAATCTTAGGACGCGATATCACAGTAGTCAAAAAGGATTTCTTTTTTGTTGCTTATGGTGGCAAACGAGCAGATAACATATCTGATGGTAAGTGTTACTGCCACCCATGGATCTTTGCAATACCAAGGGTATAGCTAGGCCGCTGCCTACCAATACCTGACGCTGCCGACCATCGCTAGGGCGATGCTTGACAGCGTCAGGAACTGGGACGCGGTCGCAGGCTTCTGCGAAGCAGTCTCGCGGAAGGAGGCGGCGGAGCGCGTGCGCGAGGGGCGTCTCCTCGACGACGCGAACCGCCGCCGGCGACTGGGGCGGCGTAGGCGCAATTACCTGCGCCTGATGCCGCCCTAGCCGAGGCCGCGGGTGACTGGACCGGTGAATTAGTGCGTCACCCGCCGTGAGGCTGACCGCGTGAGGAGGGACCGACGTCCGCCCCGTACGTCGCTCAAGGGAAGGGTACCTCTCAGGGGGTATTCCGTCGGGCCGGCCACTGACGACAAAGTCACGCTGCTCCAGTGGCCGGTCCAACGACGTAGGCGAGGTTCGTGGGTGGGTTACGGGTATGCGTGCGTACGCCCCGCTGTCGCCCCGGACGCAGTGTTGCGAGAAGAGCGCCGACCATAACCCACCCCTAAAAAAAAAAAAAGGCCGCTGGCTACCAATACAAAACCAAACCCACCCCAGCTGGGCTTTCGTCGATCTCGCTCACTGAACGAAGCGCAATAGCACATTGCCATTACTCAGACGTCGAACTTCTGCGAGAGTGTGGCACTATCCGGGCGGACCGACCTGCGGCTGTAGACAGAGAACTGTCCACAGCGTGCGTATAAATATATTATGCCTTTTTTTTTTTTTTTTTTTTTTTTTTTTTTTTTGCCAGATTATTCTCAGTGTCGTCGTATTCCGACTAAGTAGTAAAATGTTGTAATGGCTTTCCAGGTGGTGAAGGAATAAGAATACGATTCATCACTTCTTGGCCGTGGATGTCGCACAAGACGCCTAAGGGATATAATATGATAACATCTATACAAGAGAAGGAAATCTCGAAATAAATTCCTATACCAACCGTCTGATCAGTGCGGTATAGTAAGTCACAAAGTCTTCTATTGTGGAGGAAGTGCAGGCCAAGCAATGGGACATATATAAGCTGTGATACTGATGATATCATAGGTAATCTGAGTGTATGTTCATTTTCTTGCGAGATAGCAGATGGTTCACCCATTTGTGTTTTAAGGTAAATAAAAAGAATTAGGTATAAATATATAGTTATAATAATAAAAGAACAGGTCATTAAACTACCCACTACACTAAATTACCCACGGGTAAGATAGGGGGTAGTGAATTGCATCCTTACTCCGTCACCACATAGAATTATAGTTTTAATAATACATCTTAGTATTTTGTTTCAAAACAGTTAACGCTATTAAAAGTAGTAGGACCACGCTGTTGGCAGTTCTCTGTCTACAGCCGCGGGCCGGTCCGCCCGGGGTAGTAAGTACCACACTCTCGCAGAAGATCGACGTCTGAATAATGGCTATATGCTATTGCGCTTCGTTCAGTGAGCGAGAGAATCGAAAGCCCAACTGAGTAGGTTTGGGGTTTGTACTGGTAGGCAGCGACCTAGCTATACCTTTGGTATTGCAAAGGTCTATGGTTAGCTGTGACACTTACCATCAGGTATACTGCTTGCTCGTTTGCCACCACAATAATAATAAAAACGACCATTTTTAATTTCACAAGAGAAGGTAGATCATTCCATATTTTTGTTACAATAAATTTAAAACAACTTTCTTTTCAACTTTCCTTTTATAAAATGATTTATGAGCTGAAATTTAAATTTTAAATTTGCAAACAATGTTAGTATTTATGATGCATAGAAAATTAGAAGGAAAACTTTTTTGCTAATCTAAAATAACTATCTTGTCCTTTTTACATACATACATATCATCACGCCATATCCCTTGCAGGGTAGGCAGAGAGAACAGAGTGCCAGAGAACTCTATCTCTGCATACTTCACTCGCTTCCTCAACATTCATAATTCTCTTCATACACGCTCGCCGGTTTCGGAGACTCTTGACTCCACCTTCCTTCAGTACATGACCGATCTGGTCTAGGTAGGTTAGTCTCGGTCTCCCTCGGTACCTACATCCTTCCACTTTCACATTTTGCCAGATCTTTCTCAGTGTCGTCGTATTCCGATTGTCCTTTTTCTTTTTAAAAAAGACACCACCCTGCACTAAGGAAAAGTTTGTTTGTGTGGATCGTACCAATTACTAAACTTATTTTTTTATTGCTTATGGTGGCAAACGAGCAATTAGCCCACCTGATTAGAAAGTGTTACTGCCGCCCATAAACCTTTGCTAATACCAAGGATAAAACTAGGCCGCTGCCTACCAAAACAAAACCCAAACCCACCCAGTTGTCTTCCGGCTCTCTCACTCCCCGAACGAAGCGCAATAGCACATTGCCATTACTCAGACGTTGCTCTTCTGCGAGAATGTGATACTACCCCGGACGAACCGGCTCGCGGCTGTAGAGAAAACTGTCAACAGTCTGATTCTACCACTGATAAAATTGGCATTACAGGTAGTCTTTTAAACCATCTTTACAGTTGATTAAATAGATAAAGAACTAGATAGTCTAGCACACTAGTCTATCTAAGACTTACTTCTGAAGGACATAATATATAAAGTAGACTTAGGTACAACTATTCAAAAGAAGCAGTACCATTGGTCGGCCTCATGGCGATGGGGAGGGAATACGGAGAGGAAAAAAAAAAGATACAACTATTCAGGGGCTAGCTATAACTAAGAATTACTGTGGCCCACATACATGGCGCTGATAAGTATCTGTATAGTAGAATATAGGGTCGCGCGTCGTCTTTTCGGGCGTCGGTATGACCATATGCCTGTCGGAGGTATGACCATATGCCTGCCCAAAAAAAAAAAAAGGAATCGACTCATTGCTCAATTCCGCTATCCTTTACATCTTTGTCCCCTCACGTTGAGTGTTTCCTTGCCTTAACACAAAACTTATTCTAACTTCCAACTTTAGGACCCGCTTTTGAAAGCCTTTAGTTTTCACCAAGATCATTATTTAATGAAAGCATGGATGTCGGCGCTGAATCTAATTGATAAATTTACAATTTTAATATTAATGTTATGACTTTATAACTAAGTAGATATTATATCGCGAAAGCGAAATCTTCATGTTTATACTATAGTATGTAATTGTTTTAAAAAATAGTTTTATGTCATACTCGATAGTGGTAGTGGGATCAAATTAGATCGTACTATGGTTTCGTTACCAGAGATTAATTACATATTTAACACGTAAATCGCGATGTCAGTCATATGTGTCTGACGCTAAGAAGTTCTACATGAGCCATGTCAGACATATATGTCTGACATACGCGATTTGGTAGAAGGCTACGTCAATCATACATGTCCGACGCAAACTATACATTTGCATTATGTTTCGAAAGCTTGGCGTATCAGAAACAAAACCTAAAAATTTCTTGGCTTACTACAAACGGCTTGTCAAGAAAAAAAGTTTTAATATAGAGCCATGTCAGTCATATATGTGTGACATAAAAAATAGTGTTTTTCCGGGCATTTTGCCAAAAAAAAAATTTTTCTGTGATATATTAAGTTTTCTTGATACGTTTTTAACTAAATTATCTAATAAAGCCCATGTGAATTTTTTTCTGATATTATCGTGGCGATTAACGTGTTAAAGTTGATATCAAATCAACTTTAAAGCAAATCACCCCTAAAATAACTTTCTACCCCTTTTTAATCCACTTAGGAGATAAATCTCAATAAAATATGAATCACGTCTTTCATCAATTCTGTTAAAGAATGTTTATGCAAAATTTGAAATAGATTGGACCAAGGAATCACGTTGTCCCATACAAAGTTTGCCCTGCTTTTTCACGACACCCCCCCCCATTAGGGATATAATTTTGTACAATCCATTCTTAGCTGACCTCTATTCGGTGAAAGAAATATTCCTACCAAATTTAAGGTTTGTAGGCCTTATGGTTCCAGAAATATCGTGATGATTCAATACATAGGTGGAAATTTCTTATATATATATATATATATATATATATATATATATATATATATATATATATATATATATATATATATATATATATATATATATAGAAGATGAAATTTAAATACATAAATAAACCAAAACTGTAACATAAACTATAAATAAACTAACAACAGCATATGAATAGGTCGATGATTGCAAAAAAAAATGTATACCCAACAAAAACATACAAAAATCGCTCATTGCCTTATCAAAATAGCAAATAATGAAAAAAAAAAACGTTACAAACGAACGTTGGCGACGATTTCCTTCGCTTCCTGTCCTTTTATAGTAACAGGTGACCGTAAAATATAAAATATATGCTCCTATAAACACAGTCGTAAACGTGAAAATTCGTAGAACAAGCTTTTCCCGTGAACATTAAATCGAAAATTAAATCTTTACACTCCATATCTCCATCTACATAATCTATACTAATAAATGGCAAGCTGTTTTTTTTATTGCTTGTGGTGGCAAACGAGCGGACAGCACACCTGATGGTAAGTGTCACTGCCGCCTATGGACCTTTGCGATACCAAGGGCACAGCTAGGCCGCTGCCTACCAATACAGATCCCAAACCCACCCCAGTTGGGCTTCCGGCTCTCTCGCTCACCGAACGAAGCGTTGCTATTACTCAGACGTCGATCTTCTGCGAGAGTGTGGTACTACCCCGGACGGACCAGCCCGCGGCTGTAGACAGTTCTCTGTCTAGTGGTCTTGTGGTCCTACCACTATAAGCTTTTTTCACTGGTTTTTTCGTTCGGTTATACTATGAAAATTACTAAACCGATCGAAATAATACTTATACCATAAGATGCAGCGTTTTCCGGAGTAGGTCTTAAGTTAATAAGTTGGTGATTACTTATCCTAAAAGAAAGCAAGCGAGCGGGGCACAGCTTTTTAACCAACAAAAAAATGGAAGAGGTTCTCAAATCGATGCGTATATACAGGATGGATGTGGACCGCTCCCGAAAACAAAGACAGGTGACCCTACTAGTCCTACTTGTAATGATAGGCTAGAAAAAAAATCGATTCGGATGAATCGATTCTTGATGGACGAACGTGTAAATGTGGGCCGAGGCGGAGCCGAGGCACACATACGTAAGTCCATCAATTCCTAGTTGTGGCCAAGGCTTGTATAGTACTTTTCTCAAATAATGCGCGGAAATTTAAACTAAGTAAAATTGTATACATGACGAACAACGAACAACATTTCAAGCGCCAAAGGGTTATTATTTTTTTTTCATTATGAAACAGGTTTCTTATTCAAGCCAGTTCGAAATTTAATTGAAACTCAGATAACTTCCCTTCTTTGTTACCATGTTTGAAGTAAAAAATCGTTCTATTTTTAAAATACACGATAGATATGAATTTACATATATATTTATATGGACGCTAAAACACGACAGATATGGATTTTCATACATTTTTTGCCGGCTGCTGGTCGCATGTATTTGGTCAGTACAGTAATATCGATTTATCTCGAAGAAGATTGTCAAAATAATGCTCAAATTTTCAAGCATGTTTGAGAAAAAATATATACAAGTACCGGGCTAATAAAAGGCATGTTAAAAAAGACACTGCTCTTTATTCAATTGCTCTGTAGTACCATTTAATTACTGGTTTGAATTGTGACGTCATAACTTTGTTTGCGTTGTGACGTCACATACTGTACTAACATTGGATTCAGCTTTGTACCTTTTATGCTTGTCAATAGGTATCAGCATGCTTTTAGCTCTATGTCGGTTTTACACGTACTCCGTGCATAAGATTTCTTTTTTATTTTTGGACGAAAATCTTGGAGATTCAGTATTGAAGTTTTACGAAATGTATGTAATACTCTGTTAACTTCAATATATTCGACTGCATATGATAGTGTAATAATGCCGAGTGTCATAGATATGATCCCCATACAGGGTATTTCTGTCTATGCTTCTCAAATAATTGTTCTTATTCTAGATGTCATCTCAGCTCATATAATATATGTCCCACTATTGGACCCGAGCCTCCTCTATAATGGGACGGAAATTGACCTACTATACCACGCTGGTGCGACGTGTTCGTATAGAGTTTTATTTCGAGTTTTCTTCTCTTGCATAGATGTTATATGCATTTTATATCGCCCAAGGGTAAGATAGGGGGTGGTGAATTGTATTCTTACTCCGTCACCACACGGAAAGTTGATTATATATTTACAAATTTCTCCGCGATTGTTATACAAAGGTTTATGCAGTGCGGATGTAATCTTTTAAAAAATATATGAAACGGTAACACGCTGTCGAGATAAAACTCCATTAATTGTCACAAATACATAAGTAAATAATAATAATAGTTTTTTATTGTTTTCTTCCACAAAGGTATCTTATTAATAATGTTACAAATTAACTAAAACCAGCCTTTGTAGGAGACTAGTATCTGAACTAGGTTGCCCTGTCATACACATTACCAGTAAAGAAAATAAATTAATTAAAATTTACAAGTATGTATATATTTTGATAATATAACAACAGCAATATATACGTTTATTAACAAGATACACATACAAATGTAACTTGCAACTAGCAGCAGCCAAGTGCATACTGTTGCGAGATATAATAAAATATATTTAATTTTATGATATGTTATATACATACATATCATCACGCCATATCCCTTGCAGGGTAGGCAGAGAGAACAGAGTGCCAGAGAACTCTATCTCTGCATACTTCACTCGCTTCCTCAACATTCATAATTCTCTTCATACACGCTCGCCGGTTTCGGAGACTCTTGACTCCACCTTCCTTCAGTACCTGACCGATCTGGTCTAGGTAGGTTAGTCTCGGTCTCCCTCGGTACCTACATCCTTCCACTTTCGCATTGTATATCTTCATAACCAGATTATATGCATATATCTTCTTAACTTATGTTAATTTTAAATAATTATTTCAAAATAGCAAATAACCGAAAAAAAAATATCCGTTCGCGATCCATCGAGAACCAACCATCCAAAGTTGATAAGCACGTCGATGCACATCAATCATGGAGCAGTCGATGGCCAGTACAAACCATCAAATATCGTTTTATGTAAAATTATCACTACTGCCCTCCATTTCGATCGTTAAACAACCGCTATCTATGTAGATACTGCAAGCACAGATGTAAGAGCAGTATACCAAATATTACCAAACTTCGTTAACTTTATGCGAAAATAAAACTATCTTTATCTGAGGCAGTAATGCACTATTGCTGGAACAAGTTACTTTGTTACAATTACAATAGAACGCCTCTCTATCCACCACTAAGAAGAACCGTATTAGGCTCCACTTCTCCAATTCCTCGTTTGAGTAAGCTCTTGAATCAGTATTGTGACTCTATAGATGTATTTTCAGATTCTCTCAGTCACTTTCGTAAAATTGTACTAACGTTGATTTTATTGTAAATTAATATGGCTTTGTTTTTTAATTGTCTAGAATTACTCTTGTTTACTTTCTCTCTTAAAATACTATAGATAAATATATGCATGTGGTGTTTGCTTGTTATATAATGTAACCTTTTATAAATCTGTAAAACTAGAAATAAGTGGATGTATTACTGTTACATTAGTTAGCAAACCAAATAAATAAATAGAATAAAATAAAATTTATTGATAGGTGATATAAGATAACAATAATTACACTATATAATTTTTATTTATTTATATTAATATACCAACTAATTAATATTGACAACGGCTTTTCACTGTAGTAACAGAATAAGAATACAATTCACCACTCCTTTTTTTTCTATTTCTATTTCCACTTCATGTGGAAATGTGGTAATAAAATATAGCCTATATTGCTTATTGATAATTCAGGTTGCTATTGGTGAAAGAATTTTAAAATCGGTTTAGTATTTTAGGAGTGAAAGCGTAATAAACAAACTCTCATTTATAAAATTCAATAAGATGAAGATTTATATACCTACTAGCTTCTGCCCGTGGCTTCGCCCACGTAAAAGGTTAGTTTTTGATCCCCTATTTTTATTTTTGACCGTCGGTAATACAGTGCAACGGTATTACAATACTCAGGGTTGGAACTTCATTACTGGACTGCTAGATGGCGTTGAAGAAGCTAAATTTTGAGATATTTTGACAAACAATTTTTTTTTATTTTTCATATAAAAATTTTGATTTTTTTAAATAAAAAGTATTTGCTTTTGAAAGCCTTTAGTTTTCACCAAGATCATTATTTAATGAAAGCATGGATGTCGGCGCTGAATCTAATTGATAAATTTACAATTTTAATATTAATGTTATGACTTTATAACTAAGTAGATATTATATCGCGAAAGCGAAATCTTCATGTTTATACTATAGTATGTAATTGTTTTAAAAAATAGTTTTATGTCATACTCGATAGTGGTAGTGGGATCAAATTAGATCGTACTATGGTTTCGTTACCAGAGATTAATTACATATTTAACACGTAAATCGCGATGTCAGTCATATGTGTCTGACGCTAAGAAGTTCTACATGAGCCATGTCAGACATATATGTCTGACATACGCGATTTGGTAGAAGGCTACGTCAATCATACATGTCCGACGCAAACTATACATTTGCATTATGTTTCGAAAGCTTGGCGTATCAGAAACAAAACCTAAAAATTTCTTGGCTTACTACAAACGGCTTGTCAAGAAAAAAAGTTTTAATATAGAGCCATGTCAGTCATATATGTGTGACATAAAAAATAGTGTTTTTCCGGGCATTTTGCCAAAAAAAAAATTTTTCTGTGATATATTAAGTTTTCTTGATACGTTTTTAACTAAATTATCTAATAAAGCCCATGTGAATTTTTTTCTGATATTATCGTGGCGATTAACGTGTTAAAGTTGATATCAAATCAACTTTAAAGCAAATCACCCCTAAAATAACTTTCTACCCCTTTTTAATCCACTTAGGAGATAAATCTCAATAAAATATGAATCACGTCTTTCATCAATTCTGTTAAAGAATGTTTATGCAAAATTTGAAATAGATTGGACCAAGGAATCACGTTGTCCCATACAAAGTTTGCCCTGCTTTTTCACGACACCCCCCCCCATTAGGGATATAATTTTGTACAATCCATTCTTAGCTGACCTCTATTCGGTGAAAGAAATATTCCTACCAAATTTAAGGTTTGTAGGCCTTATGGTTCCAGAAATATCGTGATGATTCAATACATAGGTGGAAATTTCTTATATATATATATATATATATATATATATATATATATATATATATATATATATATATAGAAGATGAAATTTAAATACATAAATAAACCAAAACTGTAACATAAACTATAAATAAACTAACAACAGCATATGAATAGGTCGATGATTGCAAAAAAAAATGTATACCCAACAAAAACATACAAAAATCGCTCATTGCCTTATCAAAATAGCAAATAATGAAAAAAAAAAACGTTACAAACGAACGTTGGCGACGATTTCCTTCGCTTCCTGTCCTTTTATAGTAACAGGTGACCGTAAAATATAAAATATATGCTCCTATAAACACAGTCGTAAACGTGAAAATTCGTAGAACAAGCTTTTCCCGTGAACATTAAATCGAAAATTAAATCTTTACACTCCATATCTCCATCTACATAATCTATACTAATAAATGGCAAGCTGTTTTTTTTATTGCTTGTGGTGGCAAACGAGCGGACAGCACACCTGATGGTAAGTGTCACTGCCGCCTATGGACCTTTGCGATACCAAGGGCACAGCTAGGCCGCTGCCTACCAATACAGATCCCAAACCCACCCCAGTTGGGCTTCCGGCTCTCTCGCTCACCGAACGAAGCGTTGCTATTACTCAGACGTCGATCTTCTGCGAGAGTGTGGTACTACCCCGGACGGACCAGCCCGCGGCTGTAGACAGTTCTCTGTCTAGTGGTCTTGTGGTCCTACCACTATAAGCTTTTTTCACTGGTTTTTTCGTTCGGTTATACTATGAAAATTACTAAACCGATCGAAATAATACTTATACCATAAGATGCAGCGTTTTCCGGAGTAGGTCTTAAGTTAATAAGTTGGTGATTACTTATCCTAAAAGAAAGCAAGCGAGCGGGGCACAGCTTTTTAACCAACAAAAAAATGGAAGAGGTTCTCAAATCGATGCGTATATACAGGATGGATGTGGACCGCTCCCGAAAACAAAGACAGGTGACCCTACTAGTCCTACTTGTAATGATAGGCTAGAAAAAAAATCGATTCGGATGAATCGATTCTTGATGGACGAACGTGTAAATGTGGGCCGAGGCGGAGCCGAGGCACACATACGTAAGTCCATCAATTCCTAGTTGTGGCCAAGGCTTGTATAGTACTTTTCTCAAATAATGCGCGGAAATTTAAACTAAGTAAAATTGTATACATGACGAACAACGAACAACATTTCAAGCGCCAAAGGGTTATTATTTTTTTTTCATTATGAAACAGGTTTCTTATTCAAGCCAGTTCGAAATTTAATTGAAACTCAGATAACTTCCCTTCTTTGTTACCATGTTTGAAGTAAAAAATCGTTCTATTTTTAAAATACACGATAGATATGAATTTACATATATATTTATATGGACGCTAAAACACGACAGATATGGATTTTCATACATTTTTTGCCGGCTGCTGGTCGCATGTATTTGGTCAGTACAGTAATATCGATTTATCTCGAAGAAGATTGTCAAAATAATGCTCAAATTTTCAAGCATGTTTGAGAAAAAATATATACAAGTACCGGGCTAATAAAAGGCATGTTAAAAAAGACACTGCTCTTTATTCAATTGCTCTGTAGTACCATTTAATTACTGGTTTGAATTGTGACGTCATAACTTTGTTTGCGTTGTGACGTCACATACTGTACTAACATTGGATTCAGCTTTGTACCTTTTATGCTTGTCAATAGGTATCAGCATGCTTTTAGCTCTATGTCGGTTTTACACGTACTCCGTGCATAAGATTTCTTTTTTATTTTTGGACGAAAATCTTGGAGATTCAGTATTGAAGTTTTACGAAATGTATGTAATACTCTGTTAACTTCAATATATTCGACTGCATATGATAGTGTAATAATGCCGAGTGTCATAGATATGATCCCCATACAGGGTATTTCTGTCTATGCTTCTCAAATAATTGTTCTTATTCTAGATGTCATCTCAGCTCATATAATATATGTCCCACTATTGGACCCGAGCCTCCTCTATAATGGGACGGAAATTGACCTACTATACCACGCTGGTGCGACGTGTTCGTATAGAGTTTTATTTCGAGTTTTCTTCTCTTGCATAGATGTTATATGCATTTTATATCGCCCAAGGGTAAGATAGGGGGTGGTGAATTGTATTCTTACTCCGTCACCACACGGAAAGTTGATTATATATTTACAAATTTCTCCGCGATTGTTATACAAAGGTTTATGCAGTGCGGATGTAATCTTTTAAAAAATATATGAAACGGTAACACGCTGTCGAGATAAAACTCCATTAATTGTCACAAATACATAAGTAAATAATAATAATAGTTTTTTATTGTTTTCTTCCACAAAGGTATCTTATTAATAATGTTACAAATTAACTAAAACCAGCCTTTGTAGGAGACTAGTATCTGAACTAGGTTGCCCTGTCATACACATTACCAGTAAAGAAAATAAATTAATTAAAATTTACAAGTATGTATATATTTTGATAATATAACAACAGCAATATATACGTTTATTAACAAGATACACATACAAATGTAACTTGCAACTAGCAGCAGCCAAGTGCATACTGTTGCGAGATATAATAAAATATATTTAATTTTATGATATGTTATATACATACATATCATCACGCCATATCCCTTGCAGGGTAGGCAGAGAGAACAGAGTGCCAGAGAACTCTATCTCTGCATACTTCACTCGCTTCCTCAACATTCATAATTCTCTTCATACACGCTCGCCGGTTTCGGAGACTCTTGACTCCACCTTCCTTCAGTACCTGACCGATCTGGTCTAGGTAGGTTAGTCTCGGTCTCCCTCGGTATCTACATCCTTCCACTTTCGCATTGTATATCTTCTTAACCAGATTATATGCATATATCTTCTTAACTTATGTTAATTTTAAATAATTATTTCAAAATAGCAAATAACTGAAAAAAAAATATCCGTTCGTCTATGCCAACCCATCCAGAACCAACCATCCAAAGTTGATAAGCACGTCGATGCACATCAATCATGGAGCAGTCGATGGCCAGTACAAACCATCAAATATCGTTTTATGTAAAATAATCACTACTGCCCTCCATTTCGATCGTTAAACAACCGCTATCTATGTAGATACTGCAAGCACAGATGTAAGAGCAGTATACCAAATATTACCAAACTTCGTTAACTTTATGCGAAAATAAAACTATCTTTATCTGAGGCAGTAATGCACTATTGCTGGAACAAGTTACTTTGTTACAATTACAATAGAACGCCTCTCTATCCACCACTAAGAAGAACCGTATTAGGCTCCACTTCTCCAATTCCTCGTTTGAGTAAGCTCTTGAATCAGTATTGTGACTCTATAGATGTATTTTCAGATTCTCTCAGTCACTTTCGTAAAATTGTACTAACGTTGATTTTATTGTAAATTAATATGGCTTTGTTTTTTAATTGTCTAGAATTACTCTTGTTTACTTTCTCTCTTAAAATACTATAGATAAATATATGCATGTGGTGTTTGCTTGTTATATAATGTAACCTTTTATAAATCTGTAAAACTAGAAATAAGTGGATGTATTACTGTTACATTAGTTAGCAAACCAAATAAATAAATAAATAAATAGAATAAAATAAAATTTATTGATAGGTGATATAAGATAACAATAATTACACTATATAATTTTTATTTATTTATATTAATATACCAACTAATTAATATTGACAACGGCTTTTCACTGTAGTAACAGAATAAGAATACAATTCACCACTCCTTTTTTTTCTATTTCTATTTCCACTTCATGTGGAAATGTGGTAATAAAATATAGCCTATATTGCTTATTGATAATAGGTTGCTATTGGTGAAAGAATTTTAAAATCGGTTTAGTATTTTAGGAGTGAAAGCGTAATAAACAAACTCTCATTTATAAAATTCAATAAGATGAAGATTTATATACCTACTAGCTTCTGCCCGTGGCTTCGCCCACGTAAAAGGTTAGTTTTTGATCCCCTATTTTTATTTTTGACCGTCGGTAATACAGTGCAACGGTATTACAATACTCAGGGTTGGAACTTCATTACTGGACTGCTAGATGGCGTTGAAGAAGCTAAATTTTGAGATATTTTGACAAACAATTTTTTTTATTTTTCATATAAAAATTTTGATTTTTTTAAATAAAAAGTATCCTATGTTACTTTTAATACCTCCAAGAATATGTGTACAATGTTTCATGATGATCGGTTGAGTAGTTTTAGCGTGAAAGCGTAACAAACAAACTTACATTCACATTTATATATTAGTAGGGAAAAAATATGTTTCTCTTTTTGGTGTTATTCATCATCTCAGCTCATATATGTTCCAATGTTGAGTTCGAGTCACTTCCATAATGGGCGGGAAATTGACCAACTATAACCACGCTGGTTAGGGGTGGTGATATACACCGAAGACAAAGATCGGGTACCGGTGGTCCGCTCGCACGGCGAAGAGAGAGGATTTTACGGTGGGTCTATGGGGTCACGCACCGCTTTCTCCGTCACCCCGGACCGATTTGGCGGGGCGAGACGCACCCATAGCCCACCAATAAAAAAAAAGAAAAAAAAAAAGGGGTGGTGATATAGAGTTTTGTTTCGACTTTTCCTTTTCTTGCATATATATTTTATGCATTTTATATCCCTTAATTGTCCCTTTTTTTTCTTTATATCTGATGGTGGCTGACGAGCAGACAGGACATCTGATAGTAAGTGTTACTGCCGCCCATGGACCTTTGCAATACCAAGGGTACAGCCAGGCCGCTGCCCACCAATACAAATCCCAGACCCACCCCAGTTGGGCTTCCGGCTCTCTCGCTCACCGAACGAAGCGCAATAGCACATTGCCATTACTCAGACGTCGATCTTCTGCGAGAGTGTGGTACTAACCCGGACAGACCAGCCCGCGGCTGTACACAGAGAACTGTCCACAGCGTGATACTACCACTATTAGTAGTGGTAGGAACCCTCCGGAGTGGTACTCCCTTACGATCATCCATGGATAAGGAGGTGAACTGTATTCTTACTCCGCCACCACACAGAAAACACTAATAATTATTCTATATTTCATTTTACAAAATAAATACATATCAAATTCAAATTCAAATTCATTTATTACGTATAAACCCCGTGAGGGCACTTACATATTGTCAGTATTAACATTTTAATTTTAATCTAATAAACTACCACCGGTTCGGAACTAGACCACTACTGAAAAGATCCGGCAAGAAACTCAGCGGGTTTGTCTATTATTATTTCTTTTCATTTTTTTATATATATAAAAAGAATAGTACATGAAAGAAATAGCTCCAGTGTGATGCCCTTCGAACCTAATAGTTTAAATACAATATAAAATAGCCAATGGCTGGACCAGATCCCACAAGCGGCACCCGATCACGAGTTAGCTACTAGAGCAGCCATCACTCCCCTCAAAGCAGCCATCACTCCCCTCAAAAAAGACAGGTACAAAAAGGTATAAAAAGGTACATTACATATTACACACAAATAACTAATATGAAAAACTGTAACGTGTCATACAACGTTTGTTACTGTCACTAGTTCCAGGAAAAAAAATCGCTAAGCTTTTTTTCATCAAGTCAATATCGAATGAACCCCATAAATTATCGTATTCATACAACGTCGGCTTTTACCGCGAATAGGTAAAAAAAAATCACGGTGAAATAAATCAGTGTATTGGTATATTATTGATTCAACCTTAAGTACGTTACAGGAAATCCCATTTGGATGTTGTATAACAAAAATAATTTGGTATCATATGAATCGTTAGCTTGATACGATGAAACGTTTTGATGGAGTTTTTGACGCGCGAATTGGCATTCGTTTGATGTTAAATAAATCTAGGCGAGTTTTGGTGGCAAATTCATATTGCGAATTACACATTTAGTATTTTTCTTGTTTTTCATGTGTTTTTATTATCCTTTATACACAAATACAGATATTACAAATTTTGGACAAAAATCCTATAATAGATGAAGAGAAAATAATGAATATATGCTGTGTGGTAGCGGCTATGAATACTACCAACCCTTACTTTGCTCGTGGATGTCATAAAATATGACTAAGAGTTTTATATCGATTTGGGCTAATTCCATCTGATGCTATTTGATCAACAATTACATTCCCGTCCCGAGTTGACGTCAGGCACAGCGACCGGTCATAAAACTATTGCCAATAACTTTTGCAATATATTTAATATTGTCAATTACTTGGTCAAGTCAAGTAATTGAGATAAGAGCAGGGAAATGATGATGATCATAAAGAATATATTTGTGACAATTTAAAGAGATTCCTCTTCTACCTATCCATTCATCATTATATTAAAATCTACGTTTGGACGTAAGACTTCTCACAAAGGAATAATGATTCCATAATCCGTCAAATTTTTTCGTGTGGTGACGGAGTAAGAATACAATTCACCACCCCCTATCTTACCCGTGGGTGCTCGTACGAGACTACTAAGGGATATAAATACGTATATAACATCTATGTGAGAGAAGGCGAACTCGAAACAAAACCCTATACGAACACGTCTGACCAGCGTTATAAAGTAGGTCAATTACTCTCCCATTATGGAGAAGGTCCGAGCTCAACAGTGGGAAATATATGGGCTGAGATGATGAATCCGTCAAATTTGGCAGACAGATTGGAAAACGAGGACATGATCATTCACCCATAGTTTGTTCTATTCCAAGTAGAAAGCAATAGATGCTAGGATTCATAATAGATTTAATTAACATTTTTTTTTTGTGGCCTATGGATGCGTCTCGCTCCGCAGAATCGGTCCAGGTGACGGAAAGGCGGCGCGTGACCCCATAGACCCACCGTAAAACTCCTCTCTCCTCGCCGTGCGAGCGGACCACCGGTACTCGATTTTTGACTTCGGTGGCCCGCCCGGCGGTTTACCCTCGCAGGTTCCTCTCGTCGAAGATTTAATTAACCTAGAAATTATTTATTTATTTTATTTATTTATTATAAATCAATTTTTACATATTAATGGTACATAGCCCCACAAAACCGTGTTATCGGTTTGACTGTGGGATCGAAGACTCTCTATATATATAATTATAATAAAATCTACGTAACAACTAAACAAATTTTAATTAATTTTAACGTACATACATACACACGCACACACACTCCATCACACACACTCACACACACACATACCCAGCAAGATACATGTAGAATAGAAAGTTTAATAGTAGAATTAGAAAGTTTATTTTTAAATAAAGCAATGGTGTTTATTTCAAAGTTTATCATGTCCATCATCATCTCTGCTCACAGACTTCTGAATACTGGGCTGGAGCTTCCTCCCAAATAGGAAGGAAATTGACCTACTATACCACGCTGATCAGACGGATCGGTACAAGTTTGTATTTAGAGTTTTCCTTTCTTAACTACATATAGATACTATATCCCTTAGTAATTTTTACAACATACACGGGAAATAAAGACGATTGTGAATTATATTGTTACTCCGACGAGTTTCAAGTTTTCAAAGTTGCAATTATTAAACCTCAGCTATCAAATTTTACAATGACATATGAAGTTTTAAACTAATATGAAAGGTGTCGAAGCGTTCGTGCAGAATGCAAATGACGCAGATTTATACGTATGGAAAAGTGTGACATTTTGAGAAATGACTTGAGTTTCCACCCACAGAAGACTTCACAATCGGAGGTAGCAACCTGCCCGCGACATTTGATTGATGATCATATTTATTACTTTTATATCTATATTTTGCACGTGCATACGGTTTTTTTTTTCAGGTGATGAATAGACATGGCCGCGTATATAGGCTATTCATTCAATAATGTAACTGAAAATAAGTTTTGGCGGGAACGTGGAAATGTCATGTGACGCTAATATATAACATTATTCAATATTGAACAAATGGTTATAGCATTAAATAATTTTTGGCATTTTATGCAATGTTATGCTGAAAAGTGCTAATGTGTATAGCATATGATCTAACAGAGTCTGACAAGTATTTTTATGCTGTACTAAAATACCGTTGCGACAACTTCTCGGTAGCCACCACCTCAGCCAGAAGGCACATGCAGCAATTCATAACGCAGTGCTTGTCCCAACATTACTATATGGAAGCGAGAGTTGGGTATGCAGAAAAGAGCATGAAAGTAAAATTAATGCGGTCGAAATGCGTTCTCTACGGAAAATCTGTTGAGTTAGGCTGACCGATCGCATTCGTAACGACGACGTAAGAGAGCGAGTAGGTATGAAAGAGAGTATTAGTGTAATGATGCGAAAGTGAATGCTCCGATGGTTCGGACATGTGGAAAGAATGCCGTACGAACGTATGATTAAGAAGATATACAATGCGAAAGTGGAAGGATGTAGGACAGGTACCGGGGGCGACCGAGACTAACCTACCTAGACCAGATTGATCACGTACTGAAGAAAGGTGGAGTCAAGAGTCTCCGAAACTGGCGAGCGTGTATGAAGAGAATTATGAATATTGAGGAAGCGAGTGAAGTATGCAAGGATAGAGTTCTCTGGCACTCTGTTCTCTCTGCCTACCCTGCAAGGGATATGGCGTGATGATATGTATGTATGTAACAAATTATATTTGTATCATTTATGGCAACCATTATTTTTTATCTAGAAGATAAATCGTTCATTTGTAAAGCGAACCTATAAATTCTAGTGAACAGTTCGATCAGTATAGATAAAAACAGAAAGTTTTTTTATTTTAAATTCACTCCGATGTTGAAAATGTTTTTGAATTTAGTTTTTTTTTAAAGTCAATAAAATTCAGCAATAACAGTTTGTTATGGCAATAATACTTTTTAGAGAGCCTTTAATATCATGCGAAGTGATAAAAGGAAATTAATGTTAGACATTAATGTCTTAGTATTTTTTTTTTTGATAAGACGATAAAAACTATAAATTAAAAACATAACTAAGGTAAGCTTAGAAAATGTACTCTACGCAATGCTCTATGATTTATTATTAATAAAAATAATACAATTTTTAAATTGTTAATAAGCATTTAACATTATTTTTTTTTGAGAACACCCGGCACTTAAGTGCTGTTGGTAGCGGCTACGAATACTACCAACCCTTACTTTGCTCGTGGATGTCGTAAAAGATGACTAAGAGCCGTATAACGACCTGGACCAACTTCATCGGATGCCGTTTGGTCAACAATTACAATCCCAAGGAGGGTTGACGTCTGGCAGGCGGCCGGTCATAAAACTATTGTCAATAACTTTTACAATATGTACTGTGAAAGAAGAGTATATATTGTATCGACCCCTAGTAATTGGGATTCTCCTACTCTTATCCCAATTAATTGAGGTCGATGCAATATGTACGAATACATATTACAAAAGTTATTGGGAATAGTTTTATAACCGGCCGCCTGCCAGACGTCAATCTTACTTGGGAATGTAATTGTTGACCAAACGGCATCAGATGGAGTTGGCCAAGCTCCTTATCCTTAAGAGTATTCTCTTAGTCCTCTTTTACGACATCCACGAGCAAACTAAGGATTAGTAGTACTCGTAGCCGCTACCATACAGCTTACAGATAAACTTTGACTAGGAGCTAATAAATTATTATTTTAGATAAATTAAGGCATTTTTGTCATATTAACACTTTTCTTTCCATCTTCAAAAATTTTCTTAAAATATAAACTAATCAAAAGTAAGTAATACCAGTCGAAAATTATGATTATTTGAAACATGCAATCTTCACTCACATTAGACTGACATGAAATATAATTATAGACCTTTCCCAAAGGAGAACTATTAAGCAAGGAAGTAATAATGGCATGATGAAACCATAATTCTGGTAATTTGCGTAACCACGATCTTTTAATTAGTCGGCAAAGGAACCGCGA
This sequence comes from Lymantria monacha, assembly GCA_905163515.2. Lineage (NCBI taxonomy): Eukaryota > Metazoa > Arthropoda > Insecta > Lepidoptera > Erebidae > Lymantria > Lymantria monacha. The sequence continues at coordinate 4,476,493 of LR991102.1, forward strand.
GCATAGTTCACGTGGAGTTATCACATCTAGATTTGCCAATATTATTTTGAAAGGTATTTTGTATTGATAAGACATGATGTGGTCGTGAGTAAGAATACAATTCCCCACTACCTTCTTACCCGTGATTGCTGTATAATAGGTCTAAGGAATGTAATATGAGCATATCAATTATGCAAGAGCAAAAAAAGACTCGAAGTAAAATCCTATGTTGCTCTGAAAATAGTACATACATACATACATATCATCACGCCATATCCCTTGCAGGGTAGGCAGAGAGAGCAGTGCCACCCTTCACTCGCTTCCTCAACATTCATAATTCTCTTCATATACGCTCGCCGGTTTTGGAGACTCTTGACTCCTCCTTCCTTCAGTACGTAACCAATCTGGTCTAGGTAGGTGAGTCTCAGTCTCCCCCGGGACCTACATCCTTCCACTTTCGCATTGTATATCTTTTTAACCAGACGTTCTTTCGGCATTCTTTCCACATGTCCGAACCATCGGAGCATTCCCTTTCGCATCTTTATATACATCTCAATATAGTGCAAGCTTAAGTTCAGAAATTTGACAGAGGGTAAGATGAGTAAACTAAGATGATAATGAAGACATGGTTCTTAATAAAGGCTAGCTATATAATCACAGCATAGCACTTACGTAGTAATTCCTACATACTTATGCTATATCGGGCTGCGAAATCCATATCATATTCGTATATAATACTGCTTTGACAACTTCATACGAATTTGTTGTCACAACTGGTGTCATGACAACAACATTTGTCTAAGATAACGACTTAACTATATCTGATAATGTATCATTCGTTTTCTCCGCTTTCCTTATTTTATGTTCATTGCTGCGTTCTTATTTGTTTCAGCACTATGTTTTAAACAATAGTGATATTTTTTATAAAATTTCATGTCATCATGTGGCGACGAGATAAGAATACAGTCACCGCCCCTTACTTTCTTGCAGGAGTCTTAAAAATTAACTAAGGAATCACGAAGAGAATGGTTAGCATAACTAATGGAAAACCTTGCCTTTTTTAGTAGCATGCGGTCTGGATATCTCCTGCCCATTCTGTCTGGATGGAAGGGCGGCATGCGGCCCCATAACCCATCGTGTCTTTACTCCCCATCACTATTGATAGCACACATACCTACGCTACAGATACCGATTCCTTAATATTCATAGTCGGCCTGATCCTCATAGGCAATCTAAAACATGCAGAATCATATGCCAATTCGCATGCCAAGGTGTCACCCTTGGCATGCGGATTGGTGGAATTGATTACGACAATAACCCCAACAAATAATGAGCGCGAAATCATGGCCGTCAGCAGCGTCAATGAGCTGAAAAGCGTGATAGACAACGTTGTACTTTATAATCACTACTGAAATATATCACATAAGATATCGTTACGAAGATGATCAGCATCTTAGACCGTATTCACAGCTGGTCTTGAAAATATTTAATTAATCAAATTACTGAAATTTAGCATTCAATATGCTTAATTATTTATAAAAACCCGATTACGAAGCGAAAAATTATGTCACAAGTGGGATTCAAACCCACACCTATTGGAAATCCGTCCTAATCGTGATGCCACTTACACCACCGTGAACTATTGTAGGACATTCAAATCTCGCTTCGTATTATTACGTCTTTAAGGAGACGTGTGCCATCTACCCGATAATGTTTACACATTGTATGGGCTTAATACTTTAAACTTTGCAGTTATCAAGAATTAAATTAACCATCTATTTTACAAATTTTTTATTAAATATATTTTTTTTTAACTTTTACAATATTTTAATTAATATGTACAATTAAAGCTAAGTTTTAAATTAAAATATTTAAAGAAAAATAGAAGAAAATAGAATAAGGAATAAAAAATAAATAAATAAAAGGAGAAACAAAAGGCGCAATCAGGCATCGAAAAATTCCTCCGCATCCCTGTCCACTGGTAATGTGCCCAGAAGGCTAGCAGCATTGCCACGTTGAATGGCAATGCTAACCTTTTGTGCAAAATATAGGCCAGCCCTCTGATCACGTGTTATCAAGAATTGTATTAAACAACCCGATTACAAAGCGAAAAATGATGTAGTGGCAGCACGATTGGGACGGGTTTCTAATAGGTGTGGGTTCGAATCCCACTTGTGACCCCTTAATATTAATTTGAAAATACAAAGCTTTAATTTTTTTCCTTCGTCGTTGAACCGGACACCAGAGCAGCGTGAACTTGTCGTCAGTGGCCGGCCTGACGGAATACCCCCTGAGGGGTACCCTCTCCTTGAACAAAATACAGAGCTTAGGCATTCATCATTAACACAACTCACACATAAACTCAAAACAATTTTTGGATAGCACAAAATATTGCTCCGCGTGAGAATCAAAAACACGATAGTCGGCACGATTTAAGTCAGTATCTTAACAGCTACGTGAACTGCACAGTAATTGATTTATTATACCACGCTAGTCATTCGGGCTGATATAGTAAATCATTTTAAGTTTTCCTTCTCTTAGGTTAATTGTTATCTGCATATTATATTTAAATTACTGAAATTTAGCATTTAATATGCTTAATTATTTATAAAACACGATTACGAAGTGAAAAATTATGTCACAAGCGGGATTCGAACCCGCGCCTATTGGGATTCCGGCCCAATCGTGCTGCCACTACACCACCGTGACTAATTGTAGGACATACAAATGGTGTAGTGGCAGCACGATTGGGCCGGAATCCCAATAGGCGCGGGTTCGAATCCCGCTTGTGACATAATTTTTCACTTCGTAATCGTGTTTTGCATATTATATTATTTAGTCGTCTTTTACGATACGCACGGGAAAGAAAAGGGTGGTGTGATTTATATTCTTACTCCTTTACAGATAAATTATATTACTGGGAACAATGATTTCTGATGTTTACGCGAATATTACACATTTGAAATAAAACTACTTTTACGGATGATGATCATGGTCACGAGAGGACTGCAATGTAAAGTGTTCGAAACATTGGGAAATTAAAAATCAAATACAGACGCGATAGAATCCGTAAAAGTATTTTTATTAGAAATATATTATTAGAAATAAATTTTGATTTTTGATTCTATAGCCTTTGTATGGAAGACGTCCACCTGCAACCATGAATGCCGTAATACGTTCGAAACGTCGGGTAATTAAAAATAGAAACCGTAAAAATAGTTTTATTTCAAATAAGTAATATTTGCTTAAATTTATATTAAGTTATGTTATAAAAATGAACTCTTCGAATTCTATTCGAAGATAAAATCGACGCTTCCATTGGATATATATGAATGTATATGAGAATTCCTGAGATTAAAGCCAAACTAATTGAGTTTTTATCCGTACTATTAACATCTGATAAAGCGTTGCTCAACAAATTTACTACTCTCCTCGAACAAGAATAACGTTAAAATGAGTTTTTAACGCAGAATTCTTTGCTTTGAGCCTGATATGGAGAAATTTTATGCTGGTTGTACAATGAAAAATAGAAGATTTGAACTGGACTCACTAATGAAGTAAGGAATTTCAATAACTTTAACAAGACTTTTCAATAAGTCTATCTGGAAATTTCCAGTGATTTTTTAACTAAAATAACGAATCAATCGCTTTTTGTTTTTGTAAATTTAATATTTAATTAAGGTTTACTGTGCTGTGTGGTAGCAGCTATGACTACTACCAACCCTTATTTTGTTCATATTTATCGTAAATGATGACTAAGAGCTGTATATCGACCTGGGCTAACTGCACCTGATGCCGTTTGGCCAACAATTACATTCCCTAGGTTTGATGTTAATCAGGCCATCAGTGCGTATATAACATAATGGTAAAATAATGATATATTGTGCCATTAAATTCGTTATTTTTTTTTATTGTTTATGGTGGCAAACGAACAAGCAGCACATCTGATGATAAGTGTCACTGCCGCCGATGGACCTTTGAAATACCAAGGGTATAGCTTAGGACGCAGCCAACCAATAAAATCCTTAAACCCACCCAGTAGGGCTTCCGGCTTTCTCGTTCACCGAACTAAGCGCAATAACACATTGGCATTACTCAGACGTCGATCTTCTGCGAGAGTGTGGTACTACCCCGGACGGACCGGCCCACGGCTGCAGATAGAGAACTGTCAACACCGTGGTCCGACAACTATTAAAATTGTACAAATACTACTTCATTGTACAAATGATTACTGATGTTTACGCGAGTACACGGCAGGATTCAAGTCAAAGGAGGATAGTTTTCCGGTAACCATGAACGCTGTAAAGTGTTCGAAACGTCGGGAAATTAATAAACAAATACAAATGCGATAGAATCCGTAAAAATAGTTTTATTTCAAATTCATTGTACAAATTACTGAAATTTTTAGCATTTAATATGCTTAATTATTTATAAATACCCGATACGAAACGAAAAAATGATGTCACAAGCGGGGTTCGAACCCGCACCTATTGGGAATCCGGCCCAACCGTGCTGCCACTTACACCATCGTGAACTATTTTAGGACATGCAGATTTCGCTTCATATTATATCTTACGTCTTCAAGGTGACGTATGCCATCTATCGGACAATGTTTACACATTGTATAATAGACTTAATACTTCAAACTTTACAGTTAGAATTGTATTAAACGATGACACAACCTTGTTATTCAAATTACTGAAATTTTTAGCATTTAATATGCTTAATTATTTATAAATACCCGATACGAAACGAAAAAATGATGTCACAAGCGGGGTTCGAACCCGCACCTATTGGGAATCCGGCCCAACCGTGCTGCCACTTACACCATCGTGAACTATTTTAGGACATGCAGATTTCGCTTCATATTATATCTTACGTCTTCAAGGTGACGTATGCCATCTATCGGACAATGTTTACACATTGTATAATAGACTTAATACTTCAAACTTTACAGTTAGAATTGTATTAAACGATGACACAACCTTGTTATTCAAATTACTGAAATTTTTAGCATTTAATATGCTTAATTATTTATAAATACCCGATACGAAACGAAAAAATGATGTCACAAGCGGGGTTCGAACCCGCACCTATTGGGAATCCGGCCCAACCGTGCTGCCACTTACACCATCGTGAACTATTTTAGGACATGCAGATTTCGCTTCATATTATATCTTACGTCTTCAAGGTGACGTATGCCATCTATCGGACAATGTTTACACATTGTATAATAGACTTAATACTTCAAACTTTACAGTTAGAATTGTATTAAACGATGACACAACCTTGTTATTCAAATTACTGAAATTTTTAGCATTTAATATGCTTAATTATTTATAAATACCCGATACGAAACGAAAAAATGATGTCACAAGCGGGGTTCGAACCCGCACCTATTGGGAATCCGGCCCAACCGTGCTGCCACTTACACCATCGTGAACTATTTTAGGACATGCAGATTTCGCTTCATATTATATCTTACGTCTTCAAGGTGACGTATGCCATCTATCGGACAATGTTTACACATTGTATAATAGACTTAATACTTCAAACTTTACAGTTAGAATTGTATTAAACGATGACACAACCTTGTTATTCAAATTACTGAAATTTTTAGCATTTAATATGCTTAATTATTTATAAATACCCGATACGAAACGAAAAATTTTTCGTTTCGTATCGGGTATTTATAAATAATTAAGC